>OX443561.1:69573780-71027557 GCA_949372485.1 Cheilosia soror | reverse complement strand
CGTCGGCCCTCTCATTGCCGGCTTTGTCACTGTGCCCAGGGACCCAGCAGAGGACCGTGGAGTGCTGCGAGCAGAGAACCTTTAGCTCTTCGCGGCAGCGTTGAACTAACTTTGATTTTATTTCAATAGCAGAAACTGCTTTAATAGCCGCCTGGCTGTCAATGAAAATGGTAATGGTAATGAAGATGGGTACATTGCAGACTACTCATGTAAACCTATCAATAAGCCTTGAGACCATTGAGAAAATAGTTTTCAAAATAAAGCCTTCCGGAGATTGAAAAGGGCAGGGCAGGTAGCGGACACAGGTGATGGTTTTCTCTTCCATCCATCTCTCTGCAACTTTTGCAGAAATCGTTGCTCGTTAGACAAGACAAGACTCAGTTATGTCTTTAACAACCTAGGAGACGTTGAGTTTTCTAATTCGTTGAATTCTTTTTTTCTTTTTTTGTCTATTAAGGTACTACCTACATAACTTTTCGTTGAAGGTTCGTTGGCAGCATAATTCCCATGGCATGGCGCTGTGGCTTGACCTTCTACTGCATTTACCCTATAAAATGAGAGAGCAGGGGGACAATTCACGTCGTTTTAAAAATTTTGACGACCAAAATAAGTTTTTTTTTTTTCGGAATAATTTCTTTCCGGGCATTTGGCAGATTTCATTAAATTTGTGGCGAGTGCACTAAGTGTCATTCTCAAACTCTTAACTTTATACCACATACTTGTTAGTTCTCGGGGTCTATTGTTACATGATTGGGGCTTTGATCTGAACTGATTTTTAAGGCCAAAAATAAGTCTCTCAGAAACGGTTACCTAACGGTTAGCTCTCACAAAAAAAAAAAAAAAAAAATAGACAAGACGGTCCAGTTGAATAGATTTCTTCACACGAATCCCTCAAACTTGAAAACAAAAAACTACCTACCTACAATTTAAATGTCTTTATGTCATAAAGCTATTGTATTAGATTAGATTTCATGCAAGCAAATGATCCTTAATCAAATCAAATCAAGTAACCTGCCCACGATCGAACTTAAAATCACTTGGGTCAACGAACGAGGCGCTTCAGTTAATTTTTTGAGTGACAACATCCTTCGTTTAAGAGACTCTATAGAACTCACCATTCATTCGAGTCTTTTGAGCGAGTGAGTGAGGCGCGTTACTGTGTCAATGAACAACACTCTCAAGGTTATTCCGTGGTAGCGACGGCACAGTACCTACCCTCCTACAAGGAGGACTTGTCCCCATTTCAACTTAGAAACACCCGAATGATGATTATATGTTTGCCATTCAAGTACTGCAATTAATTTCATGTCAGTTTTAGCCGTATATACGTTTAGTGGAGAGGTCGTTCACACCAACGAAGTTAATTGCATTTTTAGCGCGCATTAAGTACCTAGCTCACTTATATTAAACGTGTTTTGCTTTGAGATATTTTATATAAAAATCCTACCTTTCAAGTAATCCAATTTCACAATATCTGATGTATCCCGACAACAATGGTGACAGTTGAATATCCAGCGGATATTTTCCATTCAAATTGCAATTGCAAATCTTTCAAAACCGACGAGTTTAACGACGACACACACACGATTAACGAACTTTTTCTTAAAATCAGAAACAAACAGAAAAATCAAAAACCAGACTGACGTTCTAATCGAAATCAAAATGATTAATTGAAGTATCACCACCGACACAAATAGGCAGAGCGGTACTACGCATAAATTAAACGCAACGCAAGTCGCACAAAGCTTGATCTACCCTTCGTCTAAAATATACACGGGGGCTTAAAACTTATTCGATGGATCGATGTATATCGTTGGGAAATTTCTAATTTTAATTATGTGGGATCTGTTGGCACTCCTATGGGAATATGCAAACTGCACTTGTTATATGCGCTTTCGAAAAAATTAATAATTATAAATTCAGATCTAAAAAAAAAACAGAAATTCAACTTCGACTCGACTAACTTTCGTTGCAATAATAAGATCGGCGTTATTCGTTTGACATATAGGGATTAGTAATTCTCTCGGCGGTCTTGGCGAAACTGAGAGTAGTATACAACAGCGGTTAGGCTCGGAGATGTGTACAAAATTAATTCGACGACTCTGCAACAAATCACAACACTAGTATGCCCTCTATTCGGATTAATACAAAGACGAAACAAAACGAGAAAAAAAAATTGTTTTAGTCGATTGTGCTTCAATTGATGCGTCCGAAACAGTGGAAGTTAAGAATCAAGTGCTACTAGCATAGAGAATAACATTTTATATCTAAATTTGAATGGAACATTGCAAAAAGATTGCCTCATTTTGGGAATATTGTTTATAAGGTTCAATCGCAATTTAATTGCTTTTGTGGGTTCTTCAATAATACCAGTTGTCAAAAGTGTAGCATTTCCCATCAGTAATCATGCGACATGTTTACAAATAATTATACGTTTTGATTCCCAAAGTACTCGCACAACTAATAATCTATACACTAACTTGGTGTAGACGATTTGATTGGCACATTATTCATGTTTACTAGGCCCGAACGAAATAATTTCGACACAAAATATCACAAATGAGAAACCAAAATTATCTATTGACTTAAGGTGGGTTTCCATTTCCACATGTCGGTTGATTGACAAAGTTTGACAGGTCTCGTGTTTATGTCATTAAACGACACAACCGTCAGTTCATGTCCACTTATATCAATTATTGGCAAAAAATCGTTAGTCAGTTGATTGACCAACTTATGAACTCGATGCGAATTAAATTTCACTGTCAATTATAGACAAAGTGACATTTTGTTTGACAATTCTGTTATTTCCACTTGTCGTCCAGTGGTTTCTTTTTCAATTATTGACAAATGCTGTTAGTCAATTCATTGACAATTTTTCGTTATTTCCACTTGCCATTTTTAAAATTGACATAAAAATACGTCGATTGTCGGTTGATTGACAAAGTTTGACAGCTCTCGTGTTTATGTCATTAAACGACACAACCGTCAGTTCATGTCCACTTATATCAATTATTGGCAAAAAATCGTTAGTCAGTTGATTGACCAACTTATGAACTCGATGCCAATTAAATTTCACTGTCAATTATAGACAAAGTGACATTTTGTTTGACAATTCTGTTATTTCCACTTGTCGTCCAGTGGTTTCTTTTTCAATTATTGACAAATGCTGTTAGTCAATTCATTGACAAGCAATTTTTCGTTATTTCCACTTGCCTTTTTTAAAATTGGCATAAAAATACGTCGATTGTCGGTTGATTGACAAAGATTGACTGCTCTCGTGTTTATGTCATTAAACGACACAACCGTCAGTTCATTTCCACTTAAGTCAATTATTGGCAAAAAATCGTTAGTCAGTTGATTGACCAACTTATGAACTCGATGCCAATTGAATTTCACTGTCAATTATAGACAAAGTGACAATTTGTTTGACATTTCAGCTATTTCCACTTGTCCAGTGGTTTCTTTGTCAGTTATAATTGACAAACGCTGTTAGACAATTCATTGACAAGCAATTTTTCGTTATTTCCACTTGCCATTTTATCAATTGGCATAAAAATACGTCAATTGTCAATTTCAAATCGACAAGTGAAACCCCAGCATTAATAATCGTTGGTTCGCCTACTCAAAACGCAGTAGCGCAGTGGTTAGTGTGCTGGACTACTGTGCGAGGGATCCCAGGTTCGATCCCCGGAAAAATACAAACAAATTACATCTTAAGGTTTTTTCTACTGCGCCGTCTCTCGCGAACGTCTGACAAACATCCGAGAGTATGACTGTCCTGAAAAAGCTTCTCAATTCAGCCGTTCGGACTCGGCATAAAAATGTAGGTCCCTTTCATTCGTCCCAAAAATAGAAACTCACACAAAC
This sequence comes from Cheilosia soror, assembly GCA_949372485.1. Taxonomy (NCBI): domain Eukaryota; kingdom Metazoa; phylum Arthropoda; class Insecta; order Diptera; family Syrphidae; genus Cheilosia; species Cheilosia soror. Next base: position 71,023,690 of record OX443561.1, on the reverse strand, counting down.
GAATGGTTGCGAGAAGCTAGGCCTAGGGTGTCTGTCTAACCGCCTGTTGCGCCACCTATTTATTTATTTATTTATTTATTTGTTCGCCTACTCAAAGCAAAGTTGCCATTAAAAATGTTCTATAAATGATCCACGGGCGCAAAAAGGATCCTTTTTGGCATTTTTTAAAGCTCGGCTTGAATGAAACGAATTTAGACTTAGAATAACATTACTTACTTACTTCTACGGCTCTACAGTTCAATGTGAACCGAGTCTTCAACTAACAAGACTCTCCAGTTAGGTCAATCTTTAGCTAACTGCCTCCAGTTGCACACTTCAAGTCGGCTGAGGTCATCTTTATTGCGTTGTTCCTCCGGGTTAGATTCGCAGCCTCTATGGGCCGGATCATTTGTGTCGGATGCACATGCTACGTGTCCTAGCTATCTTAAACGACTTATTCGCAGTTTTTTGACCAGGTCGATGTCGCTGTACAGATTGTATAGTTCGTCGTTGAATCTCCTTCTCCAAATCCCATCAACGTAAACGGGACCGAACATTTTACGAAGAATCTTTCTCTCGAAGCGACCGAGGATATGTTCATCCGTTTTAGATAGAGTCCAAGCTTCAGCGCCATAAATCAGGACTGGAATGATCAAGGTCTTATAGAGAATATTAGCCCGAAGAAACAGCGGTTGGCAAGAATTATCCTCCGTTTAATTTCTTTTGCGATGTTGTTGTCAGAATTTATAGCAGAGCCGAGGTAGACAAAGTCCTTTACTGCCTCAAAGTTATAGCTGTCGAGATTGCGACGTTTTGTCAGATTATACGATGTCGTGTGCCTTCTTGTTGATAGCATATAAAGGGTATCCCATAATTGACGCAAAATGTAATTTTGATAGAAAATACAGATTTTTAATTAGAAAGCTTAAGAGGCCTCTACCCAGAAATCGAGGAAAAGTGCGAAAAATGGCATTTTGTTTCCCTCCTAGAGAAGTCAATACTGAAGCGATCGAAATGATATTGGATGCATTGGAAAGAACAGAATATGTCCTTTGAAAGCTTTGAAGCATTTTTTTTAAGCGACATCTCGTTTTTCTTTTATTGAAAGAATCCCCAGCTGTGTTTGGGAAAATTGGCATAAAACCGACTTTTTGTTTGCCAACGCATGATATCATAGAGTTCGAAACAGTCTAAGATAACTTGTCCATCTTAAAGGTCATATGCAAAACACAAATGAGTTTAAAATAAATCTTAAAATTTCATCCTGGTTTTAAAAAAACAGGTGTTTTAAAACAAACAATTTTTTGAATTAATGAACAACGTTTTTCCTGTATATATTGATTTATACTTGTTGCAATTTTTACTCAAAACAACAAAGTATCATACCAGCTATCGGATGCAAAAAAAAAAAATTATGTATTTACATGTATTTTGTTGCAAAATACTGAGTTTAAATTTTATATATTTTTCAAGAAAAATACACTGCATGTGTCATAGTTGTTGCACATTCTCAGAAAAAAGTTCCAAGTTTCTCATTTAGATGGCGGTAGTTCTGTCGTCTGATTTGATTAGCCAATCAGAATGACACCCAAGCTTATAAGGGATAAATGTGTAGTTTGTCAACTGCATTGAGAGGTGTGTTATAAATGAAACAGGTTTGGCGTGAAGTGTGATCGAAATGGAATCAAGGATGCGTGTGTTGAAATGTGTGTAAGCAGATGGGGATTCTTTATTCAAAGCGATTTTTGCTTCATGGGGATTCAAAGTAATTTTTGCTTCTTGAATAAAAATGAAAATGAGAGAGGGGTCGACAGAAGCACTTTTCAATATGTTGCTATATTTAATAAATTCTTATTGAAAATGCATTTATTTGTTTAAACAAAATTGCTTAAACTTCATAACAAAAATTATAAATTAATTTAAACGATGAATGTACTCAGATTTTTAGAAATTCTATATATTTTATGTATAGCAAATTTGTATCTTGAAAAGTGCTTGCCGGTCACACCGTGATCAGGTGTAAAGCAGATAATGGTTTGGTTTGTGTTGGTAGGAAAAGAGACGAAACGGAGAGGGTGAAATGGTGGGTTAGGCTGAAAGAGATATAATTGAAAGCAAATTGTAGTATGCACCAGCAGCATTGCGCTGTTGCCATTTACAAGGAAATATTATGCAATTTTGTTTGCGCTGTTGCCATTATCTTACCTTTTATGAGCTATGGTAGGGTAGGTGTTTGGTTTTTCGTATGAAGAGGGGGACAGAGGAAAGAATTTGCAACATTATGAAGATCACCAGATAAGTAGCAAAAGCTACACCAGGATGAGGGGATGATGCAAGGGGTATTCAAGTGGGGCTTAGTTGGGAAGGAATTGTGGGTTCTGCTAAAGAGAATATTACTGAATGCAAAATTATACATATACCTGTGCACATTCACTCGATAATATGCAAGATCCAATAAAAAGGTTTATGGGGGTTTGTTAACTTGTGGGAGCGATTTTATTTTTCTACCCGCCATTACCTAACACAATAGTACATTTACTACCTCACCTGCTCCCCTTATACCATTAAAATCTTAAAACTACCCTTACAAAAACTCAATGGATCACAGAAATACAAAATCCTATTGCAAAGTATCCGATATGCATTTTCACATTCCTTCTCTTCACGTTGTTATCCTTCATCATCATCAACCTTGCCATGCTGAAAATACCCTACCACACACACCATCTATATATATGCGCAGAATACCTACCCCATCGTTGATTTAATTTTCCCTTGCACATTCAAAGTCATTATTATGTAATCAATCAGGCCCGGCCCCAGCCAAACTAGCGCCCTGTGCAAGATTTACAGAAAGCGCCCTTTTTTCTTATATGCACACATGCATACATAAGTCTTTTTCACATCACTCAGGAAGTAGACTTACAATTCGTTTTTTTATTGAGGTATCTAATGTTGGCTTTGTATGGGAGTGGGAGGTAACCAAACTACTTTACCGATATTGAGCATTTTCAATACCAACCTGACGACCGTAAAAATAAGTCATCTCACAAAATTTCATTCGCCTACGTCGATTTGTTTGGACGCCATCGTGTTTTCAACAGAAAGAGAGACAGACGGACATGGCAGTATTTATTCGGAATTTGATCCTAATCAAATCCGGTGACTCCTTCCTGACGTTACAAATGTAATGAAAGTGAGTATACAAAATGTATTAACTCATAATAAACTTTCTATTGCCACTTTTAATTTAAAAATGTATACTTATAGAAAAGAAATTGCACGAAACATTTAAAAACAGTCAAACAAAATTCGTATCTAGCTAAAAAAAAAAGCTGCCTGGATTTTAAAATGTTCCAGCTGAACGCATATTAATCCAGTCAGATCTGACTGGAAAGCAGTCAAAATGGCAACGCTGCTGAGAGTCTGAATTGGAAGAGAAGAGAATACTAAATCTTCATGCAATATGCAAAGCTACTTGTAAGAGAAATTTGTTACTCTTTTTCGTAGATGAGAAATCCCATCCATATGTGCAGAATCAAAAACCTGCACGTTCTACACAAACAATTCCCTAGAATGAATTTTTTTGTTTGAAATATTTTCCTATGAAAATTTTGCGAGTGACTGTGCAAGAAATAAAACCTGCACAGCACATACGGGGTGGAACTTTTTTTGTTTTGAGATTTTCGAACTAGGTTTTTTTGTAAAATGTAAGTGGATGTGCAAGAAATATATTTACACGAACTGGGTGGAATATTTTGAGATAAGGTAGGTAAGAAATGAACTTGTATAGGTTTAGTGGGATTTTTTATTTTGCGATATTTTGAGTTAGATTCTCCCTGAAGTTGCAACATTGCAAGTAATGTGAGTTAATGTGCAAGAAATAATTGAGCACAGGTGTGGTGGATGTTGTTATTTTGAAATTTTTTGAACAAGCTTTTTGTTTAAAATGCAAATGACAGTTTTAGTTCGCGCAAGATAAAATTAATTTTTCTTAGGCTTACTGTTACTGTCCGCGTAGCTGCGCTTCATTTCTTAGTCGCACATGCGACTTTGCCGCTCCGTGGACAGAGCTTCGTTGGTTTATATGCAATCTGCAAGCAAGCGTACAACAAGCTGCAAATGACGAAAATCGTGCATATGAAGCGCAGCTACGTGGACAGTAGGCTTAAAAAAAATTAATTTTATCTTGCAATGCGCCCCCAGAACTTGGCGCCCTGTGCATTTGCACATCTTGCACATATGGTTGGTCCGGCCCTGTAATCAATGGAGAATGGATTCTTTGTCTTATGCTTATCTACATTTTCCTCTTACTCCAACATTCATTTGGATGCAATTCTCAGCAAGAAAAATAAAACATCCCCCACACGCACACCACACACGATCAATAAATGACACAAAACCAGTTTTCATATCCAAGTATGTATTACATGATATCCCACCTAAGTTCCGCCTCCTGAATTGATTTCAAAAGTGAAATGAATGACGAGAGTGGTTTCACACCATGATAAGAGCTTCGCAAATCAAAAATAGATGGCGCTTTGAGTTCCACTTTATGTTCTACAATATGGGTAGAGGCCTCTTAAATTTTTTATTGATTCATAGAGTATACAGATTGGGGTTATGTACGGAATAGCACATCGGATAAATGGCCGCCATGGCTTTGATGGCAATTACATTCTCCGTTTCGCATAAATGTGGCTATATCTCATTAATGCACCTCCCAATTTCGTCTTTCAAGGCGTTTTGGTGGTCGTGGGCTTGTTTGCATAGACCTTTGACTCCAAAAAAACCCCAATGGCGTTAAGAGGCCTCTACCCATATTGTAGAACATAAAGTGGAACTCAAAGCGCCATCTATTTTTGATTTGCGAAGCTCTTATCATGGTGTGAAACCACTCTCGTCATTCATTTCACTTTTGAAATCAATTCAGGAGGCGGAACTTAGGTGGGATATCATATAATACATACTTGGATATGAAAACTGGTTTTGTGTCATTTATTGATCGTGTGTGGTGTGGGGGATGTTTTATTTTTCTTGCTGAGCATTGCATCCAAATGAATGTTGGAGTAAGAGGAAACTGTAGATAAGCATAAGACAAAGAATCCATTCTCCATTGATTACATAATAATGACTTTGAATGTGCAAGGGAAAATTAAATCAACGATGGGGTAGGTATTCTGCGCATATATATAGATGGTGTGTGTGGTAGGGTATTTTCAGCATGGCAAGGTTGATGATGATAAAGGATAACAACGTGGAGAGAAGGAATGTAAAAATGCAGATTGGATACTTTGCAATAGGATTTTGTATTTCTGTGATCCATTGAGTTTTTTGTAAGGGTAGTTTTAAGATTTTAATGGTATAAGGGGAGCAGGTGAGGTAGTAAATGTACTATTGTGTTAGGTAATGGCGGGTAGAAAAATAAAATCGCTCCCACAAGTTAACAAACCCCCATAAACCTTTTTATTGGATCTTGCATATTATCGAGTGAATGTGCACAGGTATATGTATAATTTTGCATTCAGTAATATTCTCTTTAGCAGAACCCACAATTCCTTCCCAACTAAGCCCCACTTGAATACCCCTTGCATCATCCCCTCATCCTGGTGTAGCTTTTGCTACTTATCTGGTGATCTTCATAATGTTGCAAATTCTTTCCTCTGTCCCCCTCTTCATACGAAAAACCAAACACCTACCCTACCATAGCTCATAAAAGGTAAGATAATGGCAACAGCGCAAACAAAATTGCATAATATTTCCTTGTAAATGGCAACAGCGCAATGCTGCTGGTGCATACTACAATTTGCTTTCAATTATACCTCTTTCAGCCTAACCCACCATTTCACCCTCTCCGTTTCGTCTCTTTTCCTACCAACACAAACCAAACCATTATCTGCTTTACACCTGATCACGGTGTGACCGGCAAGCACTTTTCAAGATACAAATTTGCTATAAATGAAATATATAGAATTTCTAAAAATCTGAGTACATTCATCGTTTAAATTAATTTATAATTATTGTTATGAAGTTTAAGCAATTTTGTTTAAACAAATAAATGCATTTTCAATAAGAATTTATTAAATATAGCAACATATTGAAAAGTGCTTCTGTCGACCCCTCTCTCATTTTCATTTTTATTCAAGAAGCAAAAATTACTTTGAATCCCCAAGAAGCAAAAATCACTTTGAATAAAGAATCCCCACCTGCTTACACACATATCAACACACGCATCCTTGATTCCATTTCGATCACACTTCACGCCAAACCTGTTTCATTTATAACACACCTCTCAATGCAGTTGACAAACTACACATTTATCCCTTATAGCTTGGGTGTCATTCTGATTGGCTAATCAAATCAGACGACAGAACTACCGCCATCTAAATGAGAAACTTGGAACTTTTTTCTGAGAATGTGCAACAACTATGACACATGCAGTGTATTTTTCTTGAAAAATATATAAAATTTAAACTCAGTATTTTGCAACAAAATACATGTAAATACCTACATAATTTTTTTTTTGCATCCGATAGCTGGTATGATACTTTGTTGTTTTGAGTAAAAATTGCATCAAGTATAAATCAATATATACAGGAAAAACGTTGTTCATTAATTCAAAAAATTGTTTGTTTTAAAACACCTGTTCTTTTAAAACCAGGATGAAATTTTAAGATTTATTTTAAACTCATTTGTGTTTTGCATATGACCTTTAGGATGGACAAGTTATCTTAGACTGTTTCGAACTCTATCATATCATGCGTTGGCAAACAAAAAGTCGGTTTTAGGCAAATTTTCCCAAACACAGCTGGGAATTCTTTCAATAAAAGAAAAACGAGATGTCGCTTAAAAAAAATGCTTCAAAGCTTTCAAAGGACATATTCTGTTCTTTCCAATGCATCCATTATCATTTCGATCGCTTCAGTATTGACTTCTCTCGGAGGGAAACAAAATGCCATTTTTCGCACTTTTCCTCGATTTCTGGGTAGAGGCCTCTTAAATCGCAAGATCTGGATGGCCAGTTCTGATCGCAAAAACAGGACACCCAGAGTGTTTAAGATCGCTAATTGATCCAGTCTCCCTGAATTTTTCAATTATTCTCTTTACAGTTGATGGTTTAAATCACTATGAATTTAAATTTTGGGTGAATTATGGGGCACCCGCATCCTTATTTGGTTTCGCCCTCGTTGACCGCTAGAGCCATTTAAGCTGCTTCTGTTTCTATACTAGCAAACGTACGAGTGACAGCTCGCTGTGTTCTACCAATTATGTCAATATCATCGGCGTAAACAAGTAGTTGGACGGAATTTTTCCTTGTGTGTTGGCCTGTGAGTTTCGAACGATTCTTTCAAGTATGATGTTGAAAAGTCGCACGACAGCGCGTCGCCTTGCTCTTTTGACAACAAATGTTTCGGTAAGATCGATCACGACCTTGATACAGCAGCATATAAGCTTTCTCCATTGTTATCCTATACAGACAAACGAGTTTTGCAAAGATGCCAAAACAAGACATTGTTCTATATAGCTCGTCTTAATAGATGCTGTCATAGGCGGCTTAAAAACCGATGTAATAGTAACTATCGATTTGAACTTTTTAGATTTTTTCCTGCATCTGCTAGGCGTGAAAATTGAAATAAATAGGTAAATAGAACGTGCCAGGGCAGGAAATCCAGTACAGAAACCCGCAAAGATAATATGGGGAAACCTTAATAGTAGAATCGCAGTCGATGCTGAAAATGTGGGCCAGCTAGGCCAACTACACACGTATCCTACACACAAATTTCCTTTTATGGCCAAAGTGAGCGCACTTAGAAGCGATTTGTAGGAAGTTTAAAAGGCGTAAAAGGGAGGTCAGAGTTTGTATGAAAAAATTCTTATTTTTCATACGATCGACGTCGCGATCAGTCCATTAAATGGGTCGCGGGTGTTGGTTGTTCAAGTGGACCCTCCATAACTCCCTATTCTCCGCCATCGACTCTAAATCATTAAGGGCAGTCTTTACATGAGAGAGGAGAGATTATGGACTTGATCTAACCATCTCATCCTGGGTCTACCTAGAGGACGCCTGCCTGATGGTACTTATTCCATAGCACGTCGTGGGATTCTGGTTGGGGACATGCGTTTAACATGACCAAACCACCAAAGCATGGACCGCTCCGTCCGGAGAAGTAGCTGCTCGACATTGAGTTCCTCACGTATTCTGGTAAATCTAATGCGATCTCTACGGGTCACACCAGCAATACAACGGAGATGTATCCGCGATCTTATTCTTTCGGTCATTACCCAAACCTCATGACCGTAGGTAAGAGTTGGAACAAATACCGAATTAAAGACTGACAACTTAGCTTTGACACCAAGTTCAGTCCTCCTGATAACAGAATGACCAAGCTGTCTTAAAAATTGATCCAGCCTGACCAATCCTACAGGAAAACTCGGCATTGCTCCTTCCATCACTCCTGAATAAGACTCCGAGATACTTAAACTTCTCCACCTGTTTCAATGGGACTCCACTAACATGCAGAGCGCTGTAACATCCAGTCCATATAAGTAATGAAAAGGAGAGGAGACAAGACGCACCCCTGACGAAGTCCAACGCCCACGGTGAAAGGTATTGATTTAACGCCGTTTACCCGAACACAGCTTTTACAGTTTGTGTGAAGAGATTGAATGGCTCTCAAGGCGGAACCGTCAACTCCATACTCCTGTAATACACTCCAGAGTTTACCTCGAGGGACTCGGTTCGGTCATAAGCTTTCTCCAAATCTACGAAACATGCGTAAACATGTGTGGCATACTCCAAAGCCTTCTCAAGTACCATTCTGAGAGTGAATAACTGGTCGGTTGTGCTTCTGCCGGGACGAAAATCGCACTGCTCATCTCCTAATCGTGACTCGACCACAGCTCTGGAACGCAGCACCTTGGCAAAGACTTTTCCGGGGAGACTTAAAAGTGATATACCCCTGTAATTGGAGCAATCCCTTTTATCCCCTTTCTTGAAAAGGGGCACAATCACCCCAATCTGCCAATCGCTGGGTGTTTCGCCGCATTTCCAGGCCACTTTAATGACACGAGAGAGCCATTTAACTCCCTCTTCACCTAAAGCCTTCAGCTTTCATCCACTTCGGCAGATTTGCCAGCTTTTAGCGATTTGATCGCAAAAGTGACTTCCTCTACCATGGGACTATCTTCCGCCCTGCTTAGGGCGATGAATGTGTCATCCTCAATGCCCTGGATTGGATTGAGCAATTCGGAAAAGTGCTCGCTCCATCTGCGCAAGATGTCCTCCTCATTAGAAAGAAGTGTACCATTTTTGGATTAGACTCCTTAAATAATGTTCCACTTCCTCCCTCTAAGATGGCGGATCACGGTCTAATAATTTATCGCCGAACTCCTTCCAAGATTGTTCTTTAGCTGCTTTAACAGTCAATTTGCAAGTTATTCGCGCCTCGATATACCGCGGTTGCGAGAAGGTGAGTCTCCCTAGTGAATCCACACCTTGAAAGTCTTCTTCTTCTCTCTGGTGGCTTCTTGAACTCCGGGCGTTTTAAACCCTTGATTGTCGGTCTTAGCCCAAGAAAGTACGTACACCGTCGTTCGTTCAGAAGCATGACAAATTTGTGGATGATGAAGTTCCTTTTGTCTATAACTAACATCATGCTTCATGCGTCATGTCATGCCACATGTGGAAGAAAGATCTATTTGACCAATTTTAGCTGTTAATCTTCAGGTTTTCCTCAGAGATACCTATTTAAAACAAAAACAAGTAAAAGTGTTATCATCGGCCTGGCCGATGCTTTGATACCCTCCACTGCATAAAAGTCATGCAAAATGTTTGCCATGCGAGTTAGTAGGTATGTGTCTAATATTAGTTTTGTATGGTAGGTAGCAGAACTACTTTACCGACATAGACAATTTTCCATACCAACCTGACGACTGTTAAAAAAAGTCCTCTCACAAAATTTCATTCACCGAAGTCGATTCGTTCGGACGCTATCGTGGTTTCAACAGACAGAGAGACACATGGGTCTAATAGTGGTTTTGTATGGGAGGCACCAGAACTACTTGACCGACATAGCTCATTTTCAATACCAACCTGACGACGGTAAAAAGAAGTTGTCTTACAAAATTTCATTCGTCTAGGTCAATTCCTTTGGACGCTATCGTGCTTTCAACAGACAGACAGACAGACAGATGGACAGACGGACAGACAGACAGACAGACAGACAGACAGACGGACATGGCTAAATCGATTCAGAATGTGATCCTGATTCAGAATATATATATTTTGTAGGGTCTCCGGTGAATCCTTCTTGGCGTTACAAACGTAATGGCAAAGTGAATATACCTTCCTGTGGAGGGTATAAAAAGATAAGGCTGTGAAAAGTATGAAAAAGTGCACATGTTTGTCATACATAGGTTAGGTTCAGCGGGAGTACTTCTATTTCATGTTCATTTTATGGCGTTTTCGATTGGCTATTTCAGATTTTGATCTAAGATTTCAAAATTTTGGGTTTATAAAGATAATTGATTTGACGGTTTACAATTGTTACAACGGTAGGTTCTCGTATAATGTTGTTGTAAGTTATGGAAATCATGAACATTTCGAAAAAGAATAACGTTTTGTAAGAATGAAATGACGCGCAGTATTTACTAGCCTACTGCGTCTGAATTCTGATTTAAAATGCGTCATGTTGTCGATTGCAGTCTAATTAATTTATGTTCAACTATATTATGTGTAATTTTATTTCAATGATAACTAATAAGTTATTTCTACAACCACACCCATAGGTATAACCTACTTATTACACGAAATCAACATTTTTCAATGCAGCTGCAACTCTAAGCTGTACTTACCTACATCAAGTTTGATACACCCGCTTTTACAAAGAAAGATGAGAATGGTAAGTGATAGACATTAGATACATTTTGATTGATGGAATAACATTATTTCAGGGTTTCACATGTTGCTAACTTAAGTCCGATATTGACGTTTTGGTTTTCGGATAGCTTTCCACCAGAACAAGGCATTTTCCTATTCTTGGCTAAAATTTTCCAAGCCCTACTGTATATAGACGTTGCGCTTGTTCTTTTTTACATTTTAATCTAATATTATAACTCGATTGTAGAAGAGACATTCAATTCTATTATTCGCTGAACATCCGCGTTTGTGCGGCACCATCGCGTTAATTTTTATCCAAGCACAATGCTGCTACACTGACTACACTTAAACTAATTTACACAATCCCAAGCGAATGGATGTGATGGAACAACAACAATAACAACAATGGGAAAAAAAGCAATAAAAAACTAAAACGTCCAAGCAAAACACAAATCAAATCCAATGCTGAACTGACTCTGATGATGCTCGCTCTTATGACGCAGCTATATTGCTACCCTCGACTTCTGAGACAAGCGGAATTTAAATACAATAGATAAAAAGATTACATACAGCTTTGTAAGTACTTGCGGTGGCGTGGCGTGGCCGGCCACCCACATGCATCAGGGAATAATATAGGTTTCTGGGTGAACTTTGATGAAACCATTGACATTTTGCGAACTGCAGCGAAGGGCCATGATCTAGTATTGAGAGTGTTCTTCATTTTAGATTGACCACGTTTTTTCCGGCGATTCTGAACGTTAATGTTGGGCGGAAGACAATGGAGAGCAAGATTTATGTTCCCTCCATAAAAATACCTGCATATTTTAAGGGAGAACCGCAATAGGATTGCATATGATATAAGTAATCTGGCTTAAGCCAGTGTAAGATTTAGGTCAATTTGAAACGTTTAATTTTCGGTAGATTTTGAAAGCGCGTATAATCTAATCGGGTTTGGTGGCCATGGTGTAGTGGTTTGCATTCATTGCTTGTGACCCGAACGGCGTTGATTCGAGCCCCGGCGGGGGACAGCAATACTCTGCCACCGACCATAAGAGAAACGAATAATATCAGAGTTTCTCCACCACTATACACCAAAAAAAGTGGTTTCTGCTTGGTAGTACAGGGTTTTTCAATAGGGACGCTACAAAAGTAGAGCGACAGGTACAGCAAACGACGCCGAATTTCTTGCCGCTCTTTTGACATTTCTTCAGTAAGGTTTGCCATTTCATGATGGAAAGATATACGAGCCAGCAACGAGTCGAAATTATTAAAATTTACTACCGCAATTCGGAGTCAGTGGCCTCAACGTTAAGAGCGCTACGTCCAATTTATGATGAGGCTCATTTCTGGCTGAATGGCTTCGTCAATAAACAAAATATGCGGTATTGGTCAGGCAGCAATCCACACGTACTCCATGAGTCATCATTGCATCCCGAAAAAATTACGGTTTGGTGTGGTTTATGGGCCGGCGGCGTCATTGGGCCGTACTTCTTCCGTGATGATCAAGACCGGCACGTTACTGTGAATGGGAATCGCTACCGTTCAATGATAACCGAATATTTTTGGCCCCAATTGGATGATATGGACTTGGAGGACATGTGGTTCCAACAGGACGACGCCACAAGCCACACAGCGAATGTCACAATTTATTTATTTATTTATTTATTGGAAACCAAGTTTGGAGAACGTGTTATCTCACGAAATGGTCTAGTCGCTTGGCCGCCTCGGTCGTGCTATTTGACGCCGTTAGACTATTTCCTACGTCAAGTCTATGGTCTATGCCAACAAGCCAGCGACGATTGATGAACTTCGTACGAATATCGAACGTGAAATTGCAGCCGATTTATGCTTGAAAACCATCGAAAATTGGGTTCAGGGTCTGGAAATCGAATTCCATACATAATGGCATCGGACGTACCTACTTTTACAAGAATAAAGAATTTCATTGATATCCAAAACCGTTTTTGTTTTATTTCAAAAAAACTTTTGTAGCGCTCTTATTGAAAAACCCTATACAATGGACCGAGATTCGTCTGAGTGCTCCAGGATTTGGAATCCCCTGTTTCTAAAAAAACAGCGAGCTGTCAACGGCGCGTTTGCAATCATTGAAACGGAGGCGGCGAAGATGGGTCTGGCTGTCATTGAGAAAGGACTCTCAACATTGGCGACTCGGACAAAACGTCACAGTGGACAGATATAACTTCGAAGTAATTAAAGACTTTGTCTACCTAGGCTCTACAATTAGCTCGCAAAACGATATCGGCGTAAATACCAAACGAAGAATCACTCTTGCCAATCGCTGTTTCTTCGGGCTATAAGAAGGCATCTAAGAAGTAAATCCCTCTCTCGCAGAACCAAGGAAATATTGTACAAGACCTTAATCATCCCGTTCCTGCTGTATGGTGCAGAAGCATGGACCTTATCAAAAGCTGATGAAAACCTCTTGGCACGCTTTGAGAGAAAGATTCTTCGAGTGATTTTCGGTCCAGTTTTTACAGAAGGAGCGTGGAGGAGGAGATTTAACGACGAACTTTACGGGCTATATAGCGACGTTGACCTAGTCAAAGAGCTCAAAATACAGCGACTGAGATGGCTGAGGAACGTGCATGGAGCGTATTGACAGCAACGCATCAGCCCGACGAGTCTTTGAGTCCACCCCTGAGGAACATCGAAGTAGAGAAAGACCCCACCTCAGGTGGCGCGCATAATTATAGAACGTCCTTAACCAACTTGGTGTGCGTAACTGGAGGCAGCTCGCTGGAGGGCGTAGGAGCTTGACCCATGCACGTCACAAAAAAATCATTCCAGACTTCGCGTTTGCTGGTACTATACGCTGCGAGAAATTTTGTCTAGACCACCCTTCTTTTATCCCAGCTCCTTCCCTTTCCCAACCTTCACCTAAGTAAGTAAGTATAATCTAATCCAATTACTCGTAGGCTGACTTAAGTGCAAACAATTTCTTGGGCCTAGTTCGTAGTAACCAGTAGTAACTACTTTCAGAGCCATATTCATTTCTCTGCCAATTTGGAAGTGACAGTTGGTTGGGGTGAAATAAAGAAAAAGTAGTTTGCACAACAGTTCAAAGTATGACCCTAGAGGTTTCGTTTCTGGTGAATTCCTCGCAGCAGGTGACGCAGTGGAATAAAACTTACATTTTTACAAGAATGAATAGAGTCCGACCATTTTATGCAATATGTACATGAATCGTATGGGATTCAGAGATAAACTCGACGGCGAATAAAATCGCATTCCGGGAACTCGAAGCGAACGAAATACGAATCGCCTCTGGTATGCTAGGAGAGAAATCTAGATGTCTTAGGAATTTTTACCGAAGAAATAAAGCAAGGCTTTGTGTTCCCGCCTTGAGAACCACACATTTCGTAATCTATGTGTTTAAAGCATTCTCTTACTTTGTAATATTGTAATCTGTCTCTAGATTGGATTTTGTGTGCGAAATAAAAGCAGGAATATTTTTATTGAATGAACGGGACATAGTATCAAAGTCGGAGTTGATTGGCCAGTCATTATGGGCACGTTTTCTTCAACCCTTACTAGATTGGTGATTTGGTGGACACCATATAGTTGCATTATCCTCTTCTCCTTGCTCGATGTCAAGGCTCTTCCCTCGTTGCTCTGGTTTTGGGCTTTAGAGTTCTTTCATGTGCATCTTCCTACCCTTTTTTTCGATACACGCATATAAATCATCATGCCCTCGGGGGTGAGTGAGCCTCCGATACTCTCTGTAGGCTTTGGCTACTTTAGGGTGTTTTATGATGTCTATAACATAAATACACATCTTCTTCTTCTGGGCGATTGGCAGCTTGTTCATGTTTGGAAGCCGCAACAGAAAAATGCTTAGATTCGGGGTTTGGCCCACTGAATATTGCACATGAGGATAAAGATGCCAGCTGCGCATCGGTTGTTAAATGGTTGGCTCGATCACTGTGCCGATCTCTAGTTTTGAAAACCTGTGCTTCCCGAGTTGAAGGAAAATTAATTAATAATTCAATTAAATTAATTAGTTATCCCTTATTAGTTCGGGGAGGCCGTGCTAACTTTTCGTCTTCGATTATAGCATCAAAGTCCTCGAGCAAAACCTTGACATCGTATATCGCTCGTAAGTCACCGTCCTTCACCTTTCTTTTTTAATTTGAATGGCGCTTACAGTCGACAGCAACACGAGAAGGTCCACAGCCTTATCGAACACGGCCGCCCAGCCAGCTTGATCCATAACTATGTAACTGCTTTAGCTTACACACACAAAATTGGTTGAAGTCGCTCTTCAATAATTGTGAGCACCACAAATTTTTAAATTTGAGTTGGCCTCTACTCCAATGCGTTTCGCTTCGGTCGATGTGGTGAGTGGGCTCATCAGTAGACGACCGTGACTGAAGTTGGTGTCTTCCTCTGTCGTGCTATTGCTTCGGCAACCTTTAGAACGTCATAGACTCCTCCTTGATAGGATATTTTCTTCAGCCTCTTCGGTAGGGTATCGCGCGTTCACAAACATGGCTTAAGGGCTTGCTTTTTAAAACGCACCTTTTCTGGCGATTATTTAACAGCTTAAAGCCAAATTTTTCTTTGATTTCCCACGAAGACGTCTCGAAAAGACATATCTTATAAAAACTATTACCTATTAATTTATAAATATCACAAGACTTCGTTTTAATCGACTTCATCTTATTCATCCTATTTCCTGGATCGCGTTATACTGCATCAAGATCGACTCAAGATTTTAAGTAGCCCCTGCGGGTGCATACGTAATTTTGACAAAAACGTTTTATGGCTGAAGAACGAGGTAAAAAAATAGATGGGCTCCTATATAGAGAACCAACTTTTGTTTATACTGCTCTGAACTAGGCGCCTGGAGTTCTTTTTGAAAAAAATGCGCCTAATTTCGGGCAACAAACATTTGCCGGTGCATCGACAAGAGAATTCATTACGACCATTGCATTTGCTCAACTTTTTGCTCTACGATTCTTGCGTCAGAATGAGTTTAGAAAGCAGCCTAATATTACGTGGCTTTCATATTGCAATGTGTATTTACCGAAACTCTGTTTGTCTCCGAATTGATCGCAGCATAAATACGACGATCCCTGATCCTGAGCAGTGGCTTTCGTATTACAACGAGTTTTGTGCTTGACCGTTACTAAATACCCGCCTGCATAAAATCGTTAATATAAACCACTTAATTTGCACCAAATGGCGTTCAAAAATTCCGGAATGAGGTTACGCCTAATTTCGAAAACAACATCTAAAGTGCTTACGCTGCTTGAGGAAGAGTTTTACGCTTCCACATTCTAAATCTCTTATCCATGGCATCCTCTTTTGTTTCCAAAAAATCGTAAACGGGATAAACAAATATCAAAACCGCCAAATACAATATCGTCAACGATAATAATCTATTCGATGTGCTGTGCTTTTCTTTTGTGGTTATAGGTCACCAGATGACTGCCCAATAACAATATACGACCACGCGATGATCGTCAACTTGATATCTGTTGACCATTTTCAGAGCTCGTCTGCCATGATCGACTGAAAGTTCTCTTATACGGCACTGGAATAAGATGCTAATATACCTTGACTTTCTAACTTCAGCAAATTCATTAAAAGTCAACGAAAAAACTCACAAAAATAAATGACTGGACTTAGCTTGTTGACTGAAACAGATTGCTCAAGAACCCATCTTTTTAGGTGTGGTTTTGTAATAATCATTGTTCGATGGACTCCAGTGAAGGTAGGGTAGATCTCTGTTTACAAACCACATGTAGCTATTACCAAAGGGTGGTAGGAGGCAATTTGCCAATTCGCTGATTTATCAAGGAAAAAATGGCGCAAGGTGGATAATCCAAAACAGTAACATAATTGGTCTCAACCTTCTTGGCTCCACTGCATCACGAGTTCTGTCCTGGCCTAAGTGTGGCTGCCCTCGTTGTGGCCTGCAACCTAACCTAACCATGCATTAAATTGACAGTTTTATGCTTTCATGCGATCCTGTTTTAAACTTAAATGCCTTTTAATATTGACTGATCGGAACGCTGTTTTAGAATAACAACAAATTTCGCTCCTTACCATAATATTTGAAGTGAACCTTCAGCCGCCACTTAGTTGGATGTAACCTTATGACTTCTTTGAATGAAAACATCACAACAGCTTCGGATGTAATCTCGCTTGTAGGACTGTCAACTTAACAATTTTAAAATCTTATTAATTTTGGTTACAAGCACTCAAACGTCCTTCAATTTTTAAATTGTTTCTGAACATTTAAATGACTATGATCACCACCAGCCAGAATCACGCTTACTGCGAGTACCTACCCGCCTGCATTTCGCCGGTAAGCGAGAAGTTGATTCACATTGACATACCCTAACAAGCTGTTTGCCATAACCTACATTACTTTCTTTATCCATAGTGCTCCGTAGATTCTTTCAAGACTGCATATAGATGCGTTGATTTCCACTCGCTCTATTTTCTAACCCATCTTAAATGACCAACGCGCACGTTTTTGATTAAATCGATGTTGCTCGTTGAAACTTCTCCTCCAAAACGCAAGTCAATTGTATGCTAAAACGCCAAACGAAGTTTACAAACCCAGGCACATCTAAAACTCGTTACAAATAACAACGGCCAATTAACAATTAGATTGTTTCCATTCGCTTTTAGTTAGAGACAACGCATCATGCAATCACCGTAAAAATGAAAACATTTTTTCTAAAAAAGCAGTCCAATTACTGTACACGTTTTATTGAACACTTAGCGAAAAAAAACTCCCTTATCAATTAACGAAACATCTATTCGCTCCTCATCATCTTCTCCTTTTGCCTTTGCATCTTCTTCTTGGAGAGTTTCTTCTTGGCTGGCTCGTCTTCGGGTGCCTTGGCGACAACCTCTTCCTTTTCGGTGAGGATAACCTCAACGTGGCAGGGTGACGACATGTAAGGATTGATACGACCATGAGCACGATATGTGCGACGACGCAGACATTGAGCACGATTCACTTGAATGTGATCAACGACCAGACGATCAACATCGAGTCCCTTGTAGTCAGCGTTGGCTTCGGCATTGCGGAGCAACTGAAGAAGGAATTCAGCGGATTTCTTGGGCCAACGACCTTGGGTGGTCTTCCACTGTTTGGCTTGGGCGCAACGGCCAACACCACCGTTGAAACGACGGAATGGAACGCATTCTTTCTTCTCGACGACAGCTTTCAAGTAACGCTGAGCACGACGGAGTGGCATCCGCTTGATGGCTTGAGCAGTCTCGTGGGTGTTCTGTAAAAGAAAATTTCGTAGAAGTAAATGGAAAACTAATGAATGGTGGTAATACGTTGCAGAGGGACATGTAGCTAAAGTTCTAGAAAGCAAATAAAAGAAATACTTTATCCACTTGCTGATGCTTCGCTGGTTTTACTCTGGCACTATTGCAAAAGCGACCTGAACTGGCTTAATTTTATGTCCAGGACACCGATTTTAAGTGCGGAAATGTTTAATAAAGGTTCAGAGTAAATGTCCTACATAGGTTGGCTTGATGAAAAAGTGTTTGTAGCTAAAGTTCTAGAAAGCAAATAAAAGAAATACTTTATCCACTTGCTGATGCTTCGCTGGTTTTTCTCTGGCACTATTGCAAAAGCGACCTGAACTGGCTTAATTTTATGTCCAGGACACCGATTTTAAGTGCGGAAATGCTAAATAAACAGAGTAAATAGATGGTTGGCTTTGATGAGAAAGTGTTTGTGGCTAAAGTTCTAGAAAGCAGACGATAGGAATACTTTGTCCACTTGCTGATGCTTCGCCGGTTTCGCTTGGAAACGCATTTTCTCTGGCACTATTGCAAAAATGTCCTGAACTGGTTACATTTTATATCCAGGACACTGATTTTTAGTGCGGCATGGGAAGATGTTTCAAAATTGAAGGCATGTTTGGTGTGTGTGTTGATGGCAGATGAATACGCGATTCTGTGTATTTCACTAGAAGCACAACACTTTATGGCAACATTTCAGTGGCATCAATTTGACATAGCTGTCAAACAAAAAAAAAGTTATGTTGTACCATGTGGTAACAATCACTGGCGGGATAGACGTTCAATCCTGAAGTAGCCACTTTAATGTGTGCAAATGAACTAGGAATGCAGCCAAATGGTAAAATCTCATTAGAGCGCTGGACGGCCGGTGTTGTAATCTGAGCTGGAATTCACAAATTCTCAACGAAAAGTGCCACAGCACGGAGAAATATCAAGATGAAGGAAGCATTTTTACAGTCGCCAGGCGTTCAACAGAACTAGTTCCAATCGATCTTGTTTTCATTGCCAAAGATGTTCCATCAGTATTGTATGTAGGTTTCCCATACCATCACCACACTATCCACAAAACACTCAAAGGACCTTGTAAAGGAACTGTGCAAATGTAGCAAAGTTCTAGATGCAAGTCGGCAGAAGGCCAATGACTTTCAGCTGATGCTTCGCTGTTTCTCTAGCACTATTGCAAAAATGAGTGGAGCCACATTTGCTCCAGCCACTGATTTTAAAGTGCATAATACACAACACAAATTTCACACACTCTTGACAAAATGTCAACACATTTCTTAGGTTGGCGGTTCTCCAAAGTCCAAATAAATGTTTCCCTATCCGTATTCCTTTACTTACCTTGAAGTGAACACGTAGATTTGGTCCGCGGGCTTTGCACGACTTGGTGGCGTTTTCTGGCTCACGCGAGTATCGTCCCATTTTGTGTCTGATTACTGAAAAATCCAAAACAACTTATTAGGCATTTTCTCATCGACATTTTTTACGAAATCACACAATAAGCGCGAAAAAATATTTAGCCAATATGCTTGAGGAAACATTTCTACAATCATAAGTTAACATTTTTTTTAGATTTTCGATAATTTTCACAGCGATGTGATGAAATTTAATTTTAGAAACGAATTTTTCCTACCTTCTTGCTAGGGAATTAAACCGGAAAAGAACTTTTTGACAGGCACAATTGTCGATAAAGCAGAGCAGTGCGAAGTAAAAAAAAATGGCTTCTTTGGTCATGCTCGCAGTTGCCTCTATTGTTTCTGCGCCGCCATCTATGATGTGGTCGCTTAACTAGGAAAAGTCTATCTTCCAGGCCGTCAGGCAGACAGCTGTCAATTGCAAACAAGGGATGAAAATTGATCCGAGTTTTCTCGGGTCGTAGAGGAAAAGCACATCTTGAGCTAGTAAAAGAGTTTTCGTCCATGTCTCAGCACAAAGCGCAATTTGCTTCCCGACAATGAGAACTAAGTGCAATTAAAATTACTGTCTAGTGTAGTGTTAAGTGCTTAATTGGTGTCGACAGTACAGATAATCACTTGCAACAGGTAAACAAATAATTATTTATGTCCACAAAATGTATAAACAAACGAAAAACCAAGGAAATAGACGTGTGGAAAATTCATCAAGTTTGGGTGATTTTTTTTTTTTTTTTTTTTGTGATTTTTTTTCTTGCCTCGTTTTGTCTCTGTCTTTCTGATGGGGGAAAAGCGGTTGTGTGTTATTTTCCATTTCTATTCGGGGGGTGGTAGGTAAGTGCGAGTGTCAAACAACCCTATACACAGCCCTATTTTTTGAGTCGCACACTAATCCTAGTGCTTGTCTCTGACTGGATATCGATTAGTTTTCGAATTGTTACTAGCAAGAGACGAACGAACCGTGGAAGATAATGCGACGACTTGTATCTGTATGGTTCGAGGGGGGTCAGCCGGGAGACGCATCACATAGTCGGTCATTAAACGAGGAGAAAAGATAAATTCGTTGGAAATGCTATTCTATAAATAGTTCGGGATTAATGTCGAACAGGGTGCTCTATGATTTGTGAGTTATTCTTGTGTAGCTATAGCTAGCTAATGAACACGGGAGAGGATATCTTAGAGCTGGGATGTGTAGTGTAGTGCGCCTTCTTAATATTCCCCCTCGAGGTATGTTTCGTAATGACATCTGGAAAAAGGAGTGGTTTTGACGAAGGATTAGCCGTGGTATGGGGTGGGTTTGAGTTCGGTTGGTATCTCTGTTAGCTATTATTCGAGTGTGCAGTTCCTTCCGGAAAATGTAAGGTACCTACAATCCTGCATATTGAACGTGGAAATATGTTGACGTTTGGCTCTACACTAGATACTTCTGCCAGATAGCTACGTAGCAAAGCGTATGTCCATGAACAAATAATTTGGCACCATCGTTGGTTTAACGACTATAATCGACTGGAGCTTCTCCACTTGAGTTGGAGCCTTTGAAGGGCTTTGTATAACAGTTTTCTTTCTTTAGATATCAATTTAGAACAGGAGCGAAAGTCCAATTGGAAACAAGATTTTAGGTAGAATTCTACCTAAGAAACTCAATTAAACATAAAATAGTATTGACTGTTGGCCTAGTAGGTACACTCGTACTTGGCTTATGGGCAAACATTTCCTGATTTCGTAAGAGAATCGTATTTGTTGTATTCATATCGCAGGTATGTTATTCAGTCTCTTATAATTTGAGTTGCCCTACATCAACTTGTCACACAAATGCCTACAGTTTTGTCTAGGGATATTTAAAACAACAATTTATAAAACTTTTCAAAAAGCTATAATGGACTCTATCTGAATCACATTTACATTTCACATCCTATCTCTCGAAATCCCCTGTTCCCTACTCGATAGGTATTTGAAACGCGCTCTAATAGTCTCAGGAATTCATTCAAGAGTTGTTAACCAATAAGCGAGGGCAGCATTCCGCAAAATTAAGAAGGTTGTAGTGAGTACGGATATAAATCTAGAGATATGTTATGACAAATGCAACATTTGATAGGTTCTATTATATGGAACAGCAACATGAACACTAAGAAAAACACTAAGAATTAGCAAACAAGAATCTTTCGACATTTCTTGCGTAGAGATCGCATCTCTCGACAAGCAAAGTCAAACAGATAAGGCACAGATACGGATAAACATAAATCCCAACAGATTACATCAACCGCAAACTGATTTTTACAAAGCGTTTCAATTTACAATTTCCTACAAGATCAGAACGCCAAGATGAACAGGTGACTAAGGACTTTGATCTAAGAATCTACGCGAACGACTGAATGTCTCCAAAGTAATACTTATGTATCCTAAATTCAGTGCAGTGCGAAATTACTTGCTTTACGCGAAATCCTTCTACAGAAAGAGGCTTCACCCATGAAATACCGAACAGAAACCAATGGGATTCACAAAATGTCCTACACAGATCACTGTCAATATTCACAGACGGTTCTAAGACACTGGAGGAAGTGGCCGCTGGAGTCTTTTCAGAAGAATTGAATCTGGGCCTCTCCCTCTGTCTTCCGAAACACTGCAGTGTCTTCCAAGCCGAAATTAACGAAACAAAAAATATGCACTTTTCTAGTACTAGCAAGACCCAGGCAACGGCCATAAGACGGCCTTTTTCAATTCACTTGAAGAGGTCTCATTCAAAATATTAAAAAAAAACCTAATAATTTTTTTTTTTAAACTACAGGTTTAGAGATTTCCGATTCACACACTGCAACACCGAGAACCGGCTGCGCTTAGTCCTAGCTGGGACTTTTTTGAGCATCACAGCCGCTACCTACTACACAATGAGAAACTATGCATCTCTAAATAGGTCCACAAGGAAAAATGGAACGTAAAAGTTGCCGGAGAACAGAGGTTGACCTGCGTTTTAATTTTGTGTATAAAATTGGCCTAATTCTGTCTAATTCCTGGATGCGGCGATTGGACCCATTAACGACAAACTTAAAGAGAATGTTTTCGTTTTTCATATCTTTAGGATTGATAGATAAACAAAAATCTTGTCCGAATCGGACCGAAAGCAGAATAACTGCCTGAATATAATGATACTGCCGCTACAACTGCACGATTTAGGATATATCCAATTGAAGCTTCGTTAGCTTTCATATGCATTGCGCAATTGGCAGAAGCTACAGATTTGGTAGTGATCGACTAGGACATCCATTTTTGAATGCAACGCGATGTGCTCATTTTTCATTACTTATATGGACTGGATGTTACAGCGCAGTCTTGGCGAGGAACGTTTCGAATTGGGAGATCTGAGGATAAGTCATTTGCTCTTCGCTGATGACTTGGTCATCCTTGGATCCTCTCAGACTGAACTTCAGCGCGCACTCGATCGGTTTGTAACCGTTTGTGTTGAAGCTGAGTTGAAGGTAAACGTGAACAAATCTGAAGTGATGGTCGTCTCCAGAACGCCTGTTCAATGCACTCTGCATGTTAGTAGAGTCCCATTGAAACAGGTGGAGAAGTTTAAGTATCTCGGGGTCTTATTCACGAGTGATGGAAGGAGCAATGCCGAGTTTTCCTGTAGGATTGGTCAGGCTGGGTCAATTTTGAGACAGCTTGGTCATTCTGTTATTAGGAGGACTGAACTTGGTGTCAAAGCTAAGTTGTCAGTCTTTAATTCGGTGTTTGTTCCAACTCTCACCTATGGTCATGAGGTTTGGGTAATGACCGAAAGAATAAGATCGCGGATACAAGCTGCCGAAATGAGATTTCTCCGTAGTATTGCTGGTGTGACCCGTAGAGATCGCATCAGAAATACCAGAATACGTGAGGAACTCAATGTCGACCAGCTACTTCTCCGGACGGAGCGATCCATGCTTCGGTGGTTTGGTCATGTTAAACGCATGTCCCCGACCAGGATTCCACGACGTGCTATGGAATCCGTACCATCGGGTAGGCGTCCTCTAGGTAGACCAAGGATGAGATGGTTAGATCAAGTCCATAATCTCTCCTATACCCGTATGGGGATTGCCCTTGATGATTTAGAGTCGATGGCGGGGGATCGAGAGCTATGGAGGGTCCACTTGAGCAACCTACACCCGCGACCCACTTAATGGACAAGCGGACCATTGAAAATGAATGAATGAACGCGATGTGCTCTACAATGGACCACTGCCAATACTCATAGATGAGTCAAACACAAGCGACTTGGAGTCGGTGTCTTCTCTGAAATTCTGGATATTCATATATCCTTTGAAATATTGCAGCTGCTTTCAGCTCGATTTAACCGTCATATGCGGCAAATAAACTATCACAGAAGATATAGTAATATACATCTACAGCCAACTCTTAACGAGATTTTGAAACAGTTTTCGTCAGCCTTTATTGAGTCTCAGATGGACGATGAACTTATAAGACATAAGGGATGTTGTATGTATCATTGCATACAGAACTGTGCACTGCGCAATTTGTGGGAATGCCTACAGCGACTTCAGTAGTAACTGTGGAGATGAGGAATAAGAGGATACAAGTTTGCACTTCGGTATGTACTTGGTATATACTTTCCACTGTCCAAAATGAACATAATATGGCTTCATAGAAAAAGAAATGATTTCAGGAGACAACATCAGTATGACCAATCCGTCCTTCACAGTGCCAGAACAATGGACCTATTCTCCTCTAATTATTTTTAAGTCTGTTTGCGAACTATATATGTACCTTCTATAGACCACAAACGAGCAAACATCCACATCAGACCTGATAAATCCCATTCGATGAATGTAAAATTGATTAATAAAAATCAAACGAATATACGTGTGAGTGAGACTCCATCCCGAAAGTAATTTGAACGAGAGAGGGAGAAGGAAAAGTACCTTCTGCTATTTGCAAATTACAACAAACCCTAGCATTCTGATCTAGCGCTAAGCCAGCGTTAATAGATTGCACAGAATGATATCTATTATATCTATAGAAAAGATCTTATTCATATAGCGAGTGAATTCTCCATTTAGACAACCGATTTCTAGTTGGAGTTTATTCACGATAGTCATGATACTTGTGGATGCATAACGTCATGCAATACGAAACAAGGGAACGGATTTTGTTTACCTAAAAAATCAGAAAAAGGCAAAATTAAACTGCAAAAAAGGCAAAAGTGCCTTTTATTTAAAAAAAAAAAAGTTTTTAAGACTTATAATGACACTATACAACCATATAAGCATTTTAGAATTTGCTGGCAACAAACGCCTGCGATTGTTCCTCAGAAAAGCTTTGAAAGAGCTGAAGAAAGGACATGGGCAGAGACAAGTGGAGACAATTTAAAAGACTTCTTGTCATCGATTGCAATATTTGGAGGCAATTTGAACTTTTCAGCGCCATTTACTACATTACATATTTATTTCTTTGATGGTCTTGAGTCTTTCATTTAAGGAAAAGAACAACTTCAGCAGATGGTCATTTTGCTGTTTGCAATTTCTCATCGATTCCCCTTAAAATATTGAAAGTACATATCTAAAATCAATTGCACACAAAAAAAGATAAATAAATAGCAGCAGGTTCGTATATAGGAGCAGTAGGTCTAGCTTTTTTGTAAGGAATGGAAGGGACCTACAATTTTCATGCCGAGTTCGAACGGCTGAATTGAGACGATTTTTCAGGACAGTTATACTCTCGGATGTTTGTCCGAAGTTCGCAAACAACGTGTGCAAGTCAAGTAATGCTTTGGCGATATTTTGTTTAAATTGTACCTACTTGTAAGAAGAAAGTGCACATGAATTTCAACTTTAACCAAAAAAGGCAGAAAAAACCAATATTAGGAAAAAAGGCAATGTGAGTAAAAAAATGCAAGATCAACAAAATCCGTTCCCTTGTTATTAACTTTTTCAATAGAAGTAGTACCTACTTATTGCAAAAATTATTGTGCACCTAAGTTAATATCATTCTATATAGCTACATATATGTAAAATTGCAACTTACCTGAAAATCTAAACCGCACCATTGTAATAGGTGTAATAACAACACTGGGGAGTTGTGAGTTGTTCTCTGACTGTTTTTGTTTTTTATTAAATTGTTTAATTTGTTTAATTATTTAGATTTATAATTTTATTTCACGTCCACCGCCTATATGCTGATTCAGTGATGAAATTTTTAATCTGACTCATGCAAATGGAAGGGCGTTTTCCGATTGGCTATATAATCTGTAAGCGTATTCTATTATGTTGGTATGTCCATCTAGCGGTGGATAGAGCTGCAATTGATTTCAGCTCTCACTCGCTGAGAACAACACCCACTCTTATGGATATTCAGCAGAGCGATGAGTTCGTTATAGGTACTCATCGATGCTAGGCGTTTGCTCGAGCATGCTCACATAATCAAAAAGTTGTCTTGTGTTGACTTGGCGCTATTCTTTTCAGCAGGCGGTTATTAGGAGAACTCTGAATTAGAGGTGAAATGTGTGCGTGTGTTTCGAGAAAATCCTCTTAGGGGGCTAGTACCGAGTCTGGAGCTTCTGTCAGATATATGTGTGTATTGTTTTTTTTTCTTGCTGTAATTTACATTTAATCACATCGCAGTTCAACAAGTCTTTCCTTTTGAGCTCCCGCTGGGCTACAATAACATTTGTGAAATTGTTTCAATTCAAAATTGCACAAGCACAAGTTTTCGGTGGATAACTCTACCGCAAGTTCTATATTCGTCGCTTTGATGGTGATGCAAGTACCTAAAGAAAGCCACCCTTCATTTCTTCAAAATAAATCAAATTGAATTGGTGGTCTGCTGGTAGCTGTCCATCAACCGAGTCACAGGTATGCACTTGACAATTTCTTCTCACCTCCTTCTTGGAAAAAGTCAGTACCACAGTCGGAGTGTATCGTTGTGTAAAATATTTCTGCTCATCGGGGTAAATCGAATGGGTTCTATTTTTTTCTCTTGGAAGACCGTTTTCGCGACAGAGCACGTCATGGAATATACATCTTGTGATTTTGCGGTCGGTTATACCAGCAATGGATGGAGAGTAGCATTCTTTGAGCATACCTGAAAGCAAATAATGAATTTTCTGGATGATATGGTTTTCAAAATATAGCAACCATGATAAGGTATTTTTATGAATGATTTCCCTCTGGTTTATTGGCAGATTCCATTGTGGAACTCGATGTTGCTTTCAAAATCATAACATAATCACAGCTCTGGAGGTCTATCGTGCTTTAAGGCCATAGATTTATTGGACGAAATCCGCTTGAAACTCGGGAATTGAACTTTCGGCTAATAAGGGGGCTTACGTTACAGTTTGATCCTGTCGCACCCATTACAGTATCCATGGGTGGTGTAGGTATTAAAAGCTTTTTCCAGTTCCAATATGTAAATGTAAATCAGTAAGAAATTCGTTTAAGTCGAATACTACACAACATCTTCTTTTTTTGTCGGTAGTCCTGTTGCTTCCAAAATTCGTTGGCAATTTTGTGAAACTTGAGACGGAAGCTGACGCTCTCGTCGTCAAGTATCCCCTTGACTTTTCGCGGAACTGACAGGCACATTTAAATCATTCAGCTCAAATTGACCATGCTTTCACATGGAAGGAGAAATTTCCTGTAGGACTATTCAAGCTAGATCAATTTTGGGAAGGCTAAGTCATTCTGTTATCAATACGACCAAACTTGATGTCAATTCCAAATAATCGATCTTGCATATTATGGTCATGAGATTTGGGTACTGATCGAATGAGATTTCTTCGCTGTTGTGAATAATTCCAAAATACTTAAGGTAGTCAATATCGAGCAACTAATTTTTCGAAGAAAGCGCTTTATGTTACAATGGTTTGGTCATTCTTAAGCGCATGTTAAAGACGTGCAATCGAATCCATGCCACATATTGGCGTCCTCTGGGTAGGCCCAGGAAGTTTTTGTTGGTTGGATCAAGTTTGGCATCACCCCTCTACTTATATGTGGATTGCTCTTGATGATTTACAGCTAGGTTCCAGAAATCGAGTGAAATCGAGTGAAATCGAGTGTTCTGCATTTCGAGCGATTCGGAAACTCAGAAATTTTATCGAAATCACTATTTCACTTTTTCTCAATTCCGAAAATGTTGAAATCGAAATCGAATACAGTGAAATGTAGAACACAAAAATTCATTTCCGATTTCATTTCGAGTGAAAGTGAATTGTGCAACCTATCAGTTAAATTCGGTGCCGGATGATCGATAGTCAGCGGTCTGATTGAGCATAAAATGGATCTCATATTATATAGAAAAAGTTAATCCTTTTTGTATGCCGATAGATGATTAATGCTCAGCCCAAACGGTAAGAACTGGGAAGCGCACATTTTGAAACAAATTTCCTTTTCTGGCCAAATTGAGCATTAAGAAGCGATTTGGGAAAATTCGAACTCTAGGGGAAAATGGGGGCCAAATTTTGTATGGGAAAATTCTTATTTTTTATCCGATCGATTTTAAAACTCGGGTTATGTACTCTATAATACAAAAACAAAGAAAAGAAAAATGTCTCTAATGTTGGAAATTTAGCTTGGGCCCGATATATTAGCGGGGGGAAAAGGGGGATTGAATTTGTATGGGGAACATGTTTTTTTCATCCTATATCGAGAGCGTAGCAAAGCACCCTAGGCACTTGAGTAACAGGAGCAAAGCAGCGGACAAATTCTACTCACCATTAAATATAGGCGGTTAGAAAATGATGATGAAGCAATAAATTCTACCTGCTGTTCTAAAACGAAATTCCATATATATTCCGGGTGAGTGTCTACTTGCTACATGCCGTGTACTAGCACCTTAACAATTTTGATGTCCATTAGTCATTATTCATTAGTGTATCAAAGGAAAACCTTAAAAGGATTTCATTAAAGTAGAGTAAAGGACCAATTGATGAAATGCAAACAAACGACTTTTGATGAATTGCACATTTTACTATTCCAAGAGTAGGACAATTAATTGTCCCATCAAAATGTATTAATAAAACAAGTTTAAAAACAGTTGAAACAACGGAATAAATAAACGCGGCGCCGATCGACATATTTGTCGTCTGAAATGTCAAAAAATATGGATTATATTTTTCAATCGTCGTTATTGCGTGAGGCGTTTTGTGACGACGTTTGTCGTACAAATGATACATTTTTATCGTCGATAATTTTGCGGACGACTGTGTGATAAAGTGTTGAAAAAAAGTATGTGTACTTAATTTTTAATTAACTAAAAGACAATTACAGGTATTTTTCAGAATTAATATAACAAATAAAAGACAATTTCGACATATAGTGAACGAAATGGAGAAAAATATTCCTTTGGCTAGGCATCCACGAGGGCCTAACAAAAGTAATGTTAATCGGCGTACAATGGAATCACAATGGAACGACAAACGTTTATCTCTGAATAGTCTTGGAGCACCTTCGATAGTATATTTTAAATCTGAAAATAATCATTGTTATTAAAACAATGTTTTCAATTTAAAATTGTTCTAGAAATATAAATTCGTCGACTGAAATGTCAAACCACATATGTCATGGTTTGTGGAATGTATATGGAATGTGAGAGTTCAGGGAGTTGAGTCGTGTCAGTTTCGCAATACCAAATACAGTCGTTAGCGACAGACGACAACGACAATAGAGGGGATTTACTAGAACCAAGTTTAGTTCAACTATGTTCGGGTGTCTACCACCCGCTTAACTCAACTGAAGCGAATGTGCAATTGCATTGACACATTTTAAAAGTTTGAGTGAATGGTTAAACCGTTAATTTTTTTTGCCGTAGTAACGAAAATAGAGGTCTGCTAGAAGTTCCTTTCCAGCAAATTCCAAAGAAGATTAAGTTTGCCGTCGAGTTCCTTCAAGAATCCCAGGCGGTACATGTTTCGGAATTAGTTAGCAGGAGGATAATGCAGTATTCTTTGGAAGAAGAAGTCTTCTTCTCGAAGGAGAAGAATATACTATGCCTCACAGCTTTATATCTTTTCTCTGCATTTCTACATAATTGTAAATTTTAAAATGTTTTTTCTGCTATGACTATCACATAAGAACTACTAACCCGATTGGGTGGATCTTTTTGAAAAAGGTAGGCCTTAACAATGAGCTTGAGCACCATATAGGCTTTATTTCATTGCAATCGGATTAGTCATTCATGAGAAATACAAAAAATAACGGAAAAAATTGGATTTTATGCGACTAATTATAATTATACAGCCCTAACTCAATAAAAAAGTTTCACTTCTTTCACGCGTCCTGACCTGCACACGCCCATAACTGTTTATAGGCAATTCTCCCCCAAGTATTTTATGCCCAAAACACATGTGCAGAAATTCTGAACGCTTCACTGCAAGCAGTACTGCAGATGAAACAGATGTGCAGAATTCAATTTGCTGCCAATGCGTGGATACGAGAGTGCAACACAAACGACAAATAATTCCCGTCTCTCTTTTCCTCGTATGCTAGTTAAATAATAAATGAATTTAAAAATTCGATGCTGCCAAGTCTATTTAATTTAATTCTCAGCGTTGCTATGCAGTGGATTTAGAAATAGAGACATGTTGCAGTGCTGCGGTGGGTGCAGAATTTACATTTGTATCACCACATTCTGCACAGTGAATTCTACACGTGTGTTTTGAGCATTAAGCTATCACTTATCTCTCAACTCCATCCAGAAGCTGATAAACAATAAGTTAAATATCAGATCTTAATTGATTAAATGCGAAATCAAAGCTAAACCAATAATTTTCTGTTGTTGCTCTGCTTTGGGGTGGTGGGCGTAAATCGCAGCATGATGTGATGTGGCCTATGTGCGAGTAGGCCGTACGGTGCATAGCGCTTGGTAGAAATAATGAGAGATGCAATCTGCCCTAGCGAGGTATCCGTCGGAATGGAAAATTCTCCGATTTCATACGAATTCTGTCTTCGCATTTCATTTCTTGCAAACTTTCTTAAAGTTCGTGTTGTCATTTGAAGTATAATCTTTAAATGGACTACATTTTAGTTTGTTTTTTTTGCTAAAGGCGAGCGAAGCAAAGCAGCTTGGGTTAGCTAGTAAAATAATAAAATTATTTTCATCATACACTCCCATGCACATGAGTTGGGACAAGATTTTTTAATCATTTAATGTTTTGTTCCTATTCCACATTCCTAAATATCGGTATTTACTTTATGCTTTTATTTAGTATCTACATAGGAATAGGCAACTTTTAGGGCCGAAACTAAATTCTTACAATTTTACAGTTATAAAGGGTCCGCCATCTAACGTTTTTTTTTCAACTAGTGCTTATTTCGCGAATGGTAACACTTAGCTCATGTCTGATTTGACAGATAATTAGTTTAATTTTTCCGCTGAACGAATATGGTTGTGCTGGGAAATATTGCGACATTACTTTGAAAATCATGGTAATGTTGCAGAATGTGTGCGAAAATTGCGTACGGATTTTGGAAGAAGAGAAGCACCGTCAGCTCCGTATGTTCGTTATCTTGTGAAAAAAGTGAAAGAAACTGGCATCCTCATCGATAAACCAAAGCGTGAAAAGCCAAAAACAGTGTGTACACCCGAGAAAATTGCTGCTGTGGCGGATTTTGGTCCAGAGGCATAATTGGGCCATTTTTCTTCGAAAATGAGCAAGGAGTGGCCGTTACTGTCATTGGCGATCGTTATCGGGCCATGTTGAACGAATTTTTGTTCACAAAAATTGAAGAGGAGGATATTGGCAACATTTGGTTTCAACAGGACGGCGCTACGTGCCACACAGCCGAAGCTAAACTCGATGTTTTACGCCCTGTTTTTGAAGATCGCATTATCAGCCGTAGAGCTGATGTCGTTTGGCCACCGCGGAGCTGCGATTTGGACTATTATCTGCGGGGTGCCGTAAAAGATAAGTGTTACGCCGACATGCCAGAGACAATTGGCGCTTTAAAGGACAATATTCGTGAAGCCATTGGTGAAATACAGCTGCACACAATCGATAATGTGCTTAAAAATTGGACCGATCGTGTAGGCTACTGCATGGCCAGCCGAGGCAGCCATTTGAATGAAATTATTTTCCATTATTAACCGGAAGGATTGTACCTTCAAATAACAAAAGAAATTTGAGAAAATATTCAGTAGTTTTTTTGTATAGCATTTTCAAAAAAAAAAAGTTATTTGGCGGACCCTTTATGTTATTTTAGTTTTTTTTTTTGACCATGCAAACAAAAGTGAATAGGGTTAGAGGCAATTGCTTTGCTGTGGACCAATTTATTGAAGCTGAAGGTATTTTTATTTTTTTTCGTATATTTGAATCGTTTTTCAATAAAATGGGGTGAGGAAAAGTGGTAACTGCAGAAGAGAAAGGCAAAATATTTGGCTAAAAGCAGAGTAAACAAACAAAATTATAATAAGCAAGTCAGTGGTTTGGCATTTTCAAATATAAGTGCAACTATGGAAAAAACATCAAGGACGGACCAAAACAGAACCAATAAAAATTAACGGATTGTTGGAGAGGCACCAGATTCTCACTGTTCCGCCTTGCAGATCGGACCAAATTTGGGAGTCGTTGCTAGAGATGACACTGTAAGAGGAGTAATTCGGAGAGCTGGATATCTAAAAAGATTAAAATTAAAAAAAAACCACCCCCCTACTCGTAAGGAGACTCGCATGGTTTTTGCGTGGAATTACATGACATTCAAAAACCTGGTGGCATCAAATAGTTTTTTTCGGACGAAAACCGATTAAATTTAGATTATGATGGGTAAATTACTATGTAATTTCATAACATACTCAAAGAGAAACACTATCTGTCTCATGGCATTGAAAGTGGTGTAATGATATGTTGTGCGATCTCTTATTATGGGCAATGTTAATCGCAGTTTCTATCAACAAAAATGAACGCGAATAATTACAAAGGTGTACTGCAGAAGGCTCTTCCTTACTACGATAATGTATTTCGACCCGTGCAATGGTATTTCCAGCAGAATGACACCCCTATTCATACCGCACGCGTGGTAAAAGAGTGTATCCGTACCTACCCAAAACATGCATATACTGGATGCCCTATTTCCCTGATCTCAATATACATAATTTTTTTTGTTTTTGTTTCCCTTTAATACAAAATTGAAATCAAAACATTAAAAAAATATATGTCTATACCATTGACATACTATACATGGACTGCTAGCAGCCAATTTTTCGTTGATGGTGAAGGGTGAAGCAAACATAAGCACTAGCTCTTTTGGTTCACGGCGGAGAGAAACGAAAACACTCAAATGTCATCGAGCAATTGGTGCTATTTTGTTTGAGTGCTGAGTGTGCCATCTGTTATAGAACGTTCAAAATAATTTGATTAAGTTGTTATTTTCCGCAGTTGCAATGTTTCTACAATGGATGGCACTGTGTTCTATGTAAAAAAAAAATAGCAGTGGCGCGCAGAAGTTTCATACTTTCGCCGCACTGAATCAAAAGGGGTGGTGCTTAAGATTTATCACCGGCCCAACACGCCTACACCAAAGGTAAAAGTGTGGAGACCGCGCTACATTGTGTTGTCGGCACAATAGAGAAAACACTGAAAGATAAAGAATACACTTTAGCGGCATTCTTAGACATTGAAGGAGCGTTTAACAATGTTAATACTGCTGCCGTACGCAGAACGCTAAGCAAGCTCAACATTGGCAGTATTATTGTCAACTGGATAACCAGCATGCTTGAAGAAAGACACATTATAGCCGAACTTGGGGGCTCTAAGCTAGAAGCTTATGCCTCCAGAGGAACCCCTCAGGGCGGGGTGATCTCCCCACTCTTGTGGGTCATTGTTCTTAATGAAGCGCTCACAAAACTTAAGAACAATGGTATCAGAATAACGGCTTATGCGGATGACGTCGTACTGTTGGCAACGGGAAAATTCCTTCCAACACTGTCGGAACAAATTGAAAGCGCCCTAAGAACCCTCGACACCTGGACCAGGAACTGCGGTCTAACAGTCAATCCCCAGAAAACTGATCTGGTACTTTTCACAAATAAAAGGAAAATACCACAGTTTGCTACACCCTCTGTTGGCGGCACACCCCTCAGAATCTCTGATAGCGCAAAGTACCTGGGACTTATACTAGACAAAAAACTAAACTGGAAATTGAACACCAATGAAAGAATCAAAAAAGCCACAATAGCCTTTTATTCCTGCAGCAGAATCTTTGGGAAAACCTGGGGACCATCTCCCAAGATTAAGCTCTGGATGTACATGGCTATAGTAAGACCCATACTGACCTACGGCAGTCTCGTATGGTGGCCGGCAACCAATAAAGCCACCTACCTAAAAGCGTTAACGAAGGTTCAAAGACTAGCGTGCATCGGCACCACCAGTGCGATGAGGACAACTCCAACCGCAGGACTTGAGGCTATCCTCAACCTGTGTCCGCTAGACATTCATATACAACTATCGGCCGCAATTAGTGCAATGAGAATCAGCCAATCGGTAAAATGGAATTTGAACGCAACGGGTCATTCTACGATCCTACAGAAATATTTCGGCCATGTACCTGTCACGGACTACATTACGCCTTATCTAGAGTTTACAAGACCCTTCTCTAGCGCCTACCCAGCAGGGAAGAATGGAGAGACGGACTCGTACCTAACACACTAACCATAGCCGTATTCACAGACGGATCAAAAATGGACACTGGGGTAGGGTCAGGTGTCTTCTCTGAATCGCTGGGTATATCAAAATCGATTCGCCTCCCCGACCATAGCAGCGTTTTCCAAGCAGAGGTCCTGGCAGTGACAACAGCAGCCCGTGAGTCTGTGGTAAGGGCAATACCACCTGAAGGTATTACCTTCTTTATCGACAGCCAGGCAGCAATAAAAGCCATAACTGCACCAGAAATAAAATCGAAGCTTGTGAGGTGTTGTCGCGAAGAACTCAAGGCTCTTGGTACACAGCACAAGGTATCACTCTGCTGGGTTCCGGGACATGAAGGCATTCCAGGCAATGAGAAAGCAGACGAATTAGCAAGACAAGGTTCGACAGCTGCTTCAGAACAAGCTGATCCCTCTGTGGACATCCCGCCTTGCACACTTAAGCTTGAAGCAGGGAAAAAAGCCACAAGTGAGGCGAATGCAAGATGGGCCACCCTAAACACTTGTAATACCACAAGAATGCTATGGCCGTCCTTCAATGAATCCAAAACCGAGAAGATAATGCGGAAGGATAGGAAATCCCTGTCCACCCTCGTAGGTATCATAACAGGGCACAACACCTTGCGGTACCATATGAAGAAAATGGGCTTAACGGAAGAAGAACTTTGCAGAGGCTGCGGTGATGAGGAAGCTCTTGAGGATACAACCCATTTCTTATGTCACTGCCCAAGTCTCCAACATACCAGGTATAAATTCCTAGGGAGCCACTTCTTCACCGACCTAGACGAGCTTTCCAGCACATCAATTGACAAGATAATGAACTTCGTCAAATCAACAAGATGGTTTGTATGTAGCAGCACAGTAAGTAATTTGAATACAGGGTTATAATGGGTAAGGGATAACCTCTTTCCCCCTATGGGAATCACAATGGGTCAGTATTGACCTGAGTGTGGCACGGAGAAAATCCTCGCCAGCCCACAAACCTAACCTAACCTATGTTTGCTTCATTTTTCCTCGCAGGTTTGTATGAAACTGACATTTCACTAGCAGTCCATGAGTATAGTATGTCAATGGTCCGTACAAATATTATGTTGTTTTATTGAAAAACCACAAACGAGAAACGAGAAATCTTGTCCCTATTCAAGTACATGGGAGTGTATCTATTTTCTCCTTTTTTACCTTTTACTTTTATCACACCACGTCTTGTTAACTTTGAAT
Source organism: Cheilosia soror (assembly GCA_949372485.1). Classification (NCBI taxonomy): domain Eukaryota; kingdom Metazoa; phylum Arthropoda; class Insecta; order Diptera; family Syrphidae; genus Cheilosia; species Cheilosia soror. The sequence continues at coordinate 70,988,275 of OX443561.1, read as the reverse complement.
TAGATGGCACATGCAATAATCGTGCCATAGCTGATTCCATCAGATCTTGTAAGGTTAAGATGTTCTACTTGACCGAACTATCTGAATTTGGGCCTACCCAAAACAGGTACTGGAAGTCGGGATGGGTAGCATGAACCCAGAGAAGTAGTTGCTCGACATTGATTCCTCACCCGATCGATTGGACGATATATCTAAATCAGCTACAACGAAAAAATGTTACTAACTTCAGGCAGTTATATACTTATCTGTAAAACCAATTACAAACTTTCAATGGAATTTTCATTTCAATCGTCTTTGCAACTTTATCAAAGCGGCATACAAGTTTTAACAACGTTAAAAAGGTTTAGAAATTCAGTTCCAAAATAATGGTTCTGTGTGATAAACTTATGGAGCACTTGCACCATATTACACCCGACATAATCTACCATCTGTGCGGTATTCGCTGTAGAGCCATGATTAATGACTTTTTCGTTCCCCGATTGAATGGCATGAATGTGAAAAGAATGTGGTTTTATAGCAGAATTGTGGTACATGCCTATACAGCAAACGAAACAATCAAAGTATTCGATAAACTCCTAATTTTGCGTTAAGGACCTGTAAGTTGGCCTCCACGAACTTGTTATTTGACGCGTTTTGATTATTTTCTTTGGGGATACGTATAAAGTCGCAATTCGCAGAAAGCACCCTTTATATCTTCCGATCAATCTGTCTTTTCTAATGACCATAGGTAAGATTCGGAACGATGGTTTAAAGAACATTGCCTTTAGCTTTGACAGATTGGCAATCACAGAAAACCCCAATTTCCATCCCACTGTTTCAACCAAATTGCATTAAAAATTCTGACTTTCGTATATGGAGTCTGGTGTAAGACGATTGGAAACAGCCCATACCCAACCCACACCTACTCATAATCATTCCTTAAAATCCAAGCCATCACCAGCCTAAAAATGGCATCATTGCTTTACCTCACCATCCCACCGCAATCTTTGTATAATAAGAAGCATGTTCACATCTTAAGACAGCGACTAGCCTATGCTTCTATCTATACTACGCTTTGGAAAATTTTCTATCGAAGCCGAAAATATAAATCCAATCATCATCGAAGTGAAAATATGAGGGAAAAATCGAAAACAAGAAAACGAATTTTCTCCTCTTCTCGCCCTGATGCTGCGATGAACATCAGAGAACAGACGAAGTGCAAAGGGTAAGCGGAGTGCATGTATAAGCGTGCACGCTGTACTCGCTTGGTCTGTGTGTTTTGAAAAAAGCACAGCGCCCGTTCCGAACACGACACAACGATGAAAACGTAAAGCAATCCACCGCCGCGAATCTATTTTCTAAGTTTATTTTTACCCAAATTTATGAATGTTTAGATTTGAATCCGATTGCGATGCTTGTAGATGGATCTTGAGATTAAGCGCGGCGGGTCTGCGGGCGGGTGCGCGGAATCCGATTTGAGGATTTGTTCTATGCGGCCACAATGCTCTGCTCTACAACCATGAAGCGTTTACGTTGTACCTATACCTACCATACTATACTACGCATCAGCAGGAGAAAGAGAAGGAGTTCGTTCTGTGTTTACGACGGCAATGTGATTTAATTTTAGTTTTTGATGTGAGATGAGGAAATGCCAAGCAGCCGAATACGAGCAACCGAGAGCCAAACATCCGCGCTTGTTGGCTGGTTCCACTCGCATCAGTTGCTCGACGCTGTATCTGTGAATTGATCTCGTTTTCTTTTGCTCGGTTCTCGTGCGCCTGATTGTGTCTTCGGAGGAGCACATCACTTGGTTGACTATACTATATATCTGAGATTTAAAGAGTAAGTGAGTTCAATTTAAATTTAGTTCAAGGATTAGCCAGAGTCTAGAAGGCTTTCTGCGTTAGTTTCGTTTCTAAAATGGATTTACTAAATATGAATGTGTAGTACTATTCGAAAGCATCGCCTCAGAATTTTTGTCTAATGCTCGTCAATGAGTGGGGAATTTTGTTTATTTTTAGAACAGAAAAAAGAAACATTTTTCTTTTCGATTACTCACCAACATCATTGCCTGCAATAGCAACTTAACTATTGGAAAATATTTTTTTTTTTTTAATTTTCTATTTCGTTTTAAACATTTTGATATTATGTATCTACCCATTCTAATTTGACGACCGAAGTTGTGGTATTAATTTGTTTTACTATGAGCTAGGGGATGTAGTAAAATATTTTGGGGTTACCATCTTGTTACATACGGACGTGACATTATTTTTTTTATTTTGAGTGAATGGTTTATAAAACTCTACAATTGTTTAAATAAGTATATAAAACGTATCCACACGTGAGCTTACTATACTTTGAAACTTTTCAAAACACTTCTGTTTTGTTATGTTTGACAAGCCTCGAAGGGAAGCACAATCCTCGGTGACTGGGATGTCATAGAGGAAAATGCATAATAATGCAGCAGAAATCTGTTTAAAAATGAGGTCAAATCGCATATACACGGTTTCAATCGATAGCAATCGCACAAAGTACTTACATATTCATCAAAAATGACAGGAAAGAGAAGATTTCCATAATAACGAGTAGCGAGTAGGTATAGTTCCCTTCTTGGATCTTTACAGCTGGTAGATTTTTTTCCGGCTCATGGTACTGATCTATTTGTCAAAGTTTAAAAAAAATGTTAAAAGGTTATAATTTGACGCGAAGCGAATAGACTTCTACATTTGAAATATATTTTTAAATTAGATAGTTTTTACATTTTACTCGAATAACTATAGCTGTGCCCGCAACTTCCATCGTGTCTGTGCTAAATTTAGCAAACTGCATTGACATCAGACTAACATCAGCTGACTGCGCGGCTCTGTTTGCGATTTTTTGAAAGCCCTTAGATTTTTTTCTTTTGCGACGACAGGAAATGTTGGTTCGCCTTTATGCCGTGGGTGGGATGCCCTTCCCACACCACTTCGCACGCAGCTTGGTGGGCCAACGCAACATGTGCGTTTTTTATGTAAGCCTTAGTAGTCAGTGCCTTCAAGAAATGTTACATTTTCAGTCACTAACAACAAAAACCGTCGTTTTCTGGTTTCCATAGCCTTAAAGAACATTTGCGAAATTTCTCACATGACGTTCGTCGTGCTCGTACTTCTCAATTTAAATTACTTACTTAGATGGCGCTACAGTCCGGGGTGGACCTGGGCCTCAACCAACACGCCTCTCCAGTTAGCACGATCTTTGGCTAACTGCCTCCAGTTGCGCACTCCAAGTTGGTTGAGGTCCCCTTCCACTTGTGCGCGCCACCTAAGGCGAGGTCTTCCTCTACTGCGTTGTCCCTCCGGGTTGGAATCGAAGACTCTTCGGGCCGGAGCGTTGGTGTTCATTCGCTCTACATGTCCTAGCCATCTTAGTCGACTGATACGTACTTTTCTGACAAGGTCGATGTCGCTGTACAGCTCGTAGAGTTCGCTGTTAAATCTCCTCCTCCAAAGCCCGTCAACGCAAACGGGACCGAAAATCACTCGAAGAATTTTGCGTTCGCAGCGCCCAAGGAGATCTTCATCCGCTTTTGACAACGTCCATGATTCTGCGCCATAAAGCAGGACTGGGATGATGAGGGTCTTATATAGAGTCTCCTTGGTGTTTCTCGACAAGGCCTTACTAGTCGATTGCCTTCTTAGGCCAAAGTAACAGCGGTTGGCAAGTGTAATTCTTCGCTTGATTTCTGATGTGATGTCATTTTCAGAATTAATAGCGGAGCCGAGATAGACAAAGTCCCGAACTACCTCAAAGTTATAGCTGTCTATCGTGACGTTCTGTCCGATTCGTCGATGTTGTGTGTCCCTTCTAGTTGACAGCATATATTTTGTTTTGCCCTCATTCACCACCAAACCCATTTTTGCCGCCTCTGTACTGATACTTGCAAACGCACCAGTGACAGCTCGCTGTGTCCTGCCAATGATGTCGATGTCGTCAGCGTATGCAAGTAGTTGCACAGACTTTTGGAAAATTGTGCCCCTGGTGTTGGCTTGCGAGTTTCGCACAATTTTCTCAAGAATGATGTTGAGAAAGTCACATGACAGCGCATCACCTTGTCTAAATCCTTTTTTGACATCAAAGGTCTCGGTGAGACTGTTTCCGACCTTTACGGAGCAGCGAGCGTTCTCCATCGTCATTCTGCACAATCTGACAAGTTTGGCAGGGATGCCAAAACTAGACATGGCTCTGTATAGCTCGTCTCTATAAATGCTGTCATATGCGGCTTTAAAATCGATAAATAGGTGATGAGTATCGATTTGGACTTCTTGGGTTTTCTCCAGGATCTGCCGTAGTGTGAATATTTGGTCGGTTGTGGACTTACCGGGCCTAAAACCGCACTGATAGGGTCCAATCAGTTCGTTGACAAATGGTTTCAGGCGTTCACACAGGACGGAAGACAGGATTTTGTAAGCGATGTTAAGGAGACTGATGCCTCTATAGTTGGCGCAGTTTAGAGGGTCTCCTTTCTTATGGATCGGGCAAACAATGCTGAGGCTCCATTCTTCAGGCATACTTTCCTCTGACTAAATTTTAGAAACGAGTTGGTGTATGCTCTCTACCAAGTCATCCCCCGCTGCCTTAAAAAAGCTCGGCCGATAAACCGTCCGGTCCTGCAGCTTTGTTGGACTTCAGCTTGGATATTGCTTTCCTTACCTCATTTTGGTCAGGTGGACGGAAGTCTTGGCTCAATTTAAATTGGAGTGTTTTAAACCGTCGTAAACGCCACTCGGAATAAGGGCGAATATTCGCAGTACGCATTCATAAAATACTGATAGAATTTATTAAATTCCAGTATAAAATCCACTATTGAAATTTATCCAGTATCTGGACCTTGAATTCAGTAGGGTACTGGAAAATCCAGTATAGTTGGTATCATTATGTACAGGCAATATGGAAGGATATTTCGAAATTCAACCCCTAAAGGGGTAAAAGGGGGGTCAAAATTTGTGTGGGAAAATTTTTATTTTTTATCCGATCGACTTCAAACTCGGTTTGTGTACTCTAAAATAATATTACTTACTTTACTTTTGGTGGCGCTTACAGTCCGGGGTGGACCACGGCCTCAACCAACAAGCCCCTCCAGCCAGCTCGGTCCCTCGCCAGCTGCCTCCAGTTACGCACACCAAGTTGGTTGAGGTCGTTCTCCAATTGTGCGCGCCACCTAAGGTGGGGTCTTCCTCTGCTGCGTTGTCCCTCAGGGGTGGATTCGAAGACTCGTCGGGCTGGTGCGTTGTTGTCCATACGCTCCACGTGTCCCAGCCATCTCAGCCGTTGTATTTTCAGCTTTTTGACCAGGTCAGCGTCGCTGTATAGCCCGTATAGTTCGTCATTGAATCTTCTTCTCCACACTCCATCGTCACAAACTCTAAAATAATATGTAATTGTTAAAAAATAAAGATAAATAATTTTTTTTCGATTTTGGAAATTTTGCTAGGGGCACCAGTTATTGACGATGACCTTTTTTAGGGGGGTCCTTTTCTTAACTCAGAAAGTGGTACACATACTCATTATCACAAAGCAGTAAGAACTCGACCGCCGACTTCCCGTGTACCTACCCGATCCTCCCCGGAAAAAATTACCCTATCTGTGGATACGTGCAAATGTCAAAATTAATGGCGGCAATGATTTTCCATGCTATACCATGGGCCTAGGATTTTTCAAGTATGCGTGCGTTAATGGCGCTCCTTTGATTTAGGACAGCACCAATACATGAAAAATCCTGGGCCCGACGACAGCTTGTAGGCAAAGTCCGTTATGTGGGAGGAGTCAACGGTCTATTCTTACTGGTTTGTGCTTATTATCTTTTTGGTTGCATATGTTGCATAGTATGTTGCAGGGTAAGAGTTCCCCTTAGTCTAATGATCTAAAGATAGTGCTCATCATATCGGTGTATTTGCCAGCAAAGAAATATGTTTTGTCGCGTAGATAGTGGCTCAGTCTGCTATACATAGTATGATCTGTTTTGAGATGCCAGCGCTTCAAGTATTGATCATATAATTTTAATTTTCTTTTTGTTTCAAAAATATTCTAATCACCTGCGTACGCCAAAGAGGAAACAAAAAGAATCGAATTTTTATTGATCTTTCAATGATTATCTATACCAAGCATTTGACAGTTCTTTCACCAGCTCTTAATACAAGAAGTGTTTGGGCTCCAACTCCCAGGATAGATTTCTGGAAAACTGAAATTGTTTTTTTCGCTGCGCCACCTCTCGCGATTATAAATGTCCTTAGAAGGATTCTGAATTTAGACGATCGGCATATAATTTTAGGTCCTGTTCCGCCAAATATTTATATATTTTAAAGTACATATGTAGTAAGATTCTTAGTGCATATTATCTATCTCTTCATGTTCTGTTCCATCCATAAACTTATGTAATGTTAGGGAGTACAGTTTTGGGAAATTATTTGAGATAGAAATACTGGACCGCACGCGCACAGAATGGGCTAATGGTGTTCCGACACTCTACACGAAAAGTATGGTTTGGTACACCGACACGGATCGAAAATGGAATCTGGCGTCCGTGCTGGTGTCTTTGAAACCAAAACGAAAGTCTCGATACATATGGGAATGTGTCCCACGGTTTGTCAGGCAGAAATCCATGCTATTGAGATCTGCACCGTTTTTAACTCCAAAAAGGGCCTTACAAGCGTTATCGTCCAATACAATGGACTTAAATTCAAAAAATTGCGATGCCTTGCAGCCTCTATCTAAACACAACAAGGTCAAACTTGAATGAGTACTTGGCTATCAAGGTATTGCGGGCAACGAATCTGCGGATCAATTAGCTAGGGCTGGATCTGAATTCGCGTTCTATGAACCAGAACCTTATTGCAGAGTCAATTGGGCTACTGCTTTAGGTCTAATTAACGATTGGGAATAACAACTTCGTCTAAACCACTGGGAAAATGTTCCGGGCTTAAGACAATCCGAAAGATTAGTTAAAACCACAAGGAAATTCTCAACCTAAATAAGGACGGTATCAAAAAGCTGGTAGGCTTTCTCACGGGCCATTGTGGCTTGCTTGAAATAGCATCTTAACAAAATGAACTTGTTTCCGGAGACAGAATGCAGGTTCTGTCTTAAGGATGTAGAATCCTCCGAGCACATTTTCTGTGATTGCCCGGCTCTTCATTGGTTAAGAAAACGTGTCTTTAACTAGGTCTCAAGTTTTATACCGGTCTTGATACAATGGCAGGAAATGCTTCTTCTTTAATCAACACATTATATTCTTCTTCATAGATGTGCTCTTGATTTCCCTGCAATTAACCTTCCCACCTGTCCTTCTCTCAGGGTATAATAGAAACAATGCTCATTTGCTATTCTTTGGTTGAATATTCAAGAGACTTTCATCGATTACAAATTAGAAGCTTGGTTGCCTGGAAAAATACCACCACTCGTCTTTGTGTACATTCATTATATATCCAACATATTGATAAGCCCACGTCTAAAACATCTGGCCCTGAATTTGATAAACCACCTCGCAACCATACCGAAAATTCTGCGTAAAATTAATCACGGTTCACGAAAACCCAATGTAAAACCGATGAAACAATGCACCAGCTAATCATAGCTTTATCGTAATCATTTTAGGCTCCCCGTATAGATTCATCAGTCTTGTCCATTAGTTTAAAAGCTTACTGTTGCTCTGTGATAATAAACCTTATCAGCCAGAAAATGTTTTCATATTTATTTGCTTTGTGTTCGCTAGTGTTTGCTCACTTAAACACTCTCGCCCAGCACAGTGTTCTCAAACTCGACTTAAGCTTTCAACTTAAACGACGACACTGTCGGCGACTCTCTGCAATGTGTGCTGCGCTGGTGCTGCCTGTATGGCAATTTTTGTAATCTTTAATTTGAGATTAGATATTCGATCACAGGTAGGCGCAGGAGAGAAGGGTAAACGCGCGCTTATGTGTACCCTTATCTTGTGCTTACGGTCGTTTTAATAGTTCTCGTCGTCGTTGGTATTGTGTTATCTTTCTGTAGGACAGAATTACTCAGAATCAGTCTGAGGTTTTCAGCGTGAAGAAGACAGTGACTTAAATAGAAAATTTGCCTACAAGCGTATATTTTTGGTTTGTTTTTTGTTTTTTAGCCTCACGACGTCACACAAAAAGCGAATCAAAATGGAGAAGACTCCCCGTTACACCCAGAGGGAGAGGAACATGGTTCTCGGATTTGCAGCACAGTACAAGGATGTCATAGAGAACAAGCGAACAGATGCTGAGTCGAATCGCAAGAAAGACGAAGTGTGGCGAGTGATAGCCAAGGAGTTCAATTGTCGTGTATACCATCAGAGATCAGCCAAACAACTGCGTCAGTTATACAAGAACATGAAACTGCTACTCAAGAAGGACCTCTGCAACGATGGCAAGAACTCAAAATCGTTCATGGACATCCTGGAGGCACTGTCACAACAGGAATCCATCAATCATTACCTCTCGTCAAATGGCTCTCCAAGTGGCACACCGTATAGCGGGCGACAGCCATCGAAAATCGAGTTCGATGGTGATACCAAGGTAAACACAAATCTCTAGATAACAGTTATTATTTCTTTTATCTCATAATCTTTATCTCTTTCTGTCTAAAGATGGCCAGCACATTTGACAACGATGTGATTGTCATCAAATCTGAAGATATCAGTGACAACGACCAATCGTCGTCGGTGCACAACGGAGACATGGACGACGACGACGATTGCCTTAGCAACAAAGACATCCCCGAGGTGTGTTTGGAGGAGGAGGATGATGAGATCTTCAGTCGACCGCCCACAACAACAACACCCGACATTATGATGCGTAATTTACAGAATCTTGGTCGCAAGTCGAACAACAATCATCTGAATAGGAACGCCAACTCGTCGAGCCCGTCGATCCGCATACCACCCGATTGCGCGACCAGCAAAAATGAGTTCCTCCTTAATTTGGCCATCGAAGAGCGAAAACGCAAGATCGACCTTTTGAATGCACAAATCGAGTATTGGAAGACCCTTACCCGGAAACTTGAAGTTACCGGCAGCGCCTGTGGCGCCCACAGCAGCTGCACACCGCCGTGCCATTGCCATTTACCCAAAATGAATGGCCACAACCAAAGCTAGTCACAGCACTAAACACCTAAATTTAATTTATTTTGTACAAGCGGCACGTATCTACAGCGTAACTTTGTAAGACGATTTGTTTTATTTTATTAGTCCCCGTGTCCAGCTATAGGTCGTCTATTGTTTAGAGATGTACAAATGTGGTTCCTAATCTAGTCTAGTATTGCGTAAAACCCAAAGAAACACAAAATTCAAAGCAACCAAAGAATGGTGCAAATGTTGCCCAAATTTTGCCATACAAAAACCAAAACAAAACATTTTAATTCCTAAGTTTATAAGTAACACCTAATTTTTTTTTTTGTACTTCCTCTGAGTACTATATTGTAATTTGTTTACTGTATTTTTTTTATGTTCAATGTCCTTGTCACAGCGTATATTATATATTTTATGTTTTTAAACTAGAACAAGTAGAGTTAATTTTTCGATTAATCATAAAAGAAAACGGAACTTAATAGAGTAAAATAAAATGATGCATGAAGTTGAATTTATCAGTATAACCAAAAAAAAAAAAATTAAAGAAAAAGGAAACAGGTAACAAACAGTGTTTATGTATGAATTCCTAGTCAGTAAATTATTTTTTAGAGTAATAAAAGAGAAAGTAATATAAATTTATTAATCATTTTCTAATTCATGTCTAGAGTGAGCGAGTTTATTATTTTGACTCAGTGCCGTAGCCAGGATGTTGTTTCACCTTATCTGGATCCACATTAATATCCGAACAGATATCATAGCAAGTGAGCTTAATCTTGCATTCTCCATAACGCTTCGGGATACTCTTTTAATCCTTTTCATAGGTGACAAGGTTCTTTCAATACTAGCTATGGAAGCATGGCCAAAATCGTAAGCAAAAACTTTATAGCTCTTAAGTAAGTCTTGTCACATATCAAGCAATTTCAAAACTTCCGTTGAAGGATCACTAGACACCCCCAAAGAATGTACTCAGCTTTCATAGGTGACAACGAAATTGCATTATCAATGTAACATGTTAGCTTTTCCATTTCGTTCACTCGCTCAACTGCAGCAAAACCTTGGAAAAAAGCTTGAAACGATTGTAGAAAGTCTTCGTTGACCATGAATCTCTCCGTAAGGTTTTGTATTAACGAATCTATGCAAGGAATCAATATATACAGAGACACTCTAAAATAGGCTTCAGTAGAGGAGGTTTCTGGATTGGAACGCGTTGTTTGTTTCAATGAAGTTCTTGGAGCTCTTAATTCAACTTTAAATAAGTCCTCGGCAAGTTGGGATGCGGATTGAAAAGCCTCTCTGAAAACATTTTCGGCATTTTCTCTGTTCTTAAGAGAATTGAGAACTTCTTCTATGCAGCAATGAAATCTAAGGATTTGTTCTGTAGAAAAACTGATAAGGGCAGCGTTAAACTGAATAGTTTTTCGCATACTATGAGGCTTACTAGGAAATCACTTTTTTGATCCGCTGCCAAAAGTATTGATGCTTTCGAAGACCGCGTTCTGCTCGTTATTTATTCAAGACTTATTGAAATGCATTTGAAGAGCTCTACCAAGGAAATAATAGGTACAGTCATGCCTTTCAATGAATCTTGTTTCACAAAGGCATAGAACTCGAGTTTTTCGGTTCTGGGGCGTGTTTTTTAATTACATTTTGAAAGTTATATTTGCATTTGAATGGATGCGAAAGAAATTAGCTGTTTCACTAACTACACCCAGGCAATTGCGAATTGTAGGAGTTGATATGGCATTAGAAAGAGCCAGGTTCCAGCAATGGCTTGCACAGTCTACATACCTAGCGTTTGGATACTCTATACCTACCTGGATAGTCTCCTTATTTTTATAAATTTTAATTTATAATATAAAGTGTTGGTTTTTAGTTTTATGTTTAGTTCTGGCTGGCTACGTGCATGTTTAACTTGTCTACTTGAATGAATAATTTTTTTGAGTAGGGGAAGATATGAAAAACACTATCGATATCACACATCGTTTAGATTCTATATACACTGCAATTTGATGACCGCTTTCCGGATTCTAGAAGACTCCAACTTACAAAAATGTAAGTGCAGAAGCAGATTCATCATAATCATAATTCACATCAAGTTTAAATTCGATAAAAGACGGCCCTGAAAAATGTCTACTACTCTCTTTCGCTAAAATGAGATCCGGCTCGTAGGACCAAATTGAAAATCCATTTCATCGGTGGTTACTCCTTCTTTCAAGCTTGGAGTTATTTTAAGTGATGAACTATACACCTATTAAGATGAGGTAGTAGTCTGAAAAAAGCAGAGCTACTATTCGCTGTTTCCCAACCCACAGGTTTAAGGCGCTAAAACGATTTTAAGGGTCAAACTAAGATGGTTGATCTTCCGAACTGATAGGCATTTAATACGGCTGAAACGATGCATTCTTTTGGGCAAAAACTTTGTGAAGAGGGTAGGGAGTGCGAGTGTCTTGGGTATATAAAATATTGTCTGCGCGTAAATTCATCCTATCCTGACAAATACGTCGTATGCATATCTTTCTGCATGCTCATCGTGCACATGGCAAATGCTAGAAACGAAGGTTAGTTGTGTTGTTTTGTCAATCCTCGCTTGTAGTTTATTTTGTGGTTATCCATTTCGATCCTACACTACAACCCCTCTGACTGTTTCTGACTTATGTCTGAAGTCCATTTCGTTACACCGCGTCTCCACGAGCAATATTTTATAGCTTGCCATATAGTATTCTATGAAAATTGCTCGTGGAGACCACAAATAGTATTCTATGAAAAATGGTATTCCATCTATTGCTCAGCTCATAGCTTGCTATCGATAGTATTCTATGGGGTGTACTTTTTTGTTGTGACGCATGTGTTTTCGTGTGATGGCTATGGAAATAGTAAGATATGAAAAGCCCACCCTACATTTTATTGCATACTATCGTTATTTCTTTCTATGAGAAATGACAGATGGCAAGCTATGAAATATTGCTCGTGGAGACGCGGTGTTAGGACACTACAAGCCTGTGTAGTCGACAGAACCAACCGGCTGCATGTTAATTGTATGTATCGGTGTAATCTGATGGAGGCACAAACTTTATAAGAAAAAGGACATCACCTAAACAGGAAGGGATATTCACTTTGCCATTATATTTGTAGGAGCGCCAAAAAGGAGTCACCGGGGACCCCATAAATTATATGTATTTTGAATCAGGATCATTCTGAATCGATTTAGCCATATCCATTTATCTGTCCATCTGTTGAAAATACGATAGCGGACAAACGAATCGACCTAGGCGGATGAAATTTTGTGAGAGGGCTTCTTTCTACTGTCGTCAGGTGGGTATTAGAAATAGGCTATGTCGGTCAAGTAGTTCTGGTGCCTCCCATACAAAACCAATATTCGATCCATGCGTGTACGCGCACTAACTCACATGCCTAAGATTTTGCATGGCTTGTATGCCGTTGAGGTTATCCAAGCATTGACTAGGCACTTTTACTTAGGTATTTTTGGTATATGTATTTTGAAAACGCGAGAAGCGAGGCGAAATTTTATACCAAAGTACCCCCCAAAATCTCAGGGCGGATCAAACGAGGATTCTTTTACCTGGTCGATTCATTTTGGATTTCTAAAGACTGTTGAGTGTGTATGAATCGGGCAGGCGCTGTTGTAACTTTTTATACATATCGATTGTGCTTATTTTACCTCCCAGTAGTAACCACCGGGTACTGGTCTGCCCATCCGGGCGTGACTTGCTAAACTTATAAGCGCGAGTGTTGAACACGAAGAAAATAGCAACACTATAATGTTCTGTCGAAATGACTGACTGAGCGAGTCTCAGAGGTCTTACATGAGCCTCTCAGAAAGAGGACATACATATGGGCCAACGGCAGCACTCATATCCCGGAAGTGGGTTACTGACAACGAAGTATCCGACCCGCTGTCCTAGGGTAAATTTTAGGGCCTGGTCCTCCAGGTTGGGGGTTGTGCCTGGGGTTAAGTACCCAATCACGGAAAAAACTAATGGTTACGAAGCAACCAAAACACGATACGGATGGATTTACTGTTGACGACCCTGCAAAACGAAAAATGAACAATGACTCGGATCTGCACGTAGAATGTTCGAACCCTGAACAGTCCGCCTGCAGTCGAACAATTAGCGGAGGCCCTAGACTACTACAATGCAGATAGTACCGCCATCCAGGAAGTGCGTTGGGATGGGATGGGCCTGGCAATAGAAGGATGAAAAACTGTGACATCTATTCGGATTCGTTGTAAGCGACAGACTTAGGCAAGAAGTCTTGAGCTTACGATACGTTAGTGAACGCCTTACAACTATCCGCATTAAGGCAAAAATCACCAACATCAGCCTGATATACGCTCACGCCCCCACAGAAGATAAAGACGATGCTACCAAAGAATGTTTCTATGAGCTCCTTGACAAAACATATATGAGCAATGTCCTAAGTACGACGCGATGCGTTAAAATCGTCTTAGGTTATTTTAACGCCAAAATAGGAAAGGAGGACATTTTTGGTAGCACGATCGGAAAGCACAGCCTACACGACACCACGTCTGGAAACGGACTTAGGCTAATTGACTTTGCTGCGGGACGTAACACGTAATGTTAATATAGCTAGCACACGGTTTCCTCACCTCAACTTTCACATGGCGCTGACCAGATCAACAAACGGTCAAATTGGCCATGTTATGATCGACGCAAGGCACTCCTCCAGTATTCTAGATGTCCTAACTTTCCTATGATGATATACATAATGATAATCCGAACTATTTGGATGATATACAGATATAGAAATAGCCTCCTCTTGTATTGATCATGGTTACATTTAGTCAGTCCCATTTTAGTCATGTACGTGACATTCATGAGTGTGTCAACACCGAATGACATCTGATCACACATTGTTCGAAAATGCATGACATGCTTACTGTGTCATGCTGTGACAGAGGTAAGTGACAGGCGATTAAACAGCTTGACACGATTTTACTTTATAGCCACTACTTGTGACGCGTAACACATTTTGCTCGGAAGTTGGTCACATGTACCCTTAGCCTTATTGCTTGATGAGTTTTTCACACGTCTGGCTAGGAATAATAACGAGAATGGTATGCTTTAATTACGGCCATCGTCTCCTTATAATTGTGCGCTAGCGAACTGGGAATTTCATACAAAACCTGTGAGGAAAATGAATCCAACGTAACCCGAAGCGCCGTTGAGGGTCAATGTATATTTGCAACAGCGGCCCCTATTGTGAGTGTCGATAGTTGATCGACATACTGTCGATCGATCAACAAGTATGATTGCCGATTGCGATTGATATTTGTCGATTGTAGTCGATTACAAATGTCTGGTCGATGCTTTCTCTTGGAAGCGAAAAAAAAAAATGTTTGCGTACGAATAACTGAATTCAATCGACGCAATCGACAATTGTCGTGCCAATCGTGGTCTACAATCACAATAAGGGCCAACAATTCTTATTTTACCTGCATTTAAGAGCAGAGCAAATCCGTTACAAATCGATACAAAACTGAAGTTTGTTTCAAATACACCCCACAGTTCACAACGGTGCTACTGGTAATTTGCAAGCACCTAGTGTTAATGTAGTTATTTTCCAGCTGAATCATTTCAATTTCAACGATGATCGTCTGAAAAGTTAAGTGACTAGGATCCTGTTCCGAATCAGCTTGTGAAAACGACTGCTTTTTAGGCAAGGAAACCCCTTTTAGAAGTTAGCGAACAAACCACACTTTTGTCTGCGTTACCACCTTATCCGAACGTCACCAAATCTAGAAATAATCAAATGCAAGTAAAAGACTTTCAATTTGTTTTCAATTTTATTACAAAAAAAAAAAAACGACAGCAACTCACAGATTATAAACTTAAAACTATCAAAATTCATGTAATCTTCGGCTTGCTATCACTGAAGAACGTCCCCTCATCTTCCGACACATATTGACTCTCCATATGATCTTCGATGCATGTCTTGAGAATTGTTGAAGTGACTACACAATCCCTATTCAGCGCCAGGCTTTTGTGACAGTGTACAATGGCCTCCTCCAGATTACCCATGAGAGCATAAATGAATCCAATCGCTGTGTAGGTCTGCGATGATTGTGGCTTAAGAAGCAAAGCGAACTGATGATGCTTTAGCGCTTCCTCGTATTTCTTGTTTTTCCTGCAGCAATGTCCGAGATTGTTGAACAGGGACTCCCATTTGGGCGAGATGTCTTCCATATTGTGATTGGAACGAGTTGTAACAATTTCCACAGTGGCACGGAATATGTCTTCAGCGCTGTCATAGATTTGGTATTCGTATTTTATGATACCCAGCTCGTGAAGTATGAATACGTCGAGAGGAGCTACGAACAATGCTTTGTAGAAGAATTGCTCGGCGAGTTCGAGATTCTTTGTCATGCCACACTCCACACCGATGTACAATAAGGGCAGATGACAGCCGCGCATTAACTGCGTGGCCTTGAAGTAAGCCGCCATTGCTTGATCATGTTCATTCTCCTTGGCGAAGGAATGGCCATAGGCCAACCATGCAGGCCCGTACAGCCGGTCCAGGGAAGTTGCTTTTAGGAGATATCTCCGTGCCGGGTCACTCTTGCCTATTAGGTCATAGTAGCATCCAACAGCGTACCATGAAATCGCTTTGTCGGGATAGTTATCCACCAACTTGTGCGCCAAATAGAACAGTTTGCTGCAATCCTTCAGTTCAACAAGGCATCCTATTTGCACTGTCAGTCCATCTCGGTGGTGAGGGTCGATCTTCAGAAGCTCATTCAGTACATGAAGGCACTGCTTGTATTCGCAATTGTAGAAGAGTTTGAGAGCATTTCCAGCCAGTATATCGGTGCTCTTATCGATTCTAGCCAAACAAGCGGCCAGTGGAATCGAGTTGGCCTCATCCATGTCCTTGGTTGCGTTCAGATTGCTAAAACTCATTCGATTCGAATCGCCTTCTGCTGGAAATACTTTTGACAGGCTATTGTTAAAAAACGACGACTGGGCGTTCTTCAGATCTTCCAGAAGTTTATTTGCGGGGGAGAGAATGTTTGTTGGTGGCGCTGGGGCTACTAGATTCGAAATTTTCGTCTTGTTTAACTGCACCTCATGCGGCAAGGTCTTCATAATTTTTCCAGTTAGATCCTTGATCGACTTAAATTTGTTAAACCGACTAGTGAGGTTCTCTGCATTCATATCAGTTCCATCGGTTTCGTAGTACTTCTTCAATTTGCTGGTGTACAGAGCTGAGACCAGTTTAGTCTCCGCCTCGGTGCACTGCTGATAGAATGGCAAATGTTGAATGAGATCATTCTCTTCACTGGCCATCAGCATGTCATGTTGGGTTAGAGCGTCCAATGCCTCGAAGCAAAATACGGACTTGTGAAGTGCCTGCACGTAGTAATCGACAGCAAGTCCTCGATTATCCATTGCCTCGTAGATTTTCCCCTTGAAATAGATAATGGACGCCAGAACGTTGTTTTTATTTACCTCATCCGACCAAATGCTGCTGTTGTCTCCCATGCAGCTTTTACTAATAAATGAAGAAGAGAGAAACTCAAAGTCAATGGTGTTCATAAGAGTGATGGCTTCATTGTATTCCTTGGATTCGTATAGGCACTCGAGGACAAGGTAGAAGCACATAATATTGGACTTCTCTAGGCCGTGCAGTTTTATGGTATATACCGCTCGTTGATACTCTCTAAGCAGAAACATGCAGTTGGCTTGCATGTAGATATCTCGTGGATCATTTTCACTCATCAGGGAGACTTTTTCGGCCCAGAATAGGGCAGTATTATACCGCCTCATATCAACGAAGAATTTCACCAATTTCCGGCAGTCTTCTATGTTGATGTAGCCGGGTGAGTTTTTATTAAACGGTGAGGACATCTCGAAGTTCTTTAATCGCAATAAATAAATTATTGAAACTGATTTTTTAATGCCGAAAATGTTAAAGCGGCTGTCACTTTGAACAGCTGTTTTCGGATTTTTGTTTACGTTTGTTCGATGAGCGAGATAGAACCAGCGAGTTCACCCGATATGAGAAGATACTTTAATGAGCGTGTTCAAAAAGTTGTATATCGCCGCATCATGATACAACAAGACAAGATAACGCATTGCGCATGTCGTTCATTCTTGCTGTTCATCGGTATTCATCTGTCAACAGATTATGACGTAGTAGCTGCGGAGATAATGGATGTACTATTGGCGCGAAAGTACAAATTTGTGATTTTGTTAAATTATTATTGTTATTAATTGAACAAATAATAGTACATTTGTAAAAGGGATATTTGCTCTTTATTTGAGTGCAAATATAATTAATGAAAAACAAAAAGAATCATTGGAAACAGCTCCAAAACTTTTCTAAGAAAAAAAAATCTTTTAGGGCAAAGAATCTTTATCTTTAAGCGATAAGACCCAATTAATAGAAAAATAAGGACTTTATAGACTGCATTTTGTAAAAAATGACTTAATAAATATTATTAACATGAAAAGGGTAGGCAAAATGGCATTATAAATGCAGTTGCATTTATGCTTAGACACGCACTTCATTTAGAGTCTGCAGCATGGTTGGTCTTCCGAAGCCATCTGAAGCTATGATGAAAGACATTAGTGAAATTGTTTTAACCATTGAATTGATTTAACTGCAATATCCGCATCAAAAACACTCTTCTTCCGCTCGCGAATGCACTTTTGCATTCGCTTCCTTAATCGACAAATAGTGGACGAAAAAACACAAGAAAATTAAAATAGAATAAATAATTGACGAAACTACTTGTTTTTTTTAAACATTTTATTCACATTCGATTCAAAACAAAGTCTTTTCATCAATTTTGTTAATATGACGCGTCGAGCTGAGCAGAAAATAAGTAATTCTGCGACTTAATTGAAAGGAACAACAAAAAAAAGACACATTTTATGGACGATAAATGTTATTCCAAGCACATTCACAGAATTCCGAAACTATATCGTCTATATTTTCCTTTTTATTTAAACATTTAAAGAACCAACACAACTCGTTCCATATAAAACACACGTAAATATCAAGAGTCAAAATGTACACTCCGCAACTATGACGTACATGCGCAGAACAAATCAAAAATGAAAACTTCAATGCGCTATCTTGTCTTGTTGTATCATGTCGCCGCATCGCCTGACGGAAACTAGGTAGGGTAGGTACATAATCATGATACAACAAGACAAGATAGCGCATTGAAGTTTTCATTTATGATTTGTTCTGCGCATCTACGTCAGCAGAGCCCAATGAACATTTTGACATTTGGCATTTACGTGTGTTTTATATGGAACGAGTTTTATTGTTCCTTTAAATGTTAAAATCAAAAGGAAAATATAGAAGATATAGTTTCGGAAATCTGTGAAAAACATTTCCTTATTACAAACAACTTTTTTATTTTTTGTTGTTCCTTTCAATTAAGTCGCAGAATTACTTATTTTCTGCTCTGCTTGACACGTCGTATGAAATAAATTCATGAAAAAGCTTGTGTTTGAATCGAATGTGAATAAAATATTTAAAAAAGCAAGTACTTTCGTTAATTATTTTCGTTTTCTTGTGTTTTTTCCTCCACTATTTGGTGATTAAGGAAGCAAATGCAAAAGTGCATTCGTGAGCGGAAGAAAATATCGTTTAATGGTAGATTTATAGTACCACGCCACACAATTTTGCATGACTTCAGAGAGAGAGATCCGTGTTTCCACAGTCAAGGCTAATGATGTGCCTAACAGTTGAATTTAGGCCGCCATAACTTTTTTTATGGAGATTTGTGGCCTCACTCTTACAGATCATTAGTCTGACTGCTGCAAACTGATCTCTCTCTCTCTGAAGTCATGCAAAATTGCGTGGTGTGGTTAAGTAAATCCAGCATAAAACATTTTTTTTTCTTAGGGCCAATTTTTCAATAGTCAGATAAATCGCCTGATAGCTAACAAACGATTAAATTTATTTTACTCTTTATCTGCTAGATAACAGTTTTGCATTTTCCAATCATAAAATAAGAGCTAGATAACTATTCAGACGGTAAAGTGGGTGTGAGAGAGACATGTTGATTGACAATTTGTTGTGTGTAAGCATATAAGATAGTCATGCCCATAGCTTGATGTTTATTTTTGTTTGAAATCTGCATTCTCCCATTGTACATAATGTATAGGTCTCTTTCTCACTACTCTTTGTTTCCTCGTTGGGTTGAAATATTTATTTGCCAATTCTTCTTCTTCAATAATAAAATCGTCGATACAATCGAATAGATCCATTTGTACAATATGTCCAATTGTACATATTTCCCAAAACAAAACTTTGTAAAATAAAATTTTCAAATTTGACAGTTCGAATACATTAAGGCCCCGACCCATAGAATCCGTCACATCCGTTGCGGCAATGTATTCGACTGACAGGTTGATAGAATACGTGACCCATGAGCAACAAACGTGCCGGATGCGACGGATAAAGTAGGTTTACTTTCTACTTTTCTGTCCGTCGAACCGTTGACAGTTGGCAGAGCGTGAGAGTAAGCATTTTCATTGGTGGAAATAAAAGATAATAGAGAAACTGTCTCTCATATGTCATCGGCTGTCAACGTATGCGACGAATTCTATAGGACTGTTCGTTCCGTCGAATACGCCAATCCGTCGACGCAACGGATGCGACGGATTCTATGGGTCGGGGCCTTTAACTAGAGAATTGCATTTTATCCGCCTCAGAAACGGGCAGATAACTTTATGAGACAGTTAGATGTTATATTCTTCGATTAGCTGCTATTCGACTAATGAAAAATGGGATTGTGTCTTATCTGACAGTTAAACCCTATCTGTTTGGCTATCTGACTATTGAAAAATCGGCCCTTAGTTAAGTTATGGAGCTGTTTCAAATGTTTCTTATTGTTTTTCATTAATTATTTTTACACTCAAATGCAGAGCAAATATTTCTTTTACAAATGCACTATTATTTGTTTAAATAATAACAATAATAATACAACAAAATCACAAATTTGTATTTGTAAATGAACGACATGTGCATGTGCAATGCGATATCTTGTCTTGTTGTATCATGGGTATCAGGCATGATACAATGCGATGTCTTGTCTTGATATCATGGGTATCACAGGCACCAAATGTAAAGGACCTTTAACATGAGAGCGACCAACTATCTACGAACGGATAAATATTCGCAAGTTTTGACAGTCTGTTCTCATGAACACTTTTCTTAATCCCTGCAGTTCGCGAATTTGAGCCATCAGTTTCTATCAGTAGGTTCTAATTTCAAGTTAAGTTCGAACGAATGTTTTATTCGCTCGTCTATGGAATGAGATTTGACATGTGGATTGCGAATAAACTTTGAAAATTCGCGCCAAGGGTGTTTTCGGTCGCGGCAAAAAGGTTGAAATTCCAAATTTTTCTATTTAACTGCATATTTATAAACCTGTTTTTTTAAATATATTTTGATAGGATAATTAATTATCCTACTCTTGGAATAGTAAAATGTAAAATTGTCATCAAAAGTTGTTTGTTTTGTTCGCATTTCATCAATTCGTTCGTTCGCTCTCATGTGAGTGATCCTTCTTAAGTACCTATAAAAAAAGCATTTCCTTGGTCGCTGATTTAAGGTCATTTCTGTTCATAAATGCATCAGAAGTGGTTTATTCGAATTTCATCAATTTCATCAATCAAACTCATGTGAATATCCTTATAGCTAAGTACGCTGCCCGAGCTAAAGTTTAGCTATACCATACAAAATTCTCTCCAAAATTTACCTAAGCTTAGTTTAAGCGAATGCTGTTTTTTTTTTTTGCAAATAATCATGAAATCACTAGGCCGTACATCAATAACGCTAAATAATTTTTTGTTTGCTAATTTTGTGACGCTATCGGAGTAATAGACACCGATCTGTCAGATATTGGCACAAAGCTACCTAGCAGAAAGAACTGACCGTGCACTTAAATACATATTTGTAAACGCAACACTGTTCTACTTGTTTAAATATCGACAATAAATATTACAATTTTGATTTACATTTACCGATAATACAGTTCATTAGTTCACCATTATGATGAGAACAAGGTACAGTTTGAGTAAAAATTTAACCCAATGACCATTTGCCGAATGAGGAGCAGCACACTAGTTTAATATTCGCATCTGCAGCCATTCGAATGACTGTGACAACACTATGTAAGTTTAGCGGTGTCTACCATTTAGCCAGAAAGAGCAAATGAAAAAGCATCGCAAAAAAGGGTGAAGTAAAAAAATTACTCTGCTCTTCTGTGTTCTGTCTTCGTTGTGTAGCTCTAGTTTTTCAGTTTTTCTTCCTTTTGCTTTTGACTGGATGTGTGCCTGTGTAGTGATTTTTGTTTTTCACATCGTCGGTCAATTTAGAGTCGGAAAAATTTCTGTTTTCACACTTTTCGCATAAAAAATGGATAATTATCACCTCAAAGAAGCTGAAAAACAATTGAACTAGTTGAAGAACTCACATCAAGTCGAAAGTAAATATAAATACACAAAGACTAGCAATTTCTTCATGTTTTCTTGTCTGGTTTTGTGGTGTGAGATGTGATGTGCATGAAAATCGAATTGAAAGAAAATCTGAAAAGAAAAACCTACAAAACGAGAGAAATTCTAATAAAAGTGTCATTTCCTGTGTCTTTTCCCAAAAAGGTTATCAGCCCGTGCACAGTAGTTCTCGATATCGGTTTTGAGTCATCACATCCAACAAGGAATATTTGCAGTGTGGTTTGGGTGCTGCCCTGCCTTCGCTGGAGTGCTTCCGGTGCTCGTAAAAAACGTCTTGTAGACCAGCTCCGATTGGTTTGGAACGAAAATTTTACTTTAAGAAAATTGAAAGGAAATTGTTGCTTCGCATTGAAAGGGTGCTAGAAGGAGGTCGGCTTTCGGCACAATGGCAGATCTCCTGCGTATGGGCAATATTGACGTAATCCAAAAGGATAAACTTGGCTCGCCATCGACTGGATCAGAGGACGGTGGTATGGGCGGTTTGGGCGGCCTAGGTCTGGGTAGTGGAGGAGTTGCTGTTGGAGGTATTGCAGTTGCCGGAGGTGGCATTGACCTAGCCGATTTGGCTCACGAACTTGATCAGGATGAATTCGATGGACCCAACATGTCCAATGGTGAGTTTTATTTTATTGTAGGTGACTGTTTTTTTTATTGATTGAAGCGGACCGAGACGCTGTATGGTTGCAATTAATTTATTAAGAAAGTTGCTTCTCTATTTGTATGGTTCGCAGTCTCTGCGAAAATAAGTGAATAACATAAAAACGCAATAAAACATAAACAAAATTGACACATTAAGCGAAAAAGAAATAGATGAAGAAGGTGGAAGAAGGCAAAAAAATTGAATGAAGAAAAACAATTATTTTGTATTTTATTATCATTTATAGTCGATTGAGTCATAGGGTATGAGGCAGTCGAGTTGTGGATGCTTAGACAGAGAATGCGTTAAAGTTTCGTACCTGTAAACCGGTACCTAGTCGGTAATCGGTCAACAAGACACCTTCTACCTGCTTGGGACATATATTTCAGAAATATTGACAGGGTGGCAATTTCAAAAATTTGTCGCACTTGTCTAATAAATTTTTATTTTATAAAATATTGACAGGTGACATAATTGTTCAAATACAAATTTGTCATTGTCAGATTCTGACCGGTCTATTTGACCGGTGATCTAAACTAATGTCGTTTTCGGTTGGTCGTCCAGAACCGTCCGGAAGCAATCCGAACGCTTCTGAAAGCATTCGATTGGCACTCAACTGACAGTTCTTCTACTGAAAAGAAGAGAAATTTGCTTCTGGATTTGAATTCAGAATCGCGGAGAGTTCTTCCGGACGGTTCTGGACGACCAACTGAAAACGACATTAAACTACAGAATGAACTTTGTTCAGGGCTTAAACGAAGCTATGAAACCGAATTCTAGTATTTAAAGTCATCACCTAACTAGTCACTTTATTATTAGTGTCTACTTAACCGAAACTCAATCGCCTATCAGAATTCTTAATTATAATATAGGTACTGACAAATTTGTAAATATGGGGTTTGTTTGACGTAGACCCTATGGCGCACTAGTACGCACTGGGTTAGCCCGGTCGCGATCGATATAGAGCAAGCCATCGCTCTTTGAAACGGAGGTTCGGTCTTCCTTGTCTTCTCGAACCCGGGGCTTCCATCACGGCACGCTTGGAGCGACCGATGATGTCAATATCGCCCAGCAGCTTGACGGACCTGTTGAAGATAGTTCCTTCCGTGTTGACACCTGCACTGCGCACTATCTGCTCTAGTACGAAATTTAAGAAGTCCGGTGCACGTTTGAAATAGATCAGAGGAGCTGCTTCCAAATTTCACGTTGCAGCGCGTGTTTTCCAGCGTCATGCGACACAGCTGAATCAGTTTTGCCGGTATTCCGAATTCGGCCATCGCCATATAGAGCTCCTGACGATGTATGCTATCATACGCGGCTTTGAAGTCGATGAATAGGTGGTGAGTTTCGACTTGAAATTCGTTGGTCTTTTCCAAGATTTGCCTAGTCTTACAGTAGCCAAACAATCTTATGGATTCAGAATCGACTGAGTCGTACAATTTTTAAGTCTTGTCTGTTTCACTCGCGCAGTAAACAAGTATGAATGATGAAGAGGTCTTTTCCATAGAGAGTTGTAAATATTTTTCCTCGATTCGATTCACATTCACTAGATGTTGTAGGCAACAAATTTAAATTATATCTATTTGTGTAGGCTCTCAACTTACTTACTTACTTAAGGTGGCGCTACTGCCAGCTGTTTCCAGTTTCGCACGCTAGTTTGGTTAAGGTCCACTTGCGTGCGCCACCGGAGTCGCGGTCTTCCTCTACTGCGCCGTCCCTCGAGTGTGGATTCGAAGATCTTCCGGGCCAGAGCATTCACGTCCATTCGCTCTACATGACCCAGCCACCGCAGTCGTTGGACCTTCACTCTTCTGGCTAGGTCAATGTCGCTGTACAGCCCGTACAGTTCGTCGTTGTATCTCCTCCTCCATTCACCGTCTATGCAGACGGGACCGAAAATTGCTCGAAGAATTTTCCTCTCAAAGCAACCAAGAGTAACCTCATCCGCTTTTGATGAGAGTCCAAGCCTCTGCACCATAAAGAAGGACTGGGATGATTAGGGTCTTATAAAGGGTCACTTTAGTTGTTCGAGAGAGGGCTTTGCTACTCAATTGCTTTCTTAGCCCAAAGAAACAGCGATTGGCAAGAGTTATTCTTCGTTTAATCTCAGCGCTGGTGTCATTGTCTGAGTTCATAGCAGATCCTATGTAGACAAAGTCCTTTACCACCTCAAAGTTATATCTGTCTATAGTGACATTATAACCAAGACGTCGATGTTGGGTGTCCTTTCTTGATGACATCATATACTTTGTCTTGCCCTCATTGACCGCCAAACCCATCTTTGCCGCCTCCGTCTCAATGCTCACGAACGCGCCAGTGACATCACGCAGCGTTCTTCCGATTATGTCGATGTCGTCGGCGTAGGCGAGTAGGTGGACGGACTTTTATAGTGCCTCTGGTGTTAGCGTTTGAGTTTTGCACTATTCTTTCAAGAATGATGTTGAAGAAGTCACATGACAGCGCATCGCCTTGTCCTTTTTTGACATCGAAGGTCTCGGTGAGTTCTTTATGGAGCAGCGTGCATTCTCCATTGTCATTCTGCACAAAGTTTGGCAGGGATGCCAAAACTAGACATTGCTCTGTATAGCTCGTCTCTTTAAATGGTGTCGTAGGCGGCCTTAAAATTGATGAAAAGGTGGTGGGTATCGATTTGGACTTATTTTTCGCGTCGGTACCTATAACCAACCTGTAGAATTGAGAAAGATCCTGTATCCCTTTACCTGAGATGTCGCTAAGGTCGTCAAAGAATGGTTGGTTCTGCGCGCGCAGTCTGGTTCTTGCTACAGCTGGACATTTGCAGAGGAAATGAGAGAGAGAGTTTCTTTCTCATTTGTATTTCCGCTACGGCGGCTGATGTAAAATAGTGGCCTATCTGTTGGGCGTTTGTTGTTTGTGATTGATACTGATGGGATTAATACTATTTCGAGAGAAACTTCATATTTAGCCGCTAAACATAACGTCCAAGTCCAAGTTTATGCAGCACAGTAAATGATAGTACACCCAGCCAGGGAAGCTACGCTTGCTGCTCCGCCCGCCACTTCTGACCTGTTCCATCCACATCCCTTTTGTCTGGTATTGTCTGCATTTCTTTTCTTTGTATTACATAATATGTGTTTGGTATTCCCACCCACTCTGCAAATGTGCAAGTTGTATGATATATATACGGACAGAGTTATCGATTAGCCCAAAAAGACTCTATGAGTTGGAGGCGGCAAAACCCAACCTATATGCAAATATTATGTATGCTCAGCTCCATCAGAGACTTTAGCGCCACCTACATAATTAATCTCTGTATACTAATGCAAAGGTCATCATTAGAAGACGT
Organism: Cheilosia soror; assembly: GCA_949372485.1. Classification (NCBI taxonomy): domain Eukaryota; kingdom Metazoa; phylum Arthropoda; class Insecta; order Diptera; family Syrphidae; genus Cheilosia; species Cheilosia soror. The sequence goes on along the minus strand of OX443561.1, from coordinate 70,962,704 downwards.
ACATCACCATAGAATAACAAGAAAAGCTTCAGCGGGCATCGGATGTGCGGCTACTAACGAATGAAGACGAATCTCTAACTAGACATTCGTAGGGTATCTTTTGTTTTAATAAAACAGCTGCGCAAGCACTCTGTATGTCATTTGCTACCAGTGCTTAATTTCCATATCATGAGTCATCTCTGTGTGTGAATCTCTCCATCGAAATCTCAGGAACGTTCATTTATAATTTGCCCTCTCACTCTCTGTGTGCCCGCTGCTTGCTGAGCTGCGTGTCTCTGTCCCATAGTCATCTTCATTAACATCCGTACAGTGTGTAAAGAGTATTTAAAGTTTCTTTGTTAATTGTTACACACATCATTACAAAATATCATCAAATCAAATCGAGAAAGACAAAACGACGGCTGCAGCTTCGAACACAAGAAACCCCCATAAAAAAAAAAAAAAAAAACACAAAATATTATAATAATCCCCAACCAAGTGCTGGGGGCTAGTGGCCGAATGTCATTCCTACTATCGTAGTCGTTGTTTGTCATACAGAAACCGAAACAAACAAAAAAAAGCAACAATTACCAAGAGCCAGCTAACAGCTACGCTAGCAAGCACCAACGGCAGCGACAGCGACATCGACAGCCTTGTGCGGAATTCGAGTGCTTTTTCACTTATTTTCTTGTTGGCCTGTGCGCCTTGCTCCCTTATGAATCGATTGCCCGATTTCCATCGAAACCGAATGCCAATAATAATCGTATCAGCAGTAGTAGCACAGTCGCACCAGCTTAGCAGAACACGGCAGTTTGTGTGGAAATTCGATACGCGTATTATAATAGTTGTTTGTCTCGCGCAGAATATCATCAACATTATCATCGTCATCGTCATCGTCATCACGGCAGATCTAAGAAAAGAAATCACATTTTGGGGCACAACACCTGCAAATGTCTATCAAGAGTACGGGCAGCACGGGAACATGCGATTCCAGTGGCGGCAATTGTAAGTCGCCACCTGATTTGATTCAAGAAAATACAAAAAAAAAAAAAAAAAAACAAAAAAAAAATGATGTAACACGTTTGTGAATGGAATTTCTTTAGAATTTTGTAACATTTAATGATACTTTTTGATCTGTTTGCCCTTTTGTATACTAACGGGAACCTGTGTTTGTGTTTCGTTGTAGGTGAACGACCAGCGATCATTGCACCGCCAGAAAGTGAATGGTATCATGGACGATTGGATCGATACTCGGCCGAGTCCCGACTGAGGGGTACAGGCAAATTGGGAAGCTATTTGGGTAAGCAATTTTGTGAAGACTTTGTGAATGAACAGAGTTCTAATGCGTTTTGACATTTCACTTTGTTTAGTTCGCGAGAGTGACAGGAAACCCGGCTCGTATGTGCTGAGTTATTTGGGACGCACTGGTATCAATCATTTTAGGTGAGTATTGTTGGGTGAATTGATGTAAATGGGCGACACACTATTCGTACACAGACGATAGGATCATCAAATGGGAAAACAATTGAAATTGTACACCAGATTTATTTGCGAATTGAATTTCCCCCATAGTTCGGGCTAGGTGCCTTCGATTTCGGTGATTTTCTTCACATTCCCTTCTAAAACTCGTTGCAATATCGACTCTATCCATTCGTTGAAGTTGCTTAATGGTTATTGCTGCAACCTGTTTCGCCCAACTTCGGTTGGGTGCAGTTGCGCCGGTCAACTTTGGCGCGATCTGCCTCTACTGCGTTGCCTCTTTTGGTTAGAATTTAAGACTCTGCTGACCGGAGCGTTAATCTGGATTTAATCTCTCTGCCTTTCCTAGGCATTTCAAACGCGAAATGCGTGTTTGTGTATTATGATGGGTTCTGGATGGAAGCACAAGTGTATGGAGTTTGAAAAGTATCAAAGTTGGGCTTACAATTATTAGATACACTGACGACTTCTACACTCGCCGATCAGCAGACTATGCTTAACCTTCTCCCACTAGACGTCAGAGTAATTTGCCAGCAACACAGCAGTTAGGCTGTAGGAAGGCAGGCAAGCATTTGAATATCCTTCTCCGGACAAGTCCTTCTTTCAAAGTAAGTTTCAGCTATGAACTACTGGACAAACACAATTGGAAACAATAGATTGTCTTTGACGACATAGCTATTGCAACATTTACCGCTCAAAAATACCAAAAGGAGCTGGCGCAGGGTCTTTTCAGAATATCACAGTAGACTAGCGCCTACTACTACTAGCATGTCCCCGACCAGGATTCCACGACGTGCTATGGAATCCGTACCATCGGGTAGGCGTCCTCTAGGTAGACCAAGGATGAGATGGTTAGATCAAGTCCATAATCTCTCCTATAACCGTATGGGGATTGCCCTTGATGATTTAGAGTCGATGGCGGAGGATCGAGAGCTATGGAGGGTCCACTTGAGCAACCTACACCCGCGACCCACTTAATGGACAAGCGGTCCATTGAAAATGAATGAATGAATGAATGAATGAATAACTAGCGCCTATCGTTGGTGGTGCTGTTAATCATAGATTCTCAAGATTTAGAGTTAGACGCTTGTTAGACGGGTTGTGATTCTTATTACATTCAAAATAATGACCCTAATTTCATTTTAGAATCACAGCGGTATGTGGCGACTTTTACATTGGCGGCAGGCAGTTCATCTCATTGAGTGACCTCGTCGGCTATTACACCTCGTGCAGTGATCTATTGAAACGTGAACGTCTCGTCATACCTGTTGCGCCCCCAGAACCAGTGAACGATAAGAAACGCGTGGTCGCAATTTTGCCATACACCAAAATGCCAGACACAGATGAGCTGAGTTTCCAGAAGGGCGACATCTTCTTTTTGCACAACGACATGGGAGACGGTTGGTTGTGGGTCACTGCTCATCGCACCGGCGAGCAGGGAATGATTTTCCGTGAGCTAGTCGACGATCTAGACGCTTCCATTGATCCAAATACTGTGTTTCCGTGGTTTCATCCGAACTGCACTAAAAACGAAGCTGTCGACATGTTGGTGAAGGGTAAGGCGATTCAATTTAGTTTAAAAAAAACTTGTTCTAATGTTTGCCTTTCAGCTGGTCCTGGAAGTTTTCTTGTGCGCCCGAGTGACAACTCTCCCGGGGATTACTCACTCTTCTTCCACATCAACAATCAGATCCAGCGATTTCGCATTGAAAAGAAGGGCGTGCGGTACTTGATGGGTGGGCGTACATTTGAGTGTCTGGACGCAGTGATCAATCGCTATAGGAAGGAACAAATTGTCGAGGGACACACACTTAACCATCCCGTAAGGAGGATATTTTAGATTCATTTCTGAAAAATATATATGTACATTTTTTAGGTGGTCAATGGCAGTCAGCCAGAGTTCAACCAGCAGTTTGTCGTGGAGAAGGCAGCGGAGAAGATCTATGCAACTTTGCGCGAATGTCGCGATCAGATTGGATTGAAGAAGATCAAGGGAATCAAACAGCATGGTCACTTGAATAAGAAATCCGACAAGACGGCCAAGTGGAAGCAGTTGTACTTCGCGCTGATCATCGAAGGCTCCGAGACACACCTATGCTTCTATGACAACCCGAAGAAAACGAAACCGAAGGGATTGATTGATTTATCCTGCGCGTATTTGTATCAGTGCCATGATTCGCTATGGGAGCGACCGTACTGCTTCCAGATTGTGGAACGAGCTCTGCCATGCTTGGCCACGGTCACATACCTGTGCGCCCCTAGTCAAGAGAGTTACGTCGAGTGGATAAACGCTCTAAAGGCGCAGTGTGGCTCGCAGTTGAGTCGAGCCCAGAAGAAAGTGCCGCGGCTGAGGGAGCTGCGATGCCTGAATTTGCATGTGCTGGAGGCACATCGGCTGCCATTTAAACTTGTGCCACATCCCTATTGTACGATTTCGCTGAATCAAGTGAAAGTTGGCAAGACACGTGTGAAAATCGCCCCCGATCCAGTTTGGGAAGAGGAATTCGTTCTCGATGACGTGCCACCAGATGTAGTCACTCTGACGATTACGTTGCTCAGCCGTGGCAAACGAGGAAAGGACTCGGAAGTGGCCGAACTCACAATTGATTTGGCGAGTTTGAAGAACGGCCAAGAGACCGAAGAATGGTATCAACTCACGGGAATGACTCCGATGGGTGAATGGGGCTCGCTGCGACTCCGCATGCGGTATCTGGATGATTTGATAATGCCATGCGAGGAATACAGTCCCCTGCAGCAGTTGCTGCTCGAACCGGAACTCTATGCTGTCAAAGCACTCGCCGAGCGCTGTCACAATGACCGCGTGCCATTGGCTACTTCACTGTTGCGAGTATTCCGCCATGAGAAACGCGAAACCGAACTGATACGAATCCTGTGCCAAGCGGAGATCGCCCGAGAAAACGAGACAACAACACTGTTTCGTGGTGCATCGCTAGCCACCACTCTGATGGATCTTTACATGCGTACAGAGTGCCACGGCTTCTTGCAGTCCGCCGTATCGGAGACAGTGCAGCGCATTCTCGAGAGCAAACAGTCGGCCGAGTTGAATCCAACGAAGATGGATGTCAATGACGACGCATGCTCCAACGCTGAGTTCCTGCTACAGATTCTGGATCTCGTTACTCAATCGATATTCACGTCGCCCGACGCATGTCCGCGTACAGTTCGATTCATCTGCAACTGCCTTCAGAAGGCGGTTGTAACAAAGTGGCCAACAGAACGTTTGGTACGCACAAGAGTCGTGTCGGGGTTCATATTCCTACGTCTGTTGTGTCCTTCTCTGTTGAATCCACGCCAGTTCGGATTAGTCAACGAGACGCCGCCGACAGCCGCAACAAGGTCTTTAATTATGGTCGCCAAGTGTCTACAGAATCTGGCCAATCTAATCGAGTTTGGCGGAAAGGTAATTTAGTACACTTTTCCCAGCTGCAGAGCTATATCATGTGTTTTTTTACCCAGGAGCCCTATATGGAGGTTGTGAACCCCTTCATCCTTAAAAACAAGGAACGAATGATTGTCTTCTTAGACCAGCTGTCATCAGTGACTGATCCAAATCCTCCACCAGGCATGTTCATTGAGCAAAACAGCAATAACCTCTGCTCCGACACTGGTAAGTTTCATTTTCCACCAGACAACCAGCCAGAGATGTGAATTTTGTTTTTCTACTTACAGGACGAGAGCTCGCAACACTCCATCATATTTGCGTGTCATACCTACCGCAGCTGCAGGAACTCTCAAACATAATGTCGATAAAAAAACTGGTCACTGTTACTGATATGCTGACGAAGCATAAGCTCAAGTACCGCGAGATGATCAGTTAAGCTAGAGGATGTGAGTAGTTTTCGCAATTTCTCTTCTCGTATTATGCTCCGCTAAGTAAAGACATTTGTTTTTTTTTTTGTCTAATGGCTACAAATTAAGGCAGTAAAAATTAAATTGTTTTCCCCCCGCCCTCTGTCTGTTTTCATGACAACAGAAATTGATATTTTCTTTTATATGAAACAATACTCTATATCTCTCACTCTCTCTTTATCTAAAAAAATGGCGCAACCTAGTCAACGAAAAGAATATTATATAGGCGTACAATGTTAAACAAATCTCCCACGCACAATAAGTAAAGTTAATGAATTGTTTTTTAGAGTTATTTTTTTTTCTCCCCACTCAGGTTAATTTCGTTTTGTTGTGCTGTTAGGATGGAGAGGATAATGACGATGGAGGGTTAAAAATTGTACTCTCTTTGAATCGGTTTGTTGGGCTGTTTTTTAATGGGACACGTGACAGTCGTTCTTTAGTTGCGATCGTATTTTTGGGATCACTATCGTTCTTTACCTGTTCTTCCTTTTCAATAAGATAGAATTGTTCAGGTACGCCCTACTCAGTGTTTGGTATGGTAAAACTTTTATATCCGCAGTTTTTTAGAAGGGTTCTGTTGTTTTGCTGCATTACTTTAAAGTTGTAAAAGGATAACGAATGAGATCGGTAACGTTTGTTGTGCAAAAATTGTTTTATGATATCTTCTAGTCATCTATGTGGTGGCTTAAAAGTACCAATCATCCCCATTTCTTGTGGGATCCACAGACTTTTAATGCAAAAGAATAATCAATAAGAGCGTCAATTCGTACGATCTTGGCGGCCAATTGACTTCGGCTCCTTGTAAAATTATCTGATGCTAAAACTTCGCCTTCAAAAACCTCAGTGTTTCGTTCAACGTGTGGAACTAGCTTCTGATTCATATCTTCCGACTTCCAAAACTTCACATCACATCCTTCTCATTTAGCAATGACCCAAATATACTGATCAAATGCCATCCAATCCTTTAAATCCGATGTGGTCATGTCAGTTGGTGTTCGACTTTGAACTTAGAAGACAGTGTTGCTACTGGTTTTATTTTAAGTTAATATTGCTGTAAAAACTTGCGGAAATAAAAGTGTACTGCTTTGTGCAACGTTATAAATTGATTGATTTATTTGACGTATTTGCGTTAGCCTTTATATACAATAATTTGTTTATATACAACGAACAATAGTTGACAGCTTATTTGACAAGTTTTCAATATCGTAAATGGATGCATTCTGCACTATTGGTGACGTCATAATAGCGTTGGTTGTGGAATCAACAGTTGGTTTAAGGTCTATCGGGGAAACAATAATCAACTTTTTTGTGCAATTTCGACGGTGGTTAAAGTGGATACGCTGATTTGGGAATACGTGTATACGTCGTCGGAAAAGTAGTTGTGTGTCGGAAAAGTATATGATGGGCGCACATCATCAACACCAATTTATTTTCCTGTCTCCAATGCGATGCTAAATATTGAGTTCGCAAACAACAATTTAAAACGTATTTGAAAATACGTCTAACTGACAATAAATTTCCATGGAAGGTATGCACAGGGTAGCCTTTTCACCATTACTATTAAATATTTTAATACGACATAGTCCTTTTCCGCTAAAAACAACAGCCTCTCCGTTCGCTACTGTTGCATTTTTACGAATTGATGCATCCATTTCAATAAAATCTAATTTTCTTCTGCTTATATGGCAAGTTGCACCAGAATCAACAAACCAACTGTTTGTGTCATTACTCATTAGCGGTCTTCAATAAACCCCTGTGTTTCGTTTGCTTGATTTTTACTCTTAAATTGATTCAACTGCCAAAAGTCGCTTTTGATGTGTCCTTTGACATTTCTTAACGTTGCGTTCTTCTCTTCGATCAAATGATTTTAATACACCATTTGATGAGCATGATTCCGTCTTGTGCTGATGTTTATCGATCAAACTGGTTTCGACAACCTTAAGCGTCTATTCCTCCAGTTTACGAGCTTCTAGTGCAGTTACCAACGTATGAAAAGAAGGGGGAAGACTGCTGAGGAATATAGCGACTAACCAACGCTCAGAAAGTTGCTCACCTAAAGCCTTACGAAACGAATTTTCATCTCCATAATATGCTGAGATATATTAGAATCTATAGAGAACTTTATTTCACATATTTTTCTCATAAGACGTACGCTGCTACCTAGAGTATTTTTCTCATGATGATGTCGTAATATTTCCCAAGCCTCAATCGCTGACTTCGACTTTTTGATGAGCAGAAGTTGACTGTCGTCCACTGATAATCCAATAATTACGGTTGCATCATTATCAGATATCTTAAAGGCTGCATCTGGAACTTCTGGGACTGGATCCACAATACAATTCCTTAATATAAGTTTCATTTTATATTTCCACAAATGATAAATTTCAGCATTAGGTTAGGTTAGGTTAGGTTTACGGGTTGGTGAAGATGAGTAGCCTCTTCTTCACCCCACTCAGGTCCTTGTGCACCCATTGGGATACCCTTCGATGGGGTTAGGCGTGTTGTATTGGCTTTGTTTCATCTTTCCCGTGGTTACTCGACTTTGTCCAGCCATCTCGTTGGTAAAGATTAGATATTGAGACATTACAGAACTCTTGGATTTCCTGGAAGTAGTAACTTCCGAGTGTTCTGTTCCTCAAGTGACAGAAACTTGGGCAATGACAGATGAAGTGAGGGATGTGTCCTCATGGGCTTCTTTATCACCGCAGCCTCTACAAATGTTGTCATTCTTGAGATTTAGTTTCATTGCTTGGCTTCTTAGAAGGTTGTGACCAGTGAGCGCACCAACCAACTTAGACAGCGATATTCTGTCATATCGCAAAAGTTTGTTGGTCCTGCTTTTGTTGAACTCTGGCCACATCATCCGCGGCAGCGTCAAACTAGCATTAAGTTTATTAAACGATGATTTCAAAAACTCCATATTATACTGGGCCAATAACCTCTTGCAGAGCGAAATAAAGGAAAGGAAGAGCAATGTAATACATATTTATGAAATGTATTTCCAGAATGAAAAATGAAACAAATGAAAATTATACATAAATTAATATAAAAGACTTAGAAGATTTCTAAACAAAGTATAAAAACAACAACAAGTAGCTTGAACACGATCATGGGCATGACTTTAATTTCCATGAACTATTTGGCTACACACAAAAATAGGGCGTCATTTAAATTGTAATACAATTTGACAGGTAACGAAATAGTGAAATCGAAAACATTCAAAGCGGACGGCCGTTTTTGCGTCCTTATTCCCTCAACGCAAATACCAAATGAAGAATTGTATCGAAAGCACAAGCCGTTGAAAGATAACATACGTTTATTAATGAGAATTTGCTACGAAAATAAATCGTTTGTAAAACAGAATTAAAGTGACAACGTAAATGAAACCAAAATTGCATTTCGTTTTGCCTCCGCATGTCTGTAGCGTATGTCGTTTTCCCTTGGTTTAACTCGAGGATTCACTCATTTTGAAATCGAATGTAAGAAGAAAACTGCTTCTGGGCGACTACACTCACGTGTTGGTAAAACGTCAAAAATTATTGTATGGATGCTGCCAGCTGGTTTGTATAAAATAGGTACATAAAATGCACTTGTGTAAGTGCTTCTTGAGTGGATTCTGACTTGAAATCGAGTAGCGAAATTCTCTTCACAGAATCAAGAGTAGAGTATTTTTTGCGCCAGTGGAACGGTTTCAGAAGTTATTTTCTTGATTCCGGACGCTTCTTTTTGCCCCACGGAAAACGATGTAAGTGCAAAGTTGGTAGGTATACATAAACTTGGTCCGTTACTTGAAAGAAAAAGCATATTCTTCAGAAAAACCGAGATTGGTTTGCAGCAGACTTGGTGCGGTAGTGATAGGTCGTTTTATCGGAGTTTTGACTATATATATTTGCGTTAAGTCAGTAATCCTGACTCAATAAAATCCTCGTCCTTCCTTCGCTTTGTCTGTGGTACTTGCGATTTTTTTAAAAATAACAGGAGCAGCTCCAACTCCGTTTGCTATAAACTGTAGTTTATTACTAGCGTTTCCTGCGCTTTCATTCTTCATTGTCACTGAGAAATGTATCTTCACTAATAAACTTTGATGTTATATATAAAACAAATGAACTCCCACTGCGGAAGCAGGAAGAAATCACGTCGTTCGGATAAGTTCTCACAATTCGTTGACAAAGAATTTACGGGACAAGTGCAAATAGCTGAATTTGGCGCGTTCTGTTTTGAACAAAATATCGTAGGGAAACATTATTATAAGACAATTAGATGGTTTAACCTGTTTTTGAAAGTCTGTTGTCTGTAAAAATAAAGAAAGCGAAAATCCACTACTGAAATGAAACGCTTTGATAAAAAGGTATGTAATTCGTTCGTATATGTTTATGTTAATTTAAAAGATAAAGAAAAAGGTAGTTATTAACAAAAAGTAAAAGAAATTTATGCTCCTTCCAACAAATTCTTCGATTAGTTATTTATCGATAAAGAAATCCAAAATGTCTTTCTATTAATTGGCATTTTATTTACAAAGTTATCCATGATATAGTTTTTCTTCTTTTCCGGCAGTCCTCTTAGAGTCTATCCTTCACATTTTCCAATATAGCGAAATTACTTTTTTGAGAAAGTCCTTTGTGACTTCGAAATGCACTTCCCCAAAACTCACTTTGAATTTCATTTCCAGACTGCATTTTTCAAATTTTGCAAAAACTATAAGTTTTAAGAGGGGAATGTTTTCGGCAGCTTGCTGTGATCTAGGCCAAGTTACGTTCTCAATCGGAAGAAAGTGGTTAGGTTGTATTTGGATACTTTTAGCTAGTTTTGAGGACGCTTTGCAGGCTGAGAAATAATCGTCCAAGTCAATATCTTTAATTTTTTTCATCTTCTGCTCAATATGCCCCATGTCCATGTAGTCCATCAACTGCCATGAAAGTATGACCAGTTGTTAGATTCTTCAGAGATATGGACTTAATAGTGCAGCTCTCCTTAAATGGTAAATAATCCCACTGTATAGCAAAAGGTTTTTGTCCTGAGAACTACAATAATGCATCCATAAAATAATATGCTCATAATCTCTGCAATCCTGAAAAAATCTGATAAATGTGCTAGCTATATATTCTCCCGTTTCCTTCCCGAAATTCCTTCATGTTAATGAACGTAGAGATATACCAGGTAACTGTAAAGCAGACGAACTAGCAAGGAACGGCACGAAAATGGAACTCTCTACTGGTAAAGGAGAACCCCATGTGCCAATTGAAACGGTAAGATACAACATCTCCACACTAGCACTGCAACAGGCTAGTGAGAGATGGCGGGAACTTGACACCTGCAACCATGCAAAGCAGACCTGGCCACGAATAAATCGGCGCAGGACAAAGGTCCTGTTAAACGTCAGTAGAACACATATCGGAACTCTTGTCGGAGTACTAACAGGCCCCTGTATACTAGGAAGACATGCCGCAAGGCTCGGAGTTATCGCTAATGACTTCTGTCGCAGTTGCATGGATGAGGAGGAGGAGGAAACTCCGTTCCACCTACTATGTGACTGCCCGGCGCTATCCTCGATTAGAAAGCAGACTCTAGGAGAGTACTTCTTCGGGGAGCTTGCTGATATTGCCGAAACGGATATCAACAAAATACGGAAATTTCTCCAAAATTCGAAATGGTTCCAAGAGTAACGGAAATAACTGACTCTGCATGTGGTATCACAATGGACCTTACTTGGTCTAAGTGAATTGCTCCGTATTAACGGATAATTGCCACCTAACCTAACCTAACCTAATGAACGTAAAAGTGTTTATCCGTGTTTTTTTTCATTGACGCGAAGGCGTTTCTTAAAGACAATGACGACGTAAAAAAAACTCTCTTTGAACGCTGGCATTTTTGGGACCAGTACCACTTTCTCAAGATCTACGGAATATAGGGCTATATAAGTACACCCAGAGTATTTTTTAGTGTCGTCTAGATACTCTCCTCGAGCAAGGCGTTGCTACAAAGAAATAAGTAATAATATTAGGATATGTATCTGAAGACATGTTCTGTAAGTGACTTACTCTTTTTAAGTGTTTCTCCTTAATTTCTTGCTTGATAGGAGTTGGATCACGATCAATTTCTGCACATATTCCGCACTGTAGAAGCTAATATTAAATTTCTTGATTTCTGACCGATAAAGTTGATAGGAGAGTTTAATTTGCGGGTTTATCAAAAAATCGTTGTGCATAAATTTAGCAGTCAATTCCGGTGGCAAATACAAACCATTTGAAGCATGGGACAACTTATAATGCGGCTTCAATGGTTTAAACGATTTTATGTGCGCGCCTGGATGAAGAACGATCAAATTTGTTATGTGGGATATGCCTGCCACGCAAATCTCCTCTTGGAATAGGTAAAACTTCAACATTAGGACTTAGTTTGGCTTTAAAAAAAAAGCCTGTATTACTGAAGAGTGTCAATATCCTAAGGTTGATAAAAGGAAAATCGGACAAACTCTTTCTACTATTCCATCAGCCTTTGGGAGGAAATAGCTCTGTCTGTTTTCAGCTGCTGTTGTCTAAATTCTTTTTGTGGACTGAGCTGTAACTGCTCCGTTAAGCTAAATTTTTTGTTCGTTGTTTTGTTTCGCCCATTGACATTCATAAATAGCTTTCCTTTCCTCTTCCGTTTTCTGCACACTTTCGTCGACAACCTCGATTAATGTGAGTTTCTACGCTGATTAGATACTTTTCTATATGTTATGTTTTTTTTTGTAAAGTAAAGGTTTGGCTTTAAAAGGAGGGCTTGGTTCCTATTGTGGATGAGCTGCTTCGACTTTATTGTCTGCAAGTTCATTGTTGTTGGTACACTGAAAGGGCTGTTTTAGCCAAAATCTCGCATGAATTTGTAGAGTAAGTTACCTCATTCGGATCATCTACCGCGTCTTGCAGACTATATTCCTGTGCTACATTCTCTTCAAGTTCCTCGTAATCGGTGCTCTAAAATAGTTAGATATTTCAAATTTACTTTATCGCGAAGAAAAAATGGAACATTTTGAGCTAATTACCTCATTGGAGTTGCCATTAGTTGCAATTTTTAGCAATAAAAAGCCCTGCAAACGATTTTTTGCCAAAAATTGACATAAGTGGAAATGAACTGACACCGATGTCGTTCAATGACATAAATGAGAGTTGTCAAATTTTGTCAATCAAATGACATGTGGAAGCCCACTTCTTATTTTCCGTCATAGGTTCCTCATAGTGAAATGCCAAATCCAAATGAGCACAAGTCAGCTGTCAAATTGCTTGTCACTGGAAAATCATATCGGTTAAGTGGCCACCATTAGAATGCATGAACTCATGGGCTCTTTCCATTACTTTTTAAAGTGTTGCCGGGGTAATTTGAGCGATTTCTGTGCAATTGTAGAGCTTTAGCTCCTGTATAGTCTGTGGTTTGTTAAGGTAAACCGACAGATCAGGCTATCGTGGCGGCCGGCCATTCAAATTCACTGTTTTTTGATATCATGCTCAGGTGAAAATGTCCCTCGCGTCGTTCATCATAAAATTTTCTAAAACTTCTTCATTATTCTTGGTAATATTTAGGACAGTTCTGCAGTACTTCAGACATTTTTATGGGTCACTGTTGGACCAACTGGATCTTATAAGGGTGTAGGTGCAGATCTTTCCTCAAAATCCGATGAATTGTGCTACGCGGTATGCGTAACTGTGTTGAATGTGATCGTGTCGATGTTTTAGGATCGGTTGCAACACTTTCCCTAGCGACCTGGGGCCAGTACCACGAAACAACAAGTATTGTGGAATAGGAGCATTTTAACATATTGCTGCGATAAATTGCTACTGTTTAACAATACTTGTTGTTTCGTGGTACTGGCCCCTGGATGTTTTTGATCGATCGTCCAAAACGTGGCTTGCTCGAACGCCTCACATCTCCAACGAGATGGCTCAAGTTTGGTTACCACAGCGCGAATTGTGTGTGCTGTTGGAACATTTCTAACGCCATATAATTGCCAGTAGCCACGTTGAGTATAAATTATTGACTGGCTATTTTCAAAAAAAATAATTTAACAATTTTTGTTCGCTATGCGATCGTGGAGTGATCTATGCCATAAGTAGGGTTTTTAAAGGCTTTTAATGTATGGAAGGTGCCCTGCGCCATGTTCCAATCGTCCTTACATTTTGCAAAATGCTTTAAGCGGGCAATACCAAATTTCGGAAGCTGTCGTAATTGTCGAGATATGATGTTTTAAATGACATTAGGCGTATTTTTTGAGAATCTATAGCTAGCTCACTTTTACTTTTACATGCAAAACTTGTATACTCACTTTTGGTTTTGTTATACTCACTTCCCAAAAAAAAAATACGCCAATTGTGGTTCGTAAAGTGCCATAACCCATTTTTAATCATGCCCAAAAGTGTTTTGTGTATCATAGGTAACAGATCGAAATTCTAGAAACGTATAAAGGAAAAGCAGCCAACTTGTTGTACATTTTCACTTTTATAAAAACGTAATTTACCGCGGCATTCCCCCTGTTTATACCAACAGTTGTCATTTTACATCCAGAGGTTTGTTTGTACTGCTCTATCTTTCTCTTCTCAATCACCGTCATTATCCTCTCCGCCTGACTGACGTCTTCCCATTCAAACAATAAAATAAAAAACAAAATCCATCATTGAAATCTCGGCTAAATTTAGATAAAAAACTCGAAATAAACTACAAAACCAAATAAGGGAATAAGCAAAAATTTACACAAAAACAATATTAAGTCAAACTCAAAAATAAAAATCGCGATCAGGTATTTTATAGATATTAGTGTAAAAAATAAACTCGTGTACTGTCCGTGCTCGCCAAGTACACATTTATAAATATTTTTTAAAACAAATCCAACTCATAATTTTAATGTGTTTTTATCCTCTTTTTCATAAGCAAAAACATAAAAAAAAACACACACACACAAAATAGAGTTTAATAAAAATAGTAATAGAAAATTTATTGTCAATTAGACTGTCTCGTGAACGCAAAATCTTTTTGACAACATAAAATCATGTAATGGCATTTTCTTCTTTATCTTTTGTTTTTGTGTATTTCAACGAAAATGTTGAATTAAATCGAAACACATTTTTCAGCTAAACCGCATGATACACACTTTTTTTTATTACTCAATAAAACAGATATTATATTAAATAGTAAACGATTTATAATATGATTAAGCACGTGCAAAAGAAAAAAAGTAATAAAAAAAACTTTGCTTTCACTAATTTTCAACAAATTATAAGTATGAGTCATTAATGTATAATTATTATTAATTAATAAAAACAATAAAGACGTGTACGTAAAATTGAAGAAATAAAATTGAATTTTAGATTAAATAAAATGAAAATTCAAATATACAACAATGAATACAAGTCGTAATTGTAATTTTTATATAAACGCTAGTTACTAATTTATGTATTGTATACAATTATAAAAAACAAAACAAAAAACAACAATGTATTGAATATTATTATTATAATATATACTATTTACAATATTTAGCAGAAACTTGTGTTTATGTGTTATTTTATGTATTCTTGTTGGTCCAAATTTAGTGGGTAAGTATATGGTACCTATACAAGAATAAATAATTAAATAAAAAGTTGGCGCCTAGACACCCTAGACCTAGCTTCTCACAACCGCTCTTTTCTGTGAGTTTAATTGTTTGTACGCCCCAATTTGATGCCCATTCCGAACGGCTGAATTGAGAAGCTTTTTTAGGACAGTCATACTCTCGGATGCTTGTCAGATGTTCGCGACAGGTGGCGCAGCGGAAAAAACTTGAAGATGTAATTTGTGTTTTTTCGGGGATCGCACAGTAGCCCAGCACACTAACCACTGATCCACTTCGCCGACAAGTATGATATGATGACGATATAATAGAAATGTCACGAGTACGATAACGTAGGCGTCGAAAATTGATAACGGGAGGGGTTAAATACAAGCATTTTTTACTATTTCAAGTTTGAAATTGATTTTTACAATAACTACTAACAGAAATAACTTTATTTAAAAATAATACTAAAGAACAGATTCCTGGCTTTCGAAAATGTCAAAATCCTTGACTGCAAGCGTTGCAATCGTTTTTTATTTTAAGTATTATTATTTTTAAATTACCCCTCCCGCCTAAACGAAGCGAGATAGACCCCCCTCCCATACTAAAAAATGTTTGTATTTAACCCCTCTACAAAATGTCGTTATCAATTTTCGGCGCCTTAATTATCGTACTCTCCCCACAAAAATATACCAAATATAGTCACCACCAGTAGTAGAGCTAAGCTGTCTTCGCCTTGTGAATTGTAATGATTATGCTGCTCGTCGCTCGTCCATTTAGTGCCTAATGCTGCCCGCCCACTTAGTGTCCAGCGCATCAAAATGAAAGTAAAACGAAGTGTGTATTGCTTTCAGTCACAAATCAAATGAAAAAAAAATAAAATAAAAGATAAACGAAACAATGCTCTGTACACTAGGAAGATCACTACCAAATGCGTTCAACGCGTTGCCCAACAAGTAATGCATGGTTAAATGTACGAGGGTATCAACGCTTTCATCAACTCTTCAAGCAACCACAAGGAAAATGCAGTTGTCCCGATCGAGGAACTTTTTTTTTTGCCAAAATCAGACATGTTGATCAACGAGGTGTACGAGGTCATTCAACAATTGAATGAGTTTATCAACTCAGGTGTACGGGGTCATTCAACAGTAGAGTAGAGTTGATAAACTAGGTGTATGGGACCCACAACGCGTTTAACACAAACATTTTCAATTTTAATTGGAATTATGTTACGAGCTTAAAAAGTTGTTTCTTCAACTGAAGAGTTGAATTAGTTAATGCGTTGGTCACTAAGTGGAGGAGCAGCATGAGCATTAGTCTCGTGAAATCGGGGCCGAATTATTAAAGTATTCGTCATTGAGTCATACGAATGCCAACGAGTGCATATTCAAAATTGTACTAAACTTCCATTGGTTAAATATTGTGTTACATCAAATTTAAGTAGCTTGATGGTAAAAATTTGAACAAAATTGCGTTATTTTCATAATTCCTTTTTGTTGTTACAAAATTGTGTAGCTTGTGACCGGAGTGTATTCGCCCGTTCATTTTGGCAGATTTTGTACTGAACTAACGTTTACCGATGTTCGGGACACGACTACGTAATCAACGTAACGTAATCCTATTTTCATTAAAAACTCTTTATAAATATAAAAGTTAGATCCTAAACGTACGGCATAATGTCCGAAAATGATTATACTGGAGTTTAGAGTCCTTGCCGCGAGCGTAGCGAGCCACATTCCCCAACTTGACGCAATATAAACTTTGACATTTCGTTACGTACCCGTGTCCCGAACAACGGGCGAATAGCAACAGCCGCTTGTGACACCGAAATGGATGGGAACGGGAACTTAACGTAGTAATTTCTTGTATTGTGATGTGTCTGCGCAGAGTGAGAGAAAATGCAAAGCACTTATGGCGGAATCGTTGTCACAACACACACAATACAACGTCATGTAGATATTTTCTCCTTCGGCTATGTCCCTTGGTACGCTTTATGCAAAGAGAATGCGAAAAAATATGAACCAATCATACAAAATTATCATTTTACTTCATTGGACTAAATTTATGCAGAAAAATAACAAAATTAATAAATTTGCACAATGTCACTTGTCACTGACGACATCATTAAAGAATACATCAGCATAATTTGCATAACTAATGGTTTGGTTATTCTTAAGAAAACGGCAACCTTTGTAATTTTCTTATTCTGCCTTAGCGATGGGATACCTCGAATTAAATTCGAGGTATCCGTCTTCGGAAAAGAATAATTAAAATGCGACGACGCATTGATTGATTTGTCATGATGGTGTTTAGTGCTACCTCGGGGTTTTCCTTGTTGGTACTTGTTTTTTCTTGTTTTTGCCACAAATTTAAGCAACAAATACAACCAATTACTACTTTGCTAAAATGTTTTTTCTTTATTGATTTTATTTATCAATACTTCACTGCAAATCGTAAAGAAATTCCGCAACCAATTCCTGTTGGAGCATATCGGAACAAAATTTGTATGAAGCTGTCAAATATATCAGTAAAAACGCACCTGATCGCACTGAAACGCAAAACGCCAGTGTGCTTTCTATATTTATCGGAACCAAGGAGAATCTAGCTCCTTCGTCTACAGTTGAACAATATTCATCAAATTAAGACATTCTAGTGCTTCTAAACTAACAAATTTATCGCATTGCTTTATCACATAAAAATGTACTACTTCTATAGCATTTAGTATTCTCGGCAAACACGCAACTGGAACACTGGCTATGATAAAATTCACTTTCTTTTTGAGCACATCCCTGTACAAAAACTGACAGCGCGCAGAGGAAACAAAAGGAAAACAATTTGGAATAGAGTACCTACTACTTCTCATGGATACCTGTTGCTGTTGCAAAGACGAAACAAAATTATCAAACTGGGGCCAATGACGTTTGAATTCAATGGCTATGATCGATCGATCGATCTTAGAACAGGACAGACAGGTTTTATTTTGTCATGGCTTGGATTTATGTACAATTGAAGTTAATTCGAATTCGAAATCATCATTGAGTATAAACTTTTTATTGGGCTGTGGTTTTGAACACTCGCTACCAGTATCCATTTATACAAGGTGCCGCAAAAATAACCTTCCGATGTTTTTTGGCTGTAATTTGTGGATTATTTTTATTTGGTCTTTTAATTTTTTTTACATCAAGTCGAGAATATGATGTCATGTAAATGGCCGCCGCCACAGTTGATTGTCATTTGCGCCCTTTTTATGGCATTTTCCATCACTTTGGCCAAAACTTCCGGCGATAGGTCCTCACATTCTTGACGGATATTGTCTTTAAGAGCTGCAAGAGTCTGAGGCTTGTTGACATAAACCCGCGACTTCAAAAAGCCCCACAAAAAGAAGTCTGGAGCGGTCAAATCAGGCGATCTTGCTGGCCAGTGCAAATCGCCAAAACGGCAGATTAGGCGGCCGGGAAATGCATCCTTCAGCATATCGGTTGTGGCACGTGCAGTGTGTGCCGTTGCACCGTCCTGTTGGAACCACATGTTTTCCAATCCCAATTCATCAAGTTGCGGCAAAAAGAACTCGTTGATCATTGCTCTGTAGCGCTCACCATTCACAGTAACCGTTTGGCCCGCGACGTCTTCATGTCCATGACATCTTCGGCTACAGCAGCAATATTCTCTGCAGAACGGCTACTCCGGGGTCTGCCACGCCTGGCAGCATCTCGTGTTGTGCCAGTATCTTCGAGGCGAGCGGCTAAACGTCGCGGTGTTTCACCAGTAGGCGTTGGACGGCTAGGAAATCTGCGACGAAATTCACGTTGTGCCAAAGTCACCGACCGATTATTGCTCAAATAAATAGTCACCAATATTCCGCGTTCTGGAGCAGTGTAGCGTAACATTGTTTATTAACGTGTATTTCGCATGTGTTTACTACACAAATGTCAAAACAGAACTGACATTAGGGGCCAATCGCAAAATTTATAGCATTTTCTGATAGGAGGATTACTTTTGCGCCACCTTGTACTAGTGACATTACCGATGTCTTTTTGGTCCCTAGCGATCATGAGGCATGACGCACGACCAAAAAGGATTGCGGAAAAAGCTCGTGTGACATTGCCCTAACCGACGATAATCAAGTTATGATAAAGGAAACCTTTGCCAGGTCAAAATGGGCTAACTCTACTGGTATAAACTACATAATTATGCTGGATTTACATTACCACGCCACGCAATTTAGCATGAGTTCAGAAAGAGAGATCCGTTTGCTACAGTCAAGGGTAATGACCTGTAAAGGACCATTCACATGAGAGCGAACGAACGAATTGATGAAATGTGAACAAACAGCTTTTTAAGCATTTATGAACTAAAAATTCCACAGTTTACTATTCCAAGGGTAGGATAATTTAATTAATTATCCCATCAAAATGTATTAAGAAAACTAGTTTATAAACAGTTTAAATAACAAAATTTCGAATTCCCAACTTTTTGCCGCGAACGAAAACACCCTGGCGCGAATAGTCAGTCTATTCACAATCCACGTCATTTAAATCGCGTTCCACAAAGTCGCGAATAAAAAATTCGTTCGAATTTAACCTTATTCCAAGAGGAGGATATCTTTATATAAATGCATAAAAAGTGGTTTGTTCGCACTTCATCAATTCATTCGTTCTCTCCCATGTGAATGGTCCTTAAGAGTGAGACCACAAATCTCCATAAAAAAGTTATGGCGGCCTAAATTCAACTATTAGGCTCGTTGGCTCACACTTACATATCATTAGCTTTGACTGTGGAAAAACGGATCTCTCTTTCTGAAGTCATGCAAAATTGCGTGGCATCCACCATTATCATGCCTGACCTACACAAGACTTCCTTTTCTTAAGCTTACCTTCATCATGATCCTTAGGAAGTTCGTAAAATTCTTTCGCTGCTGAGAAAAATTTAAGAAAAAAAAACTCGAAATAGGTTTTTCTTGTAATTTCTCATTTTTATTAACCAATTCATGTCCTTTGCTTTGATTATATATTCGCTTAATCTAATTAAGTTTTATTAACAACATACACTGTTTTAAAATTATTCCAATTGTTATAATATTTTTCCATTTTATAATTTCTTGCAAAGAAAAGTGATTCCTCACAAATTTGATTTCGCTTTTTGTTTTTACACTCAGAAACCTGAGAATAATTTATTTTTGTTATTTTTCACAGAAGCACAATTCAAATTTGATCATAGTTTGGCTTAGGACGTTAACAAAATGGAAAGAAAAATGAAACGATTCGAGAGGGGTTTGTATTTAAAACAGTTTTTTTTAATATCAAAAGAAATAAGTTGGACACACTTTTCACATAAAAGGAATTTCATTAAAAGTACAGCTGGCAGCCTTCGAAAACCAAAAAGGAGTTGGTTACAAACTAAACCAAATGGAATGGATATCTGCTACTTTTCATCGGAGCCTGGTGCATTATAAGCCAATAAGATAGCGTTTTTTTATGACTGTTTAGGGAGCGGGATGGATTTGAATCCGTACCATCAGGCAGCCGTCCTCTTGGTAGACCCAGGATGAGATGGTTAGATCAAGTCCATAATCTCGCCTCTAGGAGAATAAGAACAAATTAACCCATCATGCCGTATAAAGGCACCAGGCATACCAATCGCTACCTGTAAACAAAAATTAAAGCTCGATGCTATCGAAAGTGCAAATTTTAGGTGGACAAGTAGCACTACTTGTTTAGCGACAAAACAAATTTGGCCTAAGCTGGATTTGAAACGCATTTAGAAATTGATTTCTCTCAACAGATTATAATATCGGCGCAACAATAGGTGTCACTACTGGACACTGCCTGATAGGAAAGCATGCTGCAAGGCTAGGCCTTTTTGCAAACGACTTTTGCAGAAGCTGTATGGATGAAGACGAGGAGGAAACTATTCCTCACTTTCTTTAGAAGGAAGATTCACTTTGGAGCCTTTAATATTACAACGACTTGGGTGATCTGACAAACACAGACATCAGCAGCCACTTACGCTTTAAAAAGAGCTCCGTTTTTTCGTGGGACGCGTCATTGCCAGCCAAATTGGTCGGGAGCATTGCCGCGATCCATGAGAGTGTACATAGGAGAACCCGAGGCAGTCAATTCCTCTCCGAGCACGGTCTTTCGCAGATTTCAACCCGGAACTTGGGCTTACGCCCGTACAAAATCCAATTAATCCAGGAGCTCCAAGTTAATAACCATAGACAAAGCTGTTTGTTCGCTGAAGAGGACCCAATTTTTGCCGAAAAATCATCTTTAGCGACGAGGCGCATTTTTAGATCAATGCGGATATGTAAACAAGCAAAATTGCCATAAATATGGGACGACGATATTTCAACATCGATAAGTCAGTAAGATCAGCTTCCATTCACATATCTGTGCAAAGTGAACAAAGTGTATAGCGGATCTTTTTAGCTTTTGGGAACTCGTGTGATATTGGCATTATTATGAGCGACTGGGTGGCATATTCGGACATAGCCTTTGACGATTTTTGCCTAGAGAAATGGAATTCTAAGGTGGGCCAAATAATCACATAAGTAATAAATTTGCGCTGCCAAAAATTAATGGGGCATACTCATAGTTATACTATAAACCCCGGTCTAACTAAACCGAATCTAAAGTTAACCCAGATGTAAAACACGTCTAAAAAAAAAAAAAATAGGTGGCGCAACAGGCGGGTGACACCCTAGGCCTAGCTTCTCGCAACCATTCGTTTTGTGTGAGTTTTTATTTTTGGGACGAATGGAAGGGACCTACAATTTTATGCCGAGTCCGAACGGCTGAATTGAGAAGCTTTTTCATGACAGTCATACTCTCGGATGTTTATCAGACGATCGCGAGAGGTGGCGCAGTAGAAAAAACTTTAAGATGTAATTTGTGTTTTTCCGGGGATCGAACCTGGGATCGAACCTGGGATCCCTCGCACAGTAGTCCAGCACACTAACCACTGCGCTACTGCGCCCACGTCTGCTATTCATAAAAAAATTGCCAGCTCTTACATAGATACTCCGAGTCTAACGTGTACTCTACTACAAATCGATTGCAATATACATATACTTTCTGACAACAATGTCGACGAATTTAAGAACTATAGTGTTTGTTTTGTTGTTGTTCTGCTGTTTTGTAAACAGAAACAAGTAAAAGTGTTATCATCGGCCTGGCCGATGCTTTGATACCCTCCACTGAATAAAAGTCCTGCAAAATGTTTGCCACGCGAGTTTATGTGTCTAATATTAGTTTTGTATGGGAGGTAGCAGAACTACTTTACCGACATAGACAATTTTCAATACCAACCTGACGACGGTTAAAAAAAGTTCTTTCATAAAATTTCATTCACCTAAGTCGATTCGTTTGGACGCTAAGGTGTTTTCAACAGACAGAGATATAAATGTCGAGTCGAATATTAGCTTTGTATGGGAGGTAACAGAACTACTTGACCGACATGGATCATTTTCAATACCAACCTGAGAACCGTAAAAATAAGACCTGTCACACAATTTCAGTCGCCTAGGTCGATTCGTTTGGACGCTATCGTGATTTCAACAGGCGGAGAGACACATGGGTCTACTAATGGTTTTGTGTGGGAGGTACCAGAACTACTTGACCGACATAGCCCATTTTCAATACCAACCTGACGACGGTAAAAAGAAGTCCTCTCACCAAATTTCAATCGCCTAGGTCAATTCGTTTGGACGCTATCGTGCTTTCAACAGACAGACAGACAGACGGACATAGCTAAATCGATTCAGAATGTGATCCTCATTCAGAATATATATACTTTATAGGGTCTCCGGTGATTCCTTCTTGGCGTTACAAACGTAATGGCAAAGTGAATATACCTTCCTGTGGAGGGTATAATAAGATGAGCTGCAAAAAAAAGTTTTGAAAGAGCGAGAGAACGGAACCTGGGGTGGGATTCTGTAAAATATGAAACGAAAAACGCTTTCGTTTTCACTAAACCTGTCTCTATTATATCTGGCAATAGACAGAGACAGATATTGTCGAAACGATAACGTTTGATCACAGATAATAGAGTTACATGGAACTATAGTATCTGTGGTTTGGCTGGCTGTTTCATTTTATAATTTGGCCCCTGGCCTGAACTGAAGCAGGAAAAGCAATTTTGCCGCTGCATGAGTTGGTTCGAAGGTATTTAAAAGTCGTGGACGATAAAAGAAACGACATAAAAGTTATAAAAAAAAAACAGACAAAGTATCACATGACATCATTTATGTATCTATCAGTGAGAAAACCAAAACGCATTGCCAAATTCCCCATTCATTTTTTTCGTTCACTTTGTTTTGACGTTTAATAGAGTTAAAAACAACTTAAACCCGGTTTACTTTAGTTATTACTTAGTAATAGCTTATCAAAGATCTGTGAATATTCCCCAAATATGTATATTATGTACAATATATTAAATGAGGATCTCTCCACACGACACTGGGGTAGGGCCAGGTGTCTTCTCTAAATCTAAGGGTATATCAAAATCGATACGCCTCCCCGACCATAGCAGAGGTCCTGACAGTGACGACAGCAGCCTGTGAGTCTGTGGTAAGGACAATATCACCTGGAGGTATTACCTTCTTTATCGACAGCCAGGCAGCAATAAAAGCCATAACTGGACCAGAAAATTGGAGCTTGTAAAGTGCTGTCGCGAAGATCTCAAGACACTTGCTACACAGCACAAGGTATCGCTCTGCTGGGTTCCGGGACATGAAGGCATTCCAGGCAAGGTTCGACAGCTGTTTCAGAACAAGCTGATCCCTCTGTGAACAGCTTTGCACACTCAAGCTTGAAGCAGGGAGAAAGACCACAAGAGAGGCGAACGCTAGATGGGCCACCTTAAATACTTGTAATACCACGAAAATGCTATGGCCGTCCTTAAACGAAACCAAAACAGAATATATAATGCGGAAGGATAGAAAATCAACAACACTCTGCGATACCATATGAAGAAAATGGGCTTAACGGAAGAAGAACTCTGTAGAGGCTGTGGTGATGAGGGAGCTCTTGAGGATACAACACACTTCCTTTGCCACAGCCCAGGTCTCCAACACAACAGGTATAAATTCCTGGAGAGTCACTTCTTTAACGAGCTATCCAGCACATCAATAGACAAGATAATGAACTTCGTCAAATCAACAAGATGGTTTGTATGTATAGCAGCACAGTAAGTAATTTGAATACTGGGTTATAATGGGTAAGGGACAACCTCTTTCCCCCACGGGCCACGGGCATCACAATGGGTCAGTATTGACCTGAGTGTGGCACGGAGAAATACTCGCCAGCCCACAAACCTAACCTAACCTAAAACAGTAATTACGTATTATACTACTTTTTAGGCTGCCATGATTTTCAAAAAGGTATATTAAATGTATGCGAATAGAGCATACAGAGAGGAAACTTATTCTTGTGCATTTGGGAGGTAAAAAGTATGCGCGAGGCTTCAAATTACAAGAGAATGTTTTTTCAATGCAAACTTTTCTCCGCATAGCTATTGAGGTTTGAATGCTGCATGATTGGATTTCAATAACGGTAGATAAAGCAGATAGCAGCAACCCCAATTTAGTTTCATTCAACGATTATGTGATCTCTCGAATGGATTATGTAATCCATGACCTACACTTACGATGTCTGTTTGTAGAGGAAGATGTCATCAGCTTTAAAAAATTTGGAATTTTTAATTTACTATGTAAATTAGTGCTTTAAGAGAAATAAAAAATAAAAACTTTATGAATAAAAATAAAAGGAAATTAAAATTTTATTACTTAATTAAATATCACAATATAAAAAACGGAGCAACGTTTTTTTCACCCAAAGTTCTGTGTATCTTTTGTGTTTTCTTTAGTCTTACACAAGGTTTCTGTTAGTTTTTTTTTTGACAAATTACGCGACTAAAAACTACAATCACTTGACATTGCACCACCCAGCGATCCTACTATTTACTGTTTTTATTTTCATTGAAGAAAACAACAAATAAAATAGAAAAATAACTAAACTATAGACAGCCCCATTAAAAGAAACAATAATAATTAAATAAAAATTACACTTAACCTATTACACAAAAATTACAAATCCACTTCCAAATACATAATATTTCACTTGTAGCCTTAGCTCTACTAGGATGGTTTAACTAAGTTTAGATTTATGGATATTTTTATGTTTTTGTATTTAAATTGGAGCAAGTTTTGTTTTTTTGTTTTTATTTAGCAATAGTAGAGATTAATTTGTAAGCTTTTTGAAAATGCATTTTTTTGTTTTTGTTAATCCTATTAAATATTTGGATATACATATATGTATGTGTTTTTATGCACGAATTGCATAATTCGAATTAAAATGTTTGTTTAAAGCGAAAATGCATTTAAATATATATTTTGTATTCATATGTCTATGTCTATGTATGTAGTAGTTTATATTTTTTTTGTATCTTTTGTTTTTCATTTTAATTTTTGTTAATATTATGTACTAGGTTGGTTGATGATTTTTTTGTTTTGTTTAAATTAGATTTAGGTAGCTTTTAGCTATTTCAGTCAGTAACATCTCGATCCACTCCTCCTTCAGCCTCATTCGCGGAGGACGATGATGAGCTTCTGTCATGGATTAACATTGATAGGGTCTCTAGGCTTCGCCGGACCTAAAAATAAATAAATAAAAAAGATTATATTATATAACAGAAGGGTTAAAAGTTGTTTCGATGACGTTGATGTTCGCAATGGGCTTTCTAAATAAAGGGTGTTTTTTTTAGAGCTATACAAATTCAATATGAAATAAAACACTGGAAGCTAATGTTAATGTCTATTTAATAGGTATAATTTTATGTCATTTCATTACTGTCTAAAAATGCTTTCGGGCATATGCACGCCACATCGAGTTCAAATGAAGCCAAATCAACTGGGGCCGTATATCAGCAATAACAAGGCGAATGTTGACTTCCAAAACGTCCACGTCTGTGGTTTATCGGCATAGACTAGTGAGGTGACTTCACATACCCGGAAAGCAAGTTAACTCAAGGTGTGAAATCACAGGATCGTGGAGGCCAGTTCACAGCTCGATTACGAGAGAACAAAACGTTGCTTTGAAAATCAAGATCAAGCTGAATCATTTCGGCCCATTCACCGAATCTACGACGCGTATATAATGGGCCCGAGGTTTCAACTCTTGCACAAGCTAAGCTTTTAAGCCAAGAGTCTATTGAGAGAAGTTATTGCAGGAGCAATGTTCGGATGTTTTACCAAAGGGTAAAAAGATCTGCCCAATGATACAAGACCCGAACAGAAGCCTTCAATGATGAGCATGGGAATACGGTGCTCGATCCACAGTCGGTGCTGAGGATTTGGATAGACAATTTCTGCAAACTGTTAAACGGCGAAGACGACCAAAATTCCGCTGTCAAGCAGAACGATCCATTACTTCCAGTTCCAGACGATGATAGTCAAACTTTCCGTCCACCCGACCAAAATGAGGTAAGGATAGCGATTTCCAAACTCGTCCGTCTGTGCAGGATGACGATGGAGAAATGTCGCTGCTCCGTCAAAGTGGGAAAGCACACCACGGAATCCTTTGATGTCAAAAAAGGTTTACCTAAGACAAAGCGACGCGCTATCATGTAACTTCTTTAACATCATTCTTGTACGGAACTCGCAAGCCAACATCAGAGGTACAATTATTCAAAAGTCCGTTCAACTTCTTGCATTATATGCAGATGATATTGACATTATTGGAAGAACTCAGCGAGCTGTCAACAGGGCGTTAGCAAACATTGAAACGGAGCGGAGGCGACGAAGATGGGTGTGGTTGTTAATGAGGACAAAACGAAGTATACGCTGTCATCGAAAAAGGATTGTCAACATCGGCGACACTCGGACAAAACGTCACAGTGGACAGATATAACTTCGAAGTAGTTAAAGGCTTTGTCTACCTAGGCAAAACGACATCGGCGTAGACATCAAACGAAGAATCACCCTTGCTAATCGCTGTTTCTTCGGGTTGAGAAGACATCTAAGAAGAAGTAAAGCCCTCTCTCATAGAACCAAAGGGATATTGTACAAGACCTTAATCATCCCGGTCCAGCTGTATAGACCTTACCGAAATCTGATGAAAACTTCTAGGATGTTTTGAGAGAAAGCTTCTTCGGACGATATTTGGTCTAGTTTGTAACGAAGGAGTGTGGACAATATTTAACTACGAGCTTTATGGGCTATACAGCGACGTTGACCTGGTCAAAAAGCTGAAGATACAACGACTGAGATGGCTGGGGAACGTGGAGCGTATTGACAGCAACGCACCAGCCTGACGAGTCTTTGAGTCCACCCCTGAGGGACAACGTAGCAGAGGAAGACATAACCTTAGGTGGCGCTTACAATTGGAGGGCGACCTCAACCAACTTGGTGTGTGTAAATGGAGGCAGCTACCTAGGGACCGAGCTGGCTCGAGGGGCTTGTTGGTTGCGGCCGTGGTCCACTCCGGACTGTAAGCGCCCAAAAAAAAATACCTTTCTTAAATTGGCTAACGAGAACTGAATCTTTTAAGTCGAAAAAGCTCCTTGGATCTTTTTGTATTCAGAGCTGGCCAAGTGAGCCTAGCTCACTAGTTCCATTTTAACCCTGCTCTGCTTGCTGCGTCTACATGAATTATTTGTTTAGCGTGGGAGAGGGGTGCATACACGTTGTACAGACTTATACTATCTACGCCAGAGGAGCTTCGCCTTGCTAGTTCGTCTGCTGCACAGTTCCCTGGGATGTCGCAGCGACCAGGAACCCAGCAGAGGGTGATGTATACTGTCCAGCAATCTCTTTACGAGGTACGCGGCAATCTTCCACCGTCTTAGATCTTATTTCGCTAGATATTAGGGATTTGATTGCAGTTTGGCCATCAATGTATATGACGATATCACTTTGTGATACCGAATTAATCAACAGCCACGCTGTAGCTTGACGAATAGCTTTAATTTCGGATTGGAAGCCACTGCAGTGTTACGGAAGACAGAAGGAGAGGCTCAGATTCAGTTCTCCTGAAAAGATTTCGCCGGCCACTCCCTCCAGTGCCTTAGAACCATAATAAATATTGACAGTGATTTGTCGTGTAGGCCATTTTGTGAATCCCACTGGTTCATGTCCGGTATTTCATGGGTGAAGCCTTTTTCGAAGTTGATGTTTGTAGGCAGATTTCGTAGTAATCGTCTGTAGCGTGATGCTGCCGTGTCCAGTCGTTTGCCCTCTTCAGTGTTTCCCTTCCCGTAATCTGATTGCCACATTTGTGGCGTATTCTTTACTGACGATGTCCAGTGGAAGTAAGATAAGCATGGCCCGTGACGCACAAGCATGCCAAGCGCTGAGTCTTCTCTAAGACCTTTAGATTGGAACTTTTGTTCAAGGCCACAATGCCGTATAGAATAATCGGTCTTACAACCGTCAATGCATTATATTGGGTTAAAGGTCTCATCTAGAGCCGACAGCCCTTTTACAGAAGTAGAGAAGGTTATAAGAGAAGGGTTAAAAGGTGTTCGATAACGTTGATGATAGCAATGGGGTTTCCAAATATGTATTGGTTTTAAGGTCGCCATACATCACAGAAACATGTGAAATTTATTATTTTGACGGTGTTCGTATAAACAGGTGCCTAGATATCCCTGTTCTTAACTGAAAGCCCTACAGTGCTTGGAAGCTGTGTTTTTGTTGGAGTGCGTTTTAAATCACTATGGACTCGCGCACGTTTTCTCTTTGTGAACAGCCACTAATGAGTATTTTAATGGGTCTACGGACCAACGTATAGAACCATTTTCCTTATTTTGTCACGCAAAATGGCCCACTATATTAAAAGGACCCGTAATGGTATACGATGTTCGTCCACTCGCATGTCTGGACCAACAACAGTAGCTAACATTCGAAGGATATTCCGCTATTGCGGGTATAGTTCCAATCAATAACTAGGACTACGACCAAAATGCATTAACTTTGTATGATCGATTTGACAATCTTATTCTCGGAATTTCCATTTGAACTGTCACACTGTCGAGGATTAATTTCACGTTGGGAGATTCCCAAGAAATTAGTTCTGTTCTGAGACACCTCCAACGAAGCGAACCTTGCACCTTCATTCATTAAAGCACTCATGACGAATTTAATGATAAGAGCAATACTATAACATTATTATTTGTGCCACGCACTTGCGAGATTCCCTTGTCTAGGTATTAGTCAATGTCAGGTATGCCCTCAGTGTGACGCAAAATTGGAAAAATTGGCAAAATCCATCAACAATGTTATCTTTCCCATTGACAAAATGTTTCTAAGCAGCTTGTTAAAAATCGTAAGCAAGCCATATGTCCCTGCTTCATGATAATTCCATAGCGGTTATCTTAGAAACTCCAAAAATAATAATAAGATAAGCTTACTTAAGAAGCTTGTATTCACCAGGCTTTATTTGTCGCGATGGCGGGTCATATCATTTGAAGCAGAACACGATTTTTATCATGCAGCACTGGTACTACGCACCTTAAACAGGGTGATTAGCCGAAACAATATGGGAGAGAATTATCGACGTAAAGTAAGTGTTTATATTTGAAATTAGATAGACATCTAGACATTTCATGACAAAGGCTTATTTCGCTGAAATATGATAGAACAACACCTTGTCCAGATTAGCTACACAAAGCTAAAACTTGTTCCAATATTTTTTACGAATTGTTTCCATACTTGCAACCGTTTTAGATGTCTATCTAATTTCAAATATATTTCATGTGAACAGTAAATGAATATAATTTGCAATAGTGAAAAGAAAAATACAATCGACGTCTGAGGATAATTGGGAAGGTCAAACGCTTTCGGCAAACGAAAATAGTTAAAAACTCGTATTGCAGCTATTGCACCAATAGGGTGGAACAGGCTAGAGTTCCTATATCGCATGAATGCCTAATCAATGCCCTAAGAGCTAAAACCAAGAGTTTTAGGATATAATATGGTTCATTGCACTAGTATGATGAAATTTGCGATTGATCCGAAGCCTGCAGCTCTTAAGAAGCCATAATGAAGATCGGAGGGTGACCTATTTGAAATAAGAAACAATTAGGACAAGGTCCGTTCAATGAACAAAAAAAGTACGTTGCGTATGATAGGAATACATATATACAATCTTAGAAAATCCCCAGGTCCCAGATTCCGTAAAATGAATACGATCGAACGATAACGTTTCGACAATAGCAGTCTCTGTCTATTGCCACAGATGTGAAAGAGACAGGTTTAGTGAAAACGATATCGTTCGATCGTTTTCATTTTACGGAATCTGGGCCCAGGTTGTTACTAGCTCCCATATGATAAGTTAAAATATAATGCAACTATAACTATCATCGAAGGTTGATAGTATCTACTTGCCCGCATTTTGAAATTAAGACAGATAAGCCACATAATCTCTAAACTGCCTCCTGCCATATATCAACTAAATCATATCGCAGCAGGTGTCACACAATATGCTTGATTACCCCAAGCCCCAACCATTAAACGAATGACACACAACATGATCTAACTCTAAATAATTTCGATTAACTTATCCACTCACCTTGGCAATTTGTTGTAAATTTGTATGCAATATATTCTGAGCTTCTTCAGTGCTTTTTGTCTGCAGTTCCTTCTGCCATCGGAGGGCTTCCGCAAATATGTCTGCATCGTTTCCAGAGCCCTATTTCAGAGAAGTAAACATTTATAAGTGCGACCGAGAAAGGCGATTTTGTTCTCGAACTTACCCAATTAAATTCTACTGGTGACCGATATAAACTAGTTTTGGCCTCGATATCTAATATTCTATATAATAGGAATCCCGAGAATATAGCTAAGACGATTGACAGCACTACACCCAGGTAAACAATGTGGAATTCTGTGGGAAATTTCAATCGTACAATCGCACTCTGTGAAAATGCTTTGAATGCAGCGGATGAGGACGACACCACTGTGTTTGGTGATGACGACGACGATGAAGATGAACCTTGACCCGTCACCACTGATGATGCCGATGAAGTCGAAGAAGTGGATGTGAATGACGATGATGGACCAACAACGACATTACCAACAACAATTGCCGCTGTTGGTATTGAAGCACTAGTAGTAGTAGTAGAAGAAGCAGATTGTGATTGTTGGTTACTTGCTGTGGGAGACGCTGTACTTGTGCTTATTGATGAAGCACTCACTCCACCGGTGTTATTTTTGGCATTTGGAGGTTCTGCAATGGAAAAACATGCGTGAAGAAACTCTGATAGAGTGAATGCCAAAGTTGTCAAACCTACCTGTGTGACGTTTATCATGTTGATCGCCCTTCCCGCCATCGGGATCGCCGGCCTTATTTGACCGTCGCAGCAACGTCTGACTAGCATCCGATGTTGTCGTAGTCGTGGTTGTAGCTGCTCCCGAATCTATGGGTTGCGGTGGACTCTCATTGCCACTGATCGAACAACTACTGTCATCTTCTATCGAGCATTCTTCGGATATTTCGACGTCGGGAAGGGCTTTCGGAATCAATTGGATGGGTGATAGTGGCGAGCATACGCTGCACATCAGCCGAAAGGCTGACTCTCGACTTATAAAGCTGCCGAATACGTGACGCTCATCAGCGGTGGCCACACCAACAGCGTTCGGGATGATTTTAGCCGTTTTCTCTTTGGATATTTTCGTAACCGACGATGTTGGAATGACGACCTGTTGACAAAATACACATCAAATTATACAATTGGCTGGCGTTATGTTAAATCACTCACCTTTGTAACGTAACCGAAGACATTTGAGTAGAAAGCAAAATGATTATCGGTTATGTATAAGTGGCCTTGTAACAGGATATCACTGACTAGTGCGCATGAAAAGTCTAGAAATATAAGAAATGTGTGTCAGCAGTTTTAAAAGGCGAACGACTATTGTTTTCGTCTGTCTTACAGTTGATAACTCTTTCATCTTTGGGGACTTGGGTGAAATGCCGATGGAATTTCTTCAGTCTCGAGCTGGAAAGCTCTTTTCTCTTCTTCTCCTTTTCTGGAATCTCATTTTTCGCCACGATGGTGACCTTGGAGTTTGGACTTAGACTACGAAGATTGGCCGAGGATGGCGCTGAGGGTAACGGTGTCGAGCTGATTTGTCTAAGTGATCTGAAAGTTGAAGAGACAATTTAGGTTAGCTATAGTTTCAATGAATGGTTACGATCTTTAAATTAATTTAGTTAGAGTTAGTTACTTATGCCCCTATTATGGAACACAACTCAACTATATTTGTTGTGTTTTGAGTATCAAGGTAGTGTATAACAATACGGACAATACCGAATTTTGAATGACATAAAACAAAGAGACAACTCAACTGTAGTTGTAGTTGTCTTACATAATACGGACATTGTTCGTTGTATATTTTTATGATTATTTGATGCGTTTTCGAGTGTGAGTAGATTTTTTGCGAAAATGGTATTTCAATTAGGGATTTTGTAGTAAACAGATGTTATTAAATAAAATTGACATAATTGGTAGAACAGCTTTCACTGGTAGTGGTACGTTTGCTAGTATAGAAACGGAAGCGGCTAAAATGGGTCTATGCTGTCAAAAAGAAGGGACACCCAACATCGTAGAATCGGACAAAACATCACGATCGGCAGCTATAACTTTGAGGTGGGACTTTTGTGTACCTCGGTACTGCTATAAATTGTAACAACAACATCTCAGAAGAAATTAAACGAAGAATAAGTCTTGTGAACCGCTGTTTCTTTGGGCTAAGAAGGCAATTGTGTAGTAGAGCAGAGCCCTATACCGAACAACTAAGGCGATTCTGTATAAGACCTTGATTATTCCAGTCCTGCTTTATGGCGCTAAAGCTTGGACTCTATCTAAAGTGAATGAAGATATCATCGGTCGCTTCGAGAGAAAGATTCTTCGTAAAATGTTCGGTCCCGTTTGCGTTGACGAACGAACAAGGACGAACTATACGAGCTAAATAGCGACATCGACGGAACGGATGGAAACAAATGCTCCGGCTTGTAGAGTCTTCGAGTTTAACCCGGAGGGACAAAGCAGTAGCGGAAGACCTCGCCTTAAGTGGCTCGCGCAAGTCGAAGGCGACCTCAACCGACTAGGAGTGCGCAACTTTAGGCAGTTAGGTAAGGACCGGCCTAACTGGAGAGGCTTGTTAGCTGAGGCCTCGGTTCACCCCGAACTGTAGAGCCGCATAAGTAAGTAAGTACTAGTTATTAAATAAAGACAGTAATAGAGATTTGCGTTAACAACTTGTGCTGGCAGTAGAACATTATGCAAAGCGTGAGTTGTTGATAAGAGTCATTTAAAATATGAACGCGTGGTTCAAAACAAAACTACCGAAAAGTAGATTTTATTGTTCCGGCGTTTGGGCTCTATAAAAGTGAATGCTATAATTCAATTGTTTATGTACTATACATATGGTAGATAGCCTACCAATTGCTGGGTAAACAATTTTTACGATAACTAGCAATATAAAAATTTCATTGTCGACGCCTTTCGTCAGGTGTCTGAAAATTTTATGAACGGGATAGGCGCTACACCTGCTTCGTTATATTGAAGCTGTAAAACTTTGAGTTGTATAATGATGTGCACAGTATCTCACTCACGTGACTTTCAAAATAATGATCAGTATTTCAATAGTCGTATCACCTGTCGTCTTGTAATTTGGTAGTTTTTCGTTAGCGTTGTTGATAGTATCGGGTCATAATCATGTAACCTTTCTGACGATTGTCATCAAAACGATCCGCTTATAAAAGTTACTATTTAGATTCAGATTTAGAACTGCATCTGAAGGTTTTTGAGCAGGATCTAGCCTATTTTCTGTATCATAACATAGCGAAAGTAAATCTGTCCGAATATAGTCTGCACTCTGCATCACGGCGGTAGTTAAAGTGATTACCAGAATTAATTTATCGTAGAAAGCTGCGCAAATGACTTATCATAAATTGTATATAATCTCATTGTCAGACAGTGTGGCCACTACCACTAGTCTACTACTCTACAGTATGTCAGTAGTCGTCATCAGCATTGTTCGATGAAGGTGACGAATTTTATTGTCTATTAATAGCTTTCGAAACTCTTTCTACGCAATTATTAGATTGTGATAATTATCAAGTTAATACAAACAAACTAAGGAGTCCACTATACGTAAATATCGTGCCCACAATCAACCGATCATAAAGAACAATATTTATGTTTACACAGCGCTGATAAGATGTTGAAAGGGACTTTGTTTTTACAGCTGATTAGTTTAACAAAGCCCTATGTGCAAATGAACGGAAATCGATTAAAAAGTGAAAACTTTTACTTTGAAGTAGGTATAATTGTTCAAATTATGGCATTGCTGGTACATATTTCCAAATGCATGTAGGTATGCATAAAATAACCTTTAAATCTTGATTAAAACCAAGTTTCTTACTGCAAATATTTCGATGCATAAATCATCGCATTTGGTAACAATGATAATATAAAACAATATACCTACTGAATACCTACTGATAAAGCTATCTAATCGAAAACACTGATGGTATCACTAATATTATTAATCCTACAAAATCAAGGATAGATTGCATGGTTTATTGTTTATCTCAAAATAAAATTATTAGCCAAATATAAGCGATGAAACTTTACTCCAATTGGAGTAGATAAATCTACTTCACTTTTTCAAAATCTACTCCCTATTTATTACAAATTTTCCAAAATCTACTCATTCATTCAGTTTCAATGGTCCGCTTTGTCCGTTAAGTGGGTCGTGCGGTGTAGGTTGCTCAAGTGGACCCTGCGTAGCTCTCGATTCTCCGCCATCGACTCTAAATCATCAAGGGCAATCCCCATACGGGTATAGGAGAGATTATGGACTTGATCTACCTAGAAGACGCCTGACTGATGGTACAGATTCCATAGCACGTCGTGGAATCCTGGTCGGGGACATGCATTTAACGTGACCAAACCACCGAAGCATGGATCGCTCCGTCCGGAGAAGTAGCTGCTCGACTT
Source organism: Cheilosia soror (assembly GCA_949372485.1). Taxonomy (NCBI): domain Eukaryota; kingdom Metazoa; phylum Arthropoda; class Insecta; order Diptera; family Syrphidae; genus Cheilosia; species Cheilosia soror. The sequence goes on along the minus strand of OX443561.1, from coordinate 70,927,813 downwards.
TGAGTTCCTCACGTATTCTGGTATTTCTAATGCGATCTCTACGGGTCACACCAGCAATACAACGATCTTATTTTTTCGGAGTTGACAGATGGCTGTCAATTGTTTCAAATGTCAATTTGTATATGTCTATTTATTTAATTTATTTAAAACATTTTAATTTATTTGTTGATTTTGCTTTGCAATTTAATGCAACGAGGAAAAGAAGACAGTTTTAAAAAGGCGATCATGTTTAAAAAGGTGATCATCATCGTTTATAGCTTCGAGGAAACTCAGATGGTTTTGGTTGGTCGTACAGAACCTCCCGGAAGAACTCTCTGAATCGGGATGCCAATCGAACAAGCAAACAGATCTTATTTGAGTTTTATTGAAGTTTAGTGTCGTTGTATTTGTTAAACTCAAGCGCAAATAGCATCATCATCATCACTACTTGATGACGAGGAAGATGATGAAGAAGATAAAATTGAATTACAAAAATCCATCGGAATATCCATTTTAATATTATGCATTATTATTAACTAATTACATTTATCTGATTTAAAATGCAAAACTATTCTACTAACTACGTTTATAGCGAATGAATGTAGGTATTAGTGCTTCTGGTTTCGATCCTAAATTTAAATCCAGAAGCAAGATTCTTTTCTTTTGAGGAAAAAAACTGTGAGTTGTGTGCCAATCGAACGCTTTCAGAAGCGTTCGGATTGCTTCCGGACGTTTCTGGACGACCAATCGAAAACGACATTAGTTCCTGTTTTCCGAATTTCATAAATAAAAGTGACTGCTGACATTTTCTTATTCATTTACTTAAAATTGACAGTGTACAGGTAAAATTATAACTGAAGGGCTTCATCAATCATCAGTCATTTGATTAGGCTTTTCCGTGCGCTTCACAGAACACACCACACGGCATAAATGATCTTTGTGTCAATATCATCAATACCCATTATAAGTATACGAGCCTAATGTCGTTTTCGGTTGGTCGTCCAGAACCGTCCGGAAGAACTCTCCGCGATTCTGAATTCAAATCCCGAATCAAATTTCTCTTCTTTTCAATAGAAGAACTGTCAGTTGAGTGCTTTTGGATTGCTTCCGGACGTTTCTGGACGACCAATCGAAAACGACATAACTAATCATTACAATACAATACGTTGACAGCTGAATTCTGATGACAAATTTAATTTTGTCCCCGGTTGCTGTACTTATTGGCCAAGGTAGACAAAATGTTTAAATGTAATTCTAATTAACAATAATAACCATAAAAAGAGGCATCGAAAGTAGCTGTTTCTTTCTTGTTCATCGTACGTTTTTTAAGGGAGAGGCAGACACATTTTCAACCATATCGCATCTCCATCTAACAACACTGACTTAAGTCGCAGAATATCGTGAGATGTACTGTACATATTTATGTTTCCACCGCCGTGATTTATTTAAATCGAAAAAGTAGTAGATATCCAAAAATCATTTCTAGTTATTGTTGATATTGTCATCAGAGCTGAATAAGAATGCCAAAAAGTCCTAAATTTAGAGAAAGGGCGTTAGCCAATAACGCCCAAGGAAATAATGCAGCATGCTTGGATTTTCTGTTTGATTTGGGAGTAGGTGGGAGTTTGTACTGTAAAAAAAAACCTTCAAAATATCTAATTTCGCACATACTCCAAATCTGTCAGTAACCCCAACCAGGGGGCTTAGAGAAAGTGGTTAAAATTTATCTTGCAAGATTATTGAACTTGACAAACATAGGTATATGTCAAGTTAAATAGAAGCTTGTAAAAAACAGGAAATTTGGTCCGAAACAGATGAGTTCTTCCTCCTTGAACTTTGGAAAGAAAAGTCTCAGGAGTTGACAGAAATGTCAAAATAAAACACCTAAAGTTCGGTGAAAACGCCTTTCGTGATTTATAAATCACTTTGGCTTGCTGATATAGAAAATAAATGTAGATTGTAAAAAGGGTGCGACAACATTTTTAGCAACTTAAAGAAATACAACAAATACGCTCGCTTCAGCCCAGGATCGAAGTCGAAGTGTTCGAGCTCGGTTCAGTGCTCTACTCGGAACGAAAAATGAAAAATGATATGAATTAAAAAAATAAAATGAAAGAAGAATGCCGCCGATCAGAAGAATTATGAGAAAATTACTTCACTTCAGCAAAAAGTCAGCTATCAATTCAGGAAGTAAGCAAAATGCTATCACCTCATACATGTACCTACTACCTAATTATCTCGCCGCTGTCTTTCGATCATAATATGCAAAGATCTCACAAATTGCGATATTTTGATTTCCTAGAACGCATGTTGGACTTAGACCCTTCTTAATTATGGTAAAGTGCAAAATCGTGTTTTCAGAATATGTACATGATGCCGTTTTCTGTACTCACTCCAGAGATCCAAATCGTGACACTTCCGAATCCGTTTCATTGTCAGTAACGTAATTCTCGTACATATATTTCTCAAAACGCACCATATTCTGTTCTGTTGGATAAAAAACACTTTTGGCGCCTTCCACCAAATTCAAAAGTGAATCGTACACCATCACTGAATTGCGATACAATGCACGTTTGCTTTTTCAAATTTTAGGATGACAAGCGAACCGACCGACAAAATGCAATGACAACAGTCAACTGTTTGAGCGCTGGTATTCGATTGTGTTTTCCGCCTAAAAGTATCAGCTGAATATCGCTGATAGATAAAGCTCTCGTCGCACACACTCTCGTGTAGGTAGACGTGGGGGTAAATTTGCGATAACGCGAATACGATATCAGAAAGGGAATATAATGCTACTGAGTTTCTAGGAACGTCAACATATCGCAAACATTGCGTGAGCGAAAAAGGTGTTAGAAAAAGTGTTTATTTAAGTCAATCGCAGAAAACGATAGGTAGCTCTCCAGAAATGGTTTATTTTGTGATTAAACAGGTGGGCATTCTTGGTTTGAGAACCAACAAAATAAAAGCTATCAAGATTGATATCGACGACCGATAATATTTGCAATTTTTTTTTTCTTTTGGTAACTTAGTCCTGATAATGATGATGAGATTACACAATGTTGGACAATGGGTGATATAAAAAGAGTGGAGCACCTACCTGTTCAAAGCTCACCTTTTCGGAGCATGTGCTCCATATAGTATGACAAAAAAAAATAAAAAGAGGGGGAGCAACACAGCGATGGAACATCTACGTGTTTGATTAAAACCTCCTAAAGGCATGGATAGACCGAAGCAGGTGCTCTATGGGGAAGATCACCTGCATTTCAGTTGAGGGTTTGCAAGAAGCAAGAGACATTTTGTTTGGCGATTTGGGATAAGGATTTTTAGCTTCCTCGTATACGTAGTACCTAAGAGAAAGATATTGTTTCGTACAACTCGAAATTTTGATCAGTTCTGATATCACGATGATAGGGGAACTCAAAAAAGTGGGTCTCACAATTCTGTCCGTCCGTATGTCTGTCTGTCCCACCGCTAGGACAAGTTTTTTTTTCATGCTAGCCCTAATATTAACGATACTTCCCATATAAACATTTTACGAAATATTAAACAATTTAGATTTTCCAGAAACGGCTCTAAGGATTAGAACCAAAGTTGATAGTTGAGTTAATGTAGGCATGCTTAACATGACTGCATACCCAGACACGAAAACGGTAGGTACAAACGATTTTAACAAAAACGTATTCTAAGATACTACCGTCATTCTTAACTTGATAGCAAATTTAGTTTTTCTCTAAAAAGACTGCGTCCTTTGATATCCACCCAAATCCCTAATAATAGTACCTACTTTAAAAAACTGCTCATATCTCAAAAACGCCATTTTCGATTATGATAAAAATGTAACTAGCAGGTAATGCTTAAATCCATAGTAATACCATTTATTCAGTTTTGAGCTAAACAGTTTCAAAACAGTGTTTTTTAAACCATGAATGCGTCCTTTGATTTCCACCCCAATTGCTAAAAATGGTACTTTAAAAAATGCTCATATCTCGAAAATGTCATTTTCGATTTGGATGAAAATGTAACTGCTAGGTAATGCTTATATCCTAAAGAATACGTCGTACTCAGTTTTCAGCTAAAAAGTTTAATAACAGTGATTTTCGAATCTAAAGTTGTAACATTTGTCAGCGTTACGTAAACGTAAAATTTTCTGAAATGACTCTGAGATTCTGCGAGATTCGCTATAAACGAGCAAATTACGTGCGACCCAGTCGTGCACATTTTTTCGATAACATCCATCTTTGTTATGAGTTTGCAAGTAGTATAGGAAAAAAGTAAGGGTACCCTAATTTAGTAGGATATATAGGTAGTGTAGATCAGAGTTTGGCGACGTCATCAGCCTTGCAGTTGCCTGGGATCTCTCTCTCTCTCTCTCTCTCTCCGAGACTCTGCAAAAGTAAATATTGAACTGTTCGGGCTTTAATAGAATTTTTAGAGACTGCTGCCAAGGGGGTTATTCCTAAATGCGCGTCGGATCGTATTGAAAGCGATACTTCGATTTCGACCGTCTTCGCTTTTGCTTATTCTCAAACAAATGCGTACTGTGATTTCCAGTTTTTCCGAATAATTAGAATTTCAATTTTCTATTTATTTTCCCAAAAGTTTGACAGCTTTTTCCCGTCACAGGAATTTAGTTTATTTTTTATCCGCAATAAATCCGCTAGCAATCCGTCATCTAAATAGCTATTGCTTTTGAATGGATCGAATCGCTTTTGGGAATACAAAAATGACAATCCGTCATGAAAAGTGATCCGCCGCCCATTTTGGAATAAGCCCCCAGGCACTTGATTGCAGCTTGGATATCCGAGAAGATACGGATATCGTTCGCAGCTATCACGTTTTCTTTCAGTCAAGTTAAGACTTCTCTTATCGCCATTATTTCCTAAGAAACGTGTCACACCTACAGTAGCTTTGACATAAAAAAAGATTATTACATATATAAAATGAAAGATGATTCATTTTGATTAGTAGGAAAACAAATCGGCTAGGAAATCACACGTTTTCGGCAGTATCTCTGCTCAGTTGTGGCATACGTGTCCCATTTTAGTTTGAAGCATTCAAGAAAGATATGCTTCTCAAAATATGGTAGTTAAGTGCTAAGAGATTTAAAAAATATATACATTTTTAACATTTTATGGTTAATAGTTTCACAGTTATAAAATGCTTTGCCTTTTAATGTGCTTCCCCAAGTCACAGCATTTTGCAACTTGTACCCAGTAAGCCACTAGACGAACCAGCTCTTCGCGTTCAATGAAACATCAGCGTTATTACGTATTTCAAAACAGAAAATATATATTTCCATGTTCTTTTTTTTAGCCTGTTCTTCATCTCTTTCTAATTTCGGAATGGGTACGATACCAAGAAAATAAGGTTAAGTGTGTTAACCACAGTGCTCAAAACTCAAACGCTAACACTAACACCAAATGCAATATCTTTCAAAAGTCCATCCATCTACTCGCGTACGCCGCCGACGACATCGACGTAATCGACAGAACGCATCGTAGTGTCACTGGCGCGTTCGTGAGTATTGAGACGGAGGCGGTGACGATGGGTTTGGCGGTTAATGAGGGCAAAAAAAGTATAAGAAAGGACACCCGACACCGACGTCTCGGACAGAATGTCACTATAGACAAATATAACTTTGAGGTGGTAAAGGAAAAGGACTTTGTCTACCAAGTAGCTCCGCTATGAACTGAGGCAATGACACCAGCGCTGAGATTAAACGAAGAATAACTCCTGCCAATCGCTGTTTCTTTGGGCTAAGACAGCAATTGAGTAGCAAAGCCCTCTCTCAAACAACTAAAGTGACCCTTTATAAGACCTTAATCATCCCAGTCCTTCTTTATGGTGCAGAGTCATGGACTCTATCAAAAGCGGATGAGGTCACTCTTGGTTGTTTTGAGAGGAAAATTGTTAGAGTAGGTAGTTTTTGGTCCCGTCTGCATAGACGGTGAATGAGGGAGGAGTTACAACGATGAACTGTATGGGCTGTACAGCGACATTGACCTAGCCAGAAGAGTGAAGGTCCAACGACTGCAATGGCTGGGTCATGTAGAGCGAATTGACGTGAATGCTCCGGCCACGCCCGAGAACGTTGAAAAAGAGTATCCGAACCTATACGACGCGTACAATGGTCACGCGGTTTCAACTCTTGCACAAGCTGGATGCTATAAGCTTTTAAGCCAAGACCTTTCTGTAAAATCTTCACAAAGTGGATGGGCTAAACTCCAATTGCTGGGCACTATGGCGAATCGACTCATTTGGATTCTCCTCGACAACTGCAATAACTTCTTCTGTTCGCACTGTTTGTCGCCTTGGGGGAAGCGTATTATCCACTAGAGTGTACGTGGTGCGAAAACGATTTATCGTGTTCGGAATATCTTGCTCGGATGGACCACTATGTCGACCGTAAAATTGGCGTAGCCATTAGTTTGGCGAACCGAACCATGGTTTTCAAAATAATTTTGCACAATTTGCACGCGTTATTCTGGCGTTAATCTATTCATCGTAAAATGGCAAAACCACAAATCAACTTTCAACTGTCAAATTCACAATCTGTAGAAACAGTGTTGACAGTTTAAAAACCAAACACCCTTTACATATATAAAGCAATGTCTGAACCAATATCCACAATAATCTGTTCCATTTTCGCCTGTTAGACATTTGACAAGGCTGGATTAAAAGTCTGTTATGGAGGGCCCACTTGTAATGGATAGACAGGACATCTGGAGGTATGTTTGTACTGGAATGTGAATCTTCATTTAAGAACACCCGTTTCCCGACTTGAGTAAAACTTCATACCAACTAATTGATGTTAAAGGATCTAGTACAATATCCAGGAACATGTTATTATTGTAATAAGTATGACACTTCTCAAGAGAGACCTTATATGTGCTCAATAATCAAAACTCAGGCAGGTACAATGAAGATCAAAAGATGCAAATGCATCAGAACCAGGTGATACAACTACAAAGTTGACTAAGACGGACTAAGATGTGAAGCCGTATGAAGAGAATATGTACACAGAATCTTAGTGAACCAAATGGTGTCTATGTAGACCGCGATGAGCAGACAAATTAAAAAAAAAAGACATTCAAGAAATCATCATGACATGAGTATGACAGCAAACAATGGATGGAATGATTCAGAAAAGAAGTACTCTTTAATTTCCAACCGTTTAACAAAACACCAACCACAAACCACATAGAATAGACCGTCGACTGCTCCCACATAACGGACTTTGCCTACAAGCTGCCTTACGGGCCCAGGATTTTTCATGTGTTGGTGCTGTACAAAATCAAACTTCAAAGGGGCACCATTAACGCACGCAAACTCAAATAATCTTAGGCCCATGGTATATCATGGAATAATCATTGCCGTCATTGATTTTGACATTTCGCACGTATTTACAGACATGGGGAATTAATTCCGGGGAGAATCGGATAGGTGCACGGAAGTTGGCGGTCTAGTTCTATGTGGTTTATGACACCAACATTAATAAAGCGTAAAGTTGAAATTATAAGACGTTCGCAGAATTTACAGTACTAACCAGACATTGGTGTTCCGTTTTCATTTGTATTGCCTACTCCAAGCAAAGATAATCACCCCTATTCCCGTTGTCGTCAGATCGGAGGTATTGATATGTGTATTTGAATTTAATATGTACCTACCGGTGAAAGGAGAACAATTATAATGTTTTCATAATGAATAATGTGTTGGTATTTTAATGACGTTTTTCGGCTTTGGCTACAGATTCCTCGACTTAGGAAGAAGGGATCGATATGGCGATTTCGATCTGTATAAAAAATCTCCTTTCAAATTGTAGAATTCAAACCCCATCAGTAATATTCTCAGAATCGAAACATAAAAAAAATAGATAAATATCGCAATGATCCATGCTCCGAATTGAGCAGTTCACTTACTCGGAATCGCTTTCCTGGTCTGTAAAGTAATCCACAAAAACAAAGGTATCGAATGGGTCTGAATCTGAATTCTGTTCCGGCGGCGATGACGGCGACGGCGACGATGGGAAAACACTTTTCCCGCTTTCTACTAAACTGATCATCGAACGGTAAACCATTTTAAATGTCAATACTAAACACGTTGACTTTAAAAAAAAATAGTACAATTCGGATGGATATAACAACCAACCGACACAATGTCAATGACAAAGTGAACTGTTGCAATCTCCGGACCGGATAGCTGTTTTCCCAATATTATCGACTGAAAATACATAGTGATACACTATACAGATATTGCACACATACACTTGTACTATTCTTCAATGGCGATAACGAAAATATAACAAGTATGTTACGGTTACCAATATCAGAAAGGCAATAAAAAACATATTTTTTATATAGACTAACAACTAGCACAAAAAACCAATTGATTACAATTTTGGGACTGGGACAAAACATAGGTTTATCTTTGCAATCAAGGTTGACTTTTATAGATTTTTTCGATAAGAAAAATGTCTTGAAGAAAAGTAAAAGTATATCAAATGGAGGCAGTTACCTAACATGAAGTCTTTCTTGTCATTTAGGGTAGAGAGGACTAAACAAAATGTATGTAGGTCATTCATAAGTTCACTTGTTGCATTTCGAAAATGCCAGTCACCGTGAACCGTTTTTTTTTTTCATAATTCTACAATTTGCTGTTTTTTGCAATTTTTACAATTTCAAAAGGGAAATTCGAGGGAAATAATTTCATATAAAACCCAACCCTATAAAGGGATTCATTAGACCGGGTAATCGATTGTGTCATTATATGACATTTGATGTCACAAAAACAAAGAAATCAAATTATTTTGCCAAAAATATATAGGTAGAGCTATAAATTACGAATTTTTATTTTCACGTCCATTTTTCGTGGTTAGATATAAATTAGGTACATAATTTGATTCCCGTATCTTGTGTTTGTTGATTTGATTTCGTTTATGACTTTGACTTCCTAGAATTTTTAACTTTTCCGTATATATAGTAAGAGAACGATATTGTTCTATATTGGCTTTTTAGAAATTTCAAATTATTGATACCATAGTGGTACAAAGCATTTATGAAGAAAGAGCTAAGCCCCGGTAATCGTTTTTTTTTTTACAACGAATGCCAAGGTCAGACACGTTTTCGGCCGGAAAATGTACAGTGAGCGTCAAAAGTGAGTAAACACCAAAGCTCTTTTAAGTTTTCTTTAGGGGGGGTCTTGAAAAAGTTACTAAACACTAGAAATCTGTAGATAACGAAATAACAATAACAAACCTATTTTATTTCGACAAGATAAAATACTTTTTAGATATTTGAAACAAATAGTTTTCAAGTTCCAAAGAGAAATCAAAACATCATTGGTTTTTACTTACTTTGACGCTCACTGTATATATCATTAAACAAATAATAGCGTAACGCTTTTATACTGCACTAAAGAGCAAAAAATGTTTTTTTTTTAGTTATTATTATTATTTATTAGTTTTTTTTTAACTATCTATTATTTAATTTTTTTGTTTTTTAGGCAGTTTAATATCTACTTATTTACTTACAACAGCTTGTTTTTTTTTTACTATTATTTAACTGTATTATGATCGAAGATGAACCAGGATGCAAAATTTCAAAGTCCTAAGTCAATGGACTAATATGTGTTCCATATAAATGAAAATTCGCGATAGGTTTGATTTGATTGTTTTTACTGCGCGTTCATAACGATTACCGATCCACTTTCCATAGCTACTTATATCTCACCCTCCTGATGGATCAGAAAGATGAACGTTATGTTAGCTCAAAATACTCGGTGAAGTATTGCCTAACAATTAAAAAGATTTCTTGAGTTGACCTACATAGTCCCCGGAAAAGTCATGGACATGTGAATTTTTTTTCAGTTATCCGAACTTCGGTTAAGTACAACAATTTTTCAGTTATCCAAAGTCCGTATAAGTGAAAATACTTCGGAGTAGACGTACATGATTCGAAAAATACATTCAAGAAGCCAATAATCTTTCAGTCTGTGAATGCTGCCTATTGCGTTGCGACTTTACATCCGATTCGTCAATGTCGTGTATCCCTTCTTGTTGAAAGTATATACTTGCAAACGTACCAGTGACAGCTCGCTGAACTATACTGATGTCAATAAAATTCGCGTATATGCAAGTAATTGTACAGAAGAATTGTGAGCAATCTTGGGTACTCCAGCGTTGGCTTGTGAGCTTCGTGATTTTTTTTTCAAATAAAATGTTGAACAGGTGACTTGAAAGCGCAGCATCATGTCAGAAAACGTTTTTTGATATCAAAAGTCTCGATGTTATTGTTTCCGACAATAATAGCGCAGCGGGAGTTGTTCTGCACAATCTGACAGTTTGGCACGAATTCGAAACTAGACATGGCTCTAGATAACTCGATAAACATAATGGTAAAGGTCAATCTAGACTTTACTCCAGGATTAACCGTGTAAATATATTTTGTCGGTTGGTCGTACCGCACTGATATGAACCAATAAGTTCGTCGACAAATAGTTTTAGAAGTTCACAAAGTACGAAAGACAGCATTTTGTATGCGACATTAGGGGAGACTGACGACCTCATAGTTGGCACAATTTAGATGGTCTCCCTTTTTGTGGACCGGACAAACGAAATGGTGCTGAGGTTCCATTAGCCATACGGAATACATACCGCATACTTTATTCTGACCAAGTCTTGCAGATAAATTGGTGTATGGTCTTAAATATGTAGCTTAGCCGTCAGAGAGTTTTAGCGGCCTTCCTGTACTTGCGTTTGGGATGGCTTCTTGGCATTGATACTTCTGATCATCCGGACTTATGTTGGCCACATAGGGCTTCTCAATAGGTTGAGAGATAAGCGATTTGCAAAGGTCCTGGTTTAACGTTAATCCCTCCACATTATTTCTACTTTTTTGTGGCATCTGATGTATCTCCATTCTTCAAGCCAGATCGATCCATGGCCAACTGTCTCCAATTATACCATCCATGAGCCATTTGAATGAGATTCAAATAGAATTTTCGGTGACATTAAGCGTTGAATGCATAATCGTACTAAGAACAATCCTTTCATAAGATGCCTTTGGATATAGGGACTCGTTGGTTTTTTGTGATCTCGCTTAGTAAATTGTAATTTTAGGCCATGAAATTGCGTTGGCAGGAAGAGCATAGGGGTTTCAGGCAACTCATCTTTCTTCGCTATTTCTATCATATTACAGATTTTGATTTATTTCATAAATCAGTGTACGAATTGTCAAAGTGTAATCAATTGAGAGTCTTTGATTGGTAACAGTCTGTTGTGCATCCAGTGAGAACAGCTGCTGCAACGAAAGTCTTTCCTGCGCCTGAGCAGCTATATCATGTGCCTTAGCTGCCTTTATTCGATGAATCAAAGTAGCACGTTGCAAATCAGCTAGATGCATGTGTTCCTTAGTCCTCCTTGCGATCTTCCATTTTTGCAATTTCGGGCACGAATTTTTCGCTGAAATTTAAAGTTGCATCAGGCTTAAGCGGTCGGTATGATTCTTCTGACGTCAACTTCAATACCGCTGAAGCCAGTCGTGGTAAATCTGTTTTCAAATTAGAACACAAAATTAGAAATTATACTTCAAGCTGTACGTGTTGCCACTTTACCTGAAATTCCGCCATTTTGCTTTTCACATCACAAGTCGAAAAACCGCTGTTGCCAATTTTGAAGCACAACTCTTTTACTTCCAGTTTGTTTGGTATGCGTTTTCCTCTTGATTCTAGTCTTTGCATTGTTGAACTTTTTCAACGTCTGTTCCATCGTTAGCTCCGTTCCTCTGGACAAATAATACGCAGTTGTCAAGGACGCTAAGGCGGCTTCTTTTCTTCTATTTAACGCCGGGTGCGCTGCTTTTCGAAGAGCACTTTATGCTCTTATACTTATACTCTTCATGATACGGACTTTCATCGCTTTTGCTTACTGAAATCATATTGAACACAACGAGACAACAGTCCTCTTTAAGGCCGGAACTCTTCATCGGTTCTTTAGCTTCTACTTACAAAAACAAGCTAACAACAAACCACTCGTGCTGATCAGTGAGTATTTCACTACAACCTAATCCTTACTGATGCTTCGAACATCGTTAGACCTTACCATGAGTATGGCTAAGCGTAAGCAGGCGCCCACTTATTGTGAGGTGGCCTTATCACTAATCACTCATGGTATATAGATAATGTACGCCATCTCGATAGTGGAGCAATTTTAAAAGTTTATCGAACGGTGAGTAATCAATGTTTGGGTTTAGGAATCGACTGAGTTATGTTTGCATTGCTGGGTGAATCATATTGTTTAGATTTGCCGGCTTGAGAGGCTGGTCGAGGCATTAGTAATGTACCTGTAAAATGTTATTCCTCAAGTACTCGAGTGCGCGCACGAGACTCTATCAATTGCTTCTCGTAGGTTTTAAAATAGTGACTAATTAAAACGATATGGTCCGTGATAGAACATGGGACTCAGTTGAGTACTCGTTGTTTCCACTTGTTCTGATAAGGATGACATCGGCACATGACGCAGAAGGATTAGTGACACTCATGATCATGATTCAAGAAGATGGGAAAAAAGTATTTTCATGGTTAGCGATAGGTTTGGATCAAAATGGTTGTGCTTCTGCAAGAAACTTTGAACTTAAAAGATTGATGTCGTCATAAAAACCTTTTCGATGAGGTAGTAATTTAATTTTTTATGAATGGTAATCAATTGGAAGGCGGTTTGTGCGAGTTCGTTATACGAAGATCTGGACGTTCGACGAACCTCGTGCTGGGTTATTTGATGATCGATTTAATTTTGTCGATAAATCACTGCTGTCCATTGTGAATATATTGGCATGGGGTTGTCTTGCCGCCACGACGTGTGATGAAAAGCAGGCCGCGATAAGACTCAATTGTGGTGTAGGTCAAGATCAATAGATTTTGTGAATTTTTGACAAGCTTATTGATATCGATTTGTTGGGTAGGTCTGGTCTGTTCTGTTCGTCTTGTGAACTTTTATAAATTTCTCCCTATTTCTGGTGTCGAAGTCAAGTGCACCTGTTGCTGGCTGGACTATCTAATCCGGACAACTATACTTGTCTTTATCAGACTAATTTGTTAAAGAGCGATTAATGTTTAAAAATATTTAAAAATCTAGAGACACATTTTGTGGTCGATAAAGAATGTTTGACAAGTTTACTGCTTATTGAGAAGTTTCATGACAAAAGCGGTTTGATAAGTTGGGATGAAAGTTTCGCCAGATATATAGTCAATATGGGAAACTAAAGCTAGAGTCAAAGAATTCTCCACTCTACTCAAACTTTGGGCGGAAACGAAAAGATCGAAATTTGAACCTCTATGATGCAAAAGGACTGATAAGCAGCATGATTCCCATGGATGGTTTTCTTGGCTCAATGATGTTTTGCAAAAAAGAGTTGATCATTCTGTCAAAAACATTGTAAAATCCGAACTTCGCTGGACCTGATCAGGTCCTATCTGTTGTATGTATCTGTTTTACTTATTCATATTTACCAACAGCTGAGGACCTTCTTGCCTCCGAAAATAGGTATTTCCCATGATTTCATATCAGCAAGGATTAGTACTGTTCAGCAAAGACAAAGAAGCCCCGCTTGTAATAGCGTTACCTGGGTAGTGTGTATATGCTGTGCTGGAGATTGCACGGAAACTCTGCAGAAAAGATGATAGAACCAAGATTTAAAGTAACAGAGCACATAGTGTTGCTCAAAGTCGGACATTTGGTGCAGTCTTATAAGAGGGCATGTATTCACGCATCACATCAACTCGTTGCGCAATTATGACGAAAACACTGTTGACTTACTCGAGCAACAGATTTGCTTGCCAAAATGACTTAACTAAATTGTAGCTGTAGCTGTAGGTTGAATAAGTTGCGCACGTTTAGTGTTTGCACGTAGAATTTGCTAACACAAAGAAGATAACAAAGGTAAAAGACGACATATGAGTATTTCTATGAGCTCAAAAAATACTTATTGGTCATCTAATCTTATAGTGCTTTCAAAATTTCGAGGGCAAGTTTTTCTATCGAAAATGGGTACATTTCCCGAATTTAATACCAATCTCGGTCAATTAGTGCAAATTTACACATGTGAGTCCAATATTGATTTTGTAAGTGAGGTACCAGAAATTCTTGACCGATATAGCCCATTTTGAATATCAACCTGATGACGGTAAAAAAAAATGCATTCGTTTAGATCAATTCATTGAGACGCTATTGTGTTTTCAACAGACAGACAGACATAACTGAATCGATTCAGAATTCGATTCTTAATACAGAATCTATATATCCATACTTCTTTATAAAATGTAACGTCCGTCTGTTCGTCCCTCCATAAAGCTATGAGTAAACGACATGCCAAACACGACATACATATGTCACAAAAGGGTGCATGTCGTGTACTCGGCATACTATTGACGCTGACATATATGTTGGCATACATCTGTCACCTATATGTCCGACTCAGTATGGCATGTAAATTTCGGAGAATACAAAAAAAAATCGTTTGAATTGAAGATTTTTTGGACGTTTTTTAATCCATTGACATCGTAGCCATCCTTTGATGGAATTTGTTACATTATGGCTGGTGACATTTCGAAATAAATGCAGTATACATCCCAAAATATGGTTCGTCTTCTGTCTATCAAGCCTTAGGCCGCGTTTCCATATGCAAGAAAACTTCTGCAAGAAGTGTCTGACAGTCTGCCCGACAGTAACTTGCAAGTGGAAACAGCTATGCAAGTTCGATTGCGACAGTTATTGCATAACTTCTTGCGAGTATTTGCGACTTGCGAGTGCAATTAATTGCAGGTTTAAACGGCTTTGCAATGACTTGCGACAGACAGTTCTTGCTGCTTATCGAAACAGTTTCGATCTGATCTGCTTTTGTAAATAAATTAGTGCATTATTTGACAGTAGGTACTTCGGCTGTGCAAATTGTTTTCGTTTGTCGGTGGAAACATACGAACTTCATGTGCATAAATCAAATCACATCGATGAAGAATCGAAATCCACAGATGACGTAAAAAAAGAAGAATATGACGAAGATGATAGCAATTGCTCCAAAATGAAGTCCATGTCCATTATTTACGTTTTTGTTCTGAATTGCTAATTGCTTTTCGATAGAGTTTTTGTAATTTCGTTTTGAAAACAAATTCAAATTTCAAATATAGATAATTGGTATTAGTGAGAGTATGTGTAAATTTCGAAAAATATCGAGAAATATATTTAGTTCGTTTAATCAATGACAGAAGGCACCAGCTTCCTGTCTTCTTAAAATCCAATCGGGAATCCAAGTTCATCTTTTTTTCTTTTTAAACAATAAAATGGTATTTGCATCTGCTAAACGGTGACGTCTTATGATTTCACAATTTTCAGTAAATTACCAAATTTCTTCCGACATTAATGGCTCTCCTGTGTAAACACCTCTGCAATAAATTGCGACAATGTGATGCGCGAGTTACTTGCCAGATATTTATTACAGAAGAAATTGCAAGAATTCATGTGACAATGTAAACGCTACTGCAAGAAACTTCTGCAAGACTTCCGCGAGTTTACTTGCAAATGGAAACGCGGCCTTAAAGTAACAAATTCCATCAATAGATGGCTACGATGTCAATGGATTAAAAAACGTCCAAGAAAACTTCAATTGAGTAGATTTCTTGCAAGTCACCGTCGACATACGAATATGCCAACTTTGAGACAAAACGTGCATGCCGTGTACTCGGCATACTTTTCGCACATGGCACAATATAATAAAACGTGACATATTTTACAGTATGTCGAGTAATTATCGTGACATCAGAGTGGCATGCGTTGCGTATGTCGTGTTTGGCATGTCGTGTTTTCATAGCTTAACACGAGAACCATTCGTCCAATTTTCATGAGTTTTTTTCTGATTTATAGAAGTTAGGCCGTAGGGTAGGTGTGAATTGTAGAGGATTAAAAGGGTGGCGGGGAGTAAAGGGGGGTCTCACGAACCGTTAGCTCTATGAATTTAAAAGTTTGTTTTTTGATAGATAAGTCAAAAGTAGTACATGCCTCATTCATCGTTTTTTAAAATTAGTCCTATAAGACTTGAAAAAAGGAGGTGCAAACTTTTCTATTTCGAGCTCACTAGGCACGGTCAACTTGCCATTTATTATACACATAAATCTACATATATAAGTCAACTCAAAATATGCTTTTAATTGTTAGTCAATATTTCACCGAGTATTTTAAGCTAACATTCATCTTTCTGGTCCATCCAGAGGTTGAGATATAATAAATTGAAAATACATATATCTTATTTGTCCAAACAAATTGTTCCCTCGATTGCAGTTGTGCTTAGGGGTAGTTTTATATTACGTTCCAAAAATAGAATATTATTACTCGCACGACAGGCATTCAGAATGCTGCACATTGTACAATGTACATGCTCAGCTCATGTATGGCGTAGTTAAATTTGAGTTAGGGTATTGATATGCATAAAGCAAATTATGTATATATGTACTCACATATAAGGAGGTTGTGATACGTAAGTATTTGAGATCTGCAGCTATGGAAAGTGTAACGATATGATCGCGTAGTATGAATAATCAAATCGTACCTGAGACGAGTTTTTATTTATGTGAAATCTTATGTCCACTGCCTTAGGACTTTCGGATTAGTACAGGTTACTTAAGGACTAAGTTAGAGACTGTGGAGAGGTAAAGGTTTGGTAGGGACTAACTCTGGAACTATTTGGCCGATTTTATAAAATTCTTTCAACTTTAGGCGTGTTTTTTTTTGCAATCCTATATAGGCTTAGCAAATTTTCCATACGAATCGTTAGCCCGGATAATCATCGGGGCTTATGCTTTAGCCCAGATAAAAACTGTGCTACCAATCTACGATTGCTATAAATGTTATCGAAAGAGCTATCGAAAGTGCTATCGATTGTGTCATAAATGACGTTAGTTTGACAACCAAAATTATTAGGGGAGACTGGGGCACCTTTAATCCTGAGGCACATTTGAACATTCGTAATAAGACAACATTTAAAAAATATTTAAAATTACATATTAAACAAAATTTAAACTTTTTAGGTAGGTAATACTTGGAAGCGTGGAATTGCATATTTTAATTTTTCTATTTGTAAAGAATCAATCACATGGAAGTGAACGAACGAATTTATAAAATGCGAACAATCAACTTTTTATGGATTTATAAACAGAAAATTGCACATTTTATTATTCCAAGAGGAGGATAATTAACTATCCCACCAACAAATATTAATAAAACAAATTTATAAACATTTTAGATAACGAAATTTCGAATTCCAAACTTTTTGTCGCGAACGAAAACACCTTTGCCCCGAATTTTCCAAGCTTATTCGCAATCCACATCATTTAATTCGCATTCTCCAAACTAGCGAATAAAACATTCGTTCGAGCTTAACCTTAATTCGCGAACTAGGAAAGTGTTCATGTGAACCGACTGTCAAAACTTGCGAATATTCGTTCGCAGGTAAATAGTTTGTCGCTCTCTTGTGAATGGTCCTTAAGAGTGTAAACATTTTGTGGCGAGTTTTTCTTTTTATGTATTTAAAATACATATATCTTTCAGGCACAACTTCATTTGAAACCACATTTTTTTTTTGTCGCTTAACCTATTGGGGCAGGTTTGAACAAAACGCTACGGTACACGTTTGAACAAGTGGTCTTTAAGTGGCATTGAAATAAAGGCTAAGCTACCACCACCCATCAACACTCCGGGAACATCGAGAACACCCAAATTCCTGAACAGCTAACCCATTTTTGTTTTTATAGAGTTTTTTTTAGTCATTTGTAAAATATTTGTGAATTTCAGTTGGCTTCTGTTAAGTCGTTTTTGTTTTTGTTTTTTTTTTTATTGAAAAAATTAAGTTAATTTTTTTTATTAACAAATTACAAAGCTTGTAGTAGCTTATTAGCTGCCAAAAGCAATTTCAAATACTGCCGTTCAAAAGAGTCCGAGGCTAGTTGAAAACTGCTCAGCCCACCCGATCAAGGTTCCCCAGTCTCCCCTAAAAAAAAGGAAAACAAACATCAGAAATCAAAATATGGAAAAGAAAAATTGCAACTCAAAATTTGGACTTAGGAAGAAACACTGGGACCAGACTGGGACTGCTGAAATGCTATAGTGCACGTAAGCAGTTGTGCACTGCCACTGATTCGCCGCTGGAACTTGAATCATCCTGAATCATTCGTTAAAAGTGCAGGCACATCCAATACGTCTTGCAATTCACTCTTACACCTGGAACTTGCTGTTGCTGCAGAGCTTGCCAACAATAAATAAACCATCTGAAACTAAATGTATTTCTCCTCATTTGTAAACTATTTTAATATGCCTACAGCTAACTTGTTCTCGTCATTTTTAATTTTAAAAACTAATTGACTCTGCAAATTTTTTTTTTGTGAAAAAAAAAAAAACAGCTTAAAAGTCAAATGTCAACTAGCATAGTGATGCCAAGTCACAGTAAAGCGTTTTTGTTTGTGTGTTTATCTAAGCCTATATAGGATTGCAAAAAAAAAAACACGCCTATTGTACCAGCTACATCCTCCGGATCAGTATAGGTTAGTTAGAGTGCGGATGGGAGAAGGGGAAACGGGGGTATAGGGGCTATGTTTGGAACTACACGGCCATTGCCGGAGTTGACCTTCGACAGCCACGTTTTTCACATGGACAGCTATGTATAATGTATATATTGCACGTTCGAGTGTGAGTTGTAGGCGTAATTACATAAATAACATGTAGGTAAAGTTTATAAAAAGGCATTGCAATAAAATATTTTGTAAGCTTAAAAAAGAGGACAAAATATAAACAAACGTACATTTTTATAGTAACTTAAAAAAATTTTAATTTAATTTAAAGGAATAGAAACCGGTGGGCGGAGCCTCGCGCATTGCTAGTTAAATTGTAAATAACAGAATTTTTAAATACTGACAATGTAATCAGGAGATAAAGACGTGTAAATTTGCTTGACTAGAGTTAGATAAGACCGAGGAATTAGGTAATATTTTTCAAACAAAAAGTATAGAAATCCAACAAAGATTTTTTTTAGCAGATTTTTATTTTCAATTTTTCAGATGAGTGAAAAATACCGATAAAGTGCAATCCCGATTGGGATACTTTTGTTAGTATCAGTTAGGTTTTTTTTAGATCACGTAAAACTTAAAATCCCTCACTATTGAAGAAGCACCTCTCGCATACCAAATCTGCAATGTCTTTCGATGATTTTTTTCTTACAACGAACCTCCACCAAACATAAAACAAAAAAACCTAATAGAATAGAAAAACCTAATAGAAGGCGATTTTCATGTCCAAGATAATCCGTTTCAAATTTAGCTCTGTAAAAACGACACGGTATACCTATTTATTGTTTTAGCTATTCTTTTTTATTGTTTTAGACAGATAGTTAAAATCTTGGCGAACCCAACAATTCATATTATTTGCACAAAAGTTTGGTTAGATAAGTGCTGAATAGCTGAATAAGTCTAAATAAACATATATGATCATAGTACAAAAACATTTACCATCACAGGAAGTATCGTTATTCTAAGCTTTTAATTGTTTATACCTTCTACTCTTCAGTCATAAATAAAACAGATAAGCAAACTGAAAATAATAATCTTATCAGAATCCACAGCTGGTGTTGATATCGCAACTGACTTCTATTATTTGCTAAATCTATTTGCGCTGCAGGTGTTCATATGACTCCGGCTTGTGGCTAATCTACGTTCGCATCCGCATGTAATCAAGTTTTACCAATCACGCCCTAAATAAAAAGATGTGTTTTTAAATAAAAGTAAACAATTGTAGTTCGGTAAAGAAATCTTAATCACATTCCAAATAGGAGTAGGTATACAAGTGGATCTTAAGCAAGCCATAGATGGGCAGATATGTTGGGCCGTGATCTAAGGTTTACTCTAGGAATTGCAGAAAATTCTGCCCAAGAAGTTGGAAGCTTTAAAAATAGAACTTGAATGAATGACTTAAGGCTGGGTGTTCGAGGGTATATGATTTTTCGCCCCGATGGGGCTTGCAGGGCTTAAGAGATAATTGATTGCAGTAAACGGCTTTCGACAGTAAATAAATAGACGCTGTTAGTGACCGTCTTAGAATTTTTATTTTTTGACTTTTATGTACCATAAAGTCCCAAAAACGTCATTTTTTGGGTGTTTTTTTTTTCGCCCCGGTGGGGCAATATCTAAATGGAACTTTTTTATTTTTTTTATGATTTTATTTTATAGTAAATGGGTTAAATTAGTTAGTGACCGTCTTCGAATTTTGATTTTTTGAGTTTAACTATTATAATCTGCAAATTAAGGTGACCAAAAGGAAACAGTGTTTGTAGAGCAACCAGAACTTATTTTTGTCAGCTTTTCAAAACAGAATAACATTCAAACATTTATGTATCCGTTCATTGAATACAAATTAAAGATTTGGTTCATAAAATAGTTAAAATTGCATTTTGAAAAGTTAACAATTTAACAGCAGTTTCATTTTTGTTTCAGAACTCACGCTCACATATGCAATGTAGTTCACAAAATATCCGACACAGCGCTAATCGTTTTCTCTATAATTTTGCTCTCTCGCGAGAGTCTGTAATTTGCAGATTGTTGTTTTGCCGCATTCGTTGCCAGCGTTGCCACTGTTGAATTATTTTTTCGCAGTAGATTCTTTAAAAAAATGTAGTAGATTGAATTTTTTTGCAGTAGATTTATTTATTTTTTCAAACAAAATCAAGGTAGGTAAATTACAAAACATAACATAAACAATACAAAATTAATGAAGACGAGTATTTAAACAAAACAGAAAAATGCAATAATATTAAGGAACATGGAATATTGTTCATCTTCATTGGCTATTAAGTTTTTCTTTGTCATCGAGGGTATACTGCCTTCCACTAGGTACTAACTTTGTATCTTCGTACCTTAGAGGTTTCAGTCTGTCATCATTAGAATTAAAACGATTTATTATCTGTTGACAAGCCTCGATATAAAATCGCAGCACGAAAAACCCCATCAAGCTAGAAAATATTTGTTCAGAATCGACGTCTACATTTTACCTGATGTTGTTCAAAGACATATTTTGCTGAACCTAAAACTGTTTCCTTAAGCCAGGAAAACGCAGTTTCCTAAATTGGCTTGTATTTCTGTTTGTATTTTATCTACTATTTTGGATTTGGCTTCCCCATTTAAGCTATTACAAAAATGCAGTAGATGTAATTTGGTGGCAGTAGATTTAAATTTTGAAAAAAATGCAGTAGATCTATTGCAATTGCAGCAAAGTGGCAACGCTGTTCGTTGCCACTGGGATATGGAGAAAACAAGTTTGGATCCTTTTTTTGGTTTTCTGATAGATACATACTAATTACTTAATAATATTATTGTTGTTGTTTGAAGTCAATCGAGCATTGTGAGGCATAGAGGCAGATTGGATAAATATCATCGGAGACGTTACCTACAAAACGGTACACGTACGTAACATAATTATGAATATGATAGGGAAATCAAATCAAAATGAAAAATTATATTGAGAGCGGAATATTTTTAAGGGATGATGAATGATGATTGATATGGATTGAGGGCTTGAGAAGATTTGAGAATATGTATGGGAGTGGGAGATGGGAGGTGAATGATGATTTTTTTTATTATGAGTTGAGTTCAAATCAAACTACCTAAATGCAATTTTGGGTCATCGTAAATAAAATACCTACTGTATGAGGAAAGGGGTTGATTGCTTTGCTGTTCCCTATTTTCGGAACATACAAAACCAATATTAGACACATGCGTGTACATATACAGTACATACAGTGAAGCGTATCAAAGCATCGGCCAGGCCGATGATAACACTTTTACTTGTTTTTTTTCCGCATGATGCTGCCGTATATCTACAAAATTGATCTCATTATAGTCATATCCTCGGTCATATCTCTGTAGAGTAAAGATAATTACAATAAGTAATTTTTCTCTTCTAAAGGGTGGAGGGGGATAATTAAAAAAAAATGCCAAAAAAAGCGAAAAACTATTATTATTTTTTTTTTCAACCACTATTTGGGAGTAGTACATATAGGACATACATATGTACATATATCCATCCATCAATCGAATGGAAAATATGAATTTTCCTATATAAACTTTGATGAAACTTGAGTTTGGCTCTTACCATTTGGGCTAGGCGTCCCCAATCAGTCAGGACAAACTTTTTATTAAATTAGATAATCCATACCTACATCCATAAATGGTGCGGGCAGGGCTGCAGCCGTTTGTTTTTGGATAGGATTTATATTCTATATAAATATATAATATGTAGATATACTAAAAAGGAACCCAAACCCACAAAACAAAGCAATAATAACAAACTAGCCCTAGCAGGTTTTTATAAACAGCCAGCATAAAATGCCAAAAAATAAAAGCTAAGGTCAGGAATGAAAATTTGTATACATATTATGGATTTTGGATATTATTATTAAAATATTTCGATTTGTGCTTACGATTGCGATTGTACGTCGCTATGAGTATGACGAAGGCGATATTCATAAGTGTGCGTTAGGAAATTCTATATCACACACACTTTTGGTTTCAGTGTATTAGATAAACAACGTTTGCAGCAACAGGAGCAATAGCAACAGCAAGCACAGCTTGTCCCTTTCCCTTCCCTTTGGTTGTTTTGATTTATTTTGTTGTGCAGACAATTTTGTATTATTTTTATTAATTGAGCTGAGCGAGTCTGCACTCTGCCTGCAGTCACCACAAACCAGAGAGAATAGACCACCAGCTTCGGCCAAAAATGAGAGTTTCATAGAGCCAGTTTTGAAATAAGTAGCTCCGCCTCTTTTTCTATCTGTGAATACGTGTGAATAAGCAAAAAAAGATGAAATAAGACAATTGAATCTGAGATGGCTTTGAAATAATTCAAATAATTCAAATAATTGACCACTATTGGGACGTGTTAAGCAAATGGTGTGTGTGGTGTGGTGAATTAACTGCCAACTTATGTTTTATTAAAAAGCATAATAATATATTTGCGTAATAACTGTATTTAATGATATGATTTGTATTTTATGACATTATTACAAAAAAAAATATTATTTTAAGCTGTAAAACTAAATTGCAAGCATAATGAAATCAGCTAAACGGGATTCTTTGCAATTTTGTTGATATGCATTTTGAGCTCTTTCTTCTTATATTTTCAAGAACAGCTATTTTGGAATAAATAAAGTTAACGAAAACTATTTTGGTCGTATATAAATAGGCATGTTTATAGTTTTATTTTATCTATGAGGAGAATATGATGAGTGGTTTTTGAATATGGTTTTATAAAGAATTGGTTGTTCAAAAATTAAAAATCAACATTATTGTCACTTAAAACATGGACATTTTAATACAAAACCCGCTAGAAAACGTGTTTTAAAACATCATACATTGGCGCTACGGAATGCATAGCATAGCGTATACACAGGCCAGGACGCCGTCAAATTTAAATAAAAAAGTGGCATTTTTGATTTAAAAAAAAAAAGTCTGTTTCCATAGTAACGCGTAAACTAAAGCGAAAAGTGAACTGTGCTGAAAGGTGTAGGTACGTAATATTTTAATTTAAAACACGTAATTATCTTATTTGTTTTGTTATGTTATGCCAAATGAGAGATAAAAAGCCCATAGTGGTAAACAAACGATAGAAGCATATTAATATTGCGTAAAACAAACCAATTCAGATTGATTTGATTTGAAATAGTTTTGCTTTTTGTGTAGGTATTCTTTTGTTTTTCACAATGAAATTATAACATAATTTAATAATCCATAAATTTTGAATAACATTCGCGTTTTTTACTATTTTGATTCTATGCAGTTTTGACATTCAAATATAGTGGAAAAATTGAATTGTATTAAAAATATTTCCTGAAATTCGCATATTTGCCCTAGCGAAAGCTAATAGGTATGTACGTGTACATATATGTTAATAAATTCTTATTTACACCTCTGTGTTATAAGCCGATATGACAATGCGCACTTACGATTTGAAGTGCAAAAAACGTATTTCATTTTTAGAAAGCAAATTTTCTTAAATTCCATGACCAATTTATTTGTTGGTTAAAATCAATTCATCACATTTTTCTTGTAGTCTGACAAAACAAAATGTCCTCCCTCCTTTTTTTTAAATTATTTATTCCAAAACTCAGTAGGTACACTTTAATAAAACAAACAATCAAAGAAAATAAATAAATTTTCGTTAAAACATATAGAAAAAGGTCTACATTTATATCAGCAAAACTAAAAAATCATGTTTGATGTTTTTTTTTTTTATCATGTATTTTAGTTTTGCAGTTTAAACCCATTTATATTTGTACGCTTTTAAAAAAAATATAAGTTGGTAATAATTTCCCCACACCGAACACACAATTTGCTTAACACGTCCCGATAACGGCTAATTTATTTGAATTATTTGAATTTTTTCAAAGTTACCACCGAATAACTGTAAATGTTACTATGTGCCAGTGTATGCGTGACCAAATTCACCCTCCGTTTACTTTAACATTGCACGCATACTTAACCACGCAGTAACTTTTTGAAACTGACTCTATGAAACTCTCATTTTTGGCCGAAGCTGGTGGTCTATTCTCTCTGGTTTGTGGCAGTCACAATTGTGATCTTGGTAAGGGAGGGTGTGCTCGGCTATTTTTAATTCTGTGCACTAATACATGTAAACACGTTTACTTGAGCACAGAGTTCGTAGCTGAGGGAGACCCACCCTTAATGTAAAGGGTCCGCCATCTAACGTTTTTTTTTTTCAACTAGTGCTTATTTCGCGAATGGTAACACTTAGCTCATGTCTGATTTGACAGATAATTAGTTTTATCCTTCCGCTGAACGAATATGGTTGTGTATACGCTTGAACAACGCTGGGAAATATTGCGACATTACTTTGAAAATCATGGTAATGTTGCAGAATGTGTGCGAAAATTGCGTACGGATTTTGGAAGAAGAGAAGCACCGTCAGCTCCGTATGTTCGTTATCTTGTGAAAAAAGTGAAAGAAACTGGCATCCTCATCGATAAACCAAAGCGCGAAAAGCCAAAAACAGTGCGTACACCCGAGAAAATTGCTGCTGTGGCGGATTTTGGTCCAGAGGCATAATTGGGCCATTTTTCTTCGAAAACGAGCAAGGAGTGGCCGTTACAGTCAATGGCGATCGTTATCGGGTCATGTTGAACGAATTTTTGTTCACAAAAATTGAAGAGGAGGATATTGGCAACATTTGGTTTCAACAGGACGGCGCTACGTGCCACACAGCCGAAGCTACACTCGATGTTTTGCGCCCTGTTTTTGAAGATCGCATTATCAGCCGTAGAGCTGATGTCGTTTGGCCACCGCGGAGCTGCGATTTGACACCGTTGGACAGTTTAGTGTGGGGTGCCGTAAAAGATAAGTGTTACGCCGACATGCCAGAGACAATTGACGCTTTAAAGGACAATATTCCTGAAGCCATTGGTGAAATACAGCTGCACACAATCGATAATTGGACCGATCGTGTAGGCTACTGCATGGCCAGTCGAGGCAGCCATTTGAATGAAATTATTTTCCATTATTAACCGGAAGGATTGTACTTTCAAATAAAAAAAGAAATTTGAGAAAATATTCAGTAGTTTTTTTTATAGCATTTTCAAAAAAAAAAAAAGTTATTTGGCGGACCCTTTATAAGAAGGGCTGCGGTGGGGTGGCCCATTTGTGCTCTATTTTTTTTATAAAACAACGCCAATACAAAAACAAACCGTCTGAGATATAAAAGCAAAATCTAGCCGATATAATTTATATTTCAATGCGTTCTTGGTGTCCTAGGTATCGATTGCGATAGCTGTGAGTCGATCCACTATTAACCAGTCAATCATAATTATGTTAAATGGTTCCGCTTAGGAATGTATAATAATTGATAGAATGTATCATGAAATTGCATGTAATCGGGACATTTTTTGACTGATTACTGGTGATTTGGTAACTGGCACTCACACTCACAGAAGTAGCACAATCCCTCTGCTGGTCACATCGAAAAACTTGGCCCGTAGACTATATTTCACCAATATTTAAAAATATATATATATATTAAAGTGCAACTTACTAAATGAGCTTACTCCCTCTTCGTAAAGAAAGGCAATGTCTTTAACTTAGTGCAGAAAGAAAACCTCAAGAAACAATAAAAAAATAAATAGACAGTGGACCAGTAGAGAAAGATTGGTCAAGTGGCGCAATCTTTCATATAAAATAGCGACATGCGCACATATTCATTGACATAGTAGGAAAATAACGCAAATCTAATCGATAAGCAAGTTCAAAACACTCTTCAAGTCGATGTGTCATGTCACAGATACTTTAACATGAAGTAAGTAATAGCACAACAAGAAGAAAACCTGACAGCTGTTGATGAACCCAACAGTTCTACAATTGTAGAATCTACAAAATGTCTAGACTCATGACGTCTGCGAGAACTTCAAGCTTACTTCCTGAGCATAAACTGCGGGGAAATTTATTAAAGCGATAGACTATTTAAATAGAAAACCCATGAGAACTTGCTATCTGTGAGACGCACAGATAAAATAATTTTCCCATTCATTCGTAGTGAATGATAGACAATCATGTCGCGACTGAATGAGAGTACTTGAGATCTCCTTTAAATAAATATTAGATATGCCGTATGCGGTATAGCGTACATGTGATATGTTATCACAACCCTAGTAGTGTGTATACAAATATTGTTTTTCTAGGTCCAAAATAAATGACTTTGCGTCGTCAAACCTAGTAAATAATATTGACACAAAAAGAGCACGCACAGCAAATAAAGCGATGGAATTTAACAAATACCTGTGGCAAAAATGTCCGCAGACCTTCAGCAACTCGTCATAAGTTTAAGTAAACCAGGCGGCTACAAACCTGGCCACATGCAAGGTATGTGCCGTAATGGAGCGTCATATCTGATGGCGTCGAATGTTATAATTCGGAATTGACATTTGTGAAGCCAACTTAATTTGTGTGGATAAAGAACGGAACGCTATATGTACTCCTGAAGAACGCGGAATAATCGTCACGTTGTTTTTGATGAACAATGCCTCAGTGATTTTGGGGTACGGTTTTTCTGACTGCCCGGATCCCGCTAGTATGCGGAATTTAGCCGCACGACTCTTAGAGACTTTAACAACATGTGAACCTGGAGAGTCTCGTACCTTTTGTTCATCAGCCGAGAACGACATCGATCAGACGAAGTGACAAGCAATTGGTCATTCCACGCAAGTCTTTGCGGCGCATTTTGATACAAAAAAACTTGAAGGTGCTTCCGTTTCCTTTCAAACTGCAGACAGTTCATCAGTTGATCGGTGTTGACAGCGTGAATAGCATTAATCCTGTGCTCACGACAAGACCAATTTCCACCTAAGTGCATACGTGAACAAACAAAGTTCACGGTTCCTTGGCACCGAAAATCGGCGAGTATTGCTCGAAGAGCCATTGAAATCACTCAAAGTGCATGGGAATGGTGTGCTGTTGAGGCTGGGGGAATCATTGACGCATTTTTTTGTTTTTGAGAACGGAGTGGGCCAAACAAGCACTGTGGATGATGAGCCCTATAAAGCCATGATCAATGAATGTTTCGTTCCACAATTGGATGAATGGAAACAGGTAGACATGTGGTACCAGCAGGACGAAGAAAGGGCGCATATTGCTGAAATCAAAAGCGACATTCTAAAGCAGGAATTTTCTGGTCGTCAATTTCACCTAGACTTCTCTTTCTATGGGGTTATTTAAAGTCACAGGTTAACGTGAACAAACTCTGACAAAAAAAGTTTTGGGTGTCCTCATGCATCTCCTTATCACCACATCCTCTGCACAGGTTATCGGTACTGGTTCCCTTTTTCTTGGTATGGCATTTCGGCAAATTGTGTCCGGTGATAATACCCACAATCGATGACAATGATTTCTTGTTCAATTGTAAGATTCTTTCAGTTTTCTGTTTGTTATAGATTGGCCACATTTTCTTGGTTATGCCACAGGAGTCGAGCCTGTTCCATCTATCGTTTGTTTCCATTAGTATTTTGTTCCCAATCTTCTGTCTGAGATTACAGGGGGGGGAATCATTACTGAGGACCCTTTCTTGCAAGCTCATTAGCTTTTTCATTTCCAGACACACCTCTATGCCCGGGAACCCAGCATAGTCTTACATGGTGCTGCGTGATAAGAACCCGTAGCTTTTCGCGACAGCGACTTACAAGCTTTGATTTTAACTCAATGGCAGATGTCAATGAAAAAGGTAATATCTGTAATACCTCATTACAGATATTACAGCAGGTTGCAATGATGGTTGCCATCATTCAGAAAGTCTAATTGAACTGGATAGTCCGAGACGTTCGGAGCAAAAACCCACGCCAACGCCGACCTGAATCTTTGATCCATCGGTTAATCTTCGTACCGTGGAAAAACACGTGGTAAATAGTCTTGTGAAATCTAGCCGGGAATCCGTGCATACATTATTGATCCGTCCAGCTTTTGGTCTGGTTAACCGAAGTGCGCTGTTTGCAGCTGATTCCTGTACGAAAAGGTCTATAGGGATTTAAGATTGAGTATAACCTCAAGCCCCGCTGTAGGGCTGGTTCTTATTGCCCCCGTGGAACTAATACAGGCCATTCTTTGAATTTTTACCATGGTTCTAAGGTTACTGGCCTTTGACAGGTCTTGCCAGCAGAGTAGCCAGCAGAGTAAACTGCTTATAATAAATAAAAATACTCCAAGGGCAAGCTGAAACCGCGCAAAATTGCACGGGCTTTAAAAGAGCAGGCTGTCATGTTCACCACTGTTTTGGGCTATGATTAGTGACGCAGGCAGGTACACTTCTAAAAAATAAATAGTTACCACAACAGGTCCATAAAGTACCGGATTCTGTAATAGTTCTTTAGGGGTTCGTAGCAAAATTCCGAATACGACGGATTCTGTGATCACCCTACAATTAATGCTGAATGCAAACGGATGAATGAAGATGATTTCTTAGAAGTATTGATGAGACCCTTTGCTCATCACACTAACTATATAGTGTTATGTCGTTTTCGGTTGGTCGTCCAGAACCGTCCGGAAGAACTCTCCGCGATTCTGAATTCAAATCCAGAAGCAAATTTCTCTTATTTTCAGGAGAAGAACTGTCAGTTGAGTGTCAATCGAACGCTTTCAGAAGCGTTCGGATTGCTTCCGGACGGTTTTGGACGACCTATCGAAAACGATATTATTGAGCCACATTTGAAGTACTACATACAGGGTGGGCCATCTACTGACTTCTTTTTAAATCATAGGTAATTTTTACACTGACAGGTCTTTCCCGCTTGAAATCTTTACAGAAAGTCAGTATTATACCTCCGCGGAACGAAATAAGTCGCTTTACGCTTGAAGAACGTTGGGAAATATTTAAAACTTATTTTCAAAGTGCTGTGTAGCCCAAACAGTGCGTTTTTTGAAAATAAGTTTTGGCCGAAATAAAGCACCCACCGCGTCTGATGTACGCAAGTTTGTGCAAAAAGTTCGTGAGACTGGTACACCAGCATACCAGTCTCACGAACACGACAACAATTATGGTCTCCGTCGTCGAATAGTGCGGACAGACGAGAATGCCAATACATCCATAGAGAGTGACAGTTTGGTGCGGATTGTGGAGTGGTGTCATCATTGGACCATTTTTCTTCGAAAATGAGGCTGGGACAACGGTCGGCGTTACAGAGCCATGTTAACCGACATTTTTTTACTGAAATTGAAGACATAGATTTGGACAACCTCTGGTTGATGTAGGATGGCGCGGCATTGCGCAGCCACACAGCCCATGCCACAATCGATCTTTTGCGCACCAAATTCCCAAATCTTATTATCAGCTGTCTTGGCGATGTCAATTTGCCGCCTCGGACCTGCGATTTGACTTTGGACTTTTTTTTTGACCCTTTGGACTTTTTTTTTGTGGGGAACCGTGAAGGCTCGATGTTATGCCAACAATCCGAAAACGATTCAAGCACTTAAGGCCAATATCATCCCAGCAATCCGTGAGCTACAGGCCGAAACCATCAACAAGGTCTTGGAAAATATTGGAGTGACAGAATGCGCTAATGCGAAGCCAGCCGAGGCAGCCTCTTGAACGAGGTTGTGTTCCATAATTAATGGGAATGTTTGCTTTTACTAATAAAGCCATAATACATGGAAAAAATTTAATTTTTTTCATTTTATTTCATTTTTAAAAAGAAACTTGTATTTGGCCCACCCTTTAGTTACCTATATCATACGATCTCCAAAACTTAGTTGTCGCACTTCAACAGCTATATGTTGAAAAGTTACAAGGAAGATAATTTTAAAGTTCACGGAACAAAAAAAAACGTGCAGTTGAGTTTGTCATACTTGTACGTCAGTAGACAAGGCCTGCGTTTAAAGCTACAAGGCGACTGACCGCCTCTACAAAACTTAGCACACACTTAAAACTAAAGTTTAATCGCATCACTGGAAGCCTTATTGTCAAATGGGAGAAGCTCTAGGCTACTTCAGCTTCACATGATTCTAATAGGTGATGGTTATAGTGAATGTCGCATGGTATCGCCCTAACCAAGCCTTACTATTAGCCATTTTTATTACCATTCCACTTAATTTTATTGTAGCCCATTCTGATTTCGTCAAATTCAACCTGTGCACTGAAAATGGTTTCTAGCCACGCGCAATACTTCTAATGAGTAATGGCTGAAAACTTAAAAACCAGTGTGCGTTGGCAACAAGAATTGAAATTTCAATCCAATAAAAACTAATACAGAAGCAGTTTGAAGATTGTGAAATAACGAAGTGGGTTCAATATTCATAGTCGACTTGAACGATGAATTTTTAGACGAAAATGGTCAACACGATTCGTCTCTAAAAATAATTATGGAGATAAAATCATTTTAAATTCAACCTATGATAGTCGTTAAAGTTTTAAAAACGAGGTCAGACGATTGCCGTCATAGGGGATTTATCCCCTTGTTTAGTGACTACTACTGCTGACGTACCCTCTTTTATGATCAACTAGTCACTAAAATCATTTTACTAAAACTTATTTTATCTTCTTCTCGAAAACGCTGAGAAGAAGTTTTGTCAGTCGAGTCGAGTAACAGGCCTCCTGACGGTTCATTTCGTTTTTGAAAAACACCTTAAAAGACGCAACTATCTATCAGAGTTGTAAAGAGGGCAATAACTCCACGGAACACTTTCTCTGTAATTGTCCTGGGCTTTGACTGTCTTTAACCACAGACCACAGGCGGTGATGAGGTGAATCCAGAACATCTAAGCTTCTCATACCTTCATGACTTATTTTCTAAGGCCGGACATACGTATCCATAGAGCTCACAAAAAACAAACGTCTACCATGATTTTATGGCCAACCCTGAAAAAAATTGAACAGCGAAAGTCTCCTTTGGGAGAGAATGCTTTATAATTTTCGAGCCTGCGTCTAACTGCAACAACTCAAACAAAATTAGGTCCCAAACTAAACTGATGACATGCGTAGCTAATCTTAAAATTATTATTTGCCCCACCTCTATCCCTTCGATGGCATTTCCGTTAAATATATCAGCGTCGTCTATACATCTATCTACCTGACGAAAGCAACAGTTGAATTGAAGCCTTTCAAGTGCTTCTAAATCAATATTTACATTTCTTTCTAGGGGAAAGTGGAAATAAATGTCAACATAATTCCTCTGACCTACAACTGTATGTTTGAGTACTACCTCCAAAGAGATGTGTACATAACTACTATAACTTAAGGACATGTCCCACTTGTGTCAACGCCAACCGAGGGATCTAAATGTGGAACAAGGTGACAGATTCACAGACAGAGGTATGTTCTCCTTTTTTTTTTTGTAGATGGTATAGTCGTCGTAGAAGTCATAATGATGAGACACATTTTGACAGGTGACAAGGAAGTTGTTGCTATAATAGGTGACAAAAATGTTTGTTTGTTTTTTGGAAAGATTTTGTTATACGAATGTTGTTGTAGGTGAAAGGCTGGATGTGTTTGTGGAACATTTTAAATGGACTGACAGTTCAATTTATACCATTAGAATTGATAGCTGAACAGTCAACTTGTAATGCATAAATGAAAGTCAATTTGGTGTAGAATGCGATAATGTAATAGAATAGAAAAAAAGAGTTTTCGTTGTAAAAAAAAATTTTTTTTTGATATTTAATTCAAAAATAATTCAACTTGCTAGTACGTCGGCTAATCACGGAAGAGATAGTGCTTATCAAATCGAGTGCACTCGTACTGCATTAGTCCTTCAACTTGTGGATGAAATAATTCCAATCACGCGGATTAAGCACAAGTCACGAGATAATGGTGTTATCGTTGCGAGTGCACTTGTACTGAAGGAGTGCAGTGCTGTTCTTGCCAGATACAGAGAGCAAAAGGTCCATGAAGACTTTAGATATGTCTACTCGCAACTGTGTCTGTTCAAATTTTTTACCACAAATGGAAAGCTGTGTGACGCTTAATGCCAAGTTTTGAAAAACTGAAACAACAACAAGTGACCAGGAAACTAATTGTAGCAAACAATGTAGCAATGAATTTTGATTAAAAGGTGGTTTGACGTTTGTGGGAATATGAAGCCTTAAAACTATTTTTATGGAGACATTAAAGCTAAGTACACACGATTGTCAGTGAAAAATGTGTCTCAAATGTCTTATAGCCGTCTGAATTTACAATTTTGTTTTCCAATATTGTCAGAAATTTGTCAGAAATGTCATTGTCAGCCCATTGTAAAGCTACGATTACACGGCCATTTTTTCGAGTCATTTAACTGGCGCTGTGACGTCAGGAAATACTGTCGCATTAGAGCGACATTGAAGCTACGATTCGTCATTGAAAAAATGGCGATCACACGAAATGACTATCATCGTCGGTTTTGTCCCAAAATCAAATGACGGACACTGCGAGTCATTTAGAATTTTTCGTTGGGATGCCATTTAAATGACGAGAGAAAAATGGCGATCACACGGTACTGACTTGCCTCATCAAAATGGCAAATGGCACCTTTCCTATTATTTCGATTTCGCGTCAGTTATCTGTTTTGTGATTAGACGGCAATGACCTATGAGAAAAATATAGCTACTGTCATTTAGAGTTTTTCTCTCGGCCACGGCCCACGACGCATAAGTGGGCATTTTGTAATTAAATTAAATAGGAAAAAAATTATTATCATAAATAAAAAATGTCAAAAAGAACTTTTGGGATGATGGTGGAAATTGCGGAGACGGCGTATTTAGCAGCGTGTGTGCTGGAAGAAGACGATCTTGATTACGAGCCAACGCGACGAAAGCGGAGTATTTGGCAAAAGAAGTGGTTGAGCCGTCGCGAGAAGATTGGATTTTGCGCTGGATTACTACTCGAATTGCGCGAAGAAGAACCTGAACTATATCGCAATGTCCTTCGTATGTCAGCCAATCAATTCGATTATTTGTTGAGGTTGGTGAAGCCACACATCGAAAAACAGACTTCAATATTCACATTCACAACTGAATTCTCGGCACTTGACGGCGACGGTTCGTATTCCATTTCAATAGGTAGGGACCGAACAACACAACCACAGTAAAAGTAAAATAGAAACCAGTTTTTACACGTCGTCCTTTCGCCACGAGTCAAAAATCCAAATGATATCAGCACAGATATCGTATTAAATGCTTTATCATTTGCCATTTGCGTAGAAAAATGGCATAGCATGAATTTCGAGCCTTGCCATTTTTTGGAGGCTGACTTTTAAATGGCGCAACAGCCAAAAAGTTTAGTCATTTGTCCTAGGCGTCATTGAAGAGCGATCACACGGCCATTTTTTCCGCCATTTAAATCGCACAAAATTCATGCCATTTGCTCCGCCAGTTTTCTAGTCATTTAAATGACGCTGAAAATGGTATCCCAAAAATGGCGATCACACGGAACGCCATTTAAATGACTGCTATGTGACGCGATTTTTACGTCAGAGCGTCAGTTAAATGATTCGAAAAAATGGCCGTGTAATCGTAGCTTAAGGCTTCCATCTGGCAATGAAATTGTCAGGTTGCTGAAGATCGTCTGAACAAGTCTGAAGACACAATTTTTATTATTGTCAGACAATTAGGACATAGGAAATTGTCAGATGTCATTGTTTATGGAAGCTCACAATTTTTCCATTGACAGACAGTTAAACCAGTGGTATAAACGCGAAATCGAAGTTTATTTTTATACACGATGGAAAATAATTTAATCCATACAAACAACTACTGTGCATAGGAAAAGTTGCCAACATCAAAAAAACTTAAAAAATAATCCTTTAGAAAGAAAGTTCAAAGTGAATGGTCGCACGGAAGTATACTTAAATTGATTCAGGAAATCGAAACGTGACGCAGTCTGTGGGATGTTGGCTGCGCAGAGTATAAACTAAATATTTACCATTATTTTCGATGAAATTACCGACATTTCCCATACCATACCGAGCAGTTGAGTCTATCTTTTCGATATTTTCTTGAGGGAATATCAGAGAGGATTTCTTAACTTTTTGCGACGCATGTATGAGAAGATTCAATGTGAAGACATTATTATGATGAAAGAACGTCGCGTGTCGGTTGACTGGTGTTGCATTATCGCGGGTAGTAGAAGATCTTTGCTACGAGTTCGACATTGATTTAGCATGATGCGTAGGGACTGGTACTGACAGCTGTTCTGTGATTACTTCTGACACAAAGGGTGCAGTCCACATGAACTCTACAAAAAAGCTACTCACGCTAAACGTTGTCTATGCAACAACCATGCTTTAAACAACTCTTGGGCAAAGTCTTCAAAATTGACGTTTTGTCGGAATGCGTCAGCGACTATGAAAAAAGTTATAGCCTTTGCCAATGCTTCAGCAAAAAGACACAAAGGCTTTGAGGGACAGCTGGGTATGTTTTTTACCGATTTTTTTATTGAGACTAGGCATAATGTTCATTGTTGCTATATAGATAAGCAAGTTTTATGTATTTTCTATTGCTTGGCTCGACATACCCAAACAGAATTTCTGGATCCACCCCTACAGGGGGTGTTTTTTAGTGTTCATATTGGTTTCCTCCTGTACGCTTATACGCGCAAGCAAATGAAAGCGTAAGGCCGCTCTCAGATTGAGGCAACAAGCAATAAGCAACTTACTAGCAACTGCCTATAAGCAATCAGCAACATTTTTCGTTCGAGCGATATTTAGTTGATTTGATGTGAGATCTCTAATTTAATTCAAAGTTAAATTATTGTGAGCGACAATACAGCCTGTTTGCTATTGCCAATTGCTTATTGAATGTTGCCTCAATGTGAGAGCCGACTAATAGTAATAAAGGATTATTTTTTTGCTGTTTGGTTTTTCAGCCTGATTGTTTTGACAGTTCACGCGTGATTCGTGACTCGTGTCAAAGTAAAAAATGCTCAATTTTGTGAGCAATTCATCTCTCGTTTTGGATCTGTGAATCATCGGCCTAGATAGTGCGATTTGACGCCGCTGGATTATTTTTTGTGGGCATATGTGAAGCCTCTCGCCTATTCGGATAAGCCAGCAACTATTGCCGCATTGGAAAACAACAGAAATCGTGTTATTGGTGAGATACCGGTCGACATGTTGGAAAAAGTATGCCAAAATGGGACATTCCGAATGGACCGCTTGAAGCGTAGTAGCGGTCAACATTTACACGACATAATCACCCCTATTCCCGTTGGCGTTTGTCGTATACGACTTATGTTTCGTGTCGTTGTAAAAATATGTTCAGATTTTTTTTTAATTTTTTTTTAAACGATTTTATTTCCATTTCTAGGTGTTCATCATCATTTCAATTCATTTGTCTCAAAAAATGACTAAAAACCGACTTAAAAACGAAGTGAAATACGAGTCGTTTACGACAAACGCCAACGGGAATAGGGGTGAATATTGAAAAAAATAAATGGCAAGAATTTATTTATCGGCCCTAATAAAAATGCTACCCAATTTTGGTTATTTTCTGCGTTTTTTTTTTTTTGTAATTTTAAAAAACAAAAGCTTAAAAAATCAAATAAATTCTATTTAACGAGCTTATTAGAATGTTTTCCAAACAAATCTAACTATTGTGACCTACAATCAAATTAAGGTGGAGGTTAAAAGTGACTGTTAGGCACTCAGATGTTTGACAGATGTTCGCAAAAGTTCAGGCAGTACAAAAAAAAAACGCGGATTATGCCCAACCACTGACACTACCACAGAAATGTACCTATCAGTTTTGAAAACTGCAATTTCCAAAATTGAGCGCGGATTAAAGTGGCGAAGCAGATGGATAAAGATATCGATAACTCACTTTACGGAACTATGTCCAGCTGTGAGTCACCACTCACAATCAATAGTTGTGTTTTTATGAAACCTCGCCAGCCAGTAGTTGCCAGTTGAGGCACATTTCACATGCTAATTAAAACAACAATCTGCTGGCAACAACTCTTGATTTTCTCCCCAGCCAGAGAGCTGCTGGCTGGCAGCTGGCTAAATTCAATTCACAATGAACAAACAGGTGGCGCTGAAAGCAACAAGTGGCTTAGAATTTCCGTACAATTTGCTTAAACCATAATGGGGTTCTTATCTCATGCACACAACATTCCAGAGGAAAATTTCAGAATTTATCTAATATTTCTACCAAATGCATAATTTTATACGAAATGCTGGTATGCTTTTAGGCTTATTGCCTAAATTCATTCGGCTGGCTTCATCTTACTGGCAATTGTGCTAGCAACAGTCCAAATGAACGGCTGGCTGGCGAGGTTTCAAAAAAACATGCCTAATCTTCAAAAAAGTGTTTAAGTGACAATTGCATCTACGTGGTGATTGACACAGACAAAGTATGTCAAAATAATTAGTTGCGTGATATCTACTATGGTAATTAAATAAAATGGGGAAATCCGAGTAACTGACACTCACGGATCACGGAATTATCGATCACAACATAGAGGGAAAAATATCTCCCTAATTTGACAATCTGTCACCCAGTTGATGAAATTTCAAAATCAGATATTGAGTTGTCAAAAGATGAAAAATTTATCAAATAGATGTTTTAAAAAACCACTTTATAAACAAATTAATAAATTAACAACTAGTACTCACTTATTATCCCCTTTGGATATTGTGGCCGATATTGTGCTATTCGAAATCGGTTGTGTTATAAACGGACTAGAACTTTTACCAATGGTATTTAAACAGTTTACACTTTGCGTTTCTGAGTGTCCCTGCAATGGTGCCATGGGAGAGCCAGGTGCTGAATGTGAAAGAGTGCTAACGCTACTTGTCGAT
Organism: Cheilosia soror; assembly: GCA_949372485.1. Lineage (NCBI taxonomy): Eukaryota > Metazoa > Arthropoda > Insecta > Diptera > Syrphidae > Cheilosia > Cheilosia soror. The sequence goes on along the minus strand of OX443561.1, from coordinate 70,890,500 downwards.
CTGCAAAAGAAAAGAATACATAAACAAAATTAATTCAAAAAATTATTCACAAGAAAATTATACAGAAAAATATAAAGTACAATTGAGCCGACGGACTACTACACGAACGTTCTTCTTCCTCAATCTAGGAAAGATTGATTGTATGCTCACGCGTAAACCGTAGAGTTCGCTTTCGACCAAACCAAATGGCGTCGCTGAAAAGTTCAATAAAATCTTCTCAAGCGCAATGGAGGCACAATAATAAACAAAAGAACGCACGATTATCTCATCTGTAACAATTTCCATTGACCCCAGAGGCCCGGAGACCAAAAGAGGTGGAATCTTTCTCTCCTTCTCGCATTTTGATGATGATAATGCGAATTAAAAACATTTGATGTTTTGCTTTTATTTTTAGCGGTTTTATGACGTCCTAAATAGTGTTGTACGTTACGTACCCCTGAAGAAACCTTTCGTACTGAAATTAAATTTTTTTGCTGCCGAATCGAAAGTGCGTTTAATGGCAAATATCCCATTTGGCCAACGAGAATGCAATCGGGTGACATTTTGACCAAGAAAATTCAAAATTTGTACTTAAAAATTAACAACACCTGCGTTGTCTGGGGATGGATGATCGATTCTGTTGAAATGAAAGAGTTTCCTGTTTTCTTTCTGTCAAAAGTGTGTTGCGATAAAAGGAAAACTGGCATTTTGTTTGACATTTCAAGTTGATGTTAATGACAGCAACGGAAACGAAATAATTATGCTGAGTATTTTTAGATACTACCAGACTGTTCTTAAGCATAATGGGGTTGAAAGGCTTTTCCGTAAACGACAATTTTATAAAATTAAAAAAAAACATTTTTTCTTTGCCAATGTCACGTTATATACGTCACTGTTGATTTTGTTTTTAATATCTATGCATAATGTATTTTCGGATACAATTTAAATACAGAAAACGCAAATGACGACTGTGTTTACTCTTAATACGTAATACGGGATATTCTGCGCATAAGAGGCTCCAATGCGTAGGCAATTGTTGTATATAAACGTCACATTCTAGACGTTTTTTTGAATTGTAAGTGACATAAGTATAACGCTTTTTCTACTGCGCATTGTGGAAAAAACCCAGGATTACAACAGCCATGTGGGTGCTTCTCAATTAAGCCGTTTGGACACGGCCCAAAATTGCAGGGTCCATCGTACAAAAATAAAACTCACGCACACGAATGTTTGGGCTAGGTTTCTATAGGATTTTTTCAGAGGTACAGAATTTTAAAATTAAATAAAATTTATACAAATTGTGCTAAACATAGTTCAGAAAAGACTGCACCTTGAAATAGAAGATGAAATTGACAATTTCGTGGAAGCGATTCCAGGCGCAGCGTGGAAAAATACTCATTGTCGCAAGATAGCAACACGGAACAATAAAGTCAAATATCAGCCTGAAATCGAAGACCTCATAAGAAAAAAAGAGGAGAGCGCGTAAGAGATGGCAACAATCTCGAGCGCCCCCTGATGAAAACTATCTGAACCAGCTTTGCAATAAATTAAAAAATTGTTATAGGATTTAAGAAATCGCGAGAATTCTACTTAACACGAGAAATTGACTGCTGATAAGAGCTCGAACTACTCACTGTGGAAAGCCTTGAAGTCCATAAGAAAACCCGTATTGCATTCGCCACCATTAATAAAAGCTAACGGCGAATGGGCAAAAGGAGACAAAGAGAAAGCGGTTTTATTTGCCGATCATTTAGAAAAAACCTTCAAGCCGTTCGATGGACAATCATTGATCGAAGAACCGAATGCTAATACGGCATTCGACAACACTATAAAATAAAAGCTGTATCTCTATTTTTTTTTAAATACTTCTCCCGGGAAAGGCGGACCTATAACGCTTTATCAGCGCCCCGAGATGCTTGCAGATGTACGTTAGTTCTGCACTTAAATTGCTGCAAATTGTAGTCTTCTGGAAATATACATAATACATATATCTCCAGGAAGCGAGTTCCAAAGTTTGCTTGTCCTGTAAAAGACGACGTTTTGGAAAATAGATAACCTCGCGGTTGTCGAGTGTACTGTAAGGTCATTGGGCATCCGCACACGAGATTAATTCTGCCGGCAGAAAACCGTTTTTATACCATAATTCGAGCGCACACGGGATGATTTCTGCCGGCAGAAAAATTATATATATGAATCCCTTTTTATTGTGTAGTATTATTTTCACAATTTAAATATTTTGAAAGTTGTGTATGTATTAGTTTTATGCCTTCTTCAACCGCTCAAACTCGGCAGAACATTTTATTCCGTTTGTTTCCCCTCACTTCAGTCCCCTCGCCCACAAAATCGGTTTTATGCCGGCAGAATTAGTCTCGTGTGCGGAGGCCCAATAGCATTAGCTGCCTGTCTTGTGGGGCGCCCAAAAGTTCAATTTCGAGGGATAATGTCTTTGAGTTCCTCGGAACATCTACCATAGAAGTAGCTATAGAACAAGCAAAGATCAGCCGCTTGTCTTCTATGCACCAACGGTTGTAGATTCGATGTGAGTGTAGCGTCTCCAATAAGTCGAACTGTTCGTCTCTGTATGCTGTCAAGTAGGTTCAGTGAATGTTTTGGGGCCGAGCTCCATATATGGGAACAATATTCCAGAACTGGTATAACCTGTGCTTTGCTCTAAATAGATAGCTCAACTTAGCGGACGCCGATCTTGCGATATAGGATATGTGGTTCTGCCATGTGATTCCTGAATTGACTGTGACTTCTAGAAGGTGCATTGAGTCCTTGGGATGGATTGGATAGTCATCCATTTGGATCTGAGGAAACGTTGATGCATTTTTCCCAGAAAATGTTGTGAGCTGTGTCTTGTTTGCATTAAATACAACCAAGTTGTCTTTTCCCACTTCAAGATTTTGTCCAGATCATCATTTAGAGAACAAATTTGTTCGCATCTCTGACTGTGTGATGTAGCAGCATTCACAGGCCCATGAATGTTCGAGATGGAGGATATAAGAATGCTGTCATCAGCAAAGTTGTAGATATTGTCGATCCAAGCAAATCGTTGATGTGGAGAAGAAATAGAGTTGGAAAAAGAAATAAGAATAACAAATGAAATTGAAAAAGCTCTGAAAGGAAAAAAGATTTGCTCTAGCGCTTTTCTCGACGTACCGCAAGCCATTGACAAGGTATGGCACGAAGGTCTAAGGTATAAGCTAAGGACAATCCTACCTGACAAATTGTACAGAATAGTAGAATCCCAACTTGAAAACAGTCTCTTTCGTGTTAAACATGAGACTGAATTCTCAGAATTCAAAAAAATATACGCCGGTGTTCCGCAAGGAAGCGTTCTGGGTCCAATTTTATTCCTGCTCTATACAAGAAAAATTCCACAGGATAAAGGGACCGTCGTAGCAACGTTCGCAGATGATACAGCTATCCTCGCAATGGATAAGTCAGTCGAATCATCAACGAGAAAACTCCAACGGGCTCTAAACAAAGTATGCAATTGGACAAAGACCTGACGAATCGTCCGAAGAGACCAAGTCAACGCATGTCAATTTTATATAGAAAATGATAAACAACCTACCTATTTACATTAACTCGGTACGAGTACCGTACGCAAACGAGGCAAAATATCTATAGGATAGGAATGACCGTAGACGCAAAACTGAAGTGGAAGCCAGGCGTTAAAAATATGCGCGACGAGCTCGAAATCAGACTGAGAGAAATGTATTGGTTACTCGGGATCGGGAGATACTCGAAATTAAGCATATACAACAAACTGCTTCTGTATAAGCAAGTGCTAAAGCTTCTTGAACATACGGCATAGAAGTTTGTGGTTGTACCAAACCAAGCAATATAACTCTACTACAAACATTTCAAAACAAAACGCTAAAAGCAATCGTGACTGCTCCATGGTATATGGGCATAACCATTGGTCGGACATAACCAGTGGTATGGACCATTGGTAATCTTTTGAAGATTACTCACCTCCAGGCGCAACCAAAAAAAAAAAAAAAAAAACATAGTTCATGGTTGACTTTATTCTAAAGAGCCACGATGACAGTTGATTCACAAAACATTGTGTGGAATTATTTTTATTTTGGGAGGGACAGGCTTTTCTTGGAGACAAGTCGGTTCATTTCTAAATCGACGGATCAAAAACTGACTTAATCTCATTCTTTTTCTCGAATTTCTTAACAATTGTAGAGTGTTCCAGGCAGAAATAATGGCGAACAAGGAAGTCTTATCTTGGCTAAAGCAAAACGGATTTTTTTTTTCAAATAACCAAGGAGCTTTTAAGTTAAGAATTATTCTTCAACTAGCTGGACCCGTGCTCGCCTTGCCCGCTCGCACAAAATTATATTTGGTTCATTTAAAATTACACTTTAAGTGTTTCATTAAAATCTGTCCAGTAGTTTTCGCGCTTTTAGAAGAAAAAGAATATTCCTCCCTCTGCTGGATCTTGCTATTTATTTGTAATACTGCATTTCCCTTTCCTTTGTTTCCCTTGTCTTGTTTTTGTTTGTCCTGTCCGCACAATCGCAAAAGTATGAACATCCATTTGTAGCTAGGTATATGTGTATGTATATATTTTCACTTCAAAAAATGCATTTTGGCTAAAAACTTTTCCTAAGGACGTGGCTATAAACGACATAGCCTATAGCTTTCTCACAGTCTTAAGGAACATTTTAAAAAAAGTTTCATCGAATTCTGTCCAGTAGTTTTCGAGTTTTTAGCTGACAAACAAAATTGTTACATTTTTATTATACAGCGCTACAAAAGTTTTTTTAAATAAAACAAAAACGGTTTTGGACATCAATGAAATTCTTTATTCTTGTGAAAGTACGTTCGATGCCATTATGTATGGAACTCGATTTCTTTTGCATGGCCACCACGGGCACGGTTGCAGAAGTCCAGACGCTGAACTCAATTTTCGACGGTTTTCAAGCATAAATCGGCCGATACTGCTGCAATTTCACGTTCGATATTCGTACGAAGTTCATCAATAGTCGCTGGCTTGTGGGCATAGACCATAGACTTGACGTAGCCCCAGAGGAAATAGTCTAACGGCGTCAAATCGCACGACCGAGGCGGCCAAGCGACTGGACCATTTCGTGAGATAACTGCACGTTCTCCAAACTTGGCTTCCAATAAATTGATTGTGACATTCGCTGTGTGGCTTGTGGCGCCGTCCTGTTGGAACCACATGTCCTCCAAGTCCATATCATCCAATTGGGGCCAAAAACATTCGGTTATCATTGAACGGTAGCGATTCCCATTCAGAAATGAGCCTCATCATAAATTGGACGTAGCGCTTTTAACGTTCAGGCCACTGACTCCGAATTTCAGTAGTAAATTTTAATAATTTCGACTCGTTTTTGGCTCGTATATCTTTCCATCACGAAATGGCAAACCTTACTGAAAAGAAATGTCAAAAGAGCGGCAAGAAATTTTGCGTCGTTTGCATTCCCTGTCGCTCTACTTTTGTAGCGTCCCTGTTTAAAAAACCCTAGACAAATTGCTACATGTAAACTTCAATTAAAGCTAGATGGTTTTCGAAGACCAACTCTTAGGTGGACATTACTTGTCAAGCACAGATTTCGCCGAAGCTGGATCTATTAGGTCTCTCTAAATAGTCGCCAAATTAGCACTATAACTATGTATCATCACTGAATGCCGTATGATAGGAAAGCACACAACTAGGCTTGATGTACCAACAAACGAAGCTTTTTTGTAGAAGCTCTAGAGGAAAGGAGGAACCTAATCCCGGCTTCTTCTCAAAAAATTAAACTCTTAGCTGTCTTACAATTAATGGTACTTAGAGTATACTACACTTCATTAGAAAATCTCGAAATAGTTTCGACGAGATTTTTCGAACGGATACTGCTTGATTCCGGTCCCCTTGTCTTTATGACCTCCTATCTATTTCCGGCATATTAATAGCTGTTCTATAGAGTACCTATACCTACTTTATAACCACGCTTCTAAAGTCGCTTGCAATCTTATCTAAGGTGTTCCGCGAGACCTCTTAAATTTAATATCAGACATCATTACACTACCCATTTCCTGAGTCACTTGATCTAAATCGTTTTCTATAACCAAACGTCATGTGAATAATGTATACTATATCGATCGATAAAGATCCGCCAATAAACTGTAATTGCAAGTCTTAAACGAAAGTCATTAGGTACAAGAAGCACTTCGTGACTTATCACGAGCAGACCGCTATCACCCAAATGATAGACTCTCTCCGTTTATAAAACACGACAATTAATAGCAATTAAACATAGCCAATTCGGGTACCTCAACACCTGTGCCCTACTCCTAGCCTTATCTCCCATATTGCCAGCAACCCGAAAGCATAAAGAGACTTATGTTATCGTAAAAGCTCTAAAGTCTGAAATCTGATTTCTGATTGCAGTGCGCTCTATTGATGACAGATGGCGTTGTTCCTTAAAAGCGAAAGTATACTTTTAGGAAATCTAGAAAAACAAGCCCGATAAGAATTTCCCACACAGGGTGGGGTGCTATGAAACTGTTTTTTGTGCACCCACAACAAGACACACTTAATTCTTATCTAACCGGCAAATGTCGATGGGTATTATAAATCATCCTACGTTTTGTTATATTGTTCGTGGTTATTGGTTACATAGATGGGTGGTCTGACAATAACAATAACTTTTATCGATCCAGCACCAAGAGACCGGCACGATGCTGCCAGTAGGCACTTAATTAAAAAAAAAGAAGAGTCAAAATCCACACTCATTGTCGTACACTTGAGCGGTTCATTGAAATATCTAGAGTATGCTGTCGGTGGCAGAGAATGAACTGGATTTCAGTTCATTAAACTTGGGAAACTAGTTTAGCGAGCATGTTGTTGGTGGTATGAGTATCACCACCATCTGAGAAACCGCACCTTTAAAATTCAGATCGTTTGCAAGAGGAAAACCGCACACAGAAGGCAGACTCGGATGTATTGATATCTTTGGTCGCAGCATTCATGAGATACAATTTATTAGACAGGCATATACAGGTACATGTATGTAAAAGTATAAAACTGAAAAGAGTTTCTTTTCTATTTATGTGTTTGGTTAATTTAGTGCAATGGAATTATCCCAGGTGGAAAGGTCAAGGTTATAGAGATTGAGTGTCAGCACTTTTGACGGTTTAACTATGAAGTACGCGAACAATTTACAAAGGAAGCAATAATTTGTGTCTTAATTTGTTTGCCTTGAACTATGTCTAACGAAAGTGGCAGTTTAACTTTTATTTTTATTATTATTTTTTTTTTTTCAACTGAAGGTGTCAAATGGTGAGAAAGTGTCACGACTTTTGGAAAAGTTGTTAATTTTTTTCGTTTGCAAAATAAAGAAAGATTCAGTGGACTGCGAGTAGATACTTGGGTGGGTAAGACCGCATCAATTCCTATTGCATACAGCTATCATTTATGCTCTAGACCACAAACCAGAGAGAATAGACCACCAGCTTCGGCCAAAAATGAGAGTTTCATAGAGCCAGTTTCAAAAAGTTACTGCGTGGTTAAGTATGCGTGCAATGTTAAAGTAAACGGAGGGTGAATTTGGTCACGCATACACTGGCACATAGTAACATTTACAGTTACTTTGTGGTAACTTTGAAAAAATTCAAATAATTCAAATAAATATGCCGTTATCGGGACGTGTTAAGCAAATTGTGTGTTCGGTGTGGGGAAATTATTACAAACTTATATTTCATTAAAAAGCATACAAATATAAATGTGTAGTTATACTGTAATAATAGAAATCTTTTGACATTATTACGAAATAAATTACGAAATTTTTTTTATTTTCTTTGATTGTTTATTTTATTAAAGTATACTGAGTTTTGGAATAAATAATTAAAAAAAGGAGATAGGACATTTGTTTTGCCAGGCTTAATATGTTTATTGTTTTATCATCTACTAAAGAAAATGTGACGAAATGATTTTGAACAAATCATCGGAATTTGAGCAAAGTTTACGTTCTAAAAAAGAAATATGTACCTACGTTTTGGACACATAGAAGACCAAATCGTATCATATCAGCTTACATATATCACGAGTAATCTGTATCAGGTGTAAATACGAATTTATTAATTTAAACAACACATTACGCTTTCGCAAGGGAAAATGAGAATTTCAGGAAATATTTTTTATATAATTCAAATTTTTAAAACTTGCTATACCTATATGTTGTTGTATTATCTAATTCGCTAATTTTCCACTATTTTCCAATATTTGTACAAAATAAAACTAGAATCAAAATAGTAAAAACACGCAAATGTTATTCAAAGTTTGTGGATTATAAAATTATATTATAATTTCATTGCGAAAAACAAAAGAATACCTACATAAAAAGCAAAACCATGGGGCATTTAAAGAGCAAAAAGCGGACAGCACAATTAAGATAAGTACGTATTTAAAATTAAAGTATTAAGTAGTTATGTACAATATACATACATAATGTACTTTGAAATTTCACATTTCGCTTTAGTTTATCCGTTACTATGGAAACGACCTTTTTTATGGAAACAATCAAAAATGCCACTTTTTTATTTTAATTTGAGGGCAGCGTGTATCCGCTACGTTACGCATTTCGTAGCGCCTATGCTGTTTTGAAACACGTTTTCTATTTCATAGCTTACTATTTCCATAGCCATCCCACGAAAACACATGCGTCACAACAAAAAAAAGTACACCCCATAGAATACTATCGATAGCAAGCTATGAGCTGAGCAATAGATAGAATACAATTTTTCATAGAATACTATTTGTGGTCTCCACGAGCAATTTTCATAGCATACTATATGGCGTTCTATGAAATATTGCTCGTGGAGACGCGGTGTTAAAATACCTACATAATTCAAAATCTATTCATCACCATTCTCCTTATAGATAAAATAAAACAATTAACGTATTCTAGATGACTAAAATAGTTTTCGTCACTGTTAAACTTTTACAATTATTTATTCTAAAATATTAATAACACTTTAATAACAGACACACTCATCGAAAATAAATTAATTTTCTTTAAAATATAAGAAGAAACAACTCAAAATGTACCTATGTCAACAAAATTGCAAAGAATCTCGTTAAACTGATTACATCGTGCTTGCAATTTAGTTTAGCAGCTTAAAATGATATTTTTTTTTTTGTATAATAATGTCACATTATTAGATTTTTAATCACCCAAATAGTATACTACATTATTATGCTTTTTAATGAAATATAAGTTAGTAATTAATTCACCACAGCATATACACCATTTGCTTAACACGTCCCAATAGTGGTCAATTATTTGAATTATTTGAATTATGTCAAAGCCATCTCAGATTCAATTGTTGTTTTTTCTTATTCACACGTATTCACAGATAGAAAAAGAGGCGGAGCTACTTATTTCAAAACTGGCTCTATGAAACTCTCATTTTTGGCCGAAGCTGGTGGTCTATTCTCTCTGGTTTGTGCTCTAGACGGGTAAAACTGTAAAACAAACTCACTCACATTGGGAAAGCTGCAAGACACCACTAACTAGTCGTTCAACAAGTTAAACAATTGGGGGCAACGCTATAACAAGCAAATTAAAGCACGTAACCCTCAAATTAAGTCTCAGTGATCAGTTTTTATTTCAAGTAGGGTGGAGATACAATTTTTTTTAACAAAACTTTAGCAAAGACCATAAATAGCCGTGGCCAAGAGAATTATTCTGGAGAAAATTAAAAATAGGGAATACCAAAGATGGTCGGATATAGTAGGTCACAGGCTATGTGCTGTGGCCTAAGCTAGATCGGAAAAAATCTGTAGAATTAATAAAGCCCAACAGATCAAAGCTACGAATGGCAATAGAGATACTCACCGGGCACTGTCTTGTAAGAAAGCACGCTATGAGATTAGATTACGGACACATGCAGGTATTGCAAAGACTTACATTTCGCAGAGGATATTACTCACCTTCTCTGTGAAAATAAAACTATTCCTTGGTACAGGGGAAACACCTTGGAAGGTACTTCATCGACAATTTGGAGGAGATTGGACTCACAAACAAAATTGAAACAATTTTCAGGTTTTGTAGGGAAATTAATGGCTTGGGCGAATTGGTTTAGGTTTTTGACCGTTAAGGTTCCACAGGGATGGCGACGTGATGAGCTCACACCCTATTCCACCTAACCTAGGATCAGATATTGACATGTTTCCGAACATCACAACACAGGGTTATAAAAGAATACAATTATTTTGGAACATGCGAACGATACTAAAGTTGAAAATTCAATATTTTACAAGTTTAAGAAAAATGTTGGTAGAAACGTTGCTGAACTTACACTAAGCTATGCACAAAGAACGTGCCAGCCAAAGGTGCTCTAAGACTGAGAGAGAACAAAACTTGGAAGCCCCAATCGTTCAGTCACTCCAGCATAATTCACATCTTTGGTCTGACAGAGCAGACTTATGCAACTTACGGACTACAAGGAAAGACTTTGACAAGAAATATAAAGTCTACATTCCGGACAGTCAGGCAGGACTGGCTCTCGCCCAGTATACTGTCATAAAAGGTATACCCATCTAGACAGATGGCTTAAAGACAGAGAATGGAACGGGAGCAGAAATCTTCTCAGAAGAATTAAGTATCAGCCATTTATACCGACTCGACTGGCAAATCAGTGCAGCGTTTTCCAGGTAGAGATCTACGCGGTAAAGAAAGCGGCTTAACCTTTCCTAGGGAGGGAGCTACCATCAATAGAAATAACCTTCTGTGTGGTCACCCAAGCAAGCAAAGCGGTTTACTCTAATCAGGTAAACTCCAAATCCGTAAGTTAGTGCCCCTCGGCATTGAGAGCAATAAACCATCAGACAGTACTGTACGGAATGGAACGAGGTAGCAAATAAACTGGCCAGATGAGGCTATCGCTATATTATAGCAGACAGACAAGTACCTACTACCAGCTTTCAACGCTGCAAAGAGCGCAATTGACAATAGGCGTGTTTTTTTTTTGCAGTCCTATATGGGCTTAGCAAGTTTTCCATACGCATCGTTAGGCCGGATATTCATCGGGGGTTATACTTTTGCCCAGATAAAAACTGTGCTACCAATCTACGATTGCTTTAAATGTTATCGATAGTGCTATCGAAAGTGCTATCGATTGTGTCATTAATGACGTTAATTTGACAACCAAAATTAAAAGGGGAGACTGGGGTACCTTTCAAGGTGTACTATTTGAACATTGCTAATAAGACAACATTTAAAAAATTTAAAAGTCCATAAACCAAAATCTAAACTTGGTTATACCGTCTTCTTTAGACTTCAACGACTTTCGTATATCATTTCGCCGGGAAGCAGCCGAATGAGGCAGTTTTTATACGCATAAATTGCATATATTAATTTTCTATTAGTAAAGGATCATTCACATGGGAGCGAAGGAACGAATTAATGAAATGCGAACAAAATGAATTATTTTATAAACAGAAAATTAAACATTTTATTATTCCAAGAAGATGCTGGGATAATTATCCCATCAAAATGTATTGAGAAAACAAGTTGATAAACAGTTTAAACAACGGAATATGGAATTCCAAACTTTTTGCCGCGAACGAAAAGACCGTTGACGCGAATGGTCAAAGTTTATTCGCAATCCACATCATTTAATTCGCGTTCCACAAACTAGCGAATAAAACATTCGTTCGAGCTTAACCTCAAGCTAGACATTGCGGGTAGAAACTGATAACTGAAATTCGCTAACTGTTGCGACCTAGGAAAGTGTTCATGGGAACGGACTGTCAAATCTTGCGAATATTTGTTCGCTCGTTGGTAGTTTGTCGCTCTCATGTGAATAGTCCTTAAGAGTGTAAACATTTTATGGTGAGTTTTTCTTTTTGTTTAAATAAGGTCTGTAAGTGGCATTGAAATAAAAGCTAAGCCACCACCACCAATCAACGCTCCGGGAACATAGGAAACATCGAAATTTCTGAACAGCTAACGAATTTTTGTTTTTATAGAGCTTCTTTAGTCATTTGTAAAATAATTTGTAAATTTCAGTTGGCTTCTGTTAAGTCGTTTTTGTTTCTTTTTTTTAATTGAAAAAATTAAGTTAATTTATTTTATTAAAAAATTACAAAAGTGCCCCAACCTAGTTTAAAAGTCCCAAGTGCCCAAGCCTCCCCTAAAAGAAAAACAAACATAAACAATCAAAATATGGACAAGAAAGTTTGCAACTCAAAATTTGGACTTAAGAAGAGACACTGCGACCAGACTGGAACTGTTGAAATGCTACAGTGCGCGTAAGGGGACGTGCTTTGCCACTGATGGAACTTGAATCATCCTGAATCATCCTCTAAAAGCGCAATCACATCCATTACTAAATGTATTTCTTCTCATTTGTGAACTATTTTAATACATATGCCTATAGCTAACTTGTTCTCGTCATTTATGATTTTACAAACTAATTGACTGCCTGCAAATTTTCGAATTGGCTATTCTCACGTTTATTTTGACAGGTTTTGTACTGAACTGACATTTACCGATGTTCTGGAAACCACTACGTAATCAACGTAACGTAATCCTATTTTCATTAAAAACTCTTTATAAATATAAAAGTTGAATCCTAAACGTACGGCATGATGTCCGAAAATGATTATACTGTAGTTAAGAGTCTTTGCCGCGAGCGTAGCGAGCCACATACCCCAACTTGACCTAATATAAACTTTGACATTTCGTTACGTAGACGTGTCCCGAACAACGTGCGGATAGCAACACCAGCAAATTTTTTGGTGAAAACACAAATAAAACAGCTGAAAAATCAAATGTCAACTAGCATTAGTGCTGCCAAGTTGCAGTAAGGCGTTTTTTTTTTTTTTTGTGTTTATCTAAGCCTATAAAGGATAGCAAAAAAAAAAAAAACACGCCTAATATTCAATGACACACACAATGGCCAATCCCATCCTTGAAACTTTCTTGCAAAATTATCAAATTATCTTCTCAGTCCATAAATAACGTCTATAATAATATGGTAGAAGAAAAATTCATCGCAACAACCCCAGCGACGTCAATTTCATTCGATTGTTTGTCTGACATTTCGACTTGACCCCACCTAGAGCCGAGGAGACGCGGAAGAATTTACGAGTATTATAATTATGTGCAAATCGCATTTGTGCCCGAGTAGATGTATGTATCTAAAGTACAAATCCGATTAGGGGTCTATTGGCCGCCAATCGATTCTCAAATGGATATTTGGTTACCATAAGTTTCACGATTATATACCAGTCCACAACATAAATCGATTGAATCAGAAGAGTCGTTGTCATTAAATTGAAAGAACGTTTTGCGAGTCGTCTTGAAATGGGTTTGGTTGTAAAAGCATAACTTTCTCTGCACGAGCAAAAAACTGTAATAAAAACAAAATGAAGGAAGGAGAAGACGCAGATACAGAAATTAACTTTAATCGTTCTTAATGGAGATGCTTGTGTCATGAGAGTTTTTTTTAGCGGTTTTCTTCGATGGAGTATCTTTTATTGAAAGTTGCAAAGAGTACTCGTATAATTTATACACAGAACGTTGTATAAATAATTATTGTTGTGGCTTTCTAGTTTTTTTGCTGACTTTTTTGTGTAACCTGTAGCGATTGGATATTCTTTTGTGTTATTTGAGAATGCTTCTATTACTATATGTATTTGATTGGTAGAGACAGAGAGTTGAAAAGATATACAATGAAATGGTCAACAAACTTCATAAGTCTTCGAAAAATGTAGTACAGAATTGAATTGGGGTCACAAATCTGACAATTTTTGTTGCCAGATTGCAAAATAAACATCTGAGAAGATTAGCAACTCAACAACGAACCAAAATAATAAAATTCTGTCATACAAATCGCAGATCAACTATTTTAACGCTAATGGCATTCTGTTTCAACGTTAAACGAACGACTTGTCGGTAAAATGGGTCCATATCACTCCATAAGTGACGTGTAGCGAGTCGGTTGACCACAATACGCGTTAAGCCTACTGCATTTACAACTACGAAAATGCGAATTTGCCGCTTCGTGGACCGAGCTTTGTTTGTTTATATGCCAGCTGCAAGGAAGCTTCAAGCATCGTACGAGAAGCTGCAAATGACGAAAGCACGTATAAAGCGCAGCTACGTGGACAGTGCCTTAAGAGTATTATTGAACGAGTAGATCAGAGAGTATAATTTAAACCTCAATAAAATATTCCGCACCGCGCCTTTTCAAATATCCGAAGGTGCAAGGATGAAACCCATAGGTCATTGAGAGCGTATACAATTTCAAAGTGTCTATTCGGCAGTTGATTTTGTACTGACTGACGTTTACCGATGTTCGGGACACGGCTACGTAATCAACGTACCGTAATAACATTTCCATTGAAAACTGTTTATAAAGATAAAAGTTGGGCTGTTGCTATTCGCCCGTTGTTCGGGACACGGGTACGTAACGAAATGTCAAAGTTTATATCGCGTCAAGTTGGGTAATGTGGACTCTAAACTCCAGTATAGTCATTTTCGGACATTATGCCGTACGTTTAGGATCCAACTTTTATATTTATAAAGATTTTTTAATGAAAATAGGATTACGTTACGTTGATTACGTAGTCGTGTCCCGAACATCGGTAAACGTCAGTTCAGTACAAAATCTGTCAAAATGAACGGGCGAATAGACACTCCGTAAAAGTTGGGTCCTAAACGTACAGCATAATGTCCAAAAATTATTCTACTGGAGTTTAAATTCTTTGCCGCGCCGCGAGCGAAGCGAACCACATACCCCAATTTGACGCAATATAAACTTTGACATTTCGTTACGTAGTCGTGCCCCGAAAAACGGGCGAATAGAAACAACCATAACATTTAGTCAGAAATGTAAAACGGGGGCTTTTGAATCTTTTCAAGCCGATTAGAATAGGTTAAAAATGTTGGATTCCATATCACGACTGTAAAACGGAGGTATGGACACTATTTAAGTTTTTAATTTTTAATGCAAAAGGATACAAGTATTGATGAGCAGTGCAGGGGTTTGACCACTCCCTTTCTCTTTTTTATACCCGGTACCACACTGTGGTGAGGGGATATTCATTTGACATTCCATTTGTATCGCACATAATGAGGCGTTGTAGGTATGACAAACTATATAATATTATTGATCAGCATCACTTTCTTAGTCGATCTAGCGATGTCCGTCTGTCCGCACGATTACGGACGTAATTTAAGAGCTATCGAAATTTGGTACGTACGTTTTTTTCGACCAAACTCAGGCTAAGTTTAAGATCAAGAGCAAGATCGGATGAAAATTACTACTACCTCCCATACAAAATATATATGTATAGCTATTTGATGTTAAAAATTAAAGTAAAAGTAAAGATAGCAAGTTTAAACTTTGCACATATTGTTTGAATAATATTTAAAAATGTTTGACAAAAACTGAGGTCGAATAAAAACTACCCATACAAATATATTATTTTTTAATACTAAAATATTTAATTAAAATTGTTATTGCGCAAATAACTTGTTTTATTTTTACAAGATAAGATAATTGTTTCTTTCTGTTTTTTTTTTTTTTTTTTTTTGTTTGAAAAAGTGCCATTATCTACATACACAATCAGCTGTAGCAATGCTTGCCTAATATTATTATTCACACATTTTTGAAATATGAGATTTGCAATGCGCTATAAGGGGCATTTGGTGAAAAAGATTCCGAAACACATTCGATCTTAAAAGAACAGTCATTTGCGTACAGTAATAGCAAGCAGTGGACCTAAATGGCTCCCTTGTGGAATATCGAAAGTGAAGCAAATACTTTTCACAAGCGGATCCAGAATTTGCCCAAAGAAACACCAAACCTTCGTTAAGAGGTCCTCTTTAAGTAACTTATAAACTTCTGAATTATGATTAACTTGATAAGATTAACAATGATAAGATTCCTAAGTTGAGGCTAACGTTGAGTTTACGCTTACGTTACGCTTGAACAACGTTGGGAAATATTGAAAACTTATTTCCAAAATGAGTGCTGTGTAGTCCAAACAGTGCGTCTTTTGAAAAGGAGTTTTGGCCGAAATGAAGCACCCACCGCGCCTGCTGTACGCAAATTTGGGAAAAAAGTTCGTAAGACTGCTATGCTAGTGGACAACACTAATGGTCTCCGCTGTCGTACGGTACCAATGCATCCACAGAGAGTGACACTTTGGTGAGGATTGTAGAGTGGTGGCATCATTGAACCATTTTTCTTCGAAAATAAGGCTGGGAACAACGTTTCCAATGGTGGACGTTACAGAGCTATGTTGACCAACTTTTTTTCTGAAATTGAAGACATGGATGCCACACAGCCCATGCCACAATCGATATTTTGCGCACCAAATTCCCAAATCTTATTATCAGCCGTCTTGGCGATGTCAATTGGCCACCTCGAAGCTGTGATTTGACCCCATTGGACTTCTTTTTTTTTTGTGAGGAACCGTGAAGGATCTATGTTATGCCAACATTCCAAAAATGATTCAAGCACTTAAGGCCAATATCATCCAAGTACGCCGTGAGCTACAGGTCTAAACCATTAACAAGGTCTTGGTATCTAAATATTGGAGTGACAGAATGCGCTAATGCGAAGCCAGCCGAGGCAGCCACTTGAACGACGTTGTGTTTCATAATTAATGGGAATTTTTGCTCTTGCTAATAAAATACATGGAAAAAACTTAATTTTGTTATTTTAATTGTATTTAAAAAAAAAAAAAACTTATATTTGGCCCACCCTGTAAAAAAACACAATTCACTTAGAGCCGTTTATTCTACTTAAATTCGTATGGGCTACTTTTTGTAAGGCATAAACTGTCACATAAGAGTTTATGTGGAAATTAAATATTTATGTGCAGTAACAGCCGTTAATAATGTTTTGCATCTGGGTTAAGCTTAGAATAAACATAAAAGAAACATAGACAGAACAAATGGCATTGTGTATCGAAACAGCATTGCCGTTCGGTCAAACAATTAGTGGCTGATACATTTTTCCACTACACCATTGTATATACACACTATAGTACTCTCATCCCATCGCATTGAATTACGCGTCTTCGACGATCCAGGTGGCGCTTCAGTTGATTTAGTTTGTACACTGCCAGCCAACTCCGAGCATTGGGGAAATGTGTATAGAGAAAACCAAAATAAACAAAACAAAGTCAAACTGGTATGCTTCTTCTCTTTCTTCATTCATATCGCCATTTCCATCCATCAGTAGGTATAAAATTATTTCTGATGTGATGTAACAGGGTAGGGTAGAGAACTGCAACTGGTTTGGTTTTTCTTAGTGCGAGGAGAGGAGAAAAGAGGAAAGGAAGGAGGTGCAATAATATGAGCAAGAGCAAATATAAATCAACAGCATTGTGGTGTTGGATAGGATGGTGGTGGTGGAGGATTTGTGTGTTTGGAGAGGGGTGCACGATGCAAGGGGTGATCAGTTGGGAAAGACAAATTGAATAAAAACTTAATTTGGTTTCCTTTCTGTCGTTGCAGAAGATTTGAGGATTGGGCATAAAATAATGTATGCTAGACTCTCACTATTTTGCCTACATTTTTGTCAAATATGCATCGATTTAAGGGATTCTTTTTTTAATTGATTCTAAAATATTATAGGCATGCGCATGTGTATATGTACTTTATGAGGTTTATAATGTAGAAGCACTTTATGTCAGTAAAACGAGCAGCTAACTATTATCGGAATCTACATCTCTCTCTATATAAAAATCAATTGTTTGCAAAACTCGAGAAAGGATAAATGCTATACCGATTTGGATGATTCTTTTTTGTTTTGTTCGTCTTGAATCAGGGTTTGGCAAAAAAAGAAAATTCGGAAACCCCCAAATGAAAAGCCGAAAAATTGCAAAAAATCTGAATTTCCATTTTGTATGAGAATATAAGTAGGTACATACCTACACCACTAATGATCGCAAATTTCGAAAACCACCGAACCAAACCCAAAAACGGAGGCGTTGCGCTTTTCGAACCGGGTTAAAGTGTGACTTCTACTTATAGTTTTTAATCTTTTTATATGCTTAGCTTTCGAAATAATACGACAAATAGTTGTGAGACTTGCTTTGGTACCACACGTTTCCCAGATTTTTGGAAAATAGTCGTTAGAATTTGACACTGTTTTAATATAAGTCGCCTTTCCGCATTTGTAAGCACACTGTGTATGCGACCTTTCATATTTTTATCCATAGTTAGACCATTACTTAAAAATATTACTTTACTTTCGGCTCCTCTAGAATTTCTTAGCTTTTTGGCAATAAATAGGCGAGCGTCCTTTCAACTTTGATTTGTCCTTTTTCCGCCTCGGTTAAGGCTTTTCTCCACCCCTTTTATATTTTTTTAATCGAAAGAAAAACGTAACAAAGATAACTAAACTAAAACTAAATGCATGTTCTATTATTTTATTATTTTTTGTTGTTTCAAAATGAACGTTTTTTTTTTGAACGAACATTTTTTATAAGAAACTTCTGTTTCTTATATGCGTGTTTTTCTTATAAGAAACTTTTTTTTTATATCCGTGTTTAGGGTATAAGAAACACACGCTTATAAGAAACAAAAATTGTGGCATTTTGGAGTTTCTTATAAGCGTAATTTACTGTATTGTAATGCTCCATGGTACACATTTTTGGGTTTTCCAGGAATCGTATTGCATATATAGTATTCTTGTCTATCAGGACAATGCATACCAATGTTACAAATTTTACAAACTTTGGCTCCCGTGATTGTCGAAGAATAGCGCCACATCCCTTTGTCCAATTTTGACCAAACTTTACAGAATAGCCTTCGTACAAAGATTTTATCATTTTATCAAAATGTGAGTTCATATACCACGATTTTTAAATGGACGGTGCCAAGCCCCTTTGTCCAATTTTTTTTTACATACAAACCTGCTACAGAAGAATATACCTTTATGGAAAAAAAGAATCATCAAATTCGGTGTAACCAAACTCGAGTTATAAACGGAATATAAACAAGTAAAAGTGTTATCATCGGCCTGGCCGATGCTTTGATACCCTCCACTGCATAAAAGTCATGAAAAATGTTTGCCATGCAAGTTAGTATATGTGTCTAATATTAGTTTTGTATGTGACCTAGCAGAACTACTTGACCGACATAGACAAATTTCAATACCAACCTGACGACGGTTAAAAAAGTCCCCTCACAAAATTTCGTTCACCTAGGTCAATTCGTTTGGACGCTATCGTGCTTTCAACAGACAGACAGACAGACAGACGGACAGACAGACAGACAGACGGACATGGCTAAATCGATTCAGAATGTGATCCTGATTCAGAATATATATACTTTATAGGGTCTCCGGTGAATCCTTCTTGGCGTTATAAACGTAATGGCAAAGTGAATATACCTTCCTGTGGAGGGTATAAAAATAGATTACTAGCAGTCCCGTGATGGTTTTGCTTGTGTTATTTGGGGTTACCCACCTGATGCTGTCATTTCTGGTCTGGAGATAATTGTGAGCTATTCGCTCGTTACAATAAACAAATTCTCCTACATACTTGTATTCCTTTTTGATTTTCATTTTCCCTCACTTTCATGTGATCGTTGATCAATGGTTAGAAAACGGGCTTAGATTATCCGTTTTGGGTTGTGCGTTGATGACTTAGTTATTTAAAACAAACAATAGCTTACTTAATTTCATAGCAAGAATCTAATCTGAACTGCAAGTTTCTAAATACATATTCATCAATTTCCTACATTACTATACAATAATCCATATTTTAAATGTATTAGGGATGATTGGAATGATTGCTGCAATAGCATTCAGCGTACCACTGCGACCTGCGTATAGCTGCTCCTAAAATAATTGTATCTAAATACAAAAGGTTAACTTTGGGTTTAAAATTAAAATAAACAAATGAACTCAAACTGTCAGCCTACAAATCGCATACCTACTTATGCACAGTTTGAAACAAACTACTAGAGGTACCTACAAACGAATCCGTCCTGTCGCTACAGCTATCTTCCACCACGCAGACAAACAGACAGACAGAATTGCGAGACTCAGTTTTTGAGCTGTACCTAGTATCATCTTAATATAATAATTAAGTAATCTAAAAATTTGGACTTAAAACAATATCTTTCTCACTCTACCCACAATATGAGAAAATTGAAAATTTGGATCGATCTGGGTACGTGATTTTATTTGCTAAGATCCAAAACAAACTTCCCCACTAGTGCACCTCACATGCTCACCCACCCCATAATTTTCAAATCATCATATCATAACCTACCCTTGACACCTAAGTCCAAAAACCACGATCATGACGCACCACTGCTGCCCATAAATCCAAGAAATACACAAAATATGTATTGTTAAAAATCCGATCTATGATTTCATATTCCTCCTTTCCACATTATTATCCTCTTAAATATCAATTCCAATCGTCATCCGCATTACACCCATCATCATGCTAAAAGTACTCTCCCCACACACCACCACTATATGCGAAAAGTACAAATCGATCCGATCTTTCATTTCATTCTTTTCATATTGTTATTCTCATAAATGCTAAAAGTACACTTCGCCTAACCTGCACACCACCACTACTAACTACCTACGAGTATAGGTATATCGTATATGCGAAAAGTACCCTCTTCCACATTCCACTCCTTACTATACAATCGCTGGAGAATAAAAGACAACAAAAATAATAATTGTTCTTTCTCTTTCATCTGCATGTTGTCAATGAGACGAATAAGAAAAGAAGAAGGCATCATTAATTTCGTTTCAAATAATCCAATACAACTACCATGTTCGATGTGAGTAGTTGGTCTCAGAGGTGGTTGGTGGCGCTAGTGCATAAATGCGAAGTGATAGTACTATAGTGTCTATATACAATGACTACACACTTAGTTTTTCAGAAACTTTGAAGATGAAATAAAATAAAAGCAACCCTTATCTGTTGCATAGCGTTATGTCTTATGTGTCAGCTAACTATCCGAAATTTTGAAACTGCCCCTTAGTTTTTTGGATACAAACTGCATAAATGACAACAAGCATTGTATATAGACACTATAGTACTCTCATCCCATCGCATTGAATTACGCGTCTTCGACGATCCAGGTGGCGCTTCAGTTGATTTAGTTTGTACACTGCCAGCCAACTCCGAGCATTGGGGTCGGGGAAATGTGTATAGAGAAAACCAAAATAAACAAAACAAAGTCAAACTGGTATGCCTCTTCTCTTTCTTCATTTATATCGCCATTTCCATCCATCAGTAGGTATAAAATTATTTCTGATGTGATGTAACAGGGTATGGTAGACGGTAGAGAACTGCAACTGGTTTGGTTTTTCTTAGTGAAAGGAGAGGAGAATAGAGGAAAGGAGGTGCAATATTATGAGCAAGAGCAAATATAATTCAACAGCATGGTGGTGTAGGATAGGATGGTGGCGGTGGATGATTTGTGTGTTTGGAGAGGGGTGCACGATGCAAGGGGTGATCAGTTGGGAAAGACAAATTGAATAAAAACTGAATTTGGCTTCCTTTCTGTCGTTGCAAAAGATTTGAGGATTGGGCATATTGGGCACTATTTTGCCTATATTTTTGTCAAATATGCATCGATTTAAGGGATTCTTTTTTTAATTGATTCTTAAATATTATAGGCATGCGCATGTGTATACTTAAGGTATGAGGTTTAAAATGTAGAAGAATTTTATGTCAGTAAAACAAGCAGCTAACTATTATAGGAGTCTACATCTCTCTCTATATAAAAATCAATTGTTTGCAAAACTCGAGAAAGGATAGATGCTAGACCGATTTGGATGATTTTTTTTTGTTTTGTTTGTCTTGAATCAGGGTTTGGCAAAAAAAGAAAATTCGGAAACCCCCAAGTGAAAAGCCGAAATTGCAAGAAATCTGAATTTCCATTTTGTATGAGAATATAAGTACCTACACCACTAATGATCGCAAAACTCGAAAACCACCGAACCAAACCCAAAGGTAGGTATTTCTATGAAGTGTGAAAAATTAGACAATACAAACAAAAAAATTTAAACGCTATTCCTCAACAGTTTTTAAAATTTGGGACATTGATATGCATTGTGCTGATGGACAAAAATATATCTGTGCAATAGTATAGATACAATTCCTAGGCGCGTGCAAGGCCGGTTAGCTTTATATGTAATGTAGTGCAATTATTGTTCCTTTCACATAACCACTAATACATAATCATTTCGATAAAACTAATATAGGGCATTAAATCTAAAGAGTAAATACATATATACAAGTAAATAGGTACATACTCAGGGGATTTATGCGGAACTATTTAAATAAAAGTATGTTTTTCTAACAATGTATGCTCTACTATGTATTTAGAAGAAGTTCTAAGTTTGATTATCATGCACTTCGTAGTGCAAAATAGAAAAATAAAAATATCAGTTTCAAATTCATTTAATTAAGTGACAAACAGCTTTTATTGTAATGCTCCATGGTAAACATTTTTGGGGTTTTCAGGAATCGTATTGCCAAAATAGTAGGTATTCTTGTCTATCAGGACAATGCATACAAATGTTACAAATTTTACAAACTTTGGCTACCGTGATTGTCGAAGAATAGCGCCACATCCCTTTGTCCAATTTTGACCAAACTTCACAGAATAGCCTACGTACCAAAAACAAAGATTTAATCATTTTATCACAATATGAGTTCATATACCACGATTTTTAAATGGACGGCGCCACGCCTTTTGTCCAATTTTGTTTACATAAAAACCTGCTACAGAAGAATATACCTTTATTGAAAAAAAGAGTCATCAAATTCGGTGTAGCTAAACTCGAGTTTTAAAAGGAATATAAAAAGGAGATTACTAGCAGTCCCGTGATGGTCTTGCTTGTGTTATTTGGGGTTGCCCGCCTGATGCTGTCATTTCTGGTCTGGAGATAATTGTGAGCTATTCGCTCGTTACCAACTGATTAGTTTAGTGCGTCTATATGTCTTTTTGAATTTCATTTTCCCTCACTTTCGTGTGATCGTTGATCAATGGTTAGAAAACGGGCTTAGATTATCCGTTTTGGGCTGTGCGTTGATGACTTAGTTATTTAAAACAAACAATAGCTTACTTAATTTCATAGCAAGAATCTAATCTGAACTGCAAGTTTCTAAATACATAGTCATCAATTTGCTACAAACTACAATAATCCATATTTTAAATGTATATAGGGATGGTTTGGATGATTGCTGCAATAACATTCAGCGTAGCACTGCGTATAGCTGCTCCTAAAATAATTGTATCTAAATACAAAAAGTTAATTTTGGGTTTAAAATTAAAATAAACAAATGAACTCAAACTGTCAGCCTACAAATCGCATACATACTTATGCACAGTTTGAAACAAACTACTAGAGGTACAAACGAATCCGTCCTGTCGTTAAGAATACAGCTACCTACCACCACGCAGACAAACAGGCAGACAAAATTGCGAGACTCAGTTTTTGAGCTTTACCTACTATCATCATCATAATTAATTGATCTAAAAATTTGGACTTAAAACAATATCATTCTAACACTACATACAATATGATAAAATTGAAAATTTAGATCGATCTGGGTACGTGATTTTATTTGCTAAGATCCAACCAAACTTCCCCACTAGTGCACCTCACATGCTCACCCACCCCATAATAATTTTCAAATCATCATAACCTACCCTTGACACCTAAGTTCAATTGCCACGATCATGACACCAATGCTACCCATAAATCCAAGAAATACAAAATATGTATTGTTAAAAATCCGATCTATGATTTCATATTTCTCCTTTCCACATTGTTATCCTCTTAAATACCATTTCCAATCGTCATCACTCAACAGCATCACACTCATCATCATGCTAAAAGTACTCTCCCCACACACCGCACCACTATATGCGAAAAGTATAAATCGATCCGATCTTTCATTTCATATTGCTTCTTTTCATATTGTTTTCTCATAAATGCTATAAAAGTACACTTCGCCTAACCTACACACCACCACTACTAACTACCTACGAGTACAGGTATATATGTATCGTATATGCGAAAAGTACCCGATCATTCATTTCTTTCCACTTCCACTCCTTACAATGCAATCGCTGGAGAATAAAAGACAACAAAAATACTAATTGTTCTTTCTCTTTCATCTGCATGTTGTCAATGAGACGAATAAGAAAAGAAGAAGGCATCATTTAATTTCGTTTCAAATAATCCAATACAACTACCATGTACGATGTGAGTAGTTGGTCTCAGAGGTGGTTGGTGGCGCTAGTGCATAAATGCGAAGTGATAGTACTATAGTGTCTATATACAATGCAACAAGCGTATTTTGCATCTAAACAAGGTGCCGCTTTGCCGCTCCGTGGATAGATTCGTTTGTATATACGCAAGCGTACAACAAGATGCAAAAGTCGACAGCGTGCATTTTAAGCGCAGCTACGTATACATATAGTAGGCCCTTAAGGCAGTCTTCTCCACAGCATTTTTCATTGCATATGAATATACAAATATAATCGAATAAACACCCGTATCATCATAAATACAATATGTCAATGCCATTTTGACAAACGATTTTGTCATTTAATGAAATTACAAAAACTTCCCATAACATCTTGCTCGGCTATCATCTGTTGAAAGCATCATTTGTTTCCCTCAATTGTTGCGGACTTGACAGCATAATTCCCATCCGCAAATGAATAAGCATCCCACGCTCGTTTGGTGTACATATTTCAATTTCTCACATAAAACCGTCTATGAAATTGAAATGCAATTCAAAAGATACACAGTTAACCCAAATTCAATAGGCAACAACTGCACTGCACTTGCAGCTTAATGTTTTCAGCATATACGCATTTTTTTTTTTTCTTCCATTCACTGAACTCGAATAATGCGCTCGAAATGTGCAACATACAACATTAAATTGTAGGATTTCCAAATTAGAGTATTAAATTACACGGGGTTGCATAATTTTGAAAAAAAAAAGTGGTGAGCAGTGAGCACTGCAAGAACTAAGAGAACAAAAAAAAATAAATAAAAAATCAGAGAATTGTAATAAAGACAAGTCTTTCGTAGTCGTGTGCGGTTGCTTGACGAGTTTTTTGTACGATGAAAAGCAGCTGAATAATATTATGTACCTACTGTGGTAAAAAGGAGGAACGTCAAGTGTCCTCATTAACAAAAAAAAAAAAAATGCTGAAACAAAAACACACGCGCAGAGAACTGAGGGGATCTTGGAAAATTGCAAACCAAATTTAGTTCAGGCAAAAGCGTATACCTACAGATTGCATTCATGCAAATGTGTGTTTTACAGCCGAATGAGTTGGTGTGTTTTTTTCGTTTTTTTTTTAAACGAATACTCGTAGAGATATTTCACAGAAACTTTGGAGCCAATATTTTCTCGTTAATCCTTTTCTCGTACTATAGTACATACTTTATTTTACTACGGTGGCAACGCATATAGAATATAAATGGTGCACAAGCGTTTCAAAATCAACAAAGCAAAAGTACAATTTCATTTTTACAATGATTTTTATTTACAATGAAATTCTTCTTTTTCGAGAAGACATCAAAAGTCGTGGAATAGTATTAACACCTGCATAATGACAGATTTGGCGAAAACTACTTCAGACTTCTTCCTATAAGTAGGAACGAAATCAGCTTCGTTTTGGGAGCGGGACATTAGGTATGCACGCAGAATGTGAATCTATAACGCTTTCTGTACGAGCTGCAGGGACAGGGGCGTAGCGAGGGGGGTGGGGGCTTTTCAAGAGTCGAAAATCAAGGAAACTACATGTATTAACTTGAGCAACTAAAAAAAATCCCCAAAAACGAGCAATTTTCAAAAATTTGCTTGAAACAATTTGTTAAAAAATAAGAAGTAAATTTGAATTTTCATGGTATACCTAGGTTTTCAAACTTGTAAATGCATACAAGTCGGCATTTTCAAAGGTTCCACCTTTCGGAAATGCCAATTTATATTTGTTTATCTTTATGTACCTTCTCCGAGTTTCGATTTTAAAAAGGACGGTCGGCATCGGTGAATATGCCTACTGAACTCCTTAAAATTTAGCGAGTTTCGATTCGATTTTAAAAAGAACGGTCGGCATCGTCAGGCAATCTTAGGTATTAGCCCGGGATGGTTCCTGTTAAAATTGGTCAAAATTGGTCAAAGGGGCGAACCTTGCACAGGGTAATTCCAGTGCGAACTTTGTTGTTGAACTTCCTCAGCAAGGGCATTGATTTGTGGTTGAGTAAAATCACAATTTCAGTGCCCATTTCGAGCACTTCCCAGTTCTCGCTATGGAGTTCCGGGTTGAGGTGTCGAAGGTTACGTTCTATTCTTTCTTTCGGAATATGTGGGCCGGGAATGAAAATCCGACCTTTTGGCCGAGTGAATTCTAAGAGGTCCTTCTTTACGACAAGTCGTAAGTCGGCATTTGCTCATGTAGTCTGTGTGTTTGCAACGAAGTTTTTCAGCAATCAGCAACATTTTTTGTTCGATCGATATTTAGTTGCTTTGATGTGAGACCTCTAATTTAATTCAAAGTAAAATAATTGTGAGCTATAATATTGCGTGTTTCCTATTGCCAGTTGCTTATTGAATGTTGCCTCAATCTGACAGCCGCCTAAACCTTCTATAGGTTGAGAGTTGCTCAAAGAAGAGCGATTTTTCCTCTTTGTTAACGATACTGTCGTTAACGCCATCCAGTAGGCGTAACTCTATGAGCCGCCATTGGTCTTTACTCAACCTGCGGTCTACAATTGCCACCTGGAGGTTGGAGTTAGCAGTCATGGCCAGCTTGGCCTTCTTGGCAACCTTACTCGATGGATGGTGATATTGTGTCATCGTGCCTGCCTCTCTTCGAACTTCCCGCCATCGGATCGGGTGCTCGCCCGGGGACTGCCTCCGCGTCCATTGGCGGTCGCTTGAGTCTGTCCAAGACTGAGGTGGATTGCAAATGCTTTCTCTTCTCGTTTCGACCTGTCTTCCAGCTGTTCACCTATTCGTCCTTGCGCCTCCCATCCAAAAAATGTCTTCTATGGGTTGAAATTCGATGACATTATAACTCGATAACCACTGGGCCGATTTTCATGATTTATATAGAAAGTCGGCAAGTTCCTAAAATAAGTCGACCGCTTTTGCACGTAATCAGCTCTTGCTAGTTTGCGCAAGTCTACCTTAGGACAAAAGACTACTTCTTTGAAAACCTTAGGAATCTGAGTTGAATTAACCTATAAGCAAATTCCGTGTCCCCTCCAAGGTCATATAAAAAAGTAACTAATCTAACCCCCAACGCTTTCCAAGATTATTTAAATATTTTAGGTACCTACTTTCTGAGTTCCAATGAGCACGTTCAATATTCTAGTTTAGTAACCCCCAGTTTCACAGTGGAAGTTTAACTCTACACTTTTGGTTTAAACTTTAGTTCAACAATTAATAATGGACAGAGTCCATTCTGTAGTTTAAGTTAAACGACAGTATTCTGCCGTTTAAAAGTGATCTGAATCACTTGAGACATTGACATTTCAATTTGAAAGCTGCCAATTGTCAAAAAGACAAATATTTGACGTTGCTTTGCGTGTTCTTTGAAAGACAAGACAGCCAAATTCTATTCATTAAATTTAGTTAAACTGCGTTCAATTGAACAGTTCAGATTACATTGTGAAACCGGACGAAATTTTAACTCAAGTTTAGATTCAGCGGAACTTTAGTTTAAACATCTACTGTGAAACTGGGGGTAAGTCTGATAGCTCTCTATCCTCAATTCAAGTCAAGAATTTCTCGACTTTAGGTGAAAATTATTTGTGTCAACATGTGTCTGAAGAACTCAGTTTGACATTTCAGTTCGGCCTGACCTAGATTAAAATTGAATAGATTCCGCAGTTCATTCATTTTCTTGGAATAATATGCCTTTTGTTATTGTATTTGAATGTATTTCACAACTTTTGCTGGCAGAATCCAATAATTTTAGGCAAATTGTCATCGAAAAAGAAATTCTGACGTTTATACAAACAAACAAAAAATCACAATTATCAAGAAGTGAAGTAATTCTTGAACGCGGCCAATCAGTGTAATCTTAGGCCGATGCCACACTATCAGTTCTTCACGCGATTTCATTCAGTACGCGCATCATGAGTCAAAAAGCAATAAACAGGTGCGCACGCGTTCAAAAAGTCGTCGCGTCGGTGTGATCATTTCTATTGGATTCCTGGCATGCAAAAAACAGATTGTGTGACATTGACTATATTGTAAGTTAGCGTCTCATATAAATATAGTACTAAAGCAATTTTAAGTTTTCTGATTTTACGTCCGGTAAATGTATCGATTTTTTCTCATCAAGTTCTGTCAAGGATCTGGTTCTTAGTGTTTATATTTGACAGTTGAAAGAATTCGTAATTGACAATTGATACTCAATTATCATACAAAAATTAGAAACGAATAAAATTATTATTATTATAATTAAAAAACAGCGTAAAAAAGGAAGTTTCAAGAAGATCCTCAAAAAGTTGGTTGTAAAACGACATGACATGGTAAAAGGACTTAATTTTATGTTGAATACCGTCATTTTGGTGTTTGTACCTATATGGAAAACACAGTAAAAATCTTGACAAAATGTTTAGACACAATGTTGCGAAACAAAATTGCATCTTAATTCTGATTCTATGGGATGTTGGTGGTCCTTTTAAGATGATTTTTTTTTGTCATTCAAAACCTTGCGAGTTGTAATCATCACAAATTCGACCATCAGATGTTAAAAAAACTTGTGTATCCCAACTTTGTTTCGAAACAGAGACCATATATCTAAGAATGTTGCATAGCGAAATGTGTTATAGATATAGTTTTACCTTGCTTTAACCAAATGCCTTTTGCGCGGCGATTTGGCTTTGTCAATACTGAGTTTTCTTCCATCAAGATTCATTCCGGTGATTCCTTGAACAAAACACAACATGCTGTTGCTATGCATTTAACGATTTACCACAGAGAACACAAAACTAATAATATTTCTTCGCTTGTTTCTGTGTTTATTTTGTTTTCGAATTTACAACACAAAAACTGGCGCACTCTATACACTTTTCGAAAACGAAAAACTACACTTCTTTCATCTTGTTTGTTTTATAGACTTATTTATTTATTAACAAGCAATATGAGGAATGCAGCCCGATAAACCCCCAACAGCTGTTGCTATGTGCACGAACGCTGTTGCACGACTGACGGTATCGGTGGGTTCAGTTTCAGTTCACTACCATAAAAATGGAAACCCACACCGGAAAGTTGGATTTTCTTCTGAACATTGAATTGAATGAAACGAATTCGTTTTCTTTTATGTGATGTGCCGATGTGCGTGCATGTGATGTACGAAACAGTATGTTAGACGTCGGTGGCTGTGCGACAAGACAAGGTAAAGCAGTATTGCAAAAGAAAACGAAGAACAAGTGGTTGGGCGGAATTTTTTTGCTGCAATGGTCTGATGGGTTCTTTATTAAATGCGGTGCGCAGAAGTGACAGTGGTTATTGAAAAATTGTGCTCGTATGAATTAAAAAGTTTAACAAAACGAATTAACAACTTTAGTGCAATTTTACAACTAGGTTTTTATTTTATTTGGTAAATTTTGGTAACAAAATTCTTAAACTTCCTTTTTGCCACTACGTTTTGACAGCTCTTTCAATAAGTTATTGAGAAATAGTGGGTATACGTCTACCCCCAGCGGTGAGATTTGAAATGAGCCGCATGCTTTTGAAAGTGTGTTCAAACTTATACTGAGAAATCGAGCGTGTATCCTGGCGACGAGACTGACAAGGAGTTAGCCGCATGACAGCATGTATATTTGACAACTCGTTCAAGTTATTGAGAAATGAATGGGGTCGTTCCCTAGCGGCGAGATTTGGAACAAATTTGTCGACGCAGTTTGTTTGACTTTAGGTCCGGTAAGTCTACAGCAGGCCAAATATTCACACCAAGACATATCGCCGGTAAACTTAAATCTCAACTCATCAGATTGACCAACATGTCGATAAAGAACTCGCTGCTTCACTAAGGTCGAAAACAATTTCACTGAATCTTTGATTTCTATAACAATTTGAATGCAAAGGTTTGTGGTGCCATGTGACTTCATCAACTTCTTCAACTTCATCAACATAATACATATTTGAAGAAATTGTTGGCAGAATATAGCAAGCTGTCAGTGTCACTAGTAGGCTTGAAAAAATATTGGATGAGAAGCGGAAAAAGTGGATTTGTTGGAGGTGATGGCAAAACCAAATAAGGGAAGCATTAAATTCCACTCTATTGGCCGAACCCCATTTTAAAATGCTGTGAAGGTCGGAATTGAATGAGCTTAACATAGGTTGCCGTTCCATTTTACCGCCGAAGAGCAGGGACGTAAGTCCTGGAAAGAATATGAGAAGCTAAGAGTTCTGTCATCAGCGAAGAAATGGATTGGATTAGGAGTTGCAGACAAGAGATCATTTCTAAAAATGAGAAAGAGAGTCGGAGATAGAACGGAACCAGCATTTATATGGCGAGTTTCAGACTTGAACCATCCAAAACAACTTGAATTGAGCGGCCAAAAAGGTAGTTTCTAATCCATTGAATAAGAGGCGCATCGATCCCATAGGCACGCATTTTCGACAAAAAAGCTTAGTGCCAAAATTTGTCAAATGCGTTTGAAATATCAAGCGCAACAATCTTCGATTCACCGAAGTGATGGAGAGATTGGTTCCACTTCTCGGTGAGATAAGTCATCAAATCACCAGTGGATCTGTTGTCACAGAAACCGTACTGCCGGTTATTGAGGAGTTTCCGTGATTCAAGATATTTCATAAGCTGACGGTTTATCAGCGTTACCGTGACCTTAGAAATAATGGACGTTAGTGCTATGGGTCGGTAATTGGTGGGAGAGGAAAATTCGCCTTTTTTAGGGACGGGCTGAACAAACTGACTCGGAAAGAGTCCAAAAGAAAAGGACAGATGAAAAAGCTTACGCAGTGGTTTTGTCAGCGTAGAAGAACACCTCTTCAGAACGATGGGGGAGATACAATCTGGACCAGCGGATTTATTTATGCTGAGATCATTAAGTACTCTTGCAACTGTACGAGTGCGAAAATAAATTTGTCCCATGGTAAATTCGACGCTCTCGAGTACAGGTGGGGATAGCTCTAGGAGCATCGAGCTGGCTGCAAAATGTGAGGTTTTCCTCAGATGGGTTGGCTTTGTAAGATCGAAAACTCATCTAATAGCATCTTTACAGCTCAAGTCAATTGACAGCTATAACTTTTAGGAAGTTAGAAACTTTGTTTGCCTTGGCTTCGCTAAGAACTCTTATTCCATTAGAAATCAGGCGACGAATTTTACTTATCATTCGTTGTTTCTTTGGCAACTTAGTAGAAATGACTTATCGAAAGACTAAGGAGACAAATAAGCAAGACCAGATTATCCCAGTTCTATTCTATGAAGTATTGCGTTTTCGAAGGTGGATGAAGATATCCTTCGTCGTTTTGAACCCAAATTTCATCGATTGATTTTAAACTTCGTTTGCCAATTCACGCTTTGGATGAAGAGCTCTATGGTCTATTTTATTAATCATTAGATGGATAGGACCGCTAATGACCGGCTTCTTAGCAAGAAAGGTGGCTTCAGTAACTTTCATAGGTCCTAAACCATTCTGCAGAATATTCCCCATCCCCATTGACTCAAAGGAAAATTTAGGAAACTATAAGAAAAGAAAACAGGCCTAGAACCTTAAGCAACACTTAGGGCGCATAAGGTAAGCCAAGCAACTTCTAGGGAAATATTTGAAGCATGCTAACGAATTGTGTTTTGTTTGGCTTAAAAGAATCAATATTTTGCTGTTTTATAAATCACGATAAAATGGTGCATGTCTATCTCGGTGTGCTTTTAGTCGTAGGCGTTGGAATTTTCGCACACACCACTGTGTTGTATAATATCCCTTTCCAACAAGCAGATACAATACCCTCCACATAATATGCACATCATTTCAAGAAATGACTTTGTGACTTAGCTCATGAAACTTGCATGGCCACTTTTACTGTCTGCAGAAGCAGAACACAAATCTACAAAAACAACAAGGAAGGCGACCGGCGACGACACCAAACACAATCGCTGATTCGCTACCCTTTTAATCGTATAACTGCGCCGCCTCATTTAATGCCGCGTGTTCTAAGTTATGAGGCTACGGGCTAATAGCAGTTACATACCAGCCCTTAAAACATCCCTTAGTTGGATTTTTTTTTTTCAGTTTCACATGGCATGTTGTAACTGGTGCCACCTCGTAGACAGACAACTATTTTCAAAGATAGCAGAAAAACTCAAGACAAATGATCATAAAGTTAATTAAATTAATATGTCACAACCACAAGACCCCTGGCCAAACAACACCAACATCAAACAAAATAATTACTGGTCAAGAGAGGTTAATGTTGGATTACGTATACTGGTAAACAACGATAGACAATTATTACGATGACAACAGAACGGGGAAGGTAAACAGACAGCAGGCTATTCATCCGTCAATAGAAGGAATAATTGGACGACTTTGGAAATAAATCTCTACCGAATATAATGGCCTCCTAAAATGGTACCAAACGTCCCGCATTTCCTGACTTCTCAATTTAGTGCTGAAGTTAATTGAAAAGTTAATTGACCCGTATCGGTACGCTTATAGGAAATTATTTGACACTGACATCTCCGGAAGAAGTTCAATTATGACAGGCGGCGCGGCGTTTGATTGTCGAAGGATTGTGCAAAATCTTTACACGTAGACCAAAAAAGTATCCGAATGTAGGGAGTTATTTTTTCAGACGTTTTTTTTTTTTTAATTGGCAGCACTGTTTCTAGTAACACTCAATTTGACAGTTGATTTGATGTGCTTACTACGTTTTCCCATTTCTCCATGAATAGAATAACGCCAGAACAACACTTACATGGTCGCGTTCCATTGACCGCTAGATGACTAGCGGCATGCTTCATATAAAAAAAACTAACATATCAGCATTTGCGCTAGCTAGCACGTGAAATATCCATTTCTGTTAAATTTTTTAATCTAGCGCAAAATTAACTGCTAGATTGAAAAAAATAACGAACTGTCAAAACAAAAGTGAAAGTGCAGAAGTCAAATATTTATGGGAATTCAAAAATAAAATTAAAGGATTAAAACACTAGGTAGCTAATTAATTGCGAAATTTGGAACTTGAAAGCAGGGTTGGCCGAACTGTCACTTTTTAGAAAAAACTACATTTGTTACGTCTGCTACGTAGTTTATGTAGTTAATGTAGTTAAATGGTAGTTAGTGTAGTTAATGAAACAAATTGTAGCAGACGTAGCTTCAACTGTCAGATTTGAAATGGAACGCTTGCTTTTGAATTCGAAATCGCTTCTCGAATGTTAATTGTTCAATGCGAACATCTATTGAAAGACTTTTTTACCACTGGTTTTTTGTTCGCACAAAAACAAGGAACAGACTTTCACAAGAAGACTATAAAAACTAGTGAATATTCATTATACCTTGAAAAAGAATGACTCTAATAAAACAGAAAAAAATGTTGAATAGTATTGGCTGTGTATTTGCGTTTACATTGTTACTTCTACACATTTTGTACCAAGTACGTACCTATAAGCGTAAGTTATTTGGAAAGTAAAATATCGCACTCGACATTACGACTACGAGTACAACTAGTGAACAACCCAATCTTAGTTTAATACTTTTGAATCTTGCTGAAATTCTCTTATTTTTCTGTATTTACTACGTATGTAGCAGACGTAACAAATTGTAGTAAATAAGGCGTGTAGTTTATTTAATTTACTACGCGTAGTTAATGATGTAGAAAATGTAGTGCAGTTTATTCGGCCAACCCTGCTTGAAAGTATATTTATTACAAAGCCCCGTGAAAAATATGTAGGAATTTGAATACGGAGCAAAAATAGTTAAATACAAAAACGTTTCTAGATATCTACTCGCGAAAATTCGAAAACAGCTGAAGATTGATTATCGAAAAAAGCTGCACAGTTCCGGCTATACGTAGAAATATTATAATGCTATAGGTGCATTCAAAATAAGCTACCAGTTGAAGCAATGATTTATAAATGAAGCGGTTATGACATCGAACAAGTAGACAAAGAACAAATAGGTAGTAAACTAAACTATTCAAAAGAGTTCCTCAATTTAGTAGAAGCTTGAGGATTGTAATTCCTAAATCATTGCAAGTCTACGGTGAAACATGGAGGTGGTATTCTTTTTACACAAATAGCCTATAAGGTAGGTGGTCCAAATAAGGCCCGGAACCTATTAAGGCCCAGTGCGCAAAAAGTGGCATAACCGAAGAGCAACAGGAATTATATTTTAAATGTGCTTGTGGACACCTATATCCACACCAAAATCGATAGAAATTTCCTTCTGATGCAATCGTGGTTTTTCTTACGGTCGATAAAAGTTAGCATGGGTGCAAGCATGAGTTATTTATAAAAAAGTGGTTTTTATTATTAGTTTTAGTGCAAATAATAATTTGGGTAAGTCTAGTTTTTACATCAAATATGTTACATATAAAACAAAGGTTTAATATGGTTTAAGTATCATTTTAATCCTTTTCTTAGATTTTTGTTTAAAATTTTATTAACAAAAGTTTTTCATGTTCTTAAAAAGGCCCACCCAAAATATTAGCGGGCCTTATTAGGAATATGAAAAATTAAATTTGTTTTTACATTGTTTTTAGACAAAATGTCAAAGGCGGGTAAATTGGGAAAAAAGCAATAAGACCGGAGCATGGTAATGGCATGTGTATAAAAAAGACCGGATGGAAGGCAAGAGAGAGTGTCAATATATTATGGTGCTTGGTATATCGAACTTTGTTTTGGAATAACTAAGATGACGAAGGACTTGATTGTCCTAGTGGATGAGCCTACCAAAACTTAAAATTTAATTTGTTACTATTTTTTGAATTAATAATACGTCCTTATTTTAAATTAATTTACTAAAGTACAATTTTTTTTAATATATATTTTTTTTAATCAAGAAGGCTGTATTTGTTTTTTATATTATTATTAAATGATAAAATAATATATAATTAAATAACAAACTACGTTGTTTTATTTGTTTTAGGACAAAGCACTTCTTATTTTAGCAGGATAACCAAAGAAATTGAAAAAAATATGCATGGGCCTTATTCGGAACAGGTGTTCGTAATAAGGCCCAAGGTAAGGTTTTTCAAAATGTTAAAAAAATATATTTCAATTTCGTTTTTAAGAAATAAATATTATGTTTTTATATAGATAATTGAACTAAGGTTTATGTTAATGTCAATTTAGTAAAATTTGTTTACGCGCTTGGAAGTTATTAATGAAAAACCATAAGGTGGGCCTTATTTGGGTCACCTACCTTACAAGTATATTTAAGTCGCAGAGTCCACACATTGGTTCTTGAAGGCAACTACAAAAACAAAAAGCAAACAGGTAGCATACAAATTTCGCCGGGTACAAAGTTTGCAGAAAATCCCCGAGTTTTATGCTGTATACAGCACAAACCACATAAAACTAGACCGTCGAGTCCTCCCACATAACGGACTTTTCCTACAAGCTGCCTGCGGGCCCAGGATTTTTCATGTATTGGTGCTGTACAAAATCAAAGGAGCGCCATTAACGCAAGCATACTTGAAAAATCCTAGGACCATAGTACAGCATGGAAAATCATTGCCGCCATTGATTTTGACATTTCACACGTATTCACAGACAGGTGAATTTATTCCGTGGATAATCGGGTAGGTGCACGGAAGTCGGCGGTCTAGTTCTACATATGTGGTTTGTGGTATACAATAGACTGTCGTTAAAGTGAACTCTGGATAATATGAACAGATTTTTTTTTAAAATTGACATCTCTAAAACGTAAACAAATCATGAACACTCTAAAACGTGAAGATGCAACTTGAAATTTATTTTTCTTGGTAAATCTTGGTATGGTAAATACAAGCCGTGATGTACAGTTTTTAGTTAGCTACTAAAAGCTACAAGGCAGTATATCGTATTTCGTCTGTTCCTAGTTGTTCCTTGCATTATTTTTTATATTAATTGTCTTGCCTGCTTGATTATCGCTAGTACGAATGCAACTGTTTTGCATAAGATGAATACGTTTTAATTATTGGGAACACTAAAAACCCACTTTCATTTAAAAAATGTTAACTGTCCAGTAGACTACAAGCGTTAGAAATCATCCTGGATCCGGCTATATTCAAAACTTTGTTTGATGAATCATTTGTCGGCACAAAGTATGTGTGACAAAAAAAGCCCTTTATAAACTACAGTATTCTGTTTTTTAGGTTAATTTTCAAAAAAAATCAGAGCCTACTGTAGAGACCCAATATTAACAAACAAATTGATCTGTAGTTTATTATCAAGTGACTTTATTTTCAGTTTTATTACATTTTCTATAGTGTGACTTTATTTACATTGTTTTATATTTTATGTATATAGTTAAGTGTTGGCATCGCACAGTGCCGATACTACAATTACTTTCTTAATTTTTTTAAAATTATTTTTGCTGTTATAGTTTGAATCGAATCGAGTGGGAACTGTGCGCTACTGTGTTGAGACTCGTAGACCATCCGATGGCAATGCTAAAGTTGATGTTGTGTTTTGTGCCAATGACGTTTCTGTTGCATGGTCGCCGGTTCTTGCTGAATCCAAGATCCTTTTCGTGTGGGACACATTTCGTCGATATCTTTTCCCATTTTGAGTTG
Organism: Cheilosia soror; assembly: GCA_949372485.1. NCBI lineage: Eukaryota > Metazoa > Arthropoda > Insecta > Diptera > Syrphidae > Cheilosia > Cheilosia soror. Next base: position 70,853,764 of record OX443561.1, on the reverse strand, counting down.
ACTCTACGGTCAGTTCAGAACCATTTCTTTTTATTACCCGATAAACGGTAGACTCAAATGTTGATGTTAGTTTGCCAATCATTCCTTGCCTCTTTACCAGCACCATATCACCTTCTTCAATTTCGATCGGTTTTGCCCGCCGTTTTTCATCACTGTACTCTTTTCCTTTCTCCTTCATTTCCTTGTCACGATCGCGTACTTCTTCGTCATTTTCCAATGGTTGGTAAATGCTTGGTAGTTTATCGCGAATGTTACGGCCGAATAACATTTCCGCTGGTGTTTTTAGAGTCGTAGAATGTGGTGTCGATCGATACATCAACAAATAACTATTTAAATCGTCGATCCAGTCTTTGCCGGTACTTTGGCTGATTTTCAGTCTCTTCAGAATGGATCGGTTTTGACGTTCAACTTCGCCATTCTGTTGTGGCCAATACGGTGCAGTGCTTATTATTTTTATGTTGTGAGTGTCGCAAAATTTCCGAAATTCGTCACAATCGAACTGTGGCCCGTTGTCAGTTGTAAGCGTTAGTGGTAAACCAAATCTTGCAAAAATGACACGCGATCTTTTGATCATTTCGAAAGCGTCGATCTTTTTCATAATCTCAATTTTAATGAAACGGCTGTAGTAATCAACAACCACAAGCAAATTATGGCCAGATGGCAGCGGTCCCAAAAAATCGAGTGCCAAATGCTGCCACGCCTCTGATGGTAATGTTTTTCTTTTTAGCGGCTCTGGCGCTGCTGGCGCTGATACCAATGTGCATCCCTGGCACTTTTTAACAAAATTTTCCACATCTTGATCGATTTTCGGCCACCATACTTTTGCTCTCAATCTTCGCTTCATTACGGTTATCCCTGGATGTCCTTCATGTGCCAATTCAATCGTTTTGGCTCGCAATTCATCTGGCATAACAATACGATTTCCGCGCAAAAGTATTTCTCCCGCAAAACACAACTCAGATTCGAACATTTTTAATGGTTTTGTTATTTCATTGCTCCAATCGTTATTGTAGATAGCATTTTTCATCTCTTGGATCAATTTGTTTTTAACCGAACACTCTGTAATCTGTTGCATTTTTAATGCAACTGGTGTGGCTGTCGTTACCACCCAATTTACGTAGTGTTCCGCGTTTTCATCGAATGTGCTCGGCGCCGGTTTTTCGACAACCAATCTAGACAATGGATCAGCGATGTTGCTTTTCCCCGGTTTGTAGATTATGTTGTACTTGAACGATTGTAAACGCAAAACCCATCTCTCGATTCTTGCACATGGTTTCGATCGCGGCCCAAATATTACCTCTAATGGCTTATGGTCGGTTATCAGATCGAATTCTCGACCAAATAAGTAAAAGTTGAATCGTTCTACTGCCCATACTAAGGCCAGTGCTTCTTTTTCGGTCTGAGCGTAGCGTTTTTCCACATCCGATAGGCTTTTGCTTGCATATGAGATAATTCTTGGCCCCTTTTCGTTTATCTGGATCAAAATAGCACCTAGGCCGACTGGGCTTGCGTCTGCGATTAATTGCGCTTTATCGTTCACGTCATAGTAGCCAAGAATCATATTTGTAGACATGTACCCTTTCAATTGATCAAACGCTTTTTGTTGTAAAGGACCCCATTTGAACGCAACACTTTTTCTCGTCACTTGTCGCAGCGGATCTGTTATTGTAGCGAGATCGGGTATAAATTTCCCGACGAAATTCACCAAACCCAAAGAACTGCGTACCTCTTCGGGCCAATTGTAGAGACCCAATATTAACAAACAAATTGATCTGTAGTTTATTATCAAGTGACTTTATTTTCAGTTTTATTACATTTTCTATAGTGTGACTTTATTTACATTGTTTTATATTTTATGTATATAGTTAAGTGTTGGCATCGCACAGTGCCGATACTACACCTACCAGTGGTCTGCTGTTAGACAATGTCGGCGAATTATTAAGTAATTCGTATTCGAGGAAGTGGTTCAATGCGTTATAGCGAAATCCCAGTAAGCCAACGAAATTTGCGGCCGACCAAGAATATTGCTACGTTGCCATTTGGCGTCATTCTCAAGAACTTGACCTTTCGTAAGCTTCAATTAGTAGGCGAAATTTTGTGAAGAGTTTTGGGCCTGTTTCTGTACAAAAATTAAAATTGTTTAAGACCATTTCATGCGTCGCGTTGTGCATTCGCTTATCGTTATCTGGAGCATTTGGAAACCGATCTCATGTTTAGCGACGAGGCACATCTTCTGCTGAATGGCTACGTGAACAAATAAAATTTGTCAATTTTTAAGTAATCCAAGTCCAAGAGAGATTATGCTCTCAGTTGTCTGGCAGTGTATGGGTGCTTTCGCGGCGTTAGGCAATAACGCCCAAGGAAATAGCGCCCAAATCGATTTGAAAATAACGCCCAAAAAAAATCCATAGCGCCCAAAAATTGGAAATAAAGCCCAAAAATAATTTGCAGTTTAATATAACCCCTGCTTGGGGTTACTGTCAGATTGGAGTATGTACGAAATTCGATATATTGAAGTTTTTTTTTTGAAGTACGAACTCCCACCTACTCCAAAATCCAGCAGAAAACCCAAGCAGGGGGGTTACATACTTATTCAACTGCTTATGCATTTCCTCTTACTATTTTGGGCTTTGGGTACTGCTTGTCAAAAAAAAGGACCTTGGAAAGGAAATAACACACAAAATGACGAACAACTTTGCAAATTGTACGGGATTTTTGTGGGCGTTATTTCTAAATGGATTTGGGCGTTATTGCCTAACGCCGGCCGTGGGGCTTATCTCCCAAAAAGGTCCTTTGGATCTATACGGCTATGATAAGGCTTTTTCTAGCCTATGCGTATGTGGCTGCCTTCTGCACAAAACTCAACTCCAAAGAACGTTTTGTCAACCTGCTAGGTTCCACATTTCACTTTCACTCGAAATGAAATCGGAAATGCATTTTTGGGTTCTACATTTCACTGTATTCGATTTCGATTTCAAAATTTTCGGAATTGAGACAAAGTGAAATTGTGATTTCGAAAAAATTTCGTAGTTTCCGAATGGCTCGAAATGCAGAACACTGAAAACGAATTCACTCGATTTGCAATTTCGATTTCACTCGATTTCTGGAACCTAGCTGAACATCTCCACACTAGCACTGCAACAGGCTAGTGAGAGATGGCGGGAACTTGACACCTGCAACCATGCAAAACAGACCTGGCCACGAATAAATCGGCGCAGGACAAAGGTCCTGTTAAACGTCAGTAGAACACATATCGGAACTCTTGTCGGAGTACTAACAGGCCACTGTATACTAGGAAGACATGCCGCAAGGTTTGGAGTTATCGCTAATGACTTCTGTCGCAGTTGCATGGATGAGGAGGAGGAGGAAACTCCGTTCCACCTACTTTGTGACTGCCCGGCGCTATCCTCGATTAGAAAGCAGACTCTAGGAGAGTACTTCTTCAGGGAGCTTGCTGATATTGCCGAAACGGATATCAACAAAATACGGAAATTTCTCCAAAATTCGAAATGGTTCCAAGAGTAACGGAAATAACTGACTCTGCATGTGGTATCACAATGGACCTTACTTGGTCTAAGTGAATTGCTCCGTATTAACGGACAATTGCCACCTAACCTAACCTAACCTTTGTCTTGGATGCACGGGTGCTTTCCCGAGTACGACGGGCTGTGCTCTAGATGCTCTGCTTGATTTACCTCGCCCTGGCTGATACCTATATCATGGGTGTTACTATCAAAGCAATCTACCGTCTTAGGCGGGGTGGTTTTTCACACTGTAGTTTCGATGACCTTACACGACACTTATCATACGACCCTATAGTTTCATTGATATGCCGTCTGATGCAATGACACTTCGGCTGTTGTGCAAATTTAGATTCGACTTTTGTTGCGTTCAGGACTGGCTTCAGCCAGATTTTCAAGCGGAAATCTATGCTATCCAGATGGCTGCCGAATATATTGTTAAGAATAGGTGGCGGGGTCGGAGTATCTGATGCGTCTATAGCGACAGCCAAGCTTCGCTTAAGGCCTTGATCAACCCCATTGAACGTTCCAAAATAGAATGCAAGAACTCTTTGAACTCGGTCGCAAGGCTGAACTCTTTGACTCTTGTCTGGGTGCGTCGAGGTCACACTGGGATTGCTGGGTCACAATAATTGCGGGACCAGAACCTGTGCTGGGTCTTTCATGCGTCCTCGGTCAGGGCTTCTATTAACGATTGGGTCTCAAACGAACACAATTGTGTATGGCAAGGCTCTACAGGAAGCGGGCAGACTAACCGCATGCTCCCGAAAGTCAGTAGGAAGTCTGCGGCATTCCTGCTGTCTCTCTGTAGAAATGCAAATGACTATGCAGAAAACTTATTGGCGTTCTTACGGGACACTTCGCTTTTGCTGAGCATCTTAGTGTGCTTTCTCCGAAAGTCGAAGAAATTCCAGTTAAATAGGTAGCACTGTATTTACTTCCTAGTAGCACAATGGACCAGTTGTGTCTGAATGCTCTAGTGAAATGTTTCCTAACCCAACAAAAAAAAATGCTAAAGACGAGCGTGTGTGGCCGCTGACTGTCAACGAGGAGCGGTACCGGACTTATGCCAGGCGAATACAACACAATTCTTATTTTGTATGCGATAAACCGTTTCCAACAACCGCAGCCGACAATTTGTTGAAACCTAGAACAACAAGCCTTTCAACTTTCATGGAGGCGCGACTTTAGCAAAACATTTCAGTAAAATTAACATCACAAACTAAGCTTATACACAGCTAACTTAAAGTCCCACAAGCTCATCCGCCGACGATTACAAAAAGAGGTCGATGTTGAGTTCAATTACCCATAAATGTGTGGCATATTCTCGGTTTGTCACTCTGTAGTAGATAAATACATCAACTATGCAACAATTTTGATTTTACTGAAGGAAATCCAGACGGGTTCAGCGAATATTAAAATTTATATTAAATTATATGCCAAATTAAATAAACAAACAAAGCACGCAAAAATTATTTGTAAATGACGGCCAACTGGTTGGCGTGTAGATCCATCAAATTGACAGCTTTAAGTCAACTTCCTAGAAGTAAAATCTTCAAAAACGCCTACGTGCCCATGCCCAGTGTCGATATTTTCCCAGTGCGTCATAAAGTGCCAGTGGTCGAAGACATTTTATATAGCAAAAAGTTAAACGACTGGTAGTGAATTTTCTCCCAGAATTTGGAGCAGCATCCGCCTCATTTTCGCAAATAATGGATTTATCTGTATCTGGGACAGAAACACCCATTCCGCACATTTTCATTGTGTAGATACCATTAAAAAAGATACTCGCAGAAAAAAACGAATACGAAAAAAAAAAACATGATTCAGACAAAGATACAAACAGAAATGGCATTCTCTTCAAAAAAAATAAAATGGAAGCCGTAGAAAATTGAGGTCGTGTTATGTTTTAGCGACAAAAGCGCCCTAAAAAAATTAAATCTCATAAATATGTGATCCAGATGTTTGACTGCTGGGCCTTGGAATCCTTTTGTGTGACTCCAATTAAAAATTTTGTCTTAATTGCATTTTTAAATGAATCGCCCACAAGAGCCTTGGCCTAACTAACGTCATTCAAGACCTAGAGATAGGGTGAGATAGGATTAATTAGTATAACAGGTGATTTGGATGTTTTTAACTGCCGCCATGCGTTCGCTTTGTGTATAATAGAAAACTCAAGTTCACTGACATTGCTCTTTCCCAGATCATAAGAAACAAGATTGACGGATATATTAAGTATGCCGTATGCGTATAACACGCATTTGAATAGAAGGTAATTCGCTGAGAAATGTTCTTCAGTTCGTGTGAAAACGAAATTGTCCTTGAGTCGTAGGTACCACCTAAAACACACTCTTCCTTCTTTAAAGTGTTTTTTTGTTTTTTTGTATGAGAGGAATGTTAAATGCCAGAATGGAGCGGAGCATGTTAAATTTATTCTGGAATCGTTTGAGAGGTAATTTATATAAAGTTCTAAATAATCAGCCTCGAAAAATGTATGCAAGAAGATTGATTTTATTGCTATTGGCAAAGCGGAATAAAAACATTTAATTTATAGAAAGCGATTTAGCAAGAAAAATACATAAAAGATTACAATTTGTGTACGCGCTAATAAATGGCAGCCAATTGACGCCATGGGGTAACTGAAAGTCCGCCAAGGTGTTTTCTCGATCTTATTTTCCACTTCATAATGACATGCCATCGTTAATGGTGCGCAACAAATAGGGATCGTTGACCAAGTCATTGGACTTGCGGGCGTCTCGTTTATCGATGTGATATAATTTGAGACCAAATTACGCAACACCCTTGCACCTATAGAAATAAGTTTCGCATGGAAGTTGGTTGTGTGCTTAAGAGAAGGAATTCATAAAAATTCGTTCTCTAAGGGTTGAAAAGGGAGTAGAAACCACCCAGCCTAAACCACGGTACTCTGTTCTACACAAATTCTCAGGAGAGGAAAGATAGAACGTGTCCTTCTCATGTCTTTTTGCTATAAAACTGTCAATATTTAAGGCTCTCACTTAGTTACCGTAAAGCCCCAAAAATCAGAGAGTTTGTTGCCAGTTGCAGATTTAAAAACACAATAATTTGTTCCACGAAATAAAGGTAATTGTTCAAAAAGTGGACACTACACATTGTTAATGGCAACCACATAATATCTACAGGGTGGGCCATCTAGTGGTTTCTTTTTAAATCATGGGTTATTTTGACACTGACATCTGTTTCCCGGTGGAAATCTTAACAGAAAGTCAGTGTCATACATCCGCGGAACGATATGAGTCGCTTTACGCTTGAACAATGTTGGGAAATATTAAAAACTTATTTCCAAAGTGACTGCTGTGTAGCCCTAACAGTGCGTTTTTTAAAAGAAGTTTTGGCCGAAATGAAGCACCCACCGCGCCTGCTATACGCAAGTTTGTGCAAAAAGTCCACAAGGAGGGAGAGTTTGGTGCGGATTGTGGAGTGGTGGCATCATTGGACCATTTTTTCTTTGAAAATGAGGCTGGGAACATCGTTTCGGTCAACGGTGGGCGTTACAGAGCCATGTTAACCTACTTCTTTTTTTACTGAAATTAAAGACATGGATTTAAACGACCTCTGGTTCATGCAGGTTCATAGGGCGCCATTCTTCACAGCCCATGCCACAATCGATCTTTTGCGAACCAATGTCAATTGGCATTGGAAAACATGTGTACAGATTCCAGAGGTTTAGAAAAAGCTCCACCGCATAGGCCCAGTATACTGACAATGGATAGTGTGCTATAGACATAGAAGCTTTACATGAAACATGAAGTTTCGTTGAAAACTCAAGAATGGATTTTTTAAAAAGTCGCTCTCTCTAAGAGGTGAAAAAGAGAGGGAAAACTTTATTACATTAGCTTACCAATATATTCACAAAACTAAGTGCATTCAAAAGAGCTTGAAATCGTTTTTAGGCAATACTTCACCGAGTATTTTAAGGTATCATTCATATTTCTGCTTCTTCCAGAGGCTGAGCTACAATTAATTCAAATGTATCACATCTTATAACAAGCGAAAGAATGTTAAAACGATTGTTTTATTGCGATGCAGCAATGCCTAAAAGATCAGCTAGTAAAAGAGCGGACCTTTTTACTGGTGGAACGACGAAATCAAAGTGCGGAAAGCAACGTCTCTTTAGGTCCGGCGCTGATTCCAGCGGCGCAGATTTCAGCTAGATTTTTAAAACTACTCTGCGAAGGAGTAGATCTAGGCCCCTGGGAAATGGTGATGAGGAACTGAAGGGCAATATAGGTCCCCACAGGCCACAAATATCCTGCCCGAGAAGCTGAGAACAATATATTTTATTATCAGCTATGATCCGTATATATCATCGATTTACATGCACGTACAACAACAACATGTGATCCTACTTTTCATCGAGATCACGAATCATGATCTATTTTTCGTCGTTGTTTCGTGGCGTTGTTTATTTTATTCACTAAATGTTGGTGCCCCTGTAATGTTGCCAGACCAAAATATGAAACACTATTAATAACACAGAAAATCAATTAGCATTTTTTCAAATTCGATTAAGTTACTACTCCGACTTTCGAGATGTTTTTTTTTTCGCTATAGCACAGAAATCCGGATCAGATCACGCTGATAATAAAAAACGGCTAATACTGCAGGACTACAGCATTTCCAAATAGGCCGTCTACTTTGATCATCACCACAAGGGAGACAAGCTCGGAACTCATATCTTAAATAATCAGGAACTACGAAGCACGCAGGAAAATGGGCGACAACAAAACGGCTGGACTCGATGGGATTCCCAATCTGGCACTCAAAGGGCCTATTCGAAAACGACCACACATTTCTACTTCGACGTTGCAGAGGTGACTTGAGAGGGAGTCTTCCCTAAGTCTTGGAAGCTACAACATCTGGTTTTACTATACCAAAAGCAGAAAAACACCTCGTATCTTCGCTAGAAAAAATGAACAAATTCTGCTCGAGGTGGCAGAGGATAAAGGCGTTTTGTCAAACGACCAGTATCGATTGCGAAAACCGTGTGCTACCTACCGTTGATGTCATAAAGGCGATAGTTGAAATATAGCAGCTGAAACAATACTGGGGAAAAGATGGAGAAGGACGATAAAGAAATATTGCGCGGTAGTAATGCCTGACGTAAAAAATACCTTTAGGAGATCCCTGGCTAGAATCGAAACCGTACTCTGCTGAATATATGTAGTTATAAACTACTTTGCCGACAGAAAGTTGACGTACCAGACTGACGTTTGCTTTAAGTACTACAGCGTCACCGCGAGAGTATCACAAAGCTCGGTTCTTGGGCCTTATGGGAACATAATGTAGAATGGACCCTGAGTTAAGGTGATCCTGCTATCGCCGGGGTTGCTATGGCTGAACACATCCAGAAGATCGAGTCTGCAACAGATGAAGCAGTCGCCAGAGTAGAAAAAATTGCTAGAATCTGCCGGCCTAAACCTAGCTGATCACAAGACCGAGGCTGATGTACTTATAACCAGCCAAAGGACTGTAGAATATGAGAATTTCCGAGTTATGAATCAAACTATTTTTCACGGGAAACTGAACGTATAACTATGACTTTGAGAGATGACTTTCTACGACTGCATATGTCGACTTCTATTAAGAAACGTGGAAGTAGTTTTGGCAGAAAAATAATTTATAAAACAAGTAAAAGTGTTATAATCGGTCTAGCCGATGATTTGATACCCTCCACTGCATACAAGTCATGCAAAATGTTTGGCATGTGAATAGTGAATTAGTATGTAGATGTACATTGTACACGCATGAGTTTAATATCGGTTTTGTGTGTGAGATACTAGAACTACTTGACCGACATAGCCCATTTCCAATGTCAACCTGACGACGCGACACAATTCGTTTGAACGGTATGTGTTTTCAACGGGCAGACAGACAGACGGACATGACTTAATCGATTCCGAATTTCATCCTGATTCAGAATATATAATTTACTAGCTGAACCCCCGCTAGCTTCGCCAGGCCTTTTTTTGCTTTTCTAATTTTTTTATTTTTTTTATTTATCTACGGGCGACAATGTTTCCAATTTTTTTTTTTTTTTTTTTTGCATTGGAGGTGCCACGCCCCTTTGTCCAACTTTGACCAATCTTCACATGAGCACTCCAGGGCACCAATACCTAAGATTATCTGTAAGTTTGAGCTCAATCAATTTGGTGGTTTTCGAGATATACAATTTTGGATGTTTTTTTTGTATGGGCGGTGCCACGCTCCTTTGTCCGATTTTGAATTTGTTTAGCCTACTCCAATAGCTTGGAGAAGTGCTTAGGTCTTCTTTAGTCCCAAACCTCTCCCAACTATCAGCAACTGTCATCACTTTTTTGAACAAACGAGTGACGTGCAGTTTTAGTTAAAATTTTCACCACCATATAGGATATTCAAACTTAGAGACAGGGCATTAATGGAGCTCTTGGCAGAGTGCATAAGGCACTGGCTTTCAGAATGAAGCCACCTTTTCCAGTGAACTATTTATCTATAGTGGGCTAGTGGGCTACGGTTCCTTGATGATGTCGCGATACCGGGACCGACTGAATATTGGCACTTGTTATATAGATGATTAGTGGAGAGTGAATAATTTTTTACAAAGGCGCTCTTTGCAGACAGTTGAGCAGACAGTAGAAGAAGGAATAGGTAAACAAAGGAGGATATTTAATCAAGAACTATATAAACATAAAAACCATTCGACGACATCGCATCGGTCTAGTAAAATTGGACAAGATTGTACTCAGTGGAGTTACACAATAATTGGAGAAGCCACGACCTTATCAGAACGCAATTACATACCGAAGCAATGCGGTAACTGAAGAGAATAGTTGCTGAGGCCATGGTTCACACGCAACAGTAGCAACCCTTAAAGAAGTACAAACTATAACGACATGTTGGTCGAAAAAGTTAAATTTGTATAAAGAGTCCCAATTATAATTGACCTATTGTTTTAAAATTTGTTCTAAAAAACGATAACTGGGACTGGACGGCCATTAATTAAATAATTTAATGACGATTCGAAAAACACCCATATATACCTAATTACCTACCTGCTACATTTTAAAATTATGTCGATTAAGCAATGTGTAAATTATTTGCAATAAACACTTGCAACACCCTTTAATGTTTTGCCAAAAACCTGTAGTTACAAAATAATTTCGTGCACAAGGGAACAACAAATATTTTGTTGACAGTAGTATTCTGTCTGTTTTACACGGCGGAGATGTCAATTAAAACAAAAGAGAGAGCAAACGGAAATGATGCCAATATACCATAAATTAATGGCAGACCAACTCAAGACTCAAAATAAATTTATCTGACTGCCTCAACACTATAGTTGGCCCTTTGGCATATCTCGAAATGCAGCGGTAAAAATACATTCGTGCGGTACACAAAACACAACATTATTCAAAAACAATTCTATGGATACACGCATTTTCAAGTTGATTGCACTCTGTGAAGGACGATTACAAGTGAAAAATCATGCAACACGAAATGTAAACGTCTGGTTGTGCGACATGACACTAAAAATAAACACACACCCCAAAGCTATTTTCAATTTGTGTTCATCTAAAAATACGAAGAAAAAAAAATCCAAATACCCCGTGCAAATGTCAACATTTGCCAACAATTAATGTTTGTTTAGAATTAAAAAAAAAAAAATTATACAACAAATTCCTCTGTCTAAACTGAATTCCGATTTTGTTTGTTTGAATTTTTTTAGTAAAACTTTTTTGGCACAAATCCGAAAAGAATACGTTTATAACGTAATAATTCTTCCGCGTCGTGTAAACAACTAAACTCAAAAAACATTTGTACAACTAAAATGAAATTCCTTGCGGGTAAATGTTAGGGGAAGGCACACACGAGTTCACATGATGAAATTTTTATCCTGATCAATATACCTTTAGAAAATCGAACAATTCACTCCATTGGAAACGCAACTTCTTCGCCTCGGTTCCGTGGGAGTGGAAACACTTGCATGCAATCATCAAGCGAATGTTCCAGAGCCAAGCCAATGCGTGTAGTAGCTTGTTGACATTTTAAAGTAATTCGAGCGCGATTACAATGGCATGTTGATGCAGCAGAATAATTGCCAACATGGGGCGGTAGACAATCCGGCGCGAGGGTTTTTTTTCTCTTGGTTAAATTGCATTAGGAACCGCACCACTCTTTGGGTGAGAATAAATGCAATCTTGTACGGACAGCAGAAGGTGAGTAACCTAAAAGGGGAGACCGACAGACCGGATATGGCGTCGTCGGGAGACGATATCGCGGTGGCGGTGGCGATATACCATTAATTTGCATTTTATAATTAATCACCAGAAGACAAAACAAAACAGAATTGTTGGGAAACGATGTCTTGCCATGCAATCGTCAGAGCGGGCGGCTATAGATAGGGAGTCGTGTTTTACGAAAAATGCAAAACAATTAAACATTTAAGTGCTTCCGCTGGTGGTGCGGTGGCTCCCAAAGTCTCAACCCAATCCCAAGATAATGTATTAAGAAACTATAGTCACATTATTATGTATGCAATTTTACCGGCCGCATAGAGATTAAAAAGTTGCATGCAAATCAATTTCATCGCAGTTTCGGATTGTGCAAAAAAATAAAAAACTTCCGGCAAACATATTTTATTTTTTTATTTTTTTTATTGCCTTAAGAACAAGTGACGACTTTCCCAGGCAAGGCTTTAATTTTTAACGAGAGTTCGTTTCTTTCTCATGGTTGTCAAATAAATTTTATTATACCATCACGAGTATGTCTTATTCATAAGACACACTTGAACTTGATTTCAGCCGCACGAGGTCTAAATGTGGTTTCGCTGTGGTGGTCATGTATGGTTTTAAGTTTAAGTATTCAGTTCAAGGACAAGAGCAAAGTGACTAATGCGTGGAAGAAGGGTAACAGAAAAACTTTCATAAATTCAATTAGGAGAAGGTACTAGATTATCGCCTCCATTTGTTCAGAAGCTAAAAAAGAATGCATTTTTTCAACCAAGTGCTTATGTCCAGGTCCCACGCACATCACATTTTTAAGAGACTCAACGTCTCTCAGTCTCTATCCGTTAGAGCTCGAGAAGCACTGATCCAATTTACGTTTATAGATTTATTTTCTAGCTAGGTTTTATACAGTACCTTGCCATATTATTAGACCCAACTAAAAGGGTCAGATCTCTCCCCGATCAAAGGCGGCCAAGTTTTTGGTCTATTGAAGGCATTAAACCTCCCCTAATATGATATTGCGGATGTAGTTGGAGTCTCGCGAATTTCTGTAAAGAATATACAAAATAAATGGATCTTTTGGAGTCTTTAGACCCGAAGAGGAAGGGTAATTGCGGTAGGCCTCTCAACACAACCCCCAGAACAGGCCGCAAAATTCGGGATATTTGTACAACCAATCGAAAATTACAAATTCCCTGTTGGCAAAGAAGGTTTCCGATGAAGGAATAAGAGTTTCCCATCGAACAGTGCAGCGTAGATTGGCTGAAATTGGTCTTGTTGCCAGAAACCCAGCTCGAAAACCATAACTGACTGCCAGCATGATTAAGAAGCGTCTCGACTGCATATTTGGTGGGACTTAGTTCATTTGGCTAGTGGGAGTTAGTTCCAGTTGGGACTTAGTTCGTAGGGCCTTCATTACAGATTTAAAATGTATTTTAGGGCCCTACGAACTAAGTCCCAACTGGAACTAACTCCCACTAGCCAAATAAACAAAGCCCCACAAAATATGCAGTGAGATTTAGTTCATATGTTTGGGAGATAGTTCGTAGTTTATTATGAACAAATTTCCAATGAATTAAGTCCCAATTTTAGAGAAGTGGGAGTTAGTTCAGTTAAATTGTTTTGACGAAAAAATAAATCTTACATACAAAAAACCCCGCACTTAATTATTGGGGAGGGGTTGAAGGGGGGCAGCATGCCCCCATACATATTCCATTGTGCCTACCTAATAGGAGATCAAATGGAAGGTCAATTTCAGTAGGCACCGTAGTATATGTATGGGCGCCATGCTGTCTCCCTGCAACCCCCCTGCTTGGGGTCACTGTTGGATTTGGAGGTTGGGAGTAAGTTCATTTGGGACTTAATTCATAAAGAACAAAGTCCCACTATTGGGTTTTGATTGATTCTTATATTGGACTTTGTTCATTCTTAGTTGGGTCTTACGTTACTCTCGCCTCCCAACATCTTTACCCAGCTATATCAGACTGGATAGTATCGGATAGTCCCTCATTTTCAGACCACCGGTACATATCCTTCACTCTAAATTGTAGCTTCACCCCCCAGAAATCAGTTTATCGCAACCGGCGAAAAACAGACTGGGTTAAACATAACTCCATTCTATCTGCGAATTTAGCTCACTGTAGACACTCGCCACCCGGCGACCAGAGAGAGCTCGACTCGCTTAACAACGTGCTCACTTCCGCCCTGGAATGGGGCATTCAGTGGATCCTGTCCCCTCACCAAAATGAAGGAGGGCAAGAAACCACCGTGGTGGAATAAGCAACTAATTAAACTCCGCTGCGAGAGCAGAAAGGCATTCAACAAAGCCAAAACCTCGAAGCTTGACACGGACTGGGAGATCTACAAAGGTAGCCTAAGGCTTTTCAAAAAAGAAGTTCGAAAGGCACAACGTAGATCCTGGCGTAACTTCTGCGAGAACATTAACAGCGTTAACGAAGGCTCCAGATTACGTAAGGTCCTATCCAAAACGTCCACTGTACCGAGTGTACTAAAAAACCCCAGTGGTTAATGGGCAGAATCAGAGGAACAATCACTGGATCTGCTCATGGACACTCATTTTCCTGGCTGCACGCCCTTCACCGGTAATCCTGACTTCAGGAATAGTACCCCTTACCCGGCATCTCCAACCACATTAACCGTTTCTGAGGAGAAGCTAAGGTGGGCCGTCAATAGCTTTAAACCGTACAAGTCACCTGGACCTGATAACATCTTCCCGGCGCAACTACAGAACGCCTTTGACATTGTCAAAGACATTCTCAGGCACATTATTGCAGGTTGCATAACGCTGGGTTGTATCCCATCATCCTGGACTGCGGTTAAAGTTGTTTTCATTCCAAAAGCAGGTAAGACCTCTCACATACACCCCAAGGACTTCAGACCAATTAGTCTGTCTTCCTTCCTTCTTAAAACTCTCGAGAGGATCATCGACCTCCACATCAAGGACACTGTTGACCGATCACTGTTGTCAAGATCTCAACATGCATACCAAAAGGGCAAGTCAACAGAAACTGCTCTTCACTCGATTGTTGGTTCGATAGAGAGGTCCCTCTCACTCAAGGAATATACAATGGCTGTCTTTCTTGATATAGAGGGGGCCTTTAACAATATCAAAACACAATCGATCATCCAAGCCTTAAACAAGCTAAATATTGGCGAACAAATCTGCCGCGTAATCACCCACATTCTAACAAAAAGGATGGTGAGGGCCACCTTTGGCAGCAGCGCTGTTGAAAAACTTGTGCACAGAGGCACTCCACAAGGTGGAGTGCTTTCTCCATTGTTATGGAACATAGTTCTTAACGAACTTCTGATCTCGTTGGAGAGCTCAGGGTGCAAAGTTGTGGCCTACGCGGATGACGTCGCCTTACTCGCTTCTGGAAAGTACCCACAGACACTTTCCGACATCCTGCAACTCGGTTTGCGTAAATTAGTCTCCTGGACCGACAGTTGCGGTCTTAGCGTCAACCCGACGAAAACGGAATTAGTCTTATTCACAAGAAAGGTAAAGCTTCCCGCTGTCACTCCTCCAAATCTCAAAGGAACTCCACTCGAGTTCATTAGCAGCGCTAAATATCTGGGGCTGAGGCTGGACAGGAAGCTCTTATGGAGAGAAAATATTGCCGAACGCGCTAGGAAATCCCTAGTGGCTCTATACTCATGCAAAAGGGCTGTAGGCTCTCGATGGGGCCTTCAACCCAATATAATGCATTGGCTTTATACTGCGGTCATAAGACCGATAATTCTATACGGCATCGTTGTGTGGTGGCCGGCCTTGAACAAAAGTTCCAATCTAAAGGTCTTAGAGAAGATTCAGCGCTTGGCATGTATGTGCATCACGGGAGCACTGAGGACATCTCCAACCGCCGCTCTGCAAACCATGCTTAACCTACTTCCACTAGACATCGTCAGTAAAGAATATGCCACCAACGTGGCGATCAGATTAAGGGAAGGGAAACACTGGAGAGGGCAACCAATTGGACACGCCAGCATCCTTCTACAGACGATCCCCCTGCCCACAAATACCGACTATCTGCCTACGAAAATCAACTTCGAAAGAGGCTTCACCCACGAAATACCGGACAGAAACCAGTGGGATTCCCAAAATGTCCTACACAAATCACTGTCAATATTCACAGACGGTTCTAAGACACCAGAGGGAGTGGGCGCCGGGGTCTTTTCAGAGGAATTGAACCTGGGCCTCTCCTTCAGTCTTCCGATACACTGCAGTGTTTTTCAGGCCGAAATTACAGCTATTCGTCAAGCTACAGCGTGGCTGTCGATTAATTCGGTATCGCAAAGGGATATCGTTATATACATTGATAGCCAGGCTGCAATCAAATCCCTAATATCCAGCGAAATAAGATCCAAGGCGGTGGAAGATTGCCGCATATCTCTAAACGAGATAGCTGGACAGTACAACCTCACCCTCTGCTGGGTTCCAGGTCACTGTGACATCCCAGGGAACTGTGCAGCAGACGAACTAGCAAGGCGAGGCTCCTCAGGCGTGGAGAGCATAAGCCTGCGCAACGTGTATGCACCACTCTCCCACTCTAAACAAATAATTCATGCGGACGCAGTAATGAGTGCAGGCTTCAGATGGAAACATTTGGGATACTGCGATACTGCCAAGCTCACCTGGCCAGCTCTGGACGCAAAGCGATCCAAGGAGCTTTTTCGACTTAATAGATCTAGCATCTCGAAAGTTGTTAATGTGATCTCCGGGCACTGCGTATTAGGCAGACACGCCCAAAGGCTTGGTCTGCCATATAATGACTTCTGCAGAAGCTGTAGGGACGAGGAGGAGGACGAATCCGTCACTCACTTTCTTTGCAGCTGCCCTGCCCTGGCCAATCTAAGAAGGGCCTATTTAGGAAACTATTTTCTCAATGATCTCAGTGATGTAGGTAATATCAGCGCCGCTAACATTCTTGGCTTTATAACCGGCAGCAAATGGTTTACATGAGTAGCCAGTAATAGAAACAGCTCCCCAAATCCCAGTGGTATGCACAATGGGCCGAATAACGGCCTACGTGTTTCTCTCATCGAGAGCCACTTTAAACTAAACTAAACTAAACTAGTTGGGTCTTAGTTCCTAAAAATAATGGGAGTTAGTTCATAGTATAGTTTTTGGGACTTAGTTCGTTTTGGCTAGTGGGAGTTAGTTCCAGTTGGGACTTAGTTCGTAGGGCCTATCAAAGGTGGTCCAAGGCAATTCAGAGATAATGCTATGTTGCCTGCTATCACCACTTTTTGTTAGGCCCTTTGTGAATGATTTTACCAAAGGAACATTTTTTTCTCCATTTCGTTCACTAAATGTTGAATTTTCCGTTAATTTGTTATCTTTATTCTGAAAAATGACTATAATTGACTTTTCATTCATTAAAAATTAAATACACATGTACTTTTCTTTAACACTTAATCACACAGTCGTCCGCAAAATAATCGACGACAAAAATGCATCATTTCCACGACAAACGTCGTCACTAAACGCCTCACGCAATACTGACGATCGTCGTCGAAAAATACAATCTACGTTTTTTGACATTTCAGACGACATTTGTCGATCGTCGCTGCGACAGAGGTCGCATATTTTTAGTCGCCAATACAAAATAGTCGTGTCGTTTTTTTTAGAGTCGTAAACGACAAGAAGGGTGACTGTGTGTCGTTTTTTTTGTTGGAGCGAAACCTTAGGGAAAACATTTGCATGGGAAGAAATATTTTTTCATTGAATTTACTTAAAACTTTTTAATACCTAAAAAATCTAGGTAACTACTTCAGCATTTTTTAAAAAAACTTTCCATAAGGGGTGTAAAGATTACCCTTACCAATTTTAGGAAGCCTGTTCAGTTCATTCATAATTAAAAAAAAAGAATAGATTTTATAGGACCGACATATCCAAAAGAAAGAGCAAAGTAGAGTCTTGGGGGCCACTTTGTCTATAAAGGCTTGTCCACGCACCAAATCAACACTTAGAAAACATTGTTTTGAAAACATTTTTCATTTCTATTAAAGCATTTCCTAAATGTTTCTGAAACGTTTCAAAAACGTGTTCCCAATTTTTTGAGACATTTGAATGTTTTTAATTTGTTCCGAAGTTTTAGTGAAAGAAAATACATATTTTCAAACGAGAATCTCATTTTTAAACTTGTTTCATCGTCATGAAAAATATTTTATAAAAGAAAGAAAAGCGAATAAAAGATGGCTAAAGTGTTGGCAAAGAACATTTCTACAAAACTTTTATTATTAATTTTATTTTTGTATTCTTCACACTTTGGATTCCATTAATTGCACAATTTTTTCCTGACACCCTATTTGTTTGTTTATGGTGCAAAGATAACAAGAGATTCCACAATTGTAAACAAAAAACTAAAAGAAACGACAGCACTGAGTGAGAGCTATCCTGTCAGCAGATTTGCTGAACTCGTTGAATATTGCAAAAGTTGCATTTTCTTTAACAACCCAACTATTCGAAATCGTTTTCGTGGCGTTTTCATGGGAAACGACTTCAAACAAGTCGTTTTGAAAACTGCAATACGCATGGAAAAACTTCTGTTTTCAAGGTAGTTTTCGACTCTGTGTGAATAGAATATTAGAAACAAAATGAAAATGAAAACGTTTTCAGAAACACTTTATCAAAATGAAAACGTATTCGAAACGTTTGCGAGACGTTTGCAAAAAATTTTCAAAACGTTTCTGAAATTTTGTCCTAAATGTTTGTTTGACATGGGCCTTAAGGTGTTAGAGGTAATAATGACCCAAGACAAGATCTTTCTGTTGCATTCCAACCTCTCTTAAAAATAATAATAAAAACGAAATGCCTTTCCCATTGGAATAAAACCCCGGACTTTGCCATTTTTAAATTACATATCTGATTGGCGCAGGGACATAAGTCCATAATGGCCTTATGGCCTTATTCGGTGGGACATAATTACATATTTTGATTATGGACTTATGTCTCACCGAAGTGGGTTATAAGTCCATAGAAATCATCTATGGAATTATGTCCCATCTAACATGTTCTCGTGAATTTCCACTTTTATTTATTCTCAGACGCAAAATTGTATTTTACTTTGTTTTTCTTTGAATATGAGAAAAAGGAAATTAGGCTTTATCAACTTTTCATATTGCATATCACCAAAGACATCACAAATAAACCGTCATTACGGTGGGTTTCCTTTTTTACCATAAAGAACTTTCCATTAGTTTTAAATGCACTTCTTGCCCAGTTTTTAATATCTGCAAGGCAAGCAGACTATTTTAAATGGCAGGTCCTGGCACACTGCACAAATGTACATTGTACAATAGGAGCGATCAATTTGGTCATGTAAATAAACCAAAGGCGTAGCCAGGAAACGATTGCGAAGGGAAGGATCGACTTAAAAATTCGCGCGAATTTTTTATTTTCACACCCCTGTCCCTGCCCAAATCGATCCTCCCTTGCTCAAAATTTTTTTTGGATGCGCCTTTAGATTCTTCCCACGGAAAATTGTATCCCTCATATGGTGTCAGGAATTATGATCTATACAATAGTCTGCTTGTCTTGCACATATTAAAAACTTTGCAAGAAGTGTATTACTGCATTTATGGCTAATTGAAGATACGTTAGGAAAAAAAGGAAACCCACCATAATAACGTTTTATTTGTGATGTCTTGAATGAATTAGAAAAAATGAAAAAGTGTTCCCAAATTGTTAATATTGCAATCAGTGGCCGATTATTAATTCAAACGGTATAAACAAATTTTTCTTATAGAAAAATAGCATTTGGTCTTATGTCTCAAAATAATTTGGCTTTATCTTGCTTTGCAGAATGTTACAATTTGGTATTATGTCGCTTTCCAAAGCGACTTAAAAAAGTTGGCCTTATGTCACGGCAGCTATTTATGCTACCAATAAAATTGTGGACTTATGTCCCATTTTTGAAAAATAAATTATGGACTTAAATCCCACATATTTTGATTATGGACTTATATCTCATGGACTTATGTCCCTGCGCCATCTGATTACGGCAAATTAGGACCTAAAGTGTTTGTTGACTTTCTTCGCAAAAAAATATTGATGTGCTGGAATGGGTATTCTAACTCCAAATCAGGACATATTTGAGGGCCATTATAAAAACTTATTTAATTCACATATTGTATATTGTAAATTTGGATAGTGTAGGTAGACTAATACGTATATTTATATTTGTGTGTAGTACTCACAACTTGTTGCCCTAAGTCACACTTAAACTATGCATGATTTGATTATGTCCCTTTGAACTTACCTAAAAATAAAAGAGGAGGAAAATATGATTAGATAAATTATTATTTCATAGACAGGCGCTAAATTATTATTTTACATTTACTTATATTTAAAATATAAATACAAATTTGAAGATGTTTTTTTTTTTAAATAAAAGGGAGCGTATCGGAATCCCGCTTTTTGAAATCCCGCTTTTCAAAAATCCCGAAAAAAAAGTTTTAAAATCTCGTCTGCTAAAATACTGCCTTTTTAAAATCCCGTCTTCTAGAATCCCGCTTGTTCAAAATCCCGATCTATTTTAATCCCGCTTTTTAAAATCCCGCCAATCCCGTTTTTTTACAAAACATTGTTATCAAAAAAATAGATGTTGGTTATATGCGCTTTTTTATTATATTATTATATATTTAAAAATATTAAAAATACTCGACCAAAAAGAAAATGCATCCGAATGTTTTTAGTTTTTACTGTAAGCACACATTTGTTTTTGCTTACATATTCTACATTGTTTTTACGCATTGCGAAAATAGTATATAATGCACATAAAAACCTACCTCTTGCTAACGGTTTTACCCTTTTGAATATCATATAACATTACTAAATTTTTTTTTTTTTAAATTATTGTCATATTTATTACTTAAAAATTTATTTTGATATTATTTATTTCTTATTTTGTTACTTCCTCTAAAAATGATAAATATTAAAATAAACTGCATTTCAAAAAAACACTCATTGCTTAATTTATTTTAATTTTCTTATTATCCCGCTTTTACAATCAAAAGTAGTTGCTTTATTTTAAAAAATCGCCGCGATAATAAGAAACGGGATTATAAGAGGCGGAATTTTAAAAAGCGGGATTTTAAAAAAGCGGGATTATAAAAAGCGAGATTTTAATAGCGGGATTTTAAGAATCGGGATTATAAAAAGCGGGATATCGAACCCAACCCGTAATATTATAAGTGAAGTAAAATCAAACAAAGGTGGCAAAAAATTAATAGTTGGCGGCTACGATTATCACCTTGAAAACCAAGTAGGTGCAATTTTCCGATGGTGCTGTTCGCAGAGAAAAAAAAAATTTTGCAAGGGAAGAGTCAATACAACTTTAAAAGACGGAGAACATATCATAAAAAAGGCACCATCAGAACATTGCCACACTCCTGATTCATGTGTTAAAGAAGTTTGCAAAACAAATAGCAACATAAAAAAAGCTGCAGAATCACTCTGTTTTAATCCATCGCAGATTATACGTTATAGTGTAGTGGAATGTGAATCTTCTGTGAGACCATGCTTATCCCGCTTTTACAATCAAAAGTAGTTGCTTTATTTTAAAAAATCGCCGCGATTATAAGATAATAAGAAACGGGATTATAAGAGGCGGGATTTTAAAAAAGCGGGATTATAAAAAGCGAGATTTTAATAGCGGGATTTTAAGAATCGGGATTATAAAAAGCTGGATATCGAACCCAACCCTAAATAAAAATATGCTTGTTAAAAGTTAATCTGAGTTGAAGATGACAAATTCTTTCATTACGTTGAACATAGGACGGGAAATAGACCGACGAAGTGTGGGAGCAAAGGTAAGCCCAACGCGAGTCTATAACAAGAAGAGTATCTGTGAATGCAATTCTTTGATGCATCCTCCAAGAAGAACACAACTAGGGTGTGCACTGTCGTTTAACAATAATATGAAAGGGAATAGATATTTTTTCATATTTTCACATTTCACCACAAAAATGCGAATGCAGTGTCCTATTTGTGAAAATAATTAAAATTATTATTATTTGCTTTTGAAAACCCTAAACCAGAAACAAAATACACCAAAAGCGATGAAACGATTGCAAAATAGCTATCGTTCAATCGCATCGTTTTGACGACGCCATTTGACAGTTGATTTGTTTACATGAAGCAATAAAAAGCGATGATCGTCCAATTGTTTTGATGATAATCGCTTTTTAGTTGTTACGCGAAGTAGAAGTATCGTCGAGACGACGTCGTTCGATCATTTTAGCCTTACGCGATTAGACCCCAGAATTTTTTTAAAGTTCGTGAGAAAAAAATGTCGATGGAGATTCTCAATATTTGAGAGCAATTTATTTACCCCGGTATCTGAAACAGCTGTCATGTGATTAAGACATTTTGTGAAATGTGAAAAAGTTCAGCAATTCATATATAACTTCACATGTAAAGATCGTTTTCTGAAACGGAGAAACGTCGTTGTTAACCATTTATTTCCTAAACAAATTAAAATTATGGCATTACACATATTTAATGATAATATTTAAAAACGTTGGCGCATTAACTTTACAGATCGCGTTCGCCAATTAACACTTAAACCCGACCTATGATTGGCCATTAAAATAAAAACTTCAAAACAAACCAATTTCGAGTAGAAACTATTAAACACTGTCTTCCAAAAAAAATGTTATAATGACATCACGCTGTTGTGTGTTCATAATTTCTTTTTTTAATTTCCTCCTCAAGTGATAGATGACCTAACGCAACGGATATGCTCAGCTGTGTGTGTGTGAGGGGGATCCCCGAAACCCAAAATAATGTCCAAATATCAAGATTGCAAAATGTAACAAAAATTTGTTTTCCAATAATGATTTCTCTCAAAACCACTATAATGACCATAGAATGACCGGTAATACATACACTGCAATGCAATTTACCCATTATTGCTTTCAGATACTTCCATTTCAAGCTGCTATACTATTTTAATCCAACTTGGCTGAGTTTTCCCAATCACTTATGTAAATTACGTATCACTAGCTAAGCACTTAAAATAGTAGAATATAATTTCGCACATGACCACCACACTATTATCATCCGTTACCCGACTCAATCCGAGCAAAACTAGAACAAACATTTAGAAATAGATTCAACTTAGTTTGCTCGTCTTGTTAGTTCTAGATACTATACACCAACTATCTCTCGGCGCTATTAGTTAGGTTTACGTATTTCGTAAACATAACAAATCAAAGATCAAATGTTACCATTTCTAGAGCAATCAGGGGCAATCGAATAGAAATTTGTTTTCGCGATTTTTTTTTTCGTTCGTTTCGCACTTTCCGCGAGTGCAAAATTCAAGACAATATATTTGCACTTGATGTCGATTGATTCAATTTGGCTGAGGTGAAGTATCAAAATAATACAAAATTGCACAAATGTGTCAGTTGTGCCAGTTGTGCATCTGGTAGTAGAATGCGTATCGATACTTGTCCGTCGGACTACTGAGCGAAATTTTTTTGATTGTTTCTGAGTCTGACACGGACACCACAGCCAGACGAGAACACTGAGCATGGGATGATGTGTGCCCGATTATGATGATGATGATGATCAAACATCACAATCTCCAGCGTCGCCGTCAAGCTACATCACTTCAACTATCATGGGCGGTTTGGATAGAAATAATTCCCCATCTGTGTAAGCAGATAGACAAAACAAAAAAATGAAAATGAGCTCGTACCTACTGCAACAGTATGTGTTGAAAAATAGTCCCATATCTTTTAAAGCTCTTTTTAAATAGTTTGTTACGCAAAGACTTAGAAACTACTCAACCAATTTCGCAGTTTTTTTTATTAGTGTTGGCAGTGTTTAGGGGGTGTTAGCAGAACTCTCGCGCAGTTATCTTCATGACTGAACAGATTTGAATGCATTTTTCACCGCATTTCTCGGGAAAGTGTAAAGGGTGGGCCATTTAGTGGTTTCTTTTTAAATCATAGGTTATTTTGACACTGACTACTATTTCCCGCTCGAAATCTTGACAGAAAGTCACTATCATACCTCCGCGGAACGAAATGAGTCGCTTATGGCTTGAACAACGTTAGGAAATATTGAAAACTTATTTCCAAAGTGAGTGCTGTGTAGCCCAAACAGTGCGTTTTTTGAAAATAAGTTTTGGCCGAAATGAAGCACCCACCGCCTGCTATACGCAAGTTTGTGCAAAAAGTTCGTGAAACTGGTATGCTAGTGGACAACACTCATGGTCCCCGTCGTCGTACGGTGCCAATGCATCCACAGAGAGTGACAGGTTTGGTGCGGATCGTGGAGTTGTGGCATCATTGAACCATTTTTCTTTGAAAATGAGGCTGGGAACAACGTTTCGGTCAACTGTTACAGAGCCATGTTAGCCGACTTCTTTTCTTTTTACTGAAATTAAAGACATGGATTTGGACGATCTCTGGTTTATGGAGGATGGCGCGCCATGCCACACAGCCAATGCCACAATCGATCTTTTGCTTACCCAATTCCCAAATCGTGTTATCAGCCGTCTTGGTGATGTCAATTGGCCGTCTCGGAGCCGCGATTTGCCCCTTTGAAATTTTTTTTTGTGGGGAACCGTGAAAGACATATGTTATGCCAACAATCAGGAAACGATTCAAGATTTGACGGTCACAATGGAACATTTTATATGGAAATTTTTGCCATTGTGACTTCGTAAAAGTTAGTCTGGACACTAAAAATTATTATTAGTATCTGCCGCGGATAGTGTTCATCGCTCAGTTGGCGAAAGTGGTAATAACTTGTACAATTCACGTTAACCCCACATTTTTATTTTCATCTGGCATCCAACTGTATAGAACAGGAGTTCCCTAACTGTGCGTCGCGACCCCTGGGGCGTCGTGGGGCTATCCTAGGGGCGTCGCAAGACGATACGCACAGGTCGCCTGTACACGACGTTCCATCAGCTTGAGCTCGATGTTGGCCATTGTGTTTTGCCGTGCACAAGAAGTATACGATTTTTGCAGACTTCAACTTGGCGAATTTTGCGTCGAGACTTGGGCCTATACCCGTTCAAGTTCCAACTGACCCAGGAGCTCAAAGTTAATGATAATGGGCCTCCGCACACGGGATGATTCCTGCCGGCAGAAAAATTATATATATGAACTCCTTTTCATTGTGGAGTATTATTTTCACAATTGAAATATTTTGAAAGTTGTGTATGGATTAGTTTTATGCCTTGTTCAACCGCTCAAACTCGGCAGAACATTTTGTAACGAAATGTCTTTTCGCCACAGTCTCACCCATACCCATTCGCCACATTCAACCAAGTCGCCCGTACACAACCAAAACAACTCACCACGCTTCATTACCACCGCCGATCAACACACACACTTGCCGAGACACACACACACACACAACAGAGCTACCGCTACCCACACCTCAGCGACGAAACTCACCATACGCAGCAACTCACCTTACCGCCCCACCGCAGCGCAGTGCCAAACCAATACAAGAACAGAGCTATGACTATCCACACATCCACGACGAAAATCACCACGTGCTCCACATATGTACCAACACACCAACGCAGCGCAGCACCACCACCAACCCACCACTCACGAGCACAGCCTGATCAAATCGACAGCCAGCAGATCAGTCGAGTGGTGGCCGCCGGACCATACACACGGAGGCTGGATCCAGCTACGTGTGTGGAGCAGAAGCGCTCTGGTGGTAACCACTGGGCTCGGGTAGCAAGAGTGGACAGTGGGGACACAGGGTGCGCAGTACATTGCGGCCCAGGTACCCGTCCCTCAATTGCAGTAGTGGTAGTGATAGTCATAGCCGTAGTCGTAGTCGTAGAAGAATAATACAACTTAGCATGCTCCACAGCTACATGAGTCAACACGCAACATCAACAGCAACAGAAACAGCAACAACATCAACGGCAGCAGAAACAGCAACAACAACAACAACAGTAGCAGCAGTACTCAGGAACAACAACGACAGCAGGGCCAACTACAAAAGGCAGGACCGCCTAAGAGCCAGGGCAGTCAGTCGCCTGAGCTCCGCCACGCAGCATAGACATTAAGAAATAGATTTGAGAAAGTGAATAAAAGTTTGAATTTAGTTTGAAAAGTTAAATTGTGCGTTTCAATTCTTCGGTTTCACAACGTTTGGTTGGATTTCCCCTCGCTCTTAGTTTTCTAGGACCCGGACATTCCCGCCGACCTACCCCGGCTGGAAACACTGGGTATAAATGGCGCCCGAGCAGGGACTTCATAATTAAAATAAATTAAAGCAACGACACGAAAGACAGCGCGAATGGGGAAATCTTGGATATACGACCTCAACAAAGAAGAAATTCAATCGGTGCTACAGGAACTGCAGGAGAACCCAACGGGGAAGTTGGAGGAGCTGCGGAAACGGCTTTCAACGTACATCGACAGTGCCAAGGAGGGGGAAGAAAAGCTTCAGGAACTGGAAGCCCGTTACCGACACACACACGTAGGAAAGTTAACAGCCCATCGCAGTACCGAAGGGGAAACTACCGTTCAACCTCCAAATTCACCACACCTAACGGAGCAGAGTGTCACCGGTCGAACGCTAACTTGGAAAACGATCGCCAAAGAAAAACCCAATACCAAACCAGTATTGATACAACGGTCAACCGAATCAGTAGTCATAGCGGTCGACGATCTAGCGGCACAACGAAGTCAGGCGATAGCAAAGAAAACATCAACAACCATGGACGAGACATCCGGAGACAACAACGAAAATACAGTTGACAAATCGATTAAAGAAACGCTAGCAAAGACGACAAACGAACCAGAAATCAGCGATGCAGAAGTTTGCGACAAGGTTCGAAAGTGGGGAATCCGTTACGACGGAGGAAGGGATCCGCTTGGGTTCTTAGCACGGGTCGAAGAACTGGCCACCTGCTACTGCCTTCCTTTCGATCGTATTACTCGAACACTGCCTGAGCTGCTGAAAGACAAAGCTCTGTCTTGGTACCGCAATAATCAAAGCGACTGGAAAAATTGGGACGATTTCAAACAAGACTTTTACCTGTATTTCTTACCACCGCGATATTTTGAGCGACTTGAAGATGACATCCGCCGCCGCGTTCAAAATCCTAGGGAAAAATTCACGGAGTACGTCACAGCAATCCAGACCCTTATGCGGTTGGCCACGGGCATGGACAAGAAGCAGAAACTGGAGAGGATTTACACGAATTGCCGGCCCGAATACAAGCTCTACGCTAAACGAAAAGATTTCACCACGCTGCGGGAACTCATCCTCCTCGCCGAAGAATATGAGTGTATCCGCGCCGACGAACGCCCAAGCCGAGTAGCCACCATACAAGAACCCGCCAGAAGACAAAGCCCCGAAGTGCCCCCAACTCAACATTGGTCTGATCCAGAACGTCATCGTCAGGGACCGGAGCAGCAGAGGAGACCCGAGCTACGCAATTGTTGCTGGAGATGCGGCCAAGAAGGACACTTACGGCAGAACTGTCGGAATCCCCAAGTACTTTTTTGTTGGGACTGCGGAAGACCAGACGTGCGTACGAGAGATTGCTGTCGTTCCAGGGAGGGAAACGATGGGCGAGTTCCCGACAACCGGGGCAACCAGGAACTCGCATAAGTCCTGCCCCCACCAGCCCCAACCCGCTATTTCTTAACGACGACAACCGCATTTACGCCCGCATCACAATCCGAGACGAAATCTTTGAAGCACTTATCGACACGGGAGCAACGCGATCCTTCATGGACTATGATACTGCCGATAAAATTTCCACCGATGTTACACCAAGACCCAACGATGTCCCATACACCCGCCTCGCAGACGGAAGCAATGTGCTAATCCAGGGTAGCACCATCACCAATATTGATTTTAATTCCAACATATACCGACAGGAATTTTTAATCATGCCACGGATGACCAACGCCATAATTCTAGGAATGGATTTCCTTACACGAGTGGGCGTCCTCTTACGCCTCGACTCCAGCATTATCGAGATCCCGAAGCAGAGAAGAAACGAAGCAGCGTTCGTCGCCACCACCGATACTGTAACGGACAACCTACAGCCAACCGATATTCCAGCCCGAAGCCACCCGGAACCACCCCAGTGGAACCCCCCAACGACAGTGAGAGGAAAATGTGAAGAGCAGGCGGTCAAAGAATTTCTTGCCACCGAGTTGCCGAGGTTCGACCAATTGCAAGGAGTTACCAACATCGCCGAACACAGCATAAGAATGAAAGACAGCCGCCCCATTAAACAACGATATTTTCCACGGAACCCAGCTATGCAGGCCATCATCGACAAGGAGATAGACGAGCTTCTACGTGAGAACCGAATAGAACCATCTAAAAGCCCCCACAGTGCCCCAATAGTACTTGTTCAAAAAAAGCAAGGTGAGTGGAGACTGTGTGTTGACTACCGACAACTGAACGCTCATTCTATCCGAGATGCATACCCTCTACCACAAATCCAGGCGATTCTGGACAAACTGCGACAGGGCAAGTTCTTCAGCACCATCGATCTGCGCAACGGATACTGGCAAATACCCATGAACGCCGACAGCCGACAATACACAGCATTCACAGTACCCGGACGAGGACTGTACCAGTGGAAAGTAATGCCGTTCGGACTACACTCCGCCCCCGCCACCTTCCAGAGAGCACTCGATCAGGTAATTGGTCCAGAATTAGAACCATTCGCCTTCGCTTATTTAGACGACATAGTGGTGATTGGGCGAACCCTCGACGAACACCTAAGGAACCTCAAGAGGGTGTTCGACAGACTGATTCAAGCCAACTTAAGGATCAACGTCGAAAAGTGTCACTTTTGCAAAACGGAGTTACGATACCTGGGACATGTGATCGGCCGAGAAGGCATCCAGACGGATCCCGACAAAGTCAACGCCATAACCCAGCTGCCGCCACCCAAGAACATCAAGGAGCTACGCCGATTCCTAGGAGTTTGCTCATGGTATCGACGGTTCGTGGATGGATTTTCAACGCTAGTGGGACCCCTGACTCAGCTGCTAAAGAAAGGGAAAAAGTGGAACTGGAGTAATGAGCAACAAACAGCATACGAGGACCTCAAGGCAAGACTCACGCAAGCCCCCATCCTTGCTTGCCCCGATTTCGACGTGCAGTTCGTGCTGCAGACAGACGCAAGCGACTGTGGGCTAGGCGTTGTTCTACTACAGGAACAAGAAGGAAGAGCACGCGTCATAGCTTACGCCAGCCGGACGTTGAATGGTGCCGAAGCCAACTACTCCGTGACGGAAAAGGAATGCCTCGCCGTCATTTGGGGTATCCGCAAGATGAGACACTACCTGGAAGGATACCATTTCACCATCATCACGGACCACCAATCACTTCGGTGGCTCAATTCCATCGAATCACCGTCAGGCCGAATTGCACGATGGGCTTTGGAACTAATGCAGTACGACTACGAGGTGAAGTATCGACGAGGAAAACTCAATGTCTTAGCGGACGCGTTATCGAGGCAACCCCTCCAAGGATCTGACGAACTCTACGCCGTCGATTTACCCCCGACAAGAGAAGACTGGCTCAGCAAAAAGAAAGCAACCGTTTTAAAGGAACCATCAAGTTTCCCAGACTACCGAGTTGAAGAAGGAAACTTATACCGACACATCCATGACAGCACTGCGTACCTCGAGGAAGATCACATTCCGTGGAAACTCTGCATCGGCGAAGACCAACGAGAACGCGTGTTGAGAGAGTGCCATGACGAGCCAACAGCGGGACACTTAGGCATTAATAAAACCATCGCCAGAATAGCCAAGTGTTACTATTGGCCGGGCATGTTTCGGGACGTTGCGAAGTACGTGCGTCGCTGCATGTCCTGCCAACGGTACAAATCACACCAACGGGCCGAGGCCGGAAAGATGCTCTCCACACCAGCGATAGAACCATGGACAGTGGTGAGCTCAGACTTCGTTGGACCACTACCACGATCCAAGCATGGAAATTCGTTCCTCATTGTATTCCACGACAAGTTCACGAAATGGACCGAGTTCGTTCCAGCCCGCAGCGCCACAAGCAAGAATCTGATTAAAGCATTCAGGGAGCGGATAATTGCTAGATTTGGAGTGCCAAGGATGCTGATCTCAGACAACGGAGCCCAGTATACGAGCCGAGATTTCAACAAGTTTTTAGTGGACAACGGAGTTCAACACCAATTCACCGCCCCCTACACACCACAGGAGAATCCCACCGAAAGAGCCAACAGGACGATTAAAACCATGATTGCACAGTTCACGAGGGAGAATCACCACGAATGGGACGAGCTTCTCCCAGAACTCACATTAGCTATAAACTCCAGCAAACAGGACTCGACCGGATATAGCCCAGCCTTTTTAGTACAAGGACGAGAACTCCAATTGCCAAAATCGCTCTTCACTGAGGTGACCAGAGGCCAAGGAACAGTACCACAATCCCCGGAACAGCGCACATCAAAACTCCAGGACATATTTAAAATCGTGCGTAGCAACCTAAACCGAGCATTTACCAAACAGGCAAAGCACTACAACTTGAGACGACGAGCTTGGTCACCCAAAATAGGCGATCTGGTTTTGCTACGGCAACACCCACTCTCAAAAGCGGCGGACCGTTTTGCAGCAAAGTTGGCACCGAAGTTCGACGGACCATATCGGGTGCGCACGTTCATTTCTCCAGTGCTTGTGAAGCTAAGCCCCACAGGAGGGGAGAGCTCTAAGAACCCACGGAGGGACACCACTGCCCACATAAAGGATATAAAACCAATTATGGACTATGGACCCGAGGAAATGTCCATATATGAGAGGAAAGAGAATTTTTATGAAGTCGGGATGAATGTTTTCTAGGCCTACAGACTTGCATTTGATAGAGAAGATTTCGTTTCCTACATTGTATACCGTATACGTCAACTGCAGTCAAGGAAAATTAATGTTCTCCATTATCCTGTGATGGCGTTAGGCTTCTGCTATGTAGTACGCTTGGAGTAGAGAATCTTCATGTCAATTCTTCTTAATCAGTGTTGTCCTCCGAAACTGTGGTATTGTTGCAGAAAAAACATAATTTGGTATCGTATAACTGAAGTTCTCATAAAAATTCACAAAATTCCTGTGAAGTACATAGTTAAAAAAAAATACGAGAAAGTTAAAAAAAAACTCGATTGGTATTAGGGAAACATACTTCTGAGCCTCACTGTACTCCGTTTCCATATCAAACGTACGTAAGCTTCTACATCGTCTGCCTGCTCTGAATTCTAATTTCCTCTTTCAGTTCCATTGTATATGTTAGGGTTAGCGGTTAGCCTCTGTACGCTATGCCTCTCACTCTCTCTTTTTTTATCTTTCTGTGTTAAAGGCAATTGGATAATTCGAATCGAATATTCGAAACCATCCATCAATTAACCCAAACATATTCCCATTCTCATGCTTTGATCTTTTGTTGTATTACAAACACATGTACGAAATTAAAACATGTGTTAAACAGATAATAAATCTAATACCTAGTTTGCGGATACAAAAATGTTTATCGAAAATTAAATTTTATTTTCTTTAATAACAACAATCGAAAATAATTCGCCAACCGAGAGAAGACAGCAAAGTTGGGTAGTAGCTGGTAGGTATCTGGTATCTTTACCTACTGATTCTTTGTGCAAGTAGGTACGACAAGGTGAATAATAATTGTTTATTCATCTGGTTGGTCTTTAAGATTTATTGCTATTTTTTTGGTTTAAATTTGCAAAAAATTTACAATATAGTACATAGCATACATACACATACAATTTCAGCGAGAGCACATGGTATAGACCGAGACCGGTCTCAGCTCAGTACGTTTGCGATTTGTTTTTTTGTTTTGACATTTATTACTTTGCTTGTGTGTTTGTTTATTCGTGCTTTGCATTTTATTTGGAGATACTTTTTAAATATGCGTGGATTAAATATAAATGTTACATGGTTGTGTCATTGTGTGTGTGTGCGAATAAAATTGTATTATCAACGGGAGCAGAATACGAGAACAGTGTCACTTAAAGTAATTGTTAATGGGAAATGTGATAGCTATTGATACAATGTTGCATGCCAGGGGGAATGGTTGCGAGTTTAAGGACACACAGTTCGTTGTGTAATAATTACTACTAACATTTTTACGGAGGAATTGCACAAGCAATTGTTTACGCTTGTCTAATTTTGGCTCTTTCGACATGAGTGGACCTCGACCATCAATTGTTTGGAGAAGAATTACTTTCGTGACATTGAATTCATTTGAATGCAATGTTTATTGGGCGGGAATTTCGTCAACTATTGTTATACCTACGTTATACCTAGGTAAACCAAAACCCCGATTAAAAACAACTTATTCGATTTACAATTTGATTAATACATTTTTTTAATTTAACATTTAAGAATAAAGGTAGGTAGGTACCTTTGGGCATATTTCACCAACTTAAGCTGCTGTCTATATTCACAAAACAACTAAAAAAATAAATAAATAGGTGGCGCAACAGGCGGGTGACACCCAAGGCCTAGCTTCTCGCAACCATTCGTTTTGTGTGAGTTTCTATTTTTGGGACGAATGGAAGGGACCTACAACTTTATGCCGAGTCCGAACGGCCGAATTGAGAAGTTTTTTTCATGACAGTCATACTCTCGGATGTTTGTCAGACGACCGCGAGAGGTGGCGCAGTAGAAAAAACTTGTAAGATGTAATTTGTGTTTTTCCGGGGATCGAACCTGGTATCCCTCGCACAGTGCGCTACTGCGCCCACAAAACAACTATTAATATGAATTATGACAGCTAACGCTACAAGACTTCTTCAATTTGGCAGTTTGGTCATACTACAGTGGCCGGCATAAGTATTTTGACAAAACTAAAGTTAGGTAATTCTGCTCTTGAAGGGGTAAAAGGGGGGTCAAAGTTTGTATGGAAACATTTTTATTTTTCATCCGATTGACTTCAAACTCGGTTTGTGTACTCTCTATGAGAAATAAAGATAATTAATTTGTCCGATTTTGAAAATTTTGCTTGAAGTCCGAGTTATGGGCGATGACCCCTTTTAAGGAGGACCTTTTCTTAATTCACCAACCGTTCGTCGTATCGATTTGAAACATTGTAATGCGTCCAAACTTCATAGCTGTTGAATATGCTGATCGCTTCATCTAACACCATCGTACGTACTCAAAAGATATTCTACCGGAATTCTGTAAGAATGGGGTTATACTGCTATAGAGTGGTACACATCCTCACGATCTTTCCGGTTGCATATGTTGCACAGTGTAGGAAGATCTGGGCAGTGTGGAATATAATTAAGGATTGGCTAACTCAGAAATATGTTGTGTTCCATCCATAGATAGTGGCTCAGTCTGCTATAATGTGATCTTTGTTGAGATTCCCGTGCTTCACAAACTAATTGATTATATCTATATTTTTGAAGTGTTTTCACCAATAGGCCGTTAGACATAATTTTAAGAGATACTAACAACTAACTGCTCCTTGTGTACTTTCTTAGGTAGGTTTCCTGCGGTTTATATTTATAAAAATGACTGTGAAGGAATATCTGTGTGTCAAATCATGAGGACTGCGCGAGCGAAGCCGCGGGCAAAAGCTAGTTATATATAAAAATGAAGATTCCGACTGACAGATCAGCAACGCCCAGCCTAAACCATGTGCTCTAGAAAGCTGAAATTTTGTGCAGTTTTTTTTTATGATGTATACAAGCACTAAGGAAGGATTTTTTTTTAATTCAACCCCTAAAGGCCCTAATGGGGTAAAAGGGGGGTCAGAGTTTGTATGGGAAGATTTTTATTTTTCATCCGATTGATTTCAAACTCGGTTTGTGTACTCTCTATCAGAAATAAAGAAAATTTTTTCTTCGATTTTGGAAATTCTACCTTTAATGGGGTTAAAAGGGGGGTCAAAGTTTATTTTTCATCCGATCGACTTCAAACTTAGTTTGTGTACTTTATTAAAAGAAAAAGAGATAATTAATTTTTCCGATTTTTAAAATTTTGCTTGGAGCCCAAGTTATTGACGATGACCACTTTTAAGAGGCCCTTTTCTTAACCGTTCGCCGTATAAATTTTAAACTTTGTAATGCGTCCCAAAGTAAGGGTAAAATAAGGGGTAAAAGTTCCCCCCATTCTAAAGATGGTGCTTATCATATCGCTGTATTTGCCAGCAAAGAAATATGTTTTGTCCCATAGATTGTGACTCAATCTGCTATGCTATAGTATGATCTGTGTTGAGATGCCAGCGCGTCACTAACAAAAATATTGATCATATAATTTTTGAACTGTTTTCCCCAATAGGGCATTAAACACATTTTTTAAAATATACTAACTTCTCCTTAGGTACTTCCTTAGGTAGGTTTCTAGCGTGATATATAAATATAAAAGAGGGAACTAACCAACTGTGAAGGAATATCTGTGTACCAAATCCTGAGAACTGCGCGAGCGAAGCCGCGGGCAAAAGATAGTATATCATAATAATGTAAAATCTACCCGTATGGGGATTGTGCTTGATGATTTAGAGTCGATGTCGGAAAATCGAGAAATGGAGGGTCCGCTTAAGCAACCTACAGCCGCGATCCACTTAATGGATAAGCGGACCATTTGTGTTGTAAATAAGTCGACTTTAGAATTAGCACCGGAATTGTACATACATATATGCAAATTTGTGAAGAAATGCTGTTGAAATTTAATCCTATACAACGCATCAATACTGTCATTCCATGAAAATAATGACATTAATAATGAAATACTTATACACTCCGCGACACTTGAATGGCACACCCTCTAAGGTCGGTTTTCTATCGCCCACTGGTCCCAAACCAAGCATGCTAGAGATTTATTTTTTTTTAATTAAAGTTCATTTAATTTTTGTGATTTGACCAGAAGGGAAATTTAAAACTAAAGCTTTAAGTATAAACAAAAAATTGGTTACTAAAGGGTTTTCTGAGCCACCTTTCTGCTCCAAAATTCACACATCCGGTGTGGAAGCGATGCATATACAAATTGGCCAAATAATTTAGAAAAATCGAGCTCCAAGCTATTTCGATGGCTTGGACTAGTTTAGATACAGTCGAATATTGTTGTCCCGATCCATAAAGTTGACGTGTAAACCATTGCCAAACATTTTCGATGATATTTCAAATCCGGTGAGTAGGTAGGCCGGTCAGCTTAATAGCTCCACAATTTGGCTCTATAAATACGTTTTAACAACCCGGGCTTTATGTATTGGCGCATTGTCATGTTGTTAGATCCACGCCAGATGTCCAAAAAGGCAATTAAAGTATGAAAGGACCTCTTTTAATATACCATTGTAAGACAACGCATTCATTGTGGTTGACAGAAATTGTAAGGGTGCCATAAATACGAAATAGCCCCCCACACCATCACACTTCAACTCTGCTATGCAGCCGGTCCAAATGATTAGGCTCTTTGCGGAGGTTATGGAAATAGTAGCTATAGCCGTGGGGGCCTTCCAAATTAATTTTTTTTCGTCGGAAAAGACCACACGGTGCCGCTACGAAGTCCAGGCTACAAAAGGAAGGGGTTGCGCTTTTCGAACCGGGTTAAGGGGTGACTACTTCTTGATTTTTAGTCTTTTTATATGCTTAGCATTCGAAATAATACGACGAATAGTTGTAAGACTTGTTTTGATATCACATTTTTTCCCGATTTTTTGGAAAAGAGTCGTGAAAATTTAACGCCTTTTTTAATATAAGTCGTCTTTCCGCATTAGTAAGCACTCTATGTACATATGCGTATGTACCCTTTCATGTTTTTATTCATAGTTAGACTCATTTTTAGTTAACAGTTTTTTGTTAATATTTAAAGCTTTAGTTTCAAATCTTTTTTTTTTTTTCTGGGCAAATCACAATAATTAAATGAACTTTATTTAAAAAAAAAATTAAGTCTCTAGCATATTTGGTTTGGGACCAAATCCAAAAAAGTGGGCGATAGAAAACCGACATTAGGGGGTGTGCTATATTCAAGTGTCGCGGAGTGTATAAGCCTGATAATATTGCCACGTGCCGTAGGTCGTGTCAGGATTTTCTAATTTTAGCGATAATACAGTAAATAACAATGACAATCCAGTAAAATAAATAAATATGTACTTCATCTGTCATTATTCAATCATAACTCAGTTTGATTTTTGAGGCTGGCATAATAATTTGAAGCATTGAATTGTAATGTACATAGTAGATAGCCCTTCCTGGTAACAGCTTCTAGTCAAGCGATGCTAAAGCAAATAATAATATGTATTAATAATGATAATGCAATGAACATAATAAAACGTTTGAAAACAAATACACAGTTAGATGCGAATGTTTTTTGGAATAAAAACCACTCTCGAGAGGTGCGGACAATATTTTAACGCGCGCCTGAAGTTAGACTGCACATTTGTACTATTGGTATATTCAGTGGTTCCCTAACTGTGTCGCGACGCCCTGGGGCGTCGTGGCGCTATCCTAAGGGCGTCTCTAGATTTATTTTTTCAAAGCTGTATGTAAGACTCAGAACAAAGGAAAAGCATTACGTTTCTCTTTACGAATACCAGGAGCAAGGTCGAAGCGCAATCCAATAGTTACATTGCAGTCTAAGATTAAGCGCGTTTGTGTTTCATGCATTTCCAGTTGGACTTGCTTCCTGGCTGCACCCGTATATTTGCCTGGCACTCAAAATTAAATAATGGTTTTTCAATTGGTACGAGTCGTTGACCATAGTGACCATAGACAAAGCCGGTTGTTCGCTGACTTCGGAGAGTTTGGAAGAGGACCCCAATTTTGACTGAAAAATCATCTTTAGCGACGAGGCGCATTTTTAGATGAATGCGGGTATGTTAGCAAGCAAAATTACCATAAATATGGGACGATCATATTTCAACGTCGTCGACCAGTCTTTTTTGAAAAACCCTTTAGTGAATCTTCAGTCAGATTAGCTTCTATTCACATATCTGTGCTTTTAGAAGGGCCACAGTGTGACAATTTGCTTATTTAGCGGGATTTAATTAAAACATCGACTTGCACAAATGTAAACAAAAACAGATTTTTCTTACAGCTAACACCTCCCACTTAGTGGCTGTGAACAAATTTTTATGTTAGAAGCATGTGCAACAATAAAAAAATGATGTCAAAGTTCAAGTTGTGTACAAATGCACAAGAAGGTCACGTTTGAGAGCAAGAGTTTCAGTTTTTTTTTCAAGTGGTTCGCGTGATTTTAATTGAAAGTTTTATTTTATTTTAATAAATATAATCGGATTGAATAGAAAGGTAAGTTAATTGGGGATATTGGGTGCTTTTAATTAAATTAATGAGGAGAGGAACAAAAATTAAAGATAAATTTATGCGTTAAATGCATTTATTAGAGTAAAAAAACAGTTATTCAGTGTTGTTCAAGTTGAAGACCCTATTTGCCATGTATGTTAGTAACTAAAAAGTGTTTTGTCTTTTTGCGCACAAGTGCGACACCCATACTAAATTTTTAATTTTTTAGGATGGCTACCGAAATAACGAAAAAGCAAATTTATGATGTTTAGATTTTTAAGATCAAAATTAAGCGCTTTGATGAAGTTTTTTCGTTTTTTATGGATTGCTTTAATAATATTACGCTTTCTGAGGAAGCAATTAAGTCAATAAAGGCAACCTTAAGTAACTTATGCTTGAGGTTTGACGAAAAGATGACCAAAAGTGGTCGCCATCGAGAACGCTTCGAAAGCATTTATTTTTCGTGGTTGAATGAAACCCTAACACTACCACAAACAGTTTTAGATGATATTCCTTCTTCATCTCATATAAACCAGGTAGGAAGACCAAGAAAAAGCTTTGATGAATGTTGTGAAAAAAGCAAGAAAACAAAAGCACTCACCCTTTTGGATTCGTTTAGTGTTAACGAGATTGCAATTGCGAATGAACTGAATCTTAGAAAAGCAGGAAAAAGAAATACTGCTATCGCAATTAAGCAGTTGTCTATATGCTCTCCCATATAAATAAATAAAATAAATAAATAGGTGGCGCAACAGGCGGGTGACACCCAAGGCCTAGCTTCTCGCAACCATTCGTTTTGTGTGAGTTTCTATTTTTGGGACGAATGGAAGGGACCTACAATTTTATGCCGAGTCCGAACGCCTGAATTGAGAAGCTTTTTCAGGAAAGTCATACTCTCGAA
Source organism: Cheilosia soror (assembly GCA_949372485.1). Lineage (NCBI taxonomy): Eukaryota > Metazoa > Arthropoda > Insecta > Diptera > Syrphidae > Cheilosia > Cheilosia soror. The sequence continues at coordinate 70,815,825 of OX443561.1, read as the reverse complement.
TGTTTGTCAGACGTTCGCGAGAGGTGGCGCAGTAGAAAAAACCTTAAGATGTAATTTGGGTTTTTTCCGGGGATCGAACCTGGGATCCCTCGCACAGTAGTCCAACACACTCACCACTGCGCTACTGCGCCCATATAGTTTTTTTTATTTTAGTCAATTTACTTTTTTTTATAATTTTTTGATCGTTAATAAGGTTCAATTGTAAGGAAAACACTGGAAACTACTACTTCTGGCTGTTCGTCAGTGCCCGCAGATGAGGTTTTAGCAATGATAACAGACTCACAGTTATCTACTCATCAATATGAAATAATACGCCAGAAAATAAATAAAACTGTTCCCAATTTACTTCCTTCTTATCACAAAATTAAGAAGGCTAAAGCAAAGTGCTATCCCGATAGCAGAACTGTGAGCGAATCCTCTGCTCAATGTAGCTTACAAAGCTTAGTAAATCATAGCTTTAAGCGTATATGCTTAGCTCAAAAAGAGGTGTTCTGTTGATGAGGGGTTGTGATGGTGCTCAACGAAAGTCATATAAGCAAAAATTTTTATCAGGGGATCATTTCGATGAAAATCTTTTCAGTATCTCGATGGTGCCCATCCAGATGTGTTTCTTAAAAGAAGATACTAAAAAAGTACTTTGGCAAAACCCAGCCCCGAAACTGCCGAAATAATAGGAATCGACAAAGAATTGATTAAAAAGTTTCATATCATCTTAGATGCTCTTGGGTCTGGGTTCCCAATTAATTTAAATGCCTTCGAAAGTTTTGCAACAGAAGCAAGGGAACTGTATCTTAAAAATTATAGCTGGTATTATATGCCTGTTAGTGTATACAAGGTCTTATTTCATGGTAAAGAAATAATTGCCACTTGTATTCTTCCAATCGGCCAACTTTCGGAGGAAACTCAAGAAGCCAGGAATAAGGAAAATAGAAAATTTAGGGAACTCTTTACCAGAAAAACTTCGCGAATCGACACGAACACAGACCTTCTGAATAGATTGTTAATATCCTCAGGACCCATATTTGGCAAGTATAAGATGTATTCCAAAAAAAAAACGTTTAATTGAACATGAAGTTCTGTAACTGTTGGACATACCAAACGATTAAAAAAAGTGCAGGTTGTCGGCTCTTTTAAGTTATTTTTTGTTAAAACTTGTGTGTTAATGTTAATATAATTTATTACAATCCTTTCTGTAAACAATTTTCATAAAAATAAGTACAAAAAATTTAACAAAAACATTTATTTCTGAGCGTTATTAATTTAATCCCCCTAAATAAGCAAATTGTCACACTGTGCGGGCGTCGCAAAAATATTTCAACCTCTCTAGGGAGTCGCAGTATGGAACAGATTGGCAACCCCTGGACTCTAAATGATTGGCTAAGAGACACTTTAGGAAGAAAGAGACGATAAAAGGAAGGAAAAAAATATTGTAGCTGACCCCTCAAACAGGGAATAATAAATGTTTTAGAATTTTATCGATTCGTTTATAATTCACAGAAAATTTGTTCATTGTTGAGCTACTGCTAGACTTTAAACTTTTTTTTATGCCTCGGATTTGAATACGTAAATATCAACAAAATTAGCCAATATATATAATATAAGGATCAACTCATGACGGAAAAAACTCGAGACATGCTCATGCCTAAGCGATTGGGCGGATTTTTTTCAAACTTCGTGTCAGACTACTTTCGGTTTACGTTGACTGCTATATAACGATTTTAGCATAAAGGAGCAAGTTGTCCTTGAATAATAAACACATACTGAGCAGCTATGTTATTTGTGTGTAAGATAAAACAAGAATAAACAATTAACTTCCTAACAACTGAATCACAGTCTCTATTGCAACTTCAATGCAACCCTTCTTATAAAACAGAAGACGTCTTTGTAACACATTGCTTAAGTCAAATTTGTATATAATTTCCGGTTGCAACTCTAGTCCTTCCTCTCTGTATGTGGATACAACAAACTTCTTAAATGCAAACGTGCATGTACTTCCGTGCTTCCTATGCGGACCATGGGAGGGCGCCCGCCTTTTCAACATTCATAATGGCTAGCCTGAGGAAAGATTTACTACTCCACTCCTTTAATGCTGCAATGGCGTGTGCGTCTGCTAAAACCAATGGTAATCCTTCTTTCACGAAAGACCAGAACAAAATCTAAGGCAATTTTTCAAACGTTATCCTGATGGCAGATAATTGTCTTCCATTAGATTTATCATCTACCTATTTTTAGCGTGAAGACTGTCAGTTATGTTAGAAAAAAAAAACCTGAAGGACGTCGAAAGGAAACAGTTTATTTTTGGAAAACTATCGATTTGTTTAATATGATAAAAAATATACTTTCCTTTGAATGTGGGAGGAATTCAAGTGGAAGGACACGTAAAGAATGGAAACAAACATATAGTGGGCAGGGGATGTTTGTCACAAATAGAATATTCACTTCTTATGTGACAGTATGAAAATACAAATTTATGTATTGCCAGACTACTGCATTGTTATAATTATTGCGTTATCGATTCAATTAAATTCAATGTCGCGACCAAGTTGAATGGAGCCAAGGCTGGTGGCGATAAGAATGAATTATGTAGCTACATATATGCAGCTGGGTCTAACGTCATTTCGCTTAGAAATTTCATTTGATAATACAGGTGGTAAACAAATACTGAGGCAATAACTATAAAAAAACACAAATCGCCAGCTGTATAAATATATGAAGCCGAGCTATATTGGATTATTTTGAGTGATGCTTGACCTTTCGCTGACAGTATAATTTTCAAACGTCCATAAAGAGAAGAAATATAGAAGATAAGAATTTACCGCATAAACGAGATGACGCCATGACGGTAACTGATTTTGATTCGGTGAAATTATTCGAAACGAAGCATTTCGTTATGAGAATGAAACCCGGACTTGGGTTTTTTTTAGAAATTCTTTTTTAAAGAAACGAGTAACATAAAAAATGTGATTATTATGTACTTTCAAGTGTCCATACTCATGCGCCTTTTTTAAAAAACAATCACGAGTAAAGGTGCTAGTACACGGCATGTAGCAAGCCACATATATATGTAGCTCTGATTAGAGAGGGTAGAGGAGAGATTATGGATTTGATCTAACCATCTCATCCTTGGTCTACCTAGAGGACGCCTGCCCGGAGGTACGGATTCCATAGCACGTGGTGTGATGCTAGTTGGGGACTTACTTTTAACATGACCAAACCACCGAAGCATGGACCGCTCCGTCCGGAGAAGTGGCTGCTCGACATTGAGTTCCTCACGTATTCTGGTATTTCTGATGCGATCTCTATGGGTCACACAAGCAATACAACAGAGAAATCACATGGCCGGGTAGATGACGATAAAAGGAGGTATGAAAGAAATCGTAGTATCGTAACTTGGCTACAACAATGGAACGAATCGTTGAAGGGAACATTGACACATCGTCCCATACCAGTGATCGATCCATGGATTAAACGCACTCCTGGCGAAACAAATTTCTATCTAACTGGGTCAGATGGCTGTTACACAGAATATCTTTTTAAACGTGGATATGAAACCAATCCAAACTGTCCACATTGTGAGACCGTTTCTGAAAAGTCGGAACACGTGTTCTTACATTGCCCACGGTATGAAACCGAGAGGATTGCCTTACGTGATCAATTTGGGGAATGGCCCACTCCCGATAACATCGTACATTAGGTACATGTTGCATAAAGATGAAAATTGGACTATTGTAAGCAACGTGGCCGTGCGAATACTCAACGATCTGAGGCGTTTAGAGCGCCAACGAAAAGTGAATAGCTCAATAATAGAGTGATCTAATATGGCCTTATATCGACCCCCCGCAATGTAGTGCCTTACGGCGTTTCCCGAGGTGGTTTTAGTCGGTAATAATCAGAAACATCGGATCATTGGTGCCTCATGCAAGGTTTCCACCTTCCACCGCTTCTGGGTTTTTGTAGCACAGCACAATGTATCGCCCTGTTGGGTCCCGGGACATGGAGGCATTCCAGGCAATAAGATAATGTTAAAATTAGCATAATAGGGATCGACAGCTGTTTGAGAACAAGCTGATGACTCTGTGAATATCCCGCCTTGTAGGTACGCTCAAGCCTGAAGAATAAACCCCACAAGAGAGACGAATCACCGCGATGGACCACCTCTGGAAGCTTGTTGTACTATTATAGAAAACTTCGGCCCTCAGATCATTTTCCATGTTCGTAAAGTCATAACTCCTGTTATATAAATAGAGGGCAACCCTCGGATGTTTGTAAGACGCTCGCAATAAGTGGTGCAGTACAAAAAAAACCTTATCAGATAATTTTAGTTTTGCCAGGTCGCACCTACAACCCCTCCCTCAGCGGACGAAATAAATAAAAAAAACAAAAGTTTTCCTGTAGGATTGGTCAGGCTGGATCGATTTTGAGACAGCTTGGTCATTCTGTTATCAGGAGGACTGAACTTGGTGTCAAAGCTAAGTTGTCAGTCTTTAATTCGGTGTTTGTTCCAACTCTTACCTATGGTCATGAGGTTTGGGTAATGACCGAAAGAATAAGATCGCGAATACAAGCTGCCGAAATGAGATTTCTCCGTAGTATTGCTGGTGTGACCCGTAGAGATCGCATCAGAAATACCAGAATACGTGAGGAACTCAATGTGGAGCAGCTACTTCTCCGGACGGAGCGATCCATGCTTCGGTGGTTTGGTCATGTTAAACGCATGTCCCCGACCAGGATTCCACGACGTGCTATGGAATCCGTACCATCGGGCAGGCGTCCCCTAGGTAGACCCAGGATGAGATGGTTAGATCAAATTCATAATCTCTCCTCTACCCGTATGGGGATTGCCCTTGATGATTTAGAGTCGATGGCGGAGGATCGAGAGCTATGGAGGGTCCACTTGAGCAACCTACACCCGCGACCCACTTAATGGACAAGCGGACCATTGAAAATGAATGAATGAATGAATGAATGAAAACAAAAAAAACCAACTCACCTCTCTAACTTCGCCACTCGTCGAATACTGGTCGATCGTGATATCCGACTTTCGTCCTCTTCTTTTAAATCGCCCAAATCTCTACGCGTTCTTGCACCACCATTCAGCTCTTCTCCCTCGAAATCACTTTCGAAATGCATCCGCTCACTACCGCCACTCGATGACGAGCTCATCATGCTTCCGCCACCGTTGAGCGATGATGGCTTCTTGATAAAACTCCTACGGATGCTCTGAAAACTCTGCCGCAGAAACGACTCCCGCTTAACATTGCCCGACGACGGCAGTGACTTGGGACGCTGCGAGTTCCCACCATCACCATGACCACGAACACTCTTCTTCCTCAGCAACGACTCGTCATAATCCGATTCCGTACCCGATTTCGATTTCACTTTCGATGACTTTTTCTTGTCATACAACAACAACTGACACATCGCGTCAAGATCTGTCTCCTCGCTATGCTTTGCATTATGGATCTTGTTACAACTATTCACCTTTGACGATTTATCAATAAAACTATACGACTTAATGAGATACAAATTGCTCTTATTCTTCACCAGATCCAACTCGCTCTTGGACTTGGTCAGGCTGTCAACACTGGAACTAGGCGGCAGCATTTTGCTTGCTGCACTTTTCACCGATGATTGCGGATCACTTTCGGTTCCTTTGCGCGCCATATTTACACCCACTTGTCACTTGACACACGTACACTAATGTACGAAATTGTTTAAGCTGCCTTCAGTAACAAATATCGAATTATCATCCACAGATCTGTCGCAAGTGGTAATAATACCGGCGGCGCGCGTCTTCCGCCGATCGATTCGAGCGGTAAACTAAATTCTAAATTCTAATTCACATTTCACTTGGTTCCACCGGGCCGATGGGGTGGCCGTCGCGTCGCGTCGTCGTTGCGTTATGTAATTTTGTCAGGCGAAAAATATTTTTATCTTCTCTGTTCATATATAGATATTTATATATCAGAGCGCACTAATTACCAGCCTATGGTCGCTACAGACAGACGGAACAAGAAGAAGATTTGTCGTTTAGTCAAAGTCAAAAATTGTGCGCGTATCTAATCAGAAGAAGAACATTTTTGGACGCAGATTTGGAATTGGAACTGCAATTGGAAAGTGGTTTATCATTTTGGGGATCGTAAAACACCTGCGATACGCAACAATTCCAAAATCCAAGTATGAGTAATTAATTTATAACATATGGTTACGGCGGGGGATACACCTTACCACTGTTAGAAATTTGGGCCAGGAGGCAAACACCTGTGGCGGTTTCATTGAACAAGCCAAAATATAATCAATTTGGAAAAGTTTATGTTCAACTAATGATTGAAAGTGCGACTACATCGCATGTGACAGAGATACTGGCTATAGGGCAACGAACAATTGTTTTTTTTTTGGCCCATTATACGTGGTCGTGGTAGTGACATTGGCCTTATGACTAAGAAAAATGACTAAGAGATCTTTAAATGTTAATAAGTTTGAAAACGGATTTGCTATCTTAAAAGACCCGTTAAAAGAACTCATGTCGCATCGATGTAACGATTAATATGGGATCTAGATTTTGAACGATCTCAGAATCTCTCCTGAAGGCCTTCAGAAAAGATTGAAGTGATTGAAAATATGTATAGCTCCTTTACGGATGAATTTATTCGGCTGCAGGTCGATCAAAAGGTGGACTTATCTACGACATAATGGACTTTTGACTTGTATAACTTGATCGGCTGAAAAAAGAACACCTAACCTAACGCAGTGCATCTTGACTCCTTTTCAGGCAATCAAATGAGATCATTCTCAATGAAGGCAACTGATTATACAATTATTGGTAGCAACGGTAAGTCAGCTCTCACACTGAGCCAAGCAACTGGCAATTATAGAAAACATGCAATATTATCACTAACAATTATTTTACATCGAATTATATTAGAGGTATCACATTAAAGCAACTCAATATCGGTCAAACGAAAAATTTAGCTGATTGCGACAATATTTATTGTTAGCAATAGATACGCAGTGACTGTTGAAAAGCGATAAATATTGCGCTGTAGCTAGTACCTACCTATATCTAGATTAGCGAATAGTGGCACGTCGCTAGAGACGTTTGCTAGAAATGTCTGGCAATATTGTTGCTTCAAATTAAGAATGGGTTAAAGAAATTGGATACTGCTTATTGACAATAATTGCTAGTTGTTCCGTTGCTAGTTGCCTCAGTGTGAAAGCCGCCTAAAAATAATTGCTTAAACTAATTAAGCTAAATTTAAAACAATTTAAAACATTATACATAATATCTTCGATAATGACTGAAGTGTGTCGGAGAACAGTAAGAGGAATACAATATTTGTATTAATTAAAACAAAAATGGGATGAAAGAATTCCACCGTTCCATATAATTGATTATCGAGTCATCATTATGAACTCAATACTCGTAGTTAAAACTTTCATTAGAGTTTTTCTTCTGAGGAAATTCCAAGTAGGATTCAGAAAAGGGCTTCCACAGTGGACAATACTTATTCATTTACGAGCATCGCTCGGTGGGTTTCTGCTAAAGCTGTTCATGTATCTTAATGACCAGGGCTAGGATTTACATGCAAATGCATGTTTTTTTTTTTGAGACACTTTGGAAGAAAGGGACTTTATTATCTTTACGAATCATGAAATTTCCTTTAAACTGGCATTCAATCGTTAGTGCATATTTTTGCATATTTTACTATAAATGCATATTTTGCATATTTTTAAAATAAATGCATATTTTTTGTGCATATTTTAAAAATCATAATAAATATAAAATTGAAAAACATGGGTTTGAATAAATTGCACACGCACCTTTAAACTTTTTTTCAATTGCAATCACTGTGAATTGACATTTGTGAAACATAACAAAACATAACATAGAACGATCGTTTTCTAAGTATAACGGCCATATTATTCACTCCGGGTGTAAATCAGGTTTAAGTTAATTTTACACCCGATCATTAACCCGACAATTTAAACCAATATCCATAATATTCACTCAAAAACATGCATTAAACCCGCTGGATCCAAAACGGATTTAAAACAGTTTCAACCGATTTTAACCCGTTTTAAACCAATGTAATTTCAAATTTCACATAAAATGACAATTGTTTTTGCTGTTTTTGACTAAATGGGGATTGATTTGATTTGTTGTGACATCAACATTTGGTCCAAATCGCTAATTGTTGTGTGCAATGTGAAATGAGTGAATTAGTGTACAATAATATTAATACATTTATTTTTTAATAGAACAAAAGAAAAATGTTAGATACTATAAAGTTAATTCCAAAATTTGCATGTGGTGCCATAACCGTTGTCAACATTTATAAAATTGTTCTTATATTCTTGCTTTTTATTATATTTTCACTTTCATTTTATTTCTGCGAGAAATGTCAAAAATTTGACATAAAAAGAATAGTCAATAGTATGAAATTGAGTTCTAATCCGGGTCAAAGTACTTAAACTAGTCAACGGAGTGCAGTTTATATTCAATCGGACTAAACACCGACACGTTTAAAAAAAATTATTATCGGGTTTAACGACTGAATATTATGGACTTGTGTTAAATTTGTGGGCTAAACTTACTTAAACCAGGGTGTAAACTTTAGTTCGGATTAAAGTGGGTGAATAATATGGCCGTAAGACATTCCAAAGACCGAAATGCCAAAGTTGTACCTTCAAAAACTTAAAAAAAATTACATCATTTCGAAATAAAGAATGTAAAAATTTGTTTGTTTCTTAGTTTAAATAAAACAATATTTAAAAATTGAGTTTACTGGATAAAAAGTGTTTGATTTTTAAGGGAAAATATAGCTACAAAATAAAATTTAATAGTTTTATGTGCATTTAAGTGCATATTTTTAATTTTTAGGTGCATATTTTGAATTTTTTTATGCATATTTTTCATTTTCAAGTGCATATTTTATGCGCATATTTTGAATTTTTTAGTGCATATAAATCCGAGCCCTGCTAATGACATTGTCAGGCTGTCGAATTCTAATACAAGTATGCAACTAATGATTCATTAATGATTAACAGGCTCCAAGAGTACCTACCTACTGAAATTTTTGGAGTTTAATTCATTTATTTAATTTAATTTAACTTTAATACCAAGAAAATGATTGCATATACAAAAAAAAAAACAAAAACCCGGCCAAGTGCTAGTATAACTCGCGCACCGAAGGTTCCGTATGGGTACTTGGCCACCATGTCCTCATACTTTGCATTAGCTACGAAACCGGACGGTACGGTTGTAATAAACTATAGGAATTTAAGCGTATAAGAGAACACGCCTTAAGAATGAGTCTAAGATGGATGTATGAGTATGAGTAGAGTTAGAGTATGCCTAATGCCTATGCATTGGAATCAATTCGGAAATTCACACTTATTTGAAGTGACATCTATTGTTAAAATTGGTGCAACAATTTGAATTTTAACCGTTTTACGTGAAACCAACTTCGAATTCCAATTTGGAAACGATTAAGGGAACCAGAACACGCAGTGTATTTTGTATGGTAATTTTGTAAATATCTTGTAAAATATTAACTTTTAGCCAAAACAGTCTTCAGCACATATATAGCTACGAATATGATCTACAAAATAGGAATATATGCTATGCTTGCGTGTTTTTTGTTTGTAAATCAGTAAATAAACAGTTTTTTGTGCAAATAAAAAAATTTTTTTCGCCAAATTAATAATTACTCCAAAACCAGCTGATGTATTCACCCCTATCGTGAAATCCGCCGGGGAGAATAATTCCCGGAAAAAAGGTTTTGGTATCGTCAAATCAGCAAGGTGAACAGTTCCCCGTGTGGCTAATGTGAATGAGTTTCACTGTATCGTTGAAAACGTTCAAATCGAATTTTTCCCGAACAAAATGACATTTCTTGCCCGCATCAAATTCATTGCGGGTTTCATAGGTTTTCTTATTTGCTGCACGTCGAGAGAATTTTCTTTAAAAAAATTTACATACAAAACAGCTGCTTTATTAAGCCGAACATTTGTAATAAATCTGTGCAATATTGAACTTTATTAAAATCAAAAAATAATCATTCTAAAAACACATTTCATCCGGAAGTTCTATGAAATTATGTAGGTATTCACTGTTCCTCTTAACCTCTCATATTCTTCTCTGAGAATACCGCTCATTTCTTTCTTCCTCTTATGCTTCCAAAAATAGTGCATTTAAATACATTGTAAATACATTTATTACACAATAAACACTATTTTTTATTTAAATCACATTTGAAACAAACTTTTCATATATGCACCATCGACGAATGCAGCTACTATTTGTATTCACAAGTGAAAGACAACCGTTTGACAGTGAAACTACCTTTCCCAAAAACGTGTCGATAAGGAAACTTTTCCGGCGGATTCCACGATAGCAGTAGAAGGTGAAAGGGAATCGAATAGGTGAAGTGAAACTCAAATCCGTCGGATTCCACGATAGGGGTGATTGTTACCATTGGTATTTGTCGTTTAACTAGATGTTATACCGGATGTTGTGTGCAAATTTCAGTCTTCTACGTCAATAGGTTCTTTAGATAGACCTAAAAGTAGGTGCAAAATTGGCTTAGTGGGTTCGGACAGACACCCAGACATCGTAGCAAAAACATTAAGTTTCCGTTTTGCTCCTATGGGAACGGAACCTTAAAAATGGATACGCAAGACAAGAAAAATTTACCTCGCAAACGAAGAACTTACGATTGTGAGGGCGTACAAATGCACCAGCTAAGAGGGTCTTCGAATCCCAGCCCCCAGGTTCGAGAAGTCAAGAAAGACCGAACCTCCATTTCAAAGACCAAGCTATCGCGGATGCCAAAGCACTTGGTCTGGACTGGACAATTGGAAGCAGCATGCGTGCCTGGGATCGTAGAGGATGGAAGGCTGCAGTGTCTCAGACTCTCAGGCAGAGATTATTCACGCACTACGCCTACACCACAAATGTCTTTTAAAAACCCTCCTTAGAGAGAAACCTAGGAAGGCAAAAAAAAAATATAAACTGCAGCTGGAAGAGCCTCCTCTGAAAAAAGAAAGAAGTCGCTTCAAACATTAGTTAGAAAGTTTTTGATTCAACTATTAGCTCCCTTTTTTGCTATGCTGCTCAAGTCTGGGGAATCTGTCAGTACAAAGATATGGAAAGTTGTCTCATTATACTTTCTAAAGTATTGAAATTTTACACAAAATAAACCATGCTAAGCCTCAGCCTCAGCCTTTTTTTGTACACGTTGACAGCAGAAACGCATTTTTAATACATTCCGAAAGTAATAGAACTTCTCAGCCAATGACTTTGCTGTTAAGTCGCTCAACTGATATGTACATCGAAAAATGCTATTCTTCAACGACTGGTACATATTTAAGTAGTAGTTTTTATAACGGAATTACTAAAACCAGAAGAATGGCTTTACAAAAGCTATGGATCAGTATTGAAGCATTTTATCAGTAATTTCCTGAAGTAGATTAGAATAGCTCATTGAAGTAAAGAAGATCTCTCCCTGTCCAGATATGTTAAATCTTCATAGGAAATTGCTGCCGTTTGTTTTCTTTCGTCTCCAAGAAAATAGTTTTCATTTTTTGATGTTACGTGAAGCACATAAAGAAACACACTGCTTCTTCTCGCTCAATTCAAACTGCCCAACGAAGTTAGAGGTGTCCCACTGGACCAAAGTTTGTGTTCAACATCCGGATGATTCATTTGCCAGAATGCGATGGATGTGATGTGATTTGGACATTTAAACGAGCAATTAAAAGTATTTAAAGTCATTCCTCAAGGTTATGCAAACACCGCGACTGAATTTCAATTAACCTATTACTCCAGTGGTGCCAGTTTGTGGCACTTTTTTTCTGTTCTGTTCTGGGGAGAATTTTCGTTCACAAAAATTAAAGACAATACAAAATTAAAATATCGAATTTAAATCTACTGTGTATATAAGTATCACAGAAAACAAATGTTCGTTTAAAATAGGGCCATATTCCGTAAAATGAAAACGATCGAACGATATCGTTTCGACAATAGCAGTCTCTGTCTATTGCCACAGATATGATAGAGACAGGTTTAGTGAAAACGATATCGTTCGATCGTTTTCATTTTACGGAATCTGGGCCCAGGGCTATCGGCAATTCCGAGGGTAAAAAATTTCCCACAATCTGGCAGAACTGTATGGGAGCCAAAATTTAGCTCGAGCTGCGTACTGATCTTAATTAGTCAAACACTCATTACTTGTTTTTGGAATCAGCCCCTGACAGAGCTAAAGTTGTAGAAAAACACCCTGATTAGAATTTCTAAGAAGACATTTTACAGCCATTTATAAAAGATACATAACCAACGCGGATGTATTTACAGTGAGCGTCAAAAGTGAGTGAACATGTTGTAGGTATAAGGTTTATCTAGCAGGTGTAGTTCTTAACTCATTTTTATATGGGCTATATATTAGTATATAAAACATACAGTTGGACAAATCATATCACTGCCTGTTGAAGTACTGGCAATACAATGTACGGCACTTGCTTATTGAAGTCAGAACATGACGGTTCAATCTTAGAAATAAAGTTAAACCGATGATCTTATAAACTTTCATTAAACTCTTGAAACATTTCTAAAAAGCAATAGTCTGTAAAAAGTTTGATAACAAAATATCAATAACAAATCATATTTCATTCCGACAGCATGAAATGGTAGGGTAGGTAGGTGTGGCACAAAGTGCCGTTTTGTTACCACAACTCATTTGTACTGGTTGCTAAGGTTTATCAAATTGGAGGGTTTAGATCCAGCCTGTGGAGTTCAAAAAGGTTATCTGTTCTTTAATACTGCTCTTCGAGACTTCCTCGAGGGATGCGAAGAAGGGTTTTCCCAGAGATCGCTGTCTAGTCGTAGCTAGTGCCGGACAAGCGCATAGGTAGTGATGGTTTTTTTTTCGGTTGTGTTGTTACAACTGCGACTGACAGTGTGTATTGTGTGGGATGCCTAATCTGGCTGCATGGTCCCCTATTGGCCTGTGGTGATCGCTGTTATTCTGGCTATATCTTTTCATGCTTTACTCAGGCGGTGGACTGTTTTCCCCACTATAACTTGGCCATATCTTTCTAGATATGGTACAGTTTGTTACTCTCCTCCACCTAAGATAGGGATTCTTCGGAAATTTTTGCTTTGATTGCTTCTATTGGAATGTTGACCGATCACCGATTCCGCAAGTGATCAGTGTATGAATGAACCTCGCCTGGCCAGCTCGTCAGCCTATTCGTTTCCATAAACGTTGCTATGACCTGTAACCCAGATCAGGGTAAACCTGAACTGATCCAGCCAGGCCAGCTCCTCTCGACATTCTAATAGTAATTTTAAGGTTATCTGGGTGATCACAGAATCCGCCGTATTCGCAATTTTGCTACGAACCACGAAAGAAGTATCACAGAATCCGTCGTAGTGGACATTTTTGCTACGAATTTAATCCGACGTAGTGGAAATGTTTGCTACGAATTTAATTCGGATTTCGTAGCAAAATTCCGAATACGACGGATTCTGTGATCACCCAGTACATTGACTGAGGCGACAGTCTTGATCACATCTTGATTGTCAATGAATATGTTTATCTTTTGCCTCGGAACTATGTTCGTGGTGTAGTTTGATTAGGCGACAGGCCTCCCGGATAGCAAGTATTTCGGCCTGAAACACACTGGCTGTATCCGGAAACCTAAAGGATTTTGAGATGCTCAGAGGGTCAGAAAATACCCCCGCACCTACTCCAAAGTCCATTTCGAGCCCCTGTTCAGCCGTCCGTTTTGCCACTCTAATCTTGAAGGAAATTCTACTTCAAAGTGCTTTGTAAAAAGCATTTTGGGGGCGATGTAATCCGTTGAGGGTGATACTAATTCTCTTGATAGATAAAGCATGAAATGCTTGTTGTTTCAAATCAAATGGCATATTTTCTGCTAGCTTATTTTGACATCGGAAATTACCTAAAAAAGAAAAAAATTCCCACGGGCTGTCACCACTAGAGAACAAGATAAGTACAGTGAGCGTCAAAAGTGAATTAACAACACCTCGTTTTCATTTTTTTTTAAAATCTTTTCTTTTTTAGGGAATTTCCGATGTCAAAATAAGCTAGCAGAAAATAGGCCATTCGATTTGAAACAACTTCAAAAAAATAGTTCCGTGGAGTTTCATGGCATTTATTTCCAGAAACACCAATTCTAAAGGTAATGAAACCATCGGTATTCGCGGTTCTAGTCGTAAGAGGTCGTGGGAATTTTTCCTTTTTTCGTTTTTCAAATAATCTAATCACAGTAGAACATCAAATATAAAAAGAGCCAACGCGAAACTGAAGAAACTTCCTTACTTAGAGTTAGAATTGGTAAGAAGAAAATGTTGTAAGATATGTTTTCGCGATTTAACAAAGTGTCAAAAGCCTGGCAACACTATACATTGTTCTGGGAACGGTTCAACATCAAAACAGTCCCTTTTAAATATGCATAAATACGACATAAAACCGAAGCGGAATCTATGTCGCATACTGTGCCTCAATCCCATTTGATTTAATCGCCAACACTCCTTCTTCTAATTGAATGGCCACTTTATCGCTAACCCCCCAATCATAAAAAAAATAGAGGGCGGTTTATTATTCATAATAATCAATTACTGTTTACACCTACTTTCCTAAAGGGAATGGAAAAATCTTGAACGCTGTTTACGTCACAGCATACAAAATAAAAAAATAAAACAATATTTAAAAATTCTTGTCTTATCACACTCTCTAGCTGCTCGCCAAAAACAAAAAAAAAACAAGGCCAGGTTTTCATTGAGACAAAAATACAGATATTATTCGTATTTACATTTTTAAAATAAAATCTTTATCAAGTATACCCACTTGCCTTGGTGTGTATGCTAAAAATAAAACCACAGTTTGACTAGAATTTAGAGTATAATACTGTGAGTATAAGGGGCGTACAATTAACGTATTAATTTTCTTGAAAAATGTAAACGTGACTGTAAAACAATTCACATGATCTGTTCTGGCACTGGCACCCTCCCCTTTCGATGTCCTAATTCGTTGCTAATTGTCGCGAATAAAAATAGTAAACCAGCAGAGAGGCAGAAATTAATGAACGAAATTAAAACCCCGTGTAAAAGGCAGAAAAACAATTAATTTTAAATTATGTAAATATTTAAAAATAACAAACACATCAAGCTGTATATAGCTACAGATAGAACGTGCGAATTGCATACAAAAAAATAAACATTACCTATCTTCTGTTACACAAACAAAGGAGCTGCCACGCACGATTTATCACTTAGGCAGAGGCTTGCAAATTCCTTTGATAAGTACGCTAAATATCTAAATCAAAATGATCTACAAAGGCTTGTATTTGATTTGAGATTTGTGGAAAGTTGTTTTGTGTAACCAGTTACTTAGCACGGCTGTTCTTTATTGAGTGACAAAATGGCTAATGCAAATGTGAGAAAAAAAAAAAAGTTAGAATCATTATCTATGCGATAAGGTTGTTGTGTGGATTATAATGTATTGCAGTAAGTTGTGCTATCTTTTGTTCTTAGAGCTGCAGGTCGTCCATGTATGTACTATTTTAGGAAGCAACTATCAGTAAATGATCGCATTGTCTATGGGAAATAACAGAAAGTTTTGCTGACACAAGAAACTTTGCAGATGAATAAATAAATCCGTTCTGAGATATTCACTTTAAAATGTCAATTAATCAAAAGAGCTGTCACTCTACGACTTTAATGATGCCATCAGTTTGAGGAAAATTTTAAAATCCGATCACTACTTGTTGACGAGTCTAAGGAGTGATGAAGCATACTCGCCAGGGTTCAAAAAGCTAAAGGAACGCCCGAGGCCCAGACCACGCAATAATAAATATTTTTTGAGAATTTATTTCTGAACTTGCTGTACCTTTGCCCTTGCACAGGTCTTAGATAATCACCCCTATTCCCGTTGGCGTTTGTCGTAAACGACTAATATTTCATTTCGTTTTTAAGCCGATGTTTGCCACTTTTTTGAGACAAACGATTTGAAATAGCAGTGATCTAGTAGAAAAAGAAATAAAATCGTTAACCAAATTTGGAAAAAATTCGGAAAACCATTTGTACAACGACACGACATATGAGTCGTATACGACAAACGCCAACGGGAATAAGGGTGAATAATGTTCTTTCGTAAAATGCGAAAAATGAGAATAAATCGGCTCGATCGGTTGAGTAGTTTTCGAGATATACGATTTTGATTGTTTTTTTTTTATGGGACCTCCCACTCGCCTTTGTCCATTTGTGACCAAATTCACAGAAAAGATTTTCTCCAAATTTGACTTTAACCGGTTTGGTCACTGGTGGTTTTCGAGATATACCTTACTACTAGGTTTTTTGTATGGGAGGTGTCACGCCCATTTGTCTTTTTTTTTTATGTCATAAGCCTGGTATCCAGCAATACGAATCTTAAAAAACGGCCCAGCAGTTATCGAGTTATAATGTCATTGCAAGAATTATACATACAGAAGAAAATTTTTCAAATTTCCAAACGTTCCCAAGGCTTTCACCATCTCACTGAATAGTTTGGCTGACGTTAATGTTGGTGGATTTTAATTCCGTATTTAGTAATACAAAGGATGACCCATATTCTGGGATTGTTTTTTTTTTAACTGCATATTATTTTGACAGTGGCAGCACTACCTTAGGCTGCAGCTATAGCTATCAGTAAAATGCATCCGTAAAAAAATGGTTTCACTTTTTTGGAGCACTTAAACTTAGGGCCCTATTACAGTTAGCGAGTCGAATAATTCGCCCAAGTCGACTTGCTTGGCGAACAAATCGCCTATTAGTATTATGGTTAGCGAATTTGAATGTTCGCCTCGAAACCAGTTCAGGCACAACGAAAAACTCGAATGACAAACGTCAAAGTTCACAAAATATGGAAAAAATTTCATCAAAAATTCCGATACATTGGTGGAAATGTGAGGAAAACAATGTTTAGATGTGTTGAAATGTTTTATTTTGCAACGACAATAATAGCCAGGGATATAATGGCTTTACGTACACACTACGGAAAACCAAGAAGATATTTTTAAAGCTCCACGGTTGGCCGAACGGATGAAAAAACATTTAAAATGCTATCAGAAATCTACTTTTTCACTTTTGCACAATTATATTTCGGATAAAACATTGCATTTGTGTTAAATTCTATTAACCCGCACATAAATGATTCTTGCCCTTCCAACAAAAAGGAAAAGCATTCGTTTCCAATCGACGCAAAAATTTTACTACCGATTTTCGTTTAAAATAAAATGATAAAAATATAAAAAACAATGCTTTTATATTTTCTAATATTTTACACCACCCTTTTTCATTATTTCCTCTTATTTTCACTAATTCTAGAACTCAAAAAACAGACAATTTATCACAATCAACTAAAGTCGTCTTACTAGTCACACAACATTTTTGTTCGCCAGATTTTGATGTTTGAGGCGAACGACTTTCACTAAATTCGCTAACCGCAATACGGTGAGTTTACATTCGCCAACTTTTTGACAATTCAGGCGAATATTATTTTTCACATTCGCAAATCACAATACCAAACAGTCACATTCGCCTGTTTTTTTATTCGACTCGCGAACGATAATAGGGCCCTTAATCGTTGAACTCAATCTTGGTCTTTAATAGTTGCTTTTGAATCATAAAACTAATTCGTCAAAAAAATTAAGCAATTGATCTTTAAATTTTCTAAAAAAAAAAAATTTCTTTATTTTTCCGTACGAACAAGTTTTTCTGTTTAACCAGTTTCACAAAGTATTCCAATGAATTCCTATGATATGGTATGGTTAAATGTTTCAGTTTTGTTCTGTTTCGTGTTTTTACGGATGCATTTTACTGATAGCTATTAACTGCAGCCTTACCATAATATCAACGGTACGTTTGAAGAACGTTTCGAAATATTCCTACATAAATGATGAGTTGGCGAAACAGCGCGAATTAAAAAAAAAAACTTTTAAAACAAGGCCTACTTACTGTACGCAAGTTTCCAAAATTAAAAAGTAAGTTTTCCTAACACGTGACTATTTGGTGTGGTTTTTTGAGCGGCGACACCATTGTCGCGTTTTTTCTTTGAAAATGATGATAACAACATGGCTTCAGCATCAGCGAAGCATATCTACGGCAGTAATGGACAAATGTGAAACCTGGGGCCTTAAGCACTATCATTAACTTTGCATTTCTATTCAAAATTTCAATGCTACTGAAAGTTCGTTCTCACTAGCACTGAAAGTTTCAATGCTAATGAAAGTTGAATTGCACAAGCATTGAAAATTTTACTTTTAATGAAAATTAATTAGCATTAACATTGCAAATTTCAATGCTTTAATTTCATTAACGTAAATGGATTGGCGAAAGAAAACAACTTAAAGCAGCGACTACAGCAGCAGGGAGAAGCGAGTTAGAGTCGCTATGTCGCATGAAGATGAGAAAAGTACAGCGTAGGATCAGGGCCGGACCAACCATATGTGCAAGATGTGCAAATGCACAGGGCGCCAAGTTCTGGGGGCGCATTGCTAGGAGTAAGGCATACTTTCCACGAAGCTGCGCTTCATACGCACGCTTTCGTCATTTGCAGCTTGTTGTACGCTTGCTTGCAGCTTCATTGCAGCTTGCGTAATATAAACAAACAAGCTCTGTCCACGGAGCGGCAAAGTCGCATTTCGACTACGAAATCAAGCGCAGCTACGTGGACAGCCTAAGAAAAATAAATTTTACCTTGCGCGAACTAATACATACTGCCATTTGCATTTTAAACAAAAAGCTTTTTCAGAAAATTCCAAAATAATAACATTCACCACACCTGTGCTGGATTATTTCTTGCACATTAACTCACATTACTTGCAATTTTGCAACTTCATGGAGAGTCTAACTGAAAATATCGCAAAATAACAAATCCCACTAAACCTATGCAAGTTAATTTCTTACCTACCTTATCTCAAAATATTCACCCTGTTTGTGTAAGGATATTTTTTGCACATCCACTTACATTTTACAAAAAAATAGTTCAAAAATCTCAAAACAAAAAAAAGTTCCACCCCGTATGTGCAGGTTTTGTTTCTTGCACAGTCACTCGCAACATTTTCATAGGAAAATATTTCAAACAAAAAAATTCATTCTACGAAATTGTTTGTGTAGAACGTGCAGGTTTTTGATTCTGCACATATGGATGGGACTTCTCATCTACGAAAAAGAGCAACAAATTTCTCTTACAAAGAGAACATGTAGCTTCGTTTTGTAGGTATTTATACCTATGAAAATTTAGTATTCTCTTCTCTTCCACTTCAGACTCTCGGCAGCGTTGCCATTTTGACTGCTTTCCAGTCAGATCTGACTGGATTAAAATGTGTTTAGCTGGAACATTTTTTAAAATCCAGCCAGCTGGTTTTTTAGCTGGATTCGAATTTTGTTTGACTATTTTTATATGTTTCGTGGAATTTCTTTTCTATCAGTATAAATTTTTAAATTAAATGGGACAATAGAAAAAAATAAAAAGAAGACCAATAATATTGCTTGAATTTTTTTTTTTTGCTCTGAGCTTGAAAAACATAAAATGAACCAATTTATGCATTTGCATTTACACAAGTACTTTCCTTTTCTAACTTACAAAGATGTTTGAAACTGAAAATTTATCTGTGTGAGGTTCAACTATGTAAGTACTAATATTACTTACAAAAGCAGAAATAAAATATCCGACATAAGATAGTAGATGCAAATGATGAAAATGATGAGAATGCTCAGAGAGATAACTATATGTAAAGTTCATTTATGAGTTAATACATTTTGTATACCTTCCACAGGAAGGTGTTATTCACTTTGTCATTACATTTGTAACGTCAGGAAGGAGTCACTGGATTTGATAAGGATCAAATTCCGAATCGATTCAGCCATGTCCGTCTGTCAACGAATCGACATAGGCGAATTAAATTTTGTGAGATGAGATTTTTTACGGTCGTCAAGTTGGTATTAAAAATGGTCAATGTCGGTAAAGTAGTTCGGTTACCTCCCACTCCTATACAAAGCCAATATTAGATAACTCAATAAAAAAAGCATTGAAAGTCTGCTTCCTGGGTGATGTGGAAAAGACTTATGCATGTGTGCAAATATGAAAAAAGGGCACTTTCTGTAAATCTTGCACAGGGCGCTAGTTTGGCTGGGGCCGGGCCTGCGTAGGATGCGACCGACGACGCACGTGACAGTACCGTAATTACATCAATGCAAATTCGTGGAAGAAAACATGCCCGATGACTGGAATGGAAAATACGCGCAGCAGCGTGCAGTTTGCAAGAAGCTCCTCCGAACTATTTCAAATATTTCAAGTATGCACAGGATTTCGGCAGTGAGACGCGCTATCTTGCAACTTCTTCAATATAGTACTAGTGCGCAGGGCAGGTGCCAAAACGGAAGGCACTATATTCAACAGGCCCGTCCAGCTGCTGGAATATACGGACGATATTAACATCATCGGTCGTTCCCCAGATTGCCGTAATAGAAGCTTTGACGACGACTGAAGAACAGGCGATATCCATTGGCAATGAAGTAAATGAGGACAAGACTAACAACAAGCATCAAACTTCACCCTAGTGAAAATCCGGCGAAGAATTACCATAGGAGACCGCTGCTTCTTATCGGTTTGGCAAAACAATTGGGTTACAAACTCCGAGGACGAAATGTACATATGATTTAGAAAAACCCTTATCCTGTCAGTTTTGTTTTATGGCGCCAAGTGCTGGACGATAAGTAAGAAGGGAAATATGATACTGGGCTCCTTCAGTTCAGTGCTACTGCATTTTAAATTTTATTACTAAAATTTTAATTTACTAAAATTTATTTAAAATTTCATTACTAAAATTTAAATTTCAGTAGCACTGAACTAATGCAAGTGAAATTTCAGTAACATTGACATTTTTCCTACTAATGCAAGTGAAATATCAGTAGCATTGAAAATATTAGTGCTACTGCAGTTGAGCTTGCATTAGCACTGGATTTGTTTTTTTTTGTGCATTGAACAATGCACTATTCCCAGGTCTGACAAATGTTGGTATCTTGTACAGCTTTGGACAGCGCACAATCTTAACAGAGTTACTGTCGGGCAATGCGACATGAGGCGTTAATTGTCAAAAAAAGTTCGTGTTTCATTTTAGCTCAGACACATCAGAGCTCAAAATTTGTGTTTCTTTTTTTGTTTAGAGAATGATCAGAGCGCGTTCTATGAGCTCAGAATAAATTGACTGAGCAAGCTGAGTAAAAAGCTGATTACAGTCACAATTGACAAAAAAAAGCTGAAATGGCGGACGAGACTTGTTGTTCTGGCACGGAAGGTAAACCAAATTAATAAATAATAATTAATAAATAACCATAAACAAAACGGAACGATCTGAAGACGCTCGGTTCAAAGCATGCTCAAAAATAAAAACGCCTATTGACACTTTGACAGATGAAATCCGTTCTCCCTCGACTATCGACTTTGACATTTCGTAAGATGTACAGCTGCGTTCATGAAAATAGTCAAAAGTAAATAAATTTTGACCGAAAGTAACAGAATTTTGCTTTGGAAAAAGAAGGTACTGTTTCATTTGGCTCAAGTTTTGTGTAGAGCAGCACTACTATTTTCATGAACGCAACATTTATGTATTATTTTCCGGAACGATACTTTTGCCCGTAAAACTTCAGCCCGTATTTACACCCGAAAATGTAAGCACTGCATTTTGAAGTTGACCGTAAAATAAAAGCCTGCAATACAGAAGACCGACATGAAATGAACATTTTAAAAAAGACCGAATTTTTTACGGGGGACAGTTTTGTAAACAATAAAAAAATTACTCATTCAATTACGTGCAATTACGGTCTTTTGTTTTACGAGCTTTTTACCGGTCTTTTAATTTACGGCCTTTTGAAATAAGGGCCTTTGTAATACGGACTTTTGGAAACGGGTTTTTGGATTGCAGGCAAACGTACACAACCCATTATTTTCGAGTGGGATGAGCGACGAAGAGATCAGAGATGCTATAATTTTAAATGCAGAATGCAGTCTTCACAGATGGCTGAAAAAACATCAAACAGGTTCGGCCACATTTTATACAGATATGGGCCCTTAAAAAAATGAGATTAATTGGCGCAATTTATGCAGCGAAAATAACCTTTCTCATGACAATTAAAGCTCTCGATTGTTTCGTGACAGATTGGGATATGAAAAAAATGTAAAGCGTAAAAATGTTTTTGAACGTGAGATCCCTTGCACGACAGTCCAGCACACTACTGAGCCCACAAGCACCCCTTACATAACGCAGCCACAGTGTATAGATATGTGATATGTCAAAATTGGATGTGGAAACACAGGCAAGGTAAACCAGAAAAAAGTCTGTTCTTAGCTGACCAGGTCGATGTCGCTATCGCTATACAGCTTGTAAATTTCGGTAGTTAAAGCACATTCCATAAAATCCCGTCAACTCAAACGCGACCTAAAATCACTCGATGAGTTTAGAATTCAAAACGTATCGGGAGAACTCAGCGGGCTGTCTGTGGAGCGATTGCAAGTATTGGCACTGAGGCGGTTAAGATGGGTCTGCGTTGCGTCTGACACTCTGACTGTTAATGAGGACAAAACGAAATATTATGCTGTTATCGCAAAAGTACTCTCAACATCGGCGACTCGGGCAGAACATCACAATTGACAGATATAACTTCGAAGTAGTTTAAGACTTTGTTAACTTAACAATTTGTTAGGCTTAACAATTACTTCGCAAAACGACATCGGCGTAGAAATCAAGCGAAGTCTTCGTGTAAAGAAGGCATCTAAGAAGCATAACCGTCTCTCACAGAACCAATGACATATTGTACAAGACCTTAATCACGCCGGGTCTGGACCTTATCGAAAGTGGAAGAAAACCTGTTGGCACGCTTTGAGAGAGATTCTTCGAGTGATTTTCGATCCAGTTTGTAGAATGAATGTGATGAACTTTACGGACTATACACCGAACACCGACGTAGACCTGGTCAAAATTCTCAAAATACAAGGACTGAGTGGTAAGGTCACGTGGATCGTACATGGACAACAAAGGACCAACCCGACGAGTATTTGGAGTAGCTTATTGTTGGTTGAGGCCGTGGTCCACCTGGGCATTAAAGCGCCATCTAAAGTCAAGTAAGTACAAGAATGCTCCAGTCCTTTAAAATAAGGACTGCAGTCCAAAAAACCAAAATGTCCAGAATAAACCGTTCCCTATTCACAAAACTGATTGATTCATAAGAAACAATCGCACACCTCTGACAGCAGTGACAGCAAGGACGTCAGCAGTCAGCGGGTTTTTTTTTTCATATGCAAATTAAAAATCCACTTCGAAAACGTCTACATTCCATCATACGTTGCGACTTTCATGTTTATTTTGTTGTTAATTTGTTCTTTTTATAGATAGGCTGGGGATACCTATCCAAAGATCATTATTAGCGACAAAAATTCACATCTCTGTCTGTGACATTTACATTTCGTGCAAACAACTAAGTGCAACTTATGCGTCTGAGTGCGGAACTTAAATAAAGCAATAAATCATTTCAAACTGCGAGAATGACACTTGTGTTTCGATGATATTTGACAACAATATCGGCATTGTTTGCGCATACGTCAGTGTCATTGCCCTATGTCATTCTCATTACAATGCACAACAATACTCTTGAGATGTTGCATCAAGCGAAGTAACGACAACGCGTTTAAGCGCTTTTCCACTAGAACTTAAATAAACAGAGTCTCAAATAGTAAATCAACCGTGACAGTTTTCCAGTGTTGCTGTTGCTCACTGACCTAACTCAACAGACGTTTTCATTAAAAAAAAAAACTGTTTATAGTTCTGACTCAATCTCAACGACAACACCTACATTTGTTTGGCAAATTATTCGTTACAATTTTGACTGGAGAGAAAGATTTATATTTTTTTGCAACATTTTTGACAACTCATTTTTAACCTTTGCCACAACAATAAGCGACTACTACAATCACTTGCTACCCGCACATTCTAAACGAAGAATCTTCTTTCTTGTTATAGCTATATTAACTTCTAACGGATTGAGTTTCCGTTAAAAGCCGCAAAAAAAAAACCGTTTTCACTGGACCATCAATGTACACACACACACCACAAAGTAACAGATATACTATTTTTCAAATTTAATAGATACTTTTGTAATAGATACGTGAATGGTGAATGACCACAAATGATGAAACTACACTCGACTACACACGACCCAGTGTTTGCTTTACGTGCCAATAACCGCGAGAACAACTCTTAATGAACTTCCAAATCCGAAAACTTACGATCTGTCAAGACCTCTCAAGACCACGAAGTTTAGCCAAAAGAAAACGAAAACAAGAACCGAAACGCTAGGCTATCACACCACCGCACGACAGCGTATCTACGACTAAGATTTTTTTTTTATTTTATTTTGTTTTGCAGCTCCTCTCCTCTCGTTGTCAGCGAGCGAGTGCAAAAATTCTCATCTACAAAAATGTACACTTCATGACGACGATGATGACGAAGTGTGTAGAGAGCGACGAGGAACACCGAACACCGAACACGCGAACAAAAATGTAAATCCAATCCGTACCGATTCGACCGACAAAACCAAACTGAACCGAAAACTTTTTTTGTCAGTGAAGTAGATGAGAAAAATGTGCACAACTTTACTTCTTGGCTGTTGTAACTTACATACATTTTTTTTTGTTATCATTGATAATTGAGCAGTGTAACTGTGGTTGCAATCCAGCGAGCCAGACACAGAAATTGACGCACGTGACTGTCAAAGTGTCGCATTTGAAAGTATCATGTCTATGTGTCAAATCTAGTTTGTCAGTTTGTTGGAATGTAACTTCCTGGTCAATACCAAAAATGTGATGAGGTGTGACGTGTATTGACATGACTATGGCATGGCGTATAATAGTATGAAGTGAACTCCATTTATAGAGTATCGAGACACGCGATGTGCATGCATCGACATCGTTGTAGAACAAATTGACCTCATTTGAGCAAAATTCCATTTCATTAGAGTTACACACTTTTGCGGTTAGGTTAGGAATCGATTTGGACTAGCTACAGGTTGGGAATTGGGAATACAGCAGACCAGATCAGAGGATGGGCCATGAGATTAAGATTTTATAGAAACAGTCAGGAAGAGTGAAAAGCTCAATTTGCGTTGCTCTTCTTGCTCTTCAATTATTGATTGAGTACAAAAGTGATTTGACGCCACGTGCTGCGATTTATCTAACTCAAGTGATTTATCCTTGTTTGGTTAGAAATTTATGTATCTCCAAGGAATTGTAAGTAAAAATATATAGGCAGATACCTACAAGAAGGACGAACCAATTTTGGGGCTTTGTTTACACAAGCGGTTATACCCTAATGACATGAGGTGTATTCGGGGTTTGGGTCATCCATTTCTTCGACATTTTGTTTGTGATAGGACCATCACTTTGAGATTAATTTGGGTAAAGGTTCAAGCATCAGTAAATGTAGGTTGAGGCAGAATTGGAAATCTAGTGATAAGAAAAAGCGTATATTTTTGTCAACCTTTTTTCGGGGAATTTTATTTTACATTCTGTACAACTTGAGCCACAAATTTTGCCGAGGATGCAAACTTCGATAGCAGATTTAACATCTCGAGTATGAGTAATTTATTGCATCCCTAAGGCAACGGAACCGAACGGATTTCCAGCCATAGCACTCAACAAATGTCCAGCTATACTACAAATTGTGCTGAAAGACAACTCGTATTCAAGCGATTCTCAAAAAATTAATGAAATGCCATTACTACAGTATGAAAAAGGAAAGGCCTAAATAATGAAATATCTTGGAATCCACCGGCAGTATGGTTTTCGCCGCCTTTTTCTATAGAATATCTTTTAAACTGTCACCAAGCGGCTCACTTTTAACCCCGCCCTTCCATCGACACGGTTCATTCAGCCGTTCGGATTCGGCATAAAATTGTAGGTCCCTTTCATTCGTCCCAAAAAGAGAAACTCACACAAGCGAATGGTTGCGACAAGCTATAGGCCTAGGGTGTCTACTGCCTGTTGCGCCACCTATTTAATTTTTTTTTTTTCATCGACACGACGAAAATCATAGCAATACGCCAGTTGTTAGAAGTTAAACCTTCTGCAATCTTTGGGGACCGCGTGCGTTGCTTGCGTCGCTTTCTTTTGAAAGTTTGAGAATATATTCGAAATCGTTGATACTTAGTAGTAAGTCGTAGCAGTGGCAGTCTATCCAGGGGCTATAAAGATTTGCTGAAAGTTAAACAGCTCTAGCGCTTCGCTTGTCGAATCTGAAGACTTACCAGCTTTGCAAAGAAAATCATTTAATCCGCGGTCCTGCTTAGACGAAAATTCAAAAATAATCAACTATCATTCATCGACCAGTGGGCATCAGTCACGTGAGCATAAGGACTCAAGTTTTAGTTATCTTACCGGATCGGTTAGATCTTAGTCGGCTCTCACATTGAGGCAACATTCAATAAGCAACTGGCAATAGGAAACACGCAAAATTATCGCTCACAAGTCACAATTATTTTACTTTGAATTTAATTAGAGGTCTCACATCAAAGCAACTAAATATCGCTCGAACGAAAAATGTTGCTGATTGTTTATTGGCAGTTGCTATAGTAACTATAGTTGCTTATTGCTTGTTGCCTCAATCTGAGAGCCGCCTTAAAGCAAGGAAGTGAATCTGTACACCGTATTAACGCATTAAGAGTCACATGTGAATTTCCAACTCTTTTCCAACAATGGTTAGTTGGTTCGTTGAAAGCGGTTGCGAAACGTCAACATACTTTGACCAGCATAGGTCATTTGTGATACCACGAAAAACGGATAATATATCTCCCTGCTAGTTGAGACATTTTGAGCTCTTTATAGAGGCTTCTAATGTCTATGTGTTTGTCAGATCAGCCAAGTCGTTGTAATGGAAGGCTCCCAAGTGAGGCTTCCTTCTAAAGAAGGTAAGGATTAGTTTCCTCATCTTCCTCATCCATACAGCTTCTGCAAAAGTCGTTTGCAGAAAGGCCTAGCCTTTCAACGATGCTCGTCGTATTTTCAATGCTGCCTATCAATTTATGCGTTGATGACATCAAAACTCTATAACAAACGATCAGTAATCGGTTCCGAAATAGTTGAGTAGATGACAAAAAAAAAGCTCAAGTCATCGCTGACGACCACAGAAGGAATCGCAATATGACAATAACAATGAAACGAATCGTTAAAGGGAAATGGACACGTTTCAGACTATATGACTTAAAACCGACCACATTTGAAAATCGTTTCAGAAAATGCGAATCACGCGTTTTCTTTCATTGAGAAACTGAGAGAATCCCCCTACAGGACCAATTTAGGAACTGGTCCACTATCAGGAATGATGTCCTAAAAATGACGAAAACTGAATCTTTGCAAGCAACTTAGCGGTGCTTATATACTCAGTGATCTAGGGCGTTTAGAGGAACAACGAATAATAGAGTAAGTTATCTCTTTATTCAGAGTCCCCGCGAAATAATGACTAATAATGACCACATCTGAAACAAGGAACTTCTGATTCCTTTAATTATGAAATACGTAGACATTTACGGTGCTGGAGAAAAAAATGTTCCCTAACATTAAATACAACCCAAACGTTTTCCAAACGCGTAACTCTAAGATGGAAACCATGTTATTAATAAACACTGCGTAAAAGCTAGCAACACAGCAATTATGTAAAAGACATGTTACGTTTTCAATTTCCTTGTTAATACAAAGATAGGAAGTTTTTTAATAACGTAAATATGCGGAAGCTTAGAAATAAATATAAATATCAGTGTACTATATAAATGTATAGTTTAAATAAACTGTAAATAATAACAGAAAGCGTTTTAAACAACTATCAAATAATTGCTGTTGTTGAAAGGGCGAAGTGGTAAATACAAGGAAATACAAAATTTGTAACTTTGTTTACCCAAAACTAAACTGCACCCTTTTAGGTTATCCCTAACACGATAAGGTATTTTGGCCTTGATCTAGACAGCAAGGTTAGGTTAGGTTAGGTTGAATAGGGTGTGAGTTCATCACATTGGACCAGGCACCATATTGGATAGCTTCCCTGTGGAACCTTAACGGTCAAATAACCTAAACCACTTCGCCCAAGCAATTAATTTCCCTACAGAACCTGAAAATTGTTTCAGTTTTGTTTGCGAGGTCAACCTCCTCCAAATTGTCGAAGAAGTACCTACCGAGGAATTTCCTCCTATACCTACCGAGCAATAGCTTGACATTCACAGAGGAGATGATTTATGTCCTCTGTGACATGCAAGTCTTCGCAATACCTGCATATGTCCGTATCTGTTAGACCTAATCTCATAGCGTGTCTCCTTAGAAGACAGTGCCCGGAGAGTATCCCTATTACCATTCGTAGCCTTGATCTACTGAACCTTAGTAATTCTACAGATTTTTTCCGATCTAGCTTAGGCCACAGAGCCTTAGAGACCCTGTGCCCTACTATATTCAACCATCTCTGATCTAGACAGCAAACTAAGCTGCAAACCCAACAACCTGCGACACCAAGACACTGTTTACACCTACCCCCAACTCCATTTCAAAAAAAGATTTGTAACCTATATCATAGTCTATATAATACACCTATACAGCACCAACTGCAGAGAGGGTTTCGCAGGAGAACCCCCTCTTTTATATACAGATGGGCCCAAAACGGAAACCAGGCGTGTGGGTGTAGGTGTTTTCTCCAAAGATATAAACTGTTAGATCACCTTCCGCCTTCCGAGGCTTCGCCGTGTCTACGATATAATGTAATATCCGAAAAGGATATCAGCATTTGTACCTACAAGCTCTTTTTTAACTTTTATAACAATAGATCTATCACTGCATTGTCTAAACACGTATCTGTGAACGAGCAAAACGTGACGCAACTTATTTGTACATATTTCATTTGTCAGCAATTATATTCAAATAGTTTAGAAATGGATTCAAGTGGAGTAGAAAAGTATTTCAGAACTTGGAACGAGATAGCCGCAAGTGTTATATTTACATCAAATTATCCATCAATAATGTTAACAGGACCCAAATAATATACGAGAAAGCATGACTCGTACACAGTATTGTGAGTTAACCAAACTGACTATATAGTTGCCCCTCAAAATAGCCAGTTCTTTTAAAAAGAGATGAGACAAAAGTGTATACCATTTTCCATTTAGAACACCGGAACACTAGAAATACAAGCAATGACAAAGTAGAACTAGACGCTTACTATCGAATAAAATAAAAAGTAGTCTACACCAGAAATTGTACTTTGAAACCGAGTTTGAAACAGAATAATGTACAATACATACATACGAGTACTTAGAGTTAGATCATTTACATTTAACAAAAAATATACTTATTCCGTACAGTGTTAGCTACTCATTAAGTACTTAATTGACAATTATTTCCACATGTAGTGGCACATGATCGAGTTACGCAAACCAGTTTTTTCTCAAAGCTAACAGATCATAATACGTATCGATAGGGTTAACAAAAAATATGGTTATTAAAACAGAGCTCTTAACACTTAATTTAAAAAGAACATCCATTTTATGTAATTATATTTCGTTTTAACAATAGTAATTAATTAAAATACCTCGACGTTGACATATATTTAAATCTGCGAGGTGTTTAGGGATCTGCAATATTAAGCTCAGCAGGTTCGTTCAGCTGCTGGGCTATAACTACGGACGATATTGATATCATCTGTCGTTCCCAGCGTGCCGTGATAGAAGCGTTCACGGCGATTGAAGAACAGGCGAAATCCGTTGGCCTTAAAGTTAATGAGCACAAGACTAAGTACATGCTATCAACAAATAAACATGCGTCTGTCCGCCGCCTAGGACAAAACGTCTCCATTGTTAGCAACAATTTCGAGGTAGTTAAGGAGTCCACCTGCCTTTTGAGTAAACATGAACTCCACGAATGACACCCTAAGTAGAGATTCGGCGAAAAATTACCCTGGGAAACCGTTGCTACTTCGGTTTGGCAAAACAATTGGGTTCAAAACTCCTAACTCGAAGGACGAAATGTGTGCTCTACAAAACCCTTATCCTGCCAGTTCTGCTTGATGGCGCTGAGTGCTGGACGATAAGCAAGAAGGGAGAGCTGATACTGGGCTCCTTCAGCGGATTTTCACTACATTGGCTCGGCAACATCGAGCGAATGGACAATAATGATGCAGCTAAGAGGGACTTGGAATACTTGTCGAGAATACAAGGAAGACCGAACATCCGTTTGAAAGACCAAGCCATCGCGGATGCCAGAGTGTTTGGTCTGGACAACTGAAAGCAGTGTGCCCGGGATCGTAGAGGATGGAAGGCTCCAGTGTCTCAGGCAGAGACTCGATAAGTAAGTTAGTAATATTAAGCCGGAGTGTTGGAAAAGAATTCGTGGTAGATGAAATGCAGATACAAAAAATGTGCACGACTTAACTTTCTCGTTTATTGCGAATCTCGCAGAATCTCAGAGTCATTTCAGCAAATTTTACGTTTAAAATCGTACCCACTCAAGGTGTAATTAATACCGTAAATACATACTACATAAACATAAACCTACGTATTTACTAGAACACTTTATTACTCACGGTTGCCAGATTGGGCGCTTTGTCGTATTTTGGGCTATCTTTTTGCTTAAAAAACGATAGAAATTTCTTCCATGAGCGCCCAACACAATTTTGGGCTATATATCGTTTTAAAAATTTTGTTTTAATTTTGTTTGTTTTACTCTTTCATAAAACTAAAAAAATAAATATTTTGGACAAACCCTCACTTTTAAAACATGGCAGCACTCTTGCAGTCAAGTATCATCGAACAGTCGTTCAACTTGCACACACTCCAATTTATTTTGCAGGCCTTCTTATTTGACACGAGCCAAAATCCCGAACATTTTTTGGGCTTACGTGTTATCTAACGTAAGAAATGGATCGAATGAAGCAATTTTGAAGGAGTTAAGTTTATTTGCATGCAACCCAATTGCTAACACTTCCAGTGAGCAATGCTGTAGCACAGCAGTACCCAATCTTTGTTGGTCGCGGATCACTTTTCTGGAGAAATTCCTCGCGGAGCACTTCACTGTCAGTATCCCAATTTTCGTAGTTATAAAAAACACCATAACTATTTTTAGCTGTTTTCTTATTAATTTTATTAAATTGAAGAAATAAGTAACGTGTTGTGACTTTTAGCATTTTATAAAATATTAAAGCTAGTAGATATTAAAAAAAAAGAAAAAAGAATTCAGAAACATTTTTAACTTATTTTCGAGTTGGCCACAGAAAAACAAAGACTTGAAAATTCCAGTTTCCAAAAAAAAAAATAATAAAAATTACCAATATTTACTGGAATAGCTAGCTTTTATTTTTTTAAAAGGGCAGTCAATCTTTTCTGAAGATGTTCCACTAAAATCCGACATATTTGGTGCAACAGGCATATAAGCGCACCCTAGGCCAAGCTTCTCACAACCATTTGTTTTTTTAAGTTTTTTTTAGGGACGAATACAAGAGACTTTAAATTTTTAGGCCGACTCAGAATGGCTGATTTAAAAAGCTTTTCAGGACAGTTTCAGGACATAGAGTCGCGAAAGGTGCCGCAGTGGAAAAAAACCTTAAGACGTAATTTGTGTTTTCCGGGGATTGAACCTGTGACCTCTCGCAAAGTAGTCAGAGTATTCAAAGTATTTTCAACGTTTTTTGGGCTTCTTTCTGGGCAACGATATTGGGCTACATTTCTTTAAGTTTTGGGCGCTTAAAGCAAACAAAATTCTGGCAACCCTGTTACTTTCAAATTTCACCCCGAACTGACACATGAAGGAGGCAAGTAGGCGATGAATTTCAAATTATATTGCTATGTACTGAAGTTTTGGACTTTACAAAAATATACTGTGTGAATACAGATCGGGATTTGGGTAGTCATTTTTGAGAAATATTCATAAAACGGCAATATTAAAGTTTTCTGAGAAAAACGAAGTACGTGATCATGTTAAGAATGCTTATGTTGTCTTAAATATGTATTTTGATCAAAATCGTTAGAGCGGTTTTTTGTAAAATTATGTTGACAAATGTTACAATTTGGATTCGAAAAGCACTGTTATTAAACTGTTTAGCTGAAAACTGAGTACGACATATTCTTCAGGATATAAACATTACCTAGCAAATATATTTTCATCCAAATCGAAAATAGCGTTTTCGAGATATGGGCAGTTTTTAAAGTACCGGTTTTAGCGATTGGGAAGGACGCATTCATGGTTCAAAAAACACTGTTTTTCAACTGTTTAGCTCAAAACTGAGCCAGTGGTATTACTATGGATTTAAGCATTACCTGACAGTAATATTTTTATTATGATCGAAAATGGCGTTTTTTAGATATGAGCAGTTTTTTAAAGTACTTTTATTAGGGATTTGGGTGGATATCAAAGGACGTAGTCTTTTTAGAGAAACACTGAATTTGCTATTAAGTTAAGAATGACAATAGTATATTAAAAATATTTTTTTTTTTTAATCGTTTTTACCGTTTTCGAGAAAAAGCCAATTTTCAAAACTGTCGTTGCTGGACTTTTTAGAGAAAACCTGGGTATGCAGTCAGGTTAAGCATGCTTACATTAACTCAACTATCAATTTTGGTTCAAATCGTTAGAGCCGTTTTCGAAAAAATCTAAATTTAGGCATATTTCGTCATATTTCGTAAAATTTTTATATGGGAGGTACCGTTAATATTAGGGCTAGCATAAAAAAAAAAAAAACGTCCCGAGCGGGAAGCCTACAAACTCTAAATACGAAGTTTGAAGCAAATCCGTCCAAGCGTTTAGATTCCCCAGGGGTGGGACAGACAGACATACAGACGGACAGAATTGCGAGACCCACTTTTTTGAGTTCCCCTATCATCGTAATATCAAAATTGATCAAAATCTCGAGTTCGAAATTTTGTACGAAAACAATATCTTTCTCTTAGATACTACTTATACGAGAAAGTTAAAAAAGGTAGTATAGGTACAGCCGAACAATTAATGAAGACCTTTGATAGGTACAAACAGTGATAGGTATTTCAGTGACCATAAGTGGACTTCGTCTATTTTTGCAACTAGCTTAAGCCCATATAATCCAAAAATGGTCAAGCCTTTGGGCTTTCGTAATGTAAGCTCTCGCTTGGTCACATTCCACATAAGGGGCGAAATTATAAAACAATTAAGACATTGGTTTGTGCTCACGAGAAACGCTGCCAAAGGAATCTTTCTGCGATCTTTTTGAAAAGACGTATATAAGCTTAAAGTACGACAACAATCAATATGGTTTTAAGCGACTTTGACGTTAAAATCAGAAGGAAGAGTGTCTTTTGGTCTATGGTCGGAAAGCACGGCCAGCAGCACAACACCTCCAGAAGCAAACTCAGGCTAACCGACTTTACTAAACTTCGCTCACGCGCCTTAGTACCTCTACACAAGGGGACAGGTGGGTTCTAAATCATATAATGCTGCACCAAATTGATTACGATGCGGTTGACGCCAGATGTACCTCCATTGTATCTTTGATGTCCATATCCAAAGGTTCCGAGCGACCAGGGGGTCTAGCACGTAACTTGATACAATCGAGTTCAGTCGATACAATCGAGCTCTGGCAGCACCTAATTTGTCTCAATCGAGGATAATCAATCGAGAATAATCGATTGAGACGAATTAGGTGCTGCCAGAGCTTGATTGTATCGATTGAACTCGATTGTATCAAGTTACGTGCTAGACCCCCAGCTAAGACCTGGATCACTATACATCTTGGTAGTAGCCGAATAAGTAAGAAGATTTGGCATCGCAAGTTTACTATCGCAACAAACTGCTACAGATTTCACCGATCTCTTCGAAACTTTGAGAAAGCACATTGCACCCGCATAACGCTCAGAAAATAACAAAAGTGCAGCCACCGAAGTTCTAAGACTCACTTAACGACCACAACTAAGCCCCTGGTTCGATAAAGAGTACTGGCAAATAACTAGACTGTCAAGCAATGGAGTAGATCAAAACCAGAGCTGCTGCGAGGGTTCTCAACTATAGCTCTATGGGCAAAGGAAGGAAGAAACATCAACTTATCACAGAGCACGAGAAACGGGCAGTCGAATCTATTGTGGGATGCCATTGAGCTAGTGTTCGGAAGTTTTAAGGCTAGAACGGTATTCTCACAGCTACAAGACCCAAAC
Source organism: Cheilosia soror (assembly GCA_949372485.1). Lineage (NCBI taxonomy): Eukaryota > Metazoa > Arthropoda > Insecta > Diptera > Syrphidae > Cheilosia > Cheilosia soror. Next base: position 70,781,564 of record OX443561.1, on the reverse strand, counting down.
AGAAGCATATGCAGTGATCAACATTGGTATACGGCGATAGGGTCACAGTCGGTGCCAAGGATCTGAAAGACAGCCAACAGAACGTATGATCCGCCCAACCTTGACGATGATAGTCAAAGTTTTTGTCCACGCGACCAAAATGAAGTGAGGATAGTGACATTAAAACTTAAGTCCATTAAGGCTGCTGGAGCCCACAGGCTGACAATAATGGGGGATAGCTTGGCAAGGAACATGCACCAACTTATCTGCAAATTGTTGTCGAATGCCAGATGAATCGTGGCCCGTGGGTCCCATCTACAAGCAGAGAGTTACTCTAACTGCTCCAACCACAGAGGAATAAGATGCTGTCGGTGGAGTTTTAAGTCAAGACCAAAATTTCACACTCCGGCAAATCTTAGGTAAAACGCAAGGAATTCCAAATCCACACAACTTCCTTATCGATTTTAAAATCCATGTCCATGATTGCCTTTGTACAAAATGATTATTTCTAGAAACAAAACTAAATTTGTGGCTTATTGTCCATTATGAATGTGATGGTAACAAAATGCTCATCAGAAACGGTTCAAAAACTCCCTTGACTGAAAAAATATCGACAATAAATTAGTTTTTAAAAAGCTGAAAACACAGGAAGTGTGTCAGTTTCTATATGCCAAGAAATCCCTAAGTCACACAACATCTTTCATAATACAATTTATGGCGTGTTATGAGAACGCCAGGAGAACCCATTAACTCAGTCGTTAATCGAAAATTCCAACGAAATCCATTAAAGTTGAAAATTATTTAAGGAACTCCATTAAAAAGGGGAGCTTCCCTTTCTTTTCTTAAAAACAAGAGCAATGACAAAAAATTTTCAACTAAAAAGTATATTCACATTTGCAGCTAAAAATAAAATAGCATCTCAACGGAACGACCCAAAATGTTTCCCGAACTAAATGATGTTGCTTTCAAAAATACACACCACTTCTTCAAAACTATTAGGTAAAGTCCATACACTCAACGAAAAACATGTGTAAAATTTACCTAAATCGAGTGCTAACTTGCATAAGTCCTAAGGCCGTTTTGAGCTTACTTAGTTTTAAGGCAATTTCGGTTAAATTGCTTAGGTAAATACACCGTCACATAATCAGTGTAGAATTGCCTTAGATATAGCTTGAATTATCCATGTATTCCTAAGGCAATATTTCCTAAGACTAAGGTGATTTAGGCCAATATTTTTAGCCAATAACAGCGTTAAATTGCCTTAACCACTAAGGTAATAAAATGTTTTTGCCTTAGAAATTGCCTAATTTTTGCAAGATTGCTAAAGCAAATTTTGATTATACTAAGGTGTTTAACTGCTAGCCAATAAGTGTGGTGAATTATTGACTGCCCGCCTGGTTATTAGGAAAATTCTTTTCACCATTATGCTTATTGAAAGTCAAATTATTTATTTTATTATATTTTATTTTATTTGTGTATAATACGACCGGACATATTCACAATTTTTTTTTACGGCTTGCGTCATTGTTTTTGTTGTGCATATTCTTATAGTTTTCATCCACTGTTTCCAGTCACCAGTTTCTCCCGAAGATTCTATAATAAAAAAATACATTTTTTCCAAAATAAATTCCTTTGTCCTCGATTTTATTAAAGAAAAACATACCTTCATTATAACATTCCTCGACAACATTAGTGTTGAGTTTCTTTTTTTCTAGAACATCAGTCTTCATCTTTGGGGATATTTTGGTTTTTTCTAGAACAAAAAAGTTATTTTTTATTAGCAGTTAGAGTCCATAATAGCAACTATTGACACTATTGCTAAAACTCACCTTATTATTGTAATCTGCAAGCCAGCACGCAGTTTGAATTTTGTATACTTGCCGCTGTTTTATCAAAAAATTTAAGCACGCAATAATTAAATGTTTGCTTTACGGAAATTGGAAATAGAGTGACTAATTTTTGGATGCGAATTCAACTATGTATGTATTACACTTCCGAAAGTAACCCCAGTCGTAGGTAAGGCAAAATTACATTAGGCCTAAAGCAAATTTACGCAGTTTAAGACAATTAAAGGGGTGTTTTCCTATATTTAAGGCAAAACTCCTTTAGGCCTAAGGTAAAGTTAAACCGCTACCGAAATTTTTATAAGAAAAGTTACATAAGACCTAAGGCAAAATTACTTAGTTTACCTGGCAATCAAGGGCAAAGTTAAGAAAACAACATGTTATTTCTTGGTTAAAACTGCTAAGCATTTTTAGGCAATTCTGCCTATTTTCCATTAGTTAGGTCGTATACAAATCTGCTTAGTTTTAGGGATAAATTATGCTTGTCTAATAATATCTATACAAAAAACTTTACCTCATGCGGTTAAGGCAATATTACACAGGATTTTTCTTTGAGTGTACGCCGAATACAACCCTTATAGAGCGATTAAAGACAAAGCCGCGTTAATTTCTTTAACAATAAATAAAACCGTTTCTATACTTCTCTCCTAGAAATATAGCCCCAATATACATAGGCGCTACGGCTACGCTACGCGCAAAGATTTTTAAATTAATTTCGTTTAACATAAACAAAGAGACAACGAACTATCGCATCATAGGTACAAAACGAAGAAACCGAATGGAAAATAGAAAGGAATAACAAAAAAAAAAAAGAACATTAATGCTTAAATGTTAACACACACACAGTTGCACCCCCGCGAGTGGGCTTACACTATGATTTTTGCTTTTTATTCTTGTATGCCAATGCCGTTGTTGAATCGATTTCGTCTTATGGCACTGCCATACATGAACATATACACAATACACATGTAATGGGTGGCTGTGAATATCATCCCATCACCCCTTGGGGGGCAGAGATTTCGAGCAACAGATTTTCTGAACAAGGACGACCTTGCTCATGAAACTGTGAATTGGAAATGAACATTTTTGAAGTGACTTTTGGGTACTTACCTAGCGTCTTTGAATCGGGCATCATCAGATAATCTGGCTGAATGACGAAGCGGTGATCTGGAATTCAACACAGAAGAAAAAAAATGTTTGTTTCTTGAGAGTTGCTTTAATATACGGAAGTTTGTTTTATTTTGATTGTCAATAGTCAAGGAATTCTATGATTATTTTTACATCTAGTTATTCCGATGGGGTAATCACTAATCACTGGCACTGGGCAAGGGTTATCAGCGGAGCTGTTGATTGACATAATAGGGGTTACATGGATTTGATAGAAGGCATTTCACAGTGGTGTGTAAAAAAATTTACCAACCAAATGTTAAATGCAGGATCGTTTTCTACCCACTGATCGTTTTTGACTATCTTTAAAATATAGTGGTATAGGATTTTGTGAATGAATTATTGGTGGTTTAAAATTAACGGTCATGTATGGCGCTTATTACAAGATGGCAACCATACTTGCGAGTGTCCATCCAAAGAGGGCGTTCATCATAGATAGTTGTCAAACTGTATTATTGTAAATAAGATGGCGACCTGACATCCTTTGCTCGCTGCTTTCTTTTCCTTCTTAGACCGCCACGAGTAAGGTCGCTTCTATAAGGATATACCTAAATCCAATACTTATATTTGCTATAACTTTACGTTGCGCTGTAAGAGATTTTTTTTTTTTAAGATACTACATATATTAAGGTACGTTAATCAGTTAAAATGAATGAGAAGATAATGAAAAGTGTACTCCTAGTAGTTTCCCTATAAAGTGGCATATACGTCATATATGTTTGGTTTTGGTGCGGTGTGATAGTCAGCTATTCGTGAGTGCTCTGATGAAAGGGAATCTGTGGTGTGAAAACGGGGATCTCAAGAGTCCCACAGACATCGCTCTTAAAACAGCTCCCAGAGTCACAAAACGCTGCCACCCCCCTGTGCCAAGCAAAATTCACCACGCCAACCGAAGCCGTCATCAGGAGCATCGAGAGACGAATGATCAACCTCGTGTATTAGCGTACTGCTACAGAGAGACCTGCATCTTAACAGCAGAAAACCTCTCGTACGCGGAGGCTCACTCCGACTTCAGACATCTCAGTCAGGAAGGAGATCGCACGACCGCTAGTACCTAGTGCTGGTGGCCGCAAAACCGAAGCAATAGTGACTGTGTCAAATGTGTTTTATTTGCTAAATCCAGATTTATTAATTGTTTAAATAGCTACCTACCTAACGTTAAATTAAACTACTGTATTATATAACTTACTTGCCTATAATATTTTTGCCTGTTAGTATCTTAAATCTAACCTCTAAAACCTAAAAATCTAAAATTGAATATCTAAAATCTAGAGTATATAATTTAAAATCTAATCTGTGGTACAAAGTGTGTGAAAATTATTTAAACCTAATTAGAATACCCTTGAAGTCATCGAGTGAAGCTGACCACCGCCCAGTCCTGACATGTCACGACGGAGATACCAGGTAAATTTTTGATTAATCATTATGAAATGATACCCACTTATATAATTTTTACATAAGTAAAGTACCACCTGTAGTTACGTAAAGTTAAATTTTTTCTATATTTTTGAATTTGAGTAGTGCCAACCGAGCACATTAGTTTTTTTTTTTTTTATTTAACATTTGATGAGTATGGAATTGAATCTGAAATATCTCTTCTTTTTGTTTTTATTTGGAGGCAAATAAAGTAATTATGTGCTAAGAGTAAAATTTAAGAAGTCAAACCAGTTTTTCATTGCATGACGCGGATCGGGACCAACTCAACGTGCAGATAATGCACAGCGCATTATCTCTTATCAGTAGGTTGACAAGAGAAAGTATCACTCCTAGTCCTTGCATGATATCCACGCGGGCTGAGCTAGACCGGGATGCTAGGCAAGAGAGCATAAGCAGGGGGTGGTAATGATTTTCGGAGTTTTCGGACAGCAAGAAGACAAGTGCTCTCATCAAAAATTGCTTTAGTTGTTTCGTCTTGGTGGAGTTGTACTGACCTCCGGCAGAACATGCTACAAATTCTGACATCCAATGACCAAGAATATGCTCGAAAAACTTACAACAGTACACACTGTGACTGGGGAATTAGCTGTGCGGGCTAGTCATGAAGCTGAGGGCCATTATCCTATTATCGTTCGCGAGTCCAATAAAAAAACAAGTGAACGAGAATGTTTGGTATTGTGATTGTAATTCATAAATTGAGAACGTCTGGGCCGACGTGGGTAAAAAAATGTTTCAGTTGTTCCTAATTGCCAGGATAAGGTTCTTCCGAAAGAAAATTTTAGGAAAACCCTCCGGAAAAGTCGGAAAATTGGAAAAATGGAAAATCGATTTTTTGTATGGAATTCTATGTGCAATTGTTTCGGAATGGTTTTTCGAATAAAAAAAAATAGAAAACTTTCGAAATTTGAATTTTTTTTTCGACGAAATTTTGCCTTTTTAACTTTCTTGTATACGTAGATAGTAAGAGAAAGATTATTGTTTTCGAACAAAATTTCGAACTCGAGATTTTGATCAATTCTGATATTACGATGATAGGGGAACTCAAAAAAGTGGGTCTCACAATTCTGTCCATCCGTATGTCTGTCTGTCCCACCGCTGGGGAATCTAAACGCTTGGACGGATTTGTTTCAAACTTTGTATTTAGAGTTTGTGAGCTTCCCGCTAGGAGGCGTTTTTTTGTTTGTTTTATTCTAGCCCTAATATTAACGGTACTTCCCATATAAAAATTTTACGAAATATGTCTAAATTTAGATTTTTTCGAAAACGGCTCTAACGATTTGAACCAAAATTGATACCTACATAGTTGAGTTAATGCAGGCATGCTTAACAAGACTGCATACCCAGTTTTCGATAAAAAGTCCAGCAACGGCATTTTTGAAAATTGGCTTTTTCTCGACAACGGTACAGACGATTTTGACAAAATCCTATTTTAAAGACAATTTTGTTATTCTTAACTTGATAGCAAATTCAGTTTTTCCTTTAAAAGACTGCGTCCTTTGATATCCACCCAAATCCCTAATAATAGTACCTACTTTAAAAAACTGCTCATATCTCAAAAACGCCATTTTCGATTATGATAAAAATGTAACTGCCAGGTAATGCTTAAATTCAAAGTAATACATTTTGCTCAGTTTTCAGCTAAACTGTTGAAAACCGTGTTTTTAAACCATGAGTGGCGTCCTTCGATTTCCACCCCAATCGCTAAAAATGGTACTTTAAAAACTGCTCATATCTCGAAAACGCCATTTTCGATTTGGATAAAATTGTAACTGGCAGGTAATGCTAAAATCCAAAGTATCGGTTTTCAGCTAAACTGTTGCAAAACCGTGTTTTTGAACCATTAATGCGTCCTTCGATTTCCACCCCAATTGCTAAAAATGGTATTTTAAAAACTGCTCATATCTTGAAAATGCCATTTTCGATTTGGATAAAAAAGTAACTCCTAGGTAATATGTATATCCCGAAGAATACGTCGTACTCAGTTTTTAGCTAAACAGTTTAGTAACAGTGCTTTTCGAATCCAAAATTGTAACTTTTGTCAGCATAACTTTACAAAAAACCGTTCTAAAGATTTTGATCCAAATACATATTCAAGACAACATAAGCATTCTAAACATTATCACGTACTTAGTTTTTCTCAGAAAACTCGAATATATCCGTTTTATGAACATTTCTCAAAAATGACTACCCAAATCCAGACCATTGAGACCACTTTTTTTTAAATAATCAAAAATGGGAATTCGAAATTCATCGACTAATTGCCTCCTTTAAGTGTCAGTTGTTCGGTGTATAATTTGTAAGTAAGTAATACCTAAAGTGTTGTAGAATGTAGTTAATGCGTATGTTTATGTAATACGTACATATATATTTTGTCTTTTGTCGGAGGTTGTTAGTATCCGATGGAGCACTCAGACACAACTAGTGGTCTCTTGTACCTACTGCCAAACAGACAACTTACATTGCTGTACTTAGTTTCCCCGTCTTTCGAAGAAAGGTGAGATGGAGCTTCAGTGATGAAGAGCTTAGATGTTCGACACTCACCACGTCAGGACAACTACAGAGAAAGTGCTCCGCTGTATCGTCGTCCTCTCCACAAGCAGGGCAGATGGTGGTGTCGCTCAAGCCCAATACATTTAAGTGTCGATTCTCCTGAGAGACAGAAGGAAAGACGCCTACCTTTTGCAGATGTCCGGACGCAGTCGTTTGGTCTGTCTACACCCAGCACAGTCACGCCACCGACACTCGTGTTCACGAGAAACCCAAGTATCAATGGATGAGCTAACCACGGATGCAGGCAGACCCAACGCAGGTTCAGGTCCTAAGAGAGCTTCTTCTGAACCCAGCCTGGCAAGCCCATCAGTGATCTCATTTCCCTGGATACCATTGTGACCTGGGACCCAAACAAGTTTGACCGTGTTTAGCCTACCGACCAAGTTCAGAGAAAGCTTGAGTTCGAGCACTAACTTGGCCGTGGTAAGAGGGTTGAGCAGCGCTTTTAATGCAGCTTGAGAGTCGCATTGCAGAACGACTCATGTGCTGCTGAATTCTCGAGAAAACTGCTTGAGCTTGGCAATGGCCAAATTCCCGTTGATGTTTCGACTGGATTTATATCGTTCCCGGCAATTTTTCCCGAGTTCACATCGTCGAAGGAGGAACTCATCACCAAAGTGTTCCCGGGCATTGCACAAAATTATCAAAATCTCGATTGGATTAGTGAACGGGCAATACTAGCAGTGAAGAATAAGGACGTCGATAGCTTAAATTTCATTATTCAAAGTCAAATCACTGGACAACTGCATTCGTACAAATCCGTTGACAGCGTGACTCTCGAGGATGAATCGACCAACTATCCGACGGATTTTTTGAACTCGCTTCATGTGCAAGGACTCTGCCGCATAATTTACAACTGAAGGTGCGATCGATCATAATCATGTTGCGGAATCTGAATCATCCGAAATTGTGCAACGGTACGCGGTTGTCCGCCAAGAAACTGATGAGCAATGTGATTCAAGCGACGATCATCAAGGGCAAATTAATTTAAAGGAGAGGAAGTCCTTACCCCATGAATTCCGATTATTCCAACTGATCTTCCATTCCAATTCAAACTGATTCAGTTCCCCGTTTGATAGGCTTTTGCGATGACAATGAATAAATCGCAAGGCCAGTCGTTGGAAGTCTGTGGAATTAATCTCGGATTTCCCTGTTTTTCGCACGGTCAGCTCTGTACGTTGCCTGTTCGCGTGTTGGCAAACCGTCTTCGTTGTTTGTTTTTGCGCGTCAAATTTATTTCTGATAAAAACTGATGACAATTTAAAAAAAAGCTGTCAAAATATTTGTGACAATAGTTGACAATTGTCACCTTGTCATCTGTCGCACAAAATTTTCTAGGTACTGTTTGGTTGGGGTGACTTATAAGACATTCCCATAACTGGAACAGGGACACGTCATACAAATGCATTGTACCAAACCAAACAGAAAAAAGAAAGAAATCTCTTGCTCTAATTTACCGAACGGCATCAAAATTAATTAGAAAACATTACTCAACTTTCGGTGGCAGGAAAATAAAATGAGACCCAGATCCAGCATCCAGACTGTTTTTCTATTTTTATCGTTTCACAGCATTTAAAGAGCATTGACAGTGAAGCGTCATGAAACAAACCATTGTACCAACAATGCTTAATTAAATTATTTTTTAAGCGGACATTCCAGAAATTCAACCCTCACTCATTCACACATGTGCAAGGCACCCTCATTTGCCATTTCATCATAATTAAGTCAAGTGTGTCACATTTTCCTCTAAGACACGTCAGACATATGAAACTGAAAGGCTTACATCCATTTTGCAAATGTATTAAGGGGATTACGTGGAATTTGTTTTTTTTTTTGCAGTTGACAGTTGGCAATACATTATTGGAAATAGGTACCTAATTATGATTCAAATTGAAGGAGGCATATACTATACATACATAAGGCGTATTTTTTGAGAATCTATAGCTAACTCACTTTTACTTTTCCATGCAAAACTTTCATACTCACTTTTGGTTTTGTTATACTCACATCCCAAAAAAATACGCCAGTACTCGTAAAATTGCGAGTTTTCTAGTGATCAATCAGGGATGCGTATATGCGTAGCGTACGCGTAATGCGTATGGCAGATTCCAAAATATGTGGGTATAATTATGTATTAAAAATAGTTGAAACAAAAACAATAAACATATCTATTCGAGCCGGCAAAATGGTGAGCTTTTTTTCGTTATTTTATTTTTAAAATATAAATTGTCAATTAATCAAAATGTTAATGCAATTAGGGCTTAAATTGTGCGGCCCGACCTGTCTGTTATTTAAAACGCGTGTCTCTTCTCGTCCAGCATTGTGCATTACATTAACAGTGTCGTTTGTGTAGCCGAGCCGGTCGGCCGGGTTGGTGGGCATTTCTTTGCTCTCTCTTTCAATTTTATTAAAAATGGCTATGCTTACTTAAGTTATAAACTTATTTTATAAAATAATTTTATTGGAACTTGTTGTTTATTGTCCTCAATGCAACTTTTGTCTCCCAACTCCAGCGATGCAACAAAAGCGAAAAGGATCTACGGGATGTGGTTTCATTTATATAGATTAATAGGGGAGTAGAATTTCGTCTCTACAAGGAGAACATTTTAGAGACCAATATCTCATCGGAAATTCGCCTTCTCATTTGACACGGACGTTGGCGCGAACTAGCCTATTGGTCGGCTATCTCCCCAAATCAATGTCAGCTGATAAATTTGACATGTGGATTAATTTAGAGTTTTAGACGAACCAGAACAAAATGCTACTGTCAGACATAAACCAGAAATCCAAACGTAGTCAGTTTATCTGACAGCTGACACAATCCACAGATGACAGATGTGACTCGATAGATATCTTAATAAGCTAAGTTTTTTGCATTTGGAACGAGGAAAATTCAAAATTGCAGCTCCTAAGGCACTCTGGTAGTGGCCATATGCCCAAAGTCAATTTTCATTATCCATAATGTATTCTGTAAACAGGGTGGGCCATCTAGTGGTTTCATTTTAAATCATAGGTTATTTTGACACTGACAGCTGTTTTCCGCTCGAAATCTTGACAGAAAGTCCGTACCATACCTCCGCGGAACGAAATGAGTCGCTCTAAGCTTGAACAACGTTGGCAAATATTGAAAATTTATTTCCAAAGTGAGTGCTGTATAGCCCAAAAAGTGCGTTTTGAGAAACGAAGTTTTGACCGAAATGAAGCACCCATCGCGACTGCTGTACGCAAATTTGTGTAAAAAGTTCGTGAGACTTTTACGGTGCCAATTCATCCACGGAGAGTGACAGTTTGGTTGCGGATTGTGGAGTGGTGGCATCATTGCACCACTATTCTTCGAAAATGAGGCTGGGAACAACGTTAACCGACTTTTTTAACTGAAATTAAAGACATGGATTTGGGCGATCTCTGGTTCATGGAGCATGGCACGCCATGCCACACAGCCCATGCCACAATCGATCTTTTGCGCACAAAATTCCCAAATCGTGCGTTATCAGCCGTCTTGGCTATGTCAATTGGCCGCCTCTAAGCTGCGATACGACCCCTTTGGAGTTTTTTGGTGGGGAACCGTGAAGGACCGATGTTATGCCAACAATCCGAAAACGATTCAAGCTCTTAAGGCCAATACCATCCAAGCAATCCGTGAGCTACAGGCCGAAACCATCAACAAGGTCTTGGAAAATATTGGAGTGACAGAATGTGCTACTGCGAAGCTATGCAGCCACTTGAACAACGTTGTATTGTATAATTAATAGAAATGTTTGCTCTTATTAATAAAGCTATAATACATGGCAAAAATTAAATTTTGTTTATTTTATTGCATTTTTAAAAAGAAACTTGTATTTGGGCCACTCTTTATAAAAATCAATCGCCGTGCGCTATTCTCACATAAAATCCGAATACGGTTCGGTGCGGTTTAGCAAAAAAAAAATCGGGAAAACTGCCGAAAATCGAAGTTTCCGTTTTGGATTGGAATACACCATCAATGATTGCAAAACTCGAAAACGACCGAACCGAGTGTGGGACCTCCCATCCATAGTACTTATAAAATGCAACGTCCGTCTGTTCGTTTCTCTATAACTCGAGAACCATTCGTCCGATTTTCATGATTTTTTTTCTGATTTATAGAAGTGGTGAGGAGTAAAGGGGTGCTGGGTAGAAAGGGGGGTCTTACCAACCATTGGCCGTATGAATTTAAAAGTTTGTATGTTGATAGATAAGTCAAAATTAGTACATGCTTCATTCATTGTTTTTCAAAATTCGTGCCACAATTGGCCAAGTGCAAAGAAGTTGTGCTTAGGGGTAGTTATATATTGCGTTCCAAAAATATAATTAGTACCCCCACGACGCGAGTCGGTAAGGTGCGTGACGGGGGGAGGGTCAAGGGGTGGTAGGGACTAAATCTGGATTTTAAAAATACTTTCAACTTATACTTTCAGTATAGGTTACTTAGGGGCTATCTTCCGAACTACTAGGTCATTGCCGCGGGCATGGCTAAAAATAAAAAGAAATAGGTGGCGCAACAGGCGGGTGACACCCAAGGCCTAGCTTCTCGCAACCATTTGTTTTGTGTGAGTTTCTGTTTTTGGGACGAATAGAAGGGACCTACAATTTTATGCTGAGTCCGAACGACTGAATTGAGAAGCTTTTTCATGACAGTCATACTCTCGGATATTTGTCAGACGTTCGCGAGAGGCGGCGCAGTAGAAAAAACTTTAAGATGTAATTTGTGTTTTTCCGGGGATCGAACCTGGGATCCCTCGCACAGTAGTCCAGCACACTAACCACTGCGCTACTGCGCCCACCGCGGGCATGGCTAGTACAAAAATAAACATAAAAAATCGTATCCAAATCCAAAACCACCGAATAGATGGAGCTCCAATTTTGGCAAAATTTGTTGGCCCAAAGGAGTTTGTGTGAAGATTAACCAAAATTGAACAAAGGAGCGTGGAGCATCCCACGTTATTCTTCAACAGTAATGGAAGCCAAGGTTTGTAAAATTTGAAACATTGGTAAACAGTCTCCCGATAAACAAGAGTATATTTATGCAATACAATTCCTGGGCAGATATTAGTAAATCCGGACGCCTACCCGTCCAGCTATAGTTAAATAGTTAAATTCTACAGGTATTTAAAAAGCACAATTTTCAATACATTTGTAACGGGTTATACAAACTAGCGATTAAAAGATTATGCTTTCTTCTTTTCATAATCAGTAAATCGCTCCATAAGATTACTGATGACTAGTCTTATTTGTTGTCATTGTTGTCAGTTATTTTCAAGGTTCTTCTTAAATTGAAAAAGGGTGTGTAGTGCAGTCTGCAATACGTTGGCAATTGCTTATTATTTTTTGGTCAGTTTAGCAACGCCCCAACAAGTTCCACAAGTGGTATTAAAATAATATCAAGTGATATACCTACTCGAATGCCAAAATTTCGCATTAATCGATCAAAGATTCTGCCAAATCCTTCTGTCAAAAAATAAAAACCTCTTACACAACCAACTTGAACTTCAAATGGTCTTCACTCTTCAGGTGAAACATATTTCTTTCAAATTTTTTCTGCAACTTTCAAGTGTCTTCACTTCTCTCCCATTCAATTCTCACACTCACAGATTTCATCCCCATTCCATCCCTAGTCCAACTCCCACTACGTTGTGACGTAACCTTGTAATGACAATATTTTTTTTCACTGCAAAAAATGAAAATAAAAAAAAAATTAAAACAGGGTGTGTTCTCAATTCGTACTTTATGCGTCTTCTTTGCACTAGAACTAGATATACGTTTTCGCGAAATTAATTTTTGCTAAATACACACTCGCAATTCGCATACAATTTAAGAAGTCAATGATGTGAAATCGATAACAACGACGACGAAGACTGAGGTGAGAGCAAACATCTCCTGATAGATATTTACTTTTTTTTTACTTAATTAATCAATAAAATATTTATATAGATGAACTTGATAGTTAGTCAAAAGTGGAGCACCGCCCTTTCGTACCTACACACATTTGTGAATTTCAAATCACAATTCTATTCAAATTTACTACTCACCTCCTGTCCTTGGAAAATCCAAAGATTCGTACAAGATGTACTCGTAGAAAAATATTGTAATAAACACAATTTATCAGACTGCGACTCTTGGAAGAAGTCCTTTATGCAACACAGATTTTCTCACTCATGGAAGACAACCACATTTTGTAAAAAAAAAAAAACTATTTAGTTTTTCAAGTTCACTAAAAGGTGTTCTTTTCTTAGAACTGTCACATTTTTTGTAAGGAAATCCTTGCAAAACACAAAATCACGCACAGAAAACTTGGAGAAGAGAAGGAAAGACCTAAACTAAGATAAACTACAAACGGTGGTTTCGAAAACTCGGCGCGTGTATACAACTGAAGTACTGGCTACTGATTCGGAGTGGAAGAGAACAGTGAATGTTGACGATGACGATGACGAGCTGTGTGACTGTGCTCTCTGCTCGCTATTTGGAATGTGGGGGCATCACTGTTCAACCCTTGTTGAACATGGCTTAAGAACAACAATGCTGATACCCGGTTTTTTTTTCTGCGCTGCCAATACAACTGCGTGTTTCATAAGCAGTGTTTTTATCCCAAGCATACGAAACAGTGAGGGTGGCTCTAGCTGGTGTAGTAGAGAGCCTACGGGACTTCTAAAAAATGCTCAAATGTAAGGGAGAATATTCGCGATGAAATACGGCCATCGTTGCCGTAGAGGGAAGCTTTTTTTTCATTTTAGTTGGGGAACTTTTTTTTATGAAATCGTTTCGCATAAGTGGTTAGTGGTAGGATTGCCAGATTTAAATGTCATCACTGAAAATCGTGCGTTTTGGACTAAAGCGCACTGTCAATAGTTTGACATTCAACGAAAGTGCATTGTTAATATCTATAGTGTATTTATACGTGTATCTACATTTTCGAATCGTAGTCGTAAAACAGGCTGTCGTCAAGTGTAACGCTCCCTTAAGCAGTAAAGTCAAAATCGCTGTCATTTTAGGCACATTCAGTTGCCGATTCAGCGCATCAGCAAAAGAGGCATTTGCCTCCTTAAGGCTCCGTCAAACAGAGCGCGTTTTAACGCCGCGTTCCACCGGCGCGTTGTAATATTCTGCAATACATATCCCCTGTCACACAAAGCGCGTTTTCGACGCAGCTTTGAACTCACCGCGGCGGTAAAACGCGCTGTTGTGAAAAATTACAGAATTTCTCCGACGCGGAGCGGTGAGAGTCATTTGTGTAGTGTCAAATGGAGAAATTAATCGAATTTGTGAAAAAATACCCATGACTTTACGATATGGATGATGAAATGTATAAAAACCTTCTTTTAAAGGGTGAGATATTGCCCGATGGGAAATAATTATTTCAACGGAATTAATGAGAACGGTATTCTCCGACTTCTTCTCTCTTTTTATTTATGTCATGCACCAAAATTCCGGTTTTTTTTAGCACGGCAAATAAAATCAATAGTTCGTTTCGTCATCCGAGCTGTTTGACGTCGTCTAACGCAGCGTTAAGGTCGTCACGTTAAATTAATTTGACCGCCGCGTAAAATAATCTCACCGCGGCGTTAATAACGCGTTCTGTTTGACGAAACTTTTACATTGCATACACAATCCCGTCAGTAGTCAATCGTTAAAAACCATTTGTCAACAAACTGATTGACGGTTACCAGTGCTGTTTTAGGTCCGGAAAGTCCACAATCGACCAAAAATTCATACCTACTACGAGAGATCTTTGAAAAAAAAAAAACAAGAAATTCATATCAATACCCAACATCCTGTTTATCGACCTTCCCTGTCAAAAAAAAATTGGATGCACTGTCAAATGCCTTCTTCAACAACATATCCTTGAACAGTATAATTTTTTGCAAGTCTGTCTAACTAAAGTTTTCCCATAATTCACAAAAAATTTTAAATATTGCGCCATTTAATAGTACAATGATGCCAACGGAAAAAAAGAAAACAATGTGACAGCTGACAGTTCGGCGTTAGGAAAAATGGAGCGCTATACGAAAGAACAACCCATTTTCATTGTTGAGCAATATTTTAAAAATTATAATGAAGGTTTGTCAGCTACAGTCCGCAATTTTCGAACAAAATTATCTTCAGTGATGAAACCCATTTTCATCTTCGTTAAATTGTTGCTTTTAGGGTTCAGAAAACCCACGAGTAATTGTTGAGAAACAAATGCATCCACAACGCGTGACTGTTGGGTGCGGATTTTGGGCTGAAGGCATTATCGGACCATTCTTTTTCGAAAATGCGGCTGGTCAGGCAGTAACAATTATTAATGGTGTTCGTTATCGTGACATGCTAACCCAGTTTTTAGTGCCTAAATTACAAGATAATATGGATGTGACCAACATGTGGTTTCAACAAGACGGTGCCACATGCCATACAGCCAGAGAAACAATTTAACTACTGCATTGGCCGTTTTTGCGATCAGAATTGACCATCCAGATCTTGTGATTTAACGGCATTGGACTTTTTTTTTTTGATTTTTTGAAGTCAAAGATTCAAGGTCAAACAAGCCCACGACCCCCAACGCCTTCAAAAAGAACATTGGGAGGTGTATTAATGAAATTCAACCACATTTATGCGAAATGGTCATTTTAATAAAAGAGTACGAACTTGTCAGCAAAGCCATGACGGCCATTTATCCGATGTGGTATTCCATACATAACCCCAATCTGTATGTAAGCTCTCTAATTAAAAAATGTTTATATTCTATCAAAATTACATTTTGCGTGAATTATGGGACACCCTTTACTTAGCTATACGTTGATGGCATTAAAATCATTTACAGAACTCAGCTGTTATTAATTCATTTGGCAAATATTGGGACAGAAGTGACAAACATGGTTGTAGTTGTGAATGAAGGCAAATCCAAGTATATGCTGTAAGGACGTGTCAAGAAATACTGCGCTCTATATAAGACCATAAAGATCATAAAGACAGTCCTGCTAAAGAGCAGAATCAAGGATGAATGAAAATATACTTGCTCATTTTGAAGGCAAAATTCTTCGAGTTGTTTTCTTTTCAGTCTTGTATGCATTGACCGGATTTCGAGGAGATTTAGCAGCGAACTCTACGACTAGTGCTTAGGAACCATAGAACCCATATGTAAGCTCAAGCCTGTCGTATAAATATCATCAAGATCACTGACGCAGTGGTTAGATTAATGCGCGAGGGGTCCCAGCTCCCAGGTTCGATTCCCGGAAAAACACCAATTACATCTTGAGGTTTTTTCCACTGCGCTACCTATCAGGAGCTGTTCTTTAAAAGCTTCTCAATTAAGCCCTTTGGAATCGAGATAAAATGGTAGGTCCCTTCCATTCGTCCCTAAATTAAAAACTCACATGAACAAATGGTTGTGC
Organism: Cheilosia soror; assembly: GCA_949372485.1. Taxonomy (NCBI): domain Eukaryota; kingdom Metazoa; phylum Arthropoda; class Insecta; order Diptera; family Syrphidae; genus Cheilosia; species Cheilosia soror. Next base: position 70,765,201 of record OX443561.1, on the reverse strand, counting down.
TGAGAAGTTAGGCCTAGGTTCCCATGATCTGTTGCGCCAACTATTTATTTATTATTTTTAGACCACGATACTAGAAGGTCGGTCTTAATAAACGTTAATGCCTCGGCTGGCTTCGCAGTAGCGCATTCTGTCACTCCAATTTTACAAGACTTTGTTGATGGTTTCGGGCTGTAGATCACGGATTGACTGGATGATATTGGCCTTAAGTGCTTGAATCGTTTCCGGATTATAGGCATAACATCGGTCCTTCACGGTTCCCCACAAAAAAAAAAGTCCAAAGGGGTCAAATGGCAGCTCCGAGGTGATGACACATTTGGTGCGCAAAAGATCGATTGTGGCATGGGCTGTGTGGCATGGCGCGCCATCCTGCATGAACCAGAGGTCATCCAAATCCAAGTCTCTTCAATTTCAGTAAAACAAAAAGTCGATTAACATGGATCTGTAACCCCCACCGTTGACCAAAACGTTGTTCCCAGCCTCATATTCGAAGAAAAATGGTCCAATAATGATGATGCCACCAATTGAGTCCACACTCTCGGCTACAGCAGCCACTTCCAATGATGATCGGCTACAGCAGCCACATTCTCGTCTGTGCTATCGCACGACGACTGGGACCATAAGTGTTGTCCACTAGCATACCAGTCTCACGAACTTTTTGCATAAACTTGCCTACAGCAGGCGCGGTGGGTGTTTCATTTCGACTTATTCATTTTAAAGTTCAATAAACGCACACTTTCGGCTATACAGCACTCACTTTGGAAATAAGTTTTCAATATTTGCCAAGCGTAAAGCGACTCATTTCGTTTCGCGGAGGTATGATAATGATACGGACTTTCTATCAAGAATTCAAGCGGGAAACAGCTGTCTGTGTCAAAATAACCTATGATTTAAAAAGATGGCTCACCCTTTATATAACCAGGCACTCAACTGATGAATGGCCTCGTTTTTTACGCGACAATTTAATAAATCTTGAAACAAATAAAATCTTCATAAATAAAATAGCGAAAACAATTTTTTTTATCTTTAACCTGGCAACGCCGGCCGATTGTTTGTGCAATTTTACGACATGCGCAGATGAGAATAGCATACATGGGATGATTTTCATGCGGTCAGAGTTCATTTCTTTTTACTGTTTTTCGAAATTCGAACCATTCATGTTCATGGTATGAGTGGACAGTATGGTATACTTCACTCAAGGGTTTTTGCAGGTAAACGCAATTAAGACTGAGATACTTAAGGTGGGACCTTCCTGTGTTGGAGCCATGAGTCTGTATCACGTGTTTTTTAACAGTTCAATTGAAAAACATTATTCTAACGATTCTTTCGCACTCAAAGATAGAATAAATTCAATAATATGGATTTTATATTTTCCTTAGGATGTATCTTTGGCATATGGTTACTGTAAAAGTGGAGCATGTTTTGCAAATCGACCTTGAGAGGTATTCACTTGATTATGGGTAGGTATCGATACAAACTCGGGTCAACTGTTTAAATTTTGTGGTAAATACAAAATAGTGAGCGCAACACTGCAACAGGCACATGTATAGGACCGTAGGCTTAGCTTCTTTTAACCATTCATTTGTGGGAGTTTTATTTTTGAGATGTTGTTGACTTGAGAGGCTTTCTTAGGACAGTTATACTCTCAGATGATGGTGAATCCTTCGCGAAATGTAATGATGCCGGTGGTTGGTTGAAAGTGGCTGGCATCTGGGAAACGCCAACACACTTAGACCAGCACACGTCCATTATGACACCACGAAAAAAGAATCATATAAGATTTCCCTACTAGTTGAACTATTGTGAGCTCTTTATAAAGCGTAAACGGATTCTGACGTCTGTCTTTGTCAGATCACCCAAGTCGTTGTAATAGAAGGCTCCCAAGTGAGACTTACTTCTACGGGAGAGAGCTGGGCAGGAAAAAAGAAGGTGAGGAATAGTTTCCCCGTCTTCCTCATCCAAACAGCCGTTTCAGAAAAGCATTAGCCTAACGGCATGCAGTCTCAGACAGGCAGTCTCGAGTTCAGTAATGACACCTATTGTGTCAAATCTGTTGACAGAAATCGATTTCTTCAGCTTATGGCCAAATTTGTTTTGTCGCTAGGCAAACAGTGGCCTATGATTTGCACTCCGCCATTAGAGCTCTGCATTTTTGCACAGTCTTTGCATTTGCATATAGGTACATCACAATGTAAGAACAAACTAAGTCATGACATTATTAAGGTTCCGTACATACATTTCATCTCATCAAGAAGAAGAACATCGTCTTATTTAACCTCCCCACAGATACTAGTCTTGTTCATCCGAACTCGGTTTATTAAATTCAACTAATGTTAATAATGGACAAATGGAGCGGAAGGTTAACCAAATCCAGGATCGTCTGGCCTAAGTACATTGCTAGACATAGTGGACAAAGTTTAGACCTTTTAAGCTCACGCAATGAATCAGAGTACGTACATTTATTTAGTTGTGTACACAGCATCTGAAAGTCAAATTCGTCCTCACGTTTACGAATTCGGAATAAGAATTCGTGTATACACAGTAAAACTCAATACAGTTCTACTGAGAAATCAAACCCTTTATGGGGATATCTTAAGAACACCTCAAATAAACAAAGCTAGAGAAGGATCTTAAAGTTTTTTTCTACTGCGCCACCTCTCGCGAACGTCTGACAAACATCCGAGAGTATGACTGTCATGAAAAAGCTTCTCAATTCAGCCGTTCGGACTCGGCATAAAATTGTAGGTCCCTTCCATTCGTCCCAAAAATAGAAACTCACACAAAACGAATGGTTGCGAGAAGCTAGGCCTTGGGTGTCACCCGCCTGTTGCGCCACCTATTTATTTATTTATTTATTTTTTTTAGAGAAGGATCTGCAACACAAAACACACCAGTTCCAGTGGCCTGGAACTTGGCCAAAGCCGGAAGCTCCGTTGCGAAACAAGTTTTTTAAGAATCCGGGAACTGTTAAAAACGATAGAGGGTCGAGCCCACTAACGCTGGGTCATATAGACATTTACGAGACTGTCTTCCCAAACAAAAATATTCTGCTATATGCCATACGATGCTACGAAAGGACTTCCATCTGTACAAGTTGTGATGCTTACTCTCATCATTATACAATGGGGTAGCACAAACATCCACCCAAGAGGTGAATCACTTTTTGAATTCCTTATTGAAAACTTTTGTTGTTAGGTATAGGTAGGTATAGGCAAAAAGTAATTGACGTTACTCTAGTAAGATACTCAAATGGGATAGTAATACCTACACCAATGGAAGGTACTAAAGCACCAAACATTCTGTGGCCATTGACTTCCTCATACAGGACACTAACAAACATTCAAAACCCTATAGAAATCACAGGAACACCAACTGGGATATCTATAATATGAAAGTCGAGGATAAGATAAGAACGCTACAAACCAATGCAATACTTGCACCTGCGAGTCTGAACAAGGCAACCGTTGATATTGCTATAGAGTTTTTGGGAAGAGTTAACGGTCAAGATGGATAACGATGCTCCAGTGGATAGGGTAACGGTGGAAAAGATCAACTCTTTTTCACCGTATAAATCTCTCGAAATTGATGGCATCTTTCCTATGCTTCCACAAAAATTCGAGAGACGTATAGTCTTACTTTCGACAGTTCCAGAAGGAATCATAACCGACGACAAAATACACTGGGCAATTGACACAGGTGATGGGATATTCCCAATTATGCTATAGAAGGCAAAGACCATTATTATACCAGTCCTCAAACGACTTTTCATAAACAGCCTGGAATATGGCTACATCCCAAAAGCATGCCTGGAAGTGAAGGTAGTCTTCATCCCTAAGGCGGGCAAGCTTAGTCATGCCACTGCCAAGGATTTCAGACCCATAAGTCTAACATAATTTATTTTGAAAACGTTTGAAAAACTGGTGAACATTCATATTCGCAACTGGCCTAATGACAGCGTTATTTCCACTGCTCAACATGCTTAAACTAAAGGTAGAGGAGTGGAAACTGCGCTGCATGTCGTCGTCAGAACTATACAAAAATCACTAAAAGATAAAGAACTAGCCACGTTTTTAGACATTGAAGGAGCGTTCAACAATGTCAAAACGTGTGCAATAAAGAGGGCGCTGCAGAATTCCAACGTTGATCTATCTCTCATTAACGTGATCATGAGCCTGCTCAATGAAAGGAATATCAATGCGAGATTAGGTGACATTGACTTACAAGTAACTGCCTCCTGAGACACACCACAGGGAGGAGTCATTTCTCCCCTACTTTGGGTACTCGTCATCGTTGCTTATGCCATTGAGGGTATACCCCTGCAGGTGGCAGAGAGCACGAAATATCTAGGAATAATTCTCGACAGAAAACTTAATTGGAAACTAAATGTCAGTGAGTTAAAAAGGCGGCGAATGCATTTTATGCATGCAACCGTATCTTCGGCAGAAACTGGGGACCTAACCTGATGATAATTCTGTGGATGTATACGGCAATCGTCCGCCCAATACAATAATACAAAGACTGACATGTATAGGAACAACTAGTGCGTTGAAAACAACACCGACTACTGGGTTGGAATCGCTTCTCAACCTGCTACTTACGGATCTATACATGCAAGAATCGGCTGCCAAAAGTGCGTTGAAGATAAGCCAGACAAAATGCTGGATCCCCAGTCTATTTGGGCATGCGCGAAACCTCAAGGAACACGTAGGGAGTGACATCAACTCTGACTACATGTCACCTTACCTAAACTTCGATAAACCATTCTCTTGCCGGTTTCCGAGCAGCGAAGAATGGGATAGGAACAAACACACGGAAACGACATCGATAGCCATCTACACTGATGGATCAAAGGTGGAATGTGGAACTGGCGCCGGACTGTTCTCAGAGGAACTCAACATACATAGTTCAATCAGGCTCCCTGACTACTATAGTGAGGTACTGGCGGTCGCGGAAGTGGCAAGCATGGTGTCAATAATGGCAGTACCACAGAATGATTATTACCATATTTATTAACAGCTCTCTAACGTCTCAAATTCTAATCTTTACAGGTTTCTGAGGACAATGAGATGGCTGGACAAAGTCAAGTAACCACGGGAAGGATGAAATAAAGCCAGTAAAACACGGCTAACCCCTTCGAAGGGTATCACAATGGGTCCAAGAGGACCTAAGTGTGGTGAAAAGGAGCTTCAGCCACCCGTTAACCTAGCCTAATGCTCATTGACATCCATATTCCAAATAAACTACGTTCGGATGTTATATCTCCTGCCCAACACACTTATATAAAAGGCAACGGTGTTGAAACAGCGTCAGTGAAACACTAAAAATTAAGGAAACACTCTGGCAGCTTTTCTGGACATTGAAGGGGGCGCAGTGCCCAATTGATTTAATTAATCAAACAAAAAAACTTTGAACGTTTTATTGCTTCTTCTCCGTTCCGTACCAGACACACTTCTTGAAAGCGAACGGACAAAAACTACAGGTGTTGGGTTAGACTGTTTCGGTCACCCTTTGTCTGTGTCTGAAAACCACAAACCACAGAGAACTAGACCGCCGACTTTCCGTACACCTACCCGATTCTCCCCGGAAAAAATTACCCTGTCTGTGAATACGTGTAAATGTCAAAATTAATGGCGGGAATGTAAATAAAACATAAGAGCGGCCATTTATTGGGATGTGTTAAGAAACGTTGGGAATTAAGTTTAGGTACTGTTTACATTTTAGATAAAATCATATTGCAAGTAGCTAGACGGCTGGTTGGAATAATTTAAATTAAATTTAAAGCATTTATTCATCAATAGGCCTGTTTTATTGCATATCTATAAAGCAGGGGTATTCATGCAATGTCGTAACGAACGTGGTAAATGAACTGTCAAATTTTGTATGGAAAATCACACAAGATGTTAAAAAAACCGAGATGGTAAACTTACGACGAGGTCAATGTGACACTTGAAATAAAGGCGCGAAATCAGGAAAAAAATACTTTGCATGCATTTATAATACTTTTGATGTTTTTATAAATAGAAATTGCACATTTTACTATTCCAAGTGTAGGATAAATTATTAATCCATCAAATTGTATTAAGAAAACAAGTTTTAAAAGAGTTTAAATAACGAAATTTTCAATTCCAAACAAAGTATGTTTTGGTTCACGGCAAAAAGTTTAGAATTGGAAATTTCGTTATGTAAACCCTTGTTTTCTTGTTTTCTTAATACAATTTGATAGAATAACTAATTATTCTACACTAGGAATAGTAAAATGTGCAATTTTCTCTTTACGCGAATGGTAAACTTACGACGTTGCATGAATACCCTTAGTGTCAAGCAGTGTGTAGTTGTTGTAATTGCGTGTTAAAATTTTTACTTTTTTTTACTTCACTGAGATAGATGTGCAATAAAACAGGTCTAATAACAAAATCAAAATAACAAATAAAGGACAACCACGTGAATAAACCAAAGTGAAAAATAAATCACGAAAAGAGTTTCATTTTGACACTTTGTTTTGACTGTCAATTCCTGAAGCTCTTCATTCCAAAGTTCCAGGAGCAAGTCTTTTCCGGACCAATTTTGTTTTTTGTGCAGTCATGAAAATATATTATGTAATAGATCACGAAATTAATGACATGATTTTAGCTAAATCCAGTGAATTTAGCTAAATCACGTTGGTGGGAACATGGTAAGTGAAAAGAATATTATCACATGTTTTGACAGTCCATTCACATTTGTCGCAACAGTTCGCCAAGTTCAAACATTAATTTCTACTACTTATTTAAATTTACATAAGTTCGAACGAATTTTGTATTTGATAGTTGTGGAGCGGGTTTTAATGTCGGAATTTTGAATAAACTTCTGAAAATTCGCACCAAGGGTGATTTACTTCGAGGCAAACATTTTTAGTTCGAAATTTCGTTGTTTAAACTCTTTTCAAACTTCAAAGTTGTTTTTCCCATATTTTGATGCATTAATTAATTATTCTAGGTACTCTTGCAATAGTAAAATGAGCAATTTTTTGTTATATAAATGCATCAAAAGCTGTTTGTTCGCATATTAGTATCAATAATTTGTTTGTTCATTCTCATGTGAATATTCCTTTACATCGCCAATTTTAATTGATATCAACAGTTTGAACAATTTAATATTTCCTAAAACTAAACTGTGATGTGAACGAAGTGTAACTGGAAAAAAAGAAGAAACCTTCAGAACACAGCCCCACTGCCATAAACCACTGCCAGGTGCAACTGCCATAGGATTTTACTAAGTATGCGTGTGCCGTAATTTCTTCCCTTTGATTTATACAGGCCCAACACATAAATAAATCCTATGGTGCCAACAGCTTGTAGGCAAAGTCCGTTATGTGGGAGGAGTCGACGGTCTATTTCTTACTGGTTTGTGCTGAAAACTAACCGCCACGCACCAGTCCCCCTCCTTAGTGATGGTCTGTTAGAGGCAATGGGCAGGGGATGGACTGTTCCTGTCACCCTCCACCCTGACCCGAAGACTAAGCCGCAACCAGGAGGTACAAACTTATATAAGATTTGACTGCCTCAGTCACCATCAAAACCTCTCAACGAGGTAGAACACCCAAATTTGCATGTAGAAATGTAAATGCCCGACACATAGAATCTCTCTGGACCACTTCCCTACAATGGTCCAAATAATTATGGTCTAAATGTGTCCCCTATGGGACAGCCATATCTTACCTAACCTAACCTAACATTTATTGCTTCAATGGAAGAGTAATACTAACAGAAACAGAAGCAGAAGTATTTTTTGTCCAACGTATTTCAATCATTTTCACTGACTTCCTTTTTAATTTCAAGCGATTGCAATTTCCGATGCGCTTAGCTTTACAAGTCAGTAAGAAGAAAGTACAAAAACGTAAACTGCATAGAGGTTAGGGATGTTTTAGCAAATGAACCATTAGGTTAGGTTAGGTAAGGTGGATGTCCCAAACAAATTTTGGCATAGCACGTCGCTGATCGAACCCGAGGAATTCCGTAGTATCTATAGACAGAAATGACTAATTTATATCATTTAGGTCAAGCACTGAATATTATTTATAATTTTCTTAATGAGAAGGGGGTTTCCACCAGATAATCTGTGCCTCAATTCAAAATGAATATGCAACTATACCAGTCGATACTAAGACGAAACCATTTCACTATGGCACATTGGAAATGACTAAAATGAACCAAGGCAAACCTATTCCCTTTCAATGACATGCGATTTCAAAGACACGCCTCAACCAACCACCATTGACATCTCTGCTTGTTTTATTTGCATTATCTTTCTCGAACTGAAATATACATGAGCAAGACCCGAAGCCACCCAATATAAAAAAAAAACACAAAAATCAGAATATTCCCGCACCTTCTCCGCTTCAAAGGAGCCCCAAGGACGAACGAACAAAATTATTATGGGTGCGCGCTGATTAGACACAAAAAAAACAGTAGTGTCCTTGAAACCATAACCATGACGCAAAGTAGCTTTATTCCCATTATAATTTTCACAAAGCAGTTTGGTTTGAGTGCCAAAGGAGTCCCCTCTGTCAGAGTGATATCACTATAGCCCATTTAGCAAATTAGAATTTGTGTCACACACGAGATATCTACCAATCTCCTACACGAACTCACCTTCGCCTCGCGGTAATCCCTACGGAGGCTGATGTAACATTCAATGTTTGCCGCAGCAGTGCAGTCAGCGCTCCAGACTGTGGTTGATGTGTTGAGTTGCGGAAATTACTGCTCCTCCATCCTGGATCGGTGTTACATCGCGGACGAGGATATGTCACACTGCCGCTGCCATCTGCGCGTGGAAACATCTATTAGATTAGAACACACACACAACACAGAGCAGCCACACAACTATATAGCTATACACTATTGACCTTGATTCCGACGCAGATCAGCCGACTGGGATCTAAGTACTTGGGATGCCCAGATGGCCTCAGGACTATCACTCACTTGCAGGTAATCCATTTACGAGTTACTGTCACCAAATTATACAATACACTGCTTGCTATCAGCCAGAGGCACTGAACAGACGACTCACGCGACCTCCTATTCCGAAATCCTAATGCCAGTGTGAGCAACACACCGGTTCAGTATCAGAATAGAAAATCAATTTTACCGTTCTGTTATTTAACATTTGAACGACTCTCTGCTGGTGGTGTTTTGTTTTACTTTGTGGCCATCTTTCTCACTCCCACAGCCGACTTTTGCTGTCGAATGTCAGCTTAGGAATGTAAATATAAACAAGCACAAGTGGCTGTATGTCAAGAACTCGGCGAGGACTATCCCAACCCCTCTCGCCTAGCTATTGATAGAAATGTAAAAAATAAAAACAAAAAACAAATTACAACACTGGGTGGTGCTGGTGCCGGTGATGTGGTGCGGATAACCTCAGTTTAGAGGCAGATGGAACCCATCCGGTGCCAGATTGTCGCAGTTTAGTGCGCCTCTTTCAAAGAGTCTCACGAATCGATCGATATTGGTCTTGCAAAAAAATGGGAGTTATGTGAAATTTAATGGGACTGCATGCGCGTGCAGTTGGGGGATTTCCTCGTCTATTTCGGGAGACTGCAGTCGCATGATGTATGCGACTGATGCAGTTGCCAAATAGAGTTTGTTTTGTTGACCCGGCCGGCGCGTGGTATGCATGACATGTGACTTGGGTTTGCACATATGAGCACATCAGTGAAGAAGTTTCGAGGTTCGCTGTAATGGTGACGTCTGGGCCATTTGAAAAATTAACTAATCATGGGACCATTCATATAAATCGTGTTTTGAACTTTATCGGGGTTTTCTTTTATATGAAAGACTCGTTGTCCCAGTCCATTGGAGAAATGCCTGAAACTGACGTTGGTAAGGCCATTACCATCAACGGCGAGCGCTACAGAACCGATTGATGACATGTACATAGTTCCAGTAGGACGTGGCTACGTATCACTCAGCAGACGCTACGATGAACGATTTGAGGGTATGGTTATCTCTAGCAGAGGCCATCAAGATCCATGCGATTTAACCTCGCTAGATTTTTCTTGCTGAAGTCGCAGCTCAATGCGAATAAAACGCAATCAACCGATGCCCTTAAACCCAACATAACCAATGCCATCGATTAACTCGGATCCGTGACAACGTGAGAAGCTGCGGCGGACATTATTGGACATGGTGTTATATTCCATACAATAATGCCAAGGTGCTGGAAACGCGTTGCAGAGCTGTGGTCGAGGCACGATTAGGAGATGAGCAGTGCGGCTTTCGTCCCGGCAGAAGCACAACCGACCAGTTATTCACTCTCAGAATGGTACTTGAGAAAGCTTGGGAGTATGCTACACCTGTTTACGCTTGCTTCGTAGATTTGGAGAAAGCATATGACCGAGTCCCTCGAGGGAAACTCTGGAGTGTATTGCAGCAGTATGGAATTGATGGTTCTCTCTTGAGAGCCATTCAATCTCTTTACACAAACTGTAAAAGCTGTGTTCGGGTAAACGGCGTTAAATCAATACCTTTCACAGTGGGCGTTGGACTTCGCCAGGGGTGCGTCTTGTCGCCTCTCCTTTTCATTACTTATATGGACTGGATGTTACAGCGCAGTCTTGGCGAAAAACGTTTCGAATTGGGAGATCTGAGGATAAGTCATTTGCTCTTCGCTGATGACTTGGTCATCCTTGGGTCCTCTCAGACTGAACTTCAGCGCGCACTCGATCGGTTTGTAGCCGTTTGTGTTGAAGCTGAGATGAGGGTAAATGTGAACAAATCTGAAGTGATGGTTGTCTCCAGAACGCCTGTTCAATGCACTCTGCATGTTAGTGGAGTCCCATTGAAACAGGTGGAGAAGTTTAAGTATCTCGGGGTCTTATTCACGAGTGATGGAAGGAGCAATGCCGAGTTTTCCTGTAGGATTGGTCAGGCTGGATCGATTTTGAGACAGCTTGGTCATTCTGTTATCAGGAGGACTGAACTTGGTGTCAAAGCTAAGTTGTCAGTCTTTAATTCGGTGTTTGTTCCAACTCTTACCTATGGTCATGAGGTTTAGGTAATGACCGAAAGAATAAGATCGCGAATACAAGCTGCCGAAATGAGATTTCTCCGTAGTATTGCTGGTGTGACCTGTAGAGATCGCATCAGAAATACCAGAATACGTGGGGAACTCAATGTCGAGCAGCTACTTCTCCGCACGGAACGATCCATGCTTCGGTGGTTTGGTCATGTTAAACGCATGTCCCCGACCAGGATTCCACGACGTGCTATGGAATCCCTACCATCGGGCAGGCGTCCCCTAGGTAGACCCAGGATGAGATGGTTAGATCAAATTCATAATCTCTCCTCTACCCGTATGGGGATTGCCCTTGATGATTTAGAGTCGATGGCGGAGGATCGAGAGCTATGGAGGGTCCACTTGAGCAACCTACACCCGCGACCCACTTAATGGACAAGCGGACCATTGAAAATGAATGAATGAATAATGACATGCCAATCAACCAATCGTCATTGAAAAACCCTTTAGTGAATCTTCAGTAAGCTCAGTTTCTATTCAGATATCTGTGATTTGTTGGGTTGCTTACTTTTATAAGGTCGTCGCAAAAATAGTATAACTTGTATAGGGAGTCGCAGTATCGATCGTCTCATTAGACTGAGAGAGTCGGGAAGTTTCGATTACGATTTTTAGTTGTTTACATTCAGTGGTCATTGGAGGAACGCAGTTTATTTGTAGTGCATCAGTGGACTTTTTGTTTAAGGATTTACCCGCGAGCTCGTATTGATTTCCTACAATCGATTTTAAAGTGGGTAGATGCATTCAGGAGTAGTTGCTCAGTGCTGGCCGACTAAGCGAGAGGTTTCCGGTTCAACCCCCAGTAAAATACAAAATTATAGCTGTAATGACCGGTGATAGGCAGCAACTAGATGTGCCCAGCTCCACATCTCGACTGACTGCAGAAATGCGGATCAAGCTCCTTTATAGAGAGACAACAGATGTTACTCTTTGGCACGTAATTGACTTTTGTGGACGTTAGGCAATAACGCCCAAGGAAATACCGCCCAAATCGATTTGTAAATAACGCCCACAAAAAAACTCGTACAATTTGTTGTTGTAAAATTTTTCGTCGTTTTGGGTGTTTTTTCCTTTCCAGGTTTCGTTTTTTTGACAAGCAGTAAAGCCCAAAATAGTAAGTGGAAGCGCATAGACAGTGGAATAAGTATGGGGGCATGCTGCCCCCCTGCAATCCCCCCTTTTGTGAACATGTTCTAACTCTAAGCATAGGTCACTACAATCTGGAATCCGTCGTATTCGGAATTTTGCTACGAACCCCGAAAGAACTATCACAGAATTCGTCGTAGTGGACATTTTTGGTACAAATTTAATCCGTCGTAGTGGAAATGTTTGATACGAATTTAATTCGTAGCAAAAATTTCCACTACAACGGATTCTGTGATAGTTCTTTCGGGGTTCGTAGCAAAATTCCGAATACGACGGATTCTGTGATCACCCAGATTATCTTAAGGTGTTCGTGTTATCCACTCTGAGCCCGAGGGTAGGTATGTCCTGAAACAGCTTTTTAATCGGCATGAACGTTGAGGGTTCCTACCATTAACCCCAAAAATAATAATACGTACAAGGGAATTATTCTGAGAAGCTATTTCCTATATGGACCTGTTGCGCCAACCATGTATATCTGGACAGCAGAGTACCCTTATAACTCCTAAAAAACGTTGACAGTTATAGCATCCATCCATTATACTTCCGGGTCATATTTGACGGCATGATCAAGGATTTGTTGTATGCCCGCTATCGAAGCTGTGGAACTAGAGGATGTGTGGTTTGAATGGTGGCGTGAAATAAGCCCAAACGAAATAAGGCCAAATTAAAAGTTTGACTATTTCGTCTTGAAAAGCCTGATTTTGTTGACAGTTCACGCGTGATTCGTGACACGTGTCAAAGTAGGTCTGTTCCTTTACTTTTAAATCTTACGAATTTTTACGCATTTTTACTAAATGTCGATCCCTAACTTAAAAAATTCGTAAAAGAGAGCGCCTTCGACAAAGCAATATATTATACCACTCCAGTGAGAATCTTACTAGTTTTTAACTCAACGAATTTCTTTGAGTAAAGGTGCTAGTACACGATATGTAGCACGCCACATATATATGAATATATATATATATATATGTGGCGTGCTTTTTAATGAATATACATATATATATATATATGTGGCGTGCTACATATCGTGTACTAGCACCTTTACGCTTCAAGTTCAAGTTCAAACGAGTATAGGGGCAAACAATTTCCTAGATTTATGTGACACCACAAGGACCTGATACGGACCTAAGGATTAGGTATGTCGTATGTCGTATGTATACGGCTTTTTACTGACCTTAACCTAACCTGACCAAAATAAAAAAAAAATAAATTAACTGATAGTATTTATTGTAATTTTGCAATTTTTGCTAAAAACAAAATAAAAATTGCGGTATAGGCTTACAAAAATCTGGCAAACCTGAGAGCTACGAATAGTCGCAATTGTCAGCATTAAAAATCACATGTGCCAGCATATTATTTCCATATGTTTATTGTCACAGTTACAATGTGATACTGATAACGGAGGTGCTGCACAAACTTATTTATTTGATTGTCAATGTGTATATGTATCACCAAAAATTTTTTTCAAAATGATAGCCATTTGTTTTATTTCAAGGGCAAAGAGGGGCATGTCGATTTTCATGATTTTGATTTTATTTTTTTTCGGCAAAAACGAGGTGACCGCAAAACAATCGGCAAAATCCGAATTTTTTCCTTTTTATGCAATTTATTCGTTTTTATACCCTCCACAGGAAGGTATATTCACTTTGTCATTACGTTTGTAACGACAAAGGAGGACAAGAAGGATTCACCGGAGACCCTATAAAGTATATATATTCTGAATCAGGATCACATTCTGAATCGATTTAGCCATGTCCGTCTGTCTGTCTGTTGAAAGCACGATAGCGTCCAAAGGAATTGACCTAGGTGAATGAAATTTTGTGAGACGACTTCTTTTTACCGTCGCCGGTTGGTATTGAAAATGGTGGCGAAACTCTGATATTATTCGTTTCTCTTTATGGTCGGTGGCAGAGTATTGCTGTCCCCCGCCGCCGGGGCTCGAACCAACGCCGCTCGGGTCACAAGCAATGACTCTAACCACTACACCATGGCCACCGCTACCTAAGTACCATACAAAGCTAATATTAGACACATACTAACTCGCATGGCAAACATTTTGCATGACTTTTATGCAGTGGAGGGTATCAAAGCATCGGCCATGCCGATGATAACACTTTTACTTGTTTTTTGTATAGATTAAGAAGTCGATTAGGTAGGAGTTTTTGAATTTTGGGGGATCGAGTAGCCTTCGAAAGTGTACGTTAATTAATAAATAAATAAATTTAGAAAAAATAATTTAAAGCGAAAAATGCATTTGATTGAGGATAACAATAAGTGCCGGTGTAATGGAACACAATTGGAACGTTATCGGTCGAATAATGGATTAAATCTGAAGAAAGCCATGAAAGACAACAAAGTTTCCCACACGGGAACGTTACATGGCGATTCGAAGGAAGAAGTCATCAAATATACTGCGTTGCAAGTGTTGGCCAAAGTCATGCTGTGATCGCAAGTGTTCGAGTGCGAATGAAAAAACGTGTCAATCACGCAAGTGCCCGCGCGAGGCGCGTGACATTTACCAGGAACAGGTCACATCGGTTCGCGAACGGCTCGGCTTCAAGAGTATTTCGCCAACACACTGGGAATCAGATCTGCGATAATTGGGTTACCCCTGGGTGCCACCAGGTATAATGACATCGTCTAAGGTCCAGCGCTACTTTGATAAGATCCCTCAGGAGAAAAGTTCCTACACTCAGTTCAAACGGTAATATGTAAGAACCTTAAATATTTACGTCTCTGTAATTATTCAATCAGCTTATTTACGGGTTTAGTTTGTCCATTTGCATTAGCGCTATTCTACGATACCCGGAGACCCCAGAGCTTAGCTTCAATGAGGGCCGAGGCCTGTGCTAATGTCTCTATTACATACATACATACACAGATTAAGAAGTCGATTTGATAGCGTAAAAAAAGTTGTGGAGGATCATTTATAAAAACTCAATTTTGTTCAGCATTCAAAGGTTCCTCTAATAAAATATCGATTTTTTCAAATTTCAATTTTTTTTTTCATAAAACCAGCGTAAAAACGACCATTAAAAAAATACTTAAAGATCGGTCTAATTTTAGATTTTTTCAGCGCCAAAAAACCAGGTGACCACGAAAGTAGGCACTAGAACTAGCATTGATTTTGCACTCATCATCATCATCATCATCATTTACAATGGTCCGGTTGTCTATTAAGTGGGTCGCGGGTGTAGGTTGCTCAAGTAGACCCTCCACAGCTCTCGATCCTCCGCCATCGACTCCAAATCATCAAGGGCAATCCCCATACGGGTATAGGAGAGATTATGGACTTGATCTAACCATCTCATCCTTGGTCTACCTAGAGGACGCCTATCTGATGGTACGGATTCCGTAGCACGTCGTGGAATCCTGGTCGGAGACATGCGTTTAACATGCCCAAACCACCTAAGCATGGATGGCTCTGTCCGGAGAAGTAGCTGCTCGACATTGAGTTCCTCACGTACTCTGGTATTTATGATGCGATCTCTACGGGTCACACCAGCAATACTACGGAGAAATCTCATTTCGGCAGCTTATATCCGCGATTTTATTTTTTCGGTCATTAACCAAACCTCATGACCATAGGTAAGAGTTGGAACAAACACCGAATTAAAGACTGACAACTTAGCTTTGACACCAAGTTCAGTCCTCCTGATAACAGAATGACCAAGCTGTCTCAAAATCGATCCAGCCTAACCAATCCTACAGGAAAACTCGGCATTGCTCCTTCCATCACTCGTGAATAAGACCCCGAGATACTTAAACTTCTCCACCTGTTTCAATGGGACTGCACTAACATGCAGAGTGCATTGAACAGGCGTTCTGGAGACGACCATCACTTCATTTTGCACTACCATTCCAAATTTCAATGCTTATGAAAGTTCGTTTGCGCTAGCAGTAAAAATTTCAATGCTACTGAAAGTTCGTTTGGAATAGCAGTCCTTAGTTTAAGAAGGTTAAATGTTAAAAAAAAAATTGGTATGTTCACTTGTCAAGTTTTCAAATTCTAATATATTGTATAATACTGGGTTTTTCAATAAGAGCGCTACAAAAGTTTTTTTAAATAAAACAAAAACGGTTTTGGATATCAATGAAATTCTTTATTCCTGTGAAAGTACGTTCGTTGCCATTATGTATGGAACTTGATTTCTTTTTCATGGCCACCACGGGCACGCTTGCAGAAATCCAAACGCTCAACCCAATTTTCGACGATTTTCAAGCATAAATCGGACGATACTGCTGCAATTTCACGTTCGATATTCGTACGAAGTTCATCAATCGTCGCTGGCTTGTTGGCATAGACCAAAGACTTGACGTAGCCCCACAGGAAATAGTCTAACGGCGTCAAATCGCACGACCGAGGCCGCCAAGCGACTGGACCATTTCGTGAGATAACACGTTCTCCAATCTTAGGTTAGGTTAGGTTAGGTTAAAAAGGGGTATGAGATTACTCATACGGCACTAGGCACCATAAGGGCCCATCGCGATCCCTAGGGGGAACCAATTGCAGTGACCTACAATGAAAAAACACCTAAACACTTGCCCTTGAGAAAACCCCAATTTCCCTGCAAAAACCAAGTAGCCCCTTGAAGTTGGTATTGTCTATCTCCCCTAAATGTTGGAAGAAGTACCTGCCCAAAAATTTCCTTCTACTGCGACATATACATACATACAAGGAGGTGGTTTAATATCCACATCTCCTCCATCTTGCAATTTCCCGCCTATCCTCGCAAGCTCATCCGCTTGCTCATTTCCAGCTATACCGCAGTGTCCTGGTACCCAGCACAGTCTCACTCGGTTCTGACTGCATAATGCCTTAAGCATTGTGCGACAGGTCCTGACTAATTCAGAATTGATGTTCGTAGATTCCAGCGCCTTGAGTGCAGCCTGGCTATCGATGTAGATGGCTATTTCCTTTCCAGATATAGATCTCATCCGCATTAGCTCTGCCGCCTTCATAACAGCCAGAACTTCTGATTGGAAGACACTGCTTGTATCCGGTAGTCGTATAGACACTTTTAGATCTGGATCTACGGAGTAGATTCCAGCACCCGTACCTTCCGCTGTTTTTGAGCCGTCCGTATAGACCGCTATTTCGCAATGCTTAATTACTTTATCCCTTTGCCATTCATATCTTTCCGGGTATGACACTTCGTACGGAGTGTCGAAGTCGACCAAGGGGTGTATTTCATCAGTTTGCACCTGTACACCCGGAAGTAACTCCGCTAGTATTGTACAGTGTCCAAAACTGCCCTCTCTAAAGTAGCCCAGGGTTGTGAGCCGTAGTGCACTACTCCCCGCAAGTTGCTTTATGTGCAAGTCAAGTGGCGTAAGGTGTGGAAAGGTGTCCAGCGCTGCCGTAGGGGTGCTGCGAAGTGCACCCGTTATTGCTACGTTGGACGCTCTCTGCACCGACGCTAGTTTGCCGACTGTTGTTTTCTTCTTCGTCGCTGTCCACCATACTAGTGCGCCATATGTGAGTATGGGCCTAGCCACCACTGTATATAGCCAGTGCACCATAGCAGGTTTTAGGCCCCAAGTCCTGCCTACTATTTTTTTACAAATAAAAAGAGCGTTATACGCCTTTTTAATTCTTTCCACTACATTTGCATTCGAGTTCAGTTTTCTGTCCAGAATGACCCCAAGATACTTTGCCTTGTCAGACAGAGGCAATTCCACTCCTTCCAGTTTAGGGAGGTTAAAGTGTGGTATCTTGTGCTTTCTGGTGAAGAGTACCAGTTCCGTTTTGGAGGGGTTGACGTTAAGTCCACAGCCCTTTGCCCATAAATTGACTTTTCTTAATGCACTGTCAATAATTTCACTTAGAGTGTTTAAAAACTTTCCCTGAATGATAATAACTAGGTCAATCTTGGTTTCCAATAAATTGATTGTGACATTCGCTGTGTGGCTTGTGGCGCCGTCCTGTTGGAACCACATCTCCTCCAAGTCCATATCATCCGATTGGGGCCAAAAATATTCGGTTATCATTGAACGGTAGCGATTCCCATTCACAGTAACGTGCCGGTCTTGATCATCACGGAAGAAGTACGGCCCAATGACGCCGCCGGCCCATAAACCACACCAAACCGTAATTTTTTCGGGATGTAATGATGACTCATGGAGTACGTGTGGATTGCTGCTAGGACGATTATGACGACCATAAATTGGACGTAGCGCTCTTAACGTTGAGGCCACTGACTCCGAATTTCGGTAGTAAATTTTAATAATTTCGACTCGCTGTTGGCTCGTATATCTTTCCATCATGAAATGGCAAACCTTACTGAAGAGAAATGTCAAAAGAGCGGCAAGAAATTCGGCGTCGTTTGCTGTCCCTGTCGCTCTACTTTTGTAGTGTCCCTATTGAAAAACCCGTTATAATGAAGTTATAAACAAAAAACTTGCCAAGTAAATATGTTTAAACATTTAGCCTTCTTAAACTAAGAACTTGGCGTACATTTAGATTTCATTACTTTTCGGGGCTGACTAGTTAAGCACCTAATTTTTGTTGTTCTATATAAGAGAACTTGGCTCTTTTTTTTACATTTTATGTTTTTGGTGTGATCTTCTTCTTCTAATACCAGCTTCAGTAGGTAATGCAATTGAAATTTAAGTAGCACTGAACTAATGAATGTGAAATTTTAGTGAAATATTAGATTTCACAAACAACATTGAAACGTCTTCGCATTTAATATGTCATTAGACACTGACCACCATCACTTTGGCTTTCTTTCTTCTAAACTATTCATTAAAATTACATTCAGCAGGTAGATTAACTTCTATTAATATTTAAAGTGGGAAGATTCCACGCCTCTTAAATGGACAATTTTTAATTTTTGATATTATTTCTCCTTTCGATATTTTTCTTTCTGTACCCTGCAAACCCTACCGCTCTAACAACTTTCAACATTCTACGGCAATGGGAATTGGCCTAAATAAATAATCACCCATTTTCAAAAGTGGGCGGATACTATACGCCTCCTGGAGGGAGAATATAAAATTTTAGATTTTTTTCTTTCTGTACAATGCAAGTCCTACAGCTGTACCGAATTTCAACATTCTACGGCAACTGGAAGTGACCCAAATAAAGAATAACCGATTTTCAAAAGTGGGCGGATACCACGCTTCCAGAAGGGAGAATATAAGTGTCTAGATTTTTTTCTTTCTGTACACTGTAAGTTCTACCGCTCAACCAAATTTCATCATTCTACGGCAATGAGAAGTGGTCCAAATAAATAATAACCAATTTTCAAAAGTGGGCGTATACCACGCCCCCTGAATGGAAAATCTCAAGTTTTGGACTTTTCCCAGTGTATGCACCACAGGATATAGCATTCTGCCAAATTTCACGATTCTAGGATGGCCGGAAGTGCTTCATAATTTTGATGATCATCTAAGTGAGTGAGTAAGTGAGTCAGTTACGGTTTTTGCGATTTTTGAAGTCTTGTATGTTGAGAACCACTAAGGCTATAGAGATTAAATTTAGTGAGGTGGACGGTTTTAATGAGCTTGGTAAATGTTACAATACAAGTTTAAAGTTTCTGGCTCAATTGGTTCCGAAGTTAGAGGGGTGTCGAAAACAGCCTGAGTTTGTTCCTGTAAAAAGGGTTAGTGAAAAAATGTTGTGCGTACGAATAGCTAAAATCAATCGATGCAATCGACAGTTGTCGTGACGATCGCTGATCAACAACCACAATAAGTGTAATGATATCAGCAATTTCATGTAGTTTTTCGACGATTTATATTAATTTTACGATGTCTTCCTGCGACCAATGTCCCTTCGACTTAGCTCTTCTTTGAATGTTTTTTTTTTTTTTTTCTCTCTTTTTTGCCAGAATGGGACTCCTGCGTATCATCAGGATGCCTTGGATCGTTATTATTCTTATCGTCATCCTCGATAATAAGCGAACAGAACAACTCAGCCATTTTTCCTTTAACAGCAAAAATAAGGACATTCGGCCCTAGCGAGGTCTCCGTCGTAACGGAGAATTCTCTGCAACGCATACTCCGTCGGAGACTCAAATTACATTCGAGGTATTCGCCTTCGGAAAGAATAATTAGAATGCGGCGACGCATTGATTTGACATGATGTTGTTTTGTGGTACATTGGGGTTTTCTTATTTAGTGATTGTTTTTCCGTTTGTGTTTGTTATAGAAACACAAATTTAAGCAACAAATACAACCAATTACTTTGTTAAAAGTTTTTATTTCAACACTTCACTGCAAATCGTAAACAAATTCCGCAACCAATTTCTGTCGGAGCATATCGGAAGAAAATTCGTATGAAGCTGTCAAAAATATCAGTTAAAACGCACTTGATCGCACTGAAACGCAAAACGCCAGTGTGCGTTGCATATTTGTCGGAAAAAAGTTCCGAAAAGGTCTTCCGTTCCGAAGTATATCTCGAAGCAAAAATCCTCCGATTCGTATGAAATCGGAGAATTTTCCGTTCCGACGGATACCTCGCTAGGACCGAATATAAACACACAACCACAAAAAACATTCAAAATTTATCGAAACTTCAAAAATATCAAAAGTTTTATTCGCTGGCATCTTTCAGCGGCTCAACATTTGTGTTGACCGGTTTTGGGGCGCGGACAACGCTACTAGTAGCTAGTTTTCGTCTATGTTACATTCCTTTTCTTTCCTCTGCATATAGGCAGCAAATTGTATTATAAACTCACCGGCACAATTAACGCTCTTCCACTGATGCATCATCCATTCAGCATATTCTCGAGCAAACTTAAGTCTGGCTCTACGGTGCTGTCGGAGTAGTCCTGGGACCCGAGCTATGCAAAGTGGTCTTAGATTTCTCTCTGCCAGTCTTCTGCTTAATGTTCGATCACTAACTGCAACATCTCTCACTTCCAAAAGACGAGTGCGAGCTTTAGTAGCTGTACAAAAGCGATCCCTCAGAACATTATTGACAACAAAGCGGTCGTTTCGAGCGGAAGTGCACAGGTGTCTTCCATAACCTGACCTCCTATTGTAAGAACCAGTCCCCCGAAATCGCTTTATGGCATCTCTTATAGTGGTTCGAGGCACACCAAGTGTCATTGCAATCCGACGTCGGCTGTAGCCAGCATCCGCTAAATCTACAGCCCTAGCAGCTCAGTCGGGTCTAATGACATTTTTCTTTCTGATTTGTAATACCCAGAGGGTCACAAACTCTAATTAGACACTTTTTATTATTCAGAAATAAAGATAACAGGGATTTAAGATCACAGTAATAAAATCCCTAAAAACGTCAAATTAGGAATGAATTACAAAAATGCATTTAATAGACAAATAAGAGACGTGAAAAGGGCAGAAACCGCTTGCTTAGGTAACCGTTAAAATGTCCACTTGAGAAAAAACATTCATTGTGATAACCGTTAGTTCACGTAAACAAAGCTGGTGGCACTAAAGATAGGTGGGTGGTTAATTGTGCCGGGGAGTGTATTTCCCATAATTGCATCATGAATTGACGATCCTAAAACGTACAATGCAAACAAATCCCAAACCAAAGTGATGTCATAAAATGTTGTACGTGCTTTACCATACTTGTCTTGTGACAAACTGTTCATTGTCACAAAATCAATTTCAATTTCTTTTCGAGCTGTCTAATATTCTAAATTTGGCTTAAACTTTCTACTGTTTGATTGTCCCATTTTGGAAAACAATCGCACTCAAGCACTAAACTGAGAAACAACTTGTTTTCGCTTGATTTAATAACATAACTCACTTTATTTATCGCTTTGCTCTTTTACGTGTTTTCTTTGTTTCGTTTAAATAACATTATTAAATATAAATTTACATTATATAATAATATACGAGGTAATGTCCGCTATTTAATAACGACAATTCATTTTGTTGTTTCGCTTTCATCTGCTTCTTATTCTTTAATATTATAACTACAATAAATTCTCTACTTAACGAATATCATTTTGAAAATTGGCAATGAAAGTTGTTTTATAAACAAACAGAAATACAAACAAAAAGAGAAAAAAAAAAAACAAAAAATACTTTGTAGAGGCGTAACTCTTAATAAGAACAAGAGACTGGAAGAATATTGTTGCAGGCGTGAACGAGTTATTATAAGAAAGTAACGTGCACTGTTATGTTTCTTCGCGGGAAGTACAGGTCAAAGAATCAATTGGTATAATCAAAGCCGAGAAACAGGTTACACCATCGACGGTGGCGTTCGCCCATCATCCCCTCGGACTTTTTCAACGCTGACAGAAACGCATTCGATGAGTAGTCATACTTGCAGACCTTCGACAGCGGTTGCTGGTAGAAATCACTAGTACTGTTCAGCCTCACGCAGTGGTCCACGATAAATTTAAGCACCGCACGGCGGTGATTCTCAAACGACTCTCGTGGGCCAAACATATTCTTCTGATCATCGCATAGCTTGATGTCATAAGCGGCTAGATTGCAGCAAAAGAGGAACGATTTTAGTTTCTCTTCGCCGATCGCTTGCAAGTCGCTGCCCGGCAGAAGCGTGGCCACTACATCCTCGGCAGAATACACTCCGTTTATCAGATAAAAATTGATGAGGTCCTTGATGTACGACAGGCTGTTGATCATCTCATCACTGTCGTAGTAACCCAATTCGAAGAGTCTATATAGCACCACCTGCCGATAGTGATAACAACTGTAGTCGCTAATATGCTTCCGCATGAATTTCTCCGTCAGCATTATCTCGGTTTTGAAGAGTTGCGGCGCCTTCTGCAATACCCACTGCCGATGCGACCACGCATGATAGTTGCTCGAACTCTTGTCCGCGCAGCGATCACAGATTCCAATCTCAATCGACCAGTCAATTGATTCAATACCTAAAATCGAAAAATTACCATCAGGGTACTGCAATGAATTGTTTGTCATACTTACTCTCGAAGGAGAACAACCAGCGGCGGTAGGCAAATGCTTCACTCGATTTGGGCTTCTTGGTCAGAATCAAGGCCGAGTATTGGAACTCTTTGTGCACTTTCAGCTTGTTCTTCTGGATCAGCTGGCGGCGAATGTGCCAAAACGACGTCACATCCGGATTGATTAGCAGCGCTACGTTAACATATTTTATGATTGCATCATTGTAGAGATATCGATTGGAGAGTTTTAACGACACGATTGTCCTGTGGGCATAATCGTAGACATGCTTTGCACACCACGACTCAAGACCGAGATTATGGTCCACATGAATGACCGGAGATTTGTTCTGATTCAAAATTGTTGGAATTATTTCAAAGGATGATCTGCAAAGGCAAGCATAGAGATGATGGATGGTTAGTTCTTTATTTTGTTTTCTTTTCTGATGATGCATTGATGAGTGGATAGATGGATGAAGTTAACTTAAAAATCTGTTCACTGATTTTCACTTGAATACTCTTGTTGGCACTTTGAAAGGAGAAAAGCCCGTAATAACGTAAATGCGACGAAATAAGAATCGCGCAATCTGATTTCGGTAATGGTTTTAGTAATTCACAGAGACTCTCAATGGATCCTATGTTTGTTTAGGTATTTACAAAGTATGCGAGCGAAGCATTGGTGCCATTTGTATTTAGTTTTGGCATCGAGCTATTCCCCAAAACTGTCTTTTCTCTAGACACATAAGAAAAGAGTTCGTACGGCGTAATCAACCGTTCACTTACGTGCTGGAAGTTCAAGGCATTTTTAACTGGTTCACATACAAATCATTGTGGGTTTCAGGGTTTTCCAGATCAGGCATTTTGATGAGACTTTTTTTTTAGGTTTACCAATTCACCGCAGTCAAATAAATCCCATAAATCCCACGCTCGTCGTGAGTTGACGATTTATTTGTCCATAGGACACTCTCTTCCATGACCGATTGTGAAAGCAAAAGCAAGCTACTGAAGGACTTGCAGTTGACCTACATATATGCCTTATCCCGAAAGATTACTTCTTTGTAAGAAAATTGCAAAAAATATGTTCTTCAGTTATCTCATTTCCATTCAATTCCTAATCTTTTCGTTTAATCCATCAAAACAAACAACCTCGCACCCTACAACCCCCCCACCAAGTTACGTACTTGTGTAGGGGTACTCCCACGTCCCACATACAACCACCTTACAAAACGTCTGTCGCTCTGACGTACAAAAGCGAATGCAAACTTAATTCGTCAGCTTTTGCAGAAATTGCGTTGGATTTGCAGCGGTGCCATGAAAGTGAAACAGCAAACAAAATAAAAGATAAAAATAAACCCCTGCGAGTACACCACCACAACAAAATCACACACAACCCAACCACTGCCGCCGACCGACCGACCAAACCAAAAGGGAAAACCAACAAAAACACGGTGCAGCGAAAAAAAAAACTTCCAAGTCTGTGCTTATGCTCCAATAGAAACTAGGCTACTTCCTAGCTACATAATAATTTCCTATCCGCCCGCTGAAGAGGGTCGATTGATGATGGTATGAAAATGGCAAACAACCGACACGCAACAACAAAAGAACGATTAAACAATTGAACTTACAAGTCAGAGTCCTTGAGAAAAACTGCATTAATTTCGTTGATGATTTTCTCGCACAATACTTCGTTCTCATTGTCCATTTTCCAGGGCAGGGGAGCTCAATGCGTCCTTCTCACGATTATGGTTCACCAACGTCACCGTTTTTCTAGTGAAATAATCTTCGCGCTAATGTTCACTAACAGTTCTACTAAACATTTCTACTAT
The DNA here is from genome assembly GCA_949372485.1 of Cheilosia soror. NCBI lineage: Eukaryota > Metazoa > Arthropoda > Insecta > Diptera > Syrphidae > Cheilosia > Cheilosia soror. Next base: position 70,740,333 of record OX443561.1, on the reverse strand, counting down.
TGTGAAGACGACGACGGGACGGGGATGGCAATTTGTTTAAACAAATTAATCACAGATCACTATAACTTTTTTGCACCACATAAAAAGCGTGAGAGAAACGTGTACGCTGTACCAACTTTACTGTTTTTGGGGGAGAAAATAAAGCAACAACAAAGATGGGAAAAATCTTTTTGAGGAACTGTCAAAAGTGACAACGATTTCTGACATTACCAGCAGTAAGGTAGGTGCTTACGTTACGTTTGCACTGTAGTTGAATTTGAATGGAATTGAATTGAACTGACAAATTTAAATTAAAAATAATCGAACGAAAACGAACCGTATTCGCATGTCACTCTCTACAGATTAATGTCAAAAATGTAAAACTAATGTCGTTTTCGGTTGGTCGTCCAGAACCGTCCGGAAGCAATGCGAACGCTTCTGAAAGAAGAGAAGTTTGTTTCTGGATTTGAATTCAGAATTGCGGAAAACGACATAACCTAACTGCATTTGACATTGTCGTTCTCATTTGTAAAGTTGTTGAAAAGTGTTGTGACGCTCAAGGTGAATACATACAGTTAATTTATTTACAGATCTAAATCTCAAAAATAAAAACAAAAAATAATGCTCTTATAAAGCATGATTTTTTAAGCGTTTGGTTTTTAAAATTGAGTCAAATTTTGATTAGGGTCGATAAATCAATTCTTGCCATTTACTTTTTGAATATCATTTCGTGTAAATGTTGACCGCTTCAAGTGGTCCATCCGGAATGTCCAATTTCGGCACTTTTTCCAACATACCAACTGGTATCTCACCAATAACACGAGTTAATGTTATCTTCCAAGGCGGCCTTTGTTTCTGGCATTGACATACTATACATGGACTGCTAGTGAAATGTCAGTTTCATACAAACCTGCGAGGAAAAATGAAGCAAACATAAGCACTAGCCCTTTTGGTTCAATGCGGCGAAAGTAGGAATGAGTTTTCAACGTCTGCGCGCCTTTGCTATTTTTTTTACATAGCACACAGTGCCATCCATTGTAGAAACATTGCAACTGCGCAAAAATATCGACTTATTCAAATGATTTCAAACATTCTATAACAGATGGCAGTATGGCACACTCAGCACACAAACCTCGACACAAACCAAATCGCACGAATTGCTCGATGACATTTGTGTGTTTTCGTTTCTCTCCGCCGTGAACCAAAGGAGCTAGTGCTTATTTTTGCTTCAACGAAAAATTGGCTGCTAGCAGTCCATGTATAGTATGTCAATGGTTTCTGTATTATCCGTAGAGAGACTTCACATTATCCTTACAAAAAATAGTCCGGCGGCGTCAAATCGCACGATCTAGGCAATATGTCCAGTCCATGGATTCGCGAGCTATGTGGCATGTCGCGCCACCTGCTCATGATCGAGCACTAGTACAGTCGATCAAGCCACCACTCTGTAATCTTAGAGAACGAGTGGAGAAAATGATTCGCATAACAGGTGAAAAAGACTAACTACCTGCGAAATATCACAGAAGCTTTCGCCCAAATATGACAACGGCCGATCACCTACCATCAAACCTCTAAAGTTTGACAGGTCATCGCTGTCTAAGTTGGTAGGGGCTCTTACGGGTCATAACTTCCTAAGAAGAAGGAAAAATATGTCTGAATAGTTAATTATCACTTGTATTCACGTTTAGATTAATATAACTAAAAAATGAATTCATCAGTAGGTAATCAATTCTGATACTAGCTGTCAATTGAAATGTAGAAGTTTCAGTGGGAACGCAAAATTGGATTTCGAAATTTTGTCTGCTGAAATGTTGAATTTAGGGGCGGTGTAAACTTACTATTAGTCAATGTACGATGTAGTTCAGTTTAGCATCAAAACAGTTCCTCACAGAGTTGTAAATATGAAATTTTTTATTTCGAAAATTGCATATATTTGTATTTAAACTATAGCCCGCAAACTTGAAATCGAAAGCAACACACATGATGAATTATTTTTCCCGTCTTTATTTGACTACTGTGTTTCTATACTTCTATATTTTGTCTTTCTGTTGTACAGACTTGTACATACTCTTGTGTTTCTAATGGTGGATTTACATTACCACGCCACGCAATTTTGCATGAATTCAGAGAGAGATCCGTGTTTCCACAGTCAAGGCTAATGATGTGTATGAGTGAGACCACACGCCTAAAAGTTGAAATTAGGCCGCCATAACTTTTTTAAGGATTTTTGTGGTCTCACTCTTACAGATCATTAGCCTTGACTGTAGCAAACGGATCTCTCTCTTTAAAGCCCTGCAAAATTGCGTGGCGTGGTAATGTAAATCCACCATAAATCGCCCTTAAAAATAAGCAAACTATTTTTTTATTTGAATTCATAAACCGGTTAAGTTAAAGTTCGTTCAATTCTCGGAACACGCCCATTGCCTATTTGTTGGTCCACTTTTTGACATTTTAAACTTACGTAAACGCAACGTAAACAAATGTCAGTCAACTCAAACTCAGCTGATCGATTTGTTGTAAGAATTCACATCATCATTCGCAAAAGAATAAATCTCTTCGTACAAAGCAAAATTAACCAAATTATACAATAAATAAAAATTATTTCGTCTAAAAATGGCAACAAAAGTGGTTGCCACTGCTACAGTTCGCGCGCTAAAGGGTCGAAAATTGTTGCCAACACGAGCAGCTCTTACATTGGTAAGACAAAGTTATGCGATTCTTATGAATCTCCGCTTCTTCCATATACATTGTATATTTGGATTTTTTTTTTATTTTTAGACACCATCAGCCGTACAACGTATTAAGGAATTACTCTCAAAACAACCTGAATATGTAAGTATATAAATTAAGTTATAAGGTAAACATACTTGGTAACAAATTCGATGGTTCTTCTTCTAGACTGGTCTCAAAGTTGGAGTTAAGCAGCGTGGTTGTAATGGACTGTCTTATACGTTGGATTATGCCAAAGAGAAGGGTATATTTGGATAGAACTGATTTCGAAAGTCTCATGTCACTTAACTTTTCTGTATTTTAATTACAGACAAATTGGATGAAGAAGTCGTTCAGGATGGTGTAAAAGTATACATCGACAAGAAGGCACAGTTGTCGTTATTAGGTAAGAGAGTCAGTTACATTGAGTGCGTAAACAAAAGTGGAGAATTCCTTTTTCGAATGGTGGTGAAATGCCTTACGAGTAAAAATTCAATGGGCATTGTGTTATGTAACCAAGTAGTTGCAAACATTGGGGAGTCTAGAAATCGGTTGCAAATGGGAGTACCGGTCGATATTAGAGTATTCTACGAAGTCCCAACGTTTTGGTTTAAAAATCGAAACATTTAGATTTAAATTTCTTTCAAAATCACCTTCAACATTTAAAAGTAGAGTCTGATAGTACAAGCAATTATGTATTTCTAAAAAATATAAGATACAGCCCTCAGGCATAGTGCATACATAGTTCGCCCCCCTGATTCTGCTATTCGCGAGAACCAAACATTAAATTGAGCCATTCGATTGTATTTCACATTTTTTAAGCGGATCTGAATTGTATGGAATGAATCCATTCAGGTGAATAGTAGAATGTTGCGACAGTCGGCTGTATGCCCGTAAACCAATAGAAGAGCTATATGTTAAATTAATTGTTGGCCCGAGCAATTTCTCCATTTGCTTCACAAATATTCCCGTCACTGATCGTTGAGTCTTAATTATAATGAATGGCAATCAAACCCTTCGGAGCAAAAAAGGTCTGAATTTTATAATTCTTCGAAATAGATGCAACCTAATTATTGAATCGGCGAAGAAAACTTACAACGAAAGAGTCACTAATAAAGCAATTGGATGTCCTAACGGCTCACGAGCATTCTGGTCCATGTCAAAGGCAATCAGTAATAACTTAAATTGCTCTTACTTTCCACTTCTAGTAAAAGAAGACGGAACGCTAGCAAAAACACCTAAAGAAAAGGTAGATCTTTTCGCTAGCATGTTTTCAGAGAATTCCACCCTAGCATCTGCACACCTAGAGCCACCAAATATCCCGAGGGTGCAAACATCGATGGCAGAAGTGAAATTTCGGCCTCGAATAATTCAACTCATTCTAAAAAAAACTAGATTACAATAAGGTAACTGGGCCCGACGGAATCCCGGCTATAGTACTCAAGAGCTGTGCACCAGAACTTGCACCTGTACTATGTAAGCTGTTTAGCATGTCGTAGACGTCTCCCAGAAGACGTTTCCTTCTTGCTGGAAGACCGCTCGCATTCAACCTATTCCAAAGAAAGGGAGGAAATGTCTGCCACAAAACTATCGTCCAACAGCGTTACTTTCAATGCTCTCAAAAGTAATGAAAAGGCAATAAATGTCGTAATAATCAAATATCTGGAAGGCCACCAATAAGCGACAGGCAATACGGATTTCGGAGCCGTCGTTCCACTGGAGACCTGTTAAACTACGTAACGCACATATGGACGCAAGCAGTTGAACAACACGGCGAATCCAGAGCCGTAGCCTTGGACATATCAAAGGCAATTGACCGAGTCTGGTATAGAGCCCTATTAGGCAAATTAGCGTCTTATGGATTCCCATAACAACTCTGCGGATGGATGCAAAAATGTTCTTCTGGGAAGATCGATCCAAGTTGTTGTAGATGGTGTATCATCTAATTCTTTTGCTATAAATGCCCCAAGGATCTATTCTTTCTCCAACTCTATTTCTTCTTTACATCAACGATTTGCTTGGATCGACAAATAATAATATTTACAGCTTTGCTGATGACAGCACATATCCTCCATCTCGAACAGGGGGCCTGTGAATGCGGCTACATCACACAGTAAGAGATGTGAACAAATTAGTTCTCTATATGATGATCTGGACAAAATCTTGAAGTGGGGAAAAGACAACTTGGTTGTATTTAATGCAAACAAGCTCACAACATTTTCTAGGAAAAATGCATCAACGGTTCCTCAGATCCAAATGGATGACCATCCAATCCATCCCAAGGGTTCAATGCACCTTCTAGGAGTCGCAGTCAATTAAAGAATCACATGGCAGGACCACATATCCTATATCGCAAGCAAGATCGGCGTCCGCCCCAAGCAACTTCTCCTCTACAAAGCACAGGTTAGACCAGGCCTGGAATATTGTTCCCATATATGGAGCTCGGCCCCAAAACATTCACTTAACCTACTTGACAATTCGACTTATTGGAGACACTTCACTCACATCAAATCTACAACCGTTGGTCGCTGACCTATGCTTGTTCTATAGATACTTCCATGGGAGATGTTTTGAGGAACTCAAAGACATTATCCCTCGCAACTTTTGGGCGCCCCACAAGACAGGCAGCTAATACTCATGACCATGCAGTACACTTGACAGCCGCGATGACATCAAATTTCCAAAACTCCTTCTGTTACAGGACAAGCAAACTTTGGAACTCGCTTCCTGGGGATATATTTCCAGAAGACTACAATAATTTGCAGCATTTTAAGTACAGAACGAACATACATCTGCAGCATCTCGGGGCGCTGATGAAGCGTTATAGGTTCGCCTTTCACGGGAGAAGTATTTAAAAAAAAGAGGCAAAATAATTCCACCCTGTAGTGCCCTCTGTCTACGGATTTGTTTCTTAATAATGACTGAAGAATTCTGCAAATGTAATTGCTAACAATAGCTGCAGTGTGCACTTTATTTAAGCCAACGTCTATGTCCAAGAACGCGTCTAACTTCTACTGCTCTGATGCTGTTTAGATCCCTTTAAAAATTGCGTATTGAGACCTGGGTATAGGGGATTTTCTGTGGAACCCGCATACAATCAAACTTCCATAACTCGAACTTCTTTAAGTCAAATTTCTCTATTACTCGAAGTTTTATTGAGAACCCGTTTTCAAATTTTCAACTTTTGGCCCCCATAACTCGAAGTTTCTATAACTCGAATTTATTTTCTTTCATATTGAGAGTTCGGATTCTGTCTTAAATAGAATTACATAGTTGATTTTGGCAGGGACAAAGATTAATTCAGAAACTGACACGAAGTTTTTAACAGCCACTAACTTTTGTTTGGGTTAAAAATTTTCATTGCAGTAATTCGCTTCGCGCACGGTGATCGCTTACGCAGATGATGTTGCTATAGCCGTCTCAGGAAAGCACTTAAACACTCTTAAAGAACTCCTACAAAATGCTTTAAATAAGCTAACCAGTTGGGCGAGTCGTTGTGGCTTAGGTGTGAACCCCCACAAAACTGATCTGGTGCTCTTCACCAGGAAATATAAGATTCCGACAGTCGACCCTCCCTCACTCAATGGTACCAACCTAACTTTCTCTGACAAAGCTAAATATTTGGGGCTTATCCTGGATAAGAAGCTTAGTTGGAAACTTAATATCCAAGAAAGAGTCAAGAAGGCTACAGTAGCACTCTTCTCTTGTAAAAAAGCTATTGGGAATAAATGGGGTCTACAACCTCGAGTAACCCATTGGCTCTATATCTCAGTTATAAGACCGATACTCACCTATGGGATAATTGTCTGGTGGACAGCCTTGGAGAAGGCCACATACCGCGACCATATAAGCAAGGTCCAGCGCACAGCTTGTATGTGCATAAGCGGTGCACTACGCACAACACCCTCTGCGGCACTAGACATATTGTTCCATCTATTACCCCTTGACATATTCAGCAAGCAAATGGCAGCGAGTGCAGCCATTCGCCTTAAAGCCATCTCACAATGGTCAAACAAAGACTTTGGCCACGCCTCTATTCTGAAAAAATTCGATATCTCAACAGAAAACACTGACTACACCACCCCATCTTTAAACTTTGACAAGAATTTTCTCGTCACAATACCATCCAGAGCAACCTGGGATGAAGATACCTTCCCGGAAGATGAATCAGTTCACTTCTATACTGACGGCTCAAAAACCAAAGATGGAGTCGGTGGGGGTGTTTTCTCCGAAAGTCTTAATCTCAAGCTCTCCTTCCGTCTACCAAATTACTGTAGCGTGTTCCAGGCGGAAATTATGGCGATTAAAGAAGTCTTATCTTGGCTCAAGAAAAACGTCATATCTGTTAAGGATATCTACATATTTTCGGACAGCCAAACAGCCATCAAATCCTTGGACTCGATCTCTATAACTTCTCTAGTAGCCCTCGACTGCCGATCGTCTCTTACGGAGATGGCCGAACAGTTCAACATTCACCTAATCTGGGTGCCGGGGCATAGAGACATTCCAGGGAATTGTAAGGCCGATGAACTCGCCAGAATAGGAACAACTCAACCCATTCTGTCTGATAAAGGCACCCTAGGGATACCAATTGCTACTCATAAACAAAAATTGAAGCTGAATGCTATCGAGAGTACAAATCTTAGGTGGACAAGTTTAACCACTTGTCTAGCGACAAAACAAATTTGGCCTAAACTGGATTTAAAACGCTCTAAGAAATTGATCTCTCTCAACAGATTGCATATCGGCACCATAATAGGTGTCATTACTGGACACTGCCTGATAGGCAAACATGCCGCAAGGCTGGGACTTTTCTCAAATGACTTTTGTAGAAGCTGCATGGATGAGGAAGAAGAGGAAACTATCCCTCACCTTCTTTGTTCCTGCCCAGCTCTCTCCCGCAGAAGGAAGCTTCACTTAGGGGCCTTCCATTACAACGACTTGGATGATCTGACAAGCATAGACATCAGAAGCCTCTTACGCTTTATAAAGAGCTCAAAATGGTTCAACTAGTAGGGAGATCTTAGATCCTTATTCGTGGCATCACAATGGACCTATACTGGTCTAAGTGCGTTGGCATTTTATTTTTTTTTTTTTAGCTGACGGCCACTTTCAACCAACCAACCAACCAATTCGCTTCGCACTTCCTTCATTTTAAGCAAAATTTGAATAAGTGTGCAACTCACCGTTCTATTATTTTCTTGAATATATTCCACTTTTCCTATCAAGCTGCCTTTTTGCAATACATCACAATCAGCAGGGAATTTCTTGTGACCTATCCTGAAAGAGAATTTCCAAAAATTATTCAAAACTAACACAATCCTATGTACATACAAAAATTTATTACATATTTTTCTTTTCTTTTCTTTTGCAGGAACTGAAATGGATTACGTAGAGAACAAACTGTCCAGTGAGTTTGTCTTTAACAATCCAAACATCAAGGGTACATGCGGATGCGGTGAATCGTTTAGTTTTTAATAGATGAACGCTCTGTCGGCTGACATGAAGTATTCTCAATTCTTTGGCCCAGTTCTCCTCTATTTCTTAGCTTAATACTTAGATTATTGTTCAAATAATAAATTAAAAGATAAAAAATAAAATAAAAACAATGTAGCATGCAAGCACAAAAATTGCTTCAACGGTTAACACGATAAATCAATCCATTTGTTTATTCTGCCTTGATTTAGAGGACGCAATGGGGACTTTCATTGGACCAGACTCTGCCTTTAATCTGTACTGGATTTGGCGTAGTAGTTGTATTCGAGAATTTCTGTAAGTGCTTGAACGTTTGCCGAATATCTTTGGGGCCGGCTTTAACGGCATGACTGTCTTGCCTTTCTGTGTTTACTTTTCTCGACTTGTCCTTTGGCTAGCTCTGGCATCGCTGTCACTAATTAAGCTCCTTGAGCGCCTTGTAATCTCCTTACTACTGGTGCTCAGGATTTGTTGCTATTTCTCATTTTGAGTTCGAGATTTACTGTGACTTCTTGACCGTTTTTTAGTTTTCTTTGGACTCGCCTGACCCTGTCGCGGTTTTGGAGACTTGCTGCGACTTCTGCAATTCTTGGACCATTGTGTACTGCTGGTGCTTTGTTCCATATTTCCTACTGCTGTGCGACTTGTGGTTTTATTTAAGCTACTTGGACTCCTAGAGCGGTTTATAAAACTAAGACCCTTAGTTCGCGACTTACTGCGACTTCTTGAGCGTTTCGCCCTCTTGCTTCGTGGCGTATCGCTTTTCCGTTTTTTGTTGTCTTTACTGCGACTTCTGTGCTTTCTTGTCTTGCGGCGGTGATGTTTGCTTTTGACTTGGCTACGTTTGTCTGTAGATTTACTTTGCCACTTTCTACACTTGCTTTCACTTATACTGCTGTTTCTGCTTGTACTGCTACTAATGCTGCTGCTACTACTACTACTTCTGCTCCTACTATAAGTGCAGCTTCTGCTTCTCCTGCTACCACTATTCCGATATCTGCTTTCACGACTTTTACGCTTTTTTTCCCTCGCTCGATATGTTCTGTCGGCACTCCGACAAATGTTACTTTCACTACTCTGTGATCTTCTTCTATCACCTCTATCTGACTCTTTGCTTGAATTTAGTTTGCCCCTCAATGGGGTTCTGCTGCCTGCAGGCTCTTTGCTTTTGCTCCTTCCATGAAAACGTCCTCTATACGACTCCGTACCTCTACTGCGACTTAACCTATCCATACTGTGAATTCTAGGCGAATCACAGTCCAAGCTTTTTCGGCTCCTGCCTTGGCTGCTTTTTCTATAACTGCTTTCGCTGCTACGAAATTCACCCCTATCCAACTCGAGTGGAGTTCTGCCTCTACTTTCAATTCGCTTTGCTGTGAAAGAATTTATTCCTTGACTACCTTTTCGACTATTATCTCGACTGTTGGTCCTTTCACAACTCAGAGCTCTAAAGGAATTGATCCTATCCAAACTAGGCCTTCGCAAAGGAGATCGCTCTTCACGTCTTTTATGTCTGTTGTTCTTATTTTCATTGCTTGGAGATATAAAAGGATTCCTCAGATCACATGGAGGCTTTCGAGATGTATTTGTGTTTGACTCCACTGTCTTTGGATTCCAGATCTGATTAAGAGCCTCCATCTGTAGATTGAGCACGTCACGAACCTCCTCAATGTGAGTCGGCTTACTTGTTCGATACTTTCTTCTCTGGGTCTTAGCGTTTTTCTTGGCTTTGGCACCGATTTGCGCAATTGTCATATTGGTGGCAGTTTGGTTGTCATTCAAAACGCTGTAGGGATTTTGCATTAAAAATAGGAAACACATTTTAGAGAGTTGGAATTCCCTAAGGTTATAGTTGATGATCACTTTTGTTATAGTCAAATGCGACTGACAGTCACATCGTTCTTTTTCTACGTAAGATAATCGGAAAATAGTTAGAAACTTGTCAAAAACTAAGAGACGCAATCGTAGGGATTGTGGCGTTAAGGGCCTTTGCTGATACGACTCTTTAACGATTTTAAGTTATTGGCTTCTTTTTGTAAAGCATAAACTGTCACATAAGAGTTTATGTGGAACTCAAATCGTTATGAGTCGTATTATCAGTAAACGGCCCTAAACTAATTGTGACTATCAACTATCGCAAATCATCTCACAGGATTCCACTTTAGAATTGAACTTACGAGATTTTCAGCTCCGGTTCTGAGACCTTTCTAGTATTGTAGATCACATAGTCGTAGATCTCACGCTTCTGTTCCCTGGTATAGTTCGATTGGATGTCCGAGAACTTTTTGGGAATTGTCGCAGTATCATTCTTGGTGATTGCTTTTAGCTGATCCACACCTGAAATAAGATAAAAATGTGAGTAGTTCGCACAAATGAATGGTTGTGAGAAAGCTGGGTCTAGTGAATTAGTAATGATTATTATAGAAGACACAACTCAGCTTGCTGTAGCACTAACTGCGAGTTCACTGTCGGGGCTAATGCTTCTGAAAACGACAAATGGGCACTGGATGCCATACGAATTTGGAATATCACATATGTACGGGGCATGTTATCTTGTTAATCTACTCATTTCCATTGTGTTCTGCAGAGACCTTCGACTGCAATACTATAATTCCTACGTGACCCAAAAGGCGTTTAGATGATTTTGAATTGACTCGACATTGCAGTCGTTTACGAATTGCTATGGTTATTATGTACTTTATGTTTTATAATTCTCACCAATAACTACAGAATTGTTGCATTCAAAACTCGGCGGCAGTGGTGGATCGTCTTCATCGTCGGTGTCTTCTTTTTTCAAATTTTCTACACTGATATCCTGAAATTGTTATTGGAATATGGAAATATGTATTTTCTGTGTATAAGTCAATTTGGTTTATGGACAATAAAAAAAAAGGCAAAATCAACTTTCCTGATCTGTCTGTACTTACCCGAAGTGTTTCACCTTCCGTCCAGTTTAGAGCGGATAATATGGTTTCAAGACGTTTTCTACATAAAGCAATATATTCATCCAGCTCTGAGATAACTTCATCTACTTTTGCGTTCATTTCAGCATTGAATTTGGTTAAACTAATATGATGAATAAATGAAGACCGGCAAAATCAACTTGTTATTTGTTAATTTGTTATGTTTTATCCTTTTATTTCGATTGGGTGCGTTCACAATGGTAATCCCACCAACTGTCTTGATGGTAGTAGTGATTGTGAATTTTGTGATGTCATGTAACTGAGTTACCAAGTGCTTCTTTCTCGTACTATTAAAATATCACCAATAATTGAACCCAGTAGGGCAAACCAATTCAGATATATGTAATTCAAGTTCAAATGCAGAAATAATTCTCACATTGGCATGAAGGTTCTTTATATTTTCCTGTATAATGATTTCAAATGTTTTTCATACGTTTTTTAAATGTGCGAACACAAGCAATTCTTATGCTGGGTTTCCACTTGTCGATTTGACAATTGACATATTTTTATGACAATGAGAAAATTGGCAAATGGAAATAGCAAGAAATAGCTTGTAAATGAATTGACTAACAGCGCACTTGTCAATAATAACTGACAGAAGAAACCACTGGCATAAGTGGAAATAGATGAATTGTCAAACAATAAATGTAACTTTGTCTTTAATTGACAGTGAAAATTAATTAGCATGACACATTTTTTGATATACATACAAGGTAGGCCAATCTTTGAACAGTTCCCACGCCTTTCGTTATTTTCGATGAATGATGGTTTAACCCTTTGCAAAATAAATTCGAAGTAAGGAGATCAATTCTCAAATTCCGCATAACTTAATGGTGGCTTTACATTACCACACAGTCCTATCACGCAAAATTAAAGAGATGCTAAATACTAAATAGTCTATAGACGGTAAGGGACAGCAACACCTAACATGCAAAAATACGTGACACGTTTTTTGGTCGGTCATCTTGTTTACGTGATACGTATTATGGGAAAGCTGTGCATGTTGAAATTTTTATAGCGATGGCCTATGGAATTTATCGTTCCTATAAAACAAAATGAACACTGCTATCATATGTTTTTACGATGCCATAATACCAGATGTTTGAATTTCAGAAATGGAAAACAATTTTGATGGTAATTTAACATTTTGTTAATTAACTAATAGAAAATGTATTGCAAATAATATTTTCAGATGAAAATCGGTGTCCAAATGTCCGAATACCTTGACGAGGAGGGATTTCAGTGCTCATTTGAGAGCTTAGATACCGGTAAGTACTAGTCGTAACTTTGTTATTTTGATAACAAACTACGTATTGAAATTGTAAATTGTATATATGTATGTACTGATTTAATTGTTTATACAATGTAGATGATCCAGCCACAAGTCCACTTCAATTTAGAATACCTACGCCTCCGGATAGTCGCCACCGCTGATAGTTGCTCAACGCTATGTCATTGCATACAGGCCATCCAAAAAGAATGCGGGAGGCCTTTCCTCCGCATGACAGCAAAATATTTCGGATACCTCTTGTGACGGCTGAAAACCAACATATTGTTAAAAAACCGTCGCATTCGTCATTTCAATTTATATTTAAACATTTCCTTGCATTATGGTGGATTTACATTACCACGCCACGCAATTTTGCACGACTTTAAAGAGAGAGATCCGTTTGCTACAGTCAAGGCTAATGATCTGTAAGAGTGAGGCCACAAACCTCCTTAAAAAAGTTATGGCGGCCTAAATTCAACTTTTAGGTGTGTGGTCTCACTCATACACATCATTAGCCTTGACTGTGGAAACACGGATCTCTCTCTCTGAATTCATGCAAAATTGCGTGGCGTGGTAATGTAAATCCACCATTATATTACACGTATAAAAAATAAACACTTAAACTTAAGGCTACCGTGGATTGTTTCATTTCACTACTCATGATCGCTATCGTTATTCTCTTCCATTTCAACGTCATCGTCTTTCTCCTCCATATCCTCTTCGTTGCCACTGTCAGCCGAATTGTTTGCTACATGCGCCTCGAATCCATACTTCTTATTCCAGGAACATTTTATTGTCAGGCGGAACTTAGCCATCGGTTTGTCAATTAGTTTCAGTATTCTAGCCTGCCCCGGTGTAAGTACTTTTCCCTTTTCACAGACAGTACTCACTGTACAGAGTAATAACACCCTTCTGTAGTTTTGTGGGTAATCCCTTTTGGGGAATTACTTTTCTTATCTCTCTTTGTTGTAGGCGCATTTTTTAGCTTTTAAATGTTTCTTGAGAGTTGAAAAATTTGATTGTTTACATCTGAGCTGTCAAATCTCCATAAAAAAGTTATAGCAGCCTAGATTCAACGGTTAGGCTTGTGGTCTCACTCTTACACATCATTAGCCTTGACTGTGGAAAAACGGATCTTCCTCTCTGAAGTCACGCAAAATTGCATGGTGTGGTAATGTAAAGCCACCATTAAACAGCCTTTATATAAACCATATCATTGGGTAGAGACCGAACGCACGGCTGGTTTTGCAGTAAAAAACTGAAAAGATAAGATTTGCGGAGACTGGCAACGCTCTCCCAAATGATTGTTTTGGGTGACAGCTGACAGCATAATTATTGACAGCAAATTAGGAAAAACGGAAAAAATTGTTGACTGATGAAATTAGTGAGCGAGAAAACCCATTTTTGTTGTTGATGGTGTTTTTTTATTTTCGTTTTGCAGCAAATATTTTAAGGCGATAAATAAAAACAAACAAACATACTGGAATTACATGCGCAGAAATACATACTTCAGGAACGAAAAATAAAAACAACATTCTAGGCTACCCAATTGGAATCATCTGTCACTCTCGTATCTCCGATCTCGTTTATTTGGAGCAATTCCCTTGTCGCATAGTTTTCTAATCGTCGAAAACATTCCAAAAAAAATGAGTATTAATTGGATTAAAATTACAGAGCGGTAAGTTTGCTCGCATAATTTATAATAAAAATACCCGTATCCATCTCTTGTAGAGCTCGCGAGGGTATCAAAATCATCAACTCTCTTAACTATGATGTCTTTTGCACTGTTCTCGACTATGTTCATCGCAACATGAGCACTAGTGAAGACCATGATGAGCCCGAAAACGCCCTCGAAGAGTTGGAAAAACTCGTCGGCGTACCTCGTGCCGATTTTCTTCTCCTCATCAAAACCTTCTCGTACATCCTCAAGCGAACTTCTACGTTCATCATCAAACCAACAAAACTCCAAATGGAACTGCGCGATAAACTCAAACTAAATGAGGACAAAGTAGACGCCATCATTAAGTTGTGGATCAAAAATACCAAACCAATCCTGGACAACTTGCAAGAGGGCAAGTACGAGTCAAATGAAATCGAAGATGTCGCTTGGAAGCTGAACGTGCAAATCTCCTCGCATTGTCAGCAAAAAGAAAAAACAGCTATCGCTGTACTCCAACTAAAGACCGTCGCTGGCGAGGACATCAATTGGGAGATGAATCACGACGAACTGCTAAATCTCTACAACCAATTTGAGGGAATTCAAAACGAACTCGACGCCATGAGAAGTGGCAAATAAAAATACAAAAACTCAACTTTTTTCTTTTTTACTTGTTTATTTTTTATTTATCGCCCCCATTCCTACCCTCCCCATCATGCATTCATAGAAAAGAGTTAATTTAAATCGCATCAATATATATCACTAATTTCGCCTCCTCTCATCGAATTGTTAATTTTTGTTCTGTTTATGTAATCACATTACGAAGCTTAAAAAAATATTTAATTCATGTTCCTCTTTTTTTTTTTTTGTTAACAAAAAGTATGCTTGCCGTTTACCAGCGGTTACGTTACGATTAGTGGCTTAGTAAAAAAATTGTGTAATAAATGTATCGTGTGTGTAATTGTTCCTCTGTGTGTAATGCGATGATACGCGCGCACTTAAAACGCTCTCACTGTAGTATCTCTGTTGTAATATGCGTGTGTATATATTATATAAATTTGTTTCCTTAGCGAATAAATAAGACACAGTCATAATATATATACAAAATATTAATGATAATAAAATTAAAATAATAAATGTAATCAGATAATTTGTTGTTTTAGTTGCAGCTGCATATTAGTTGCATCGTATGCTGTTTAGGTCTCGAAATGCTTGTAGATTGCTGTAACATAGGTCATCACTTGCGTCCAGTCGGGCCGCTCTATTTGACACATGTCGTTGATGTTCTGAAATGGAAGAAGAAAACGGAAAGAGTTAGTTAAAAGTTGAATAAGGGTTGCGGAGAGATTGTAGAATATGTAGTGTCTTACTTCCGATACAATTGCTGTCTATCGAGACGCGACTTGCTGCAGTCAAACTTATAGACAGTTTAACACGAAGAAAATATCAACACTTAATGCTTCGTTAAAATTGATTAGACGAATGAGTCTCAAAACATGAGTGTTACATGAGATCCTCCCTCAAAAGGTGGATGAACTCAATTGATTGAACAACCAACGATGTCGTCAATAGTCAAGTTCCCCCAACGGGACAGGGGGTAGAATATTCCCGGTGTAAGACATGCCTGTCGTAGAAGGCGACTAAATTCCCATCCCTAAGGCAAGGTGTAAAGCGACCTGTGCCGATGTGTGGATGGTACTGGGGACGTGAAAACAATACAGCATCACTAACGGAGCCTTACCACGTTATCGGGGGCTATGACGTGGCCGACATACTTTCCCCCGTACTCGTGGGTTCCAATTTAAAAAAATCAACATGGAACAAAACAAAACACAACAAAATAAAAAAACAAGAAAATGAAAGCTCATTGAAGAATCAGGAGGTGATAGAAGACCCATTCAGACGGAGATTTGCGTTAACGCGCTCACCGCCACTGAAAACCGACAAGAGAGCTGAACCGATGAAAGACGGGAGTACCACCCCAACCCCAACGGAGCCAAGGAAGACCCAGGACGGGACACCGGTAAGAAGCTCATTTAGACTGATGCTACAGCAGTCTGTCAATATCGTAACCCCGGGAGTGGAACTTTTGGCCCATGTGGAACAGAAAGTTACAAGTGAACCCAGAAGAGATCACTTTAAGAGAGGTGCACGGGTGCAACGGACCCCGAAGACACAATTTCCAAAGAAGTACAGAAATGCGACATCTTAAAAATGATGAAGAACGCTTGTGCGAAGCAAACAAATGCCAGCATGGACATCAGAGACGGAATAGCTGCATTAGAGGAATCGTTGGACAAAATGAAGTAGGACGCAAAAGTCCGAACCACTCTGAAGTCAACCCGCAAGATACCGCCACCAAACGGGAACGAAAAACCAGGAGAAGAGTCAACTCCAACTGAAAAAACAAATAATCTCGAAAAGCCAGTCTGAAACAAGAGACCTCCCTCTAGCCCTCTTGTAAAACAAACGGACAAGAAAACTAGATATTCTCCAATTCCAGTAAATATATCAAAACAGAAGAAAATGCTGCAGACGGAAGGTGTGGACACTGAAGCAACAAACATAGAACAGGATAGCTTTGCAAAAGTTCTCAATAAAAAGAAAGGGAAAACACCAGTTACACCCAAATCTACGACTAAGGAACGAGTAGGAGAAAATCCTAGAGGCAATCCTTATCAAACCAAAAGGCACGGAAAAGTACAGTGATATTCTGCGGGAAATTCGGAAAAAAGCCAGCCCCGACGAAACGGAAACTTTCATCAAATCGGTGCGACAAAAAAAAAAACAAGGGGAAGTCCTTTTAACACTGGAACCGGGGACAAAGGACAAAGAGGCTTTTGGGAAATCCCTCAGACATTTTAGAAGAAATAGCTACGTTTTGCAGCCTCGAAGAAAAAGTTGCACTCGAAATCGGGGACTTGGATGAACTGACCACAGCAGAGGAGGTTGAGGAAGCATTAAGAAGAAAACTTCAAACAAAAACCTGGAAATACAGGTGGCAGTGACTGAGAAAAACAGAAGCTCGCTGAAAATGGCTACAGTCCACATGAACGCTCGAGCAGCTCACGAGATGCTGAAGTGTTTCGGATACGGACATCATCAGACAACCTGTAAAGGAATGGACAGAAAAGGACAGGGGCTCTGTTTCAACTGTGGAGAAGAGGGCCACAAAAAGAGCGACTGCAGAAAACCACCAAAGTGCTAGGAATTGGGAATATCTAAGACGCTTCAAGTCGATTACAAATGTCTGGTCGATGCTTTCTCTTGGAAGTGAAACAATTTTGTGCGTACGAATAGCTAAAATCAATCGACAATTGTCGTGACGATCGCTGATCGACAATCACAAAAAGGGCCTTACAGTAAGGAGATTAGGCGATGAACGGCGACAACCGCAACAAGCTGCCAGAATTTTGCCGAATGATAATCCTCGAGAATTTTAGTCGCTGAAAGTACGACTGATCTTGAGGTACGCCAGCCGCTGATGATGTAAAGCCGATATTTAGGCTTTGTCAATAAATGCCACTTCCTGCTGAAGCCAAAAAAAACTTCCAATTTCTCTGTCATGTCATTCTGAGCCTTCCCGTTTTTCTGTCGCTCTCGTCTTCTCTACTTACTCGGGTTGCCGTCAGGTATATGCGGCTGAAATGAGGAAAAGTGTTCGTTAAACCCCTTTCACTGATTTAATACTTCTTCAATATGTGAATGGTAGTGCTGATGCGAATTATCAAGAGTCTGATTATTAAATGCCCTAACCAGTCTTTGAATTTGTAGTAAATGCTACTGTTGTTGCATTCATATTCATGACAGCAACAACTTCGTTACAAACACGTTTAGAGTAACTATCAACTAACCCAAATGGAAGAATGACTTACCAAAGTTGTTGGAATTCCCACCGATTCCGCCGCTGCAAAGGCCAATGAAAAGTTGCGCCTCTTGTTCGCCTGACTCAACGTATCGTAGGGAATTTTATCCGGCAAGTAGGAATGCAAAATCGCACAAAACGCCAACCCATCATTCCACGACGAGCTAAAGTTCGTTATATCAATATTTCTATAGCCAACTGTCTTGTTTTGACACCACTTCAGCAGGGCATTCCTCTTCGAGCCGCCATTCTTGACGAGCATATTCAGCGGATCCTTACGTTCGCCAGCCGTTAGAAACCGACTGCTGCTCTCTGTCCGCGAGATTATCAATTGGTCTTTCTTTTCGCCAACATTGCCACCGCCGTTACCAACGCCACCACTGCCGCCACCATTGCCGCTGCCCAACAACGATGACTTTGAGACATTGTTAATACTATTGAAATGCATACTACTGGGCACAATGGTTGGCTGCTGTTGTTCCCGCAATGGTCCTTTGGTACTGATGTTCGTCGTTGTCGTCGTCGCTGTCGTCGTGGTGTTTGTTGTAGTTGGGGTGGGAGTTGTGCTGGTCGTATTCAAACCAGGCGGTATGGGAATGCGGATCTGGAATTAAAAAAAGTGATCTCTTAGATTTTAGTTGTAAAAGGGTTACAACTACGCCTTACGTTCTCCGACCAGTCGGTTGGAATGTTAGGGTTCGTCACGTGGGTGAGATCGGAGTTCGCACTGTTTAGACTCGATGTGGAGCTGTAGCGCGACTCTGATTCTTCGGATTTGGTCTGCAAAGAAGGGGAAATGTTAGAACATTCAAAATATGGCAAAAAAGACAGCTACACTCACTTGTTTGTTATTCTCGATAGTCTCGATCAGTGTCTTCACCGACAACCGCGAGTCCTGCTTCGACAGCGCGATTTTACTGCGTCGCGATGCCATCTCCTGCTGCACGGTCGTCAAAAGGGACTGTTGTGTCGTGTCTGTGGATGAAATTTCTGCAACAAAGAACAGAACACATTTTAATCTACTCCAACACTTTCAATGAACTAGTTTTACTAACGTTTGGTAAGTTTATCAACCTGCTGCTCCAACATGCGAATCTTCTCGCGTTGCGTCTTGTTATCCAACACCAGTTGCTCGCGCGCACATAACGCTTCAGTCTTAAAATCATTCGCCACACGGACAGTCATCAACAAATCCGATTGGAATTGCTGCCATTCTTCAGCCTGAAATGGAAGAGCAAATCAACCAAAATTAGGGCAACACCGAGTGCACCCCAACTCACCTCTTGTTTTCTCATTTTAATCTCCTTCTGCAACTGTTCCTCCTTGTCGCCCAACTTCCTTTCGGCGTCACCCAAGTGCTGCTGTGTTTCACTGAGTAAATTCTGCAACTGCGCTTTGTCCTCGAGATGACATTTGCACTGAACTTGCAACTCGGCTGTGCTGTCCTGCAGCTGCTGATAGTCCGCACTCAACTTGTCCTTTTCCTGCTGCAAAGTCTTGTGTTTGTACTCCAGATCGAATAACGCACACTTGGCGTTGTTCTTTGCCACCCAATACTCTTTGGTCAGCGCCGACAGCTGATCCTTAAGTTTTCGCACATCATTCTGACTATGGGACAGTTGCTCCTGCAACGACGCCACCCTCGCTTCCAGCTGATCCTTCTCCTTGCGTGCCGCATCGAGTAGATCAGTCAAATCAGTCTTCTCGCCACGCGCCAAGTCTTGCTCGAGTTCCTCGATCTTGGCTCGTGCATTCTCCAACAGTGTTGTCAGTCGGCTAATCTCGATGCTCTTCTGTGATGATTCCTCTTTGGCTTGTTGTAGTTCACTTTCGATCTGCTTTCGTTCCGCATTAGCTGCGTCGACCGTAGAGTCCAGCAGGCAAATTCGCTCCCTGAACCGACTATTATCGCTGTTTGCAGTCTCCACCGACTGACGCAATTCATTCAGCTCCGAATTCAATTCCTCTTGCTTGATCAAAATGGTCTCCCGTTCCTCTTGTGAGTTTTTAATCAAATCCAAGAGTTTTTTCTCCCGTTCGCTGGTGCCTACCTCGACCTGATTGGATTCGCGCAACAGCAGCTCCTGCAAGGTGGTGATTTGAGTTCGGGATTCTTTGAGTTTCTCCGTCTGACGGCAGAGCGATTGAAAAAGCACATCCTTCTCATCGGCCAACCGCTCATTGTCCGACTGCACTTCGGTCAGTTGCGTCTGAAGATCCGCCAATTCCTGGATTGTGGCCTGCAGCTCCTCATTCGTGGAGTAGTGCGTCTCCTCCATCTGTCGCAAGGAACACACAATTTCAACAAATGCCAAACAGCAAGAAACATCAACACACAAAAACAAACCTGAATTATTTTATCCTGCAAACAGGCTACTGATATCTCACTGGACGATGAATTCTTATCCCAATCTGGTGTAACGCACGGCGTTCCATCATTTTCATTGACCTGCAAAAAACCAAATCAATTGTTGTGTCAACATCTCTGAGCGAATGACAAGAACTTACGTTGGGCAACGCTATCGATGCTGGTGCGGAACTGTGCAACCGCTGGGAATCTTGAATTATCTGGTGCTTCTCCGCATCGGACAGGGGTGAGTTCACAACGTCCCGCAATCGATTACGTAAAGATTCGTTTTCATATCTAAGCTTTTGCATTTCCATGTTGCTCTTCTCTTGCATGTTCTGTTTGGAGATAGAGATAGACAGAGAGATATTGAGATGCAATAAAGTAACAAAAACAACAACAACGTCAACAAACAATCCTCGTCTTTGTATTTTCTATTTTACTTGTCGTGTCCAATGCTATATTTACTATTTAGTCAGACAAATCCCGCAATAGAATTATTTATTTATTGTGTTCGCTTCGTTCATTGTGGTTTTCCGATTGATTTCACTTCGAGCCCCTAGAGGGTGAAGTTACCGCGGATGGAGAGAGAGAGAAAGACCCTGAATGTGGACCATATTTACCGCAAGTCTGTTAGACAGGTACCTACTTCAAAGGCGAGCGGGAGGAAGGAAATCAGATCTAGAAAGGGAATTGGGAGACGAGCTGTTGTTGTTGTTGTTGTTGGCTGTTCGCTAATGTGACACAAACAAGTGTGTTGCAACCAAGGAGGTGATGATTCAGTTCAGTTGGCATTTGTAGTACATATTGCTATCTGGTTAGCTAGCAATCGTGTCTCTAATAAATGTGCAAAGAATGTGAATGTGAATAAGTGTGAGTCTGGAGAGGTGGACTATCATTGGGATGAATGGTGGCCTCATAAGTACGACAGTAGCAACGGAAACAACTGCCCACAGAGGTGACAATTTGCCTTGGTTGATTTTCTGATTCTGATGCATTGCCGAGAGGGTTACCGAAAAAATACAAAATACACGGGCAGTATATAACAAACTATGCAGTCGGGTCTGTGATAGCATGCGCGACTTTGCAACTAATGTCGCCGACGAAATGACACAAAGAGTGGAGCACAATGTGACAAATCCTTCATCGTGTAGTTTGACATGACCTAAATATGATGAAACTAACTATAGCAAGGACCACCATATTTACCGCAAGTCTGTTAGACAGGTACCTACTTCAAAGGCGAGCGGGAGGAAGGAAATCAGATCTAGAAAGGGAATTGGGAGACGAGCTGTTGTTGTTGTTGTTGGCTGTTCGCTAATGTGACACAAACAAGTGTGTTGCAACCAAGGAGGTGATGATTCAGTTCAGTTGGCATTTGTAGTACATATTGCTATCTGGTTAGCTAGCAATCGTGTCTCTAATAAATGTGCAAAGAATGTGAATGTGAATAAGTGTGAGTCTGGAGAGGTGGACTATCATTGGGATAAAAGGTGGCCTCATTAGTACGACAGTAGCAACGGAAACAACTGCCCACAGAGGTGACAATGTGCCTTGGTTGATTTTCTGATTCTGATGCATTGACGAGAGGGTTATCGGAAAAATACAAAATACACGGGCAGTATATAACAAACTAATGCTGGGTTTCCATTTGTCGATTTGAAATTGACAATTGACGTATTTTTACGCCAATTAAACAATTGGCAAGTGGAAATAGCGAAAAATTGCTTGTCAATGAATTGACTAACAGCGTTTGCCAATAACTGACAAAGAAACCACTGGACAAATGGAAATAGCTGAATTGTCAAACAAAATGTCACTTTGTCTATAATTGACAGAGAAAATTTAATTGGCATCGAGTTCATAAGTTGGTCAATCAACTGACAAACGATTTTTTGCCAATAATTGGCATAAGTGGAAATGTACTGACACGTTGGTGTCCTTCAATGACATAAACGCGAGGGCTGTCAAACTTTGTCAATCAACCGACATGTGGAAACCCACCTTAATGCAGTTGGGTCTGTGATAGCATGCGCGACATTGCAACTAATGTCGCCAACGTCTTTTAGGTTTTAGATTAACGTTGCTATACTTTATTACTCCCTTAAGGGCGCTGCAGAGAACGCATGACTTCCAAAAGCCGCCAGTAATATGAAAAGAACATCGGCCTATCAAATTTTGACTTGTTACCGACATAGTGTAGATACCATCGTTGTGTATGCAATATGACAGAAATGACACAAAGAGTGGAGCACAATGTGACAAATCCTTCATCGTGTAGTTTGACATGACCTAAATATGATGAAACTAACTATAGCAAGGACCACGGCAAATGCGTAAGTAATACCTTAACCCAGTCTAGAAAAACAGGCACCAACCTTTGTTCCGAATAACGCAAAATGTTGATTATTAGATCAGAACCTACGGCGCGAAAATATATCATTTATTAATGGCGACTCTTCGACGAAGAGAAGGTTTAGCAATAAATTTAGCAAATCGAGCCATCATCATCGCCATTCGTTGGAGCACTCAACTGGTTCTTTAGCGCGAGAAAGATGGCCAAATTCAAATGAGGTTACTCAAGTATATACATGCAATTTTATTCTTACTACTTTGTCGCAAACAATGTAGCAAACTACAAACGATTTCATATTGAAAGTGAATCGTGTGACGGAAATCGTATTCGAGCAGCTACGACAGAAATCGATTGCAGAAGGGGTCAATTTTCGGTCGTAATGTTATAAACCCTCCAGGGTAACACAAGCTTTTCATAGTTAGTCCCGACGCAGCAGTAGTATCACGGGAATCAGTAATTTAATTAGTTGGTTTTTTATCATCATTGAGTCACGAAGGCGTGCTGTGCTGCAGGAAATGTTTGAAGACTCTCTTTCTTACCGGTATGAAATCTAGCCCAGGCTTACCACGGGTGTAGCGCCAGCTACAAGACAGTGCCGGAGCATGTAAGTACATATCAGCTAAGTTTAGCTGAGTTTAGCTAAGTTTACCTGATAATTTAGTCAGACTAACTACACTCACTTGCATGTTCCGCATACAACTAGGTGCGCCACCTTAGGGACAGTTTTCCCTTACCGACTTTTCCCTCTCGAGTAGAGTTCATGATTATCCGGGCGAAGAATTGTTGTCTATACTCTCTGCATGGTACTGCCGTCTTTACCGAATATTCCGACAGTCCGTACAGCTTTTTAAGGCCGTTTGCCGATACGGCACTAGATTTAACTTCCACATAAACTAAATGACAGTTTATGACATACAAAAAGTAGCCCATAAGACATTAAGTAGAACTTAAATCGTTATGAGTCGTATCAGCAAACGTTCCTTAATCTTCTTCAATCATGGTCCATGCTTCTGCGGCATATAGCAAGACGGCGATGTCCGTTCTTAGCTTTTTAAGTAAAATGTTGAGTGTTATAATTTTACCAGGAAATACGTCCGATGAGATGCAGTCAAGATCCATACGCAACAAATTTGCTTCTGAATTACTTATCTGACGACTTAACAATCAGAAAACCAAATTGCCTACGGAACTTTGTTTATAGCACCGACTGACTTATTGAGTAGCGTTATCAGTATCACCCTTTAGTAATAGGTCCACAAAGGACTAATATGTTTCATCTCTAGTACTGAAGCAGCTAAAGTCCACTTTGATTGGATTAGGCTCTGATGATATTGTGACTTTCCTTTCTGTCTGCACTGTAGTTGCGAATATAGTTCACAGTACACCATTGGACGTATGCTCTGTACGCTTTGTTATACTGGGCAGTAGTGGCAGTGAACATCAGAAACACCTTTAAATTGGCAAATTCGTCGCTAATTAAAATATCACTGAGCAGAATGGAGACACGATTATAACTTGCAAAGGATAGTAGCAAACTACTTCAAGAGAAAGCTGTGAAAGCTATAAAGCGTTCAAATTATTACAACGTCTCTGCGGCCGTCACAAAAAGATCGGTACGTAATGCTGAAACATGTCTGACGGGTTCAAGTAATTGGGTTCACTTGATGACATCGTCGTAGGTATAGCGGCAAAGCAATAGTTCAAATCATACTGATTAGTATTTGACTGCCTAGAATTAGCTGACCACAAAACGAAGGTTATTCTAAGAAGCAGTCAAAATATGGGGAAATATGTAAATATTCAAATAACCCGAGAGAAGCCATCGGAAGTGACACTTGGCAACCTTAAAACGCAGTGGAGTACTGTAGTATTAAGGCGTTACTAAGCCAATTTCTCCCGGGAAAGGCGAACCTATAACGCTTCACCAGCGCCCCGAGATGCTTGCAGATGTATTTTAGTTCTGCACTTAAATAGCTGCAAATTGTACAGTCTTCTGGAAATATATCCCCAGGAAGCGAGTTTCAAAGTTTGCTTGTCCTGTAACAGAAAGAGTTTTGGAAAATTGATGTCATCGCGATTGTAAGTGTAAGTGTACTGTATGTTCTATGATCATTAGCTGCCTGTCCTGGGAGCGCCCAAAAGTTGCGAGGGATAATGTCTTTGAGCTCCTCGGAACATCTACCATGGAAGTACTTATAAAACAAGCAAAGGTCAGCGACTTGTCTTCTGTGCACCAACGGTTGTAGATTCGATGTTAGTTAAGTGTCTCCAATAAATCGAATTGCTCGTCTTTGTATGCTGTCAAGTTGGTTAAGTGAATGTTTTGGGGCCGAGCTCCATATATGGGAACAATATTTCAGGCCTAGTCTAACCTGTGCTTTGTAGAGAAGGAGAAGTTGCTTGGGGCAAAAGTACCTCTTTGCTCTAAATAGGTAGCTCAACTTAGCGATCTTGCGACATAGGATATGTGGCCCTTCCATGTGATTCCTGAATTGACTGCGACTCGAAGAAGGTGCATTGAGCCCTTGGGATGGATCGGATGGTCATCCATTTGGATCTGGGGAACCGTTGATGCATTTTTCCTAGAAAATGTTGTGAGCTGTGTCTTGTTTGCATTGAATACAACAAAGTTGTCTGTTCCCCACTTCAGGATTTTGTCCAGATGATGTAGCCGCATTCACAGGCCCACTGTTCAAGATGGAGGATATTGGAGTGCTGTCATCAGCAAAGCTGTAGATATTATTATTATTGGCGATCCAAGCAAATCGTTGATGTAGAGAAAAAATAGAGCCGTTTTTTAGCAAGAAGGAAACGTCTGGGAGTACGGCATGCTAAACAGCTTACATAGTACAGGTGCAAGTTCTGGTTCACAGCTCTTGAGTACTATAGTCGGGATTCCGGCGGGTCCAGTGGCACGTTCTTCGTTATTTTCAGACATTGGTGAACCTTGATATGCTAGTAGGGGGCGATATAGGGCAATCCTACTATCTCGAGTAGTCTGTTGGTGGACCTTCTGTTAATCTCGACCATTGAGATCTGGACACAGCGAGTGCATAGAAATAACAACTACCACCTGATCGGTCGCAGGGAGGCGGCTATCGCATTGAATTTGATTTGATTTGGATACAAATGGATGGTAGTATGGAACTATCTGCAGCAACTTTTGAAAGCGAACTGCGGAAAATGGAAGAGTCAGAGCAGCAGAATCTTCTGAATCACAATACAAGACTCATGCCATGGACTGCTATCAGTCCCGAGAAGTCAAACCTAATGGTAGTCCCGAAGAAAGAGTGATTGAAGGACGTAGTGGTCTGGAAAGCAGTACGTAGGCGTACTCCTAGAATCGATCATTAACGGTCTATCGCATTTCTAGAAAATGCAAGATAAAACAACACTCAGTTGTCTACACTCGCTTGTAGTAATTGCTTAACTGAAACTTAAGACCCCGACCCATAGAATCCGTCACATCCGTTGCGGCAACGTATTCGACTGACAGGTTGATAGAATACACAGTAGCTTATGGAACGTGACCCATGAGCAACGAACGTGCCGGATGCGACGGATAAAGTAGGTTTACTTTCTACTTTTCTGTCCGTCGAACCGTTGACAGTTGGCAGAGCGTGAGAGTAAGCATTTTCATTGGTCGAAATATAAGATAATGAGAGAAACTGTCTCTCATATGTCATCGGCTGTCAATGTATGCGACTAATTCTATGGGACTGTTCGTTCCGTCGAATACGTCAATCCGTCGACGCATTCTATGGGTCGGGGCCTTTAGAGCTTCATTAAAAGTTCATGAGATTCCTGTATGCGCAGCGTAAGGTTCAAACATCGTTCACTATTCTAAGTGGTCACTCTTAAAGGTTCATGTTGTCTCACATCGCGGGTTGTCTAAGGTCCTCCATATATCCAGTTCGCAAGTAGGATTCGTAAACCCAAATGCTTTCTTAATTTTGTAGTAGTAGTAGGAATATGATGGCGCAGTAGCGCAGTGGTTAGTGTGCTGGACTACTGTGCGAGGGATCCCAGGTTCGATCCCCGGAAAAACACAAAAACCATCTCAAAGTTTTTTCTACTGCGCCACCTCTCGCGAACGTCTGACAAACGTCCGAGAGTATGACTGTCTCGAAAAGGCTTCTCAATTTAGTCGTTCGGACTCGGCATAAAATTTGTAGGTCCCTTCCATTCGTCCCAAACATAGAAACTCACACAAAACGAATGGTTGCGAGAAGCTAGGCCTTGGGTGTCACCCGCCTGTTGCGCCACCTATTTATTTATTTATTTAGTAGGAGTATGATGATGTTGGGGCTTTAGCGATATCATTTTGGAAACGTTTGCAAAACTACTTTCTAAATAATTTCTTTTCGACTATTGACGAATTCTATTATATTTATGTATACTGAACTGAATGCGGTTTTGGAAATTAGATAAACACTTAATTGTGACTTTAAGCAGTGCATAGATTCAAAGACAATTGCCTAAAAAGTTACTTGGTAAAGGCTCCAGTCCTATGAAGCCACAGCTTTTGTCCCTCTTCACGTTCTGTGTTGTTTAATGCGACTGCTGATATTAGCGATCAATCTGATTGGAAGTCGATAGATTAGCTGTACATCATCCAATTGGCTTTCCATCCTCAATTGGGCTTCTGTCAGCCCAATAGCAGTGACAGATAGAGCAAAAAATTGAGTTGATTGTCATAGACATTTTTTAAAGGAGAACTGTACTCGTGCGCGTCGTGTCATCATGTCCTTTTCAAGCTCAAAATGCTTATATACATAGTAAAGTGCTATAGCTCGGTCCGGTTGGAAGCGAGAATAGGTATAGTAGTTCATACGCCAGTGACTTGTTGGCATTAAGTAACTTATGGGAAGTAATCCAGTTGCATAACCCTTACAAAGAGTAGGTAGTCAATTAACAACTTTACATTTGGTGTTAAAATAAAAACATCGAATCACATCACGAGATCGACTTGTACATCGCTAAGTTCCCGATGAGTTGCAAATTTCTTTAACAAACATGCCTAGTACAATTGAATGATTCAAGAATCGTTCTACGGAAAATGATGATCATGTTCCTACCACAGAAATTTCGTTCTTTTAAATTACCTGCATTTTAAGCAGCTCATTCCTTAGTTTCAACACTTCTCCTTGGTAGGGCATTAGTTCTTGAACTTTCGCTTCCAATAAGAGATTCTCCCTACCCAGCCTGTCGAGCTGCGTCTGAAGTTCTTGCATTGTGCTAGCCTGCAAAAAGATACAAAAGCTAGTTCAATTCAACTCGAGACATTTTACTGTCCGATGAACTCACCTCTAATTGATCGTTTCCAGCTGCCAAATAGTTATTCAGCTTGTAATCCTTGTTCCATTCGTTTGCATTGTCCACATTGTTAAAGTTATTGTTAGCTGCCGTGGACACATTGGCTGCTATCGGTGTCTGTGATTGAGCAACTACTGTTCCTACTCCAGCTGCTGACGCCGCAACTACTGGAGGCATCACATTTGACGCCACCTGTGCGTTGTTATTATTGTTCTTCTTTCTGCCACCACTGCCAGTCCGATAGTTGTTCTGGTTGTCCTTGTAGTTGTAATTGTAGGTTGCGCTATCAGGCTTGTTGGCATAGTCCACCAGCTCGTTGGTCTGTTTCTTTCTAGTCTGTTGGGGTGGTAGGCTGTCCTGGTCTAGACTTGATGACGATGATGCTGCACCTCCGCCACCACTACGCTTCGATCCAGAAGGACCGTGCCCTCTGCGAAACAGGGATTTTAGTTTAATCATTTTGTGTGCTCAAAATAACTCTGTCTTCGTCTCAGTTGTGATTCGGTGTATAAATTCAAAAGATAAAGTGTAACAAGTGGAATTTTATAGAGTGCTGCCTCTACCCGTTCTTTTTTTTTATAAGAAATAAGTATCACAGAAGGGAAATTGTTGTGTGCGCACAGTGAAATTTCCTTTTTTGTATTTTTCTCGTCGTTGTCTTGTCGTTTAGTGTGTCAGTCCGAGTCAAGATTAAAAGTGAAAATCGGTCTCGAAGTCGATGTTGCATGCATCATGTGCAGAAGAAGACGTGTAGTGTAGATATATATTATACAAAAACCAAAAACGTAGTAACTAAAGTTAAATGTGCAACAAGTAATAACAATGGTAATGCATATAATTTTCTCACTCTATCACTTCACAGAACAAAATAAAAAAAAAAGAAACAAAAATGTAATAAAATGTTGAACAAAAAAAAGGGAGTTTCTTGGGTATTTCGTATTTCTTCTTTTTCTTTCCTTTCTCCAGGGGATTCTTCTTCTACTTTGCTCTTTGTACTGCAAAGGAGGAGCCCTTCTCTATTCTGTAACCCAAATTTGTGTGATGCAGCAGCAGCAGTTCTAATTTTTCAAAATGTCGGTTATCTGGTTACGACGATGATGATTAATCACTGTGTAAATATTAGAATAGTAAATCTATTGTTTATGATGGACGGGCGACATTATTATTTCTCTGTCATCACGTGACCTTAGTCAAAACTTTTAGCATTTATCGTGGGCAGGGATTAGTAAACAACCAAGGAGCACACACGGAACAAAATTATGCAAAGTATTTAAATGGAAATAAAACAGGCAAAGCTCAAAAACGACAAAAAAAAAAAAAAAAACAACAAAAAAGTTGATGCACGCCAACAAGAAACGCGACGATCTACACGGAACCGCACATCTCCATCGAACTGCGTTGCTGATGTGAAACTGAGGTGAACGGGTAAACGGGCGAGAAAAGGCCAACAACAACAGCAGCAGAGGTACGCTGTTGAAAGTGGCACAATCAGGGGAACGGAACATGATGCGGATTGGATTTGTAACCGCCCGACAGCGACGCACGGTACGATGGTAGCAAATGGTTCATATATTTATGTAGCATGATCGGCGTGTGAGTGTGAGTAGCAAACGCTAGAGATCAGTTGGCTAAAGAGTTGCCAATTGGATTTAAAATGTGCAGAATTGTTGCTTTCCTAGTCTATTGGATGTTATACCCAAACCGGTAAGTGGTGATCAGTTCTATTGGGAAGGAGATCGAGAGCTATGCAAGGTCCAATTATGTTGCCTACACCCGCGACTCTTGTAATGCATAAATGGGATATTGAAAATTAATGAATGGATTATGATATTTCTTTCAAACTTTGTATTTACTTCTTCTGCCCAGTTACACTGTGAGAGTTTAATCTGAAGTTTAACCAAAACTGACCGACAGTTTAAACTTTTGGTTAAACTCGATCGGTTTCAGTGTGAACTAATATTCCAGTTAACTAAACGCAGAAAAATGTCCCTTAAGGAGATATTTTTTCCCTTACGCATTTTTGATTATAAATCGTTAATGCTTTTCACTATATGAATTGACAGCTGTCAAAATAGCTCTCAAAATGGTATACGTAAGTTTAAACGACAGAATAAAACGTGCTCTGTGAAACCGACTAAAGTTTAAACTTCCA
The DNA here is from genome assembly GCA_949372485.1 of Cheilosia soror. Lineage (NCBI taxonomy): Eukaryota > Metazoa > Arthropoda > Insecta > Diptera > Syrphidae > Cheilosia > Cheilosia soror. The sequence goes on along the minus strand of OX443561.1, from coordinate 70,710,244 downwards.
CTGTAAAACTGGGCATTAGAAATGACTTGAAGAGCTCACGTCTTTCGAGGAACTTTTCAATGAATGAGGAGAATTGTTGCCTCGATCGGCTACAAGTCAAAGTATTATTATAAAACTTCACTCCGTCCAATAGCAGCCTTTTCTATTTAAAGTACCTACCTGTTTCTATATCAGATATGAACGTATTTTCAAGAACATTTTATAGTTAAATCTTTCAGAAGAGCTTAACCCCCATACTCTTTTTTTCAGACCATTGGTATATCCAATTTCTTTCTTTCAACTTTCATTAACTACTTTTAAGAAATTTTCTTGGGGTCTGTACCACAGCACTACAATGCAACCATTCAATAGGCACTTGTTAACAATGAAAATATAACCGACAAGCGAGGGGCTCCAAGGTGATTGCTTGCTTTCACTGTCTCAGGAAAACGAAACTGAACTTATCCTTTGGCTTTCTATTTCCGCATAATTTTCTGGCCTACAAAAGGTATTTCCAAGAAATTCATCGATTGGCGTCAAACCAACGTATTAAAGTTGTGTCTGTGGACTTCAGCAATTTTTTCTTTGGCTGTTAAACTTAGCTTATGTCCAATTTTAAACAAAACACATTGAATTCGTCATTGTTAAACGGAAGATTTCTAGGGTTGAAAAAGCCGGAAACCAAACTTACAAGAAAGAGATTAAAATAAAAGCTACTGTGCACACTTCATAAAAGAACTCCAAAGCAATTCGGTGTACTCCTTCCGTTCAATATTTTTACAATTAAAGTTTATTGGCAAAGTTTAGAAGATAACTGATACGCCCATACCCCAGCTACAGTTTGATAGCAACTTCCAAGTCACCTTTCACCACTAGTGTTGGAATGGGAATGATGAATCGATCCACTTTTACACAGATAGCTGTGGTTGGGTGTGTTCTCCGATGGACAACATTTTAGTCTGCCTTTTCGTCTTTCCCATCTCCATTGCGTAATACAGTAAAACATTGATCCATATCTTCGCGGATAGCCAACTATTTGGAATCAGTCTAGGTTAGGTTAGGTTAGGTTAGGTTAGATTAAAAGTGGCCCTCGATGAGAGAAACACGCAGGCCTTTATTCGGCCCATTGTGCATATCGCTGGAATTTGGGGAGCTATTTCTTTGCTGGCTACTCATGTGAACCATTTGCTGCCGGTTATAAAGCTAAAAATGATAGCGCCTCTGGTATTACCTAAAACACTGAGATCATTGAGAAAATAGTTTCCTAAGTGAGTTTTTTCTCAGACCGAGCCTTTGCGCGTGTCTACTTAATATGCAGTGCCCGGACCCCGGAGATGACATTAACGAACTTCGAGATTCTGGATCTATTAAGTCGAAGAAGCTCCTTCGATCTTTTTGTGTTTAGAGCTGGCCAGGTGAGTCTAGCAGTATCGCAGTATCCTAGATATTTCCATCTGAACCCTGCTCTGCTTGCTGCGTCCGCGTTTATTATTTGTTTAGCGTAGGAAAGTGGTGCATACACGTTGTGCAGGCTTATACTATCCCTGCCAGAGGAGCCTAGCCTTGCTAGTTCGTCTGCTGCACAGTTCCCTGGGACCGTGACCAGGAACCCAGCAGAGGGTGAGGTTGTACGTCGAGCTTTCTCGTTAAGAGATACGCGGCAAACTTCCACCGCCTTAGCCTGGCTATCAATGCATATGACGATATCCCTTTGTGATACCGAATTAATCGACAGCCACGCTGTAGCTTGACGAATAGCTGTAATTTCGGCTTGGAAGACACTGCAGTGTTTCGGAAGACAGAAGGACACACAGAAGCGCACACTCCCTCTAGTGTCTTAGAACCGTCTGTGAATATTGACAGTGATTTGTGAATCCCATTGGTTTCTGTCCGGTATTTCATGGGTGAAACCTCTTTCGAAGTTGATTTTCGTGGACAGATAGTCGGTAGTAGTGGGCAGGAGGAACGTCTGTAGAAGGATGCTGGCGTGCCCAGATGGTTACCATCTCCAGTGTTCCCTTCCCTTGATCTGATCGCCATGTTGGAGGCATATTCTTTACTGATGATGTCTAGTGGAAGTAAGTTGAGCATGGTTCAGTCTATATAAACTCTATTGTAGTTGGCTTAGACGGTTGCTTATCTCTTAGGGTTGAGGCGCAATATTTCAACAATCACAATATATATAGGTAATGTCTAGCGATCTGGACAAAGCTGGATCTGAAACTCTCTAAGAACTTATCTTTCTATACAGACTGCATATCAGGTCGTTTCCACCTGTCGTTGTTTTTGTTGTTTTTTTTTTTGTGAATCTTATTCCCCACTTGTTCTCTAAGATTACCACTCTGGTGGCATGATCGATTGTAGTGCTCGATCATGATCCATTGCTGACCCATTTCGTAAGCCCTCTCATTGCATTTATTTCAATAGCAGAGACTGCTTTTATAGCCGCCTAGCTGTCAATGAAAATGGTAATATCTTTACGTTTTATTGCCAACAATGACACCATCCGGGCCCTTTCCTCGATTGTCAGAACCTCTGCTTGGAAAACACTGTTGCTATTAGGAAGCCTGATTGAACTGTGTATATTTAATTCCTCTGAGAATATACCGACACCGGTTTTACAGTATCGATTTCCTTTTTGTGGGTTTATTTGTGTTCCATTCATCCCTACTCGGAAACGACCAAGAGAATGGTCTATCAAAGTTTAAATGGGGAGACATGTAGTCAGAAAAGACAGCGTTCCCAACGTATTTCCCTAGAACTTGTACGTGGCCAAAATTGCCTGGGTTCCAAGTGTTAGTTTGGCTAATCCTTAAAGCTTTTTTGGTAGCAGATTCCTCTATGTATAGGTCCAGAGGAGTCAGATTAAGAATTGCTTCCAATTCAGTCTTAGGTGTGACTCTCATCATGTTGACTTGAGATTTGTCCCCTTGCCCTCGGCTTTCCACCAGACCACAATGGCATAAGGACAAAAATCACGTCATCTCAAGTACCTACCAGCAGAAATCAAGGAAGAAATATGTATGGAAATCAACGCGCAAACTGTTCGCAGGATTCTGAATCGTTACAAGTCCAGAGTGGCAAGAAAAAAAACCTTTTATAAGTCAAACCGAAATGAGAGGTTAGAATTTGCAAAAATCTTCAAAATATAAGCCTTTAGATTTCTTATCGAATGAAAGCAAGTCCAATATATTTCAATCAGATGGAAGAATAACTGAACTCGAAGAAAATTATGTCATTACCACGGTCAAGCACGGGACAGGAAACTTGGTATTTGTTGACGGAACTATGAACAAGTACGACTGCCTGGACATTTTAGAAGAGACAGTATATCTTAAGAACAAGCACACAGCTACTGCTCATAGTCCGTGTGTGGTTCATTCACCAACTCCACCGCAATCCCCGGATATGAATCCGATAAAGCAGTTGTGGGATGAACGCGGTGGGGGAAAGACATACAATTTTGGGAAAGGATCAACTAAAACAACTTCTGCTGCAATAATGGCAAAATATTGGAGCTGAAACCACCCAAAAACTGATCTATTCGCTGCCAAAACGGATAAATGCCGTTTTTTTTCTAAACGTTGAAAAAGGTATTTAATAAAAAAAAGTTGTTGTGTCAAACTATCTAAAGTTCGGTACATTATTCACATTGGCTTCAACTCTGAAAATAACATCACATCAGAAATCAAACAAAGAATTACACTTTCCAACCGCTGTTTCTTTGGCCTAAGAAGGCAATTGATTAATAAGGCCTTGTCAAAAAGCTCTATGGAGACTCCATAAAAGACCCCCATCATCCCAGTCCTGCTTTATTGCGCAGAATCATGGACGTTATCAAAGGCGGATGATGATTTCCTTGGTCGCTTGGAACGGAAAATCTTTCGAGTAATTTTCGGTCTCGTTTGCTTTGACGGGCTTTGAAGTAGGAGATTTAATAGCGAACTCTGGCGAGCTGTACATCGACCTGGTCAGAAAAGTACATATCAATCGACTAAGATGGCTACGACATGTAGAGCGAGTGGAGATGAACGCATTGGCCCGAAGAGTCTTTAATTCCAACCCGGAGGGACAACGCAGTAGAGGAAGACCTCGCCTTAGGTGGCGCGCAGAAGTGGAAGGGGACCTGAACCAACTTGGAGTGCGCAACTGGAGGCGGTTAGACAAAGATCGTGGTAAATAGAGAGGCGTGTTGGTTGAGGGCCAGGTCTACCCCGGACTAAGTAAGTAAGTAAATCTGGGTGATCAGATATCCGTCGTATTCGGAATTTTGCTACGAACCCCGAAATAACTGTTACAGAATCCGACGGATTAAATTCGAAGCAAAAATGTCAACTACGACGGATTCTGTGATAGTTCTTTCGGGGTTCGTAGCAAAATTCCGAATACGACGGATTCTGTTATCACCCAGAATATGCGTGTGATGTGTGGATAAAACGTGCCTACGATTGTAGGTTTAAAAGGAACACAATTCCATAGGTTTTAAAAAGTGTTCCTCTCTTTTATTAGTCAAATCCTGAATAGTTTGTTAATTAAGCTAACAACAAAACGGGTCCTAGCCCTAGATGTAGATATATTTGAATGAATGATATGTATATTCTTTTACATATCAAAATATCAATTAAGAGTTCAGATAGGTTTGGGCACATTTAAAACTCTAGTCGTCTTAGGTCGGCTTTAGATTTGTCTGGATTAGATTTCCCGGAACGTAAGAACATAACTTTCACTAAGTCAGCTGGCAGCCTTATTCACATGAGAGCGAACGAACGAATTGATGAAATATGATGAAATTGATGAATAAAAACCATTTTTTATGCATTTATAAACAGAAAATTGCACATTTTATTATTCCAAGAGAATGTATCAAAATGTATTAAGAAAACAAGTTTTTAAACAGTTTAAATAACGAAATTTTGAATTCCAAACTTTTTGCCACTAAAGAAAACACGCTTGAAGCGAATTGTCAAAGTTTATTCGCAATCCAAATCATTTAATTCGCGTTCCACAAACTAGTGAATAAAACATTAGTTCGAACTTAACCTCAAACTAGACATTGCGGGTAGAAACTGACGGCTGAAATTTGCAAACTGGCGCGACCTAGAAAAGTGTTCAGGTAAACGGAATGTCAAAACTTGCGAATATTCGTTCGTTCGTATGTAGTTGATCGCTCTCATGTGAATGGTCAACTTAGTACTCAGTCGAGAAATTAGTGACTAGATTTTTGTCTGCACGTCAACTGAAAGAAACAGGGCTTGAATTACCGCATCCGTGATCAAGTAATACGTCACTGAATTACATATGCATATGAATTTTACACGCAAAACAATAACAAACCCAGTCACATAACTTCAATTGAACAAATTCACCAAATGAAAGAAATTGGAACGTTTCCACTTGACGTTGGCAACTCTATCCATTATGGTAATTAGAACAACCAAACACTCATCTCTCATGAATTGCTCCTCGGAGAACCTTGACCTATGCCAACCCATGCCAACAATTATGTCACCAACATTTAGAGGTGCCCTTTATTATACTATTTTCTCCCCCCTTACATAATTTCCAGCATTCTTATTACCTAAACAATCTATTTAAAAAAAAAAAAAACACTTTGACAACGTTTTACTCACTCTATTCCCCGTTTTATATTTTCCTTGACAACAACAAAACACGTAAATTTTCACTCATTATCGTTATGTTTTTGTTTATGAATGTGTTTCAATTGCCAACGCATTCCCATTATCATCCGCCACCGTCAACAACAACAACTCGCACTCGTAGTCACACTCAACTGAAGCTGAATAATCTCCACTCCACTGCCACTCCATTTCGACTGGCCTGGGCTGTCTAATTGTGTATGCAAGTTATGTTGTTTTTCTTGATTTATAGTTCTTTCTTTTTTTTCATTTTTTTTTTGCTTTCCTCATTGGTATTTTCTTTTTCTCTTCACGCTTGCTTTGTTTTCTATTTTCGATACAACAGAAAAAAAAAACAAGAAAAGAAATTTTGGTTGGTATTCTAATTTCAGCACCAAAAACCAATTTTACTTCTTCTTCTCCAGCCGGGGATCAATGGGAAGCGGGCAGGCCCATCATCATTATGCGGCGTGTGTGGTGTTCCCGTCGTCGTCGTCGTTTTGTCAATTTGTCCACGGAGGCAACAGCAGTAGGTAATTAGAATAGCATTTTGGACGACGATCACGATGACGACGACGACGACGACGAGACCCAGACCACATCATCGTTGTTGTCGACGACGCCGCCGCCGATGAGGCTAATTAATAGTAATTTGCTTCAATTAAGCGAGAGATGCACATTCCAATTAAACAGAAAGAAAGAGTGCATCCAGCAGGGAACGAGGGACTGTTTGAATATGCCCACCCCCAACGAAAATCAATGACAAGAAATACTAGAAATATTACAGAGGTGAAAAGAAAAACAAGTCAAACCTACTCACCGTTTCCAAAGGTATTATAATTTATTATAACTGTTTCCTATTTTCTTTGCTTGTGCCTTGTGGTTGTGCTCTTCCGCGTTTTCTTGCTTGTACCGAACCACAGCCAAACTAATTCTAAGCACTTTCCACCTCGTAGTCGTCTATTGGCATGTTTTGCAGTCGTCACAGTGCATAACGGAACTTTTTATGTGTGCTCCCATCAATGTACTATTATAGTATTATTTATGATTTGCCTTTTTAACTTGTTTTCTATTCACTTTGCACACATGAAAAACTACTTAAAGAACACTTTCGGGGCCGTAACGAGTGGAGATTACAATGCGAAATTTCTTTCCCGTTTTTTTTTTCACTCTTTTGTGAATCTGCGCGTTCTAAATAAACCGTTTAATTGGATTACAATTTCACTGCACTGCTGTTTCTTTGGTATTTCTTTTCGCTCGCATCCACATTCGATTGAAATTGAATTAGAAATGGAAATTGTGGGGAGAGAGAAGGAAAAACTGAAGAAAAAAAATCAAAAAAAGGTAAATTTGCAGCCGATGCAGCAAGTAAACAAATGTTCTCCGTTTGCAACGACGAACGAGCAATCACTCCAATAGTCCAATCCATGGAAAATCCGCGAGAGTGTACCTAATCAACGGCAGCGGAACGCCACGGTGTTTGGAGCGGCCAGCATGAGCTGATGGAAAAAAATGAAATAAGCATTGAGCATCTCGCATCGCATTGGATGAAAGGAGAAGAACTAACTACACCACCAATCAAAGAAGAAAAGGCAACCATTTGCCTTGTCAAGGCAATGCATGCGCGACGACCGAGACCGACTATACATTATACCACACCAAACAAAACTCTATAGATTAATGTGAGTAAATAGAAGAAGGAAAGTGTTGAAAGAGACAAGAGAGATTATTGTTAAACCTACCCATAGGAACTTATTGGAAGTGACGAATTGAGACAAGTGCTTTGAGAATAAATAACGAGTAAACTGACAATAGGTGAGTCTGCCTGCAAATATGCAACAATTTTGCTTTCAAGCTGTGGATTTCTTGGTGTGTCAGTTGAAGAGTAGGTAACGTTGTCCAAGGCCGCATTCAAGAGTCTAACCGTCGTAAGTCGACTTGAGTCTGAATTCCAATTTACCTGAACACGAAATCTAACTTGAATTGTCGGTATGTCAATTATAAACAATTTTATTTTTTTTTCTCCTGGGTTCTGAGTTTCTGATTGGTGTTCTACACGTCAGGGCAATCGAACTGTCAAACTGCGGTCTCCCATGCTTTCCAATAGAAATGTCCAAACGGACCTCCGGACTCAATGTTGACACAAATAGATGTCGACTTAGTAATAAGTCAAGAAATTCTTGACTTTATTAGTCAGTGTTGCGAACATAAACGTCAACTGAGAAAACTATTCACATGAGAGCGATCAACTACCTGCGAACGAACGAGTATTCGCAAGTTTTGATAGTCCGTTCACATGAACACTTTTCTTGATCGCCGCAGTTCGAATTTTAGTCATCAGTTTCTATCAGCAATTTCTCATTTAAGGTTAAGTTCGAACGAATGTTTTATTCGCTAGTTTGTGGAACGCGAATTAAATGATGTGGATTACGAATACATTTTGCCAAAAAAAAAAATACAATTTGATGAGATAACTAATTATCCTCCTCTTAGAATAATAAAATGTGCAATTTTCTGTTTAGGCATGGTTAAAAAGCTGTTTGTTCGCATTTTATCAATTCACATGAATAGTCCTTTACAGACCTGTCAGACTTACTAAACTAGATTTTTGAACGCCCTCAATCACTTGAAGAGAACGAAGTCACTTTAATTTTTTCACATTGCATTGATTTTCCTTTGTACTCAATGAACCGCCTTAAGGCCAGTTTGCGCAATAATAGAAGTCATAGGTCTCCCCATATTTTGACGTTCTCCGTTTTCGTTGTTCACACGGCTCAATAACTTTCTTACTGAGAACATTTGAAAAAGAAATAACATGGGATAATGGAATAGCCATAGTTCTGATATAAAAAAAATCATATCTTATGAGTTCTATAAAATGCGTTCAGACCAACGGATTTGAACTTTTTGACAGATGATAAAGGAATCGCCTACCGTCACTTATCGTGTAGTGTAGAGTATGCTCAACTTATCGCCGCAGATAACTTCCAATAGGTACAATTGTGTATTACCTCCACTATCGGTTTTCCTGTAATACTTTGTCAGTGCTGTATGTTACTTTTATAGCGCCTTCCCATGACTTTCTATACTTCCCATGAACGACTTGGCTACACACAAAAACAATGCGTCAGTGCAATGAAAAATGAATTGTAAAATCGTTTTCGACGTCCTCTCTGTATATTTATTTTATTTTTAACATCTTTCTCTCTGGAACAAAACGACAAAAAGTATATGTATGCTTTACTTACAATTTATCGTCGTTCAGAGGTCGTTCAAACTCAAGTGAACATTTCACATGCGGGTCTCTTAACTTAACATCAGGTATTTTATTCCCTTTGCAGAATTCAAGAGAGTTTTGCGACAACAACTTCAGCAATACTGAAATGTGTGCACTTCAAATAAGAAATACACCACTGCTTTTGCTTCGGTACAAAACTTCATACTATTCGCATAATCAATATACCTTTAACATTTTAGTCCGGACAAATATTGTCGCTCAAGCCCAATACATTTAAGTGTTTGGTAAAAGCTTGGTGGCCCGAAAGGACGCCCACAAGCAGTCTGCAGTCGATTCTCCTGAGAGACAGAAGGAAAGGCAAAGACCCAGCACAGTCACGCCTCCGATACTCGTGTTCACGAGAAACCCAAGTATCAATAGCATCTAGAGCAGAGCCCGGAGTGCTAGGGAATGCCCTTGTGCATTCAAGACAAACAGTTCTTTGAAGTTTGGCGAAAAAGGCAGTAACACGTTTCCGCGAAAGCCTGACAACCGATGCATATGAGAGAAGCGGTCTTACCATATTGCCGTATAGATCCAGAGAAAACAAAATGCATCTGTCATTTTTCATAGGCAGTCTTTTCCATTCTTACTACAAAAGTAAAGGAACATACCTAGTGATTCGACCTCCTCACAAAATTTCCTTTAAGAGTAATTTTTCGATTTACGAATCAGTCTCTTAAATTATTTTTGTTTCGATCGATACAGATTCCAGTCTTCTTCTAAGTTGGTTTTTAAAGACCTATTTAGGAGCTTCCTGGTTTCTCTGCGAATACACAAATAAATATACGGGCAAATGCAATTAACTTTGTTTGTATGACATTCTATAACAGAATAAAGCTGAAGCTGAGAAGACTCAGCTGAACACAGAAATATAAGTCCAAAACGTTTTACACGCAGCCAAGTCCGTGCCAGATGCTATCAAAGTATGTAAACAAATTGGTTTAATCGGGTACTTTAATCGCGTCTGTCACGGACTTGGCTGCGTGTAAAACGTCTTGGACCTATATTTCTGTGTTCAGCTGAGTCTTCTCTACACTTATAAAAAAATTGGGTGGTTATGTCAAATATAAAAAAATGGGTGTAATCCGCTATTTTGGACTCATGTTTTCATGTTCAAGAGGGCATGTACTATGTTTATTGAAAATGACATTCGGTTATGTCAAATATTAAAAGCTCCTTCGGTCGCGTATGGCAAGGACTTGGCTGCGCGAAAAACATCTTGGACTCATATTTTCATGTTTAAGCTGATCTACTCTGTTGCTTAGGGCTATAATCAAGTGGTTATACTTATTATTACTATTGTGGAAAATAATGCATATTCAATGGACTGTCACACGCTTCGGCTGCCACGGGTTGCTGCCAGACTTTTATTTTCGATATACTCTCTACTAAGGCTACACAGAACTGCAAATATCTTTTGGTTAGGTACCTCTCAGACCGAAAAATTACTTCGTGCTCTTAGACTAATAATAATATTTCACATATGTATTTTGCTTTATTTACAAAAGGTAAAACAACACTTAAAGCAGACAAAAAATGCACTGAGAGAAAAATATTGCCTTAGGAAATTGCTACTGTTCATCTTGACTATTTTCAATTATTGCTTTTGGATAACCTATATGTGAAGTCGCTCGGTTTTTTTAGAATTGGCTGTTTATTCTTATTTGAATTTCCATTTACCCCAATGAATATGTAGGTACACCTATTAATAAATAAATTTCCTATTTGATACGCAATGTAATCTCACCCCAATACCACCCTCGCCAAATAGCCACACTTATCAACGAGTAAAACAACTCGTTGAACTTTGTACGCACCACCGAGGCACCGATAGCATACGAAACACCTACAACCATCTCTCTCCAACCAAAAGAAAACAAAACTTCATCTCAACCCGAGTGCGTTGAAAAGAAACAAAATGTCTATTTAAATCAGAATTCCCGATGCGGACTCTCGAAAAAAATCCAATATTTTCTGCAATTCCTAAACAATAAACTAAATCCGTTGTCCAATAAGTGCAAAATTTACTTTTAACGTACTCCAAGTATCGAGCGCGCTCTAAACCGTGTGCACGTATTATTGGAAAGTATAATAAGTGTTTCGTTTTTGTTTTGTCAAAAAAGTTAAAAAAAAAAAGAAAAAAAAAATCAAAGTATTTTAGACACAAAAAAAAACTCATCTCCCTTTGCGGAGAGCTTCAATGTGGTATTATTATTTTGGTCGCCGAGGCCATGGAGAGTATCTGCAGATTATGTTTTCAACCAGCAGCGGTACGAAAATTATAAAAAAAAAAAACTAAAATTCAATCATAGAAAATTTTGCAACTTGAAGGGAGTCAAGAAATAATGTCGAGAAAATCATCTTAATGTTTATTTTATCGATTTTTCCAAACACACAACAAGTGCGGGGGGACGTGTGGCAGCGCATAGAGTGTGAGCCGTGAGCCCGCCCAGCCCAACCAGTATCTCAGCGGTGGCGGCAACTTCATTGTTTTGCTTTTAATTTTTTTTTTCTTAATAAGTGGAATTGTTGTTTGATAGTCATAAAAATAGATAAAAAAAAAAAAAAAGAAAAACGTTGAAAACAACAGAGAAACTTTGGAAAAGAGCGCGCTAATGTGGTGGTGGAGTCTTGGTTGTGGCTAGAAATTGTAGGGTGCATGCTAATTTGTGTTGTTTATGAGAATCTGGTTTGCCGGTAAGCTAATCCAGCGGCAAGACGAAGGTTTTACTTTTCTTTAAATTTATTGTTGTGTAAAAATTCCTGAAATATGTATTGTATGTGTTTCGCTAAATAAATGCCCGAATCCAGTAGGATATTCCGCATTCCGCACTGCTTCAGTTTTCCTGGTGTTAAAAGAGAGTTGTGCGTAGATCAGTCTTAGGTGCTATAGGTCTGGGGTCTGCCAAAGGTGTTTCTGATTGACGTTTATGGGTACAGTATTGCCTGGCTTTGCTTAGATTGGACCCGCAGCCATGATTTGGTAGCTTTAATAACACATTTGGGTACATCGCAATTAATCTAATTGATGATACTGTGCATTTTGACATGCATATGAACTGCGCGCAATAGAACAAGCGACAGCTATCAGTACTCCTATTCCAAGAACTAGATCACCACTAAGTTGAGGTTAAGTGGTATTAGTCAAAAAACAACAATAAATTACTTTTGATAAAAATTCAACTCAATTTTACTTCCGATTTGACAGCTGGGTCAAATCTTTAGACAAATTTAATCTTGCAGCACATTTTGCTTCTAGATCGATTTGCATATTTACACTTTTCTCCCCTTGTACTTGACAGTCCCGAATTTACCATGAGACAAGTCTATTTTCGCACAGTAGCAAGAGTACTTGTCAAGACTGTGGGCTTATTCCCAAATGCGCGGCGGCTCTTTCATGGCCGATTGATATTTTTATATTTCCAAAAGCTGGCTGTCAAAAGAGATAGCTATTCAGGTTACGGATTGCTGGTGAATTTATTGCCAGCAATCCTCACAATAGCTTTCGCTTTTGAATGGATGGAATCGATTTTGGAAATATAAAAATACCAATCCGCCATGAAAAGCGATCCGCCGCGCATTTGGGAATAAGCCCCCTGTATAATCGCTTTGGCAACAGATTCATTATTTCTTTGATTTGTTAACTCACCAAAAAGTATAACCAATCTATTCGTCGTCACTTCGGCGAAACGAAGATTTTTGGACTTCACTTTTTAAAGCCATTTGACAGAATTTTGCATCAAGCTCTTTTGTCGAAAATGTGTACTTATGGGGTCGATGCGCGTCTTGTTTAATGGATGTCTTGCGCTTCTCAATCTTAAATACACTGCCAATCACTAGGATGAGGCCACAGTTTTTGGGACCGATTTTCGCTGTGTTTACCCGGAAACGTTTAATAAATATGACTGAGTTGGTAGGTTTATATAATTTAAGGGCTAATTGAGAAATACTATTAAAATTTCCTAAATTCAAATAATGAGCAACTGAAAAAGTTTAAAAAGAGGTGCGCCACTGCGAATATTGCATTGCAGGAGTTAGCAATGACGATTTTTTCAAACAAAAGTTCAAAATATTTAAGAAAGTACTGAAAACTACTCTTTTCAGTAAATTAAAAACAAATGAGTCCCGGCGAGAACTTAACAGAAAAAGGAAAAATAAAAGAACCAACGCACATGCGAAGTAACAACATCAAGATAAATGAGGTTAATGCTAAGGTTTGCCTCGAGTTCCACTTAACCAGCGACTAAAATTAGGTCCAAAAGTGGGGTATCAGCCAGCATAACGACGGTCAGAAGGATAATAAAAAAAAGTATACTATCCAGCGAAGAAACAATTTAAAAAGAAACTTTTTCTAGTGCAAGTGCATACCGAGCTTCGAATAAATTTCGCAAGAAAACATGTCGCTTGGAGCACTGAATAAAAGGTTAAAGTTTTTATTTCATCGATTTAAAAATAAAGAGCCACTTGTTTTTTCAAAAGACTGAAGAAATTTCAGCCGTACATCAGGTGTTCTGGTGTTAGGAGCTTTCAGCTACTATGGCACAATCGAATTGGAGTTTCTTTTCACAATAATGAACCGAAATAACTACAAAAAATTACGAATATATTTGAACCATAGATTTTCCAATAAGACAACGCCCTCTTCCATACTTTCCGGGTTGCTAGAAGCTGGCTTCAGTCGGAAAACGTGGACTTAAATATTATCGAAAGCGTTTGGCCGGTATGTCTCGAAAAGTTTATGATGTAAACAAGATGTAAACAAGGGTACCTTAATCGAAGCTTCCGGTGATGCCTGAGACAAAATTTCCCTTGACTATTTAAAAAAAAAATTTAATGGTTCAATTAAAAACCATCTTATAGAGATAATATCGAAAAAGGTGTGGCATACTTATTTTTAATGAACATTTTTAATGTTTAAAACCCAGAAATTGCAAACATTTCCTTAATTTTTTATGTGTCCTCATGCAGGTGGCACTCTTTTTTTTTATACGCTTTTAATTTCATAATTTGATTTTTGGAAACGTGAATAGTATTTTCCAATTGGCCCTTAAATTCTATGGCTTTATTTTGATAAAGTGCGTACCTACTCAACTCATATCTAGTAATTTTTCTAGGTATATATGTATATTCCTCATATATATAAATTTCGGGAGATATTCGAATCAGACCACCATTGTCGGGTCACTTTTCGTCTCCCTACTACTATAAACCTTAGCCAGAGAGACTCTCTGGACTTTTCCAGAGTTCTTCCCTGAGTTCGATTCCTAGTGTTAACGCTAGGATCTGTTTATGTGAGATCTTTTTCCTCCAATGGGTCTCGACCCAATGTTTTCCCAAGATCCTCATTCTTCTGCCAGCCAAAGCTGGACATTGGCACAATATATATGCCGCTATTTCAGATTCCTCCATGCATAACTTACAAGTATCATCCTCTCTATGGCCCATCTTCGTTATATGATATCCGAAATTACCATGACCTGTAGTTAACGCCACCACCCATTTCAATGTTCCTCGACTCATGCTTAGAACTATTAGTGGAGCAGGTCGGCCATTGTATTGCCATTTTAGCTTGTCTACATTGTTCCATGTTTTGCAAGGGAGTCCGCCTTTTCGTTGTCGTTGTTTTTCTAGGTAAACAAATTTACGTCACGGAACCAAAATCTCTTTCAAAAATATTGGTCTTAACTTGGTGATTGGCAGTGTATGTCCAATAATTTCCACAGTATGAAATTTTAAACACTTTTTGATTTTTTATAATGCGAACTACTCAACCAGCAAATACATAAGTCCTATACGGTTTGTCTTTGACTAAAGCTTAGAACACACGATTGTCAGATCTTACAATGACTGACAATGAGCGGGCAATAGCCAACTACCTTACAATCCAAAATTGTCTGTTCACACGGTTGTAAGATTTTGTACCAATTTCATTGTCAGATGGAAGTGTGCCAATGGTCTGACAATGACTTTTCTGACCTTTGTCTAGTTGATAATTGTGTTGTCAGATATTTGAATATGAAAAATTCATCTATCCGTTGTCAGAGAAGTTCAAAGTGTTATTTTTTTTTGCAGTGCGGATATTGGAACAAAATATTGCACTTGCGACTCTTTTAACTGAATATGTGTTAAAAGACACCGAAGATAATGAATTGCCAAAAAACGACGCGACGTAGCAAGAGGTTTCTACTTCAAATTGCGAATGGACTCAAAACAATTCGTTGATCATCTAGCTTTGGTGACTCCACACATCAGTATACATACCAATATGCGCGCGAGTATCAATTTGTTGGATTCCAAGACCACCATTTGTTTGAAATATTTCCACGAGATGGTTTCATTGGTAGCTTTACTTTTTTTCTGAATTTGTCGAAGTGGATTTTGAATGTGGTGCGCACATTGGTCCATTTGCCCTTACCATTGACATACTATACATGGACGGAGAGAAACGAAAACACTCAAATGTCATCGAGCAATTCGTGTGATTTTGTTTGAGTGTTGAGTGTGCCATCTGTTATAGAACGTTTGAAATAATTTGAATAAGTCGCAGCCAACATGCCACATTCAATTGTCAAACAAAGTTCAGACGGTTGCAAGGCATAAGTAAACAGTGCGTTTAGGCAGATATTGTGGTTCGTCTACTTTCTACTACATCAGCCCACCCACCATATCGATCTGATCGAAACACATTTTGGAGTAAATGCCAAACAAAAACATGTTCATGAAAGGTTTGCCCTCAATTAAGCAAGTTGCCAATAAGGAAGATATGTTTATTCTGCATTATAATTTTCACAATATGATTTGAATTCGATTCTTCCAAATTGACGCCCGTTATCTGCCTGCTCTAATCGATTTCGAATATCGGAGCCTACAGAACATTTTGCCTTTTTTTTTTTGTTTTAGAGAAAAACAAATTAAATTGCTTACTATTTTGGTTCTGATCTATGGTGCAAATTATTATGGTGGTTAGTAAAATATTTCAGGTTAGGTTTTCACTATTATTGTCGTTGTTGTCTGTCGAAAACGACAGACGTCTGGAATTTCGTATTGCATAACTGAAACGACACGACTCTTTGAACACTTACATTCCAAGATCTATGTAACATGTGGTCTGGCAGTTAAGTCGACGAATTTATGTATATGTATATATTTTTGCCAAAGGAATATTTTTTTTTCGTTCACTAAATGTAGAAATTGTCTTTTATTCTTCATTCTGAAAAATAACTATAATTGTCTTTTAATTAATTAAAAATTAAGGACACATACTTTTCTTTAACACTTTATCAGACAGTCGGCTGCAAAATTATCGACGACAAAAATAGGTTTCATTTCCTATATGTATCATTTCCACGACAAACGTCGTCACAAAACGCCTCAAACGCCTCACGCAATACCGAAGATCGTCGTCGAAAAATACAATCCACATTTTTGACATTTAAGACGATATTTGTCGACCGTCGCCGCGACAGAAGTCGTTTATTTTTAGCCGCCAATACCAAACAGTCGTTTCGTCTTTTTTTAAAGTCACAAAAAAAAAAAAAAAAACCACAACGACAATAAAGGACCATTCACATGGGAGCGAACGAACGAATTGATGAAATGCGAATAAACCAATTTTTATGAATTTATTAACAGAAAATTCAACATTTTATTATTCCAACATATCCTCCTCTTGGAATAAGGTTAAGTTCGAACGAATTTTTTATTCGCTACTTTGTGGAACGCGATTTAAATGATGTGGATTGTGAATAGACTGACAATTGGCTCCAGGGTGTTTTCGTTCGCGGCAAAAAATTTGGATTTCGAAATTTCGTTATTTAAACTGTTAATTAACTTGTTTTCTTAATAAATTATATTGGAATAATTAATTATCCTCATCTTGGAGTAGTTAAATGTGCAATTTTCTGCTTACAGGTGCATAAAAAGTGGTTTATTCGCATTTCATCAATTCGTTTGTTCGCTCCCATGTGAATGGTCCTTAAGGGTGTATAGGTACCTCTTAACTGAGACATTGTATAATTATCTGAAGAAGATGTTTGAACAGTCCTGGCGGCTCCAATAAATTAAGCAACTATTTTGAATAGTTTACTACCTCTTTATCTATTACGATGTCAACCTACTTATTTGTCAGCTTGTTTATTCTCAGTGCAACTACTCATGTAATAAGTATTGCAATTTGACTCTGCTAAAATGGTTCCTGGAATATTTCTTATAGTTTTTGACAATACTTTTGAATAATTTCTCTATGGCCCCTATTGTGTGTGTCGATAGTTAATCGTTGATCGACAACTGTCGATCGATGGAGAACTGTGATTGTCGATTGCGATCGATATTTGTCGATTTGACAGTCGCTCGTAGTCGCTTACAAATATCTGATCGATGCTTTCTCTTGGAAGTGAAAAAATTTTGTGCGTACGAATAGCTAAAATCAATCGACGCAATCGACAATTGTCGTGACGATCGCTGATCGACAATCACAATAAGGGCCTATAACTCCTTCTATAGACCTCAAGCGGAAAGTAAAGAACGATTTACATTCAGAGTGATTTCATTAAGAACACGTCTCGCTTCTTTACATTTAAAACCCTGCACCGTTTATGACTATCCATGTTTTCTAGATACATACTATAATACATCTATGTACTTTCAAGTTCCGATTCCGAGTCACATTTTTATTGGAAAATGCTTTTAACATTTACTAACTTGTCGTACAAAACTAAGTAAGCTTCCTTAGGGTGGGTCTGAGGTCACTGCAACAGTGACGAGAAATCGATAACGTGAAACCCCTCTTGAGAACCTTTAAGCAAATTTTAAAAATTATTAAAAAAAAAAACAACCAGTCCGAAGACGGATAAACTCAACCGGCCATCGTGTAACAACTCCCTGTGACCAGAAATAGAAAAATTTTAAAGTGTTAAAGTTATCAACCCGATACAGAACATTATGATGTCTGCTAGCACTGACAAGTATAAATTGATTTATTACATAATAGGACTTTTAGAGACAGATCTGTGTAAATTATGCAATGACATAAGAAGACTTCACACATACTGTTCGAATGTCATCGTCATGGCATACCACATACGTGCAACCATTGACTATTATATATGAACTGGTAGTAGAGAAGTTCGGGTTGTTTCCAAAATTAGTGCTAGTTCTCGTGGTACTGAGCGGTATAAATTATAAACTCGCACTTTTCTGAAATGACATGACGCAACAATTTAAATTTCAACCGTTTTACTTGGCAAATTCAGTCACACCCAGGGGCCTGTAACACAAAACTACAAGTCTACACATCTACAGTTACTTGTAGGTCTCTATTAGTTACACAAGTGTAAATTATTTCTGTAACACAAAAAAAAACTTTACAGTTGTACGAAATAAAAATTTCCCTCGACTTGTAGACTCTCTGTACAAATGTTCATTTATAAGCAAGCGAAAGCATTAAATTGAATAAAGACGCTGTTGAAAAAAAATTACCGTGCTTGTAAAAATCCAAGAAAATAAAAAAATGCAAGAAAATAAAAAAATGCATTTTCCGATGTCAAAAGAAATAAAAAGCAAAACATGGGAGGGAGTATTTAGTTTCGGCCAAATCCTTCATATTGTTCTGCAAAATAATGGGTGGATTGTACATGCGAAACGTTTTTTGTTTTTGGGAGAATTGTCGAAAAACTGCAGTTGTAAGTATTATACAAAGTCTTTACTTAATCGAAGTTATATACTAATTGCGCAACAATGAACACTGAACTCTCAATGCCCCAAAAGAAGTAAAGGGTGACATTTCGAAATAAATGCAGTATATATACCAAAATATGGTTCGTCTTCTTTCTATCAAGGCATAAAGTAACAAATTTTATCAAAGGATATCTAAGATGCCCCTTTGTCCGTTTTTGACCAATCTTCACAGGACCACTCCACGGCCAATACCTAAGATTAGTTTGAGCTTTTTGTTTGTAAGATTTTGAATGATTTTTTGTATGGGCGGTGCCACGCCCCTTTGTCCAGTTTTGAAATTTTCTTTCGTAAAAACCTTCTCCTGCCAATTACGAACAACCGAAAAAAATTTGAGCCAAATCGGCCCAACCGTTCTCAATTGATGAATTACTACACATACCATTTTTATATGTATAGAATTGACGTTTAAAACTACTTTTTCGGTTAAAAGAATAGATGCAATCACGATGAACAAATTTATTGAAATAATCCATTAAAAAGATTTAATATTTATGCCTAATTAAAGCCACTACAAGTCTTGAATCGCATGTAAGATTTCATCTACTAGCTCTGAGTTACGGAAACAGGATAATCACGAAATTTCCCACTTGTATTATTTGCCCGCTACACTTGTAGAAGTGCCAGTCGACTAGTAGTTTCGTGTTACAGAAATGTGATACACTTGTATAAATTCATTTGTACTACAAGTACTTGTAGTATTGTGTTACAGGCCCCGGGGCCTGTCTCTGGCATCATATGGAGAAATCAAGTATGATTGTCATTTTGTTTCATTTATTTTTCGCTTGGAGCTACGAGCTCTAGTTAAGTTGGTGTCATTTTCTGACCAGAGATTGTATGGAACTAACATTTCATTAGCAGTCCATATATAGTGTGTCAATGCGTGCAACCTTTGAACCCTGCGTCTAAACTAACCTAACCCTTAAAGCTTACTCATTGAGGCTACTTGCGCACCACCAATTTTTCTATTGTAGGCGTGCTGTGATTTAGATAGCAATGATTCTTTTAGAAATCTTCGCTTGTGGATGTCTAGGACACGCTCAAGGGTTTTAAGTACAAAGGAGGTTAAACTAATTGGCCTGAAGTCCTTCGCGGCTTCATGCCCGCGTTTGCCTACTTTTAGACAGTGCCTGGAGATTTAAACAGAGAGAAGCTGTTAATAGTCCAGGAAATCTTTTCCTTGGTAATTATTGAAATTATATTGCTGTGGAGTGCAGCATCCGCCTTGATGATTGACCCTTCAATATCCATTGGAACCGCAGAGTTCTGTAGTTTAAGACATTGGAGGAGTCTTCCCCTTATATCTTCGTATTACGTAACCAGATACGCGATAGGCGTACACGCAGGAAGGCTGGGCATACTGCATAATGACTTTTGCAGAAGCTGCAGAGACGTAGAAGAAATAGAATCCGTCCGCCATCTGCTTTGCGAATGCCCAGCCCTTAAAAACAGTAGACAGAGGACTCTCAATAGTTTCTTCTTCGATGAACTAGAAGATCTGGAGAATGTTGATCTTAAGGAACTCCTGAGATTCATACTTAAATCGGGGTGGTTCCAATAGGTGAACAAACTTCACATCCTTCAGTTTCTCTTAGAACAAACTTGGGAATCTGGATACATGAGCTAGGAACACCTGTGATTACTACTAAATCTAGGCGATCCAAATAAAGCGGTAATTTCTTTGTCTCCAACAGGTATGCAATGGAAGGTTCCCGTGACTGGACACAATGGACCCAACGGATGGTCTATGTGAAGCTGTGGCAACCGCCACAAGAGCATCCAATTACCTAACCTAACCTAACCTAACCAAATACGGAATGTTGTTAGCTGGGATAAGCTTTAGCTTTAAACCATCCCAGGCGTCGCACTCGCTAAAGAAGCATTCACATGGGAGCGAACGAACGAATTGAAGAAATGCGAATAAACCACTTTTTATGCATTTAAAAACAGAAAATTCAACATTTTATTATTCCAAGATATCCTCCTCTTGGAATAAGGTTAAGTTCGAACGAATTTTTTATTCGCTACTTTGTGGAAGGCGATTTAAATGATGTGGATTGTGAATAGACTGACAATTGGCTCCAGGGTGTTTTCGTTCGCGGCAAAAAAATTGGATTTCGAAATTTCGTTATTTAAACTGTTAATTAACTTGTTTTCTTAATAAATTATATTGGAATAATTAATTATCCTCATCTTGGAGTAGTTAAATGTGCAATTTTCTGCTTACAGGTGCATAAAAAGTGGTTTGTTCGCATTTCATCAATTCGTTCGTTCGCTCCCATGTGAATAGTCCTTAAGGAAAGGTTGTGGCTGTGGGTGCTGAATCTTTGGCAATCTTCTTTTTGTTTGTGGCTGGCGATGGGAGGACTAATCTAGAGTCTTATCCCGCTTCGCTGCTCCCTTTGGGTTCTTCTTTAGGCGCTCGTTGTACTCGTAGCCTCAGTTGGTCTTTTGGTTTTGTTTTATAGTTTTTTCTTCTTCTTTCCTTTCCACTTTGTTCCCACGGGTGAGATCTTAGGAGGTGGTCAATCCTGGCAGAGCTAGAGCTGTCTTACCAGAACAAAGCACTGATACAACCGACCTGGGCATCGGATGTTCATGTTAGCGACCAGTTGTTTTTAAGGCATCTACTGACAATACAGCCGTCGGCACGGGTGCCTCAACACCTTGGCTTAAAAGTGGGATTTTTACTGGGGTTTACTCCCCTGGCCTTTGTTAACATAAACTCTCATACTTTCGGTCATGACGTGGAAGTCCATAATCACGCGGCAAGTTTAAAGATACATAATAACAAGTACAGGTACTTCAACTCGTGTCTTTGTCCCTGATTTAATTAATCAGAGGTGATCGTTGTTTTTTAACCCTCTTTTGTCTTTAAACTTAAAAAAAACATACGTCACAGCAATGAATTCGTTCTCACTCATCAATAAAACATTTTCCAAAATAATCTTATTTTTCACTTGACAATATTGCTGGCAGGCTTTAGTTTATCAATTGTTTATTAAAATGTACTGTAACATAGCAGCATAAGCTCAGACACACACCACTCACCAAAAGTCCAAAAACACAATCTTCCAATGCATCTGTCAATCCTATCTTCAGATTCCAATTCCACTACAAGACTGATCTACGCACACCGCCTCGTTTTCTTAATTGTTGCTTCCTCTTCTTCTTGTTGGTTTCTCTCGTACTAGCATATCCTACAACTCATATTCTGTGCACTTTAGTTGTTTCAGGTGCCTGGCTATAATCTCCCAACCTGTGTCAAATGTTCGGAGCATTTGACCACAAACGGTCTAACAGCAAACTTCTATCAAACAATCAGACAGGATCTACCAACCACTACAAGTGCGGCTAACAACACAACACCAACAGTTACCACAAACGGTGGTACAACAATACAAGTGCAGCAGCAGCAGCAGCAACAACAACCACAACAACAGCAGCAGCAGCAGACAGCGAACGCATCAGAGAATCATCAATCCGAAGATGTAAGTTTGTAGACTTTTCGTCTACGACATTGTAGAATCCTAATGAGATTTCTATTCTCTGTTCAATTTAGATAAATAGCCAACAGCTAAGTGGTTCTATGTCCAATCAAAACGGCGTGAAAAAAACCGAAACAATGTCATTTGATTTGGAGAAAACCATTCAAACCATAGACGTATTTATTGCCATTATTATTTTTGTTAAATATTTTCTTTTCGATTTTTTTTTAATGGATTTTCCTAAAGGACATATTCTAATCTAGTGATTTTCTTTCCACAGGTTGACATACTGTTCAATGAGGAAGGATCGTGCCCGCTCTGCTCGAAGACGTTTTCAAGAAAATCGTCTCTACTAACTCACATACGAAACCACTCGGCTGAGAGGAAGTATGTTTGCACGTTTTGCAATAAGGGTAAGTTGGTGTAGAGGGTTTGTGAAAAATATTGTCTCTTGGTTTTTTTTTTAACAGGCTTCACACAAGCGGCGAATTTACGCAATCATGAGCGGATACACACAAACGATAGGCCTTATGTTTGCGTTGATTGCGGCAAGACATTTACACAGGTTGGTAGTAAACGTAATCAAAAGAGATTAGTTTTGTTTCACATGGTTCCGTTTCGCGCAGATAACAAATTTAAACAATCATCGCCGGTTACATACGGGAGAACGGCCATTTGTATGCATCGAACCGGAATGTGGACGATCGTTTGCTCAAGTAAGTACAGGTTGTCCTAATAGTGAGAGCAGAGACGGGAGGTTATTGTCAGCTTCCTATTTCAAATGGTTAAACCATTATTTTGACTCTGCGATCATGAAAAACCACTTTAACCACTAAATTTCCATTGCAGGTAACAAATCTAAACAACCACATGAAGACACATCACAAAGTCCAACAGTATTGTTGCAATCAATGCCCGAAGAAATTCACCCAAGTCACCTCACTGAATCAGCACCTGCAGGCGCATGCAGGCATCACCGGCTACTACTGTCCCCGATGCCCGGAGAAAACCTTCAAACAACAATCGCAACTGCATACGCACATGAAGTCACACGGCTTAGCCTTCCCGTACGAGTGTCAAAAGTGCGATGAGAAATTCCTGCAACAAGCACACCTCGACCAACACAACAAAATGCACGATGAATTCAAATTCAAGTGTGACATGTGCCCGAGCTCCTTCAATCAGGAGGTGCTGCTAAAAAAACACGTGCAACGTCACATCGAAGGGAGGTGAGTCTTTCTATCTCCCGTCTTCCATGTCTATCTGTATGTTTTCGTGTACATTATGTGCTTATGTTCTTGATCGTAGTTTCTCGATGTACATGTAAATAATAGAAAATTTCCCATTATATCTATATAATATATATAAACAAAGCGAATTGTGTAAAAAATTGTTTGAAACATAAATTTTTGCAATGTACTCTCCTTTGAAAGGTACATTACATGTCCGGTAGCTAATTGTAACCAAGCATTCGCCGTTAAACAACACTTATCGAAACATCTTCTTACTCGCCATTCTCACAGTGAACTGCCGCCGCCTAAGCGTTCTAAAAAACAGCAGCAGCAACTTCAGCTCCATCAGCCGATACAAATGATTGGGCAGCCACTGTCGATACAACATCACACACCAGGGCAACGTATGAATACAAATCTTTTACTGTTTTAAAATAGCACACAAATTTAAATGTTCTTTTCTCATGCACATGTCCCCTGTCGTGGAGGAATGTAATCTAATGTGTATATTTGTTTGTTCTCTCTCTCTCTCTGTCTTGTGTAGGTGGTCGTCCGCCAAAGAAGAAGAATCAACAGCAACAACAACAGCAGCAGCAATTAAATCATTCAAATGTTCAAACAATTAAGATCGAAATACCAACGCAACATCAGCAGCATGTTGGCGGTGCTACAATTCAAATCAATCACATGCCACAACAACAACAAACTGGTGGTGGTGGTGGTGGTGGCACTGAACTTGGCAGCCATGTAAAAGTTCGTTATTTGCACACTAAATAACCAACCAAAAACAAAATTACAAATTAAATTCCAATACAGACAACAGTCGTGCAGGCAACATTGGTCAACAATAACAACAACAATGCTCAAGACCAACAACAACAACAGCAACAACAACAACAACACGAACAAATCGATACCAGCGATGATCTTAAATGCCATGACTGCGGTGTAATATTTACAAATGAAAACGAACTGAGGGATCATATATTCTACAAGCATCCCGAACGGAGATTCATGCAGGTACTATTACAAAACGGGCACAATTCGATTCTGTCCGATGCTAGGAATTTGCTAATATTCAAGTATCAATAGTACAAGTATATTATACTATGCTCCTCTCGATCAATTAGTTTTCTATTTTCTATCGAAACGAAACGAATGTCTTCCTGATGGACACAGAGGGTAATTGGTTGAGTCAATCAGCTACACATGCACGCTGCAACTTGACCAAATTTAGAGTCGGACCACTCTGGTCCTATTTTGCATAAAAGAGCTTCCATAATTCTTAATAGCTATTACTTGTCCGTATGAGCAATTTTCTTTCCACAATAGACCATCGTAATGCCCAATTTAGGTGATAGTTTCATGCATTCTCGCTGACTTGTAATTGGTATCTCTCCATCGAGGTGTCTTGTAAAAAATACATGTTTAGACCTGGAGCCCTACTCTCTATTTCGTTCCGAAAGTCAATCATATTCGAAATTGCTTTTTGCTCCGCTTTTGAATTCGTAATGCTTTTCTGTATATCAATGCCTTTGACATTTCGAGATTTCATTCCGCTTTCGAAATAGAGAGTACCAAATATTCGGTTTCGGAAAATACTACCTTTGGAACGAAACAGAGAGTAGGACCCGTAAATCGAAACCGAATTTACGAGCGTGCGACTTCCTCATCATAAGGCGCTGAAATATGAATAGTTTTATGTTTTATTTAATACTAGAGTAATCTGTGGACTTTGAAAGTCGTTGCCGTTTTGTTTTCCATCCGTATTATGGAACTTTTCTCATTGAATGGGTTAGAGCACAAACAAGAGAAATATACAGATGTGGAATATGGTGCACATCGAGTTTAATTCCTTTCCTTACTCTAGATGGCGCTAACTATCTCTGTGTTTTGATTGTAGTATGATCATGCAATACAATTGCAATTGCCAACCACTTCCTACAACAAAAACTGAAAAAAATATGAAACCAGCATATATACCAGACAACACATGGCATGAAATGCCTGCAACGTGGAGCAAGAAGCCAGCAAGTCAATGAGTTGTCTACCACCTACCTACCTACATATGATTCGCAACAAAAATGTATTTTGCGTTCCTTTATTTTTCTCAATTTCCTTTTTGTCTGTTTATCTCGTGTGCAAAGGATATTTTTGCTGTTGTACTCTCTGGGTTTCCGTCTTTCTGGTTCTGGATTCGTTTTGGTGGTGAACTATTTTTGCCTTCTTTCTGCATAATCACGGGGCTTGAATTTTCTTAAAAGAACCTCTTTCACTTGTGCTGAATACGTATTCTCTAGTTTTAAACATTATTACTTTGACAAATCTGAAAAAAAGGAAAACTACGACGGATTAAATTCGAAGCAAAAAAGTCCACTACAACGGATTCTGTGATAGTTCTTTCGGGGTTCGTAGCAAAATTCCGAATATGACGGATTCGGTTGATCACCCAGTTTATGTTCCATACAATCTCTGCCAAGAAAAGGACGCCAACATAACTAGCGCTCCAAAAATAAATGAAAGAAAATGACAATCATTTTATATTTCTCCATAGAATGCTAGAGACACCTATTGGGCGTGTGTGAGTAAAATGATTGAAATTCAAATTGTTGCGTCATTGTTTACAATAGATGTCATTTCAAAAAAGTAAGAGTTTTCAATTTATTTATTGAATCCCGAGAACTAGCGCTTAAGTTGGAAACAACGCGAAGTTGTCCACTAGCGGTCCATATAAAGGGTGGTCCAACGAAAACACGATGTTAATTGTAAATAAAACAACAAGTTTTTAGAGAATTATCTTAATATTTTTGATTATGATAGAAGGATCTATGACAATTATGTGTGAAAAAAAATATCCGCCAAACCGCATTTTCCACCGCATTTTCCACTATCGCCAACAACAGCAATGTTTTCCGCAGAACAAACTGGGCGAGCATGCACAGATGTTTTTACATTACCTACAGACCCGGTTTGCTGAAATTTGCTCACAATTCTCCCTATTGTGCACACATTTGGTCGATGGACCAAAAAATCAAGTGTACGAAATGCATTTTGATTTGTACGCCCATTTTCGTAAAAGGCTTCAACAATCTTAACGCGCCGCTCAATTGTGTATCTCTCCATGGTTGAATTTGTCAAACACTGAAACAAAGAAATGTCAATTTAAGTTGGGCAAACAACTTGACGTTAAGGCGTGACTCACAATTAACATCGTGCATTGTGGTTGGACCACTTTTTACTAGAGACAGAGTTCCCTACTCAGTAGTACATCATCTCTACTAACTACACAACACCCGAATTAAAAAAATATTGCTCTGTGCAATTCGCATTCAGAACGGAATGGACGGTAGTCGGACACTGCTACGAAAGCGCTTGAAATACTCATCTCATTACGAATTGGTTGCTCCACTCTTTGAGTAGCATCTGCTGACGAAGTCTATCTTCTCTTGGGATACGTGTAAAGAATGATCTATTTGCATTTTACTCAAAGGAGCAGAGTCACTAGATGAATTTGACGAATTGTGTTACAGCTTACAAAAGCTAGAACAAATAATCTAATTTTCAGAACCCGTACAAATGTCGCTATACTAATTCATATAAGTACGGGAAAGCATGCAGCCGTACATGGAGTTCCCCACGATGCCCACAACGGGCCCAAATCAGAGCGAAATATTATATTTTACTTTTTACATACGCGCAATGGGCTAGCAATTTTTTGATGATCTTTCGGACATATTAAGCATCAATATCAACAAATATCATGTATTTCCCCAACTCTACAAATTGGCTTTGAGCTTCACTCTCCTATTCTTTCCTTGCTTTTCAGGCCTCTTCAGTCGTGGTCTCAAAACGGGAATAAACCACATAAACCAATGAACCGCCTAATTCAATGAGTTGGACTAATTGTCGCTCTAAAATAAGTGAATAACGTTTTTATTTCTCGCTTTCCCACATTCACATAATTGTTGTTCAATCCTGTAAAAATGGATTCCTCTATATTGCTAACCTGAGTAGCATTTTACTTTCGTAGTCTGTGTCCTCCACTTTACTACTGCGCTGACCCTCTGGGTTAGAATCTAAGGCCCTTATTGTGATTGTCGATCAGCGATCGTCACGATTGTCGATTGCGTCGATTGATTTTAGCTATTCGTACGCACAACATTTTTTCACTTCCAAGAGAAAGTATCGACCAGTTATTTGTAACCTATTACAAGCGACTGTCAAATCGACAATTACAATACTAAAACTTAAAATCGACGATCGACACTTTTCGCTCAATTATCGACACTCACAATAGGGGACTAGACTCTGGGGGTCGGATGTCTAGTCTATTCGTATCCTCCAAAACCCGTCAGGCAATCGGGCCAGAACTTCTTAGAAGATTTTTTCTTTTGGAGCTGCCAAAAATATCTTCATCCGCTTTTAAAAGAGTCTGTGCTTCAGATCCGTAGATCAGGACTGAGATTTTTAAGGCCTTATAAGTCTTTCTACCAATAACACAGTGATATATCGGAGACGTAGTGGAGTCGCAGGCTCAATTAAACCCAGGGAAAACACAAATTGCGTAACGCCACCTCTCGGTTACGCCTGACAAACATCCTAGATTATAACTGTCCAGCCGTTTGGTCCCTTCCATTCGTCTTAAAAATTAAAACAAACAGAAACGAATGGTTTTCACAAGCTAGTCGTATGATCCTATATGGACTTTTATTTATTTTTTTATAATATAGAGTCACCTCAGTTGTTCTAGTTAAGGTTATCTGTAGCCTTTTATTCGGCGATACAGCAAGAATGCCACGGGATTCTTGTAATATGTAGTCGCGTGCAGAAAGATGGATGCATGCGCCGGATGATCATTGTTGATTGCCGCCGATACGTTTAAGTGCAATCAAACTTTATTGGAGTTCTCAACCTGCCGGCGTGGGCTGTCGAACAATTTGTACTCTTAAGGTGCTACTAACTACACGGCATGTAGAAAGCCACATACGTATCTAGGACTGACGTCAACAGAGAGTGCCACATATCGTATAAATACACATGTTTACCAAATTTGAGTGTCACAAAGAGAGTTAGTACACGGCATGTAGCCATTGGAACCACATGCTGACGTAAAAATTATGTCAGTGCTACATACGTGGCTTTCTACATGTCGTGTACTACCGCATTTACATGCGCTAACAAACCAATTTGTGTTCCTATTGGAGGGGATTTCTGGTTTTTGCATTGGAAACAAATTTTCTCTAGTATATCATTTTAAAGTGACCTATAGGACAGTCTTATTGAAACGTTTCGCAATAAAATAAACATCATACTGAACACATTTATATTATCCTAATGATGGGGCTGCTCAAATAAGTCTGACCAAACTCCTTCTTGACCATGCATGCCCAACCTCTCTGATGTTCGTTTTCGATTTCGGTTTACTGCCGCTTCTTCCTAAAGTATTTGAAACATTGTTAACTATCCAAAACGCCCAGAAACTTCCCCATAGTATTTCAAAAACAAATCATTTTGCAGCCAGATCCTCCTTCTATACTTATATCCCATTTCTTACTTGTTCATTATTGTTGCACTGCTTTATAACTTTTATTTGCTTTGTCTTTTGCGCTAGAAAAAAAAAATAAATAAAAAATAAATATTGTATGCTGGATATTTTGCCTTATTTTCTTCTTCACCCTCGCTACACATACACATTTTGACACACACCCATACACACAATACCGTTCTCACTTTTATTTGTTCTACTATCGCAAAAAACAAACGAAACTTCAGAGTACAATAGACAAACTAAAAAGATTTTGAATAGCAGTGCAATTCCGTGTAGTAGAACAATTAAATAAAAAAAAAATCCCTATAAATATATATGTGTATATATTTCAGGCTATTTTAGAAGAGAACAGATATCTCATGAGAATGCAAAACCAACAAACATACCTATGCAATCTGTGCTGCAATGTATTTAAAAGTCATTTAGCCTTAGTACGACATACAGCCAAATTTCACGGACAACTATTGTAAAACCTGAATATTAAGTGAAATTTGTTTTGGTTTTCTCTATTTTTTGTTTTTTTTTTTTATATACATATGTATTTTTTTTTTCTTTAAGAAAAGTATAAAATTGTAAAAAAAGGAACAATGAAAAATATGTGAATTTATTTAGTTTTCTGTAGCATGACACCAGAAAATGTAATGAAAGTTTAATTTTAATTAAATTAAGAAAGTCTTTCTGAAAAAAACAAAAACAAATAATAATAATAATTTGAGCAAATTGCAACAGACAGAGAGAAAGATATTAATTGATTTAAAAAAATGGGATAACGATATATGGTAGTCAGCGAGCTATAGCTAGGTCCGAGTACCAGCTAGCAGTTATATGCAGATCGAGAGTGCACAGACAGTGGTGCCAATTAGAGTTGATTGAATTGAAATGTTTTAATTGTTGTTTAGACCACAGATGTGTCGCATATGCATAAACTTTGCTAATAGACTGGAGGTCGTACTCTGCTTTTGTTTTCCTATACGTGTTTTCTTACGTTCAAGGGTTGTTTGCCGATACGACTCATTGAGGTTTAAGTTACATATAAAATCGTGTGACTTAAGTTAAGTACACACGATTGTCAGATCTGTCAGTGAAAAATGTGTCCCAAATGTCTTACAACCGTCTGAATTTACAATTTTGTCTTACAATATTGTCAGAAATGTCATTGTCCATCTGGCAATGAAATTGTCAGGTTGCTGATGATCGTCTGAACGACGATCAGACAATTAGGAATTAGGACATTGTAAGACTCATTGGAAATTGTCAGATGTCATTGAGCTTACAATTTTTTCATTGACAGACAGTTTAACCGGTAGTAGACGCGAAATCGAAGTTTACTTTTATTTGCTATGGAGAATAATTTAATCGATTCAAACAACTCTGCATTGGAAAAGTCGCCAACCTAAAAAAAAACTTTAAATAAAAAATCATATAGAAAGAAAGGCTACAGTGGTCGCACGATAGCATACTTTAATTTGATACAGGAAATCGAAACGCGACGCAGTCTGTGGATTGTTGGGTGTACAGAGTATAAACTGCCGAAGTCGAGTCCATCCGCCAAAAATTGCGATAGAGTTTTGGCTGCTCAGCTCGCAATTCGACGAATAATTTGGAGTAGAATCCCTTCTACTGTCCAAACACGACATCGTTTTTGGGGCAATTCATCATCCTCCCTGTCTTCCAACACGTAGGCAGTTAAAATAGTCGCAAGTACAATATTTTGATCCATTATCCGTACTACAAAAAACAACCCACAAGACTTTGAATGTCTGACAATGTCTGACAATAGATCAACCAATTTTGCATATTTAAATATCTGCCGACACACAATTTTCAGCCTTACAACGTTGTCGGAAAATTCATTGTCAGACCATTGTAAGACATCCATCTGACAATGAAATTGTAAGACTTTGGGACAAAATCTTACAACCATTTGAACGCGCAATTTTGTATTGAAAGGTAGCTGGCTATTGTAAGCTTATTGTCAGTCATTGTCAGATTGAACAATATTGTAAGATCTGACAATCGGGTGTACTTAGCTTTACAAAGTAGTCTATAAGCATTTAAGTAGGAGCATTTGTTGCTTCGCATGACACATTTTTGGATTTTGTGTAGGCATAGACAGCCGTATCAAATTTAATTAATTTTTGTTGCTTCTCTTGTCAAATACATAGACGTCAGTTAGGTGAATATCTCTAATTCTTATTATTCTCTTATCCATTGAGGTTTAAAACTTTTCGGTATTTTATATACCCGAGCACTAAGCAAACCCGACCGAGCGCCCATGACCATCAATACAAAATTGCAATATAGACTTAATTCACCAACTTCACGCCAGTCGAGATGCATGTGTTTACTACTAAATTAACTAAACTGTATTTGAAACATTAGTGGGTGGGATTTTACGTGCAGTAGAGTTCACTGTTGGTTAACAATTTCGATTGATAGATGTATTGTGGTCAATGAGTAAAATAAACCTTATTGAAAAAGAGAGCATACAATAATGTGCTCGATTTGATTCCACTATCCTTTCTTATTTGGGTGTTGCTATTCGACTACGAAATGTCAAAGTTTATATAGGCCCTTATTGTGATTATCAATCAGCGATCGTCACGATAATATTGTCGATTGCGTCGATTGATTTTAGCTATTCGTACGCACAAATTTTTTTCACTTCCAAGAGAAAGCATCGACCAGACATTTGTAATCGACTACAATCGACTGTCAAGTCAAAAAATATCAATCGCAATCGACAATCACAGTTTTCGATCAACGATCAACTATCGACAGAAAAGTACAAGAAAAAAGTAATTCGGCCCTAGCGAGGTATCCGTCGGAACGGAAAATTCTTCGATTTCATACGAATTGGAGGAAATTGGAGGTATATTTCGGAACAGCTTTTCGTAGCTTTGTTCCGACAAATATGCAACGCACACTTGCGTTTTGCGCTTCAGTGCGATCAAGTGCGTTTTTACTGATATTTTTTACAGCTTCATACGAATTTTCTTCCGATATGCTCCGCTCCGACAGGAATTGTTTGCGGAATTTGTTTACGATTTGCAGTGAAGTGTTGATAAATGAAAGCAATTAAGAAATCAACTTTTTAGCAACGTAATTTTTTTTGTATATATTGCTTAAAAAACAAGCACTAAATAGGAAAACCCCGTAGCACGTTGTAGCACGAAACAACAACATGTCAAATCGATGCGTTGTCGCATTTTAATTATTATTTCGGAAAACGGAAACCTCGAATGTAATTTGAGTTTCCGACTGAGTATGCGTGGCGGAGAAAATCATTCGTTCTACTTCAACATAATAGAAACTTATTTTCTCTCAATATAAAATTTAAGAATTTTCAATTTTTCAATATTTCACAAAGTTCTTATAATCATTACACCTAAAAAGTCCTTACGAACTTTCCTCCAGATCACGTTCAAATTACATAATTCCTGTGAGTTTCACAAGTAAAACTCTGAGATTTGTCAGTTGAGATTTTGCTCATAGATGTCACGTAAATATGCGTGTGTTTTCTATGAGTTTCGATGTTTTTACTTTTTTGTACTATTTTTCACTTTTGTTTCAATGCAGTTTATGATAAAGGCATATAATAGAAAAGTGCACTTAGTGGAGAAATTCTTGACTAGATTTGTCGGTAACTCATCCGTATAAATCGACAAATCTTTTTGTAATGTCAGATGTTTTGTTACTTGCTGTCCAGCAAACCAGGAGATTAGCTTTTCGTTCGTTTTTGAGTTCCCCCGGTCGAATGTCAAAGGACAAACCGGTTCAGCAGTTAGAAAAATTAAAACTGACAACTAATGTGGTTTTCGAGAAGAAAAACGTAAATAATGGACATGGACTTAATTTTGGAGCAATTGCTCCTCGTCATTCCTCGTGGATTTCGATTCTTCTCGATGTGCTTATCCATCGTATGTTTCCATCGACAAACGAAAACAAAACATCAGACGTACTGTCAAATAACGCACTAATAAATTTACAAAAGCAGATCAATCTGCTTCCATGTGCCAAAAAATATATGAGATCTGAAATGAAAATCTGATATACCCAATGGAAAATCACATAAGTGAAGTTTGACAGAATTATTTTCGTAGTCAATGTCTTTTTTCTTTTCATTACTTATATAGGTAGCTTGCAAGAAAATGCATATATTTCATTTGCGATCAAAATAGTCATCTTTAACAGAACTCGGTGGATCGATTGTGATGTGGGTGCAGTCAATTGCTTCTAGATTAGAAAACGTTGACAACGTCATCTGGCGTTTAAGCGAAATCATTAGTTTGATTTACCTATAACTTTCGGAAATCCAGATTTGTTTTGGAAAAGTCACTGCTTCTTTTCTTTTCTTTCTCCTTAGGCCATTGAAAAACGCCTGGACTTAGACTGCTAATAAAAATAATTGATCTACTTAAGAGTAGATACGCTCACTGTGAAGCTCGGCCAGGTTCCCTGCACTACATGCTTCGTGACCGACAAACCAAAGGAATCCAGCAATGTGTTTGTTTCCTGCACATCGCTTATCTGTTTGCAGTTTTTGGTAGTCATCGGAACACTCAAACATGTTGCATAGTTTTTCATATAATGACCTGTTTATTTAAAAGTGTTTCTTACATTCTTCGTCGCTGTATGATGCTACCATTCAGATAAATAATTTTTAATGCAAGCCCGTGGGTTTCTGCCGCACATCTTTACTGCATCACTCAGAATATCTTCTTCACCACTAGACTCGAATAACATTTCATATTCGTCTTCACTTTCACTGAACAGTTCGCTTAATAAAACTGCTTCTAGATTATTATTTCACATTTTATTCAATGCGAATTAAGTGTTACAATCAAATTAGTTAAAGATCAAATTGATATAGTTTTTACTGGAAAAATACTGGCGTGTTCGGCCTTAATGGCCGTTCGTTCGTTTTACGATAATGTCAAAATGACATTTCTTAAACTTTTTGTAAGAATACTGGTCGGGTGCGAATTTCTAGTAAATCTACTGGTCAGATACTTCTCTTGAAATTGAGAGATTTCTTTCTCGATTTTTGAGATTTGACATTATTCATTTTTCTATGCTGGAAAAGTACACAAACGAACCTAATGTATAATTGGAAAATGTTTCATTTCATTTCAAACAAACAGTGTAATCGTGTTCGTGTAATAATGTTACAATTGGCGTTATATATATAGTTCATTCATGAATTCCATAAAACCTGCTTTCCATTTTTTTTAATTGGTACTAACGTCAAGAACTGTCCACAATAGACATTTGATGCCCAATGAAGTCCAAGTTCGTGAGAACTGTGAGACCATACCTCCTTAAAGTAATAATAATTCGAAAAGATTTTCAAATACATACTATTCAACAAGAACATTAACGCAGTTACCCATTCGGAACGGAATGTTTTCAAATCCCTATGAAAAAGGCGAAAATTCCATTCGTTCTGATTCAATTGTTGGACAAAATTCTCAGATACATCACATCGTCGCATTGCTGTGTCCAACTTTATCGTTATGTCAGCAACGACAGCTTCATGGCAATTTAACTGTACCTACCTAGTCACGCTTCATTTAGTTTATGCATTTCGAAAACGTATAACCCGAACGTATTATGAGTTTCAAAAAGACCATGTTTAGTTCAGCAGAAACTTTACTTAATCGCGTAACGACAACGATCGTAGATTATCTAAACGATTATTACGTAATTAATAAAAGTATTTACCCAGATCTTCAGACGGTGGTTTTAGGATCGAATTTTTTCCATTTGTCATAAATATGATAAATTTTGTCAAATATCGAGATTCAATTAGCACATCGGATAAATGGCCGCCACGGCTTTACTTGCAAGTAACGTACTTTTTTATTGAAATTTTGTTTGTCCGTTTCGCATAAATGTCTGAATTATCATTAATGCACCTTCCAACTTCCTCTTTCAAGGCTTTAGTGGTCCTGGGCATCTTTGCATAGACCTTTAACTTCGAAAAACTCCAAAGAAAAAAGTCCAATGGCGTTAAATCGCAATATCTGGATGGCCAATTCTGATCGCAAAAATGCCGATTATACGATTAGGAAATGACTTCGGGCCGGAGCGTTGGTGTTCATTCGCTCTACATGTCCTAGCCATCTTAGTCGACTGATACGTACATTTCTGACAAGGTCGATGTCGCTGTACAGCTCGTAGAGTTCGCTGTTAAATCTCCTCCTCCAAAGTCCGTCAACGCAAACGGGACCGAAAATCACTCGAAGAATTTTGCGTTCGAAGCGACCAAGGAGATCTTCATCCGCTTTTGACAACGTCCATGATTCTGCGCCATAAAGCAGGACTGGGATGATGAGAGTCTTATATAGAGTCTCCTTGGTATTACTCGACAAGGCCTTACTAATTAATTGCCTTCTTAGGCCAAAGTAACAGCGGTTGGCAAGTGTAATTCTTCGCTTGATTTCTGATGTGATGCCATTTTCAGAATTAATAGCGGAGCCGAGGTAGACAAAGTCCCGAACTACCTCAAAGTTGTAGCTGTCTATCGTGACGTTCTGTCCGATTCGTCGATGTTGTGTGTCCCTTCTCGTTGACAGCATATATTTTGTTTTGCCCTCATTCACCACCAAACCCATTTTTGCCGCCTCTGTACTGATACTTGCAAACGCACCAGTGACAGCTCGCTGTGTTCTGCCAATGATGTCGAAAAAAATCCTTACAGACCTTTGCTCCAAATATGTCAGAGAAGCTCACGCAAGGTATCTGCCATCTCGACTGTTGACAACACCGTTGATTCAATCTTGTGTATTCATCCGCTGTATGTCCTCTTTCTGAGGGGCTCATGTAAGACCTCTGAGACTCGTTCAGTCAGTCATTCCGACAGAGCATTATAGTGTTGCTATTTTCTTAGTGTTCAACACTCGCGCTTATAAGTTTAGCAAGCCAAGCCCGGTTGAGCGAGACCAGTACCCGGTTGGGCACCGCCAAGTTGATGTCAATCAGCGCCTACCCGATTCATACACACCCAACCACCGGACATCATGAAATGACTCATTGACAGTATAATTGAATTGTTTCTTTGGCTGTATGGCATGTGGCACGGTCCTGTTGAAACCACATGTTGGTCACGGGTTATCATGTCACGGCAACTAACACCATTGTTTGTTACTGCCCAGCCGCAGTTTTTGTTCCAAAATCTATTCAACGAACTCTCTTCGCGCTGCATGGTCAGTAGTTTTCAGTTCTTAAGTCAATTGAACTTTGAAGTTTCAAGTCTTTCTTTTGAAATGCCCAATTCTTGACTACGGTGCCGAATTGATGTTTCTGGACTGTCAGTATTTCTCTCGCGAACTGCTTCGATGTTTTCTGTTGAACGACTTGAACAGGGCACCCAGAGTATTTAAGATCACTAATTGATCCAGTCTCCCTGAATTTTTCACTATTATGGTTTTAAATCACGGCTATGACGGCCATATTTAGTTGGAAAATATCGGACTGTAGCTGACAAACCTTCATTATTTTGAAAAAATATTGTTCAACAATGAAAATGCATTGTTCTTTCGTATAGCTGTATCACTGTACTATTAAATGGCAAAAATTTCAAATTTTGCGTGAACTATGGGACACCCTTTATTTAGCTAATGCATGGTCACTAATTTCATGCGAAACGAAAACTCATCAATGAAAAATCACATAACGATTAAGTTCTGGTTTCTAGTTTCATAAATTTAACTAAATCTGTCGGAAATATAGATAGATTTTCTCCTTCTACACTGTAGGTTCTAGAACCTCCGCTTTACTTCTTGCGAGCGGTTACTACGAAAACTTTGAACACACAAAATAAATACCAGGCATGGACCGCTAGTGAAATGTCAGTTTTATACAAACCTGAGATGAAAAATGAAGCAAACATAAGCACTAGCCCTTTTGGTTCAGTGCGGCGAAAGTATGAAACCTCTGTGCGCCATTGCTATATTGTACGTAGAACACAGTGCCATCCATTGGAGAAACATTGCAACTGCGCAAAATAACGACTTATTTAAATTATTTCGAATGTTCTATAACAGATGGCACACTTAGCACTCAAACAAAATCGCATGAATTGCTGGATGAGATTTGATTTGTTTTCGTTTCTCTCCGCGCCGTGAACCAACGAGCTAATGCTTATGTTTGCTTCAACTAAAAATTGGCTGCTTAGCACTCCATGTATAGTATGTCAATGCCAGGGCAGTGAGTGTATACAATAATAATTTAGTGTGGAGTTGATTGGAATTCATATCACAAGGAATTCCACGTGTTGTTAACTATCATCCGTGCGAGAACCAAGTTCGTTTTATTATTTTTTTTAGGAATTTTTATTATTATTTTAGGAACATAACTACAGTATCCAGGAAAGTCTCTTTCTTTTGATACCTTATTAGTTAACATCGGTTGGCTGTGGGAGCCGCAAAAGGTATTTATTAGATGTTTATTACATCTGTTGTTAAAAACGTGAAACCATGGCTTTTGCAGTGACACCCACTTACGTTTTTTCCGATTAGCTTCCATACTTCCCAAAAATAAAAACACACAACTTAATGGTTGTTGTAAGATACGCCTAGTGTTCTATATGAACCTGTTGCGCAAACCATTTATTTTGATTGTCAATGGTGCATATGTGCATATTCACAAGCAATACTTTGAAAGTTCGTGTCGATGGCGTGAGTAAGCGGAGAACCATAGGGGTTTCAACAGCATTTTCTTTATGAAAATCTGTAGTTTATATCCCCATCTGAGAGTATGCGAGACCGTACGGACATAGCAATATTCTGCTTTCTTTCTTTATCAAGATAGCTAGTACCATCCTCAACGGATAACATTGTCTCCAGAAAACTTTAAACACTTCGAAGTAAAATCCCCTTCAAGATTAGACTGGCAGGACGGATGGGTGATCAGTGACTCAGGCGGAAATACTTGCTATCCGTGAAGCCTGTCGCCTAATCAAACTACACACGGACATAGTTCCGAAACAATAGATAGACATATTCATTGACAGTCGATCAGTGCTATCGCCTCAGTCAATATAACCTTAAAATAATGTCGAGAGGAGCTGGCCTCGCTTGATCAGTTCAAGATTACCCTGATTTGGGTTCCAGGCCATAGCAACGTTTGTGGAAACGAACAGGCTGACGAGCTGACCAGGGGGCCAAAAGTTATTCAAAAGTCTGTCAAACACAATGCGAGACTCGTTCGAAAGTAGGAAATTGTTTGGGAAAAAGTTGGCATTACTTACATTCGATTCTAATTTCATACATAGTTCCATTTGAAAGTAGAATCGGAACCAACTTTCAAATAGAATCAAAAGTAGAATCGAATTACATAGTTGGCCCCCAGGCAAGGTTCAAGCCTCTGTCCACATTCCAATAGAAGCAGTCAAAGCAAAAATTTCCCCAGAATCCCTATCGAAAGCCAATCTCAGATGAAGGAGGCTAACTAATTGCATAATATCTAGAAGGATGTGGTCATATTATACCATGGAAAAAACAACCCACCTCCTGAGTAAAACACGTAAAAATATAGCCAGAATAACAGCGATTACCACAGGCCACTGGCCTATAGGGGACCATGCAGTCAGATTAGGCATCCCACACAATACACACTGTCGTAGTTGTAATGACGCAGTCGAAAAAGAAACCATCACTCAATCACTACCTATGCGCTTTTCCGGCACCAGGTAGAACTAGCCAGCGAGCTCTGGGCAAACCCTTCTTCGCATCCCTCGAGGAAGTCGCGAAGAATAACATCAAAGAATGTATAACCTTTTTGAATTACACCCTTCGACATGCTTACAACAACCAGGTGAAATGAGTGTGTGGTAACAAAACGGCACTTAGTGCTAGTTGTGTTTATCTCAAACGCCACTCCTACCTACCTACCTATCCCCATCTGAAAATGATTGCTACTTACTCCCTTGGGCCGTGTAGATTTGATTCGTCTTTTTTTTTTTATAGAATGATGGACTTATCTAAATACTTCAACGGAGAAATAATTAAGATGAATGAGGGTGTCATTTCGAAACACCATAAATTTGACACCGTCTCCATATATTTCCATGGGTTTAGTACGATTGACTAAATTTTAAAATCTCGTTTTCAAAATCTTGCATAACGAAATCTCGCATTAGCAATATTTGGCATCATTGAAATCTCGCAAGATCAGAATCTCACATATCTATGGGGGGTATACTGCCCCCCTGCAAACCCCCCCGCAAACCCCCCTGCTTGGGGTCGCTGTTAGATTTTGATATGAAATTTTTCTCTATTTGAGAGATTTCTATCTTTAAGAGCGAGATTTTGATAATGCTAAATTTGGTTAGGTTAGGTTAGGTTGAAGTGGCTGCCGGCAAAAGGCCGACACACTTAGACCAATTAGGTCCCTTGTGATACCACATGAATAATAAATTTGGTTATTCTGGATTTATTTAAAAAATGTGAGATTTAATTTTTAGGGGTTTTGGTTTGCCGCAATCGTACCGCTCCCATTTTCCATGATGGTGTTAAGTACATAAATCGATTCTTCGATACAACAAACACAAAAATCTAAAAAAAAATCTTTAAAATAAATCTCTACGTCAGCATGATCGCCTTAAAAGTTATGTAGAATATATTTAATTTTCTCCTAATGTACAAGCGCGGATCTGTTGAATAAGACTCTGTGTAAAAGTGTAACTTTAAACAGGGTATGACGATTCGCATACAAAACTGGACACAATGGACTCATAGTGATTAGGAATAAGGGGCCTTAAAAGCAGCTCCAAAAATAGTTTAACAAACTTCCTATCATCCGATAATTTTCTCTGTCCCTGTTTGCTCTGTGTTAATTATTCGGCATTTCAAAATACTTGTTTATTACATATACCATGTATTTTTTTTTTAATTTTCAAAAAGACACTTAATTGAACAAAACAAAAAAACAAACTTTTTAACAGATATTATTCATAAATGGACTTGAAGAGGTGCAATCTGATTTAATAAATCTCAAAGGAAAAAATATAAAAGGAAACATACGATATTAAGAAAAATCTTTTAAGCAATATTGTTCCTAAAACCTTTCTAAATTTACAAAAAGAAAAACAAACAAAAAGAAACAAGAAACTCTCCACCTCATGCAATGCTCCAATAAAAACAGAACTAAAAATACCTCTGCAATAATATCAGTTAAGCAAAATAAAATATCCTTTTACTTGTAAAATTTTTTTTTATAAAAAAAAAATATTAGAAAATTAACAATTTGAAATTAATACGTTAAAGTCTTCCTGATTTTTATTTATATACCAACAGAAAGTAACTGCAAAAGGAGTATATATAGTATAACAAAGAGAAGAAACAGAAAGAATATATTTACTTGTGTTGCCCTTTTTTGTGGACCGTTTTTATTTTTTTTTTAAATCGAATTATTGACCATATAATTATTAATTTTAAGGTTGTAGATTTAATCGAACTTAAAAGCAAACACACACATATATATATACACAAAATACATTTAATAATTATTAAAAAAGATATTTGCAATTTAAGTCAACAAAAAATATTTAGAAAAAGGTTTTTCTTTTATTTTAATTTTGGATAATTATCAGGTTTGCGAAATTTTTGGTTTCTTCTTTTTTTTTTTTATTTATATATACATATATCATATATACATAAATCTAAAAATGAATGATTATAAAGATCGTTTTAATAAGTATAGGTTTTATATATATTTAAAAAAAATCTAAACAAAAGAAAGAAACTTGTAGATATTAAAATTATAATAGAAATAATTTTTAAGCATAAGTTGTAATTAAGTTGATGTGATAAAAAATTAAGGAATCGTAAATAAAAAAAAATTAAAACAAATATTAAGTCATCTTAGAAGCTTTTGGTGTTATTTTTGTCGTTTTATCAGTTCTTAATTTACAGACACTACAATCGTCTTCGGAGATATTACTCCCTGAAGTAGTCTTGCCTAGGGTCCTACCTCCTAAGTTTTGGAGTTTGGTAAATGAGCTAAAGTCAAATAAAAAATTCATTCGGTTGTCAGGGGCCTCAACTTGTGAATAACCACCTACTGACGACAGATAAAAAAAAATCTGCAAAAGAAGAAAACCTCATATTCTGTTCTCAAGCAAGACACACATAAATCCAGCAACCGAATCAGATATCTTCTCTTCGCTCCGAATACAAACTGTATCGCAATTTTCGATCCAAGGGTATGGGTGGCCTTTGGATATTCGGCCCTAGCGAGGTATCCGTCGGAACGGAAAATTCTCCGATTTCATACGAATCGGAGGATTTTTGCTTCGAGGTATAGTTAGTTAGTTTAAAGTGGCTCTCGATGAGAGAAACACTTAGGCCGCTATTCGGCCCATTGTGCATACCACTGGGATTTGGGGAGCTGTTTCTTTACTGGCTACTCATGTAAACCATTTGCTGCCGGTTATGAAGCTAAGAATGTTAGCGGCGCTGGTGTTACCTAGATCGCTGAGATCATTAAGAAAATAGTTTCCTAAGTGGGCCTTTCTTAGATTGGCCAGGGCAGGGCATCTGCAAAGAAAGTGAGTGACGGACTCGTCCTCCTCTTCGTCTCTACAGCTTCTGCAGAAGTCATTATAAGGCAGACCGAGCCTTTGCGCGTGTCTACCTATTATGCAGTGCCCGGAGATCACGTTAACGACTTTCGAGATGGTGGATCTCTTAAGTCGAAGAAGCTCCTTGGATCGCTTTGCGTCCAAAGCTGGCCACGTGAGCTTGGCAGTGTCGCAGTATCCCAAATGTTTCCATCTGAGGCCTGCACGCATTACTGCGTCCGCATGAATTATTTGTTTAGCGTGGGAAAGTGGTGCATACACGTTGTGCAGGCTTATACTTTCCACGCCAGAGGAGCCTCGCCTTGCTAGTTCGTCTGCTGCACAGTTCCCTGGGATGTCACAGTGACCAGGAACCCAGCAGAGGGTGAGGTTGTACTGTCCAGCTATCTCGTTTAGAGATACGCGGCAATCTTCCACCGCCTTGGATCTTATTTCGCTGGATATTAGGGATTTGATTGCAGCCTGGCTATCAATGTATATAACGATATCCCTTTGTGATACCGAATTAATCGACAGCCACGCTGTAGCTTGACGAATAGCTGTAATTTCGGCCTGAAAAACACTGCAGTGTTTCGGAAGACTGAAGGAGAGGCCTAGGTTCAATTCCTCTGAAAAGACTCCGGCGCCCACTCCCTCTAGTGTCTTAGAACCGTCTGTGAATATTGACAGTGATTTATGTAGGACATTTTGTGAATCCCATTGGTTCCTGTCCGGTATTTCATGAGTGAAACCTCTTTCGAAATTGATTTTCGTGGGCAGATAGTCGGTAGTAGTGGGCAGGGGAATCGTCTGTAGAAGTATGCTGGCGTGTCCAGTTGGTTGCCCTCTCCAGTGTTTCCCCTCCCTTAATCTGATCGCCACATTGGTGGCATATTCTTTACTGACGATGTCTAGTGGAAGTAGGTTAAGCATGGTTTGCAGAGCGGCGGTTGGAGATGTCCTCAGTGCGCCCGTGATGCACATACACGCCAAGCGCTGAGTCCTCTCTAAGACCTTTAGATTGGAACTTTTGTTCAAGGCCGGCCACCACACAACGATGCCATATAGAATTATCGGTCTTATGACCGCAGTATAAAGCCAGTGCATTATATTGGGTTGAAGGCCCCATCGAGAGCCTACAGCCCTTTTGCAGGAGTATAGAGCCACTAGGGATTTCCTAGCGCGTTCGGCAATATTTTCTCTCCATAAGAGCTTCCTGTCCAGCCTCAGCCCCAGATATTTAGCGCTGCTAATGAACTCGAGTGGAGTTCCTTTGAGATTTGGAGGAGTGACAGCGGGAAGCTTTACCTTTCTTGTGAATAAGACTAACTCCGTTTTCGTCGGGTTGACGCTAAGACCGCAACTGTCGGTCCAGGAGACTAGTTTACGCAATCCGAGTTGCAGGATGTCGGAAAGTGTCTGTGGGTACTTTCCAGAAGCGAGTAAGGCGACGTCATCCGCGTAGGCTACAACTTTGCACCCTGAGCTCTCTAACGAGATCAGAAGTTCGTTAAGAACTATGTTCCATAACAATGGAGAAAGCACTCCACCTTGTGGGGTGCCTCTGTGCACAAGTTTTTCGACAGCGCTACTGCCAAAGGTGGCCCTCACCATCCTTTTTGTTAGAATGTGGGTGATTACGCGGCAGATTTGTTCGCCAATATTTAGCTTGTTTAAGGCTTGGATGATCGATTGTGTTTTGATATTGTTAAAGGCCCCCTCTATGTCAAGAAAGACAGCCATTGTATATTCCTTGAGTGAGAGGGACCTCTCTATCCAGCCAACAATCGAGTGAAGAGCAGTTTCGGTTGACTTGCCCTTTTGGTAGGCATGTTGAGATCTTGAAAACAGTGATCGGTCAACAGTGTCCTTGATGTGGAGGTCGATGATCCTCTCGAGAGTTTTGAGAAGAAAGGAAGACAGACTAATTGGTCTGAAGTCCTTGGGGTGTATATGGGAGGTCTTTCCTGCTTTTGGAATGAAAACAACCTTGACCGCAGTCCAGGATGATGGGATGCAACCCAGTGTTATGCAACCTACGAGAATGTGGCTGAGAATGTCTTTGACAATTTCAAAGGCGTTCTGTAGTTGCGCCGGGAAGATGTCATCAGGTCCGGGTGACTTGAACGGTTCAAAGCTGTTGACGGCCCACCTTAGCTTCTCCTCACAAATGGTTAGAGTGGTTGGAGAGGCCGCGTAAGTGGTACCATTCCTGAAGTCAGGGTTACCGGTGAAAGGCGTACAGCCAGGAAAATGAGTGTCCATGAGCAGATCCAGTGATTGTTCCTCTGATTCTGCCCATTGGCCCCCGGGGTTTTTTAGTACACTTGGTACAGTGGGCGATTTGGATAGGACTTTACGCATTCTGGAGCCTTCGTTTACACTGTTAACGTTCTCACAGAAGTTACGCCAGGAGCTACGTTGTGC
This sequence comes from Cheilosia soror, assembly GCA_949372485.1. Classification (NCBI taxonomy): domain Eukaryota; kingdom Metazoa; phylum Arthropoda; class Insecta; order Diptera; family Syrphidae; genus Cheilosia; species Cheilosia soror. The sequence continues at coordinate 70,666,357 of OX443561.1, read as the reverse complement.
CTTTCGGACTTCTTTTTTAAAGAGCCTAAGACTACCTTTGTAGGACTCCCAGTCCGTGTCTAGCTTCGAGGTTTTGGCTTTGTTGAATGCCTTTCTGCTCTCGCAGCGAAGCTTAATTAGTTGCTTGTTCCACCACGGTGGTTTTTTGCCCTCCCTCGCTTTGGTGAGGGGGCAGGATCCTCTGAATGCCGTATTCAGGGCGGAAGTGAGCACGTTGTTAAGCGAGTCAAGCTCTGTCTGATCGCCAGGTGTCGGGTGTCTACAGTGAGCTAGATTCGCAGATAGAATAGAGTTGTGTTTACCCCAATCTGTTTTTCGCCGGTTGCGATAAACTGATTTCTGGGGGGTGTAGCTACAGTTTAAAGTGAAGGATATGTACCGGTGGTCTGAGAATGAAGGACTATCCGATACTATCCAGTCCGTTATAGCTGGGTAAAGATATTGGGAGACGAGAGTAACATCAATTACTTCCTGCCTGTTTTTGACAATAAAAGTGGGACTATTTCCTCTGTTACATACTACTAGGTTAGTTCCTACTAAATATTCAAATAAAGACTCACCTCGAGGGTTAGTGTCTGTACTGCCCCATAGGTCATGGTGTGCATTAGTGTCACACCCTAGCACGATGTCGGCCTTCTTTTCCTCCGCTTCTTGGACAACCCGTCGTAGTTCAACTGATGGCGGGTCATCTTCCTCATACGGAAGATAGCTGGACGCCAGCCAAACCGGATTGCCGCTTGCTGGAGTAAGCTGCGCTGCTGCAAGGTCGCCTGTACTATGCTGGGGGATGAAAGTTAATTTTAACGATGTTTTGGCAAGAATGCAAGCTCTAATTTTACCTTTACCTTCCGCGTAGTAAGGAGTATAGCCTTGAGCCCTAAGCCCAGTCACGTTTCCTTTTGTCAGCCACGGTTCCTGAATTAGGGCGATATCCAGTCCGTCCTCGATGAGGCGGACCAGCAGGTTAGCGGATGCTAATTTTGAGTGGTGGAGATTAATCTGAATCAGGTTTAGCGGCATTGCTATCTGATCCAGATTTCTCCACAATGGTAGCGTCGAGATCCTCTGGTGGCGAGACGGTGTCTGCCGAGGATGACGCAGTGGAGCCGGCCAAGTTGGCTTCGGCGGTTAGTATGTCATCTTTCTTGAACAGCTTCATCTCAACTTCCTTCAGGCCGTATTTAATGAGGAAGTTCCTATCACGAAGCATAGGAAGAGATTCTGCTGACATAGAGATGACCAAAGAGCGGCCAGTTTTTTTGGGTTCCTCGTTGGGAACCTTGGAGTTTTCAATGATCTTCCAGTCTTTGACCGGAAGACCAGGATTTTGGAAGCCCATGAGGGCAAGTACCTTGGCAGGATCGCGTGGTTCGAGTGGAACCCAGACCCTGGCTCTCGGTCGGTGGGGGATCGAACTCCGGTCCACAACCTCAAGCCTGGCTCCTGGCTTCGAGGTATACTTCGGAACACCTTTTCGGAACTTTTTTCCGACAAATATGCAACGCACACTGGCGTTTTGCGTTTCAGTGCGATCAAGTGCGTTTTAACTGATATTTTTGACAGCTTCATACGAATTTTCTTCCGATATGCTCCGACAGGAATTGGTTGCGGAATTTGCTTACGATTTGCAGTGAAGTGTTGATAAATGAAAGCAATAAAACGTTTAACAAAGTAATTGGTTGTATTTGTTGCTTAAATTTGTGTTTCCAGAGCAAAAACAAACGAAAAAACAAATACTAAATAGGAAAAACCCGATGTACCACGAAACAAAATCATGTCAAATCAATGCGTCGTCGCATTTTAATTATTCTTTCCGAAGCCGGATACCTCGAATGTAATTTGAGTCTCTGACGAAATATGCGTTGCGGCGTTCCGACGGATACCTCGATAGGGCCGAGGCCGATTATCTTGAAAAACAGCTAGTATGTGTACGAAAGTAAAATATGAAACTTGATTAACTAGAGCTCTATTAATTAACAAAAAGCGTTATTTTGCATTGTGACAAATCGTTAATGGAAAACCAGACGACCAGAAATGATGGCAATAATCGAATTATGTAACAAAGTCCGTTTTAATGATACCGAAGAGTATGTATGTCTTTCGCTGCCCTGTCGGCCTTGCAACAGAGCCAGATAATTATAAAATAAAAATATCTGCTCCCTTAGGGAATTCGGATCATGCTCTAGTCTAACCTGCTAGGATCGCCTCGTTCGATTCGGAATTTTAGTAAATCTAACTGGGCCGAGCTGCGTAATTTGCCATGGGCTGATATGTGCTTTAGAGATACCGATGTCAATAAGTGCGCAAAAGCCGTAACCGAAATAATTTTACTCGGTATGGAACTTTATATTCCACATTGCATCAAAAAACTAACTTCAAATAAACCCTGGTTTAACAAAGAATGCAAGCGAATTACCGCAGCGAAAAACAAGGCTTTCAGTGAATGACGATCAAACCCTTCGGAGCAAAAAAGATCTGAATTTATAATTCTTCAAAATAGATGCAACTTAATTATTAAATCGGCGAAGACAACTTACAACGAAAGAGTCACTAACAAAGCAATTAGATGTCCTAACGGCTCACGCGCATTATATGGTCCATGGCAAAGGCAATCAGTAAACTTTAGTTGCTCTTCCTTTCCACTTCTAGTAAAAGAAGACGGCACGCCAGCAACAACACCTAAAGAAAAGGCAGATCTTTTCGCTAGCATGTTTTCAGAGAATTGCACCCTAGATTCTGCACAACTAGAGCCACCAAATATCCCGAGGGTATGCAAACATCGGTGACAGAAGTGAAATTCCGGCCTCGAATAATTCAACGCATCCTTAAAGAACTAGATTGTAATAAGGCAATGGGACCCTACGGAATCTCGGCTATAGTACTCAAGAGCTGTGCACCATAACTTGCCCCTGTACTATGTAAGCTACTTAGCATGTTGTACTCCCAGAAGACGTTTCCTTCTTGCTGGAAGACCGCCCCCATTCAACCTATTCCAAAGAAAGGGAGGAAATGTCTGCCACAAAACTATCATCCAATAGCGTTACTTTCAATGCTCTCAAAAGTAATGGAAAAGGCAATAAATGTCGAAATAATCAAATATCTAGAAATCCACCGATTAATAAGCGGCAGACAATACGGATTTCGGAGCCGTCGTTCCACTGGAGACCTGTTAAAGCTACGTAACGCATTTATGGACGCAAGTTTCAACAACACGGCGAATCCAGAGCCTTGGACATATTAAGGGCATTTGACTGAGTCTGGCATAGAGCCCTATTAGGCAAGTTAGCGCCTTATGGATTACCACGACAACTCTGCGAATGGATCTTCTGGGAAGATCGGTCCAAGTTGTTGTAGATGGTGTATCATCTAATTCGTTTGCTATAAATGCAGGAGTGCCCCAAGGATCTATTCTTTCCCCAACTCTATTTCTTCTCCACATCAAAGATTTGCTTGGATTGACAAATAATAATATCTACAGCTTTGCTGATGACAGCACTGTTATATCCCCCACCTCGAACAGTGGGCCTGTGAATGCGGCTACCTCACACAGTCAGAGAGATGTGAACCAATTAGTTCTCTGAATGATGATCTGGACAAAATCTTGAAGTGGAAAAAGACAACTGGTTGTATGTACTTACATAATGCAAAACAAGACACAGATCACAAGATTTTCTAGGAAAAATGCATCAACGGTTCTTCAGATCCAAATGGATGACCATCCAATCCATCCCAAGGACTCAATGTACCTTCTAGGAGTCACAGTCAATGCAGGAATCACATGGCAGGACCACATATCCTATATCGCAAGATCGGCGTCCGCTAAGTTGAGCTACCTATTTAGAGCAAAGAGGTACTTTAGCCCCAAGCAACTTCTCCTTCTCTACAAAGCACAGGTTAGACCAGGCCTGGAATATTGCTCCCATATATGGAGCTCGGCCCCAAAACATTCACTTAACCTACATGACAGCATACAGAGACGAGCAGTTCGACTTATTGGAGACACTTCACTCACATCGTATCTACATCCGTTGGTGCACAGAAAACAAGGTAGATGTTCCGAAGGAACTCAAAGACATTATCCCTCGAAATGCAACTTTTGGGCGCCCCACAAGAAAGGCTGCTAATGCTCACGACCATACAGTACACTTGACAACCGCGAGGACATCAACTTTCCAAAACTCCTTCTGTTACAGGACAAGCAAACTTTGGAACTCGCTTCCTGTAGATATATTTCCAGAAGACTACAGTTTGCAGCAATTTAAGTGCAGAACTAACATACATCTGCAAGCATCTCGGGGGCGCTGATGAAGCGTTATAGGTTCGTCTTTCTCTTAAAGAGACGTATTTAAAAAAAACATAAGTATGTTTTTTGATAGGAGTAGTGTTTTAGGAGGGTTTTTCGCTTCCGGATCCGGATTTAATTTTTTTGTGCAGTGTTTAGGAGTAAAGCTAATGGAAACCGAAGTTAGTTTGACAGCTGGCTAACGTGATGTGTCAGATTTTTTTACTGACCTAGTAATGAAAGTGACGTTAACGACAAATCTAGTTTTTGTGCGAAATTTTTTTATTTAGTCTACTTAAGACGACAAGACTTTTGAATGCGTTCATTTTCAAAGTGTCAAATCTAGCTCTTTTCATTTGTAAGAAAACAGTAGACAGGACTTGGGACTTGATTCCAACATTTAGAGGGGATAGACCATAACCAACTATAAAGCGCTACTTGGTTTATGCAGGGAAATTGGGACTTTTTCAAGGGCAAGTATTTAGGGGTTTTGTCATTGTAGGTCATTGCAATTGGTTGCCTGTAGGGATTGCGATTGGCCCTGATGGTGCCTAGTGCCGTATACGACCTCTGTATCTCATAGGGCATAATGTAGTCCATTTTATACAAATACAGGAGAAGTTCGGAAAAGTTGACTCTCAGAAAAGTTTACTATGCAGAAAAGTTGACCAAATTTTAGCTACCATACGTTACCTTAAAAAGTTGACTTTTGGTCAACTATATTTTGACTTTTGGTCAACTTTTTAGAGCGCGACTCTTTTTATACCCTCCACAGGAAGGTATATTCACTTTGCCATTACGTTTGTAACGCCAAGAAGGATTCACCGGAGACCCTATAAAGTATATATATTCTGAATCAGGATCACATTCTGAATCGATTTAGCCATGTCCGTCTGTCTGTCTGTCTGTCTGTCTGTCTGTCTGTCTGTCTGTCTGTCTGTCTGTCTGTCCGTCTGTCTGTCTGTCTGTTGAAAGCACGATAGCGTCCAAACGAATTGACCTGGGCGATTGAAATTTGGTGAGAGGACTTCTTTTTACCGTCGTCAGGTTGGTATTGAAAATGGGCTATGTCGGTCAAGTAGTTCTGGTACCTCCCATACAAAACCATTAGTAGACCCATGTGTCTCTCCGCCTGTTGAAATCACGATAGCGTCCAAACGAATCGACGTAGGCGACTGAAATTGAATGACAGGTCTTATTTTTACGGTTGTCAGGTTGGTATTCAAAATGATCCATGTCGGTCAAGTAGTTCTGCTACCTCCCATACAAAGCCAATATTCGACTCATGTATCTCTCTGTCTGTTGAAAACACCTTAGCGTCCAAACGAATCGACTTAGGTGAATGAAATTTTGTGAGAGGACTTTTTTTAACCGTCGTCAGGTTGGTATTGAAAATTGTCTATGTCGGTAAAGTAGTTCTGCTACCTACCATACAAAACTAATATTAGACACATACTAACTCGCATGGCAAACATTTTGCATGACTTTTATGCAGTGGAGGGTATCAAAGCATCGGCCAGGCCGATGATAACACTTTTACTTGTTTTTTTACTTGCATTCGGTTTTTTATATATCAAATTTAAATAAACGATGTAAAATTCATAACACAACAGCTACGCATTCAGAAGAAATGTATGTTTCCATGGCAGCTGCGTTCCAGTTACAGTTGATTTAACTTATTACTGACATTTTCTTACGTGTTCGCACATTTAATTTTAATTGCTGTTCGGTAAATAACTAAATTTTGGCAAAAGAATGTCACAATGGAACAAAATACCTACTAATTTTCTACAGGTATTGAAAAGTCCAGAAAAGTTGACTTTTCGGAAAAGTTGACAAGGTCTGGGACATTTCGATCAACTTTTCCGAGCGTCCACTGTAATATGATTATGGAAAATTATCGAAAACCATTCTAAATCAACTCCATTGTGGTCGTTAATATAGATAGTCAAAATTGGACAAAGGGGTGTGGCATCACCCATACAAAAACAAAATTATACAAAAACACTATTTCTCAACACTATGTGCATTGTAAATCCTGAGCACGGGCAAAGCCGAGCGGGTAAGGCTGCAGTTATAGCTATCAGTAAAATGCATCCGTAACAAAATTGTTTCACTTTTTTGAAGCACTTAAACTTCAAAATTATAATTATAAAACTAATTCGTAAAAAAAAAATTAAGCAATTGATCTTTAAATTTTCTAAAAAAAGAATTTCTTTATTTTTCCGTACGAAAAACTTTTTCTGTTCAACTTCTCAACCAGTTTCACGAAGTATTCCACTGAATTCCTATGATATGCTATGGTTAAATGTTTCAGTTTTGTTCTGTTTCGTGTTGTTACGGATGCATTTTACTGATAGCTATAACTGCAGCCTAAAGCTATATAAAAATTAAAAAGAGGAGACTAACGGACTATGATGGAATCTCTGCGTTCCAAATCCTGAGGGCTGCACAAAGGAAGCTGAGGGCAAAAGCTTGTTTTAATATATGTATATTATCTAGTTATTACTTCGATGTGATAATTTTATTTTTATTAGGTATTGATGGACCCAGGACATCGTCTAATTATCGATGTGCAAAATCGATGCTGTTTTGGATTATCTAACGGGTGGGCCATCTGTTTGTTTCTTTTTAAATGATATGTTACATATTTTGACACCGGCAGCTCAAAATGGTGTCCATTCGTTCCAAAAATATATCTCACACATGAGAATCTGGTCCTATATGGACCTGTTGCGCCCAAAATTTATTTATTTTATATACATAGACCTAAACCCACTACTGTAGGTATACAGCTTCTCTCAAGTGTGCTTTGAAAAGTTGTTTCAACGCCCCCCCATTTTCATTTTATATATCATTGTCAAGATTCCCACCCTTGGCTAGAAATCTGATTTGCGGGTGCAAAAGCCTCCTTCTTTTTGTCTATACGAACAAACGGTTTAAGTCGATTATGCTCCTTATAATACTCGTACCATTGCGATGTCAAAATTAACTTCTTCTCTGCAATTCCCTGTTCTGTCAGCCGTTCGTCCGACACGGTTGGTGGTGGTTATAATTTGATGGGCCATTCGAGATGCCCATGAATACAAGGCATACACGTGCACATAGACATCCCATTGTTGTCGCTTTTGATATTGCATCATCACCCTTGTTGTCGAAATGAAAAATCAGTTAACGTTGTTTACACCGTAGAACACACAAATTACATGCATATTACACTTAGAGACGACGACCCTGCGAGGGTGAAGCAGCAACGTATATAGAAAACAATATCTAACCAACCACCCACGGGAGTATAGGCAAAAAGGGATGATGTCTTTGAGAAGCGAGAAAAAAAAACGAAAGAAATAGAAGAGGGTTGCACCCACTATTGGTACGATGACGATCACTATACTCAACTGCCTCATCCAAGGGAAGTAAATATGTACACAAGTCTGTGGAAGAGCAGGAGAACTACATCTACCATGAAACAGGACCAATACCCAGGATGGGAGGGTGATAATTTGTTTTCATTAAATTTGTATTTTCGTTGCCAGGGTATTAAGGCGTTGGCAGGTTATGACTTTATTAATTTCTTCTTTAACGCTGTTCTTTTCCTTCTTCCACGCTGGCAGTCTCCTTTCCCGTCGCTGTTCAGAATCAGATTTATGAACCTTTTTTCTAATTAAGATTCTTGTTGTTTTTCTTGTTTGGCTGTTGCTGGTTAGTTTGTGGTAACACGTCTAATAGACGATTTGGTGGCCGGAGAGGGGGCGACGTGATGGAGTAGAAATGATGAGAGATTTCCTGATTTCCATTCGTTCAGGATAATAATGAGATGAGATAATCTTGTTAGTGTTGTTGGATGATTGTTTCTTTATTTTATGCAGAATAACAGGTGATGGATGACGACGACACTTGCAATTTTGTATATGTACGAGATGAATTTCGGTCTAGTATTTGGTTGGTGTAGATTCAAATCTGCTGTTGCAGGTATAAGGTCCATATTTCACCTCTTACGGGGGCTGGGATTGTTTTAAAATTCTTTTGGTCGCGAGTTCAATCATCCTTCGCCGAGTTTTGATCGGTTGGTTTGCTATAGTGCATTTTTGTAACGCAATTATTCCCACCTGAAGGGGCGCTCAGGCAGATCCTGGAGAAATCCCGAGAAGTGGAATTCGATACTCACCATCTTCTTATCGATTTTAAGACCGCATATGACAGCATTTATAGAGGCGAGCTATTCAGAGCCATATCTAGTTTTGGCATGCCTTCCAAACTTGTGAGATTGTGCAGATAACGCTCGCTGCTTCATAAAAGTCGGAAACAATCTCACCGATGCCTTTTGATGTCAAAAAAGGATTTAGACAAGGTGATGCGGTGTCATCTGACTTTTACAACATCATTCTTAAGAAAATTGTGCGAAACTCGGAAGCCAACACCATCATGGGCACAATTTGCCAAAAGCCAATGTGCAAGTTCTTGCATATGCCGACGACATTGACTTAATTGGCAGAACGCAGCAAGCTGGTGCCACTGGTGCGTTTGCAAGTATCAGCACAAAGGCGGCAAAAATGAGTTTAGCAAAACAAACTGCATGCTGTCAACAAGAAGAGACACACAACAGCGACGTATCGGACAGAACGTCACAGTAGATAGGTATAACTTTGAGGTGGTTAGGGACTTTGTCTACCTCCTCGGCTCCGCTTTAAGCTCTATGATAATGATGCACCATCAGAAGAGTTACACTTGCCAACCGCTGTTACTTCGGCCTAAGAAGGCAACTGACTAGTGAGGCCTTGTCAAGAAACACTAAGGAGACTCTACATCAGCCCTCATCATCCCAGTTCTCTCTATGGTGCAGAAGCATGGACGTTAACAGAGGCGGATGAAGATCTTTTTGGTCGTTTCGAACGCAAAATTCTTTGTGTGATTTTCGGTTCCGTTTGCGTTGACTGGCTTTGGAGGAGGAGATTTAAAAGCGAACTCTACGAGCTGTACAACGACATCGACCTGATCAAAAAAGTACGTATCAGTCGACTAAAGATGACTAAGACATGTAGAGCGAATGGACAGCAACACACCGGCCCGAAGAATCTTCGATTCCAATCTGGAGGGACAACGCAGTAGAAGAAGACTTAGCCTTACGTGGCGCGCATAAGTGGAAGGGGACCTCAATCAACTTGGAGTGCGCAACTGGAGCCGGTTAGCCAAAGATCGTGCTAACTGGAGAGGCGTGTTCGTTGAGGTCCACCCGGATTGTAGCGCCATCTAAGTAAGTAAAAGGGCGTTCAGTTTTGACTCGACACTAAACTGCGCGGTATTTAATCTGGCGCCTCCAGTTGAAAGGGTGCCTCTACTACCCCGAACATCCGAAAGTGTAACTGTCCTGAAAAGGCTTTTCCATTCGACACAAAATTCGTTAAAAAAAAAGGAAAACTCAAATGAATGTTTGTAAAAAGTTAGGGTTAGGACCTTGATAGTGATAGCAACTGTATTTGCATAAGAAATTAGTACACTTTGTAGAATAAGTAGCAGTTCGTTCACCAATAGATTTAGAGACGAGATCACATCTCATTCTGATTTATCACTTCTGAAGAACCTCAAAACCGAGGTCTGGATCTGTTTAAAGTTTATGAACCTGTTAGTGAGCAACCAATATGCAAATAAACTACGCCTGAATTGCAAGGTTCGTTAGTGCGGCTATAATTGCCTCTGGTTCGACGTTGTTAAAAGCTACCTCAATGACAAGGGACGATATCAAAGTTTATTCATTATTATAAGCTTACATAAGGCTTAGATAAACACTGCAGCGTATATGGCTGCTTATTCACGACTTTACCGATATCTTAGCAGAACTCGTAACCGCATCGCAGCTGTTTAAGAAGTGCGGGAATCCAGTAGAAGATGTAGGGATTCTCTGGTCCACAAGCCATCCGCTCTCTTAAGATATTTCTAAACTTGAATGCCTAAGAAATGTCCTCTATCTTTCCACAAAATAGTTTTCTCTACAAAATTTCCGTTGACATTTTTTAATTTTTTTATAAGACTTGAGGGCCAACCGAGACCGTTCGGATTGATAAAAGAGCTGCGACCTGCGAAATAGAATCTCCTTATAGAATCTCCAATTTTTCAAACTTTTGGCTTTATTGTGAAGTGATTTTGCAAACGTCACCAGTTAGAAACAATAATTTTTTCTTTAGCTGTCATATTAGATCAATAAAACGGATCCGATACCGTAAGATATAGACGGTACAGGTATAAGGTCCTCGCAACTGCACCTTTTGCAGCTTTCTACGGTTGTTGAGTCAGGAGGTAAGATTTGATGGAACCCACACCATATCGCCTTCAACTAGAAACCTTTTGTACCAATATAAGGGTCCAAGGAATCAGTGGATTTGGCGATGTGTTTTCAGTACCGTAAAGTCAACAATGGAAGCTACCGTATCGGACTCGACTGTCAAAACATCCCTCATCTACATGAAAAAATCAAGCTCTTTAAAGCAAAATTCGGATTTATCGCCACATTGATGGTTAATCCAGTTCCTGCACCCAAATTTTCCTCTGAAAAGTCTTTCGAAGTAATAAGTGGATCGTCCAAAGAAACAAAGATGTTTCTTGAGGATACACTTTATCTATATCAGCTTCAAGAACTGGAACTTTCGTCAATCACGTATTTTTGAAGCATGCAATAAAGGAGGGTTTGAACCGGTGGAGTGTCACCAAACTGCCAAAACATCCAAAAGGGGAACACAGATTAGCTCCAAAATGGACTTTGGTATGGGAACTGTTAACCACAATGATGTTTCAATTTCGATGGCCCAATGTTTTTCAAGCTCCTTACCATTCATAACTATGTTTACAAAATTATTATTTCACGCGTTCAAATCCATGTATTCACGGACAGTCAATCAGCTATGATCCTTAGCTCAGGAATCAGTCTTACACTGTTTCAACACCCTTCAAACACACAGGTTCAGGAAGCAGACCGAACTGCTGCTGCTGGTTCCCTGGTCATGGGGGAATTGAGGGAAATGATAAAGCCGATGAACTGGCTAGAAGAAATTCAGATACTCCTTTTAGGACCTGAAAGTTTCTATCTTAGATACTCCTAAATCGGAAATCGAAACTGGGATAACATATGTAGGTACCGAATTCAGGTCAATCGAGTTATTCAACCTTTTAACATTCTAGTGCCATTTTAGTCTTAAGAAAACTGCCTTTTTGGCTTGAAGATGTCTTTTTTAAGGCCTAGGTATAAGTCGCCATTTGGAGTAAAGAAAGGACAACCTCCTGTGATACCAGTGATACTATAAAAGTGGCCCTGTTGTAGTACCTTAATACCCTATAAAGACAGAACTGTAAACTCCACTTCATGATTCCACACTCAATTCTATGATTTCAAGTTATATCCCACGACCTTCACTATAACATACCTGACCTCAAGTCATTCCAAACGACTTCTCTGATTCCCACGGCACAAAGTGCGATTGCCTTTCGGTCCCCTCTCTATCTATTGCATTCGATCTCTCATTTCTAAATTGACGATAACTGCCCACAACAAAAGGCTTGTATTTACATATTTAAAACGGAGTTACATCCGAGCCATTAGACGCGGGGCTCCAGTTCCCACCCCTGCTCACATGTGCGGCTATAGGTGTAAAATAACAAACAATATACTCGTCTCGTACATCGGTGCTGACTGCTGACATAATTGCTAACTGCACACACGCACTCTATGCAAATGAGTACTAATTTCAAGCCCAAAGTCATTTGGATGCGTTCGTCCTGATTCCTGAATGACTATATCATCCCCATTAACAGGCAGGGCAGAGGCAGACACACCGCACTCGCATACACCAAACACTATGCAACAATAAGGGAAATTCAATTTAAAAACACAGCTGGCACGTGTCCACACACAAGCCACCAAATGCAATTGTGTTGTTGTTCACTTTTCGGTCGGAAAGGTTCGACGATCGAGTGCGGGTGGTGTTGGTGTTTCTGATTCCTCGACGTCCTTTCTTGTTCTTTTTGTATTGCCTTTGTTATGCGAACGCACTAAACTATTGTTCGGGGGGTAGGAGCACTTAATTCGTATAAAAGGGCGTGTGATTGACTTAATTGACTTGGAAGTTACATCAATGAAAAGGATACACGACCAGACCCATCAAACATGATACATATTTCGAGAGACGGGGCAAGAGTAGCGGGTAGCGATAGCGTGTGGGTTTGGGTGCAGTTTGGTGTTTCTTTAGAATTTTAATGGGCGCGGAATGAGACTGGCAAACGGCAGCAGCCTTAAGTGGCTTAGGTTGATAGCTTTATTAGATTTTGATAAAAGTGCAGGAACAGGAAGTCAGTTGACACGATATGGAACAAAGTGGCTTTTGTACATACATAGATACTGTATATGGCTATAATGGTTTTTATGTTTCGCTCTTTCACTTGTCAATATCTTGTTCGGAGTGGACCTGCGGGCCTCCTCAATTTATACGCCTCTCTGCTGGCCCTCTGGGTTGAAGTTCACTAAATGTCCTAGCCATCATAAGTATGTAAAACAAACAATTTCTTAGCTTACCTATTGTTTTATGATGATTCTTAACAATGCAAAACAAGAATTTGCCATAGCTTTTTTTTTTAACTGAAACTTGAACAGTAATTCCGAACTACGATGAAACGAAAAAGCGACAGATTATTGGGCAGTAATTCCGAACTGTGATGAAACGACAGATTGAAGTGAAACATCTTCTGGCTCGTTTGACACTAATTCCGAGGAAACGAAATCCGACAAATGAAACGAATAAGCGACATGTTGAAGTGAAACTTCTTATGGCTCATTGGGAAAGGCGGTCTGTAGTTCCAAATTCCGACGGGAAAAAAGAAAAAGGGAGTAACGCGAGTGGTGGGGCACTAATTCGAATGGAATGAGGCGTGAGCGGTAAAGTAAACGTCGCGTCGTGGGTGATAATTGCGAGTTCTTCAGATAATTAACCTAGGAATTAGTTATGTATGATGTAGAATATTTCTGGCATTCGTTTTTTTATTTGTTATTATATGACGTTTCACTTCTATCGCCCAGATCCCTATAGGCTGAACATTTCTTTTTATAGTCGGAGGAAGATGCCATTTACTAGACAGTTATGCTTATGCCAGATTTTTACTGACAACATGAGCAATGGGAATTCGGTAGGTAAAACCTTTCATATGACATATTAAATGATAAAATAGAAATTTTAGTCCCCCGCTTTCTGTTGATCGAATCGTATATTTTGTGTATGATTATGATCCCTTGTGTCCATCATCCCTTTCCCTTGTGTGATGCTATTTGTATAGATTTACTACCAGATTTATCGACGTCGAAACTTGTGTTTGGAGCCAGATCGCCTTTTGATCTCCAATTTTTTCGCAAACTCTAAGAACATCTTGGGAGGTAAAAAGGGGAATTTATTGCCTCTTGTAAAGGGTGGGCTATTTAGTGGCTTCTTTTTAGTTCATAGGTTATTTTAATTAAAATTTTTTTTGTTTAAACTTCTGACTTGCCGGAGCATTAGGATGCACGTCGACCTAAAAGATCTATTGTGCTTGACGTCAGATATATGTTTAGGTTAGTCCTTCTACTTTCCTAATGTAGCTGATCACACATTTAGCAGAGGATTTCCTTAGTTCTTCGGTACTTATTACTTCCCTGAAAAATGAATTCCTTCTTATACCGTAAAGGGCCGGGCATTCACATATTATGTGTTCGGCTGTTTCGTCTTCTTCTAGATATAGTCTGCACTCCGGTGAGTCGACTAAATGCATTTTATTTAGGTGATATCGCAGACCGTGGTGACCCGTTAGGTAGCCTACTAGGTTTTTGATATCATGCCTGCGAAGATTTAGTATCTTTCTGGCATCTGCTTTGAAGGGCTGAATAGCTCTTTTGGCCTGTCTTAGGCCTGGGATGTTCTCCCAATACGAAGTACATTTGTTTTGCTCCCAGCTTTTTATAGCCAGATTTTTAGCTGATTTGGGAATCGAACAGAATGGTTCAGGTCCAATGAAAGGGGTTTCCGAGCCATTTCTGGCTAGTTCATCGGCTTTTTCGTTTCCTTCAATTCCCTTATGTCCGGGGACCCATCATAGACTGGTTTTGTTCCTGTAACTAAGTGTTTGGAGGGAATCGAAGCAGTGTAGTTCTGATTTGGAGTCAATAATGTGTGAGCTAACGGCTTTTATAGCTGCTTGACTATCCGTGAATAATTATATGGATGTTGGCGCCTTTAATACCTGAATTGTATATAAGGTTTGCGCATTCTTTAATGGCATGGAGCTCTGCTTGAAATACGCTGGGGCTTTTTCCCATAGGTATTGAGATGTTCCGATTTGGTCCATGGATACCAGCTCCTACCCCCGAGTCCATTTTAGAACCATCCGTATACCACTTTAGGCCGTTTTGGCAATTTGGTGGGTTATTGCTAACCCATGCTTCTCTGTTTGTGATCTCCGTGGAGAATCTTTTATTGAAGCATAGTGTCTTACGTAAGCGGTCTGTAACCGCACAGATCATGTCAAGTTCTGTAATTTCGGAAAGTAGTTCAATTAGTTCTGGATGTTCGCCAAAATTAAACTCTTCCGCTTGAGTCAAACTTGCTGAGCTGCGTATTGCCACTTTTTTTTATTACTGACAGCTGTTTCCCGCTCGGAATCTTGACAGAAAGTCAGTAGGTATCATACCTCCGCTGAACGAAATGAGTCGCTTTACGCTTGAACAACGTTGGAAAATATTGAAAACTTATTTCCAAAGTGAGTCCTGTAGCCTGTAACAGTTCGTTTTTTGAAAAGAAGTTTTGCCAGAAATGAAGCACTCACCGCGTACGCAAGTTTGTGCAAAAAGTTCGTGAGACTGGTATGCTAATGGACAACACTGGTCCCCGTCGGTGTAGTCGTGCGGCCAGACGAGAATGCGGATTGACGAGTGGTGGCATCATTGGACCATTTTTCTTTGAAAATGAAGCTGGGCGGGCGTTACAGAACCATGTTAACCGACTTTTTTTTTTTACTGAAATCGAAGACATGGATTTGAACAACCTCTGGTTCATGCAGGATGGCGCGCCATACCACACAGCCAATGCCACAATCGATCTTTTGCGCACCAAATTCCCAAATCGTGTTATCAGCCGTCTTGGCAATGTCAATTGGCCGCCTCGGAGCTGCGATTTGACCCCCTTGGACTTTTTTTTGTGGGGAACCGTGAAGGACCGATGTTATGCCAACAATCCGAAATCGATTCAAGCACTTAAGGCCAATATCATGCAAGAAATCCGTGAGCTACAGCCCGAAACCATCAACAAGGTCTTGGAAAATTGAAGTGACAGAATGCGCTAGAAGCGACTTGAACGACGTTGTGTTCCATAATTATTGAGAATGTTTGCTTTTACTAATAAAGCCATAATACATGGTAAGAAAATTTATTTTGTTCATTTTATTCCATTTTTAAAAAGAACCTATATTTGGCCCACCCTGTAATGTGGCTTTGCCGCAGGGGTTCTGATCTGGTTAGTTGCACAGTTCGACGAAGCTTCTCTTTTTCTTCGCTTTTATGCCATCTTTAAGACTCCTACGGGATGTAACGTATCTGCGTTCAGAGGCTGCAAAATCCCATATGGACCGTTGATGTCTTGCACTAACTGGAGAAAGTTACAAAGGTCGATAGGAATAATCTCTGGGCATTCCCGCCTTATGAATAAACACGCTAGCAGAATAGGTTTAACGATCACGTGTCTCACACAATATTACTAAAGTCAAAGTAAGCAACACAAGCAAATACCATATTAGGACAAAAGCCCAATCTAGCCATTTTTAATTTATTCAGCAACCTGACAAACTGTTTCTGACTTTGCAATTATAGTGTAATCATTTTTGAAGAGTGCAACTGATTACACCATATTGAAACCATAGTTTGAATTATTGTATTCACTGCATTGCATATTTAAATATGACACTGCAATTGTTAAAAATTAGGAAATTTTAACGAGTCCTTAATATGGTTTATATCATGACTTACAACTGAAATAATAATCAAAGCCATTATGGTTTGGCAAACAAATTTTGAGCGCTAAGATTAGGTAGATAAATTAAATTGAGTTTGTAATGCCAATGAGCTAACAATAAAGTAAATCAAAAGGTTTCAAAAGGCTATGAACTCAGACAATGACACCAGCGCTGAGACTAAGCGAAGAATAACTCTCGCTGTTTTTTTGGGCTAAGAAAGCTATTGAGTATAGCAAAGTCCTACTCTCTCGAACAACTTAAGTGACCCTTTATAGGACCTTAATCATCCCAGTCCTACTTTATGGTGCAGAGGCATGGACTCTATCAAAAGCGGATGAGCTTACTCTTGGTTGTTTCGAGAGGAAAATTCTTCCAGTGATTTTCGGTCCCGTCTGCATAGACGGTGAATGGAGGAGGACATACAACGACGAACTGTAGGGGCTGTACAGAGACAAAGACCTAGCCAGAAGAGTGAAGGTCCAACGACTGCGGTGGCTGGGACATGTAGAGCGAATGGACGCGTGAATGCTCCGGCCCGAAAGATCTTCGAATCCACACCCGAGGGACAGCGCAGTAGAGGAAGACCGCGACTCAGGTGGTGCACGGAAGTGGAAGGGGACCTTAACCAACTTAGCGTGCGAAACTGGAAACAGCTGGCCATTGTGCTGGCTGGAGACGTTTGTTGGTTGAGTCCCAGATCCACCCCGGACTGTAGCGCCACCTTAAGTAAGTAAGTAAGACCTGCGAAGAGGTTGGATTTACCGTTTGAACTGGCGTACCACCTGCGGTATTATGATCTTATGGTTTTGTTTTGTTCATTGGACCGTTCTCAAAATTTTGTTAAAACTATTTGGATTTAGGTTTCTTTACGACGGGCTTACCTTCTTTATTCTTCTAGTCCCTATACTGAAGAGGATAGTTCCAAAAGTGAACTGGCGGGTATCTGATTTGCGGGCATGTAAGTTTCCAGCAGGAGCTTCAAGGTGTCCTCTGTGGATGCTTGACATCTTTTGAGTGAATCAGGTTTTAGTGGCTTGCTCTTTCTAAAGATGCATTGGTTGTTATGTGTTTGCAATAAAGTTCTCAATTATACTCCACTTTCATTCTATCACATTTCCACATCAAAAAAAAAAAACAGGAAGATGAATGAATGAAAACGCTGTGTTCGCTTGTGTCCTTTCTCTTTAGAAACCACGAAGCCAATCTACACGCTTTAGGCTGATGTCATTTAAACATGATACATGACTATGCACTTACACACATAGTGTCCTGTCATTGTCGACCAATGGTCAAGCGAACTCAATTTCCTTTGACCACACTATCTTACTGGTACTGCCCTCTCATACTTTTTCGCTGACACATTGTTTTTACTTAAGTATTCCTATAAATCATTTCGCATATTACTTTCTCTCTCTTCTATACATGCGATAGTGGCGTTGCCGTGTATCTTTTTTATCTATAGTTTCCACTTAGATGAGCACACACTTATGCTATTATGCGGAATACTGGTCATAAATAGATACACAATTGTCAACACGAATGTGCATAGCATATTGTTCCTCCAGTGCTCATCCGAAAGATACTCGATCCAGGACCAACACCCCATACACACCAAGTAGAGCATGAAAGCATAAATCATAAATTGAATGAGCTTCTTTACTTCTTGGTTTTTTTTTTCTTTTTGTTGGTTTTATAGAACATTGTCGTTTTCTTTTGTAAGGCATTGGGACGATCTTGACCAAATGATGTGTTAACTTTTTGCATAGCCTGAGATAGTGAGGTGCATTTGGGGTTGGGGCAAGATGTGTAAAAATCGGGTAATGATGTGATTTCGACTTGGTGTGAATGATACAATGGAGAGTAATTTATTTTTGAGGGGTTTGTTCAGTGAGGACCTGACCTTTAACTGGAATGGCAATACTGGAACTTCATTTGTCACAATATTTAAAACATCTCATCGAAAGACTTATTCTTTTAACTCAATCCACGAGAATGTTCTTTGCAAATAGTATACGGAAACTTGGGAAATGCTATATTACAGGATACACGAAAGCAACGATTTGCAGGACCATATACAGAATAATAGATAAATCAAGGTACTGAAGGTCCCCACATGGGTGAAATTGTAATAATTTAGCGAGTCTGCCATTTCGGCATTTTTAATGCTTTAATCTAGCATTTTCTATGTCTTGAAAGCATTTTTCTAGCACGGGTAGTGGGGGCAAAACCGTTTATAAAAGCAACATTTAATTGTTAATACTTTAAATGGTAACACGTGTCTTATGGTATGGTAGTTCCTATCTGCCAAGATACGATAGTTCGGTATAGACGTCCAGGGTAAGCTCATAAAACTTGTACAAATGTAGGTACAGGAGTCGATGAAGACGTCTCGTATGCTTGTGACTTCTCCAAATAATTTGCATTTCTAAAACGATTTGCCTCCGTAAAATTAAATTTCAATTTTTTTATTAATGTGTTTTAAAAGTTATTAAACATTTTTTAAGTTATAGATTTATTAAATATATTTATAAAATATATCTTCAGAATAAAGATTTTATTCATCTTAGGGCCTGGTCCTCCAGGTTGGGGGTTGTGCGTGGGGCAATGACGTTCGGATCTGCACGTGGAATGTTCGAACCCTGAACAGACCGCGTGCAGCCGAACAATTAGCGGAGGCCCTAGACTGTTACAAGGCAGATATCACCGCCACTCAGGAGGTGCGGTGGGATGGGCCAAGCAAAAGAAGGATGAAAACCTGTGACATCTACTACGGTGATTGCTACAGAGAACAGAAGCAGCGTCTATTTGGATGCGGATTCGTTGTAAGCGGCAGACTTAGGCAAGAAGTCTTGAGCTTTCGACACGTAAGTGAGCGCCATACAACTATCCGCATCAAGGCTAAATTCGCCAACATCAGTCTGATATGCGCTCACGCCCCCACAGAAGATAAAGACGATGCTACCAAAGAATGTTTCTATGAGCTCCTCGACAAAACATATGAGCAATGTCCTAAATACGACGTTAAAATCGTCTTAGGTGATTAGGAAAGGAGAACATCTTTGGTAGCACAATCGGAAAGCACAGCCTACACGACACCACGTCTGAAAACCGACCGGCTTAGGACTTTGCTGCGGGACGTAATGGTACTATATAGTAAGCACACGGTTTCCACATCTCAAAATTCACAAAGGAACATGGCGGTCACCAGACCATCAAACGGTCAATCAAATTGACCATGTTGCGATCGCCGCAAGGCGCTCCTCCAGTATTCTAGATGTCCGAACTTTCCGAGCGGCCAACATAGACTCGGATCACTACCTTGTTGTAGCCAAGGTATGTATGCGGATATCCCAGATACCACAACAACGAGGAAATACTGTGAGGAGACTCAACGTTGAACGGCTACAAACGCAACAAACCGCCAGAACTTTTGCCGATCGCGTCTCCCTCAACCTCTCGAGAAGTCCTGTGCAGCCAGCATCAAGTGCTGAAGACCAGTGGCATCGATGCCAAGAAACCATCAGAAAAGCCGCAACTGATGTGCTAGGTTTCACCCGACCAGGACGAGAGCAGCTCGTGAGCTCTACGAGCAAAAAAGGAGGGAAGAACACCGGCTTCTCCGGAGGAAAAAGAAAGAGCATGAGAAGAGCGCGATCGAGGAAATAGAGAGGTGCTACTCCAGGACCAATGTTCGGAAGTTTTACCAAAAGGTAAAAAGAACGTGTCACGGGAACAAGACCTGAACAGAGACCTGTAGAGACGAACAAGGAAACCTTGTAGTAGAGTCACAGTCGGTGCTGAGGACATGGAAAAACCATTTCTGCAGACTTTTAAACGGCGAAGACGACACAAATTCCGCTGTCAGGCAGAATGAACCATTCGACCTGGGCGATGAAAGCCAAGACTTCCGTCCACCTGACCAAAATGAGGTAAGGATAGCAATATCCAAGCTGAAGTCCAACAAAGCTGCAGGACCGGACGGTTTATCGACCGAGCTTTTTAAGGCAGCGGGGGATGACTTGGTAGAGAGCATACACCAACTCGTTTCTAAAATTTGGTCAGAGGAAAGTATGCCTGAAGAATGGAGCCTCAGCATTGTTTGCCCGATCCATAAGAAAGGAGACCCTCTAAACTGCGCCAACTATAAAGGCATCAGTCTCCTTAACATCGCTTACAAAATCCTGTCTTCCGTACTGTGTGAACGCCTGAAACCATTTGTCATTTGTCAACGAACTGATTGGACCCTATCAGTGCGGTTTTAGGCCCGGTAAGTCCACAACCGACCAAATATTCACACTACGGCAGATCCTGGAGAAAACCCAAGAAGTCCAAATCGATACTCATCACCTATTTATCGATTTTAAAGCCGCATATGACAGCATTTATAGAGACGAGCTATACAGAGCCATGTCTAGTTTTGGCATCACTGCCAAACTTGTCAGATTGTGCAGAATGACGATGGAGAACGCTCGCTGCTCCGTAAAGGTCGGAAACAGTCTCACCGAGACCTTTGATGTCAAAAAAGGATTTAGACAAGGTGATGCGCTGTCATGTGACTTTTTCAACATCATTCTTGAGAAAATTGTGCGAAACTCTCAAGCCAACACCAGGGACACAATTTTCCAAAAGTCTGTGCAACTACTTGCATACGCTGACGACATCGACATCATTGGCAGAACACAGCGAGCTGTCACTGGTGCGTTTGCAAGTATCAGTACAGAGGCGGCAAAAATGGGTTTAGTGGTGAATGAGGGCAAAACGAAATATATGCTGTCAACAAGAAGGGACACACAACATCGACGAATCGGACAGAACGTCACGATAGACAGCTATAACTTTGAGGTAGTTCGGGACTTTGTCTACCTCGGCTCCGCTATTAATTCTGAAAATGACATCACATCAGAAATCAGGCGAAGAATTACACTTGCCAACCGCTGTTACTTTGGCCTGAGAAGGCAATTGATTAGTAAGGCCTTGTCGAGAAACACCAAGGAGACTCTATATAAGACCCTCATCATCCCAGTCCTGCTTTATGGCGCAGAATCATGGACGTTGACAAAAGCGGATGAAGATCTCCTTGGTCGCTTCGAACGCAAAATTCTTCGAGTGATTTTCGGTCCCGTTTGCGTTGACGGGCTTTGGAGGAGGAGATTTAACAGCGAACTCTACGAGCTGTACAGCGACATCGACCTGGTCAGAAAAGTACGTATCAGTCGACTAAGATGGCTAGGACATGTAGAGCGAATGAACACCAACGCTCCGGCCCGAAGAGTCTTCGATTCCAACCCGGAGGGACAACGCAGTAGAGGAAGACGTCGCCTTAGGTGGCGCGCACAATTGGAAGGGGACCTCAACCAACTTGGAGTGCGCAACTGGAGGCAGTTAGCCAAAGATCGTGCTAACTGGAGAGGCGTGTTGGTTGAGGCCCAGGTCCACCCCGGACTGTAGCGCCATCTAAGTAAGTAAGTAAGATAAGGCGGTTATGCAGCGTAATTAAGACTTTATTAAACCCTTAATGAATTTACTGCTCTCCTTAATTTTAAATAGCAGATGCATACCAAACTATGAAAGAGAGTGAAAGTGGTTTTTATAACTACGACGGGAAAAGCCTCTCACAACACAACAAAAGGACTTAAAACCTGTTAGCCAATCTGAAAAATGTATAGACCTGCATATTCGAAATTCCAACATAACTTACAGCAAGGGGAGAAACAACTCTTCACTAGATTGTCGGCGCTGTATAAAAATCCCCAGCCGCTAAGGAAATCATATGGTATCGGCCCTCGCTATGGGCTAACAAAAATGGGGCCTGTATAAAAACTCTTTTAAAAGGGAGCTATTATTATTGACATAGAAGTACTGAGCTAATCCGCCTAAATTAAAAGCAATCCGCTTCTCTGACAACGGAAATCGGACATCGTTATCCACACAGACAGTTATTAGGCAAGGCAGCTAGAAAAGCAGTCGAAAACCCAATAGTAAGATCTAATGTGCGTTTGTTAACTTTGAGCTGAGTTCCTGACCATAGAGATATAGGTACGAGGCAACTTTAGAGCAGACAATACTTACCTAAAGACGGCATTAAAGTGGATCTCTTCACTCCAGTTAGCAACAGGCTAACGATAGATGGCATGATCTTGACAGTAGTTATAACAATGCGAAGCAGACAAGTCTGCGCAGGAGGAAGAGCCTGCTTAATGTCAGAATGTTCAGATCTTTGCTGAGGTAAACCAATTAACCCAGCTTGTAAATGCGCCAACACGTGTACCAGACATTGACGGTCAAAATGCCAACACACTGGACTTGTTTCTCACCTCCCACCCTAATAAATATTCCATTGAAATATTATCGCCTCTAGGTTCGTCAGACCACTGTACCATATCAGCTAATTTCTCGTACTCCGACCACAAAGTTAAAGAAAAAACTCCGAAAAGAACCGTATGGCAATACGAGAAAGCCAACTGGAGCGGACTTAACAGCTTCTTTAGGAGTTTTAACTGGTCGTTATGCTTCCTCGATAACGACGTGGATGCCGCCGCTGATATGGTTGCAAATATAATCACCTTAGGTATGAAATCCTTTATCCCTAACAGGATAAAGAGTATCAAACCAAAAGAAAACGCGTGGTACGACTTAAGCTGTAAAGAGGCTATTAGATTAAGGGAGTTGAGTTTTCGGTCTTACAAAGCCAACCCATCTGAGGAAAACCGAAAGAAGTTTAAACGAGCCAGAAATGACTGCAATGCCCTCTTAAAGCGTGTAAAATTCTCCTTTGACCAAAAGCTGAGGCATAAAATACTACAATGTCCCAAGGGTAGTAAAAACTTTTGGTCATTTGTAAAAAATATTAAGAATTCGGCCTCATCAGCGATCCCAACGCTCATTTACAATGACACTCCAGCTGTCAGCTCTTTAGACAAAGCTAATCTGCTCGCTGCACATTTTGCAGCCAGCTCGATGCTACCAGATTGCGCTTTGTCTGCACCTGTACTCGAGTGCGTCGAATTTACCATGGGACCAATCCATTTTCGCACTCGTACAGTCGCAAGATTACTTTTTGATCTGAACATAAATAAATCCGCTGGTCCAGACTGTATCTCCCCCATCGTTCTGAAGAGGTGTTCTTCTACGCTGGCAAAACCACTGCGTAAGCTTTTTCATCTGTCCTATTCTTCTGGACTCTTTCCGAGTAGGTGGAAAACAGCATTTGTCCAGCCCGTCCCTAAAAAAGGCGAATCTTCTTCTCCCACCAATTACCGACCCATAGCACTTACGTCCATTCTTTCTAAGGTCATGGAAACGCTGATAAACCGTCAGCTTATGAAATATCTTGAATCACGGAAACTCCTCAATGACCGGCAGAACGGTTTTCGTAGCAACAGGTCCACTGGTGATTTGATGACTTATCTCACCGAGAAGTGAAACCAATCTCTTCATCACTTCGGTGAATCGAAGATTGTTGCGCTCGATATTTCAAAGGCATTTGACAGAGTTTGGCACCAAGCTCTTTTGTCGAAAATGCGTGCTTATGGGATCGATGCGTCTCTTATTCAATGGATTAGAAACTACCTTTCTGACCGTTCAATTCAAGTTGTTTTGGATGGTTTCAAGTCTGAAACTCGCCATATAAATGCTGGTGTTCCCCAAGGTTCCGCTCTGTCTCCGACTCTTTTCTCATTTTTAAAAATGATCTCTTGTCTGCAACTTCTAATCCAATCCATTCCTTCGCTGATGACACCACTCTTAGCTTCTTATATTCTTTCCAGGACTCACGTCCCTGCTCTTCGGCCCTAGAACTGGAACGGCAACGTATGTTAAGCTCATTAAATTCCGACCTTGACAGCATTTTAAAATGGGGTTCAGCCAATAAAGTGGAATTTAATGCTTGAAAAACACAATGCTGTCTGCTGTCTCTAAAGCGAAACCCAAACCTACAGCCATTATCCATGAACGGCACTTGCATCACTGAAACCGAAAGACTTTCCATTCTCGGTATGTGCGTCCATAACAACCTTCGTTGGAATGACCATATACACGAAGTCGCCAAGAATGCTGCGAAATGTCTCGGTTTTCTCAAACGGTGCAAGAAATATTTTACCCCTTCTGATCTGGCTACAATATATAAGGCGTTCATTCGCCCTAAACTTGAGTACAATCCCCACATCTGGTCTGGTGCACCAAAAACTATATTGCACTTACTGGATAGGATCCAAAATCGTGCGTTAAAACTAATCGGGGACACTAATATTGCGAATTCTATTCATTCGCTTGAACATCGTAGAAACGTTGCGTGTCTCGCTCTGTTTTATCGCTTTTTCAACAAACAGTGCTCAAACGAAATTGCCAGCTGCATTCCACCCCTTCAGCAATTCAACCGCAATACTCGCCATGCTAGGAATGCCCATCAGTTTACCATACAGCCTATCTTCGGACGTACTATGAAATACAGAGACTCTTTCATAAGCCGTACAACACGAATGCGGAATGCCTTGCCCGGCTCTGTCTTTCCTCCTCAGTACAATTTACAGACATTTAAAACCAATGTGCATCGGAATCTCCTATCTTCTCTATCCCAATTTCCTTAATGCCCGCGCTGTGTAAATCACATTACACTTAAGAGTAGTCATATCCTCTTTAGCGCGTGTTAATTATAAAAAAAAAAAAAAAACATATCGGAAATCTCTTGTTTTAGGAAGGCATGATGCGAATCAATATCCTAACTCGACCCGGCGCTGTTCTTAGTTCTAGAAGAGTACTTCTTCGAGGATCCTGCAGATATTGACGAAACAGATATCACAAGATGTGAATTTAACCTCTTTTTTGAGTCCATGTGGTTAAAATAGTTGTATCCAAGTTTACCCAAGCCATTTGTTCTACCTATCTTATTACGTAATTATTGCAACTAAAAACAACTGCAAACGTACACTTTTAAATTAGCCATTCAGTCCCAAACCATGAGACGAAATTACTCTACAGCCTATACGATAGGGTAGCAACACCTGTACTAACCAGACTTTATTTTATATTAAAGGACTAACCCAGTATAACAATCCCTTTTAACATCTTAGGAATAATTCTACCCCTTAATTGCAAATTATACAGTTTTTCCCGTTGATCCTAATTAAGATTGATAGCTGTTTCATTAATTTATCCAGATATGCATATAAAACAATCGGAAAACCAAAATCTAACCTCCCTACCCCCGATGCAACTAAGCTCAATAAAAACCATACACAGTTGTTAAACGAGACTTAAAATTACTTAATCTACACACCAAACCGCACAAAATTAAAAAGCAAATCTCCTTTCTTTCGTGTCCTCTCGTAGGACATTCGCCTTTCGCTTTTCATTTCCAGCCTGACTGACTAAACTAATCCCCTCATGAATAAAAGTCCACATATTAAAAATACAACGACCCAATGAAAGTACCTAACCTAACACATAGACGGACACACACCGTACCGCATTAATCAGAGTCGGGGCGAAAGGATATACGCGATGTTTTTAAAATTAAACTCAACTTGATTGATGGCGCTCGACAACGACGACAATTGACTCTATATGCTTGGTGATGAATAAAATTCAGGCTAAGTAGTTAATAACATTGGTGGTTGTCGAATTTGATTACCTTGGTATATGGCTGCAAGCCAAACACCACCACACCACCGCACCAAACGGCGCAGCGTGTGAAAGCGAACGTATGCTGCTGTTGCCGCCCCATTCTCCGCAGCTAGCTCAGTTGGTGGTAAAATACATTTATATCCGCATAACATTTCAATCTTCTAATGAGATCTGAATTGGCCCGGCAGGAACATATTGACTATGAACTCTATTAAATCGCTGCTAACAAGGCAAGCAAACACATCAGAAGGGAGGATTTGGCAAAGAGTGAAACCCATAAACACCCTCATACGTATACGTTTAAATAATCTCAGTGTTATCACCCCAACCCAAGTGCAGGATGTGCTAAGGAGGGGGAAAACAATATTGTCTCTGCCAGAGGTCAGGGGAGGAATATTTTGTAAGGCCGGGATTAACTAAAAGCTTGTAAGCATTGATTTTGTATTCAAAAGTGCGTTTGAAGTGATTTGGGAAATCGGCTTAAAGCCTAATAAAGCTTGACAGTTCGATAACCAGATCTCTGGACACGGCTATTGGTTCGGGTCCAAGTCCAATCGGTCAAAAGTTGGCTGTATAATACTGCATAGAAAAACAGGGCCCGCCCGCCTTCCAGTTAAAGGAGGTCGATGAGTCTAGCGATTGAAACAACATCTGGAGGTTTTATAAATCTTTACTCACTGATGGCTCTAAAGGTGCTCCTACACAGTATGTAGCACACCACATACATATGCGGCTCTGACGTCAACAGAGAGTGTACAAAGAAAGCTTGTACACGGCATGTACCCATTGGGACCATTCGCTGACGTAAAAATGACGACAGTGCTACATATGTATGTGGCACATACCGTGTACTAGAACCTTAAGACCGGAAAGCAGGCTCTCCTAAACAGCAACGGTTACCTAGTCAACGAAGCATAGTATTTCCAGCAGCTGCTGAATAGGCATTATGATGTAGTGAATGTAATAGGCCGCAGTTCACCCTGAACTGTAACAGTTCCTCAGATCCAAATGGATGACCATCCAATCCATCCCAAGGACTCAATGCACCTTCTAGGAGTCACAGTCAATTCAGGAATCACATGGCAGGACCACATATCCTATATCGCAAGATCGGCGTCCGCTAAGTTGAGCTACCTATTTAGAGCAAAGAGGTACTTTAGCCCCAAGCAACTTCTCCTTCTCTACAAAGCACAGGTTAGACCAGACCTGGAGTATTGTTCCCATATATGGAGCTCGGCCCCGAAACATTTACTTAACCTATACTTGACAGTATACAGAGACGAGCAGTTCGACTTATTGGAGACCGTACACTCTTCTTCTATAGGTACTTCCATGGTAGATGTTCCAAAGAACTCAAAGACATTATCCCTCGAAATGCAACTTTTGGGCGCCCCACAAGACAGGCAGCTAATGCTCATGACCATACAGTACACTTGACAACCGAGAGGACACCAACTTTCCAAAACTCCTTCTGTTACAGGACAAGCAAACTTTGGAACTTGCTTCCTGGGGATATATTTCCAGAAGACTACAATTTGCAGCAATTTAAGTGCAGAACTAATATACATCTGCAAGCATCTCGGGGCGCTAATGAAGCGTTATAGGTTCGTCTTTCCCGGGATTAAACAAAAAAAAAAAAAAAAACCGCTGGCGGTCTAAAAAAAGTTAAAAAATAAATAGTTGGATATCTCTTTTTGGTACGAATGGAAGGAAGCTACAATTTTATACCGAGTCCGAATCGAACGTCTGAATTAGAAGCTTTTTGAGGATAGTTATACTCTCGGATTTTTGTGAGACGTTCGCGAGAGATGGCGCAGTGGAAAAACCCTTAAGATGAATTTTTGTTTTTC
This sequence comes from Cheilosia soror, assembly GCA_949372485.1. Classification (NCBI taxonomy): domain Eukaryota; kingdom Metazoa; phylum Arthropoda; class Insecta; order Diptera; family Syrphidae; genus Cheilosia; species Cheilosia soror. Next base: position 70,638,589 of record OX443561.1, on the reverse strand, counting down.
CGGGGTTCGAAGCTTGGACCTGCGCCATAAAATAAGTACAGGGAGTGATTTGTCAAGAAGAGAAACCACGTCCGGTCAATAAAGTATCAGCACCAAAGTGGACGCCTCTGAGGGTTTTCCAGCGGAACGCTTCATACTCGGAGGTGATGTTTTGGTAGTATACACATGCACCAAATCATCAACCATATGCTGGATCTGCAAAAAAAGATTGTCGAAGGTTTTGCAAGAAATATCGATATAAATCGCTGCTTAATATCGCATATATGACTTCCTATACGGTGCAATTTGACAATGCTGTTTTTGTTACCAAATCTAGTTCAGCTGCTTCTTTGCTGAATGACTGCCAAAAGGAATTGCCCCTGCTCAAGGAATGGAATGAAAAACAAAGGCCTTAGCTATAAACACGTGTGGAAGAAACATTTTAGAACTGACGGATTCAATGGGCCTTAGATTATTACCTACTTTATTATTGTAGCTAGGATTTTGTGTCCGGGGGGGCTTACTTCCAAATCTTACGAGGAATTCTTTAAATAAACAAAAACAAAAAAAAAATCAATTTATTGTTCTTAAACCGTATGTACCTACACGAAGGTACTATGTAAAGTTATTTTTTTACACATATTTTTTTAAAGACATCTTTAGCTTTTCCATTTCGTTCAACTGGGGGGAAGAGCTTGAAACGATGGTAGAACGAACCATGTCCGTAGGATTTATGCAAGGAAACAGTATAGACACTCATTTTTCATTTCATTGAATTTTTCGAAGATTCAATGATGGCCTGACATTCAAGGAGTTATACCACGTAGCCTATATGGACAATGAAAGATGCTATGCTTACAGAAAGCACTGTCAAATAACCTTAGAACGATGACAAAAATTCAAAGCATGGTCAGTATTGGCACCACCGGAGCAATGAGAACCAGCCCCACAGCGCCAGCGGGGCTAGAGGCTGTACTCAATTTTAAATCCTATAGATTTTTTGGTACAGTAACCTGCAGCAAACGCTGGTTTAAGGGTAGTGATGCGATTATATGAGAACACAAGCGTTCCCACTCTAGCCTCTCACTATCAACTCCGACTCTCACCTCCACGTTGGTGACTGGTGGGTGCCTAGTACCTCGACTGGAGATGGGGTAACCAACCCCTGTGGAAGGTCGTTGGTGGCAGCGAACGAGAGAGGGGGGGAGGAGTGTCTACGCACTAAGACACTTCCTCTTGTTTCAGGCGGCAGCGGATGAATTCCCTAGATGGAATCAACGGTGGCGTCTACAGTTCCGGTCAGGTCGAACTAAAGTGTAATCCCTGTATGAGCTGCTTCGACATATTTGGATACCAGGTCTATGGGGATCTCCAATACTGAGCCAGGGTGTTGGAAAAGAGTTGGTGGCGGACGAACCCTAAACAGGTCAACGGCAGCGCTCATATCCCAAAATTGGGTTACTGACATCGGAATATCCGACCCGCTGTCCTAGGGTCAAAACAGGGCCTGGCCCTCCAGGTTGGGGGTTGTGCCGTCGGGGTAACTTCCCGACCATGGAAAAAACTAAATAGTTATGAGAGAGACGCAACCAGCCTCGGATAACGGAACTCCTCAAATGGCAACCAGACCCGGAACGTCAATGGACTATGATTTAAGAGTATGTACCTGGAATGTAAGAACACTCTACACCCCAGGTGCCACTCAAAAACTTGAGTCTGTCCTCATGCGGTACAAGGCAGACATTACCGCGATCCAGGAGATACGATGGATAGGATCAGGCATGATGAAAAGAAAAGATTGCGACATTTATTACAGCTGCAACAAAAGGCTGCATGTATTAGGATGCGGATTCGTCGTGGGAAATCGGCTTAGGACAAAAGTTATTGACTTCAAGCCGATAAGTGATCGCCTTTCTGTGATCCGCATCAAAGCTACTTTCCAAAACATAAGCCTAATATGTGCACACGGCCCTACCGACGAGGCTGAAGATCCCATCAAGGAGGAGTTTTATGACCTCCTGGATGGAGCCTACGGAGCCTGTCCGGAGTATGATGTAAAAGTTGTACTCGGGGATTTCAATGCTAAAGTCGGAAAGGAAAACATCTTTGGCGGGTTAGTTGGTAAGCACAGAATCCACGAAACGACAACAGACAACGGCTACCGACTAATCGATTTTGCAGCAGCTCGTAATACGGTGATAAGTAGCACTAGGTTTCCAAGGCTAAGGATCCACACAGCAACCTGGCGCTCTCCAGACGGTCGAACCGCCAACCAAATCGACCATGTGCTAATCGATGCGAGGCACGCATCCAACATCCTCGACGTGCACACATTCCGAGGGGCAAACGTCGACTCTGACCATTTTCTTGTTGCGGCTAAATTCAGAGCTCGACTGTCCAACGAAAAGAAGCTGCGAACTGCCCAGAAGAAGAAATTCGACGTTGGACGCCTTAGCACACCTGGAGTAGCCAGAGCCTACAGCGAGCGCCTGAGTATGAAACTCTCCTCTGTGCACTCACCTACCACAAACGCCAACAATCAGTGGTGCCAGTATCGCGACATCATCAAAGAGGTAGCCGAAACCACCGTAGGGTACCAGCCACCCCAGAGAAAGAGCCCGTGGTATGATGATGAATGCGTGTACAGGAAAAAAGTGACAGAAGATGCACACAAGAAAGCGCTGCAGCGCAAAACAAGGGCAGCGAGAGAAGAGTATCGAGCCAGGAGAAGGGAGGAAAAGAAGATCCTGCGTAGAAAGAAGAGGGCTTACGCAGCTTCCCAGCTCAAGGAGATCGAAGAGTCGCGCGATCGTAATAACATCCGGAGGTTTTATAAAAAAGCTAAGCAACTGGCTGCTGGCTACAAAACCGGAACGCAGGCTCTTCGAGATAGCGAAGGGAACCTAGTCACCGAAGCGCAGGGAATAGTAGATGTGTTTAAGCAGCATTTCCAGCAGCTGCTTAATGGGCATCATGTAGAGAGAGTGATAGGGCAAGAAGAGAACCCACGTCCAGTCAATGAAGAACTAGTTCCACCACCTAGTATAGAAGAAGTTGGCTTAGCTATAAAAAAGCTTAAGAACAACAAGGCCGCAGGCTCTGATGGTCTACCAGCGGAGCTCTTTAAATACGGTGGTGATGTTTTGGTAGGGAGCATGCACCGAATCATCAACCAAGTATGGGTGGAAGAAAACATGCCCGATGACTGGACTATCAGCTCCATATGCCCCATCTACAAAAAAGGCGATCCTATGTCTTGCAAGAACTATCGAGGCATATCCTTGCTAAATGTCGCATACAAGATCCTATCCAACGTACTGTGTGAACGTCTAAAACCGTTCTGCAACACACTAATCGGCACGTACCAGTGTGGCTTCCGGCCCGGCAGATCGACTATAGACCAAATTTTCACACTGAGGCAAATCTTGGAAAAGACCAACGAATTTCAAGTCGAAACTCACCACCTATTCATCGACTTCAAAGCCGCGTATGATAGCATACATCGTCAGGAGCTCTATATGGCGATGGCCGAATTTGGAATCCCGGCAAAACTGATTCAGCTGTGTCGCGTGACGCTGGAAAACACGCGCTGCAACGTGCAGTTTGGAAGCTGCTCTTCCGAACTTTTTCAAACATGCCCCGGATTTCGGCAAGGAGACGCTCTATCATGCGACTTCTTCAATCTCGTACTGGAGCAGATAGTGCGCAGGGCAGGTGTCAACACGGAAGGCACTATCTTCAACAGGTCCATCCAGCTGCTTGGCTATGCGGACGATATTGACATCATCGGTCGCTCCCAGCGTGCCGTGATAGAAGCGTTCACGGCGATTGAAGAACAGGCGAAATCCGTTGGACTTGTAGTAAATGAGGACAAGACTAAGTACATGCTATCAACAAACAAACAAGCATCTGTCCACCGCCTAGGACAAAACGTCACTATTGATAGCAACAATTTCGAGGTAGTTAAGGAGTTCACCTACCTCGGAGTAAACGTAAACTCCACGAATGACACCCTAGTGGAGATCCGGCGAAGAATTACCCTAGGAAACCGTTGCTACTTCGGTTTGGCAAAACAACTGGGTTCAAAACTCCTAACTCGAAGGACGAAATGTGTGCTCTACAAAACCCTTATCCTGCCAGTTCTGCTTTATGGCGCCGAGTGCTGGACGATAAGCAAGAAGGGAGAGCTGATACTGGGCTCCTTCGAAAGAAAAATACTTCGGCGGATTTTTGGTCCTGTGTGCGAGGAGGGCGAATGGAGGAGAAGATACAACCGCGAACTCTATGAGCTGTACCAAGATGTGGATGTAGTTCAAAAAGCCAAAACACGTCGACTACATTGGCTCGGCCACATCGAGCGAATGGACAATAATGCTCCAGCCAAGAGGGTCTTCGAATCCCAGCCCCCAGGTTCGAGAAGACAAGGAAGACCGAACCTCCGTTTCAAAGACCAAGCCATCGCGGATGCCAGAGCGCTTGGTCTGGACAAGGAAGCAGCGTGCCCGGGATCGTAGAGGATGGAAGGCTGCAGTGTCTCAGGCAGAGACTCTTCACGGGTCGGGAGCCCGATAAGTAAGTAAGTAAAGTAAGTAACCTGCAGCAAACAGTGCCCTTCGGCTAAGCTGGAAACACAGGCTGACGGGCAGCAATGTATGCACGGACTACATTTTACTACTACGTGTTTTCCCAGCAGGGACGAATGGTAAGGCGATCAACCGATATCCATCTTTCTAATTTCGTCTGACATTTGTTTTAAATAAAATTCGTATAATTGAAAAGTGTAAACAAACTTCGACCGTACAGTCGCTACGACGATTATCCTTTCCTATCCTTTCCTATAATTATACTCTCGCTTCTGGAAGGCCATAGCCTTCTTGTAGTGTTACAATTACAAGTGTTTAAAGTGGCCCATCTAGCGTTCGCCTCTCTTGTGTAAGGTGTACATGTACACAAAGGGATCATCAACTTGTTCTGGAACAGCTATCAAACCTTGTCTCGCTAATTCGTCTGCTTTTATTTGTAATGCCTTCATGTTCCGGAACTCAGCAGAGCGATACCTTGTGCATGTGCTGTGTACCAAGAGCCTTGAGTTCTTCGCGATAGCAATTTAACCGGTCTCCTATTAAATACAAATCGTATGCCTCTCGTATATCGCGTAATACAAATCAAAAAAACTCTTTCTCACTACCTCTGTGCCAGACTGCGCGCACTGAACCAACCATTCTTTGACGACCTTAGCGACATCTCGGGCAGAGGGAAACAGGATCCGATCCGTTTTCTCAATTCCACAGGTTGGTTATAGGCACCGACCGGACCACATCCTTAATGTCGATAATGTTCTCTGTAATGCGTGAACCGATTTTGATTCTGGAAATTTCCCATGAAAGGTGACGTTGATACCATGGTTTATAAGTTCATACGGTCTTTGTAGGTGTATTGGTTCATGAGTTATAGGGGCGTGGCAGCTCCCATACAAAAAATGCATTCAAAATCTTATTCCCCGAAAACCACTGAATCGATTGAGTTCAAATTTACATACAATCTTAGGTATCGGCCCAGGAGTACTCCCGTGAAGATTGGTCAACATTGGACAAAGGGGCGTGGCACCTCCCATATAAAAAAAACATTCAAAATCTTATATCTCGAAAACCACTGAATCGATTGAGTTAAAATTTACGTACAATCTTAGGTATTGGCCCAACAGTATTCCTGTGGAGATTGGTCAAAATTGGACCTAGGGGCGTGGCACCGCCCATACAAAAAAAAAATAAAAATCTTATATTTCGAAAACCACCAAATTGATTGAGTTCAAATTTACGTAAAATCTTAAATATTGGACCAGGAGTATTCCTGTGAATATTGGTTAAAATCGGACCTAGGGGCGTGGCACTGCCTATAAAAAAACAACATTCAAAATGTAATATTTCGAAAACCACCGAATCGATTGTGTTCCTGTGAAGATTGGTCAAAAATAGATAAAGGGGTGAGGAGGCGTTATTCTTCGACAGTCATGGGAGCTACAGTTTCGCAAATTTTTAGCATTGATGCGCATTATCCTGATAGACAAGAATATTATGTAGGCAATACGAATCCTAAAAAACCAAGTGTTGTGAATACAGCAGGGCATTACAATAGAAACTGTTTACCATTGATTTAAATGAATTTGAAATTGATTTTTATATTTTCATATTTTGCACTACGAAGTGTGCAGGGGGTTCGCTAGTACTAAGTAAAAAACGTCAATGGAAAGTTTCACACGAAACGAAAATGTCTTTCGTTTTTGGAGCTACATGAAGTAAAAAAAAAACCGCCAAGTGCGAGTAGGTATCACTCGCGCACCGAAGGTTCCGTATACTTGGCCAGAGTGTCTTGCATATGTTCGTGTGTCAGTTCTTCTTTGATTTGATAGACCTAGGAACAAATTAAACAGTTTTTGTATAAAGAAAAATATATTTTTCACTAAATTAATAACTACTCCAAAACCAGTCAATCGCTATCATTTGCCGTTCAACTAGAGGTTGGAAATTCCTTTCGTTTTCGAAGTTACTTAATATGGCGCTACAGTCCTAAGTGGGCTGGGCCTCAACCAACAAGCGTCTCCAGACGGCACAATCTTTCTTTCAATCAATTATGTGTTTCAACCCTTAGTTGAATGGAGAGAAACCCATCCATACATGTCAAAAACATAGAATCATTAATGTCATTAATTGTCAACTTATTGTCTAGAGACAAATTCAATTGCGAATAAAACACGAATATTGTTAGAAGCGGAGCTCTCGATCTTTTATTACATTATATACTAAATTCCTTTGTTCATCAGTACATAGATACTTGCAAGAGTTCAAACCCAACCTAATTTTTTTTGGACAAGGAAACCCCTAACCTATTTTAATTACAAAAGAAACATTGGTCCTTCGAGCCGGATTGTGAATTGGCATTTTATTAATAATTCAATTTTATATAAAAGACATTATACAAATTGTGAGTTTTGTGCAAATCGGAATTCCCGCGTCGTGCAAATACATAAAAATTGGACAATTCTACAATCGAAATAGTATTGGTAAGTGAGTAATAGCTTGTAATATTATACATAATGACTGAAAAGAAAGAAATTAAATTATTAAAAAACGCCTTGACGATAATTAGCACGGATTTCATAAAATTCGGTGGTATGTCAGCTGCCAAGCGCACAAAAAATCACATCAATGGCCGCCTCACCGTCCTTGAAGAGAATTTTCAACAAAGCGTGATAAATAACGAAAAGCTGGTCAGTGCATCTGCAGATGATTCAGAATCAGTTAAGGAGTTTGAAAAGGTTTTTGAAGAAATTCGAGAAACTTACCTGAATTATAAAACCGAACTGCTAGATAGTCTTGATAAAATTGGAACATCTTCATCCACCGTTATACATACCGCTATTCAAAATGAACTCCGTTTGCCACCAATTAGTTTGCCAACGTTCTCAGGCAGTTACGAACATTGGAGGGACTTTCACGACCTTTTCGTCTCGTTAGTGCACAGTAATGCATCCTTAAGCGAAGTGCAGAAACTCCATTATCTCAAATCGAGTCTATCAGGGGAGGCTGAGCGGTTACTTCAGCATTTGAATATAAGCAATGGCAATTATGACAAAGCGTGGTTAATTCTCACAACACGTTTCGACCACAAACGAATTCTTGTCAATGCACAACTAAAAATGCTTTTTGGACAGCCAGTTCTGCACATTGAAACGGCTCCGGGGTTGAAAGCAGTGTTGGATACTTCCACAGAGTGCTTGCACTCACTTAAATCTCTGGACATTCCGGTAGATCAGTGGGATACTATTATAATATACATAATTTTACAAAAACTACCCCTTTTTACGCAACAGTTATGGGAAGAAAAATTAGGAGCAAAAAGGGAACTCCCGGTTTTTAAAGAATTTTCCGAGTTTCTCGAAACAAGGTTCCGTACGTTGGAGGTAGTCGAGCAACAGATGCCAAAGTCCAGCCAAATGGCTCCTAGAAGCTCCTACCCCAAGGGTTCAGGCCATGTTACCAAAACCTCTTTCCATGTTAGGCAAAACAGAAAAGAACAATATCGCTGTTGTGTGTGCAATAAAGGCCAACACTCACTTCGTAACTGCATTCGGTTCCTAGATATGGATATCTCCAACCGGTGTAACACTGTTGATAAAATGGGGGTGTGCAGGAATTGTTTAGCCTACAGCCACACAATAGAGCAATGTAACAGCCAAGCACGTTGTTATTACTGCCAAGAAAAGCACCATTCGCTACTTCATCTCACAAACAGCCCACACACTCATCAATTACATAACGCACCCTCCCACAGTTTACACACAATACCAGAAATATCAAACAATAGTCATCAGACACCTAACACTAACGCAATATCCCTCTCACACACATCCTCTCAACCGTCCAATACACAAACGCAGGCCCATATGGCATCTATGCAGCCAAACACATGTCATCAATCAACAATAGTAAGCCCCAATGCCTCAGAATTTTACCCCAACGAACCTTCCACCAGTACAGCCGCGTTAAATAATTACCACGCGCAACAAACGTCGAACACACAGGTGCTTTTAGCAACGGCCATGGTCAATGTAAAATCAACATCGGGAGACACCGTGAAGCTAAGAGCCCTAATCGATCCAGGTTCCGAAGCCACATTTATCACCGGATCAGCGGTTCAACTCCTAGGTCTTCGTTGTAAGCGTACATTTATCGAAGTCTCAGGGTTGGGAAAGGTAAATAGTGGAGAATGCCATAGCTATGTTGACATATCCTTCGGGTCATTATGCTCGACATACGAAGGGCACACCCGTGCGTTCATCTTCAAATCTCTAACTGGCCTTCTTCCGACCCAAAAGATCGACTTTAGCAAATGGACGCACATCACTGGTCTTACGTTGGCTGACCCTTCATATCACACACCTGCAAATGTGGACCTGTTACTTGGAAGCGACGTCTATGCCGATATACTGCTGCCAGACGTCATACGGGAAGAGAGGTTTTTCGCTCCAATAGCACAAAAAACCCAACTTGGATGGATTTTGTTAGGCAAGGCACCTGTTGAATCTCCAAGAACTATACGAAGTTTCGTCCAAGTTTTCGATCTCGATAACCAGCTTAGAAAGTTTTGGGAAATCGAAGAAGAGCCCTTTCAGACATACGAAACCGAGGAGAATAAGGCGTGTGAAAACCATTTTCTCCGAAATACTATACGATTGGCTGACGGCCGTTATCAAGTTTGTCTGCCCTTTAAGGGCAACGTTTATCCAGTTTTGGGATCAGCACACCAAGGGGCACTTAAGCGATTCTACCAAATTGAGAGGAGATTTAAAGTCAACGCTGCGCTACACGAAGAGTACAAGAAATGTATGGAAGAATATATAACACTTGGGCATATGAGCGAAGTAATGAATCCAAATGAGCTAATATCAAAACCTTACCATTATTTTATCCCCCATCACGCAGTCTTCAAAGAATCCAGTTCTACAACCAAGTTGCGTGTGGTTTACGATGCCGCTTTCAAAAATTCTTTTGGCTCTTCACTGAACGACTGCTTGATGGTGGGACCCAAAACTCAAAATAATGTGATAGATATCATATTAAGGTGGAGAAAACATCGTTTTACATTCACAGCCGACATGGAAAAAATGTACCGTCAAATTAGGATGGACAGAAGGGATTCAAATTACCAGCTTATCTTTTGGAGGGAGAACTTTGAACAACCAGTAAAGACATATCGCCTGGAGACAGTTAGATTTGGAACAGCTTCTGCCCCTTACCTCGCGATTAGAGTACTTCAAAAACTAGCAGATGACGAAGAGAAGAATTTTCCTCTAGCGGCCCCTATTCTTCGTTATGACACGTACGTGGATGACGTAATAACCGGAGCTGATACTATCGAAGAAACCCTAGAAAAGAGAGATCAGATAAGGAGCCTTCTTGCATCGGCTGGTTTTTACCTTCGGAAATGGACAAGCAACACAGAAGAGCTTCTATGTCATATACCAACTGAGGAACGAGAAGTAAATTTTTCACTTCCATTTGATGAGGGTAGTCAAGTTAAGACACTCGGAATGAAATGGTTGCCAGTGTCTGACTCTTTTACGTTCGAAGTAGCACATTTTGAAGATAGCGAAGTTACTAAAAGAACCATGCTGTCGTCAATAGCCAAATTATTTGATCCAATGGGTTGGATTTCTCCATGTATCATAAAAGCTAAGATGATGATGCAGAGTCTCTGGGAGCGAGGTCTTGAATGGGACAACCCTATCCCACCAGAACTCAAATACCAATGGATCATGTTTCGAAAAGAGCTGCCTGAAATCGAAAAGTTGCGCATTCCAAGATGGATTTGTACTGATAACCAAAATACTAACATAGAATTACACGGTTTTAGCGACGCTTCTGAAAAAGCCTATGCAGCGGCAATTTACATGCGCGTGCTTGATCAGCAGAAAAGGATTCGTATGCACCTTCTAATATCAAAAGCCAAGGTAGCTCCTCTTAAGCCAGTAACACTCCCTCGACTGGAACTATGTGGCGCCGTTTTGTTGGCTAAACTGCTCAGTGAGACAGCTCGGGCATTAAGGCTGAAGGATATATCAATCTACGCATGGACAGACTCCATGATAAACTTATGCTGGATAAAGTCAAACCCATCCAGATGGGATGCCTTCGTTTGTAACAGAGTGGCTGAAATCCAAAAGCTCACGAACATAGACAGTTGGAGACATGTTGCTTCTGAACATAACCCAGCAGACTTGTCGTCGAGGGGTGTTTTCCCTTCCTCATTGTTGGATAACTCCCTATGGTGGAACGGACCTAATTTCCTGCTTGACTCTTGGTTGATAACATTTCCAGACCAGCCAACTTGTTTCGACACTGAAGAAGGAAAACGTGTAACCAAAGCACATTGCGTCACAATAGAGGAAAATGCCGTTTCAAAGGCGGTCCTAAGACACTCAAATCTATCCAGATTAATCAGGGCAATAGCACAATGTAAGCGGCTGGCAGCCAACGCACGCAGTTTGCCTCAAAACAAGAATATGGGCCCGCTTTCACCGTCGGAGCTACAGACAGCACTCATGACAGTAGTCCAAATTGTACAAGGCGAAATGTTTCCTGCGGAAATGAGAAATAACTTCGGAAAAGCACGAGGGTTAAAGGCACTAAATCCTATCATAGACGACAAAAATATACTTAGAGTCGGAGGCCGACTTGAGAATTCTACACTACCCTATGAACAACAACACCCTATACTATTAAGTCCAAAGCACCACTTTACCCAACTGATACTAAAAGAAGCACACGAAAGAACTCTACATGGAGGAGTTCAAAAAATGGTAACGTACCTGCGCCAAAAATATTGGATATTCAGCGTAAAAAACACGGTAAAAAAGTACATCCACAGCTGTAACATATGCTTCCGATATAGAGCACAACCGATGAGACAACTAATGGGACAACTTCCTTCATCTCGAGTAACAATTACCAGGCCTTTCAAACACTCAGGTGTAGACTACGCCGGGCCCATCGATATAAAGACATGGAAAGGCCGTAATGCAAAAACACTGAAGGGATACTTCTCAATTTTCGTATGTATGGCCACAAAAGCAGTGCACATTGAAGTCGTAAGCGATCTAACGACCCAATCATTTATCGCTGCGTTTAGAAGATTCACTGCAAGAAGAGGTTTGTGCGTGGCGCTCTACAGTGATTGTGGCACCAACTTCATAGGCGCTAATACAGAACTACAAAAGTTGCTAGCCGCAGCCCAATTTGACTGGAAAGCTTGTGCTGAATCTCTCGCTAACGATGGCACAACATGGAATTTTAATCCACCTGCTTCCCCTCACTTCGGAGGATTATGGGAAGCAGGTGTGAAATCAATAAAATTTCATTTAAAAAGAGTCGCCGGTAACCAGGTACTGACATATGAGGAACTCAGCACGCTTCTGACACAGATCGAAGCATGTCTAAACTCGAGACCTCTGTGCCCAGTTTCCGAAGACGCCAACGATTTGCAAGCCTTAACGCCGAGTCACTTCCTTATAGGGGAACAATTAATATCACCTCCACAGACGGAATACGACTTAGAAAAAAGCACTTACCTCGAAAGGTGGAAAAGAGTTCAAGGGAGTGTCCAAAACTTTTGGAAAAGGTGGAGCAACGACTATCTAACACGACTCCAACAACGACCGAAATGGACTCAGACCGAAAAACATGAGCTCGGAGAAGGAGATCTGGTGTTACTCAGGGATGAGAAACTTCCCCCATCCAAGTGGATTCTAGCGCGTATTACCCAGCTACACCCAGGAAGAGATAATCTTACGCGGGTTGCGACAATAAAAACCCAATCTGGCGAGTTCAAGCGACCTATCACTAAATTGTGCCCACTTCCCAGCAACAAAACAAGTCCCGACGAATCGATCATTTAATTTACCACACTTTAAACTCCAGTAAAACATTTACCCAATACAAAATACCCAACGAATAAACGCAGTCACTCCGACATTACATTTAACATACGCACTTTCTCACAATCCAAACAAACAAAAAAAAAAAAATAAATAAAAATAAAAAATAAAAAATTATAAACAAATTTCTAATCCCAACACAAAACTAATTACCACATTCACGCTAAATAATGAGGCAAAATAATATTAAATGAAATCAAAACAAAAACTGACCACTACACTACGTCATCAATTTTCCCCATTTCACACTAAACATTGCATTACCCAATCGATTATCGATAATATTTACAATCACTCAAAATCTAATCGCTCCGCTATACGATTGCTATATTACGTTTAAAACTGTATCTATAGTTATAGTACAAATCAAGCAATAATTCAACAACACGATAGCTCAACACAAACAAATACATATATTATAATTATATACCTTCCACCACCAATCTTCTTCACCAAACACAAACATTTTTGACCCGAAATTTAAACATAACATAATTTAGTAATAAAAATAACAATTATTAACCACAACCGGCCATAAAAACTCTAAAATAAAAACACCGCCGCCACCATCTTAAACAACTTCAACTGGAAGAATCAAGAATGCAATGAAACCGCAAACTGCTCTACTCATTAATAATGATACAAACGAGAAAGAGAGAGAGAGCGTATTGGTCAATGTCATAAAATTCAGTCAATCATCAAGCTAGCTATTACTCACTAGGGCTTATATTGTTGATTCATTTCTTACTAATGTTGTCTTGTTCACAGCCATTTTATCGAAGAAACAGCAATAGAACGAGAATCGAGAGTACAACAAAGCTACATCGACAGTGTGATCTTCGAACTGAGCCACCGATTGTACTAGATGTACTAGATCAGCTGCATGTTAGAGATGGGATTTATGAACTGCGTTCACGGCCGGGGAGAATGTTGTAGATCATTATAAATATTATATTTCAATCAATTATGTGTTTCAACCCTTAGTTGAATGGAGAGAAACCCATCCATACATGTCAAAAACATAGAATCATTAATGTCATTAATTGTCAACTAATTGTCTAGAGACAAATTCAATTGCGAATAAAACACGAATATTGTTAGAAGCGGAGCTCTCGATCTTTTATTACATTATATACTAAATTCCTTTGTTCATCAGTACATAGATACTTGCAAGAGTTCAAACCCAACCTAATTTTTTTTGGACAAGGAAACCCCTAACCTATTTTAATTACAAAAGAAACAGTCCCCTTCCAGTTGGGTGAGCCACGTGAGTCGCGGTCTTCTTCTACTGCGCCGTCGTCCCTCGGAATTGAATTCGAAATACTCCGGGCCGGAGCGTTCGCGCTCATTTGGTCTACATGACCCAGCCACCTCAGTCGTTGGATATTCGAACCTTCGTTTACGAAGTTATAAAGCAAAACGTTCGTTCAAGCGAAAACTATTGAACGTTTTTATCTTTGAGAATTCCACTCCAGGAATTCAAAATTTACCCCTGATCAGAACAAAAATATTCTTTACTTCATTTACTCAAAAAATTGTATGTACTTTGAAAAAATCTGAGCACGTTTAAGGCTGCCTTTAAATTTTTAATCTGTAGGATAGCAGATTATCTCTTTACTCGATTATTGTCGTGGATACCATGAACTATTAGGGCGCAGTATGTAGCGCAGTGGTTAGTGTGCTGGACTACTGTGAGAGGGATCCCAGGTTCCAGATCCCAATTTACATCTTAAGGTTTTTTTCTACTGCGCCACCTCTCGCGAACGTCTGACAAACATCCGAGAGTAAGACTGTCCTGAAAAAGCTTCTCATTCAGCCGTTCGGACTCGGCATCAAATTGTAGGTCCCTTCCATTCGTCCCAAAAAAATAGAAACTCACACAAACGAATGGTTGCGAGAAGCTAGGCCTAGGGTGTCTTCCGCCTGTTGCGCCATCTATTTGTTTATTTATTTTACCATGTATTATCGAAATTCTGCGAATTTCCAAAATGCATCTCAAGTTTAATGACATTCAATTTCAATTCAAATAGTTTTCCTAATTTCTTTTTTCAAACTTGATGCCATTTTGTATCGACCAAACCGATAACGAGCCGAAACTCCGCGTAAAATAAATTGATTTAGTGCGCGACCAGAATTCACAAATTTCTCTTCGTGGTTAAAGCATGGAAATGGAAAAAAAAATATTCCCTTATAAAAAAAAATCTCTGCTCTTATATATTTCCATAGCAAAGGATTCAGGCCATTAAGTCCCGGAAACGTCTACAAGAACTTCAGCTTCTTTTGTGTCCATACACAAATAACCAAACTGTCACACAGCAAGAGAGAGAGAATGAGAGCGAGCAATGACATAGTCGTTTGCCTAACCGATGTCATCGTGTGCACAACAACCCGTCAACCCTTCCGCCCAATAAATTAGCAATTTTAACAAATTTTTCGAAAATTTTAAAATACACGTTATGCGCCGCACCCACAGAGCCAATCTGGGGTTTTTCAAGTGCGCACTAATTTCCTCAGCTTCCGTTTGCCATTTATCCTGAGATGGAATTGTTGTCATTACAACCCCTTTGCCCGAACCAATCCGAAAACGAATACCGGAACTCGGGGTTTCTTCCTCTCGAATAATTGGATAATGCGGGCGATTTAAAATCGTTGATTTTAAAATCTTGCGTGCGATGTGAGTGTCCTGCTTCCGCTGTTGAATACCGTTTTCTTTTTTTAGCTAAAAATTTTCATTAAGTTAAGTGATGGTCGTATTGGACCGGGGTTTTTTTTTATTATGCCAAGAGGGGGGTGATTGGTTTTTATTCTTGTCAATTGAATTACGGAATGGGATAAAGGATAAATCGTTTCCCTTGTATTCGAGATCCTCTCTCGGGGGGTGATTCAATCTTCCGCACTAGGGATTTTTAGTGCTGTTTTGTTGTCGTCAGAAGTCAGTTTGCAAATTGTTACACTTTGTGATTTATTTAAGTTCAAATCAACAAAAAAATTGATTTGCTTCCATTTGCGATAATTTGACAGAGAATTGTTTGTTTTTTTTTTTTTTGTCGGAGATAAACTATTATTGTACTCGTGTGTTCGGTTCAATGGATGGATACACTAAATTTGAACAAAGGTGGGGCTTCCTTGCCGATACTTTTCCGGATGATTGTTTAACCTTACAAATAGTGCAGAATACTTATTGTCTGGCTGTACACTACAGTGTACGCACAAACGCTTTGCCAACTAAGCTATCTGCAAATGTCTATGGCCCCTATTGTGAGTGTCGATAGTTAATCGTTGATCGACAACTGTCGATCGATCGAGAATTGTCGATCGATCGAGAACTGTGATTGTCGATTGTGATCAATATTCGTCGATTTGAGAGTCGTTTGTAGACGATTACAAATGTCTGATCTCTTGGAAGTGAAAACATTTTGTGCGTACGAATAGCTAAAAATCAATCGACGCAATCGACAATTATCGTGACGATCGCTGATCGACAATCACAATAAGGGCCTACATCTCTGTTCAAAATTTATATTATTATGTACCTATGTATGTATATGTATATAAAAATGAAGATCACGACTCACTGACTCATCAACACCCATCCAAAACCATTTGCTCTAGAAAGCTGGAATTTTGCACAGAATTTAACCCCTAAAGGGGAAAAAGGGGGGGTCAAAGTTATTTTTCATCCGATTGACTTTAAACACGGTTTGCGTACTCTATTATAAAAAATAATTTCTCAGATTTTGGAAATTTTGCTTGGGGTCTGAGTTATTGCCGATTACCCCTTTTAAGGGGGCATTTTTCAAAACTCACGAACCGTTCGTCGTATCAATATGAAACTTTGTAATGCGTGCCAACCTCTGTCGCCGTTGAATATGCTTATCGCTTTATCTAACTCCACCGTACGTACTCCAAGGATATTCAAGCGGAATACTGTAAGAACGGGGTCATACTGCTAGAAAGTGGTACACATCCTCACGCTCTTTCTGGTTGTTTCACAGTATAGGAAGATCTGGGCGGTATGGACTATAATTAAGGATTTGCTGGCTAAGAAATATGTTTTGTGCCGTAGATAGTGGCTCAGTCTGCAATACATAGTATGATCTGTGTTCAGATGTGAGCGCTTTACTTACAAATTGATCATTATACTCTTTGACTTACTTTCTCCAATATGCTGTTAATTTTTTAGAGATACTATCTACTCCTTAGGTAGTTAGGTACTTTCTTAGGTATGTTTCCTTCTTGATGTGTAGAGGGAACTAACTGACTATGAACTACCTAATCTCTGTGTACCAAATCCTGAGGACTGCGCGAGCGAAGCCGCGGGAAAAAGCTAGTCCGACATAAATTTGCGGAACTGTAATAATTTAATTGGTAAACTGTTGGACAGTCTGTTTGTGATAGATCTTTCGCATATTGTACATTCCCCTTCGTTAGATTTTCCAGAAAATATTCCTTTACCATTTAGTCAGACCCCAACAGTAGAAAGTTGTTTGCCATGAAATGAAATCTACCAACTAACCTTTAATTGCAATGGAATGGCGAACAATAAAAAATAGCTTGTAAAAGCATCAATAGTTTTAGAAAAAGCTACACAACTAAACCTTGCCCTAAAGTCGGAGGGTCATTTAAGAACTTCATACATAGCGTAACGGGTACAGTAGTTGGTACCCATAAGGAAATTTTGACTTTAAACAAATGTAGACTTGTTATTTTAAATGCGATATTAAAATGTTATACATTTATATATTCCCTAAGGAATTTTATTTTTATTTGAAATTAATAAAAATTAAATTAATAATAAATGTTGCACTTACCTATTATTAAAAAAACTAAAGAATCAATCAGTTATTGCCAATAATTGAAAATAATATGGCTTTTTTATTTAATATACATATTAGCAAATAATATGAATATTTAAACTTACATTAATAATATATAACATAGCCCCCTCATGTAGCTGACCTCCCCGTGGTGGGGGGCGGGCAACATGTCTAAAAGAGCCTCGGATATTGCCAAGCCTGTCAACATAGGGCGCCCTTTGGAGCCAGGCCTGAAGGGTGGCAGTTTGCGAGCGTCTGGTTGACGGCTTGTCACGCTCGGTACTCGGCCGGGTTTAACCCGAAACGGCTACGAGCTTCCTATCAATGGTCTCGCAAACCATTATGGGGGTCAGATGGTGGTTGCGCTATGCACCAATAGGGTAGGGACATCGACTTATGATAGGCACGTGAAACATCTCTTCGCTCATGGGAAACGACCTGGAGCTTGTTGGGGAAGCTAGATATAGTTGGTGTTTCCTCAACAAAGCAAAGGGGTTCTGGAACTGTGGACCTTGCGAATGGGTGGAAACTCTTCATATTGGGAGTAGCACCTTCAATGTCTGGTCAGGCGGGAGTGGGGATACTCACAAGTCCCAGGCTGCCAGACAGAGTATTGGAGTGGATACCATTAGGAGGGAGAGTTGCGGTCTTAAAGCCAAACCTTAAAAGATCAACTCTAGCTCTAGTGCAGGTGTATGCACCGAATCTGGAGTCAGGGTACGCAGCTTTCTTAGATGAAGTTGATGCAGCCCTTGAAAAGGTTGCAGATATGGATTCTTATATCCTGATGGGCGATTTCAATGCTCACTTGGGTGTGCATTTCTCCACACGGGGCAACGCGATTGGTAAACACGGTGACTCCGATCAGAACGCGAACGGAGAGAAGGTATTGGACTTTTATTGTTCAAATGTAATGTCCATTATGAACACATTCTTACCACACAAAGCGATCCATAAATACACATGGTACCGTAGAAGTCTGCAGCAGAAATCGCTGATAGATTTCTTTGTGGTACCGTCGGTCATGTATTAAAAGAATGGTTTGTGATGTTCGTGTGTTGAGAGGGGCTGAACTGTCAACTGATCACCACCTGGAACCTGGTGTTGTGCAAATTGTATCTCAACGATCAAATACCTATCCTGCCAAAGCGTAAACCAAGAATGGTTACGCGCATACGGTGGGAGGGGCTACAGAACGATGAGATACGGGAGGAATTTGCACAGCAGGTATCTGAAAGGTTTGAACAAATTCGCCAAATGTTCCATTGAATGTAGAGGAAGAATGGCAGTTGTTTTCACCAGCAGTTATTGCCTCTGCAGTACATGTTTGCGGAGTGAAGCGGCTCGGTGTGGCGGTGATGAGAAAAGAACAGCGTGGTTTAAAACGCCCGGAGTTCAAGAAGCCATCAGAGAGAAGAAGAAGGCGTCCAAGGTCTGGATTCACTTGGGGGACTCTCCTTCTCCAAACCGGTACATTGAGAACTTGCAAATTGGCTATTAAAGCTGCCAAAGAACAGTCTTGGAAAGAGTTCGGCGAAAAATTGGACCGTGATCACAGATCTGCAAGCAAGGTGTTCTGGCGGACCATGCGCCGTCTTAGAGGAAGGAAGTGGAACATTATCGAAGGAGTCAAATCCAAAGATGGTACACTTCTTTATAATGAGGAGGACATCTTCCGCAGATGGAGCGAGCACTTTTCCGAATTGCTGAATCCAATCCAGGGCATTGAGGATGACAGACCTATTGCCTGGAGCAGGGCGGAACATAGTCCCACGGTAGAGGAAGTCACTTTTGCGATCAAATCTCTAAAAGCTGGCAAATCTGCTGGAGTGGATGAAATCCGGCCAGAAATGCACAAGGCCTTATGTAAAGAGGGAGTCAAATGGCTCTCTCGTGAAATTAAAGTGGCCTGGTAATGCGGGGAAACACCCAGTGATTGGCAGATTGGGGTAATTGTGCCCCTTTTCAAGAAAGGGGATAAAAGGGATTGCTCCAATTACAGGGGTATATCACTTTCAAGTCTCCAAAGAAAAGTATTTGCCAAGGTGCTGGAAACGCGTTGCAGAGCTGTCTCCTCTCCTTTTCATTACTTATATTGACTGAATATTACAGCGCAGTCTTGGCGAAGAACGTTTCGAATTGGGAGATCTGAGAATGAGTTATTTGCTCTTTGCTGATGACTTCGCCATCCTTGGGGTCCTCTCAGACTGAACTTCAATGCGCACTGGAACTCGATCAGTTTGTAGCCATTTGTGTTGAAGCTGTGCAATGCACTCTGCATCTGCATGTTAGTGGAGTCCAATTGAAACAGGTGGAAAAGTTTAAGTATCTCGGGGTCTTATTCACGAGCGATGGAAGGAGCAATGCTGAGTTTTCTTGTAGGATTTGTCAGGCTGGATCAATTTTGAGATAGCTTAGTTATTCTGTTACTAGAAGGACTGAACTTGGTGTCAGCTAAGTTGTCAGGCTTTAACTCGGTGTTTGTTCCAACTCTTACCTATGGTCATGAGGTTTGGGTAATAACCGAAAAAATAAGATCGCGAATACAAGCTGCCGAAATGAGATTCCTCCGCTGTTTAACTGGCGTGACCGGTGGTTTGGTTTGGCCATATTAAACTCATTACCCCGACCAGGATCCCACGACCTGCTATGGAATCCATACCATCAGGCAGGCGTCCTCTAGGTAGATCTAGGATGAGATGTTTAGACCACCCTACACCCGCGACCCACTTAATGGATAAGCGGACCATCAAAAATTAATGAACCTTCTTATTCATGTGTTAATATACAGTTTGGACAGGTCCTTACTCCTTAGTCAACTGCCTGTCATTGTTGGTTCCAAATTAGTTTTTGCCCTTTTCTACTTGAGCGCGATACCTAAAGCGACGTCTTCCCCTGTACTTTCTGGATTAGAACCGAAACCTTTTTGAAGCGGATCATCAGTCACCAATAGCATACTAGCCGCATTGGACGATTAGCTCAGATCATAGAATTACAGCTGTTAAATTGCTCTTGTTCGTAAGTTCGCCAAAGAATTTTGTGTTCGAAATGACCAAGGATATTTTTACCCGCCTTTTGCTTCTGTCTGTCCCAATATTTCGAAACGCGCGAGTGGCAGCTGGCTTCATTTTGCCATTGGGTTTGCTCCAGGCTCTGGCGTACTGAGTGAACATTTTTCCATTTGCGAGCTTGCGGTTTTACCGCGACTTAAACCGCATGGGTAGATTGGACAATTAGTTCAAGCCCAATGGCAGGGGCGGTCTAACTGATCTAATAAATCTCAACCAAAACAGGGAACAATTCACGGTATCAAGTGTTAAAATTCTTACCTATAGATGTACGATGTACCATCTAATACTGAACTCAAATGACGTCAAACCATTAGCAGATACATACTCTATCGTCTATCCATTTCACTTTCAATCCGATGTCATAACTCAAATGACTCGCTACCCTCGTAATTAAAACCTTTTCGAGGACATTTCTCAACGGATTAAGTGCTTTGTTCGCCTTTCACCATCAGCATCATGTCGGATCCACACACTAAATTATGTCCCAGACTGGGACTTCCTCTCTTCCTATCCAGGCAATCCAACCAGCTAAAGTTGCCGGACAATTGATTTTTTTATTATCAATTTTTTCCATATACAAAATTTATTTACTATTTCCGGATCGAGCTGACCGACCGACGGACGGACGGACGGACCGACAATCAACAAAAAACCCAAAAACGAACAAGAATAAAATAATTTCTCTCTTCATAGTTTGATGATTTTCCGGTATTGGAATTTTCATAAAAAAAATTGAACATACAATTAACAATAGCAAAAGGAAGTGGAAATAAAAAGAAAATCCTAACAAATGTAACAATAATACGGGAGTTTTACTTTTACTGACTTTTCCGATGTGTGTCTCTCTACTTCGGATGGACAGGGCACCCAAACCCAACAAGCATAGAATGACGACCGGCGACTGTATGTAGGCTAGAAGTACTGAATAAAAGTCAATCAATGACATCCCCTTCTATTGTATCTAATGGCATACAATAAAGGGCTCTTATGGGAAGTTACATTGTATCTATCTGTCTCGGAACTATATTTTTTGTGAGGGGGAGGCGAGTACGAGAACTGAAGAAAGAATAACTATTTTACTGCGCAAAGACGATTAGCTTCGTTGTTTGTGTAGAGAGTTTGGTCATCATGATGAGCTCCGAAGGCGCAATAAATCTTTCAAAATCAATTTTTTTCTTCCTCGAGGGTATTTTTTATTTTTTTTTGTTTTTTAAGCCTTGGCCCGAATCACTGCAGTCAGCAAATCAAGAGTGTATTATGCTGTTTTCACTTAAATGAATAAAAAAAAAGAGGAAAAGAATGCGGATGCAAGACGAGAAACGAAATTAAGCATGCGATTGCTTAATCGGTGTCAAAAGGAAGGGGTTTTACTGGAAATGATGCGTTAGGGGTTGAGATCAATTTGTTGCAAAGGCAATAATAATTAATTGAAAAGAGGAGAATTTGGGGAATATGTACCATACTTATATTTATACGGCTTATGGAGGACAGGAAGTGAGTCAATATTTGGGATGAATCTATCATTTACCAATTACTGTCTATACTATTAGACTCTGACGGGAAATGAAATAATCACCCCTATTCCCGTTGGCGTTTGTCGTAAACGCCTCGTATTTCACTTCGTTTTTTAGTCGATTTTTGTAACATTTTTTAAACAAATGAATTGAAATAACGGTGAGCACATAAAAACGAAGCAAAACAGTTAACAAAAGTTAAAACAAAAATCTGCACATTGTTTTACAACGATACGAAACATGAGTCGTATACGACAAACGCCAACGGGAATAGGGGTGAATATTGTGATAAAAAACAGCAAAGTGTAGCAGGAGCAAAAAGGCAGCCAATCAGTTTGAGTACAGAATGCAGAAGAAGGAAACAAGTTTATTGAAAGTGGCATTTAAAATAGGATCGGTTCACAGAAAACTAAATGACAACGTTCAGAAAGGTTAATACATATAACGCTTACATAAAGAGATTGTGTTCAGCTGACTTTAGGTATAAGATTTCATTCTGAAAACATAATATTTGCATGACAGGTCAGAGGTTTTTACTTAAGTAGGTACTAGCTGTATAACCGGCCGGCTTTGGCCGTGCTCAGAGATCTTCTTGTCTATCACAACAATGCATATCTATTAATGTTCCAAATTAAGCAACTTTATTGCCCATGAAAATAGCTTTGGAATGTTTTTATTTCTGTATAGAACGTGGTAGTTAAGGAGTTCACCTACCTCGGAGTAAACGTAAACTCCACGAATAACACCCTAGTGGAGATCCGGCAAAGAATTACCCTAGGAAACCGTTGCTACTTCGGTTTGGCAAAACAACTGGGTTCAAAACTCCTAACTCGAAGGACGAAATGTGTGCTCTACAAAACCCTTATCCTGCCAGTTCTGCTTTATGGCGCCGTGTGCTGGACGATAAGCAAGAAGGGAGAGCTGATACTGGGCTCCTTCGAAAGAAAAATACTTCGGCGGATTTTTGGTCCTGTGTGCGAGGAGGGCGAATGGAGGAGAAGATACAACCGCGAACTCTATGAGCTGTACCAAGATGTGGATGTAGTCCAAAAAGCCAAAACACGTCGACTACATTGGCTCGGCCACATCGAGCGAATGGACAATAATGCTCCAGCCAAGAGGGTCTTCGAATCCCAGCCCCCAGGTTCGAGAAGACAAGGAGGACCGAACCTCCGTTTCAAAGACCAAGCCATCGCGGATGCCAGAGCGCTTGGTCTGGACAACTGGAAGCAGAGTGCCCGGGATCGTAGAGGATGGAAGGCTGCAGTGTCTCAGGCAGAGACTCTTCACGGGTCGGGAGCCCGATAAGTAAGTAAGTAAGTAGTATAGAACGTGCTTTGCCTAAAACTGCCCAAATTTTGTAAAATACTCCAAACAGACAGTACATGTATCTACAATAACTTTGTTCTATGAGGGGTAAGTCTCGTTTCCAATCATTTTGCAAAGTACTTTGTTCGGACAATGCACAACAATGTTTCATAAATTTTACAATTTATGGATCTTTGGATGCACCCAATCCATGCCCTTTTTACAAAAATTCAGTTTGAGATTGTTTCAAAATTTAAGCTCAATCGGTTCAATGGTTTTTGAGTCCATAGCATAATCCGATTGGGCCTCCGCACACGAGACTAATTCTGCCGGCATAAAACCGATTTTGTCGGCGAGGGGACTGAAGTGAGGGGAAACAAACGGAATAAAATGTTCTGCCGAGTTTGAGCGGTTGAACAAGGCATAAAACTAATACATACACAATTTTCAAAAAAATTCAATTGTGAAAATAATACTACACAATGAAAAGGGGTTCATATTAGAGCTGTGTCATTCGTTCAAATTCAATGATCGAATCGTTCAAGTATTGGTTGAAAAAATGATTCGGTCATTTCAATCAATCATTCAATCATTCCATGACAGATGAGAATGAGAGTATTGTATTGCTCCATTCAATTTCAATACAATCATTCGTTCAATTTTGTTTCGGTAGAGACAGATACATTCTGATAGATTGTAAGAGTGAATCACTTATGAAAGCTTCAAAACATGTTTATCTAAAGACAGAGACAATAAAAAAAGAGATGAAACGATTGTTCCATTTCAAAAAAAAGTCGCCTCAATTGAAGATTTCTTAGACGTTTTTTAATCCATTGACATCGTAGCCATCCTTTGATGGATTTTTTTACTTTATGTCTTGATAGAAAGAAGACGAACCATATTATGGGATATATGCTATATTTATTTCGAAATGTCACCAGAAAGCCCTAAAATCTTAATTTTTCCAAGCGAAAAAGAAATCACTCAAATTTTTAATATTTTAGGGCTTTCTGGTGACATTTCGAAATAAATATAGCATATATCCCATAATATGGTTCGTCTTCTTTCTATCAAGACATAAAGTAACAAATTCCATCAAAGGATGGCTACGATGCCAGTGGATTAACAAACGTCCAAAAAATCTTCAAATCAAGCGATTTATTTTTTGCTCTCCGAAATAGCCAGTCAGATGCGCAATAAAAGTATTGACTTTGTGAATGATTGATTTGGGGCTTGTGTCGTTCGTTCTTTACTCGCTACCGAGCAAAATGAACGAGTCAGATGCGCAACAAAAGTATTGACTCTGTGAACGATTGATTTTTGGATTGTGTTGTTTCGTTCTTTCTTTACTGGCTAACCGAGATGAATGAACCAGTCAGAACAAAAGTATTGATTCCATGAACGATTGACTTGAGGTTATGTGATTGCAATCACCAATACTTTATTGTGATCGGGTCAAAAAGAACGAATCAATCACGATTGACACAGCTCTAGTTCATATATATAATTTTTCTGCCGGCAGAAATCATCCCGTGTGCGCTCGCTCGAAGTATGGCATAAAAACGGTTTTCTGCCGGCAGAATTAATCTTGTGTGCGGAGGCCCATCGAGCTCAAAATTTTAAATCACAAATTTTAAATTAATTATGTGACAAAAAAAAAAAAAAACCCACGTCGAAAATCAGCCTTTCAATTGGTCTATATTTCATAAACTTCGGTTTTGAAATAACGTCGTAATCGGTACCACAAAAAAAATGTTGCCTATTAGTAATGACGTAACTATTCTAGCTCTTGTACCGCGGATCTGCGTTCACTAATATTAAAGCTACACGTAGTTGTACTTGTCCACGAGCAAAAAATATGCAATAAATTAATGGAAGCACTTATCATCACCATAGCGACCCTTTTAAGGAAAACAGCGATTGGTCTTCCTCCTTATTTATAATAAAAGCTATGCACTTTTAGCCGCATATCGGTGGGAACTTACTTACTTAGGCGGCTCTACAGTTCGGGGTGAACCGAGGCTTCAACTAACAAGCCTCTCCAGTTAGCCCGGTCCTAAGCTAACTTCCTCCAGTTGCGCCCTCATAGTCAGTCGAGGTCACCTTCGACTTGCGCGCCGGGTTAGACTCGAAGACTCTACGGTCCGGAGCATTTGTTCCCATCCGCTCTACATGTCCTAGCCATCTTAAACGACTTACTCGCAGTTTTTTTTTTGGCAAGGTCGATGTCGCTGTACAAATCGAATAAAGGGTCCGCCATCTAACGTTTTTTTTTTCAACTAGTGCTTATTTCGCGAATGGTAACACTTAGCTCATGTCTGATTTGACAGATAATTAGTTTTATCCTTTCGCTGAACGAATATGGTTGTGTATACGCTTGAACAACGCTGGGAAATATTGCGACATTACTTTGAAAATCATGGTAATGTTGCAGAATGTGTGCGAAAATTGCGTACGGATTTTGGAAGAAGAGAAGCACCGTCAGCTCCGTATGTTCGTTATCTTGTGAAAAAAGTGAAAGAAACTGGCATCCTCATCGATAAACCAAAGCGTGAAAAGCCAAAAACACCCGAGAAAAAACTGTTTGGTGCGGATTTTGGTCCAGAGGCATAATTGGGCAATTTTTCTTCGAAAATGAGCAAGGAGTGGCCGTTACAGTCAATGGCGATCGTTATCGGGCCATGTTGAACGAATATTTGTTCACAAAAATTGAAGAGGAAGATATTGGCAACATTTGGTTTCAACAGGACGGCGCTACGTGCCACACAGTCGAAGCTACACTCGATGTTTTGCGCCCTGTTTTTGAAGATCGCATTATCAGCCGTAGAGCTGATGTCGTTTGGCCACCGCAGAGCTGCGATTTGACACCGTTGGACTATTATTTGTGGGGTGCCGTAAAAGACAAGTGTTACGCCGACATGCCAGAGACAATTGACGCTTTAAAGGACAATATTCGTGAAGCCATTGGTGAAATACAGCTGCACACAATCGACAATGTGCTTAAAAATTGGACCGATCGTGTAGGCTACTGCATGGCCAGCCGAGGCAGCCATTTGAATGAAATTATTTTCCATTATTAACCGGAAGAATTGTACTTTCAAATAAAAAACGAAATTTGAGAAAATATTCAGTAGTTTTTTTTTATAGCATTTTCAAAAAAAAAAGTTATTTAGCGGACCCTTTAGTTCGTCGTTGAATCTCCTTCTCCAAGGAACGAACATTTTACGAAGAATCTTTCTCTCGAAGCGACTGAGAATATCCTCATCCGATTTAGATAGAGTCCAAGTTTCGGCGACATAAAGCAAGACTGGGATGATCAAGGTCTTATACAGAATCTCTTCAGTTGTTCGGGATAGGGCTCTACTCTTGCGGTTGGCAAGAGTTATTCTTCGTTTAATTTATTCTGAGATTTTCTTGTCAGAATTTATAGCAGAGCCGAGGTAGACAAAGTCCCCTACTACCTCAATGTTATAGCTGTCTACTAATTATGTCAATATCGTTGGCGTATGTAAGTATTTGGATGGACTTTTGAAAGAGCTCAACGGATTGCAAAAATCAACGTAAAGTAGGATGCATCTGCTATGTATACGCATAAAGCTATTATATATTTGCTAGAAGATATTATGTGCCTCAAAAATAAATTAAAAATGCAATTCGTCAAAATAACAAAAATACTATTTGTCTCCAATGGCCTCCTTAGAGCGAGAGCTTACCCTCAGCGGCTTTGTTGATTGTAGAAAATATTTGTAACAGTTCTCGGCATCTAAAGGCTGTTTGTGAGTATAATACATACTTAATACCAAATATAATTAAGTTGCATGTCTTAAAAACCTGTACCACAGCCAGAGCTCTTACTAATACTGAAGAGCATCGGGAGCTACAAGATTTATAGGGTAGGTATTTAAGCTTTCGTAGATAATAAGCCAGACCAATCTTCTGCTATTTGCAAATTTCTGCGAGTATCAAGTTTATAAGAAATTCTTTTCTGCTTCAAATTTGTTTGCTTTATGAAATGTGCCACGCCCACATTTTGTAAAGTGCTTGAACTTTAATAAACTTTCTTCTTCCAAATTTCGGCATCTTTGGCTGGCATATATAGCGTTTTAAATGTTATGTTGCTTAGGAAGTGCCACGGCCCCGTTTTTTAATCCTGCGCAGTGAACAGGCGCTGGTTTTTCGTGGTATTCGTCGCATGACAAATATTGTTGCGTGCCTGAATCGTCTCCGGATTTTTGGCATAGAATAAAAACAAAAAGTCCAGCCGCATCAAGTCGCAGTTCTGTGTCGGTCAAGCAACATTACCAAAATACTGATTGGACGCTTATTGAACTTAAGGTTTAGTGTCCAATACATTGATTGTTGGTCGGCTTTTCTTGGACGTAGCCCCTTTTTGCTGCAACCAAGCCTCGCCCAAGTCAAATTATTCAATTTCCGCCCATACAAAATATGATGATATTTTGAGCTGCTCTAAAGCCCAACCATAGAAGCTCTGAGGTTCTATTGGGATAATACGCACACCTTCGGGAACATCTGCTAATATTTTCTCCAATTGGGCGCACACGGAAATATGTCAGGTACCTAACTAATCAGTAAACGATGTCCCATTCAAACTGGGTTTGAAAGAGGTGGCGGAGTATTGTTTGCTGTTCGTTCATGTTTTAAAAGCGAAGAAATTGCATTATCTGATTCAAGAGGTTTGATTGAACAAATCTGTGTGTGTGTTGATTTTTATATTGAAAATGCCAATCTTATTCATTTAAATTTTTTTGTTTCGTACATTCCACCTTACTCAGGTATTGCAATTTACAAAGCTCATATGAAAAATATTATTGAAATTGTTAAAAATTTAGATGACTCTTCGTTTGCCGTAGTGCTAGGTGATTTTAATTTGCCTTATATAAGTTGGTTGTTTTCTCACGAAGAAAAATGTATTATCCCATTTAATGTTTACAGAGCTAATGAAGTTCAAGTAGTAGACACTATGTCAGCTGGTAATTTCCGTCAACTAAATGAAATTCGCAACACAGTGGGAAATGTATTAGATTTAGTTTTTGTCAGTGAAGAGCTTGAAGCTACTGTCACGGAGGCCGATTTCCCCTTACTTGTTAACAGCATTCATCACAATGCATTGCAAATTTCATTTAATATGTCGGTATTGAATCCGCTGTCTCTTGAACAATGTATTGAAAATACAAAATTTGATTTTTTAAAAGCAGATTATAATGCAATGAATAATTTTCTTAATGGTGTTGAATGGGAAAATATCATTGATTCCCGTAATTTAAATAATGCGTTTTTGCAATTTAAAAAAATACGCGCGATTTCTATGTTTGTACCAACTAAACATGTAAAAAGATCTAATAAACCTGCATGGTTTAATAGGAGTTTATCTAGGTTGAAGAACTATACGTATAAGATGTGTAAACAAAGTAAAAACGATCCATCTCTGCGTCTTGAATTTTTGCGTTTGAAAAAAGAATACGATTTTTTAAAGAAGTTCGTCTACAAGAACTATGTTACAACCATTGAAACTAATATAAAACGTGATTCTAAAGCTTTCTGGTCGTTCCTAAATACTAAAAGGAAATCGTTAGGAATACCTTCTTGTATGTCATTGAACGGAATTTCAAGTAGTGATGTAAACGAAATTTGTAACATGTTTGCAAAATTTTTCCAGTCGAATTTTGTTAGTGAGCAAAATAATTGCAGTTTCTCGGGTCACTCTGAGCATATAACTGACCTAGGTTTTATTTCTTTAACAAATGATGAAATCCTCTCTGAATTGTCATTACTAGATTCGAGTGTCAGCGTAGCACCCGATAACTTTCCACCATTGTTATTCAAAAATTGCAAATATAGCCTAGTTGATCCACTAAGGATTATATTTAATTTATCCTTATCTACTGGCGAGTTTCTAGACTGTTGGAAATATTCGCTCATAACCCCAATTTTCAAATCGGGTTCAAAGAGATGTATCGAGAATTACAGACCTATAGCAAAGCTGCAACTGTTTCCTAAAGTATTCGAGGCAGCTGTTAAAAAAAGGTTGTACTCAGTTGTTCGCAACTATATTTCTGAACTTCAGCACGGGTTTGTAAGTGGTAGATCAACCGCTACAAACTTGGTTATTTTTACCAATTACTGTCTTGAAAATATTGAAAAACGTCTTCAAGTGGATTGCGTATATACTGATTTTTCAAAAGCCTTTGATCGAGTTCAGCACAATGTTCTTTTAAATAAACTTAAATTTCTTGGAATTCATTCTAGTATTTTAAAATGGATTGGCAATTATTTGACCAATCGCAAACAATTTGTTAAAATTGGAACCGCGTTTTCGAATGAAATTCGAAATTATTCAGGTGTTCCACAAGGAAGTCATATTGGTCCTCTTCTTTTTCTTCTTTTTATCAATGACTTACCATCTTTCGTATCAAGCTCAAAATGTCTTTTGTACGCAGATGATCTAAAAATCTACAAGACAATAAACTGTATATCGGATGTCTTAGCGTTACAAAATGATTTAAACCGTTTAAATGACTGGTGTGTTTTTAATGGCCTTTATTTTAATATTAAAAAATGTTCGGTTCTTACTTTTAGTAGAAAAAAGTTCCCTATATTTTTTAATTATAGAATACAAAATACGACATTGAGTAGAGTTTCAGACCAAAAAGACTTGGGGGTCATTTTTGACACTGAACTAAACTTTTCTTCTCCTGGCAGAGCTAATCAAATGCTTGGTTTCATTTTTCGAAACTCTAAAGATTTTAATGATCCATATACACTTAAAACTCTCTATAACACCTTGATTCGTTCGATATTAGAATACTGCTGTGTAGTTTGGAATCCTTCTTACCGCAATGCTGGATCTCGCATAGAGAAAATTCAAAGAAGGTTTACTAGGTATGCTCTACGAAAGTTCGACTGGAATAATAATCTTCCAACCTACGATGATAGATGTTCCTTAATAAATTTGAAACCTCTTTCTAAAAGAAGGATATATTATTCCGCAATGTTTGCTAATGACGTCTTAACTGGCCACATTGATTGTTCGTTTTTACTGTCATCATTTAATATATATGCTCCTTCTCGTGTTCTTCGACCTAGGGAACATTTTTTCTTTATGCCACCTAGACACAGAACAAATTATGGTCAGAATGATCCTATCACTATAGCTTGTGTAAATTACAATAAATACAAAAACCTAATTGATTTTAATATGAGTAGGGAACATTGTAAATCTGTAGTTTTAAGTAAACTATAATTTGTAAAAACGATCTCATTCTTGTATTCTTGTATAAACTATTGCAAAGTAATCTAAAATAAGTTGAACTTGTAAGATGAAATAAATAAATAAATAAATAAATAAACCCCTCTCACGAACTTTCTTCACAAACTTGCACCTTTCGGATCGAAATTCCTGCTCAAAATTCGGGACTGATTTATTTTTCTTATTTCTTTAATCAATGCGATGTTACCTTATTTTGATAGTCTGACCTTTTTTTGGTGAAAGCACCTATGGGACAAATCCCTTTAGTTAGAATGCTTTCGTGTCGGGAAAAGGTATTTTAAAGGTATTTTCAGACTTCCAGAACCAGAACCAACCCAACATTTCCAGAAAGGTATTGTGCGAAGGATATTTTGTCCAAAAGGTAATTTAGGAAAAGGTATTTTGTCCAAAAGGTATTTTGGGAAAGGGTATTTTGAAAAAAAGTATTTCATCACCAACCCCTATAAGGACTGTTGCACCATTTATATTTATTTAATTTATGCACCAGGCAAATTAAGACCTTCAGAGCTAAACTACCTAGAACGTTGAACGTTAAGGTTTGCGAAAAAGAATGACTTTGTTTTGAACATTTTTTAAGCCAATATTTAAGGCGAGGAAGAAGTTGGTAAAAGTTTTCTTATGAGTTTTTAAAATTCATTTGCAGATTATTTATTTTTGAATGAACAGTTTTTTTAAGTGAAAATAATAACTAATTCCAAATATTTTTCTTATTTGGAATTAAAGTGGCTTAGAAACAATCATGTCTAAAAGATCGGACGGACGGGAAACATAAAAGGTTCATCGTTACAGCAGCTGCATATAGCAATTTATAAATCGCAGGGAACATGCTTTTATATCAGCGGCTCCCAATCTTTTCTGGTCGCGGAGCACTTCGTTGTCCGTATACGTATCCCATTTGTCGTAGTTATGGAAAACGAAATTACTATTTTCCGATTTTATTTCAATTCTATTAAATAAAATTTCAGTTTTCAAAACTTATAATAACCATAGTGGAATAGCCTTTATTTTTTTAAAACAGCAGTCAACATTTTCTTAAGACTTTCCACTAAAACAGGACCGTATAGGCAGGCAGCCCAGGACTAGCTTCTCACAACCATTTGTATTGTGAATTTTTTTATTTGAGACGAATGGAAGAAACCTACAATTTTATGCCGAGTCCGAATGGCTGATTTGAGAAGCTTTTTCTGACCAATTAGAGGCTGGGATGTTTTTTTGGACATTCGCGAGAGGTGGAGCAGTGGAAAATTTAAGATGTAATTTGTGTTTTCCGGGGATCGAACCTGGGACCCCTCGCACAGTAGTCCGGAACGCTGACGAGCCATTGCGCCCATCCGGCATTCTAATATGGTATACAGTTTCAAGCCTCCTTAATGTTTTCGAAAAGCTCTACAGCATTTCTTGATTTTTTGGCTTTTAATGTTCTTTCGAAAACATTCATTTTATTATCTGCAAGCTTTTGCTTCACTCTCCGCGGAGTATTCTTACGATCGTAGTGGTGTTAGAAATCATTTGCTACTGGCATGTATAAAAAAAGGGTTCCCCCTAATAAGCTTTTATAAGCGTGTTGATCAAGGGTCGACACTTATACAAGTAATGAACCAACACCGAACCGAACCAAGAGAAAGCACCGCAGACCATTACTTTCTCTGCTCCATGCTTTATGGTCTGGTCTGAAGCGTGTACTTTGACTGCAATTCTTTGCTTGGAGGACTCCTTACATATACACTCTTTTATCGGATCCAAATATTTATATTAAACTTGGATTTGGCACTCCAAAAAGCTTTTTTCCAAAATTGCTACGGTTTTTGTAAGTAGATTTTTTTGAAATTCCGACTGGTGGTTTTTGTTGAAATACTATGTTTTTGTGAAATATGCAACCAACCGAGGATTTTGTTCTACGATACAGAGCCTAACAGCCCTGGCCGTGAGTTTATGATGGAATTTAGGTGGAACAATCTCCCTAATTTGTACATGGTCATCAAAAACGGATTGGGCCTACTTGTCCGGCAAATCTTTTATTGTAGTAGTTTCGCGTCCAATCTCCTTTCTTTTGCGGTTCTCAAAACTTCCAGTCGTCTTAGAAACTTGTATTTCCCCGAAAACAAGCTACGTAGAACAACCAAATCTTTTTACTATCAACGCCATTGATTCGTTTCCATTTTGATAGCCCTTAAGTTCTGGAGCAGGTACACGATATATTTTTATACGCATTTTTGTACAAAAATTTCATTGCTGCAAACAAAGTGCCAAGATTCAGAAGCTCAAAATTAGCTTGTCTGATGAAATTTTCTTATTTTTGCACCAAGTGCTCCGCGGAACACACTTTGGAAAAAATCGGTTTTATAGATAGGTACTAACTTGTATTAACCAAGCCAGAGCAACGAGCACCAATAGATGGAGCTGATGATATTCTCACATTTTGTCGCTGTCGCTCGAATCATCTCGAGGAGGATGCTGCATAAAGAATAAAACCTCTTTAACGCCAAGTTGACCCCAACTACCTACTGGAGGTAGTCAATTTCTCGAAATCGAACGAAGAAAACGGCCCTTTTTGGGATATGATTTTCGAAACATTTCTTCATCTGGGTTTTATTTTCACTGGAAACACAAACGAAAAATATTTTTTTTTTTTTTGTAATGGGAATTCGCTGGAAGGAAAAATCATCGAAAGACATTGCAGAGCTATTACGCGAGGGATGCTTCTGCAATAGTGAGGGACTTTAACCCGATCTAAAAAAACTCCCAAGGGGACTGACTTTCGTCATCCCGAATTGATTGCACCTAGTCGTTCGACTAATCGGCAATTTATTTTTGATTCATTTTGAAAAAATTAGAGGATAAATCCGACGTTTGCCGAATTTCTTTACTTTTTAAGATCAAGAGGTTTTACCCGCCTTAATCTCCTGATTACATTGTCAGTATTTAAAAGTTCTGTTATTTCTATGTTAACATGGTTAAGAAGTCTACTTCTATGCCTTCGGGCAACTTTTTTAACTTCTTCCTCAACCATTTCAATGTTAATGAAAAATATTCATCGATTAAGTTTGCGCACGATCGATAAGCCCTTAAAATGTCAACTACCAAGTGGTAATTCATCTCCTCAATCCACTCTGCCGTATAGATAGATACTTGCTCTTAATGGGGAGAACTGAAAGAAATAACGTAGGTATAGGTATCTAATGGACTTATTGTAGGATGATATTACATTTTCTATTATCCTCTGATATTTTTGTTTGATTCCCTCTACTTTCACTGACCTTTACCAATCTTTTCACTGTTGAAAACCTCTTTACTGCTTAAAAATCTCGCGGGGCTTCCATAATTTGCCATGCTGTAGAAATCTACCCTCGTCCGGTAGTGCATCTTCTTCTAATTGAATTTAAACTAGCTATGCCCTATATTCCCAACGAATCGGCTTCAACCACGACTCCTCCCATCGAACAATTATGCTATGCCCACTTTCTATTGTATTGTTATCTGTACCCATACTGATTACGGGGCGACTTGCTTTGGGAGCCTCTCCACACACAAGGGAAGACGAAAAAAAAAAAAACACTTTTATGGAGCACAGCAACTAAATAAATAAACGACCAGGGCACACATAGACCCGCACATGATATTTGACCAGATAACGATTGTTGTAGAGGTGTAATAGCTATTTGTAGATACATTGGTTTTGATAGCACAACAAATTGAAGATAAACTTCAAAACAGCAGCACCAGCAGCAGGAGCAGCAGCAGCAGCAGCAAGTACGACACACAAAAGTCATCGACTGTCAGTCATTTCACCCTTTAGCCGCAACGGTCCGGGGGCCAATAATCATAATAATGCTCCAACAATAGCAATAGAATGTTGTTGGGGAATTAAGGTTTATTGCTGCCGTGTACACAGCCCAACCGGTCGTATATCAATTTTTTTTTTCGGGGGACAGCAATCTATGATATAAATAAATGCTGTTTTATTTTTTTCTCTCGTAAATTTTGGTGGTTTTACGACCAAGAAGCTAAGAATTAATAAACAGATGATGAAGTGTGTTTTGGCGGTTGTTTGTGGTGTCTTTGTCTCTCTCTGTCGTTTACGCTCTTTCACTTTATCAGTCTTTGATAAGACAATTTGAAAGCTTGATTAGTATCAGTTCGAGAGCATAAACCTACTCATACTTTTGAGGTGGATAAATCATTTTTATTTGGTTATTTTTTGTTAATTGAAAACTGGTTAACAATTACGACTGCACACTTGAACTTTGGTCACAAATTAATGGCATAATGTCAAATTGTGCGTGGGTATACCTACGTCACTTGGTTGGGGTTCAAAGTTTTTGTTTAGCTTGGTTGGGAATTGGTGTATCTAAGTTTTTGTCTGACTTACCCGTGATGCGTTTTTGCATCTGGAGGCAGTCAAGTCTCTGTTTTACCTTTACAGCTTATATAACTGGGTTGTAACAACAATAACGGGCATTGGCATCTGGCTCGATCAGTGTCTGTATTTTAACACATCTAAAGATGCTTGTCTTGTTGGGACCAAGAGTGCTTACGGTCTAACAAAGGAGAAGTCAACTTGAGTTCTGGTTGAAAGTCATTTGCTATGTGACTCTTATCAGATCGATCACCAATACGGGTAGAGGGGAGATTATGGACTTGATCTAACCATCTCATCCTGGGTCTTACTAGAGGACGCCTGCCTGATGGTACGGATTCCCTCGCATTTTAAAATGACCAAATCACCGAAGCATCGACTGCTCCGTCCAGAGAAGTATCTGCTCGACATTGAGTTCCTCACGCATTCTGGTATTTCTAATGCGATCTCATTTAGGCAGCTTATATTCGCGATCTGATTCCTTCGATCATTACCCAGACCTCATGACCATAGGTAAGAGTTTTAACAAACACCGAATTAAAGACTGACAACTTAGCTTTGACAGCAAGTTCAGTCCTCCTAATAACCAAGCTGTCACATGTTATCCCAAAAATATCCTATTTGAATATGATCACCCCTATCGTGGAATCCGCCGGAAACGGCCCTACGAACTAAGTCCCAACTGGAACTAACTCCCACTAGCCAAAACGAACTAAGTCCCAGAAAATTTGGGACTTAGTTCATATGAACTAACTCCCACGATTTTTAGGAACTAAGACCCAACTAAGAATGAACAAAGTCCCAATATGAGAACGAATTAAAGCCCAATAGTGGGACTTAGTTCATGTTCTTTATGAACTAAGTCCCAAATGAACTTACTCCCAAATTATTTAAAACAAAACGAAAATTCACGATTTGAAATGAACTAAGTCCCAAAAATGTTTAATCCAGCATAGGTAGGTATATACTTTTGTTACAAGATACAAAATAAGGGTAAATTAAATACATATGTATAATACAATATTATTATTGTAAGTAAACGTGAATTATATCAATGATCTTTGTGCGGCACAAAGGACATGTATATCCATCGTTCGAACCTTTGGCGATGCTGTCTGCTTGCAACTTCAAATGACATTCGCTGCAAATCATCATTATGCTTGCATGGAAGAAGGACGATGTTTGGCTTCATATCAATGCAAACAATGCACAAAGAGTTGTCGCTATTCATACGGTGAACCTCTGTAGATACAGTTTCAACTTCATCTTTATCTTGATTATCATCCGTAAACTCCTCAAAAATATCCTCGTCTGGCTCCATCTCGTAACAAATCTCATTTTTCTTGAATATCATTCGCAAACAATTGTCAGCTGTGATCCTGCCGTTAACATTAAAGCCAGCTCAATTTTTGAAACAACTTTTATTTTCTCAAATTTTCTAAAGATAAAAATAAAAGTTGTTTCCAAAATTGAGCTGGCTTTGAGCCAGCCGATCAGCCCGACAATTACAACGCAACTACTTAATAACTGCTGGTACATAATGCAAACCTATGTATGTACTGTACAAAATCTACAAACCGTATTTGTATGTCTGATTTACATTTGAACCCGTTACCATTCCTAATTTGTTAAGAACATTCTTTTCACAAAATTAACTAACTCCCACTTTCAACAGAACTATTTTTACTCGAAACAAGTTAAATGAACTAACTCCCACTTTCTCAAATTGGGACTTAATTCATTGGGAATTTGTTCATAATGAACTACGAACTATCCCCCAAACATATGAACTAAATCCCACTGAATATTTGGTGGGACTTAGTTCATTTGGCTAGTGGGAGTTAGTTCCAGTTGGGACTTAGTTCGTAGGGCCGCCGGAAACGTCTCCTTATCGAGTTTTTTTTGGAAAAGGTAGTTTCACTGTCAAACGGCTGTCTTTTAATTTGTCAATAAACATTTGTGTAGCTGCATTCGTTGGATGTAAATTTTAAAAGTTTTTAATTTAATAATAATGGATACGATCGACAGTTCTATTTTTGGGAGCAGAAGAGAAAGAACGAGATGAGCGGCGTTCGAGAATACGAGACAGGTTAAGAGGAGCAGTGCATGATTTCATGAACTTCTGGTTCTGGATGAAATGTGTTTTTAGAAAGATTATTTTTTGATTTGATTTTGACTTTTCGAGACCAAGCCACCGCGGATGCCAAAGCGCTTGGTCTCGACAATGTCTTGAATGTCTTCACTCTTCAGGCCATTTATCTTCAATTTCTCTTTTGGGTTGTAATTTTCAGATGTTCTCATTCTCAATGCTGATATCAAGGTGTCTGATGATACCAGCATCATTCGAAAAAAATCGTCATTTGTCCTCTTATTGAAAATTTTCATGTGTTCTTTAGCCGATAGCACACCTGTTACTGCCGTTAGCTGTTCTACATCAGAAGCAATGTTGCCGCAGGTTTTTTTAAAAAATTGTAACAAATGGAAAAAAAAATGTAACAAATTAAAAAAAATGTTTGACCTATCTGCCCATTTTCAGCCTTTTTATCATAGATATTTATTTAATCTACAATTTATCAGTGTCTCAGCTAACTCACGTCAAACTCGAAACTGTCATTTTAGTTAACACTTAAAAAATGTTCATTCATAAAGAATTTTTACTCGTACACCAGCTAATCCATTAATTAAGGTAATATGCCTAAAAGAAAGTATACCAGCATTTCGTATAAAATTATGCATGTGGTAGAAATATTTGATAAATTCTGACATTTTTCTCTGGAACGCCATTATTATTTAAGCATATTGTATTAGGTTCGCAGTTGATTTTTTGTTGACGGAAATTTGTTATTTATGCTAATGCACAAATCAATTATATAACCGATATTTAGCAATGAAATAATAACATAATAGTTATTATGTAAACAAACAAATACATTGACAGAAATTGCTAGAAGTTTATTCGAAAGAAAATAGTGCTGCTCTGTGAACTCTTCAATAATTTTTAACGAGCAAAACAAAAAATATTTTAATGGGAAAAAGTGTAACAAAGCGAAAAAATAAAGTAACAACATTTTCAAATGATTAAAAAGTGTAACACTTTTGTTACACTTGCATCATTGTTGCAACGCTGATCAGAAAGAAGTATATCTACATGTGTACTTTAAGGTAAATATGTATTGCAAAGAAAAAAGTAAACAGTTTTTTTCTCTATATGAAATGAACACAACATAATACATACCTATCGTTTTCGTATATAGTTCAGCAGATATCTACTTCCTATGCAAAAACACCGTTCCTTGAAATCTCTCCAGTTATAACTTTTGTAGTTGATTGCAAATTAAGGACGTATTCCATAAGGATTTAGTATAGGTACTAGAAATAGATTTTTAATCCTCGATGTCTATTAAACAAGGCGAAGACGAAGCTGTTGTTAATTAGTATTTTGTGATTATTTAAATTTTTATATAAAAATACATATTTTTATATGTTGTCACCTCGGAAACTATAGCACTGACAATTTTTTCCTAGACTTTCTATTTTTATTTGATGATACATGGCGTATTTTTTTGGGAAGTGAGTATAACAAAACTAAAAGTGAGTATAACAATAGGCATATTTTTTTGAGAATCTATAGCTAGCTCACTTTTACTTTTACATGCAAAACTTGTATACTCACTTTTGGTTTTGTTATACTCACTTCCCAAAAAAATACCCCAACAAATATTTATAATTTTTTTTAGAAAGCGAAATCACCCTTGAAAGATTGAAGTACCTAAATGCCGATGATATAAAGGAAATAATTCTAAAAGTTAGCATTAGAAGCGAGTTTTGGGAAAAAACTCATTATTTGGAAAAAGAAAGAGGTAACTTGCTTTTGAATAAACTTTTAATTTTATTAAACCACGCTTGCGTTCATCTTTTTTAGTTTAATATTGATGATCAGACAGTTTCTGGCAACAGCGGAATCAGCAATTGGTTAGAATCATCATCATCACTATTAACAGAAACGTCCCGTTTGACCTTAGCAATTGTAATTTAAAATAATATGTGTATATTTTTAGTTGTATGTTTATTAAGCTTTTATTTATTTTTTTATTTGAAATATTGAAGGAAACTTAGAAGGGTAAATCTATTTTTGAATTCTGCGAAAAAAATGAAACTTTACTTGAAAATCATAGCCAAGATTTAATAAATGGCATTCTAGAGAAGGTTTTTAGTAGTGAAAATAAATTACATCCTGACGATATATTTCAAGGAAGATAGTTGCAATATTTCCCAATGAAAATAAGGTAAGTGAGAAATGTACGGTTCCCGTCTGTTTCTTTTAGGATATATTTCTTCTGACTCTTCATCGACCCACTGTATCAAGGATTGTAACTTTTTTCAAATGAGCAGTATTTATCACGTATCTTCGGCTTTTATCTAAACTTTCAATTGTCGCTTTTGGACCATTTTTACCAACAACCTTGAACGACTCTTTGTTGAACACAATGGATAGCTTATTACCTGGTGTTGTTTTTTGCACTAAAACCTCATCACCAATGAATATATTCTTGGCTCCACGTCTTTTATCTTCTAATTATTTTCCTTTTCTTTTAAGTATAAAATCACGATCACGCATCTCTCCAAAATTGTACTTGGTTATAGTCTTGAATTTATGGGAGTTTTCCTCTGACAGTTCTTCCTATGCACATTTCAGTAGGTGTCCTACCTATAGAATGAGGAGTTGTATTATACATCAAAATGTGTTTTCGTAATTCATATTTCCAATTTAAATTAAGTGCATTGCTAATCCTTAAGCGTTTTAGTAATGATCGATTTTACCTTTCTACTTCCCCATTTTGTTGAGGCCAGTAAGGAATTGTATATGTATTGTTCAATATTATTCCATTTCCTCGACAATAATCCTTAAATTTACGACTTACAAATTGTTTCGCGTTATCTAGGGTGAAAGGATATCCCAGTCGCGTAAATATTTTATTTAAACGTACAGTAGTACTGGTCGAAGAAATGATTTGCATAATTTCGATTTCTTTATAACGACTAAAATAATCAATTATAACAAGTAGATATTCTCCTGTAGGTAGGGGACCTAGAAAATCAATTGCTAAGTCAGTCCATGGCTTGTAGGGTAGTTCTTTTCTTTTCATTGGTTCCGGTTTAGATGGTAACGATACCAGTTGACAGCCATGACATATTTTTTTTTACATAATTGACAACACCCTTGTCAATACTTGGCCACCACACTCTTTCTCTAAGTCTACGTTTCATGACTGACTCACCTGGATGCCCTTCATGTGTTAGATCCATAATTCTGTTTTTAAATTCTTCAGGAACTATGATCTTTAATCCACGAAGAACTAAGTTGTTATAACTGCATAATTCTTCCTTGAACCGCAGACAAAGCTTCAAATCTTTGTCTGATTCATTCCACTTTTCCCCTTCCAAAGATGTTCGTAACTTTTGAATTATTGGATCGTTTTCGGAAGATGTTTCAACTTTTTGTATATCGATTGCTGCTGAATTAGTAATTTTGTTTTTGTAAATTTCACAATCTTCGTCAAAAGGTTTCGGTTCAGATAAGTCGCATAGTCTTGATAAAGAACCCGCAATGTTTGAGGAACCGTTTTTTTAGATTACTTTATATTTAAACGACTGCAATCGAAGAACCTTGCGCATGTCTTAAAAATTATGAATGTCATTATGATTTTATATATTTTTTTTGTTTTGTTGTCAGTGTCTCACCACTAATTATCAATAAACGGTTTTAACCAAGAAAAGAATTTCTTCAAACAGAATTTAACCAAGACAATCAGTATTTAACCATGTCTGTAAACAAATTTTTCATTGCAATATATTAATCTTAATTCATCTTCCAGTGTTTTACCACTTATGCGTAATAACAAAGTTTCAACCAAAAGTAACAGTTTCAAATTAAAGTTTAAAAATGAATGGATTTAACCAGTTTCAAAATTTTCTCAGAAAATAATCGTTGTTGTCTCATTTTTTTAATTATTTTATCTTTAATAGTTTTCCTTTGTCGTCAAAATATGTAGTGATTCGAATCTAATGAAAGATAATTTTATATTTTAGGTCTTTATTTATTAAGATCTAAAGTTTGACTCAAATTAAATTTTATATTTTTTAAAGATTATATTTTAAAGGCTTACTGAGCCACATAATTAAAGCAATTAGATACTTGTTTATAAATATATTATATTAATAAAATCTCACTGATTTATTTTACAGGACTACTACTATATCGGTAGAAAATATTGGAAAAACCCTGAGGGAAAACTTTGCGGCAAATTTCATAATATCCGAAACAAGAAACGTAAAAACGCTGAGTGTTCATTGTGTTCTGACGACAACTTTTCCGCGAAAGAGATTGACGAAAAAATTCTTCAAACATTAAAAGAAAAGTTAAAACAAGATTTTAATTTAAGCTTTTTGTCCGATGATGAAAACAATAGCAACAACCTCACCGGCATTGTAGAAATTATATGTATGGGAGAAAACGTTCATTTTAAGGAGGAACTAATTAAAAACATTGAAAAACAATTAGGAGTTTCTCGAAAATTGACCTTCATTTCATATAAACAAGCTTTTGGATATAAATTGGTTAGTTTATTTAGTCAACATAAAAGATGTATCTGTGATTATAATAAACAAATCCTACAACACTTTTTCTTTTTTTTTGCAGATAAAGCGAGATTTCAGTCTTTTGTATCCCGAAAAGGAACGTTTTTTCTTTGAAAAATGGAACCACTTAAAAAATACGTTTTCGAATATTTTTGAAACAATATTAAAGAACCAAAGTCGAGGGAACAATTTGTGTCTTGCCAGCATATCACAAACAAAGGTAACTCTGTATAATTTTCTGGAACTATCTTCATCCTTGCCGAATTTATGGTCGATTTCCTTAATACCTACTGATACTTACTGTTACTATTGCCAAGTAATTCCGTTTACAAACCACTAAATAGAAGAAAATGTACCTATACCTTATTAGCTCCAAACATAGGAACTCCAACTATTTGATTCCAACAGAATCCAAGTTCGACTTCCGTTTCATAGTCCATCTTATGTACCTAAAACTGAATAAAAGCATTGAAAAAGTCCTTGGCTTAATTTTTTTTAAATAAATTATCTATATTCCATTTTATTATTTTTCGTTTCTTTTAAACTGTACACAATTTAAAAACTAATTAATATTCATTGTGCTAATTTAATAAATTGGTGGTTTTTCATAAATTTTTGTTTTACATTTTTTTTTTACAATTTTACAGAGAAGAAAATAAAATAAAATAAAATCACCATCTCTCAGTTTTTGTACATAATTACACAGAGAAAAATATTTACACATGCTGTACGAAAGTTGTTTGTCAAAATTTGAAGTCCTATTTACAGACGAACAATTAAAATTAATAAATATATTTATATACTCGTATTTTCTACATATTTTCATATTTAACGCCAACCTGCGGCGTTCGTTTTTTTATTTGTAGTGCATTTTTTTTGTTTTGATTTTGGGAGAAAATTTTGAGTCTTTTATTGCACCAATTCACAAATCAATTTCTAAGAAAAAAAAAAAAAACCAAAAACTTTATTGTCCAATATTCGAGTCGCACTACTTGTGTCCCGTGTTTTGTTGTTGTGCCAAGCGAATGACATCCACTAGTACCATTAAGGCCACCATCCACGATTGTGATGTGTCGGTGGCAACAGACCATGCGGGTAGGCCCCATTGGTAGAGAGAACTAGATGATGATGGGCGGATTGCATTGACGATGTTACACATTCCTGGGGTTTGCCGTCAAGGCAGGATTTTCCATTGCGAACGAGCACGGGTACGGCGACTCGTCGTGGCGATGGCAACGTCGATGGATGATGCGGATGGGGGTGCATGGCGCCGTTGAGATCATAGACGCCTTTCTCGTTTTGGGCTCGTTTCGTCTTGTAGCGGTGATTTTGGAACCAAATTTTCACTTGGGTCGGCGTCAGTCGAATCAGGCTGGCTAAGTGCTCTCGCTCGGGAGCGGTTAGGTACTTTTGCTGACGGAATCGTCTTTCCAATTCGTAGGTTTGCGCTTTGGTAAAGAGGACTCGTCGTTTGCGTTTCTTGTGCGGGATTGAGGGATCTTGGCCAGCGGCACCGGACGAGTCTTGATCGTTTTCATCGTCGATGATCTCTTCGTCGATGCCGTCTTCAATGATGCTGTCATCGCTGTTTTTGTTGATAGTCGCATTCGGATTGGAGAGGTTTTGCAATTGGTCAGTTGACTCATCCGCCGATCGGCTGTAGGTTTTGTAGTCGGACGAGAGGGCTGGCGATGTTTGGCAGTTGGAACCGATGTAGGTGTACGAGACCTCGGACGTGACTGGTGAGGTGCTGTCTGGACTGGCGGTTTGTTGTATACCTGGAAGGGACAAGAGAGAGGGAGATGATGATGTTAATAAGGTGTTTGGGTAGTTGTAGTTAAATAAAAAATTTTGCCGTAATGTGTGGTTTCTTCTACGAATTGAAGGGACTTAAAATTGAATGCTCAAAATTGTGTGCTGTGTCTAAAGCTTATAACGCAACATAGCGCAAGTGAATTTCTACGGTTCTTATACACATTGATAAGAATAAATGGAGTACCACAAGAGGGACATTTTGGACCACTTTTTATCAGATAAATAAACTCAATTTAACAAAAAGGGATCTAAAGTGTCTCAAACTATTCCTTCTCCAAAGTTGCAAATTTGAGCTGCTGTCAATTGCAGTACAGGAATATCGATTGCTTGATTTAAAGAGGCTTCGTCATGTCACTTTGAAGTGTGTGCACACTCAAATAAAACCTGCCCTGGAAATTCCAAAAAAAAACGTGTTTAAATCATAGACTTTTGGACATTTTGTCCACCCAAATAACTGCCAAACATTTTTGCCTGCAGTATGCTATATCCAACACCCAAATTCTAGAGTCACTCTCTCTCACATTAGGTGCAATTTAAATTGCCCGACATTTCCCTCTGTTCTATATTGACAATTGTCGCGTACATACCACCAGTGAGACCTTTACTGCAACAGAACAACACCCTACGAACAACAAAACCTTCGGTCGGTCATACAGACCGGAAGGATGGCATATTAGATCACACCTCTATTTGAGGTTTACACTAGGGGTTCGTCCGGAATTCATATTGTGTCATTGTTGTAACATTGTTATTGTATTGTGTGTGTCCTGTGTTCAGGAGGGTTGCCGAGATGCACACACACAATATCTAAACAAAAAGAACGAGTGACAAATCAGGATATAAAAACACGTAGAGCTCTATAGGACTCAGCTCATTCATCAAGGAATCGAATTGAATTGTGGAAAAGTGGCTGTAGAGAGCATTTTAAGGACATTATAGGTGTAAACGGAAACAACCCATATGCGGGATAATATAATGCTAAACTGATTGACGACTAAAGGTATCGTGTGTATGTGAATTAAGGGTGTGTACCGAAACAATTTTCCATGTTAACCTCCTTATATCATGGGTTTGCCTATTCATCTCATTAATTGTAAGTTAAAAAGTTATACAGCAAAAATTTGTTTGGTTTTCGTATCGATTTGTAGGACGAGGCAGATGTTATTTTTGTTTCCTATTTTTTGACGTGGTGTTGTTTTTCGGTCTTCTTTGCAAGGATTGACTGTTTTTAGTAGGGAAATCGTGTTGAACTAGGTTAGGTAGTGATTTTTGTATAACCCTTTTGGTGGTGAAAAAACGACTTTATTAGTTCTAATTTTTGGCATTTGAAGATAGATATGTATAATTGTTTAGAAGTACGGAAGGTGTGTTTAAAATTATAACCTGAACGTCCCAAACATTTTGTACGGCTCCAAAAATGGATTGCTTGGTTTTCAGTCATGACAGGTATAGCATTTTTTGCTTGCC
Source organism: Cheilosia soror (assembly GCA_949372485.1). NCBI lineage: Eukaryota > Metazoa > Arthropoda > Insecta > Diptera > Syrphidae > Cheilosia > Cheilosia soror. The sequence continues at coordinate 70,593,841 of OX443561.1, read as the reverse complement.
TTTTTATAGCTAAACAAATTAATATAAAACAGTTTTTCCTGACAGATTGGTTATCAACTCTCATGCCAAACGATAGAAGCTATGAAGCTGAAATTTTGAAACAAATTTCCTTTTATGGCCAAAGCTCTAAGAAGCGATTTGGGGAAATTCGAGCTCCAAGTGGTGGAAAAGGGGATCAAACTTTCTAGGGGAAAATTTTTTATTTTTTTTTCTCCGTTCGACTTCAAACTTTGGAACTCGCTTCCTGAGGATATATTTCAAGAAGACTATACAATTTGCAGCAATTTAAGTGCAGAACTAACATACATCTGCAAGCATTTCGGGGGCCCTGTGGAAGTGTTATAGGTTCGCCTTTCCCGGGAGAAGTATTTAAAAAGAAATAAAAAAAAACATTTTTCTCTGATTTTGGGAATTTTAATTGAGGCACGAAAAGGAACTATTTGAATATGGGTTTTTGTTCATCTTATTGAGCGCGTAGCAATGCAGACCATCAGGCACTTCTGTAACGGTAGCGAAACCGCGGATAAACGCTAGCAACTTCCATATTGGGTGGTGTAAGTGGTTCTTCATATTGACTGGATGTGGGTCGTATGGATCCTCGTTTTTTCGCTAGGGGCAAAACGACTTAACTATAAAAAAAAACTAAAAACGGAACTTCATTATCTTAAGTCGACTTGCGCATTTCTTATTTATCATAAGTATCTAATTACAGCTAAAGTTGAGTTTGGTTGTTTTTCCACGACGGAATATCAAGGAATATCAGCTAAAGTCAACATTGTCCAATAAAATTGGTGTCCTTCAGCGAGCAATAACAGCTAAACTCGATTTAAGATTTGTTTGACTTAAAGTCGTGTTAGTTAGGCCATAACAGCAAAAATGTTTACTAGACCGTAAGAGGCTTAAATACCTTTATTTTCATATAAAGAAAGATCCAGCTTTCCGCGGATTAAACACTTAACCACTTGTAATTTAAAATTTTTCGTCCAATCTTAAAAGTGCTGTTCGGAAGACCTAATACACCACATACAACTTTATCGGATTTCACCAATTTTCTTTGAAATTCTCCTTTTGCTATACACCTAACTCTAATGTATTCAACAAATTGACTGACCAACAAATTCTAAAAATTTCACAATAAAAATGACACATAATGACGGCAATTATCTCGAAGAGTCTAAGTTCTAATAAATGTCATTTCCAAAATTTAATATTGACCATACCTTTTCGATTAAGAACCGATGGTTAACTTATTCTATAATATAAGTGACAAAGGGACTGCATTCTGACATTGCCTCTAAGAATGTTAGTAAAAAGGGGATTCCAAATCCTGGAGCACTTAGACGAATCTCGGTCCATTGTGCCTCTGGGTAGTTACTATTAGAGATGAATCATTTTGACGACGAAAAGTTACCAATTAGGCCAACTGAATAGGTTAGGTATATCTTTGGTCTTGCTGAAAGCCCAGCTCCTTCCATGATGTTTTTTTTTTATAAGCTTTTATTTTTAGAAATGTACGTAAAATTAGAAAAAAATTTGTCTGTTTCATTACATGTAAGTCAGCTGATACTCTAATGAAGAATATTTACCTGCGACACAGGTCATAAACCATAAATAATGTAACCCAAATAAGTTGAAGGCGGTTCTTTTTCACGCAAATTATAGTCAACATTCTAGAATGATCAGCCAGGGAAATAAATTAGTAATCATTGAGCCATAAACCGTATCTGAGATTTTGATTGAATCTGTTTATAAATATAAGACAAGTCTGAAAGGTTTAGCATATTAAAAATACAAATTTTGTACTGTATGCGAATGTAAGGCGCCAAATGTAGCGAGTCGCGTTATCCCTGAACTAGCATTACGCGGCGGAATCTCTTTTTATTTCGTATATGTGAAATGGACTTCCTGGATGAGGAAACTAGGCACACACAAAACGATATTTATTTGAGTTTTTGACGAACTTACATCTAAAAAATTTAGGCGCAAACGTGAAGTAAAATTCAGAGAAAAATGTTTTCCAATTTAGCAGAATTTATGCTTTCGGATCAGTCTACATTTTTCCGTTCCGTAAAAGGGCAAAATTGACTTATAGCCTGTCATTGATGCGTTTGACAAATATTTATTCGAGCATTCCCATAGCATGTAACCTAGAGTTGAAATTTTGCTCTGACATTTTCAGTCTAAGGGCCGGTTTGTTCAGAGCTGGTTAAATCTGCGGTTAGGTTACCATAGATTTAGTTTAACCCAAGACTATATATATCTGTGGTAACCAAAAAGCGTTTGTTCAATTATTTTTCACTCTGCTCACCAAAACATAGATTTGCGACAAATCGTTCCAATTTTCCAGTTTATTTTGTCAATTCAGTTGTTAGATTTAATCAATGGTTAAGATTGTCACAGCCGCAGCAATGCATCCAATTTTTTTCCACACTGTCTTGCTTTGTATTTATCTGCTAGTTGTTTTGTTTTTTACTGCTATGTCAAAGATTGAATAAACAAAATTCCAGAATTTCCTTGGTTAATGCCGTTAACCGACCAAAATTCCCTAGTTATCGATTTCTCTGGCTAACTAACCAAATCATGGATTCTCTGGTTAAAATTTGACTGAACAAATAGATTCTATGGTTATCAGCTGTAATAACCGTTGATAAGAGTTAACCAAAGATGAACAAACCGGCCCTAAGTACGTAAAAAATTCAAGTCGCTGAATGCGTGAACCCAGACGTTGCTAGGAATACGTCGGTTTTTAAGAAAAAAAAAAATAACGTCACATAATCCAAGCGTTAGCCTTCGGCCCTAATTACTTATACCTAAAAGCGGCACCTAAATTAAACTGAAGGTGTCAAAAACTGTCAAGAAAAATAAATAACTTGTCGTCTTTAAAATGTGTTCTAACTTTCGTCAAAACTAAGCGTCAAATATAGACGACCGATTGGAAGTTCTCTTCTAAATATTGAAAGTTTTTTCAATTTGTTATTGGTGGGTTTGACATTTTTGTCGATAATTGTTTTCCAACGCAATATTGCTATATGCTTCAAAAAGATTGACACAATTAATCACCCACCTACCAAATAATTGATAAACTACTGCGCAGCTCCAATAAGCACTTTTAAGGGCCATTCACATGAGAGCGAACGAACGAACTGATGAAATGCGAACAAAATACTTTTAATGCATTTCTGAACAAAAAATTGCACGTTTTACTATTCCAAAAGCAGGATAAATAATTATCCCATCAAAATGTATTAAGAAAACAAGTTTACAAATATTTTAAACAACGAAATTTCGAATTCCAAACTTTTTGCCGCGAACGAAAATACCCTCGGCGCGAATTGTCAAAGTTTATTTTTTGCAATCCACATCATTAAACCGCGTTCCACAAACTAGCGAATAAAACATTCGTTCGAACTTAACCTCAAATAAGAAATTGCTGGTAGAAACTGATGGCTGAAATTCGCGAACTGCCGCGACCATGAAAAGTGTTTATGTGAACGGACTGTCAAAACTCGTCTGGTCGCTCTCATGTGAATAGTCCTTTAGTGTTCAGATGAAATTTAACGAACTCACATTTCACAATATGGAGACGCTTTCCATATAAAATCAATTATTGTGCTTTACAATAAATTGAAGGTAAACGTTGGAGATGATTATTAGTAGGGAGGCGGAGGGCCCATTGTGTTTTGGTATGATGTTCTCTTCACATACATTACAACGCATCGCTAAAAAGTCGACAAAGTGCAAGTGGCGCAATTTTGTATATAAAACTACGCCATTCACATGTTTTTCCTGTCGCTACTCACGTTCTACGGAAACTCTCGGCAATGCAAGCGCACTACAAGTGGCTAAGGCCAGTCCTTTGCATTTACCTACCGCCTTGACCCCAGTTCGCGATGGCTTTTTAATTTTGAAGTTCAAATGACATTTATCTCACTTTTTCACATCGTTCTGCGATGATTATACTAACATTCTTCTAATTAAGAGTAAATCGAATGGAATTCTAAAACTTATTAAAAAAAAAACTGAACTCACCATAAATATCATTCTCCTTCATCCACGGCCGTCCTGAATGCAACATCGGATGCGTCAGATGATACGGTGTCATCTCCTCTGGAAAACTCCCATTCGGCGGCAGGTATTGTCCAACATTATGACCGCTAGCACCAATCAAGTGTGCGGCTGCCGCAGCCGCCGCCACCGCTGAGCCGTGACTGCTTCCATTCACATTTACGCTATCATTGTTATTGCTATTACTGGTGTTGTTGTTGTTGTTATTGCTTGGAGTATCTGTTGAATCTCCGCTGCCGTCCGTCGAGTTTTGATTCACATTGTTGTTGCTCGTGGTATTATTGTTGTTATTAACAAGTGCTGCCGCGGACGGTTCTGTTGGTGGTACTACAGCGGCACCGCCGCCATTCACCTTCAAGTCGGCACCATCTAAGTTCAATATGTCCGATATGTGAAATCCTGATGACCTCTGCGATGAGGGAACTTTGGTATCGAAGAGGCTGCAAATGAATGGACATACAGAGAACAATTAAACTCCATGGCAACTATAGCATTTAGCAGGATATCGATAATGTTGCTGCACATAGTAAGTACTGTATTGATGTTCATTGATAAAAGGATCAGAGAAGGTAACAACCTACAACCACCAGCAACCAGATGTGTTACTTGAGGAGGGAATTCCCATTGAAAATAATAAAAACTACTTCGGACCTCTTCGATTATAGTGCGTGAGCATAATAATACATAGCCAAGCGCTCTGTGTGCATAGGCTGCTTCCCAGAAGCCTCAATATCAATAGATATAAATTTAGCGTTTTCGCCGCGATTATCCTGAAACACAAGGCAACTTGTGTGTACTAAACTCTAAAACTGGGGAATTCTAAAATTTCCAACAGACATGCATCCATATGGATGGAAATTTGACCGGAAAACCCACAGCAATCTATAACATGTGTTTTGAATTTATCCGTGATATTGGTTGTACCTTGTGCAGGTAAAATTGCACGGACAAGGATTTTCCCATAAGTGCTATTTTTTGTGTACATATTCCGAAAAGGTGTGATGTATTACTGAGGTCACATTTTAAGGGGATTATTCGCACTTGCTGCTGATGAGCGGGAAAACTCTCGTCACAATGTTGATGTATGTGTGTCAACTGTCAAGTCATGTTGCAAATATTGGTCTTATCCCTGTACTGACAAACATTGAGATGATCCGATGATTTGCATAAACAAACGAAATTGAAAGAAGTTAATTTATTTTTTTTTCTTTTACGGATAGGTGAGGATGAGGATTTTTAAGGCTTTTCACGGATTTGCGAAGAGTTTTTTTTTTTTTTTTGTTTTAATCGGATCGAGAGTGAATTTCATTAAATGCTTCCGGATGTTGTAATTTTTCAGTTTGGGCTTAGGACACGGAGATTTAAATGGATGAATGTGACATTCTTTAAACGGGTTTGTTTTAATGGATTTTGTATGTGCTGACCAGGACCTATGTGCAAATAAAGTTGGTAGTGTGTCGTTGGTCGAATTAAGATAAATTTAGACGGGACCCCGATTTGATATTGACACAACAACCTGAATTGCAAACACCTTTTTTGGGGGTATTTGTAATATGAACACCAAATGTCAACTTGGTCGAAAAGTATATTCGCAAATATTTCACGGTAGGTTCCCAATAGCTGTTGGTGCTTTTAATCTGCCAACTGATCCTTCGATAGATGAACAATTTTTCTTTGTTTCTAAAAAAATATGGCTTGTAGTTTTTTTCGATTCAGCTAAAGTTTTAATTTTCTTCAACGCATTTTTTTATAATTCAATATCGAGAGCGAATTCCTGAGCTGATCAAATCGTCGCCAAAGATTGCTTTGATTTTTGTCTTTAGTACAAAGGGGTTTTCAATTGAGGACTCAAATAAATTCCAGTCCATTAGTGTTATAGCTAGGTTGCTTACTTCCAAATCTTAAGACTTGGACTAACTTTAAACAAAAAACTATTCCAATTCATTGATTTTTATTAGTTTTTAAATCGCATTTATTTAAACGTATATACTTAAATTATTTCTTTACACACATTTTTTTCAAAGCAGAATACGTCTTAATTTCTTTTTTGAAATGAGATCAATATGCTTATCTGGATCCACATTAATATCCGAATGAACAGATATCTAAAGATTTGGGACACTGTTTTAATCCTTTTCATAGTTGGAAAAGTTTCTTTGAACACTAGCTGTGGTCACTGGAATCGTGGCCAAAACCGTAAGCAAGAAGTTTATAGCTCTAAAGTAAGCCTTGTCACATATATCAAGCAATTTCAAAACTTCGATAGAAAGATCACTCGACGATATTTTTTTCGTACCAAAGAATATACTCAGCTTTTAAAGCTGATAAGAAAATTGCATTGTCAAAGTAACATGTTAGCTTTTCCATTTCGTTCTCGCTCAACTGTCCGTCAACTGTCTGTCAACCATGAATCTGTCCGTAAGATTTTGTAGTAACGAATCTATGCAATGAATCAATATACACTCTATCTAAAATGGGTTTCTGGATTGGAACGCGTTGTTTGTTTGAATAAAGTTCTTGGAGCTCTTAATTCAACTTCAAGTAAGTCATCGCCAAGTTGGGATGCGTATTGAAAAGCGTTTTTTCGCATACAATGAGGCTTACTAGGAAATCACTTTTTTGGACTGCTGCCAAAAATGTTGATGCTTTCGAAGACATTGCCCACGTTCTGCTCGTTATTTCTTCAAGAATTATTGAGATGAATTTGAACAGCTCTACAAAGGGAATACTACTGTCGTGCCTTTCAATGAATCTTGATTCACAAAGGCATAGAAGTTGAGTTTTTCGGCTCTCTGGTGCGTGTTTTTAATGACATTTTTGAAAGTTATATTTCCATATGAATGGTTGCGGAAGAAATTAGCTAAATAACTAACTACATCAAGGCAATTGCGAATTGCAGGAGTTGACATGGCATTAGACATAGGCAAGTGATGGCTTGCACAGTGTACATATCTAGCGTTTGGATACCGTATACCTACCAGTACCTGCCTACGTGCCTGCAGTCCATTGTACTAAAAAGCAGAAACCCCTTTTTTGGTTATATGTATGATCGGGGTTTTTTTTTATACAAAATCCGTCAACACCACATTGGGAATTCGGCATGAACCTTGGGAAACACCTCAGTTTAAGACACGGCTACTAAGTTGCAACTTGAAACAAGGATTTTACAAGAAACAATAACATTTAAATAAAAAATAAAATCAAGCTTTAAAAGCTTTCTCAACATGGAGAAAAACCATTCCAGTTGATTTGTCTACTGAAATTTGTTGTTTAAATGTGAGATGTAGGGTAGGTAGGACTGATTGGCTTATAGGTGCCAATTTATGAGCAGGGAACTGATTTTGTAGACTTTGCCTTTTTTTCCTTGCGGTTATTTACTCACATTGCATTTTTCTACCTTTTTTTACCAACATTGGCTTTTTATGCCTTTTTTGGTCATACCTTCAAAGAAATAAAAAAAAGAAACTTTAAATTGTATTCAAATATTGGAGTCTTGTCGTGACTTGGTTCTGCCCAAGAGAGGACTCTTTCAAACTAACTCTTTTAAACTTTCCTGAGGGATAATCGCAGACGTTTGATGTCAGAAAATTCTAAAATGTTTATGGTTTTACAGTGTTTTTATATGGCATAAAGGCCTTTTATTAAAAAGAAAAAGGTTTAAAGTTTTTTTACAGTTTGGTTTTGACTTTTTTTTTTATTTTTTGCGTCAACAAAATACGTTCCTTGTTCATGAGGCTTACTAGCTTTTATTATTGGAACGACTTTGGCAATTTTTCATCGTCAGGAAAATTTTTAAATTTTTTAAGAGCTTTTGGATAAATTCAATGACTGCATTGGCGTGAAAAAAAGTGCTCTTAAACAAGGACAATGCACAAGTTCGCTTTCGCAATGGAAAATTACATGAATTAGATTAAGAATTGCACCCTCATCTAACACATTTCTAAGATTTAGCTCCCTGTAACAATTTAACGTTTAAAAGCGAGAACAAAGGGCTCGGCGCTAAGAGATTTGGGTCGAATCAACGAGCCAAAGAACCATATTTTGAGTGCCTCGTATCGTATAAGTCGAACTCTCAAAATGAAAGAAAATAAATTCGAGTTATAGAAACTTCGAGTTATGGAGTCAAAAGTTGGAGCCAAAAGTTGAAAACGCAGAGTTCTTTATAAAACTTCGAGTAACAGAGAAATTCGACGAGTTATGGAAGTTTGACGTATTGTGTATTTGGGGGGCATACAAAAATTGGAGAAACATTGGATACGAATTGTATCGAGCTGAAAAGAGTCTATGCTAAAAGATGTAACTAAGAAATATAACTTTTTTAGCATTTATTCGAATATTTGTATCGCTGTCTCCTAAATAAGATAAGACCACTTGATTCCTTGTAAATTGAAAGCAAATGCATTAGCTTTATGTGGGTCAGCTAAAATAGTATCGTGGTTGAATATTTGAGAATCTATGATATTCCAAAAGGGTTTTGTGTTATTTTGAAGAACGTTAAATTTCGTATTCCAGCTATTGTTTTAATTTTTAAGAATTTTTAGCTTATTCAGATGAGAGACAACTTGATATTTCAAGTCTGTCAAAGACGTTGATATAGGTGTTTCTTTTCTTAATAATTTCCAAGCAACTTTTTAGAGTAAATATTTATTTACTGCTATCAACAGCACATAATATTTGTTCTGAAATAATAGAAGAATCTTCTTGACATAAAGCATTATAATCATGCTTTGCAGGCTAGTAGGTAAAGTTAGTTAATTCAGGCAGAAAACGATTTTATCTTGCTGAAAGAACAAAAACGTTGTAAGCCAACTCAATTCGGGAATAGGAATTATAGCTATTTCGAGATATAGGTATCACTTATTCAACATCAGATTCCTTTAAGTGATTTGTTCGAGCAGTAGAATTCTGACAGTCAATTCTGAGTACATATAAGTATGTATGTATTCTTCTTTGGGAAGACTTTTTAATGATTTCCCCTGTAAAAAAGTGAACCTCACCTTGATTCGCTGTCAATTGTCAAAGTGACTGCCACTTGCGCCAGCTGAGCGAAGAGCACTAGGCCACCAACCAATTATTATTATTGAACAGAACAGAGAGGTTGACAACCGCAGTGCATATTTTTGTTACTTGTCGATCTCTCTAGTCTTCATATCATTTGCATTTTTTTAAAGGTCGTCATAAAATATCGGAGCTTAGCTCATTTAATGAACTAGGCAATATCGCTAGGCACATTATAGTAACTAATAAATCAAGAACGGCAGAATGACGAGGAAAATTAGAGAGAAGTAGGTTGGAAGGAATAGGAGACATCCTAGACAAAATATTTCCTCACGTATTACCTTTCAAGGAACCCCAATATCTATGTCAGCAATTAAAACAATATTTACATAAAACAAAAAAATGTTAGACCCTCCAATGGAATCTATAAAATAAGCTATAAGCCATTAGGGACTATACGCTGATGATATCTGTTGTCTGGCAAGTAACATTGTTTCCCTTAACAATTTTTCGCTGCAAAAGCAATGGGGAGGTTACTTAAAAAAAAAGAAAGAAAAAAATAATGCACACCAGCCGAAAATTAACAATAGCAAGTTATTTTGAGACATGTATACTACACATAGACATAGAGCTGTTTAGCTATCTGTGTAGTTGGTTATAGATATTACAATTACGAAAGCTAAATAAATCGATCATCTATCGATCTTGATGTAAAGCTGACTGGACGTCGGCAATAGAATAAAAAAAAGCTTATATCTCCGGTGTGGGACTACAGCAAAATATTGATTCGCACTAATTTAAACCTGAAAATTGAATCTAACTGGAAGATTTTGTTTTCGTTACATGTGGTTATATCCAAAATATGAGGCTCTGGATTGGCTATATTTTGAGGAAGACAGATGACAGTAGCATAAGCATAACGAAGCAGTGCTTCGAATCTAATCTCAGGGTCTAAGGCGAATTGGCAGGCCAAGAACAATATGGATGTCAATTCTTATGACCGAAACTCAGTCCCAGAATGCAATCGAGCTGCGAGCAGAGAGAGATGGAAGGACCTTGTTTACCGCCCTCTGCTCCAACAGGGGTTAAAGTCTCACTGCCAACAGCAGCTCCCGCGACACAAAGGCTATTCTTTTGCCAGCTTACATTTTTTATCTCCAGGGAATTCAACTTTGATTTTCCTCTTTTTGATTAATTGCAACTACATTCCCAGGTATATTTTAGATACCTACCAGGTTTCCACAATGGCAAATGCTGAATGAATTTTCTTACTAGGTTGATCTAAAGTTTAAATTATATGGCAAGGAAACGTTTTCCATTCATTCATGACCTTATTTTGACAGCGAGAATTGTCAGAATTGGTCGTCATTTGAAATAAAGTTTATAATATAAACCTCGCGCTGTTTGTACAAAATTAATTAAAGCTTGAACTAAAGGAACTAAATAATAGAGATTTGATCTTAATTGAGCCATAGCTCAAAGAGGCTTGAACTAAATTATGAACGCTCCTTTAAACAATTTGAACTAATGTTCACCCTACCGTCACTAGATAGGTAGTTACTAATAATAGGTGAATTCGGATCACTTGTCAACATGTTTGACGTGTTTTGTCTGTCTATCAAGCGTACGTAATGTAGTCTACAAACCTAGGAATCCTGTTCTCCACATTCCATCGTCACAAACTGGACCGAATATACTCGAAGAATCTTTCTCTCAAAGCATCCCAGAAGGTTTTCATCCGATTTTGACACTGTCCATGCTTCTGCCCATACAGCAGGACCGGGATTATTAAAAGGTCTTATATATATCTCCTTTTGGTTCTATGAGAGAGGGCTTTACTTCTTAGGTTCTATACGGCCTATACAGAGACGCTGACCTGGTAAAAAAGCTAAAAATACAACGGCTGAGAGAGCTGGGACACAACGCACCAGCCCGACGAGTCTTCGAATCCACCACTGAGGGCCAACGCAGCAGAGGAAGACCCCACTTTAGGTGGCGCGCACAATTGGAGAATGACATCAACCAACTTGGCATGAGTAACGGTTCCATGTTACAAATAGAACTTATAAGGAAAATAATGGTCGCCCGATTTGGATTCTGGACCCTAACCGCGTCACTTTTATTCGGACGATTGTCGCCGCAAAGATAAATCTCCAAAATGCAACAACTTAGTGCTAAAATAAGCGCCGATATAGTCGAAGAGAAGCCAGTCAGAAAATAGCTTATTAAGGTTGTCAAAACGACAAAGTTATCGTAAGGCGACCATTGTCATATGTGAGCGATCTATCCGTCGAATTCCAAAGACAGGTGGCAATATCCCCTGACATCTTAAATAACAATAACATGTCCTAAGCAAATCTAAGACAATTTCAATGACAATCCTGTTGAATACTCCAACCCAATTAAGCCTAAATTTAACTCCTATGTCAGAATGGAGTCCGTCGCGTCCGTCCGTCAAAATTGAATATGTATCTATACATACATCCAAAACCAAGAGGGGGCGGAGACACTTTGGACAGTTTTGCGTTCGCTCATTGTGGTACCTACCTATTTAATGTTGACAGAGCGACGCGACTTAATTTTGGTATAGGTGGCAGTTCATTTGTTAGTGAATAACGCTTTATTGATTGCCTCCAGTTACAAAAAAAAAAAATACACTTTTCGGACACCTCAATTAACCTCAATTTGGTACACGGTACCACCAGAGTCCTGCAATTAGACATTTCTTCTTACCCTGGTAAGGCATTCCTCAGTGCCGCCGGATAAAATGCTGCTGGCAAGAGAGCGTGTCCCCACGGAGGTAACAATATTGGCGACCATGTTAGGAATGGTGCTGCTGCTGCTGCTGCCGCCGCCGCTGGATGATGATGCATCAGGCTACCCATGGTATGTCCAAACGAAGGTATTCGCAGTTCGTCCTTTCCCACCGTTTCAATCGGCGACCGCGAAGTCGACGAAGACCGCTTACGTTTCTCAGCCACTTTGGTGTTTGGAAAAAAGTCTTCAAATCTCAACCGAAATGTCGTTCGTTAAAATCCACATTCACTTTTTGCCCAATTGGTTTGTTTATTAAAAAATTCAAGCACTTGTCGTATTTCACACACGGTCACGCGCGAGTTAGCCAACGAAATTTATTGCGTGTATATAAAATGCTCTCAATAATGAACTTCCGACGACGAGGATCGACGAGGAGATAAATATTTTTCCGCTTTTAACTGAACTGAAGTGTCATCAAGAACTAAAACAGCCCAGCACACGATAAGTGGCTTCTCATGTCCTTCTAGCGGCCTCTCGAATGTCCTCCTCTTAGCAAACACACACACACACATACACACTGATGCGTCGTCGCACAAAAAAAAAAAAAACCAAGCAGGAGAAAACATTAACATTATTTATTTTTGAGTACGATACGCCATCACTATCATCTTCATGTTCTCGACTCAACCCCGACAACGAAGCCACTTATGGTGCAGTATTCTAACGAGTGGTTGGCCTCTCTAAGCGAACAAGGATACGGCAGCCAGACAAACACACGCACACACATGAAACCATGAAGCCAGCCAACCAACCAACCAACCAACAAAGTGCTCTTGATAGAGCGAGGCTTCTGCTTGTACGTTCTCCCCCGGCCATTGTTTGAGGCCTGTTTAGGTACTCGGGGATTACAAGGGAAGATGCGATGATGACGATGGTCCGCTGAACCAATCACAGTGCTCGTCGCTGGAGTGGTGTGTGAAGAGGTTTAGTGTGAGTGTATTCGTAGGCAGGCGCATGAACTTGAGTGCGGATAGTTTGAAGAGTCCTTTTGAGTCGAAACAGAATGAGTAGATACGTGAGTACGGCTACGGCAACAAGGATAAGGGTTGGTTGGAGAGCCTGAGGCTTTCTGTTACATAAGAAGGTACTTGCGGCGTACTTCAGAGCGATGTGGGCACGCCCCTTATTTGGGAATGTGTATGGTGTATCCCGGTTTTGTATACTTTATGTGTTGGGTTTTTTTTTCTTTTTGGTAGTTGGTTCATTGTTGTTTTTCGTGGCATTATAGGCTCCTGGTTTATTATTATTATTATTGCTAGAGAGTGAATCCTTTTTTTTTTGCCCCTGTGCTAAGGACGACTTCATTGTTATTTAGGGTATATCTATCCAACGGGCAGATGTAGGCTATGCGCTGAATCCATTATTGGATCTACTTTTCTGTTGTTTCTTTTTTACTGTGTTCAGTGGCGAAAATGAATTTAATCCTTAGAACAAGAACACTATGTGATATATGTATGTGCAGGGGAGAGGGGGCGCGCATTATTTATGCCCTCCAAAGGACGACGACGTTTGTTATTTGAACATTGCACACATATAGACATAAGTGCCATCGAATAGTTAGTGGTTCGGGTTATTATTACTATTTTTTTGTGTCTGCACTTGAGCGAGACTTATTGAAGGTCTAACGGAAGGTAATAAACAGTAATTATGTATAATACATATAATGCATGCAAGCTAATCGTACCTAGTGTAGGGACGAGTCGTATGTACCTATTACGCAACGAGGCTGAAACTGTAGTCGGTAGCACGAGTCGAATTTGTCACCGATTTGTATGCATATCTTTAGATATAGAGACTGTAAAAATCGATGTAGGTATTAGATACCATAGGTTTTAGGGGGCAAATTGCTGTACAATTATGCACCACCGATTTGGAATGGTAGGTATATGATGTCAAAAAGCCCTTATTCGATGGTGGTATGCTCTGGTATGCTCTGGGATGCGGGGTAGCGACTTCTATTGGCATATTTTCCTTACTTACTTGATAGCTTAGAGGTACTAGAGCTAGTGTTAACTGACTTTCAACGGTAGGGCATACCTAGGTTTTGACAATGCTGAGGATCAATGTTCCATAGGGCAAACATTTTGAAACGAATTAGAAATTACAAACTTTTCTTGTAGTCTGGTTCTGGTTGGTTGTATCGCAGTGACATTAGTGGAGTCTATTTTGTCTCCACGTTATAGGTGAATTTCTTTAATGTTGTTAGGCTACGCATTAGACCGCAAATCGATGATACTGAACTGACTGATGTCATGCGAGCGGGATTTTGTCCTTAATTCGATTAGTAGCTCTTTTTCAGCGCCATGAGTTGATGGTATCGTATCTTTCTGTCGAAATCCTGTGCACGATTTGAAGGCATTGTTTCCGAATCACATATAAGTATAGGTATATAATCTCAAACCCTTCTGTCGACATTTGGTATACATCGCATTCGTATACCAAATTTTCACACTGGGGAAAATCCTGCAAAATATCAACGAGTTTTTTTGTAAGTACTTCTCCCGGGAAAAGCGAACCTATAACGCTTCATCAGCGCCTCCGATATGCTTGCAGATGTCTTTAGTTCTGCACTTAAATTGCTGCAAATTGTAGTCTTCTGGAAATATATCCCCAGGAAGCTAGTTCCAAAGTTTGCTTGTCCTGTAACAGAAGGAGTTTTGGGAAGTTGATGTCCTCGCAGTTGTCAAGTGTACTGTATAGTCGTGACCATTAGCTGCCTATCTTGTGGGGCGCCCACATTTCGAGGGATAATGTCTTTGAGTTCCTCGGAACATCTACCATGGAAGTATGTACCTATAGAACCAGCATAGGTCAGCGACTTGTCTTCTGTGCACCAACTGTTGTAGATTCGATGTGAGTGTAGGGTCTCCAATAAGTCGAACTGCTCGTCTCTGGTATGCTGTCAAGTATCTAGGTTAAGTGAATGTTTTGGGGCCGAGCTCCATATATGGGATCCATATTCCAGGCCTGGTCTACCTCCAACCTGAGCTTTGTAGAGAAGTAGAGAAGGAGAAGTTGCTTGGGGCTAAAGTAGCTCTTTGCTCTAAGTAGGTAGCTCAACTTAGCGGACGCCGATCTTGCGATATAGGCGTGTGATTCCTGAATTGACTGTAGTTCCTAGAAGTTCCATTGAGCCCTTGGGATGGATCGGATGGTCATCCATTTGGATCTGAGGAACTGTTGATCCATTTTTCTTAGAAAATGTTGTGAGCTGTGTCTTGTTTTGTATTAAGTACATACAACCAAGTTGTGTTTTCCCCACTTCAAGATTTTGTCCAGATCATCATTTAGAGAACTAATTTGTTCACATCTCTTATACTGTGTGATGTAGCCGCATTCACAGGCCCACTGTTCGAGATGGAGGATATGTTCTGTCGACTCAAGCAAATCGTTGATGGTGGAGATGAAATAGAGTTGGAGAAAGAATAGATCCTTGGGGCACTCCTGCATTTATAGCAAACGAATTAGATGATACACCATCTACAACAACTTGGATCGATCTTCCCAGAAGAACATTTTGCATCCATCCGCAGAGTTATTGTGGTAATCCATTAAGGCGCTAACTTGCTTAATAGGGCTCTATGCCAGACTCGGTAAAATGCCTTTGATATGTCCAAGGCTACGGCTGTGGATTCGCCGTGTTGTTCAATTGCTTGCGTCCATAAGTGCGTTACGTAGCTTAACAGGTCTCCAGTGGAACGACGGCTCCGAAATCCGTATTGCCTGTCACTTATTAATCGATGGCCTTCTAGATATTTGATTATTTTGACATTTATTGCCTTTTCCATTACTTTTGAGAGCATTGAAAGTAACGACTTCGGGCAAATTTATTTATAACATGCAATGGAATTCGACAACCCAGCTGCACAATGCTGCTGACTTCTTCAATTTTGTTGTGGAACGTCTTCGAAGTAATAAAGGAGTGAGTCTACATCGGAGTTCACAACAACTACACCCAGCAAACAATAGACTCGCTTATTATTCCCTTCGAGTTCCCGTGGAAGAAGATTTTGTTCGCCTGCGAAGTTATTCTAAAAATCCTAGGCGATACATGTATCCTAATAAAATGGTGAATGTTGTACATAGATGGAAGCAATTTAACAATATAGACGTAGCATATGTACATGTTTCGGGTTACGGACATCATATAGTTTTTTAGTTTTGTTGTATGTGTCTTCCAATTCATATTTTTTTTAATTAAGACTCCTAAATATTTGGAACTATCAACTGATTCTATTTAAAAACAGTTGGCAGTACAAGGAATATTTGAGTTGTAATTGCTTTTACCACAAGTGTGAGAATCCAAGAAAAGTTGTTCGCATTTAGTTGAATGAAAGGGTATGTGACATTCAGCAGACTCAGTAGACTTTAAGCTACAAAACATAACCTTAGTTTTTTTCGCTCAGCAAGAGCTAATGCTTTTGTCTTAAGATTTGCAGGTCAGTTTGCAATTTAACTAAAGATTCATTTATGCTGAATATTTTAGAAAATCGTTTTATTCGCAATTTTTTGCCGTCTGGTGGCCAAACTGTCGCGGGCAAAACGGAGTTATGCCGGGCTCCTCCTAGCTCCTCTATAATTTTCAATATCATTCTTAAATCCAGATTTAAAAATTTTCCAATCTTTAAGAAAAAATCCAGAAGACATCGACAGATTGAAAATTTGAAGAAGGGGATTGCAAATTACTTGAGAACACACATTTAAAAAATAATTTCAGAAATACCATCGGACTCGGGACTTGAATTGAGCTTGGGATCCGCAAGAGTCAGACAATGTCGTGAAGACTTAGTTGAATGAGCCCACGTTTTGTAGGTGGTACAAAACAATAGGTGTATTCGTGTATTGGGCCTTGAGTACACAGCTTGAGTACAGAGTTGTATTAACATCATTATAGATTTTATGTTTTTATAAATCCAGTATTTGGGCAGACCAGTAGATTTTCTTTCGCTATTTATAAAAGTCCAGAAGCATTTGGAGTCAGTCTTTAATATATTTTCTATTTGAATTACGTGGTTAGGGCTGGACTACTATGCGAGCGGTCTCAGGTTTCTTCCCCGGAAAAGCAAAGAATTTACATATCTTAGGGTTTTTTCCACTGCGCCACCTCTCGCGAACGTCTGACAAATACCCGAGAATATATTTGTCCTAAAAAAGCTTCTCAATTTCGCCGTTCGGACTCGGCATGCAATTTGAGATCCCTTCAAAATAAAAACTCACAAAAACGAATGATTGTGAGAAGTTAGACCTATGGTGCCTATACGAACCTTTTGACAAACTAACTGAGAACAAATACTAGACACAAAATAAATAAATTAGTCCTTATTTAACCTTCATTCTAATTGTGAGCAAAATAAAACAACATTTTTTTGGTATAATAAAATTAAAATGGAAGTAAAATAACACCTCGAGTATTGCTTAATTCTGGTGCCATAAGACCACAGTAGCTTTATGAAAGGTGAAACGCAAACGAATGTCCCAATTTTTACGAGTTTAGCTTGTTTCAATATTCGTTACGCTCTTAAATTTGTTATGTGTCGTTTGGAAAAGTTGAAAATTTTTCAATATTAGGAAAGAAGAACATAACAAAAAGTAAAAGGCGCAATTAAACGCTCTCTCTACGAAGCAACTCAATATAGTTTAAAGCTAAGCATGTTTCACTTTTCGTTACGCGTTTAATCTTTAATCTGAACTAGTCAGGAGCTGCCGGCACAATGCTCAGAGCATTATGCGTGCAGATGCAGAACAATGTCAGATTGTGTTGGCTCTGCGATTGTGTTTAACAAATACGGACACTTGCAGTACTTACATATAGCAGAGGATAACAAAATTGACACAAGTTTTAGGTTCTGTAGAGAAATTAATTGCTTGGACGAATTGGTTGAGGTATTGACCGTGATTGTTGCCCAGGGATGGCAATGGGACCAATATGGTGCCTAGTCCACTGTGATCAACTCACATCCTATACAACCTAACCTAACCTAAGCGTTAGACGATTATTTTACAAGTTCCGTATCCCTCTCTGATGAACTCTCTCGAATTCCCAACACGCCTACTAAAAGGTCAGGTCAGTAGAGACAGCTCTTCACTCCATTATCGCCACATGCCTTTCTAGACATTGAAGGGACTTTCAACAATATAGACACGAGAGCGATAGTTAACGCACTTGAACGTATCCAAAATCATGGCGAGAAGTTAAAGTGGTCTTTATACCCAAAGCTGGCAAACCCAGCCACACTACTGCCAAAGACTTTAGACCCATAAGCCTAACCTCATTTGTTCTAAAAACATTTGAAAGGCTCATAGATCTACATATCCGGACTAAAATGAACCCGGATGCTATATCCCCGGCTCAACACGCCTATACAAAGGGCAAAAGTGTTGAAACAGCACTCCATAGTGTAGTCAGCACGGTGGAAAAAACATTAAGAGTTAAAGAATACACTCTGGCAGCCTTTCTGGACATTGAAGGAGCATTCAACAATGTCGAAACAGACGCCGTACAAAGAGTTCTTATAAACCTTAAAGTGAATACCACTATCATCAAATGGATAATGTGTATGCTCAGAAACAGAATAATCATCTCAGAACTAGGAGGTGTACAAACGAAGGTATCTGCATCAAGAGGCACTCCTCAAGGTGGAGTACTATCACCCCTACTCTGGGTTCTTGTGGTAAACGAGATCCTGATTAAACTAGAATTTAGTGGAGTTAGAGCAGTTGCATATGCCGACGACCTAGCACTGCTCGCGACTGGAAAATTCCTATCCACTATCAGCGAACAATTAAACAAAGCTCTATCCATGGTCAACACATGGACAAAAAAATGTGGACTGGCAGTAAACCCACATAAAACGGAATTAGTTCTCTTTACCAACAAAAGAACAATTCCTGAATTTAGCCTGCCAACAATTGAAGGGATTCCGCTTAAAATTTCTGAAAGTGCCAAATACCTGGGAGTTATCCTAGATCGAAAATTAAACTGGAACCTTAACATTAAAGAAAGAACCAATAAGGCGATGATAGCATTCTATGCCTGTAATAGAATATTCGGAAGAACATGGGGTCCTAGCCCTAAAATAGTCATGTGGCTGTACACGGCGGTTGTAAGACCGATACTAACATATGGTAGTTTATTCTGGTGGCAAGCGCTGTTAAAGGCTAACAATCTTAAAACCATGACAAAGATTCAAAGAATGGCCTGCATCGGCACCACGGGGGCAATGAGAACCAGCCCCCACGGCAGGATTAGAGGCCATACTCAATCTTAAACCCCTAGACCTCTTTGTAAAGGAATCAGCTGCAAATAATGCCCTCCGGTTAAGCCACACCAAAAACTGGAAACACAGCCTGACGGGTCATGCACAAATTCTGAAGAAATACACGGACACTAATGTATGCACGGACTACACTACTCCCCGGCTAGATTTTACACGGCTATTTACCACGTGTTTTCCCAGCAGGGACGATTGGTATGAAGATCAACCAGCATCCATTGGATCAACCATACCTATATACACGGATGGATCAAAGATGGAAATTGGCGTTGGCGCGGGTTTCTACTCGGAACGTCTCGGACTATCCAGTTCAATCAGGCTTCCTGATTACAGCAGCGTATTCCAAGCTGAGGTAATGGCAGTGACAACAGCTGCTAAACAGGTTGTAATGATGGCAATACTTCATGCGGATATTACCTTTTTCATTGACAGTCAAGCGGCAATAAAAGCGATCTCTGCCGTGGAGTTAAAATCAAAGCTTGTAAGTCGCTGTCGCGAAGAGCTGCGTGTGTTGGCGCGCAGCACAACGTAAGACTATGCTGGGTTCCCGGGCACAGAGGTGTACCTAGAAATGAAAAGGCAGATGAGCTGGCAAGAAAAGGGTCCTCCCTTGAACTAAACCAGGCTGACACCACAGTAATGATTCCCCCCTGTAATCTCAGACAGAAGATTGGGAACAAAATACTAATGGAAGCAAACGATAGATGGAACAGGCTCGACTCCTGCGGCATAACCAGGAAAATGTGGCCAACCTACAACAAACAGAAAACTGAAAATATCTTACAACTGAACAAGAAATCATTGTCCTCGATTGTAGGTATTATCACCGGACACAACATGCTAAAATACCATACCAAGAAAATGGGAATTAGTACAGACGACCTGTGCAGAGGATGCGGAGACGAGGAGGTGCATGAGGATACCCCACACTTCCTTTGTCACTGCCCTGCGCTCTGCCACATACGAAACAAAGTCCTTGGCAGTTACTTCTTCGAGGATTTAGAAGAACTTTCAGACAGGTCCATTAACGACCTACTTAAATTTGTAAATAAAACGGGTTGGTTCACCAAGCCGTAGGTTTTTCATAGGTTTCCAGAGTATGGGGGTCATAAACCCCTAGGGCATCACAACGGATCTACATTGATCTAAGTGTGGCACGTACAGGTTTCTACTGTCCTGCCTACCCACTAACCTAACCTAACCTAACGCACTTGAAAACCTGCAGATTGACGCTAGTCTAAGTCACTGGATCAACCAAATGTTGCTAAGCAGGGTTGTCAATTCGAACCTTGGCTGCTGCAAACTGGGAAGGTCTGTGCAATGCGGCACTCCGCAGGGTGGAGTACTTTCACCGCAGCTATGGCTGCTAACAGTAAATGAAATACATGTAACCTTGGAGAAAATCGGTGGTAGAGTTATAGCCTAAGCAGACAATATCGCCATTTTATTTACTGGAAAATACCTCTTGATGGAATCGGCCCTCGCAACGCTGGTCAAATGGGCTACCAAATGCGGCCTGGATATAAACCCGGGTAAAACAGACCTAGTGCTATTCACGAAGAAGCACCGAATTCCTCAAATCGATCAACCCAAACCGCCTCAGCTTCTCTGACAGCGCCAAATACTTAGCTCTGATTCTGGAATGAACGCATTAAGAAGGCCGCTGCTGGACTTTACTCCTGCAAAACGATCTTGGGCCTCAGATGGGGAATCAGTCCGAAAATAGTACACTGGCTGCATACAGCAGTAGTCAGACCGACACTAATGTACGGAATCATCGCCTGGTGGCCAGCACTAGATAAAAAAAGCTACCTCTCTCTATTTATTAGAACCCAAAGAGTGGCATGTGTCTGTGTGACGCCAACCGCAGCACTGGAAACCATGCTTCACATTCTACCCTTGGCATTGCGTCTGAGAGAATCACTACAATGGAGAAGCAGTGACACAGCGCATGCCAATATTCTAAAAACTAATAATGTCAAAACAGAAGTCACAGACTACATAACCACGATCCTGGACTTTAATATTCAATACAAAACCAGTTTTCCCGACCGACAGCAATGGGAAGGGAATACGCGTTATAGACGAAAATACGCTAGAAGTATACACAGATGGGTCTGAGGCAGAGGACGGATTAGGAGCCGGGATTTTCTCAGTTCCATTCTCCCTAAACCAGTCTTTTAGACTACCAAATAACTGTAGTGTATTCCAAGCAGAAGTTATGGCTATTCGCGAAGCCGCTGAACTGCTGAAGGTGAGATCGATATCGAACTCGGATATCGTCATCTATACCGACAGTCAAGCAGCTATTAAAGCACTCGAATCACCAATATTAAGATCCAAATTGGTCAGGCACTGCCGCAAATCTTTAAATGAGATCTCGCGGATATGTGCACGTTACCGCTCTGCTGCGTCCCTGGTCATAGAGATATACCATCAGGTAACTGTAAAGCAGACGAACTAGCAAGGAACGGCACGAAAATGGAACTCTCTACTGGTAAAGGAGAGCTCCATGTGCCAATTGAAACGGTAAGATACAACATCTCCACACTTGCACTGCAACAGGCTGACGAGAGATGTCGGGATCTTGACACCTGCAACCATGCAAAACAGACCCGGCCACGAATAAATCGGTACAGGACAAAGGTCCTGTTAAACGTCAGTAGAACACATATCGGAACTCTTTTTGGAGGTCTAACATGCCACTGTGTAACTAGGAAGGCTTGGAGTTACCGCTAATGACTTCTGTCGCAGTTGCATGGATGAGGAGGAGGAGGAAACTCCGTTCCACCTACTACTATGTAACTGCCCGGCGCTATCCTCTATTAGAAAGCAAACTCTAGGAGAGTACTTCTTCGGGGAGCTTGCTGATATTGCCGAAACGGATATCAGCAAAATACGGAAATTTCTCAAAAATTCAAAATGGTTCCAAGAGTAGCGGAAATAACCGACTCTGCTTGTGGTATCACAATGGACCTTACTTGGTCTAAGTGAATTACTTCTTATTAACGGATAATTCCCACCTAACCTAACCTAACCTATCCCTCTACCGTAGAGGTGTCACTTCTAGTGCCTGGATGATGATGAAAAGAATACATTTTTGGGTAGGATCAGTGTTTTTGTTAAGTAGATATATTGTAAGTTTCTTGCGATGAATAAAAATTTCAGTATAGGACATATACCTCTATACCTTTTTGGGGGAAAAATAAAAACAAATGGCTTTCATAATAAATTCTGAAACTTACTCACGGTATTGTCAAATCAGCATTCTATTGCTAAACTAATCTTACTTATCTCTTCAACACTCTTCCGTTCCGAGCTAACGAACAGATTGCATCGTGTCGTCTCCATTTCAGATTAATTTCTTCTCTTTTCCCCAAATCTAAGTGGCCAACACTAATTAAAACTGCGTTGGCATTTTTGTGTGCTCGCCTCCCTCCTAATCTGTTGGCTTTTCAATATTGTTCACTTGAATACTATTACTGATTGATCAATTGATTTCTTGTTGAACAAATCCGATAAAAATATTCCACTGGAGCTCTCCGCTCTATACGAAATGGGTTCTCTGGCAGGTGAACGAAATCTTGTTCTTGCGTTTGGGGGGATTGATTAGATTGTACAGGTGATGTGATGATTAACACTAACGAAACGACAGTATGCAATGTCAGCAATGAAATATGTGTACGTACACGACCGGTTTAAGTGCGAAACACAAAATTTTGAAATGTTTTCGTATAGAAACGAAATTAGAACAATCAGCTACTGAAGTTTGATATGATATCTGCTACTGTTTTGAGAGATGGCAGATTGAAGTGGAAGTTAACGTATTGGGAAAGGCGTCAACATTTTTGGACTGTGTTTTTGAATTGGAATGACAGTATAGCGTTTAGGTTGAGTGCTTTAAAGCGCCACCATAAAAATGATGGTTTTGACTGAGCAGTTGGAAAATTTGTTGCTGCTGACAGACCAAGGATTACATTTCAACTTCTTGTCGACCAAATAGCAAAAGGGTGGTCAACTTAATTTGTGTCCTCAAAACGGCGAAGAAACAGTATTATAGAGCAAACAACTGTTTATCGATCTAAACCAGGCCAATGATGCATTGGGTCGACGAAAAAAAAAAAAAAAAACAATAGCCACACATACCCCAGCTTTATTTACTTTTGTTTCAAGTGCGATAAGATTTAAGAAAACATTTGATTTATTACACAATATTAAACCTACATATATAGCATAAGTAGGGTTGCTTCAAGTGGGTCCCCCTCCCCATATTTGTACACCTATAGAAGCAATTGTTTTAGTTTAGATTTTATCTCTGGAGAAGATTAATTAAAAAACGTTTTATGTTGACAAAATACTTAGAATTTAAAAATATACAAGCTTTTTCAAGAGCCCTAATTGATAAGACAATTTCGTGTAAGCAATTGGATTTGTTAAAAAACTCCAACTGTTTGATAGTTATTTATGAGATACGATAATTCATATACAACAATGTCTGACTATACCTATTATACTTGAGCGAAACCATTCATGAGACCGTGATTAGTGATCTGCCAAATTGGTTAGAAGTTGGCGAACTTCCGAAATGAAGATGCATTTGTTCCATACGATTTTAGGACAGACATTTAGAGATAGTTTCCTATCGACTTTCAAAAAATTGCACAAGGTCTAAACGACCTTTCGAGGATATTTTTTGTTAAAGATTGTCAGATACACACACAGTTTTTGTCTTAAAGGTGGAGTCGGCTTATGTGAGTTGCTGAATGGCTGACGCCTTATTCTTGGAGACTACGTTATATACGGCTGTTCCGACGAACATTTTTACGAATACTCATACCCACCAAGAATGGCGAGAGTCTTTCAATTTTGGTGATCCTGGCTTAAAGTTTGGGTCTTGCTTTGGAGGCATCATTGATTTTCGCTCGCTGCTCCATAAAGGTCGGAGACAATTCTCACCGAGACCTTTGATGTCAAAAAAGGGTTTAGACAAGGTGGCGCGGTGTCTTTTTCCACATTATAGTTGAGAAAATTGTGCAAAACTCGCACTAGGGGCACAGTTTTTCAAAAGTCTGTGTATTTTCTTACGCTGCAAATATTGATAAATATAATTGGCAGAACGCAGCGAGCTGTCACTGGTGTGTTTGCAAGTATTAGCACTTAAGCGGCTAAAATGGGTTTAGTGGTGAATAAGTGGCAAAAGAAAGTACATGCTGTCAACAAGAAGAGACACACAACATCAACGTCTCGGACGTCACCATAGACAGATATAACTTTGAGGTGGTTAGGGACTTTGTCTACCTAGGCTCCGCTATATGAACTCAGACAATGACACCAGCGCAGCGCTAAGATTAAACGAAGAATAACTCTTGCCAAACGCTGTTTCTTTGGGCTACAGGAGCAAGTGAGTAGCAAAGCCCTATCTCGAGTTCAAGAAGCCATCAGAGAGAAGAAGAAGGCATTCAAGGTGTGGATTCTTTTGGGGGACTCAGCTTTTCGAAGCCAGTGCAATGAGGGGCGAAGAACTTGCGAATTGTCTGTTAAAGCAGTCAAAGAACAATCCTGTAAGGAGTTCGGCGAGAAATTAGACCGTGATCACAGATCTGCAAGCAAGGTGTTCCGACAGACTATCCGACGTCTAGGAGGAAGGAAGTGGAACATTATTGAAGGAGTCAAATCCAAAGATGGTGCACTACTTCTTTCTAATGAGGAGGACATCTTGCGCAGATGGAGCGAGCACGCTTCTGAATTGCTCAATTCAATCCAAGGCATTGAGGATGACAAATCCATCGCCTTAAGCAGGGCTGAAAATAGTCCCACGGTAGAGGAAGTCACTTTTGCGATTAAATCGCTAAAAGCTGGTAAATCTGCCGGAGTGGATGAAATCCGGCCAGAAATGCTCAAGGCCTCAGGTGAAGAGGGAGTCAAATGGCTCCCTCTTGTCATTAAAGTGGCCTGGCAATGTGGCGAGACTCCCAGTGATTGGCAAATTGGGGTGATTGTGCCTCTTTTCAAGAAAGGGGATAAAAGGGATTGCTCCAATTACAGGGGTATATAACTTTTCAGCTGGAAACGCGTTGCAGAGCTGTGGTCGAGTCACGATTAAATTAACACTACAGTGCGTTTTCGTCCCCGCAGAAGCACAACCGACCATTTATTCACTCTCAGAATGGTACTTGAGAAGGCTTGGGAGTATGCTACACCTGTTTACGCATGCTTCGTAGATTTGGAGAAAGCATACGACCGTGAGTCCCTCGAGGTTAACTCTGTATTACAGGTTACAGGAGTATGGAATTGACGGTTCTCTTTTGAGAGCCATTCAATCTCTCTACACAAACTGTAAAAGCTCTGTTCGGGTAAACGATGTTAAACCAATACCTTTCACCTTTTAAGACAGCTTGGTCATTCTGTTATCAGGAGGTCTGAACTTGGTGTCAAAGCTAAGTTGTCAGTCTTTAATTTGGTTTTTATTTCAACTTTTGCCTACGCTCATGAGGTTTGGGTAATGACCGAAAGAATAGGATCGCGGATAAAAACTGCCGAAATGAGATTTCTCCGTTGTAGGTGTGATCCGTATAGAGATCGCATTAGAAATACCAGAATACGTGAGGAACTCAATGTCGAGCAGCGGTCCATGCTTCGGTGGTTTGGCCATGTTAAATGTATGTCCCCAATCAGGATCCCAAGACGTGCTATGGATTCCGTACCATTAAGCAGACGTCCTGTTTAGGTAGACCCAGAATGAGATAGATCAAGTTCTTAATCTCTCCTCTACCCGTATGGGGATTACCCTTGATGATTTAGAGTCGATGGCGGAGAATCGAAAGCTATGGAGGGTCCACTTGAGCAACCTACACCCATAGTCACTTAATGGATAAGCGGGCCACAGAAAATGAATGAATGAATCCACTTTTCAGGCGGTTCATAAACCGTCCCCTATTCTGACGAGCAACATTTGTTTTCTATCATGTTGTACCGTATATGCAAGAAACAGGTGCAAGTCAAGGCTAAAAATGCCGAGCGGACTTGTAGTAGAGTCACTGGCTCATCATGGAAAGACCATGACGGTAGCCTGCATTGTGAATACATAAACTGGATGCCACTTATTTTTATTCTACCGGCCAACAGAAAGTATTGCGCAGAGCCGAATTATTTACTACAATCTTGTGAGGATAGGTTTGTTTGACGTTAGCCCTGTGTCGTTCGATATAGCAATGAGTTCGCACTGACAATGAAAACCTGTGTTCGAGGTGAGCACTGGGGCGCCCTAGTTGAGCACTGAACTGACCCTAGGGCCTAGGTATTCAGTCAGGGCAAGAGTTCAGTGCTGGATTTGGGTGTCAATATAGTAGCTGTCATTTGGGTTAAATCATATTTTTGTGAATTATTGACTTGTGCAGAGTGCAGCACTAGTAAATGTTAAAAGAAATGTGTTTTTCAACATTACAATTATTAATTAAACAAATTTAATGTTAATGCTGGTGTTAAATTACTAAATTTTGTCGGCGACAATTCTCAGGGTTGCATTTCGTGTTCGACACGCAACTAATGTCGTTTTCGGTTGGTCGTCAAGAAGCGTCCGGAAGAACTCTCCGCTATTCTGAATTCAAATCCAGAAGCAAATTTCTCTTCTTTTCAGTAGAAGAATAACTGTCAGTTGAGTGCCAATTGAACGCTTTCAGAAGCGTTCGGATTGCTTCCGGACGGTTCTGGACGACCAACCGAAAACGACATAAATTTCTGGGGTTTCCTTGGGTATTTTGGCAGCCATGAAAATTCACTGACACTTCTCCAGTGCGCACTGAGTGCGCCCTAGTGCTAATCACGTCGAACGGTCCTAATATAACTTCCAAGATTCAGCCAACCATTTTAACAAGCAAACAAAGGTTTCTAACCTCCTGCGATTTTACTGGCGTATAATTTAGAAAAACCAGCCAAGTGCAAGTAAACGCGCGCACCAAATAAGGCGCCGTACTTGGCCAAAGTTGATGCCTTGAAAAGTCAACTGTTCTATGACATCAGACATTAAAGGATTTCTGAGGCCGGCAAACTCGTCAGGCTTATGTTACTATCCTCGGAGCGGTCACTTTGTACGCCTGCATACTAAAATTGGGAGCAGCAAAACAAACCGTTGATGGGAGGACAGGATTACATGTCGCAGTTCCAAACAAATGTGATCGACTTTAAATCCAAGTCCAAGTTCATTCTGGTGAAACATTTTCTTTGGGAGTGCCAATACAGCAGTTGGACAACTTCGAAAATGCGGGTGTTCCATTGAGTCCTGAGTTTGCTCAGTTTAATTAACTTGATATAGCTTAGACTTGGGCTGCCAGCTACCCTATTACGATCGCTCATATTAGTGTCAGTGCATATTACGTTTTTACTTTTTTTTTTGTTAGTCTAGTAGGAATCTCAACCTGCTTCTTCTCCCTTATATTCTGACATTCTTGATTCTGCGTGCGAAGGCGGCAACAGATTTCTTTGCCCTTGAATGGAAACCGCAAAATTGCAAAAAAGATCCTAATAGGCATTTTAAGTCTTGTACTATAGCAACAATAGTTGTCTACGTCATAATGGAGGACATTCAATTATAAATTCGAACCGACAATTCGCCATTCTTTGTTATATGATTTCGGTTCTCTGTTATTCCCATTCCCAATTTTCTTTTGATTTCTTGACAGGTTACGATGGTCCTTGCACTGTCATTCATATATATTAGGCGCGTTTACGAGCTCTGCTTGGTTGCGAAATAATACAATAATCCCGAATTACAACTCCTGAATAAACATCAACTGGCCGAACAAAACTTGTCAAAACTACTTATTCAGCAGAATTGGTTCTTCTGTCAAAATGCAATTTGTTGCATTCAATGTGTCAAAGCCTGTGCGGCAAAATATATACGCTCCCGCCGCCGGTTGGTCGCATACACATTCATTCAACAGGAAAAATAAGAAAAACATTATTTCCACTCTGTCACCTTTGGCATTCTTTCCAATTTGCTTAAGGATCAGTTGCACGCACATAAACACAAGCAAAGGTGGATCATCCACAAAACGCGTTCACAAAAGCATCGATCGCTTGTAATTGGTTTCGAATCATACCCTCGGATAATCCTCACCTAATACTGTTTCCATAATGGAATTTACGAAAATGTTTTCCCACTTTTTGTTTCGTCTTAAACGACGAACGACGGAAGGATCTGTGCGATACACATACAGGTTCAGGTATACCCTAATAACTGTTTGCAAAAATAGGATGTCAATTATAGAAATACTCTTAAGCTGTGTTTTTGTGTTTTTGTATTTTTGTGTTATATACGAGTCGAAAACACTCTGTTCAGCTCTCACATGTGTTTTTCTCGAACGAGGTGGAGGGAATTCCCGTGTTCAACTCCTCGTGGTACGGCCAAACAAGAAAGACCGCAGCAGGTACATAAACGTTGTATATCTCATGTTTATTATTTTTATTGCCTCTACAAGTATCGCGCTACCATACTAGTCGTCGTGTAGAGTGACTCTCTCACCCGCCCAATTATCATTAAGGGGTCTTGCTGGGAAAAAAAATATATAAAGTCAGGAGCTAAAATATCGGAAAAAAATTGCCGGTGGCTTTTAATCCGTAACGGCGCGGGAAATGACGGTGCACAAGCACAGCGTGCACTTCAAATGATGAGAACTTTTGCAAATGGCACTGGCATGTCAAGGAGCGTTTTTTTTTGTTATATCGTTCTCGGTATCTTCTTCTTTTCTAACGAGTGGAAGATATGGAAAAAAGTGAATAAAAAAAAATGAACGGCTGGATCTAGAATGCGCCGCATGCATGTGGTTCGGCACTCATGGCGGGACAATTTTGGGGTCTTATAAAGTAAATTTTTTGTAAGTGGATATCGTGACATCCGCACATAAAAATCATGAAAAGCGAAAATTGATATTTGTTCAATAATAACAAAAAAAAAAAAGAAAATCCTTTATACCTAATGTGCATATAAATATTGCAACGAATGATAGACAACAATGGGGGTTACTTAGGAAAGTGTTGGGCTTTAAAAATGTTATTTGGTTCAAGTGTAAGCACTTGGTGGCATGCCTCGAAGCGCTTTCAGATGGTGGTGCTTGGTAATTAGTTTGGAAATTTTTAGAACCCACCTGAAAGCACTGCGCTTGATCTCTAATGTAGGCGGCATTGGGCGGGCTTTTTTTGTAAATTGTAGGTATCCGTGCGCTAAGTTGGGAACCATTTTTTTTGTCGGATTAAGAACCACTTCACTGGAGCACTCGGACCCAACTGGTCGAAGCATAATCCAGTATTACCCATTTTACTGGAATTTCTTCGACTTTTGGAGAAAGCCGAGAATGCACTTCAGCGATGAGGAGCTTAGGTAGAGTATCAGCAATCGGCGTTAAGGACCGTTCACATGGGAGCGAACGAACGAATTGATGAAATGCTAACAAACCACTTTTAATGCATTTATAAACAGAAAATTGCACATTTTAGTATTCCAAGATATCCTCCTCTTGGAATAAGGTTAAGTTCGAACGAATTTTTTATTCGCTACTTTGTGGAACGCGATTTAAATGATGTGGATTTCGAATAGACTGACAATTCGCGCCAGTGTGTTTTCGTTCGCGGCAAGAAGTTTGGAATTCGAAAATTCGTTATTTAAACTGTTTATAAACTTGTTTTCTTAACACATTTTGATTGGATAATTAATTATCCTACCCTTAGAATAGTAAAATGTGGAATTTTCAGTTCATAAATGCATCAAAAGAGGTTTGTTCGCATTTCATTAATTCGTTCGTTCGCTCTCATGTGAATGGTCCTTAAGGTCGTAACGCACAAATTAAGAAATGTCCTAACGCCCAAAAGCTGTCGCATGAACCAAAATATCGTGGAATAATTCGTCAAAATACCCAAATGGATTGTCATATCGCCCAAAAATACTTTAAATTCGAGAAAATCGAAATCTTGAAAATGTCATAAGACCCAACGATATTCCTGTTTTTTTTTATTTTGAGCCCTGTGACGTTTTGGGCGTTATGACATTTTTAATGAAATTGTCTGGGCGTTGTGACATTTTCTTAAATTTGTAATTTTTTTCAAAAACTGTAAAAATTGAACAGTTAAAATGTAACCTTAAGACAGAAATAAATATTAATGGGCTTGTTATGAATGAAGTTGATCATAACGTCAAAACTGGAAAAAATATGAAAGGTATTAGAAAGAAGCAGATTATATTAGAGTGCGGTCGTAAGTGCAACGAAATGGAAAGTGAACATTTTGTGTTTGTAAGTGGGAAAAGAGTGAACTCTAACTTAATTTATTTAACAAGTGAAAAGCAATTATATAAAAAAAATCAACATACAAAGGAAAAGCATTTTACGTTTCCTATGCAAAAGACTGCAATGCGCGCGTTGAAGTCTTATCCGCTGGTATATGCTTAAAAATTAATAATTCGATTCACACACAACATGAATAACAAGAAAATGTATTATAATGAACTCAAATTAGTGTAAAATCTACAAAAAGAATGTTCAAGTCCTGCAGTTCTTTTAAGCGACACCAATTCGTCGAGTGGCATCAGAACATTTTTTCAAAATGTTTGTGCAAGGTAATTCGTTTCGTGTAACAATAATTTTGTCTTTTGTTCTTACAGTAATCAAAAATCTTAAGAAAGTTTGGTGTATTCACAAATGCGCCATAGCTTGGAGAGACTTTCGTCAATTTTTTTTTAAATCCCCACGTTCACCTTTGGACATAATTGAGGCTTTCCATCACATATTGAAAATATATGGCTTTTCTAAACACAGCGAATTTCCTCGACCTTTCTACAGGGCTTGTATTCAGAACTGATTTTTATATTGAATATTTGCAAGATCAGGTATTTTTGGCTTTTATTGGTTTCGGAAAAGAAGTTTTAATTATGCAATTTTTATTATATTTTTCAGATATTCCCAGTGTTTTTTGAATTGACAACAAACAAGTCTGAAAAATGTTACTCGCATTTGTTTCAATACATCAACAGTTGCATTTTTAAGTTCGAGGCCAAATCTTTCATGTTCGACTATGAAACAGGTTTGCGGAAAGAATTAAGGCTTTCTTTTCCGGAAGCCCGTTTAAAAGGATGCTGGTTTCATTATTGTCAGGCTATTCGAAGAAGAATTGTTACTAAATGTAAACACATAATGACAGCTATTCATTCAAACCAATAAAAGGATCTCACTGGACTGTCATAAGATTTTGGCGCTTCCACTCTTGCCATCTTATATGCTATAAACGACGTATGTACAAAAGTTAAGAATGAGATCAATGGGGACGAAATAAATGTAAATTTTTCAAGTTTTGTTTTGAATATTTTGAAAACCAGTGGTTTTGAAGCCACCGAATTCGAATATAATATAAACACATAATATCATTTCACTTTAATTTGACTTTTAGATTGGACCAGAGAACATTTCCGTTTATAGCGAATCATTTCGTTTGATAAAGCCAAATGGGATTTTTTTCAAATTTGTGCTCTTAACAAGGAGGAGTTTGAAAAAAGCAGAAGTTTTCAAATGCTCACTGAGTGGTGGTACTTTTGGGGGCTCAAAAAAACGAAAGCTCAGTAAGGAAGGACCAAAATGATCAAATTGTACAGCCCGTGAAAGATCTGGAGGCCGGAAAAATCACCGTCTATACATAATTTAAATAGATTGGTGTATCGCAAAAATTATGTATGTACCGAGATGGAGCCACAAGAAGACATTTTTAAAGCAACTGATGGGATTGAGTCAGAGGAAGAATCAAGCGAATTAAGCGGATCAGACGAAACTGTTGCTGAAGAATCATCAAACTTATCTGCACCTTTGTATGTAATTTGTCAGGATAAACAACTAAATATCCTTGCTCTTCCTTGCAAACATTTAAAAATGTGCAATCAATGCTACATTTAATTACAGGCACAAGCTGAGCTGTAGCAAATAATGAAGACAATTGTAAATGTCCTTGCTGCAGGAAAATTGTTGTGGATGCAATGCAAGTTTTTTTGTAACTTTTGAAAAATATAATTTCTTGTTTGAATTGTTTTTTCTTATAGTTTTTTTATATCTAAAACTTTGAAAAATATAATTTTTTGTTCCTTGTTAAAAATCAAATCTTATCATTTGTCTTAATATTTGGGCTTTTTGACGCTTTTCTTCTTATCTTTGTGCTAGTTTTTGGGCCTTATGACACATTTTCGTTTTGGGTGTTAAGAGCATGAGCTATGATTTCTAAAATATTATTTATGTCATACCGACCAAATAAAATGTCACAACGCCTAAATTCAACAACAAGTTTTCGTTTGGGCGTTATGACATTTCTTGATTTGGGCCTTATGACATATGAGAAAAGTATTGGGCGTTGTGGCATTTCTTTTCTGGCGCTTTTTCCCTTTGATTTCTTAAAGAAATT
Organism: Cheilosia soror; assembly: GCA_949372485.1. Taxonomy (NCBI): domain Eukaryota; kingdom Metazoa; phylum Arthropoda; class Insecta; order Diptera; family Syrphidae; genus Cheilosia; species Cheilosia soror. The sequence goes on along the minus strand of OX443561.1, from coordinate 70,561,259 downwards.
TGGGTGCTCTGACATTTTGTGATTTGGGCGTTATGACCTAACGCCTCAGCAATCACCACATCAGCGCCAAATATCTGCCAACTGATTCGAAAAAAGATCCGAAATATCGTCGCCCTCTCCACAAGCGTTGCAGATATTGGTATTTAAAAATGCTACGGAGCAATATAGACAATATCCCGAAACTTCTCGAGAACTACTGAGGTATCTCCATACTTAACTCGGTCAGGAATATCTTTGCCTCGATTCTCTACAATAGTTAGTGGATAAATAAAGGCGAACGCTTAAGTATTTTTTAAGCTGGATTTCGCTCCGGATTTTCAACAGTTGATCATATTTTTGCTCTGACAAGACAAGTATCGCAAAGAAACAGATTGAAAAAAAGAAAAAGCTCTCGTAGGTATGTTTTGTGGATTTCCAAGCTGCTTTTAATACAGTCAATAGGCAAGCCTTGATATACAAGCTATCATCATTAGGGATTTTCAATAAATTTCTGTCTATGTATATTCAATTTTTGACGTCAACTAGTGCAGTGGTATGGAATGGAACTATGATGTCAGAGTCGTTTGAAACGACAGCTGGTGTTCCCCAGGGTTGTATCCTTAGCCCAATACTTTTTGCGCTTTTTATTGATAGAATTGGTGATATTTTTCCCGGGGGCGTGCGTGTAGCAGATGTACTTATCAAGGTTCTCCTTTACGCTGATGACTCCTTAACGCTGATGGTGCCTATTGCTGACAACCGTTCTGCTCTTCCGCTTCAAATTAACAGACTGCAAACATACTGCAAACATACTGCAAAACATGGGGTTTACAAATAAACAAGCTAACCAGACCAAAGTAATGATATTCGGCACCCGCCAACGCAGGAGACCCGCTGAAGAAAATTGGCATCTCAATTCTCAAAGGTGAACGTATAGAGGTAGTGACAGTGAGTGAGTTCAAGTACCTTGGAGTGGTCCTCGCATCAAACTTGAATTTCAGTAAGCACATCAAGCAAAAAAAAAAGCCAAGTTGCCATTAAATATAATATGGCCACGATTTTTCTCCAACCGCTATATTGATGTCTGTTTGAAATATCGAGTCTTCAACGCAACGCTTAATACATGCATGTGCTATGGTGTACAAGTTTTTGGAAATGTTCACTTTGTAGAGTTTAAAATGGGTTCAACGATTTTTAACTTTCTCATATACGTAGTATAGTATAGTTTTCGTACAAAATTGCGAGCTCGAGATTTTGATCAATTCTGATATTATACGAACTCAAAAAAGTGGGTCTCGCAATTCTGTCCGTCCGCATGTCTGTCTGTCCCACTCCCACCCCTGGGGAATCTAAACGCTTGGACGGATTTGTTTCAAACTTCGTATTTAGAGTTTGTGGGCTTCCCGCTAGCCCTAATATTAACAGTACTTCCTATATATAAAAATGTTACGAAATAAAGCAAAATAATTAAGATTTTTTCGAAAACTGGTCTAACTATTTAAACCAAAACTGGTAGTTGAATTAATGTAGGTATGCTTAACATGACTGCATACCCAGTTTTTCGCTAAAAAGTCCAGCAACGGCAGTTTTGAAAATTGACTTTTTCTCGAAAACGGTAAACACGATTTAAAAAAAACGTATTTTTAAGGTAGGTACTATTGTCATTCTTAACTTGATAGCAAACTTAGTTTATCTCTAAAAAGACTGCGTCCTTTGATATCCACCCAAATCCCTAATAATTGTACTTTAAAAAACTGCTCATATCTCAAAAACGCCATTTTCGATTATGATAAAAATGTAACTGTCAGGTGTCAGGTAATGCTTAAATCCATAGTAACACTATTTGCTCAATTTTGAGCTAAACAGTTGCAAAACATGTTTTTTAAACCATTAATGCGTCCTTCGATTTTAACCCCAATCGATAAAAATGGTACTTAAAAACGGCTCATATCTTGAAAACGTCATTTTCGATTTGGATGAAAATATAACTGCTAGGTAATGTTTATATCACGAAGAATACGCCGTACTCAGTTTTCAAGTGAACAGTTTAATAACAGTGCTTTTCGAATCCAAATTGTAACATTTGTCAGCATAATTTTACAAAAAACCGCTCTAACGATTTTGATCAAAATACATATTTAAGACAACATAAGAATTCTAAACATTATCACGTACTTAGTTTTTCTCAGATAACTTGAATATAACCGTTTTATGAATATTTTTCAAAAATGACAACCCAAATCCCGATCACAACCGGTATATTTTTGCAAAGCCCAAAACTTCAATGGTAATATAATTCATCGAATTCTTGCCTTGAAGGAAATGTCAGTTCGGGGTGAAATTTGAAAGTAATAAAGTGTTGTAGTTGATACGTACGTAGTATGTATTACGTTTTTAATTAACAAGGGTTCAGCTACTAAACCTGAGTACATCTTGAGTAGGTATGATTTTATACGTAAAATTTGCTGAAATGAATCTGAGATTCTTCGAGAGAAAAACGAGAAAGTTTCGTGCGATCCAGTCGTGCACATTTTTTTAATGCGTTCCCAACACCTTGGCAAAGACCTTTGCTGCGGGGAGACTTAAAAGTGATAGACCCTTGTTATTGGAGCAATACCTTTTAACCTCTTTTCTTAAAAATGGTCACTATCACCCAGGTTTGGCAATCGTCAGGTGTTTCATCGCATTCCGAGGACACTTCAATAACACATCAGGAAAACCATGGAAGTCTCTCTAGTCTTAACTCTTGAGTATTTTCTATTCTGGCAGATTTGCCATTTGCCATATCTAATATAACAATTTGATCGCCAAGATTAGGTCTCTGTGCACCATAAGAGTCCATCGTGGTTCCTATAAATTTGAGCATCAAAGTCAACTCCGTGGTATGTAATTCACAAGAAGTTCTGTTCCAAAAATAGGACTCTTTTCTGTCCTTAACTCCCCCATATTTAAGACAGCCCCTAAGACCAGAATATGTCCATTGTGATACAACCAAAAAACGGATCAGCTTTATTTTCAGTTAATCTTGCTACAAAGGTGTTAAAGCTACTTTTATCTTCATCATACTGATCAAGGCATGGCCAAATTTCACAAAGATCTCCCTACTAGTTGAACCATTTTGAACCCTTTATATAAAACGTAAGAAGCTTCTGATGTCTGTGTTTGTCAGATCACCTAAGTCGTTACAATAGAAGGCTCCCAAGTGAAGCTTCCTTCTACCGGATAGAGCTGGGCAGGGACAAAGAAGGTGAGGAATAGTTTATAAGTCAGTTATGTATATATCGCCCAGGGTTTGGATAAAGTGTACCATATCTCAATGTACTTTCGAAATTCGAAGTACATCAGTCTAAACCTTAACATATGTCTTTTTCCATTCTAAAGTAAAAAACAATTTTTGTAACTTTCGACTCTTGAACAACTCTGAACATCTTTGGAGTTCCTATAAAAACAGAAATTAAAAAAAATCATTTCAATACACGTCATTATGGCTCCAGTCTTAAAAAACAAATAAGTATTTTAAAAATATTCCCTTAAGTTGAAAGCAGATTACCCGTCTTAATTGACAAATTGTAGTCCTTTTTTTTGCGAAAACGATAGAAACCCCTTGTATATTGAAATAATTGATCATTCAGCACAAGTACCTATGCCACTCTGTCTGAAATGCCTAATCCACTCAAACCTGTTTCAATAACCAGGCAGCGAAATCTCATTCCATTTTTTGTAAGCCAAATTTGAATTGACAATTCTTTTTCAAATTACCAAGCTAATTTCCTCTCCCAATTGAAATCTCGTATATACTCGACTCATTCGTACCTTATGTACATTCACCGCACAATGGAAAGGTGTCGGGGTATAAATGAAATTTAGAAAAATCTCTAAATAGGCAATTACTCACTGTGGTACTCTAATGCATCTCATAGGTATGTATAGGTATACGATACCCATTTCCAAATAGCACTGCAGGACATTTATACGAAACAAATTGCAATCGAAGGGAACAACACACAAATGGAGAAAAATATAATGCGAAAGCCATTTGTCAAGATTCAATTGCTATTGCTGTCCGGTAAATAGCAGAGGGGAGTGTAAAAGATACATTTTTTTTGCCTAGCAGCAATTCATTTTTGAGGATTGTTAGGAAGTTACATCCGGTAACAGGAAATAATGCACACATACGTATACATGCGACACAAAGGTCGTCGCGTCGTCTGGCTGTCTGTCGGTATAGATGGCATCGAAATCCTGACCTTTAGACTGGCGTAGATGCCGAGAACGTTTTCCAGTCATTGATGGCAACTACAATACCACAATGGGAATCACTATTTGGTTTGTGTTGAGCGATTTTTTTTCTTTTTCGATGTCCTACTATGAGGATGTATAGTGGTACAGGTAAAGGTGTAAAAGAAGACCCGAGATGTGTGTGCACAGCTTTTGTCAGCATTCGATTCGCATATGGAAGTTGTTAATGAGTATAATGGAACATCTCAGACCCAAAATGTTTTCCGGCGCATTTTTTGTACGCAATCGCTTTGTAGTTAATAACCATCCAATGACAATTGAATAACATCGATTTATGTAGAGGAATCAGGAACAGAACAGAAGGAACTACATTTCTAATTGTGGGCATATGAATGTTGATAGTCGTGTTGCGCACTTGAAGAGTTATACGACTGCTGGTTAGCTAGGGTGTCACCTGGTGAAACTTGACAGAGCATCTGCTTGTTGAAAGTACGCAATTTTACGCAGATTGACTTTTCGAATAGAGGAGGGAAGCGAAGGTGTGAATAGAGGCGGGTCCGTGTCATGAATACCGACGGAACTACAATCATACGGGGGAGAAGAGTACTCGTATAACAGATTGTATCGGACACTGCGGTCGGTCAATGGATGCTATAATGTCCTTGGCATTACTTTTTCATTATAGAGTAGTGGCACCATCCAAGAATATCAAGATGGTCGATCGTCAATATTGAACTCAAACAGGCTGATCTGTTAGAGACGTTCAGCAGAGAGCCCACTGATTATTCTGGTCCGGATTCGGCCGTTTTTGTCAACTTGTTTTGGGAGGGACTCATGACGTGTCATAAAGTGGCTTTAAGGTAGGCTATGCGAAAATACAAAACGTATTGAAACTGGGGCTCTTTTTCGGACGATAAATGTGAACTAAGCATATGGCTAAAATGGTCCGGAGTAAACCACGGAATTAACGAAAAACTCTCAACTCGGTCCGTAGTTAACTACTTTCCGTTTACGAGCTATACTCACTTTAACGTAATTAATCATTTTTAGAAGGATTCTTCGTAAAATTGTTGGTCCCTTTTGCGTTAATGGGCTTTGGAAAAGGAGATTCAACGACGAACTATACGAGCTGTACAGCAACATCTGCCTTGTTAAAAAAAACTGCGAGTAAGTCGTTTAAGATGGCTAGGACATGTAGAGCGGATGGATACAAATGCTCCCGCCCGTATAGTCTTTAAGTCTAACCCGGAGGGACAACGCAGTAGAGGAAGACCTCGCCTTAAGTGGTGCGCGCAAGTCGAAGGCAACCTCAGCCGACTATGAGAGCGCAACTGGAGGCGGTTATATAAGGACCGGGCTTCGGTTCATCGGAACTGTAGAGCCGCCTAAGTAGGTAAGTAAATAAGTAATAAATTTTACACAAGAAGCAAAAGCAAGAAGCGGCTGAATACCGGCAAACGGGAGTGCCGTCAACATTAAGTACGAGCAAGGTACACAGTTTGAAGTCGCTTATTTTGCCACTAAATCCTGATTATCTACTATGTTAATTAGCCCTGCGAAGGAGGAAAACGCAAACGAATTCAGCTTGTCAGCCACTCAGGACCAGACAACCTAAAACAGCTTCATGGAATGAGTAAGAGCTACAATAAAACAAACAACAAAAAAATTGCGGCGAAAAATAAATTAGTATACATCGTCCTGCGTTTTGAGTAACAAATTTCAACAATAGGCGTTTTTCTTTTTTAGTTTAGACTCAGAGCGAGCGCCTGAACTGTCAAAAAAAAGTTTGTGTCTCTTTTTTAGCTCAGAGACATCAGAGCTCAGATTTTGTGCTTCTTTTTTCGCTCAGAGACTGTTCAGAGCCAGCGTTGCCACTTTGCTGCAATTGCAGTAGATCTACTGCATTTTTTTCAAAATTTAAATCTACTGCCACCAAATTAAGGGCCATTTTATTCACTATTGTTCAACTTGCCGAAAACTCCAAAGTTGTCCAACTTCGAAGCTGATCTTAAATCGAGAGTTAAACAGCAAGTTGAAAATTGCTTTTATTCACTATCTACGTTAATTTGCAACTCCGAAGTTGAAATCCTAAAGTTGGGCTACCTGTAGTTTGTAAAATATCCCTGGGATTTGCATTTCCCGCGTAATTTCATATGTGCATTTTAATGTGAAATTAATGAAAGCAGATTGATTTGCTTTTGTAAATAGCTAGGTACCTATTATATTAGTAATTAGTGCGTTATTAGTATATCAGCTATGCAAATTGTTTTCGTTTGTCGATGAAAACATACGAACTTTATAAGGATAACCATGTCGACGAAAAATCTAAATTTAGATGAAGAAGAAGAAGATGACGAAGATGATAGGAATTGCTTCAAAATTAAGTCCACGTCCATTATTTACATTTTTGTTCTGAATCTGAGTAATTGCTTTCACGAGGCTTTTTTGGAATAAGATTCAGCTGCGCTGGACAAAAAACGTTCGGTCATTGAATTGCAACGGCAATTACATCCAAAATTCCAACACCAGCAGCAAAAAAATTATATTTGTTCGATTAAGTTTATGTTTCCACATATTTAATAAACATCCTCATTCACTCTTCTATTACATTCAATGAACTGTTTTCAGCAGCATCTAAAATTGACTGAAATAAAGTGTGAACCAATCGAAAGCAGACCTGGTCACTGGTCAGTGGATGTTGATGTTGCTCCCAAAGGCGTAGCCGACAGCATATCAGTGAATCTTAGTACTGCCGCTGGTGGTTGCGAATCGGCAACCGCCAATTGAATTGATACGATTGGATAGTACCTACCGCAATACGATTAGCAACTGGGTTATTGGTCGCAATACACGCGATCTATTAAAGAAAAAAAGCACATCACTCAATCCTATTCATAAATTAATCGATTCGGATTAATTCGCGATGTACAATACCTTCTCTCATCACACGGCAACGAATTTATTATTAGCTGGAGCACCATCATTGTCGTCCGCTTTGAGAGACGAAAACATTAGTTGAAATTACGGCTATCCCATTTTTCCAGTCCAAACGTGGTAGCATCTTGTATTGTCGCCTCTCACGTACAAAATCATCTATCTCCACATCATCTTCGCTGCTCGAAGACAATGGCCATATCTCCCAGAAATAGTTTGCACGATACATTATTGATTATTTTATTCAATGTTAAAAATGAATTATTAATTATTTTCGTCACTTAAGAACTGAACTGCCAAACACAGAAATACAAAATAAAAAAATTCTGACGTTTGACGTAAAACCCCAAGTTTGCTTCATAACTTCTACTTTTTCGGGGAGTTGAGCGAATCCAAAGTTAATCAACTCTTGGTTTTCTCAACTTCGGAATATCCAAAGTAGATTGAGTCAACTTCGAGCGAATAAAAGCAATTTCTCAATAAAAATCCCCAAGTTGTGTTTAACTTGAAGTGAATAAAATGGCCCTAAATCTACAGCATTTTTGTAAAATCTTAAACGAGGAAGCCAAATCCAAAGTAGTAGATAAAATACAAGCAAGCCAATTTTGGAAACTGAGCTTTCCTGGCTTAAATTGTCGAAGGAAACTGTTTCAGATGTCTTTGAAAAACAACAGGTCAAATCTAGACGTCGATTCTAAACAAATATTTTCTAGCTTGATGGGGTTTTTCATGCTGCAATTTTATTTCGAGGCTTGTCAACAGATAAAAAATCGTTTTAATTTTAATGATGAAAGACTGAAACCTCTGAGGTACGTAGATACAAGGTTGGTACCTGTTGGAAGGCAGTATACCCTCGATATTGCCTATTTTAAACTTGTTTCCTTTTTATGATGATGACAAAGAAAAACTTAATAGCCAATGAAGATGAACAATATTCCATGTTCATTAAAATGAATGCATTTTTCTGTTTTGTTTAATAGCTGTTTTGAGAAAAGACCAAGAGGGGAACTGCTCGTTATTCGTTATTTCACAGTTTTAACTGTGATTGTAGCTAATTTTCCGATCGTTTTTCCAAATTTCGCGTTCCTGGTTACTTATTTTAGAATCATCTTACTCATGACCGTCGTATTTGACTATCACAAAAGTGACTATATCAACTAACATCTTAGGGAATTCGAAATGGAAATCACACGATCTTGGGACCAGGCTTCTGGAGATTAAGTTGCCTTCAATAATTCGATATTTTCCCCGGTAGTATTCACCATCCTGTTAAAGCCAATTAGCCTGCGACCATGTTCATGAACTTTTGAAAGCAAGAACTGTCGATCATATGGCTCTGTACGTCTGTACGAGACGCAATTGTCGGTAACATTTCGTGTAGCGTTAGACAATAACACCCAAGGAAATAACGCCCAAATCAATTTGAAAATAACGCTCAAAAAAATGCATAGCGCCCAAAAATAAGTAGTAAAATGGAAATAAAGCCCAAAAAAATAAATAGGTGGCGCAACATACGGGTGACACCCAAGGCCGAGCTTCTCACAACCATTCGTTTTGTGTGAGTTTCTATTTTTGGGACGAATGGAAGGGACCTACAATTTTATGCCTAGTCCGAACGGCTGAATTGAGAAGTATGACAGTCATACTCTCGGATGTTTGTCAGACGTTCGCGAGAGGTGGCGCAGTAGAAAAAACTTTAAGATGTAATTTGTGTTTTTCCGGGGATCGAACCTGGGATCCCTCGCACAGTAGTCCAGCACACTAACCACTGCGCTACTGCGCCCCAAAGCCCAAAAATAATTTGCAGTTTAATACGTATGAGGGGGGGCCTGCTCCCCTGCAACCCCCCTGCTTGGGGGTACTGTCAGATTTGGAGTTTGTGCGAAATTGAATATATTGAAGGTTTTTTTAGCAGTAGAAACTCCCGCCTACTCAAATATCCAACAGGAAAACCAAGCAGGGGGGGTTGCATACTTATTCCACTGTTTATGAATTTCCACTCACTATTTTGACTGCTTGTCAAAAAAAAACTAACCCTGGAAAGGAAATAACACCAAAAATGACGAACAATTTTGCAACAACAGTACGTACATTAAGTACGAGTTTTTTTTCGGCGTTATTGCTTAACGCCATTTCGTGTTTCTTCATTTCCCCAAGGGCTGCATTTTTTGGAGTAGGTATACATTTTTAGCTGATGGATTAGCTTTAAGTTTTCCTCACTTCAAATAGAAAAATTGTTTGATTAAAGCCGCCGAGACAGAAGTGAGAGAAGAGTATCGTCTTCCAACTGTCTATAGCAGCCCGGGGGCATTGCCCAAATTTGAGTATTGTTATACGGTTTTCAAGAGTTCAGTTAGTAATTGTGAGGACCAAACTATACTCTTCAGCTAACATTTCAATATATAACTTATACGGAATTCCTGTGACGACACACAGGTCGCGACCATAGAGTTTCGGTGAGACATCGCATAAACATAATGCTGAAGTCAGTCAGGATTGTTACTTTTGGATGATTTAACGCCTCCTAAACATTAAAGCTTCATTTGATAAAAATTCAGCCACACGCGCAGTGCGAAAATCGAAGTAGTGTATAATATATGTAGGTATGTATCGTGTATAGGTACAAAAAAGCCAAAATAGCCAAGATTGGCACAAAGGACCTGCGCAGAGTCCGTATACATTTATACAGCTTCTCCGTACCAACCAGTTTGGCATCAACGCCCACGAAATATTTATATACAGTTGCTGGATGACGCTGTATAGCCGACGTGCAAGGACAGCATCCAGAGGTTATTGCTGACGATTTAAATACCTAAACTAAAAAGCACTACGGATGCAAGCATAGACTAAGATTTAGGCAAAGCAACCAAACAACGACGCGACGTGGCGTTAGCCAAGCTGGCCCCTACTGGGCAGCGACATCCGACAACATAAATGCTAAGCTATAGGCGTTAGCTGTGCACTTCCTTCCCTCACTCCCTTATGCGGCTCTCAGATTGAGGCAACAAGCAATAAGCAACTAAGCAACTAGCAACTGGCAATAAGCAATACGCAACTTTATTTTAGCCTATTCTCACATCGAAGCAACTGTATTGTCTGAAATTTCTAACTAACATGTCATCCGACGACTCCCATGATTCGATTTTTCTAATGTGGTTCCATTTAAGAAAAAAAAAGACAAAAGAAAAGGAAATATTGGGTTTGGGTGCACCCTGAGCCCCGAAACGTAGTATGCGCAAATGTGTCAACAATGACAAATATTGCTACTAGGAAGCAATATTATGTTGCTTTTCAACATGCGCTGTGTATCGCTAGCGATAATTATTATTGTAGCATTGTAGCAACCAGCAACATTTTTCCTTCGAGCAAAATTATCGCTCACAATTATTTTACTTTGAATTAAATTAGAGGTCTCACATCAAAGCAACTAAATATCGCTCGAACGAAAAAAGTTGCTGATTGCTTATTGGCAGTTGCTATAGTAACTATAGTTGCTTATTGCTTGTTTCCTCAATCTGAGAGCCGCCTTTACAGCCTAAATACGAAACACAAACAAATTCCGTCGGATATTGTTCATTTAATGCGACCGGCCTAAGATTAGTGATGAGCAAAAAATCACTACCTGTGATTTAGTAGCAGTGATTGTAAAATCGCAGTCACTACCTGTGACCGAATATCAAATAAAGAGTGATTGCCTTAAACGTGATTGCGATTTTTCACTACTTCTTCTTTCATATACTCATCATATCAGAATCACAGTCGCAGTTTGAAAATCACGAGTCACGAGACACGAGACAAACTCCCTAACAAACAGATACATACCAACCAATACCACTTATAGTCACGATACGAATCACAGTCACGAAGCAAATCACGAAAAAGCGAAACTGCGAACGCGAAGCAAGAGAGCGTATAGATAGGTATCTACAAATCACAGTCACGACATGAATCACAACCACAAAACAAATCACAGAAGAGTGAAACTGCGGAGCAAGGTAGCATAGCAAATCACAGTCACGACATGAATCACAACCACAAAACAAATCACAGAAGAGTGAAACTGCGAAGCAAGGTAGCATAGCAAATAGCAATAGCAAATTGAACTAACAGGTACGGACTAAGGGGTATGAAATTACTAAAAAGCAGCAGATTTCGTAGACATTTTTTAATCCATTGACATCGTAGCCATCCTTTAATGAAATTTATTATTTTATGGCTTGATAAAAAGAAGACGAACCATATTTTGGGGTACATACTATATTTATTTCGAAATGTCACCAGAAAGCCCTAAAATCTTAATTTTTCCAAGCGAAAAAAAAATCACTCAAATTTTGGATATTTTAGGGCTTTCCGGTGACATTTCGAAATAAATATAGTATGTACCCCAAAATATGGTTCGTCTTCTTTTTATCAAGCCATAAAATAATAAATTTCATTAAAGGATGGCTACGATGTCAATGGATTAAAAAATGTCTACGAAATCTGCTGCTTTTTAGTAATTTCATACCCCTTAGTCCGTACCTGTTAGTTCAATTTGCTATTGCTATTTGCTATGCTACCTTGCTTCGCAGTTTCACTCTTCTGTGATTTGTTTTGTGGTTGTGATTCATGTCGTGACTGTGATTTGTAGATACCTATCTATACGCTCTCTTGCTTCGCATTCGAAGTTTCGCTTTTTCTTGATTTGCTTTGTGACTGTGATTCGTATCGTGTCTGTGAACGGTATGTATCTGTTTGGAAGTTTATCTCGTGACTCGTGATTTTCAAACTGCGACTGTCACAATCACAGTTTAAAATCACAGTTTAAAATCACAGTGATTTCAAAATCACAGTCACAGTTGTACCTGTGATTGTGAAATCACGACTTAGCTCATCTCTACCTAAGATCCTTTGAAAATGAAAACAAATCTAAATTCGGATTTGACTTTTGTTGTAAAGCTATAATTTTGAGGTTTTACTTTAATTTCAACGGACTTGCAATAATTTTCTTTCTGTCATAACTTGACTTAACATAATTTTCGCATTTTAAGCGTTTTTGTGATGAGCTTTTAATGAAAGGAAAAGAAACAAGAACCTTTCCCATTGAACACAGAAAATTAAGCGAAGCTAAATACAAATATTCTCGCCCGTGCTTAATATTTTGTGCGGAATAAGACGTTAGACTAATGTTTAATTACTCAAAACAATTGTTAATGCGGATCAAACGAAAAAAAAACTTTTTCGAAAATTTGTCCCGCATTTATTGCAAGAGCTAAAAAACACGGGAGATACTTATATAAAGTCCGAAAAGAATGTTTTTATTTATGAATGCTCGGTTTAAATGCTGTGCTTAATTTTGTCCTAGCTTAATTTTGTGCTGAGCTTAATTTGTGCACGCTAGAATTTAACAACAAAGAAATACGTAGGTAAAATCGAGCTGCCAGCTGTCATACTACTCCGAGTTCTGACATTAGGCATAACATGAACGTTTTACCGACGGCTTTTTTTATGGCGGGGATAGTTCGTGTCGGTGTGTATGTATTCGAATATAGATCCACTAAAGAACGTGTAATAATAATAAATGCAATTGGGGCACACTAGCCCATGTCAAACTTGTCCAAGAACTTACTCATATTTATATTCATAATCCGTTTGCATATGATACTCTTGCGGGTACACGGTATTGCTGTAACTATTATAAGCACTGTATTCATCGTAATATCCACAATTGGGGTTGTAGTGCGTCATTGCTGGTTTTCGCTTCCCTTATTTCGATTTTTATTTGCACAAACCCTTTTTGGCGAAACTTCTCCAAAGATTTGTTCGTTTGCCTTTAAGACTCGAATTACACATTAATACCAAGTACGCGCGGATAAATCTGGTTCTTTTTTGTTTCTGCCTTAATCAAAAATATTTTGCAGACGTGCTTTCTTTCCCGTACCCGTAAGTTATAGTTTTCTACCAATAACAATAAAAAAAATAAAATAAAACCGCGATCGACGCTAATGATATCGGACCACTATCGTCAGTTCCACCAAACTGATCCTAACATCGTGAATATTAAAGTCATAAGGTATTAAAATCGATTGATACCTGTGATAGGAAGGACGTCGTCGATAATAAATAATACCTTATAGTCAATCTTGTTATCAGCAGCAACAAAATACACCGCTACATGCGCACCCCTACACAGTGTACGCAACAAGTTATCATAGAGACACACCAGCGCAGAATTTTTGTTATCTTAAACCCCCGAGGCCTTACAGAGTTACGTTTATAAATATAAATACATATATATATTTTTTATAAATAAAAATTCAATACATCGAAGGTGGGTATTTGTTCGGTTGGGCGGGAATGGGGAAGCCAGCCAATTGTTGTTATTTAATTTTTATAATGACAAAAACGAAGCTCTACTTACTTTTTTTTTTTTTTTTTTTGATTATTTTTGTTAACTGTCAACTGTCAATATTTGTTTAGCAAGCGAGATACTATAGCCGTTCAGTATTCGCCGTAGTGAGATATCTATCGCTATCATGTGTGCAATGTGCATTTGTGCAGCGAAAATTTATTTTATCAATTCGATCGTTATATTGATGGAAGAAGACGACCGACGAAGGCGATGACATTATTTATTTATTTTCGTTGGTTGTTGTTTAAATAAGAAAAATGTCGACGAGATATGGTGATGGTTTGTTTGATTTAGGTTTTCCTGTGAACTGACAATTTCGGGGTGAGCTGGGTGGGCTGGTGAGCGGGGTCCCTAAATGTGGTGTAATGTACCTAGTTCGCGGAGACAAGTGTATAAGTGGGGAGAGCTGCTGAACTGATTTGATATATGTGTGGCAAACAAAATGCGGGACACAAATTAAATAGCGACAACAATTTTATTTGTTGGTTATAAGATAGTAAGCTATGGTGCAGTGCGCTGCAATTGCAATATTCTATTTGTACTGGCGTCTGAAAAAGAAAAATGGAGGAAATGGCAGCAGTATTGACATTTGATTAAATTCTCTGTTTTTAATTAATTTAATTTTGCACTTAGATAGTGTTGCAGTTACAAAGTACGCAGTTTCTTATTGTATATTGTAGTTGTCTTAAAAGACGTGGCTTGTGAGTTGTGAATCACCCAATTGCATTCGATTTTCATTAAGTTAAGCAGTCACATTCTGGTTCGATTGGTTCATAACTGGTTGTTACAATGTAAGGGAGGGCGGTGGCCATGGTGTAGTTGATAGAGTCATTGCTTGTGACCCGAGCGGCGTTGGTTCGAGACCCGGCGGGGGACAGCAATACTCTGCCACCGACCATAAAGAGAAATGAATAATATGAATATCTGAGTTTCTCCACCACTACACCAAAAAAGGGGTTTCTGCTTGGTAGTACAATCGTTCAAGATTCGTCTGAGTGCTCCACGATTTGGAATCCCCTTTTTTAAAAACAAAAATGGAAATGGATGTAGGGGTTTTGCCAACAAAATGAGTTTGAAAACTACATCATTGTACAGCGCACCCTATAGTGACCGGCAATCGCACCAAAAATTAACCCAAGCCCCATAATACCTCTGATGTCCATTCGCCCCAAAAAGGCTACAAAAAGGCTATCTAAATCTATTTGCGAATTTCGTGATAAATGAGAAACTCAGACCACACTCTTGTTGGATACCTGTACCTTACGCTAATTGAATTTCCGTAGTATTCCTTCCGTACCTTGCTCGAGCCCCCGTGCTAGTTTCAGCCACTGTTTAAAGGGGGGAATGTGATTTTTAGCTAAGGCGAGGTACTTTTAACGTGTTGGTTAAGAGATATAACATTTATCCAATAAACCACAAACTAAGACAGCCGTTGCAATTTTTAGATGGCTATAATTATTTGTACTAAATTTGTAGAAAGTGACGCAATGAAAGGACTCTAGGAGGAAGCGTGTTCGCCCTAGTCAGGATGTGAAGAAGCTGTCCAATGAGGTTCGTTGTTCCGAGAGGGTCGCAAAATGTATTCGGACAATTGAACGTACCCAAATTCTGAACACCATTTTAGCATGTCTACGTTTCTTCACTTGCTACCAACTTTCCCGCTGTGTTTTTACAAAACATTTCATGAAGCTGATCATCAGTCATCTACCAGGTCTACTCCAGGGGCTTGTAACACAAAACTACAAGTCTACAGGTCTACAGTCACTTGTAGGGCTATATTAGTTTCACAAGATTATTTCTGTAACACAAAATAAAACTTTCCAGTTGCACGAAATAAAAATTTCCCTCGGCTTGTAGACTCTCAAGTGTTCATTTGAAAAGACATATGCAAGCGAACGAATCAAAATGAATAAAGACTCTGTTGAAAAAAACTGCCGTGCTGGTAAAAATCCTTGAAAATAAAAAAATTCTTTTTGTTGCATTTTCCGATGTCAAAGGATATAAAAAGTACAATATGTCAGGACTCAGGGAGTACCAGCGCCGGATTTAAATTTTTTGGGCCCTAGGCCTTTACAATAAATGGTGCCTTCTTTTATTTCCTTTTATGTTATCTGGTAAAAATTGTCTATCGACAATGACAATACTTGGCAAGCACAGGAAATTATATCCTTTCCGAAAATTATTTTTCACTTTTTCCAATAAATTAATTTTAAAATATGTATGTACTCTCATACCCCCCTTCGACTCATGATTCATCCAATTTTGCTGTAGACTTAAAGCAACATTCAAGCAAACATTTTGGAAAACAATTCTGTTTCTAAGGTCTAAGGAAGGAAAACATAATTTTTACTTTTCTGTTTTACGTATCACGTATGGCAACTGGTGCCTTACCAAGAATAAGAATTAAGGGCTTACTTTTGTATACCTTGATCCAAGCTTACACCACAAATATCGCCGCTAAAATACTCACTACCAGAAACTTTGTTTAGGGGTTTAGTTTTAGACGAAATGATTCTATCTACTTTTAACTGCCTTTAAATAAAATGGATCTCTTTATTTACTTCCAGATACATTATATTTATTTTAAGTACTTAATTTACATTTTCCCCCTAGACCCAATTTTTGACTTTCTGATTGCTTTTGCAAATGAAGCTAAAAATACTTCAAAAATATACACTGCTGGGGAAAATTAGGAAAACGAAAGCCAAAACTAAACAATCCGTTAGTCAAAATGTTCTTAAATCTGTTCTACTTACCATGAAAACACTTTAATATTAAAAACTAAAAAAATAAAAAAATATAAGATTATAAGATTAACGTGTGACACTCTTTTCCGGTTAAAAAATGGACACAATCACGATGAACAAATTTATTGAAATAATTCATTAAAAAGATTGAATATTTATGCCTAAATAAAACCTCTGCCAGTCTTAATTCCCACTTGTAGTATATGCCTGATACACTTGTAGAAGTGCCAGTCGACTAGTAGTTTCATGTTACAGAAATGCGATACACTTATATAAATTCAATTGTACTACAAGTACTTGCAGTATTGTGTTACAGGCCCCTGGCCTCTTGCGAATTGGTTTAGCGAATGCAATACAGCTATCGTCTCTTCATACGCACTGAAAGTCTGACACGGAGAGATGCGATCGGAGTAAGGATCGAAGTGAAAATCGAAAAAATTAAATTGATGATCGTCAAATCGACGAAGATTACCCTTATAGGGCTAAAAAGGGCACTCATCCTGAAGCACTTAAGGTGCTAGTACACGATATGTAGCACGCCTCATATATATGTAGCACTGACGTCATTTTGACGTCAGCGAATGGTCCCAATAGGTACATGCCGTGTACAAGCTCTCTTTGTGTACACTCTGTTGACGTCAGAGCCACACATGCTACATATCGTGTACTAGCACCTTTACACTTGAATATTGGTCTACTAGCCAACACAAAAAAAAAAAAAAAAAAATATTTACAGTTTTGGAATAAACGAACAATTTCTTTAGTTCGGTGACTGAATACTACTATTTCCAGGGTCGAACCTACGATGCTCAAGTCAGATTGAAACAGTCTATATAATCACATAATAAAATGGGCATATCCCGACAACTCCTATTCAAAGAACGACTTTAAATTCCTGGTAGATATGGGGCCAATAGCAATCTATTCTTTCTTCTTCTATTATTTTTCTTTTTTTGGAAGCAGGTTTAAATCTTCTAAAAGACACTATGAGGACTCTAAAACCACCTCCCACAAATATGTTTCGTATTGCAACTAAGTTATGACTTATCAATTTATTTTTATCACGAAGTTTTACACGTTTAGCAGGCAACATTCCGGCGATAGTTCCTGCTAGTTCCGCAATTTTAACGCGGTTGACTAAGTCGGAAGGTTTAGTTCGTTGTAGACGCCGCAATAAATTTGTTTCATCGGGAATTTCCAGGACCGAGTTATTAACGTGTCCTAATAGTCGATTTCTATGCTTTCGAGCGCAATTTCTCGTTTCATTTTTAATTATGGGAGTTCCGAAGTCTCTAAGGAGATATTTTCATTTATTCATTCATTTTCAATGGACCGCTTATCCATTAAGTGGGATAGGTTACTCAAGTGCTCCATAGCTATCGATTCTCCGCCATCGTCTCTAAATCATAAAAGGCAATTCCCCTCATACGAGTAGAGGAGAGATTATGAACTTGATCTAACCATCTCATCCTAAGTCCCCCCCCCCAACTCAACAATTAATATTTCTATTAGGCGCTTAACCATCGAACGGCTTAAAGGTTTCTTCTATGGGGACGAAAACGTCCGCCTTTGTCTTCGTAGTTTTTTGCCCAAACGTCATGTGGTATCTTAATAGGCGGCGCTGCGAATATCGACCTTTTAGTGGCTTTAATAGCCTTCCAAAGCGAGTAATTCGATTCTTTTCCATCTGTTGAGCTTTCGAGGTAATTTTTGACCTCATCGTTTTTAAAATCTTTAATCAACTTTATTAGCAAGTTACACAGTCGATTTAAGTGCGCTTTATCTTGCGCGGATGAGTTTTGTTACAATCTTTTACGTGCTTTTCGTTTTGTCTTGACCATATCTATTATTTCTTGCGAGTATTTGATGCAGTTATAGTCCGGTGTTCTCCGCTGGTAAGGAGTATTACTCCATGAAGCTTTTTGTACGATTTCGACGAAGTGGTCTACAGCAATTTCTAATTCGTCTTCGCGTCTTGATTGATACAGTCAGTTTAGGACATCTTTTTTTAAGCCTTTCCAGTCTGTTTTGGCGTTTGTTATCCTTGGCGATTTTTCATTTTCTATAAGTGCCTCAGTCGTTGTTAAAATTGCCGGAGAGTGATCAGATGAATTATCAAAACGTTCTTCAACTTTAACACGATTGGCGGGTAGTTCTTTTGTAGTAGGAGTATTTTAGCGACATCCAGCCGGCCAGTATGTTGGTTTGCATGACTTTTTGATGGGGCGTTGGTTCGAGCCCCGGCCGGCGGGGGACAGCAACACTGAGAAAGAGGAACGAATAATATCACAGTTTCTCCACCACTACACCAAAAAAGGGGTTTCTGCTTGGTAATACAATGGACCCAGATTCGTCTGAGTGCTCGAGGAATTGAAATCCCCTTAAAAAAAAAACCTAAGCGCAAGTTTTAAATGCGCTAAAAAGTCAATTTCTTATTTGAAACGTTTTATACTTATGAACCAACTATCACAATGTCACAATCCACCGGCCATCAAAGTACCTATCAGCCAGCCATTGCCTTTGTTGTTATCGGTAACTACGGTATCCACTTGCAACTTGGCTATATTTTGAGAAGCACCAACCCAACATGCCCCTAAAATTCCTTTTTTTAAACGATTCCAAGACTTTGTTACTTCTTTTTCTTATTTTATTCCGTTTCTCTATTCTATTTCTAGCTTGAACGTGAAAGTACCCACGAGTCTTTATACAATATCAAACCTACATAAACTGTTAACAGACAATCATTTAAAAAGGGCAATGTAATTACTCCTTAAAGGAAATGTTAGGGAAAATATCAATGACAGCTTTTACGATAGTATCGCACAAGGGTCAAGGGAAGCCACCACGAGTCTTTATACAATATCAAACCTACATAAACTGTTAACAGACAATCATTTAAAAAGGGCAATGTAATTACTCCTTAAAGGAAATGTTAGGGAAAATATCAATGACAGCTGTTACGATAGTATCGCACAAGGGTCAAGGGAAGCCCTTCACCTCATCAACATATGTATTTTCTGCTCAACATCAGCTTGCACTTGTATAAATGTCACTTGCGCTTTCAATCCTTATGACAGCTCTTGATAGGCATAATACAACTTTTGAGGACCTACCTTTTTATGGCAGCTACTCAGAATCGAAATTGAACATTTTTACTACATCCTCTTCTGAAATGAAGAGGTATTGATTCTTTTCAACTCGAGTGTGTTTGGAGAGAAGTGATTTTATTTCCAGTACTTCAGCTTTCAGCAGCGTGCTGCGGATCACGATGACACCGATTTCTATTTTGAGTTTATCTTTATCTACCTATATAAGCCAATCCATATTCAAGTTCAATAAATTTGTGTATCAGTTTATAACTCAAAACTTTATGCTCGCAGAGATAATCACACTTTTATTGCGGATTGGTTTTTACGGGGAAATATATTCCAATCCAAAGGAAATCGATATTTGGTCACGTTTTTGAAGTTCGTCACTCACAAGGTACCTATAACGTATACACTGCATTTAGTCAATAAATTAATAAATCATTTGGTTTTTTTTTCCACCCACGAGTAACGTAAACAATGGCAACTACTCATCGATCAGTGAAATTCAATAAGTTTGTTTTAAGTAGATTGATGGACTTGAGGGGACAAGTAAAATGGGGCTTAAGTCGTCACTGATCAATATCATGGATTTGTTTTCTGTCAGGAGAGGTTTAGATTTGACTCGGTAATGCTTTATTTGAGGAAGGTGCTTATTAGAGCGAGACAGGGGATTATGACTTGTAAAGAATTTTTAGTCGATGTGTTTTATTTTTTTTGAATTTAAGGAGTGGCCTTTTTTTGCATCTAATTTCTCAGATATTTAAGCATTTTAAGCAGTTAGTTAGATTTAGATTTTGTTAAAATACGTGAACATTTGTTTTCTAAAATGTTTTGTACTGCAAGAACTTATAACTTCTTAATTCTAAACAGGTTCGCCTTCTTGGAAACTTCACGCTCGGCTAGTTTTGTCAGAAGGTAAGCGGGAACTAAATAGCGTCCAGCTTTTTTTCTGATGTTCAACATCTTCTGGCAGACGCCTTTCCTCAACTGTTGCAGAGCAGCGTATTTTGGTAAAAGAACTCCGATTCTTGGCATTTTGTACTGCTGAGCCAAGTCAACTGCTTGGCCCCATTGACGTAGGTGTACACAGCGGATTTGTAGTCGCCTAGTTTCAAATAAGCTTCAATAGCTCCATTGCGCATTCCTGTAAAAGTCCGCAATGAACAGACAACACTTATGAATATCTCTATCTAGATCACCAACGGAGGCCATCATTTCTGCATCCATGTACCTACAACTGTTCTGCTTCCTCAAACTCTCTACAGAATGTAGCGTAGCGACTTATGCTTCCTGTAACGTTTCCGATGGAATACTTCTCAACCGCTTATAATCAGTTGAATACCAGGATAATTTGCACATCGAACGAATGCACTGTAATTGCTATTTCTTGGTCCTCGATAATGTATCCCGAACAAGCTATGGGCTCTTTTGAGTCATTTCGTCGGAATATACATACATGCAGGCCTTCAATGTTTCGTCAATGTGAAACCGTGTTTCCTTTCACTCCTTGAATATTAGTGGAACTTTACTATTAAATTAATTTGTTAAGTGCCGGATGCCGGTAACAGTTTAGTATATCTAGAACTACCTTTGGAGTGTGATACTGCCAGAGTAGGACTTCTTCATTTGAAGCGATGTAGTTCGGCCTCAGGTCTGTATATTTGGCTGAAACAACACTTAAGGCCCCGACCCATAGAATCCGTTGCATCCGTTGCGTCAACGTATTCGACTGACAGGTTGATAGAATACACAGCGGCTTATGGAAGGTGGCAATGTACGTGCCGGATAATGAGAGAAACTCTCTCTCATATGTCATCGGCTGTCAACGTATGCGACGGATTCTATGGGACTGTTCACTGTTCGTTCCGGTGAATACGTCAATCCGTCGACGCAACAGATGCGACGGATTCTATGGGTCGAGGCCTTTAGTTTTCAACATTGAAATTTACAAGGAGCAGTATGTACATACGTACATGCAGTATGTACATACGTACTCCTTGTGGTTCCAATCAGCGTTACCGTTGGGCGACTTTTTTGATCTCTGGCCCCCGGGCGACGAAATTTCAAACATTTTCTGTATTAGCCCCTTTTTACAACTTTGGCGACTTTCGGGCGACTATTTCCGTAAGCTTAAACAAAAATTCTCTGTATCCCTTATTTTCCAATATGATTCTACTGTCAAGTTAAGTATGGTTTGTTTTACTTCTTCTTCCTCATTATTGCATCATTGATTATGCACAGAGCAAATTGTCACTGACTAAAAATGAGCGAAGAAAGTTTCAAGTTCCTTTACTTTAAAATTTTACGAATTTTTACTTAATGATGTTCCTTAACTCGAAAAATTCGTAAAAGGGAGCGGCTTCGAGAGAGCAAGATATTACCAGTCCACTGAGAATCTTACTAGTTTTTACTCGACCAATTTCTGGAAGTAAGAACTGAAAAGTTGTCAGCCACTTGACAATTGACAGATGACTTAAAATTTGGTCCTATTTGGCATAATGCAATAAATTACTATTCGTATTTATGGTTTGATTTCATCAAAAAGATGTTCGATTAATTCCGAATCACTTTCGCTAAAAAAAATTAGCAAATTATTCGCTTTTATCAGACATTTGGAAGTATTTTTTACCGCTGCAATTTATGAATTGACAAACAAAAAGGTCACATCACTTTACGAAAAAACAAAATGCGTCAGACATTTTTCATAAATTACTACAAAAGCGTTCCCAAACTTTTTCGTAAGTTTGTCTCTCTGAAAAAGAATTCATCCCCACAACTGCCATTTTGACAGTCTTTTCAATACTTACTACAAATAGTAAAGAAAAACAGATTTTGTTGAAAATACATTGAGCATTAATTTGTATTTGCCGGCCCCTTTTTAAACTTTTGGCGACTTTTTTTGCGACTTTATCATTTTGGCCATCGGTAACGCTGGTTCCAATTGAATTGCACAACAGAAGCAGATAACACTTCTCATCGCCCTTCCGATCAACTCCCATTAGCGCAATATCACGAATATTGGCATTGAAACTTTTCTTTTTTTTTACGTTCGAAACAAAGCTTTTGTAAAGGCAGCAAGTGACAAAGAACAGAAACAGAATCCTATACATCTGCAACAGACAATTCTTTTTCAGCAACAGAATTTAGCGACAGAAAAATGGCTGTTTGTCGATGACAGAACTTAAACAAAACCAAGTCTATATTGATTGTTTCTGTTGCTGCCATCGACAGAAATGCCAATTTATCGTGGGAGGGAGGTTTGTTCTTTGCACAGAATAGACGGCAGCCATGTTTTTCTGGATCTGTTTCAGTTTTGTGTAGCTGAGCGAGCAACATAAACAGAATCAGAATTTACTACAGAACGAGAAAGCTTTATGTTCTGTTTCAGTTTCTGTTCTTTGCCACTTGGTGCCTTAACTAAAAATGACAACAAAACATCAAATGCAAGGTATGTTTCCTCAAAATAGTTGACTTGAAAAATTTTCGCGATAGATGTCGCATATATATGCGTGTGTTTATTATTTTTTTTCCATTTTTCTAACTTTTTTAACATTTTTCTAAATGTGATTGTAGCCTTATAGTCCGATTTTCCACTGGCAGAGTACATTTCCAAATCCAATCTTCATATTAATATTTTCAGCTAGACCTGTTGTCTCAAAGTCATCCTTATTTTTTCCGAAAACAGTGTGATATTTTTAAGAAGAATAGTTGGGTAATTATTTTTCATAAAGTGTACTATGAATTTTAGGCCGCCAGTTATTTTCCCTATGCCGAACCACACTTTTCGCTGCGAAGGTGTCGCGCCGATTTGGGAGAGCTCTATAACAGTGGTTTCCAACCTTAATATAGTGCGACCAAAAATATTCTTAAGCAATTTTGACGTCTAAAATGACGTTCGCATTTGCATTCGAAGTTTTCGCCAGCGAACTGAATATAGTATCAATATGCGAAATCGATAAAAAAAATGCGCTTGGCGGGTAAGTGCATAGTTAGCTCCCAGAATTCCCTCTTCTTGTCCACCGTCAACCGTAAGTTTTTAAATACAATGAGCACTTATAAAATTATTTCTTTGACGAGTTGGACAAGCAGTATGGGCCAAAACATTCAATTGTAGTTCCGCATCAACGCGTCAACAAAAGTCTTTGAGAGATTACGTTACGATTGCGAAAATCTGGAGATAGACAATGTAGTGTGGATGATCCAAGACAACCCATAGAAGAACTTAAAGTCAAACTCAAATAGAAAATCGTTCAATCGTTTTCATGTTTCGTGATCTGGTGCGCCAGAAAATATTTTAGGCAACTAATCGAGCCGGTTCGGGAGAGCTTTTCTTGATGCAAAAAAGGGTTGATAATAACAATCAGGGCTTACTTCTTTTACCAGTGTACAGAACTCAATTGCTTTTCCCATCATTGCTGGGATATATGCATATTTCCATACAGTCAGACCATAAAATACAGTGTTTTTAAAAACTCTACCAGATCCATTGTCCAGATCAATTAGGGTTGCTAATATTTTACCGACTGATTATAGTATTTTTAAAATGAAGAATATAGAAATAAAGTACAATCCAAAAAAATACAGTATTTTATGTAAGAAAAAGCCAAAGTTATTTTTGTTATATGTATATTATTTTTTTTTTTAAAATGTATATTTCTTTGCACTTTTAGCATCATTTAACAATTTTTTGTCAAGAAGAAAAGTTTCATAAGCTTTTTCACATGCAATTTTGAAATTAATCGAGACAAAAAGTTCATTTTTAATATCCGAAACTCGCGCTTTGTTTCTGTCTTCCTGCCATTTTAAGTTCAACATTGAAAAAATTATTTCCGTGAAAGGAGGAGGTATGCAATTAGCTTAAAAATATTTGGAAGGTTGTATTCGGTATTTTGAAAAATATGCTGCCATTATTGATCTGTAGCTTCTCAATTCAGCCGTTCGGACTCGGCATAAAATTGTAGGTCCCTTCCATTCGTCTCAAAAATAGAAACTCACACAAAACGAATGGTTGCGAGAAGCTAGGCCTTGGGTGTCTACCCGCCTGTTGCGCCACTTATTTATTTTTTTTTTTTTTAGTTCTGTCGGTAAACTCTCTTGAATCTTTAACTTTTGCAAGGATTTCATTTAGTATTAATACTTCACAATAAAGTTCGTTCATCTTCATTTGCTTCCTTTCTTGTAAGTTCAGAACTTGAAACGTCGTCTCGAAGTCATCAAGGTTTTGTATAACCAATTGTCTTATTTAAAGTTGAACCATTTATTAAGATATTCCAGACATTTGTCGACAATTACTAGAAAATTCCTTTTGATTTTATCACTTTCTTATGGAGATTTAGCTTCTAAGGACTGCAACAACTTTTTAGTTTCATACCCAAAAAAACAGTCTTTCTTACGTTGTCCTAGCGCAGACTAGTCGACATAATGTTATACAAATCTAAGACTGTGATGTTATTATCTTCAAGTTGTTTCACAGCTTTATTAAAGTTATGTAAGAAATGGCTTGCGAAGTTCAAGAATATTTGAGCTTTAACGTTTCCATTAGTTTCTTGCATACGCAAAATATCTTTGATATGCGTTGGACATTCGTCCTTTAAACTAGTGAAATAATCAATCAAAGGCCTCCAATTCAGTAGTATATTGTCCACGCAAAGCAGCAATGAGAGCCACCTAGTGCCAACATGTCGTTTAAGCTCATGCCATTCACCTTCAACAGCCGCAACAAATTTTTTCAGCTCTTCTCTTCAAACTGCAGACGAAGAGAAATGGCTGTAAGTTTTTAAAATTATATTTTGCTATTGTTTCAACCTATAAAAATATAGTATTTTTGCGTACCATACATTTCCTCAACAGTATTTAGTACGTAAGGCCAGAATATAGTACAATACTATATATTATAGTACGGTTGGGAACCCTAAGATCAATAGCCACAAAATAGTGGCAAATATGCTCGAGTGGATGCAATCCGTCCAGAAATGCTTAATGACTTAGGTGTCTCTCGTGTCATTAAAATGGCCTGGGAATTGCGGCGGAACACCTATCGATCTTTCATTACATATATGAAATGGCACAGTCTTGGCAAAGAACGTCTCAAATTGGGAGATCTGAGGATGCGGATAAGTCATTTGCTCTTCGCTGATGACATGGTCTGGTCATCTTTGGGTCTACTTAGACTGACAGCTAGGTTCCAGAAATCGAGTGAAATCGAAATTGCAAATCGAGTGAATTCGTTTTCAATGTTCTGCATTTCGAGCGATTCGGAAACTCCGAAATTTTTTATAAATAACAATTTCACTTTGTCTTAATTCAGAAAATTTTGAAATCGAAATCGAATACAGTGAAATGCAGAACACAAAAATTCATTTCCGATTTCATTTCGAGTGAAAGTGAAATGTGGAACCTAGCAAGCAGTGAACTTCAACACGCACTAGATTGGTTTGTAGCCATTTGTGTTTAGGCTGAGATGAAAGTAAACCGAAGTCTGAAGTGATGGTCGTTTGTCCATGTTTGTTACATGTTAGTGGAGTCTCAGTTTAAGTATCTGGAGCTCTTAATGACGAGTGATGGAAGGATCAATGCTGAGGTTTGATCAGGCTGCGTCAATTCTAAGACAGCTTGGTCATTCTGTTATTAGGAGAATTGAACCTGGTGTCAAAGCTAAATTGTCCGTCTATAATTTGGAGTTTGTTCCAACGTTATGGAGGGTCCACTAGACTACTAGAATAACCTACACTTACTTAATGGATTAGCGGCCATTGAAAATGGAAATGAAAATAAATAAATGAAGTAGTAGCAGTAAGCAAAGGTTTACAAAAAAAAAGAATTTTTTGGCCGTATCTCTTCGTTTTCCGATAGCGATACCGTGATTTCCGATTGTGCGAAACACCCAAGCCAACACAAGGGGCACAATTTTCCAAAAGTCTGTGCAACTACTTGCGTATGCTGACGACATCGACATCATTGGCAGAACACAGCGAGCTGACAGTACTGGTGCGTTTACAAGTATCAGTAGGTATAGGTACAGAGGCGGCAAAAATGGGTTTAGTGGTGAATGAGGGCAAAACAAAATAAATGCTGTCAACAAGGAGGGACACACAACATCGACGAATCGGACAGAACGTCACGATGGACAGCTATAACTTTGAGGTAGTTTGGGACTCTGTCTACCTCGGCTCCGCTGTAAACTCTAAAAATGACACCACAGCTGTTTCTTTGGCATAAGAAGGCAACTAACTAGTAAGGCCTTTTCAAGAAACACTAAGGTGACTCTACATAAGACCCTCATCATTCCAGCGCGCTCTATGGCGCAGAAGCATGAACGTTAACGAAGGCGGATGGACATCTCCTTGTCGCTTTGAACGCAACATTTTTCGAGTGATTTTCGGTCTCGTTTGCGTTGACGGGCTTTGGAGGAGGAGATTTAACAGCAAACTCTACAAGCTGTACAGCGACATCGACCTGATCAGTGGGGTAAGATGGCTGGGACATGTAGAGCGAATGGAAACCAACGCTCAAGCCCGAAGAGTATTCGATTCCAACCGACGGACAACGCAGTAGAGGAAGACCTCGCCTTAAGTGGTGCGCACAACTCGGCCAACTTGCAGTGCGCAACTGAAGGCGGTTACTGGTTGATGCCCAGGTCCACCCCGGACTGTAGCGTCACCTAAGTAAGTAAGATAACTGTGTGACCCAATCCAATCGTAAACCATCTGCGGCCCAAATTCGGGAAAGGTTGGGAAACCCAGCTCTACACGATCACGAAATACTTGATTGGATAGAAAAGTGCATATCAATTGTCCAAAAGTCAAAAAGGCCTGAGAAGACATCAATTCCAATTCGCAAGGATAGGTGGCAGAGAAAGCCTTCCTTTGGTGGAACCGGAACGCGTCACGCGTCAAACAAATAAATTGTCTATAATGTGTAGAGATTTTTTTTTTGTTTGTTTTTATTGTTTATTTCTTTAATCAGCACAGGTTTGCTTACTTATTTATTTGAATGTACATACACAAATATTGTTTATGAGTGTTTAAATATAAAATAATATCAGAAACAAATAATGGATTTCTTTAATTCATTTACCTTTCTTTTTTTTATTATTATTATTAATAATTTTGTTTATATACTATTTTTGTATTTTGAGAAAGCAATGCGCATCCATTGTGTAATACATTTTTTTTCTTGAGTTGAGTTTTCTTTATTTTTGTTTTCCTTTTTATAATAATGTTTTATAAATTTTTTGGTTTTTCTTGTTAAACTTCTAAATATAAATTGCAAAATATAATGAAATTACTTATATTAGTTTATATGTCATCATCATCATTATCATTATCATTTTGTTGTTGTTGTTGTTGTGTTTTCTATTAGATTACATACTTGTATATAAATCCAATTTGTTTGTTTTTGTTTTTATAATTTTTGTAAAGAAATATATATATGAAAACGAATAGTGATTTGTTTTTATTTATATGCATTTTGCATAAATATACAAAAGAAAAATGCATAGATCGAGCAGATAAATATATTTTATATATATATATAATCATTATATATATAAAAAGAACATATGATTACAGTACATTTTTTTTTGGTTTGTTTTTAATTTTTTTTTTTCTTGTTTTTTCATTTTCTCTTTATAAAATATATTGTGCTAAACTATATGATAAACGCTCTTATACTCTTAACGTTTTTTTTTTTTTTTGTTTTTTTATTATTTATTTAAGCTTATTTTCATAAAAGAGGACGAATTGATTTTTCAATGATTTATTTATTATATTTTCCATATATAATCATTGTTGTTGCTTTTTTTTCTTTTTATTATTATTTATTCTTTTAATTAAATTGTTTGTTATGATTTTGAATATTTATTTAGATTTTTGAAAAAGAAGAAGATAATCAAAAATGAACATTTTCAAATATTCTCCACTAAAAACAAAATGAAATAGAAATTTGCAAACAAAGGGTAAGTTTTGTTGTTTAATTTGTTCTTATCAGGGATTAAGGAGTATTAGCGGCGGGGATATTGTTAACGAGCAATATTTAGTGTTTTTTTTTTGTTTTCATATTCATAGAGGGTAGCCACACTACGGTTAATGTTTGTTTGGTTTTTTTTAGGTGCAACTAATATGATTTCATTTTGTTTCGTGATTTAGCAGCTCAGGGCTTAGGAAAGGTAATATCTATATATATTTATTTATACATAAAATATATATAAATATATGAGAGATTCTAAAGGTTTTGTTTGATTTTTTTTTTTTGGTTTTTTATTTGTTTGTTGAAAAAACTTGGAGGGCAGCATTGTAAATATGTTTTTAGTGTTGTATTTTTTTTTTATTATTATTTTATGTTTTTTTTCTATGTTTAATTTTGGTATATAAAAATAATGTGAATAAGATAATATTACTTGTTGGTTTTTTTATTATTATTTTGTTTGTTTAATGATTTTGTTTATGTTATTTGGTAATTTTTTGTTTAGTTTGTTTTAAAAAGCATTCAATAAATATTCTGTATTGTATATAAGTATTTTTTGTTTTTGTTTTGTTTGCTTAGTTTCTTTTTTATTATTATTATTATTGTTTATAAATTTAATTTTTTTCTTTTATTATATTTTGGATTTTGTTTTTTACGTCACACAGCACAAATGTTACGTGATATTTTATGCATGTGGGCGAGTTTCATGGGGTAAAATTTTATGTCAACTTGTGTGGCTTGTATATTGGCACGATCGATGCTGGAATTGCCTTTCGTTTTAGTCTTAGGTACACTGAAAGAGGTCGAGAACGACATATTGTATTGCTTGTATAGACAAGGCCTTTTGACGGAGCTCGTACTTGTAAATTGCGCCACCACTGCTGTGTCGAAAAAGTATCCCCAGTTATTCTAACTAAGTGGATACATTTTTAATTTTATTTTGAACGCACTCGAAGCTTTATTTACCACAGAAAGCTTAGCTTGGGATTAAAGTTAGACTAAGTTTTAGTTGTTTTGTTAATTTATTAAAGTTAGTTGGTTTTGACACATGGTGTAGAAGTTGGTTACCCAGGGCGCACAAGAATCTAGTTTAGTAAGTCTGACAGCTGTCTTACTTCAAGTGATGAGTTTTTGCTAAATTGAATAATTTTCTCAGTCGACGTTTATTTTCGCAACACCGACAAATCAAGTCAAGAATTTCTCAACTTACAACTAAGTCTATTTGTGTCAACATGTGTCCGGAGAACTCAGTTTTGACATTTCTATTGGATCATCCATCGGAGAGCATGTGAGAGCGCAGTTTGACATTTCGATTGCCCTGACGTGTAGGTAGAGCACCAATCAGAAAATCAGAACCCAGGGGACAAAAATTGGTACAATAAATTGTCAATAAGTGACATACCGACAATTCAAGTTAGTTTTCGCGTTCAGATAAATTTTAATCCAGACAATTCAAGTCGACTTACGATGAATAGATTCTTGAATTTGCTTATGGCGAGTGTGAGATAATTCAACAGCTGACATTTAAGCGCTGTGTAACTAGGAGATAGATCAAAAACAACAATCATCTGTATAATACGAGCGACTACATATTGTCAAACGAATTGGGGAGCTCCTAAGAAAGACGTAGATCTCTAGTGATAAATCATACAAAAATATTGTTAGTTATTAAAGCTACCCTGTTAAAGGGAAGTTGACGGATGACCCTTCAATCAAGGTTATCTAAAGATTGACACATCACCGTTTAAGCTGTGGAAAATGCATCACCAAGACAGAAATCTTTTTTCATGCTTCCCAAAAGTAAAACGAACTGTCTTAGTAGGTTCTAGATGGGCCTGTTGTGCCAATTATTTAAGACGCTATTAAAGCATTAGGTTCGACTATTTTGAAAGAATTATTTAAAAAAAATCTAACCTTAGCGATGACTTAAACCAACTCCAAATTTTGGAAAAGAAGTCTGGTCAACTTTTATTTATAGTGCTGGACTTTAGGCCAAATATCCCGTTCGTCTTGACAAGGAACTGAGTAGATCTCTTACTACTAAATTTGGAATTCAGGCTCTACGTAAAAAAATCCCCCAAATCTATCAGAAGGTCTTTTATTTGCCTGTTGAATTTGTCCTCAAGTTGTGATGTGATAACGCGATAGCATTGAGGTTATCGAAAAGGGTATTTTTTAGAGAAACTTCCTTTCTACTCGATAATATTGTCGATTTTGTGGGAGTGTTTGTAACATCACGCAGGCTTATGATCAGCAACGATATTTGCCGATCAGTGATCATGCAAGATGCTAGTGCAATAATTATTAGTAACTGCGAAATTTGGCAATGCGTTTACCAGCGAGATCAATATCAGAGGATCGGTGTCAGTGATCGTTCCAAATCTACAAAAACAGTGAAGATCAGCAATCTTGGCTGAAGCTGTTTTCTATGACACTTATAGCCACAAGCAAGATCAATCTTCAGTGATCGTGGAAGAATACTAGTGCAGCCATGACGAATAACAATGATTTTCTTTTTATTCTTTCTTTATGAACAACATAAGCTAAAACTCGGCCAGACTCTTGATCTCCAAAATCATTGTTCTGCAATAAATCGCTGTCTTTAAGTTTCATTTGAAAATAACCTCAAGTGTGTCATCAAAATAATCTTCTGTCATGGTTTTTTTAAAGTCAAAAACTGTCCTTTTATCCGACAAAGATAAAAATTGTCTCAAAACATTAACTTTTCCAACTACCATCCCATCTCCATAGCCACTCGCCCAAATATAATGCGTCTACCGCGTTAGTGCGCAAGAGTATTAATTTGAAAACCAAGACCCTTTTTTTGGGGTACGAGTTTGAGTAGTTTTCGAAATAGTGCTAATATTAAAATGTCGAACAAATTTACCACACATACTCTTACCGTGCTAACTCGTGTTAAATGTTGCTTAATCGATTAAAATTAAAAAAATTAAAAACAATGCGTGGTACTAATAATCATTTTTAAAATTTTGCCATAACGATATTTTCTATGTATCTATTGTGACCTACAAAAAATGTAGAGTGAAGGTTAAAAATGATTATTAGTAAGGCCCAATGTTTCTTAAGTGTAAAAATGTATTCCCAATTGGATTATTGTTTTTTTAATTTGTGAATATTTTCGAAAGTAGTGTGATTAAGTAAAAATTGTATTGATATTATTAAAATTACATTTAATTATGTTTTATTAAAATTGTATGTTTGCTTGTTTAATTAGTTTAAAAAATAATGCATTATCGATTTACTATTATTGGGATGGGAAAACAACAAGGGTACACATACAATATACACACATTTAATCATTTGGGGGGGTCGGACAACGCACACTGGAATGTTGTGTGGTGGAGATAGTGATTCTGACGAGTAAATCCATTTTTTTTTTAGTTTCTTTTATAGTTTTATATATTTATATATATTACATGTAAAAACCAATAAAGAAAATTACTTATTTTTATTTTCTATGTATTTTTTTTTTCTATATCCTAGCATTTTTTTTTTCATTACATAATTATAATATCTATATTTAAATTTTAACTTATTATCCTTGATTTCTGTTTTTCTTATTTTTTTTTAGCTTTCTCCACATTTTTCCGAAACGTATATTTTTGCTCTGCATTTTTTGATTACAATCGGGAGAGAGTTTGTTGGTTTTTTTTAAGAGTTGAATAGTTTGAGTTTTTGTTTTTTTTTTTTAAATTAAGTGAAATGTCGAGATCGTATATCACATAAATAAATAAATAAATAAATAAAATTAAAACTAGTATGACTAGAAAAATAAATGGAATTAGTTTAAATGATTTTTTTTTGGTTTTCTTTTTCAAATTCACAGCAAGGATTTTTACTTTTTACTTTTTTTAAAAAAATAATTAAATAAATTATTATGCTATTATTGTTTTCTCTTAGGTAGTTGCTTTAACTTATAATGAGAATAACTTTTTTTGTTTAAACTTAAGAACAAAAAAATTAATAATTATTGAGTGTGTTTTGAGTTGGTTTGTGGTTTTTAGTGTCTTATTTTTTTTCTTCTTAGTTTATATCTCTTTTTGTTTTTTGATACACATAATCCTAAACAAGAACAACAAAGAATGAAAATATAACTTTTTTTGTTTTTTTTTTGTTTTATGAAAAATCAGAACTGACGACTTTTTTTTTTTTACTTAAATCATGCTTATTCCTTAACTTCGAAATATTTGTATGTCGGGTTCTCGTAGCCGTTGATTTGCATGTTCGCAACATGTTTTTCTTCTGGTGTGACTGGCAATGCCGCGGTCTGAAATAAATAAGAAATGAGGGAAATAGTTTTTAATATAACGTTAGATATAAGATTAGTATGGATGGGAACTTGAACGCGTTTAAAGAGAATTTTTAGTTGTTTATTACGAACCATCTTAGTTTCAGATCAGTTCAATCAAAATTCCGCTAAGAGCTTTGATATACCTAAAACCTGAGCCGTTGAAAGGAATCTTTCGCAAACAAATTATTCGGAGTGGACTGGGCAATAAGGCCGGGATTTGCCTTTAGATTTCCGAAATATTTTGAAATTTCAGTACACTTTTCGAGGCTCTTTCGAAAAAAGACACATAGAAATGGAAACCCACGCGCCAAATGTAAAAAAAATGCAGTAAAAATGACTTTAATCTGAACGTGGCTGTAAATTACTAGCTGTTTTTAACCCTGTCATTTCTAAATACAGTAGCCGAACAGAGAAGGTATGAGAAAGCAAACCTTGTAGAAGAGTCGCAATTGGTGTTGACGATATGAAGAAACTACTTCTGTAGACTGACGATGGAAGCCAAGATCCCCGCCCGCCTGATGAAGTAGGGATAGCAATATCTTAACTCAAGTGCAACTAAGCTGCAGAGGGCCAGGCAGAACCAGTTAGTTAAGGCAGCGGATACGACTTGTGTTTGAGACCATACACCAACTCTTCTCCAAAATGTAAACGCGAAAGAAAGTATTCTTGATGAATAAAACCTCAGCATCGTTTGTTCAGTCCAAAAGAAAGGAGAGTCCTAAACTGCACCGACTAGGCATTAGTCTCCTTAACATCGGCTACAAGATCATGTCTGCCTTATAACTTGTGAATGCCTGAAACCATTTGTCAACGAACTAGAGCTATGTCTAATTTTGGCATCCTTGCCAAATTCGTCAGGTTATATGCAGAATGACGATGGAGAACTTTTGCTAGTTGTTGGGTAGCAATCTCAACTAGACAGGGTGATGCACTGCCATGTAAATTCTTGAATGAATTGTGGGAAATTCGCAAGTCAACAACTGAATAGCTCAGAATTCTTTACAATTACAGCGTACGGAGATAACATTGACATAAGAATGGGTTAGTTGTGAACGAGTGCAAAACCAAACATTATGCTGTCAACAGGAAGGTGCACAAAACATTAATGAATCTATATGTGGCTAAAGACTATGACCCCCATTGTGAGTGTCGATAGTTAATCGTTGATCGACAACTGTCGATCGATCGAGAACTGTGATTTTCGATTGCGATCGATATTTGTCGATTTGACATCAGTCGCTTGTAGTCAAATGTCTGATCGATGCTTTCTCTTGGAAATGAACAAATTTTGTGCTTAGGAATAGCAAAATCAATCGACAATCACAATAACGGCCTGAATCAATCTCATCTCCGTAAGGCCTTGTAAATACAAAGGAATCTCTACTTAAGGCCGAGGAAAAAAGTAGACTTTTACAAAAGTTCTAAATTTTCAATAGGTAGGTACTTAATGAGTTAAAGAAAGTTTTATATCATTCAAGTGGAATTTAGATGACCTTTCCATTGATCCCAAAATTTACATGAAGTAAGTTCAAATTTATGATTTACTATAACTTTACTTTTGTCTAAATAATTATGCCGACGACTGTATGGCTCAGAAGCATGGACATAAGCGAATCTTTGAACGCAAAATTCTTCGAGTGATTTTCGGTCCCGGTTAACGTTGACGGGATTTGGAGGAGAAGGTTCAACAGCGAACTTTACGATCTATACAGCGACATTAACCTGGTCAGAAAATTGCGAATCTGTCATTTAAGATAACTAGGGCATTTAGAGCAAAAGAACACCAGCGATCCGGCCCGAAGAGTATTAAACACCAGGACAAGGCAAAAGAACTAGATACTACTTCTCTGAATAGAACGTTTTATGCTTCGGTAGTATTGTGACTTGGTCTAGAGAGGAAAAAATTATTTGGAACTGAAATACCAATTTGACCTGAAAAGGTGACTAAACTTTGACGAGGCTGATTTTCTAATGTTTGATATATGGTATTATCATGTCTGGACCCAAAGTGACTCCAAGAATGTGGTCGGAAGGGTTGGTCGGTTGTCCATTTTGATTAGTTTTCCAGTCGGTGTTTCTTTTTCCTAAAAGAAAGGTGAGTTGTGTCTTCTGTACAATAAATCCAGTTTTTTCCCTACTTCGACGTTTTATCAAGATCTTGAGTTAGACAACTAATTTGTGGCATTGGCGTCATTTTTACGTCGGCATATGGTCCAATGGCTACATGCCGTGTACTACCTCAGAGTAGTAGCTCTCTTTGTAACACTTTGAAAGAAGATATAGGGTGTTGTCAAACAGTAAAGCTATATCAAAATGTTTTATTAATCCTCGACCTAAGCAGACAACTGCTTTGGATAAGCAAAAGACTTGGAGGAAGTAAAGACCCTTGAGGCACCCTGTCTCTGATATTTTAGCATAAAATGACAGTTGAATCGATTTATACCTGGAATAAAGTTTGACAACCATCTGCAGAGTTGTGGTCTTACTCCATATCATATGAGAAAAATGATTGCACATATCAAATCGGATCTATCCAAAACACTCACACTGTAACAATTTGTAAACTTGAAATTTTATTTAATATTCCTGTCAGTCGACTTCGTATTTTATTTATATTTACGTATTTAGTTTGCAACGAATTCTAGTTCTATATCAGAAGAAAAAAGAAAAGAAAAAAAACTGGTGAGCAATAAGTTTAAGGTCGCTTACAATTTATTAAAAAAAAATCCTAGTTGCAGTTGCAGCTAGCAAATTGTGCAATTTTTTAACGCTGCGAGCATTTTTTATCTGAAAATTTGTTGGCATTGTTGGGAAAACAAATAAAAGAAAATAGTTCCAGAACGTGTAAAGTTTTGGAATGTTTCATAATACGGATCTACTGATCATGGACCGTCAAAAGGACAAAAATAATTGTTGGGCTATACTTGACTGGAACACAGTTTTCAATATATTCGCTCTCTGAAATAGAAGCCAAAAATGCTGTATTTGAATCCGTCAACAAATATTCTTCCGTGTGCTCTTTCCTGATTGCCCTTAGAATCAAGGTAATCCAAAACTGAAGATGTTCAATAAGAATACTCAATAATTGGTTCAAACTTTTTAAGCGATCGTGAAGGATGAACCAATTTAACAGCTATTTCGATTGAGCAGCTCTCATTGGAGCAACTACTTTTGATGATGAATAATCTACTACTACTTTTCGGTAGTCAATCTGTCAAATACCAAAAATCATAATTTTGCCGCTTCTGATTTTTTGGAGCGCTGCTTATCAGGTGCGGGCTAGATAATTATGTAAGTTAAACAAGGTAGGTACCTACTCTTTAATTTGTCGTAAGGATCATGCACAAGAAATGCAGCGTAACATTAGTTTACTCTGTAACAACTATTGCATTTTTATGTGCAGGGATGTTACAAGAGGTACATCACAACTAAAATATTCTTCAAATATCTATGAGACGCCATAATTTGTAAAATCTAATTTCCGTCGCCTTTCATTGCAGAAAATCGACTCATTGGAGACTTTCAACACTACACCATTGTAAAATGTAGGTAAGTAAACTTTTTTTATTTATTTTTAAACTTACCTGATCGACTTCAATAAAACCTTGCGCATGAGGTGAGCGTGAGGTTCTCCATTTGGCCACTGCGACACCGACAAATACGGCTGCCATTAATGCGATGCCAGCAAATGATAATGTAAAGTACACATTTCTGCCCTCCCTGGGGGAATGCGTGTGGAATTCTCTACGAAGAGAGAAGCTCTGCAAGCAAAAAAAAAATCAACCTTTTTGACAAATTTAAACGGCTTTTCTTTTGTACGAACCGATTCCCTATGACCCAAGTCGTGAGTCATAAAATGCTGCATCTGTGGCTCGGCCTCTTGATGGGCAACAGCTGCTGCCACATCTTCGACGGCACGCTGAAGAGCCTCATCATCGACTGTCGGTAATACAGTTTGTGTTTTAGTGCTGTAAAAGATTTAAACAATTTTGTTAAACGAGAATCTAACCCGCAATCGTCTACCTTACCTAGCTGTGGCATCACTGTATTCCTCTGGTGTGGTCTCCTTCTCGCTGTGTGACATCTTTGTTGGATCAACAACTGTGATGGTGTCCTTGGCCTCCTTGGCTTGCAGTTCTTGATCCGCTTGAGTCTTTACAAGTTCATCAATTTTCTTGGCTTCCATCCGGAGTTTCTCCTCACGCAGTTTCTCCCGTTCGGCTGCACGCTGTTCTTTTCTCTGCTTCTCGGCCAATCGTTGTCGTTCCTTCTCGGAGACTTTGCGTTCAACCTCGATGCGGTATTTGTCTAAGATAGCGGCTTCGGCTTCTTCGCTCATGCCCAACGCAGATCCGGGAATATCGTCTTTGCTTCTCAATGCCAAAATGTAGTCGTTCATCAGTTGGGAGATCTTAGACGACAGGTCTGGGTAACGTTTGAGCATAGTCATAGATTGATTAACAGCCCGATCGATGTCGATTAGACGTTCCAATGTACGTGGCCTCTCTGAGGCAGCTGCTTCAAGTCCACCTGGACCGCCCGAGTTCAAAAGATGACGATAATGGGCCAAAGCATGAGCACGGTCCTTGTGGAGAGCTCGCAGAAGCTTCTGCAGACATTTCTCGACATGGTGAGCCTAAGGACAGAGAGATTTACCGGAATCCTTTAAGAAAACAAAGTACTATATTACATTTGGTGGTTGCTCGGTGAGTGCCTGTGTATAGCAAGTCATGGCTTCGCGCTTCCTCTGGTTAATGTGTGCCAACACCCTCTGCTGATGCATGGCGGCTAGTTGGTGCTTTTCTGCGTTGCCTTCTTCCTCGAGTGCCTGAACAGAAGTCTAAAATTACATTCCCATAGAGTCCACATCAACACCAAGATATGAAAAGGACAACGTAACGTAACACAACACGGCCCTACCTACCAGTGGCCCGACTACCAACAAAACAAACTCCAATAGACAAACAAGTACAAACCTGGAAACGAGCTGTCATGCGTTGCTTGAAGCTCTGTGCCGCTTTGGGATCGGCCAATCGCATGTCCTGATACTTCTCCTCGAGGTCGGACCAGTCTTTCATCACACGGGTGACCTTCTCGCGGTGGTTCTCCTCAAGGCGCTGTTGGGCTTCCTTGTTTTAGAATATGTCATATCGTGAAATTGAAATGGAAAAGGGATCACTTACTTTCTGACTTACTTTGTAGCTCTGATGCTCATAGTGCGGGTCAAAGTGAGTGAAGTAGGGATCGGCTGTTGGCTGACTTGTCGACGAGACTTGTTGTGGCGGAAGTGGAATGGCATCAGCTGCTGGCTTGGCGATGACAATTTGAGCTGACGCTTCAGACGAAGAGGCTACTTTAGATGTTTCTGTAGTCTTTGGCTTAGGGTTAGCATTCGAGTCCCAAGCCTCTTCGTTTTGATCGTCCAAGTCTTCGTAGTTTTCCAGCTCTTCATTGGAGTCGTATTCGGCGTTTCCTTCGTCGGCAACGGCATCAGTTTCAGCGGCTTCATCGGCAATCATGTCATCGTCCTCGTCGTCGTTCATTATCTCGTCATCATCGTCGTCAGCAGAGTCCTTTGAATAGTTGGAGTCGTCGTCTTCGGTTGGAACGATTTCCTCAGGAACAACTACTGGTAGATCGGTCTTCTTTACTCGGATTTCTTCTAAAAAGAAATGGTGAACTGCTGGCACTGATTTATGAATCTTATGGCTTACCTTTGAAATGTTTTGGACAGCATACGAATTCAACTCCAGAAAATAGAGAAATGCCGCATGGCAAAAGCATTGCAAAGCTTCGCATTTGCATGCCTCGTTCTTGGCAAGCAGCTGCTCCAGTCTGGTTCCACCTGACAAATGGCCAGCAACGTGATGCGTTGTGGATGTGATCGAAGAGACAGCCTTCGGGCACCAGCAGAGCATCGGATTGGAAGGGGCCTTCTGTGAAAAGTTACCAAGGAAATGGGTTAATGAAGGCCAAGTCTTGCTTCTTGTAAAACTTTTTTTGTAGAAAAGCGTAGACCCTATCCAAATAAAAAAGATTCAATTAATGTAAGGACCTTATTATTTCCTAGGGGTGATTGTAAAAAAGGATCAGCAGATCTAGCTTTCTTTTGTATGTCAGAAAATATTTGCATTGAGAGTACCTACTTGCTGCCTAAATTCATTTTAGGTTGATCCACGAGATGACATCAATAGATATCTTGTGAATACACGAAAATCTTCGACTTTAGATTTTTACAAGTTTAATGGTGAGTTGCCCTGAATTGGATAACAATTGACACTCTTTGGGAGCTATGTGAAAATTTCGTTAAGGCCCCTTCTTCGCCCCTTTTTCAACTGAAACCGGTATAATATAAATTTGATTAATTTCCCAAAATAGTATGTTAAATATGAAGGCAATGCCGATCGATTTGTATTACGGTCTTTGGGTACGTAAAAGTTCTGAACTTTCGAAGGCGACATTCGTGTCAGAGAAGAAGGTATTTGCGAATAGCTCAGCCGATAAAATATTAGCGAGTAATAGCTACATTTCTGGCATTTGGATCGGTTTTTGTTTCTTCTTTGTAAAATTTGTAGGCGAATATTTATAAAGGGTCCGCCAAATAACTTTTTTTTTTGAAAATGCTATAAACAAAAACTACTGAATATTTTCTCAAATTTCTTTTTTTATTTGAAAGTACAATCCTTCCGGTTAATAATGGAAAATAATTTCATTCAAATGGCTGCCTCGGCTGGCCATGCAGTAGCCTACACGATCGGTCCAATTTTTAAGCACATTATCGATTGTGTGCAGCTGTATTTCACCAATGGCTTCACGAATATTGTCCTTTAAAGCGTCAATTGTCTCTGGCATGTCGGCGTAACACTTATCTTTTACGGCACCCCACAAATAATAGTCCAACGGTGTCAAATCGCAGCTCCGCGGTGGCCAAACGAGATCAGCTCTGCGGCTGATAATGCGATCTTCAAAAACAGGGCGCAAAACATCGAGTTTAGCTTCGGCTGTGTGGCACGTAGCGCCGTCCTGTTTAAACCAAATGTTGCCAATATCCTACTCTTCAATTTTTGTGAACAAAAATTCGTTCAACATGGCCCGATAACGATCGCCATTGACTGTAACGGCCACTCCTTGCTCATTTTCGAAGAAAAATGGCCCAATTATGCCTCTGGACCAAAATCTGCCACAGCAGCAATTTTCTCGGGTGTACGCACTGTTTTTGGCTTTTCACGCTTTGGTTTATCGATGAGGATGCCAGTTTCTTTCACTTTTTTCACAAGATAACGAACGCAATTTTCACACATTCTGCAACATTACCATGATTTTCAAAGTAATGTCGCAATATTTCCCAGCGTTGTTCAAGCATATACACAACCATATTCGTTCAGCGGAAGGATAAAACTAATTATCTGTCAAATCAGACATGAGCTAAGTGTTACCATTCGCGAAATAAGCACTAGTTGAAAAAAAAAACGTTAGATGGCGGACCATGTATTTCCACGGAATACTCGTTTGACTCAATCGAAAGTCAAGGAAATCTCTGTCAAATGTCCACACCCATGGTCGACGAGCTGAATCGCTGAAAATTAATGCTCCCTATTGTGTAAGAGAACGACAACTACAGTTGAGTTGTCTCTTGGTTGTATGTCATTCAAAACTGGGTATTGTCCGTGTTATTGTCATGTCATGCACACTCTTGATAGAAAAGTTGTCTGTCAAAACAGAACAAAGATGGCGGTGGTTATCTATAAGATGTTAGTTAGATTGGATTGTGTGAAAGTTGAGTTGAATGGAAGACAACTCGACTCAACTAAGTTGAGTTGTGTGCTAAAATAGGGGCATAAGAGTTCTCTGCACATTTATACCTAATCGCATGTAGAACTGTGGAATTTTTTTTGAGGTGTGCTCAAAGTTTACGTCATAATTCTTGGTAGGGTTCTGTTCCCGTTCGAGCTTGTAGACCTCCTTGCATCGACAGAATGCGATGAATCCAAGAACTAGTTGATCCAACGATCGCCAGTAGACTATGAAAGAGATCCTCAATCAGTCCTGAGATAGCTAGCATTCGGAACAGTCCCTGGCTTTATTTGATGAGAACCTCGAGTTGTTCTTCGCTTTCTATAGGGGCGTCAACCAAACTTGAAGAAGAACCTTGCGAAAGACCCATCATTCTCTCCTGCTTCATCACTATTCCAAGATCTTTGACGATCTCTGCTATAACCGAATTTTGACAATTCTCCCCAGTTTTTATAAAATAGGGCCCTGGTTCGCACTTCATAGAATTTGTTTAATAATATGTCAATTATTAGGGTTGCTGATTATTTAATTGCTATTTAATGGTATTAAAACATTATATTTTTTAAATCATTTTTCCATATTCATTTAAACAAACGTCCTGAAATGCGTATTCACTTTTAGTTCTGGTTCTACTCTCGTAAGTGTCTTGGTTCGTGTGTTATACTCCTAGTAAGCCTCCTCGCGTTGATTTGTTTAATGCTCCTGTCTTATTCCAAACAAACGTGTCCTCTTTAAAAAAAAGAAGACCAAAATACAATCGTGCTAAAACAAATAAGTCCCTTAGTTCGTATGTTAATGTGTGCTATACATATAGCAGTGGCTGACATTTTCTATATCTGTTATACTGTGACAGTATACATAAACCCATTGGTAAAAAAAAATCGACGTTTCCCATTGAACCCAAACACTCTCATCCCCCTACAATGTTAAGTGCGGATGTTGCATAAATGCTTAAATATCGAAAACTATGTTAATCGCAAATTAAAATTCGACTCACGTCATCATCATCATCTTCGAGTCATTCATAAAACTTATACGAAGGAAAAAATGTCCTCCCAACTCAAGTGCCCTATAGTTTTCAAGTTGTCTACTTTCCACCTTTTCAGAGCTTAAGAAACCGTGAACACGTTTTCAGTTTTTGTGTCTGATTGCAATCATAAACAATTGAAATACCAGCGCAAAATGGACACTTTACCAATCAAGGACGACTTTGATTGCAATTGTGTTCATTACAAGGAGAAAGCGAATGAAAAGATTTTTGCTTTTACAGTTTTTAGTCCTTTTTTTTAACGAAATGAATGTTGGAACTAAAGTGTCAAGAAAAGTGGTAGGCACTTTAGGAAAATAGTTCATAATTTCTTACTTTTGTTTTATGATTGGTCTTTTTCAGTGTTCAGTTCTGTATGAATTTTGACAAGAGAATCGTTTATTTTATTCATCATGGAGATACCCTTTCCTGGATGGAACTTTTTAAATCGACCATTTTGTGCTTTTTATTTTTTTGCTCTCTAATGAGGGGTACTTTAATTAATGTGTTTTTTTTTACTTTTTGTTTGACCATTGGCATTAAGTTTTCATTTAATGGCTTTTAGTGCATTGTAATTTTGAGGGTTTTGCGTCATCTTTTTATAAATTACGTCTACATGTTCGCCATAGCTGTGTCATTTTAGACAGATTTTGTTGTGACAAATGTCCGCCATGTTTTATATCTGTTAGATGGACACCATCAATTATATGCTATAATCTGCTAAACACTTAATAATTTATTTCTATCTCTCAGAATCTGTCATTCTGCAATTTGGACGAGTGACACTGACATGTCGCTAACTAAGTGAAGTGCCACTTTATCAGTTTACTATTGTCTTTGAATGGCCAAGTGTGACGATAGCACTGCCATACAATCTAAGGTAATTCATTCAGAAAAAAGGTAGTCCATTTTGATAAAAAGCAAGTCGCATCGTTTGTTGCTAGGTTTTTGGAACTTGTAGCACAAGATATTCTTATGTGACAGAGAAGCTTGGAGTTGGAGTGCCTGAGAATACGTAATGCGACCAGGATTACAAATTTGGTATACCGACTGTTATGTTACCGCCGCTAGAGTTTATTTCCAAAACTCCTTCTG
This sequence comes from Cheilosia soror, assembly GCA_949372485.1. Classification (NCBI taxonomy): domain Eukaryota; kingdom Metazoa; phylum Arthropoda; class Insecta; order Diptera; family Syrphidae; genus Cheilosia; species Cheilosia soror. The sequence goes on along the minus strand of OX443561.1, from coordinate 70,518,688 downwards.
TTACAGGACAAGCAAACTTTGGAACTCGCTTCCTGGGGATATATTTCCAGAAGACTACAATTTGCAGCAATTTAAGTGCAGAACTGACATACATCTGCAAGCATCTCGGGGCGCTGATGAAGCGTTATAGGTTTACCTTTCCCGGGAGAAGTATTTAAAAAAAAAAATGATTGCAAAAAGAATTTATTGGAATCGATTTCGATTGCAATTGATTGAAAATGACTGGAAACGGCATTGCCGAACCAATCGATCTTAATTGCCATCGATGCGGTGTATTTTATGAGGGAAGTACAACCAAACTAAGTTTGGTGTTCGACGGTTGTCGTCCCAAATTGATGGAACTGGTTCCCTGAACGATCATCTTTGGAAAGGAGCCAATTTAATGCAGGACGTTCTAAAGATCTTGGTGAACTTTCATTTACGCATTGGTATTGTCGCAGACATTTAAAAAAACTTTCATCCATCTCCGATAAACCAAGGATTACCGAATTCCGCAATGCCTAAAGTATAATGTTCGGGATAAATCGCAGCCCTTTCCTGTTATGTGCGACTATTAGCTTCACCCTTAAGCATGAGGAAGTGAATTCTGCCAAAACCTGTGGTACCCTAAAGGACGGCATATGGAGGATATATATACATGATGGAGGATATAGTCATCATCATTGACGACAAAGGTGAACTAAAACGAATTTGCAAAAAAACAAGTGGCCGTTCTAAAAGGAACATCGAAGACTCTTCATATACACAAGTAGAACTCGAACAGCGTCATAATTCGATATGCAATGAACTGCAGCCATTCACCTCACAGGTCAAAGGTATTGGGAATGATTTGGTTCATGCACAGCGATCAGATGTACGTTCTATAATCGACTCTGTTGAAACATTTCTTGCTGCCTGAGACCAAACGCCACCTGTTTCAAACTATCGCAAGGATCTTCGACCCAATAGGTATACTTGGCTCTTCTATTATAAAACTAAGGATGCTTTTTCAGAGTTTGTGGAAAAAGAAGACATATTGGGACGAATGTCTTCGATAAGCGAAAAAAAAGAAGTCCATCCGCAGTACGTAAAATCTTTTGTTATATAAATGCGGCCAAGAAGGCGTAATAACACCTAAGTGTCGGTGTTGTAACCTGGAAAACTGGTGCGGAGCGGTTATTGGCGTAGGACTCAGAAAAATACCAAAGATCTTTCAAGCGCTGATGCATCAGCGCTGCAGACATATGCATTAAGCTAACCGACGACGAAAAAGCCACATTTTCCGTGCTCACCGAGCATACCCAAAACCCGACTGGGTGTAAGTACTTCTTGTAAACTTGTTCTACCAATTGAACGCATTGACGACCACCAGGTCGAGTGTTTTAATAAAATGAATTTCATTATAATGCTCGGCAAGATGGCCGTCATGGATGATGATGAGTCAGTGCCCGCCAAGCATATTTGTCTGTTATGAGTGATTATTAATAATAATTAAACAATTATAGTCAGAATGTCGATTATATGTAAAAATGTTGGCGAAACAGCTGTCTTTATCTCCTAAGATGCTATGGGTTAAAGCTATTTCAAAATCCTTCGCAATATACTCCAATCCCAGACCATGAATGAGGGTAATGAACGCTCTGAATGACTGACACAAATAGTGCCTCCTACCTGAATATTGGGCCTGTACTCTTTTTCGTGGTATCTTTGAGTCAAATACACAAAAAAAAGAGCAAATGAGAAGTAAAAGCCTCGACTACTGGATAAGAACTAAGAGCCAGAAATAGGCTTAGAGACTTATAAGTATCAAAAGGTAGAGTGCTGAGTGCTCTGTGTCCAAATAGCGTTTTTGAGATTGTAGGAGATACAAACAAAACAAATGTTTATAAAGAGCCCCAGCACCTACCAACCTCTCCTGGTCGCACTGCTCAATATAAAAAAATATTATACAACATTGACCACTTATAAGAGTTCAAAAAGCAACCAGTTCAGTATGTATCTCTGTATAAAAATAAGTTGTATTGTGTTTGTAATTAATGTTCTCTGTAAAGCTACAAGTACACGACATGCCAAACACGACATACGCATGCCAGTCTGACGTCAATTTGACTTAATTTGAATTAATAAAAAATGTAAGCTGTCTGATTAAAAATCGGTATTTTCTAAAAAAAAATTACATTTTGCGTGAATTATGGGACATCTTTTATATACTGTCAACAAGAAGGGACACCCAACATCATAGAATCGGACAAAACGTCGCGATCGACAGCTATAACTTTGAGGTAGTAAGGGACTTTGAGTACCTCGGCTCTGCTATAAATACTGACAACAACATCGTAGAAGAAGTTAAACGAAGGATAACTCAACCGCTGTTTCTTTGGGCTAAGAATGCAATTGAGTAGTAGAGCCCTATCTCGAACAACTATAAGGAGATTCTGTATAAGACCTTGATCATTCTAGTCCTGGATGAAGATATCCTCAGTCGCTTCGAAAGAAAGATTCTTAGTAAAATTGTCGATCCCGTTTACGTTGACGGGCTTTGGAGAAGGAGATTCAACGACGAACTATACGAGCTGTACAGCGACATTGACATGGTCAAAAAAGGCGAGTAAGTCGTTTAAGATGGCTAGGACATGTAGAGCGGATAGGCACAAATGCTCCGGCCCATACAGTCTGATGCGAGTCTAACCCGAAGGGTCAACGCAGTAAACATAACCTCAGCCGACTTGAAGTGTGCAACTGGAGGCAGTTAGCTAAAGATCGACCTAACTGGCGAGGCTTGTTAGTTGAAGACTCGGTTCACCTTGAACTGTAGAGCCGCAGAAGTAAGTAAGTAATGTTATTCCAAGTCTAAATTCGTTTCATTCAAGCCGAGCTTTAAAAAACGACAAAGTCCGAAAAGTATCCTTTTTGCGCCCGTGGATTATTTATAGAACATTTTTAATGGCAACTTTACTTTGAGTAGGCGAACCAACGAATAATGCTTGGTTTCCACTTGTCGATTTGAAATTGCCAGTTGACGTATTTTTATGCCAATTAAAAAATTGGCAAGTGTAAATAACGAAAAATTGCTTGCCAATTAATTGACTAACAGCGTTTGTCAATAACTGACAAAGAAACCACTGGCCAAGTGGAAATAGCTGAATTGTGAAGCAAAATGTCACTTTGTCTATAATTGACAGTGAAATTTAATTGGCATCGAGTTCATAAGTTCGTCAACCAACTGACAAACGTTTTTTTGCCAATAATTGACATAAGGGGAAATGATCAGAATTGACCATTTTTGTCTGACAAAAAACGTCTTTTATTACAAATTCTGTTGATCGTGCGTAAAAAAGTTGCTTGACATAATTTTTAGAAAAGTTCTCAAGGATAAAAATTTCATAAAAAAAATAGAAATTTATTCAGTAAAAATTTTGCGAAAAAAGCATTTTAAGTAAAAAAATGTAACAACAAATTTTCAAAATTTTGAGTTTAAGGAGTCATAACTTTTTTGTAGCTGCACAGATGCACCCGAAGTGCTTAAGACTTGTATGCGCTACTAAGTTTTGTCTTTCCAAAATGTAGAAATTTTATAATACTTTAGAAGATATAGCGTTTTAAGTGGTAACACCTCCAAATTAGAGGTCACCTACTTTGAAGGGCTATAACGGGAAGTATGGTGAATATAGGACCCCCCTGCAAATACAAATTTTTGTTCGGCGGAACTTCATGAATATCCCCTTAAAGGATTATACCGCTTAACTGGGCCACCCTGTATATTAAAATGTTACATTGGTTTGTGTATGCTTCAAAATCTCGAAAAGTTTTGCACCGACTGAGGTCAAATTTTCAGAGAATCTTGGGTCGAGATGGTTTCAAAATTGTACAAAGTGGTGTGGCACCGCCCATACAAAAAAAAAACCATTTAAAATCTTATAATTGGCGTTGCACCGCCCATACTTTAACAGTCTTCGAAGCCAAAGTTTTTATTATTTGTTGATATGCATGCTGCATGCATAGGGTGACCAGCTCCATGCCCACCAAAAAGACGAAACCTTCAAAAATGTCAAATGAAAAATTCAAATATCGAATATCAAATATCAAATATTACAAAAAAAAAATTGCTTTTACAATTTCGACTTTAAGTCTATTCCGTTCTTCAGTCCATTGGCTCATTAGCAAAGAAAATATTCGCTCAACATTAGCATTATCTATGTGCAGGAATTGAAAAAAACAAACTGTGCAATGTATGTATGAAAAGTTCGCTGTGTAATTCAATATTGTAATTTTTTTTAAGTATTCTACCCATTTTTCGTGCATAGGTGCATTTAAAAAGTTGCCTTGCCTTACAAATATTTTTAGGTTACAAAATTGGTCAAACAATTTATTTTCGTTTAATTTGTTGGGAATTTTGTTTAAATCCATCCAGGTAAAATAATCAAACTCGTCCAGAGATTCGCCCCACCTCTGAAGATATTTTAAACACCTTGAATAAACTCCTAATATGTACTACATTTTTTTCACGTTTAATGCATCATATTAAGCATAGTACGCTGCTCGAGTGAAACTAAATATTAGCTGCTCTCCAATTTTTTTCTCCAAGCATTAGCTAAAATCCAAGCTAAATTTTAACATAGAGTGCGCTGTGGATATAAGTGTCACAGAGAACAGCTATTCGTTGAAAATAACTTCATTCAAAAATTCATCGACGTGAAAAAGTGTTATAAATTTTCGATGCACTTTCTTCTTTCCTTGTCTGCTTTTCCTTAATCTAAAATTTATCACTTTCAAAGGATTCCTCGTCGAGGTATTCATTGAAAAACCTTATCCTTGTTCTCTTTTCCGCAACATAAAAACTCAACAGAAAACCATCACCACGATCTGTCAAAATTTAGCTTGGAAAAGTGTGCCGAGCCATTAATGGGTGCGCTAAATTTTGACAGATACATGCAATACAGTCTGAAATGAAAATTTATTTTTTTAGCTAAAGCAGCGTACCGCTCGGCGAAATGGTAATTTAAATTTAGCTCAGCTAAATTTTGGAGAGAATTTTGTATAGGAGCTAAAATTTAGCTCGAGCAGCGTGCGTAGGTAGGTACTAAGCTTTAACTACAAATTTTAGGTGGTATTCTGTTTATACCAGAAAGATGCAGAAAATTTCTGAATTAGTGTTGAAAAAAAATGTTGTTATAGTTTTGTAATGTCGAAAGATTCCGTAAACTGGGAAATCCCAAAAGGAGGAAAAATTGCACATTTTTTCAAAAAGATACCGGACATTCTATCTATATATATAAAAATAAGTTATATTGTATTTGTCGCCAATGTTCAATGTAATGCGTGAACCGATTTTGATCCTGGAAATTCCCCATGAAAGGTGACGTTAATATCATGGTTTGTAAGTATATACGGTCTTTGTAGGTTTATTGGTTCATGAGTTATAGGGGCGTGGCACCTCCCATAAAAAAAATGCATTCAAAATCTTAAATTTCGAAAACCACCAAATCGATTGAGTTCAAATTTACACACAATATTAGGCATTGCCCCGGAGTATTCCTGTGAAGATTGGTCAAAATTGGACAAAGGGGCGTGGCACCTCCCATAAAACAAATGCATTCAAAATCTTATATTTCGAAAGCCACAGCATCGATTGAGTTCAAATTTACACACAATATTAGGCATTGGCCCAGGAGTATTCCTGTGAAGATTGGTCAAAATGGACAAAGGGGCGTGGCTCCGCCTATAAAAAAAGTACATTCAAAATCTTATGCCTCGAACAACACCGAATCGATTGAATTCAAATTTACACACATTCATAGGTATCAGCCCAGGAGTATTCTTGCGAAGATTGGTTAAAATTGGACAAAGGGGCGTGGCACATCCCATACAAAAAGTATATTTAAAATCGTATATATCCAAAACTACCCAATCGATTGATCTTAAACTTATAGATAATCTTAATTATTGGCCCTGGAGAGCTCCTCTGAAGATTGTTCAAAATTGGACAAAGGGGCGTGGCACTGCTCATACAAAAAAACATTCAAAATCGCATACATATTTCGAAAACCACCGAAACGATTGAGCTCAAATTGACAGATAATCTTAGGTATATAAAGGGGTGTGGCGCTATTTTTCGACAGTCATGGGAGCCAAAGTTTGTAAAATTTGTAACATTGATAGCTATGCATTGTCCTGATAGACAAGAATACTTTCTACGCAATACGATTCCTGGAAAAACCAAAAGTGTGTACCACGGAGCATTACAATAAAAACTGTTTATCACTGATTTAAATGAATTTGAAAGAGATTTTCTATTTTTCAATTTTGCACCACGAAGTTTGCAGGGGCTTCGCTAGTACACAGTAAATATCGCTACTACTTATTACTTAGTATTAAGTATTTCCAACTATGTACCACCTGAAAGGTGCTGGCTACAATCTATTTTTCAAAATCCAATAGGTCCTCACGAAGCTCGAGGATATCCCCATTTAGCATCGTGGGCACAAACCACATAGAACTAGACCGTCGACTCCTCCCATATAACGGACCATACCTACAAGCTGCCTGCGGGCCCAATATTTTTCATGTATTGGTGCTGTACAAAATCAAAGCAGCGCCATTAAGGCGCATACTTGAAAAATCCTAGGCCGATGGTATAGCATGGAAAATCATTGCCGCCATTGATTTTAACAGACAGGGGATTTCATTCCGGGGAGAATCGGGTAGGTGCACGGAAGTCGGCGGTCTAGTTCTATATGGTTTGTGATCGTGGGCTTCCCTACTATTAGCACGGACACTGTTTTTAAAGCAGGTCATCGTCTACTGTTGTATAAAATCTGCGTATGCAGTATACAATACCTGAACAGTAACTGCAGAAATTTTTATCTTAAATGGTTTAATACCTATAGGTACTATTTCTTCTTAGTACCTAATCCAATTTTTATTTCGAATATGGGGTTTTTGAATAGTTTTTGAAAATATGTATACTTAGTGAGTCGATGTTGAACTAAATGTGGTACCGAAACAATATTATCGTCTGTATAAATTCTTGAAAAGTCATTAAAAAACTTACCCAAACATCTGAATGGCTTAATCCATCGGTGCACTCCCTTGCATTTGGCAGAATTCATGGCGCCCTGGCGGCACCATCCGCCGATTTTCTGATAATGCGACGACTCGACAATATTGGTGATGTCGCGATTTGGATAGACCTGTACAATATACAAACAAAAATCGTGCATTATACCAATTGAATCTGTAATTAGTTACATAAGAGACATTACACTCGTATTAAATGTCATCGCTTTGTGATGATGCACATTATAACGAGGATTGCATCCAAGGTTATATCCTTAATCACTGGTGCAATGAATTAAATTCTTCATGCGTAATACAATGCACGTGTATTGATTTTTCTGGTCTCCTTGCCCGCCTGGCGCACAGAGAGCCCACAGAGCGCCCTCGCACAGACCGACCACGCAAACCCAATGAAACTAAGGTTTTTCTTTTTGTATTATTATTTTGCATAGATACATATAAAGACATGGTATACGCCGCTAGGCAATTCGCTTGCTAATAATGTCCTTTTCAACAAATTTCTTTTCGTTCCGTTCTTTTTTGATGGTTTTTCCTCTCCCAGCTACAACATAGGAAGAACAAAAATAATTCTAGAGTGTATTTTCCGGGGCCAACATCATCGCATCCTTCTTCCGCAGCAGCAGCATCATCATCATCATCATCATCAACATCATCATCATCGTCGTCGTCGTCATTCTCATCATTATAGGACGACATAGAAAATAAATGATAAAACAAGGAATGGAAGGCAAAAAGAATAAAACGTCGAGATGTGCATAAGGCAGAAGGAACAGCCTTGAACTGAGCTAATTTAAAATTCTATATTGGGATAGCAGCGCGCATCATTAGGAGTCAACATGTGAGAGAGAGGAAATATTTACATTCTACTTATATTCCAGTAGATATACTTATTTATGTATCCTCTGTGTGCATACATCCTGCGTGCATATACAGTTCTGCCTTCTGTGGCATGGGTCGTATACTCATTTATACTAACCTTTTTGCAGTAATCCAAGAGATCCATTTTGTCCCGGAGACATGTTGAGCTTGGTGTCTTCTTGCTTAAGTCCGTTACCCAACGACCTTCTTCCGATAGGAATTGTGGTTGAAATACTTGTCCAGCTTCACAGAGTACTGCAATTTGTGGTTCCCATCGGGGTGAGGCAGCCTAGTTCACAAAAAAAGGGAAGAAAACACAGAATTGTAGTGGTTGGCTCTTGAAGTGTAACAGAAAGTATTGGAAAAGAATAAAAATGAAAAAAAAAAAATAAAAGCCGATTTGAATCCTTGATTAATTTTCTCTTACGCTTGAGGAATTGGAGTACATACATGTAGAACTGAATATCCGCATGTGCATGTCAATAGCAGAAAGCTACTTACTTATGCGGAATGAAATGCCTTTCGGCGAACTGGGTTACAGCAAACTGTAACCCATACCACGAGCAAGAGGAATCCTTAAGATGTGTATATGTACTTACACATAATATATTCGAACCTGCCAACAATGGCGATTACGATTGATACGAAAAGTCTACTTGACATTTAGTCCATGTGAATATAAAGCACTAGAGCTTACTTTTGTCGAATGTTTAAATTACAAAAATGCTACAAACAATAGAAGGATTCCTAGAAAGTGTCAAACTTGGTTTATGTCTATTGATGTGGCACTAAATGAGGCTGTTTGGAGTGACAAACCTTTAGCCGATATTTTAAACCAAGTTCACAAATAATTTGTCGTTCGTTAGACTTTTTTTCTGATATTTACCAAGTAGGAGCATTTTTTAGATTCGTCATCAAACCCCTCGCATTCTTGGCCAATTTGCTAGCTTTTTCCTATGAAATTTCTATTCCCGCGACACGAGGAACATCACTTTGGGTTATTTGTAATTTACTAGCTAAGCCCGCGAGCCGTCCAGGAAATGTATTGCTTAAATATATTTTTGTCTTTCAGAATAATTAACATAAATGTTCCAAATTTTACAACTTTAGCTCCCTTGAGTGTCTAGAAATGGGGTCTGCTGTGTTTTCGTTTTTGTATGGGAAGCGCCATGGTCCCTTTGTCCGATTCCGCTCGCAGTTTTATAAAATAAAATCATACGATTTATTTTTGGTTAATGTGCCATTTGCCTACGTAGCTATCACGTGCAAGAGCTATGTATACGAAGAGGCATATGTTCGAACAGGATCTCACGATTTGTATTGATTTTGCATTGCGCTGCGTGAAATTTGTAGTTTGACGAAATCTTTGAAGTGGATGGTACGAGCAACTTATTGCCCTCGTTTTAACTAAAGAGGATAAAGGAATTTCAGATTTACGTTAAAACCGACCCGAAAACTATAGACTGTTTCGATTACCGTCTGTCTTTTCCCGAAGACAAACTGTCACCCTTTCGACGTCAAAGTGTAGAGCAGATTACTGCAAATACCCTTATAACAAGGGGTATATCTATCTATCTTGTAGACGGGACTGCTACACGTCTTTTTCTATAAGACATTACGTCACACTGACTTTTGATATCAAGCAGCAAAGTTGATTGACCCATTTCTACTACACATCAGTCTCTCTCCTAGGCATAGGCAGGGACGGACTGTTACGGTCACTTTTCGTCCTTTCCTAAAGACAAGCCGCTAACAGGATGTGCTAGCTTTATTAGGTAATTTTAACCAATTGAGTTATCGAGAGCTATTGAGGGTCCATTTGAGCAACCTACACCCGCGACCCACTGAAAATGAATGAATGAATGAACTGCTTCAGTCACCACTAAGATCTGTCTTAAGGGGGTAAGCTGTACAGGGGCCAGATTCCGTAAAATGAAAACGATCGAACGATATCGTTTCGACAATAACAGTCTCTGTCTATTGCCACAGATATGATATGATAGAGACAGAAAACGATATCGTTCGATCGCTTTAATTTTACGGAATCTGGACCCAGATCAATGTCTCTCAAAAGAAGTTCACAGGTAGCAATAGGGTTGCCACCTACAATGTCCAGCCCACGCATTTTTCTGGCGACTTTCACCTTCCCTTTCCCTTTCCCCATTTTATGTAGCATCACAATGGACCTATAGTGATATGGTCTAAGTGCGTCCCTTTAGGGAAGTCAAGTCACCTAACCTAACTAAATGAAACAAATTTGTATATTTATTTATTTTTTTTATTTTTTGAAAAACATTAAAAAAGTTTGTCAACTTATTTCAACAATTCAGTTTTATTAAAGTTTCAAGCACATTTTTTGGTGCTTATACTGAGAAAAAAAATCGCAAGTATTTTTACTCAAAGTAATCAAAAAAATTACTGAAACTTATGCGCACTTAAAAATGTTATAATTTTTTTTATTAAGAAATCTTTTTTAAAGTGTTAACAACCATTTAATTTGAAGGCGCGAAAACCAAAAACAGTAAAATCCGTTTATCTCAAAACTACTAAAATTGAGGTGCGCCCTTTCTTCTTACAACCGACGCATGGCAGGAGCTACTGTAAACTCCTTAAATTTAAAGTCGAAAACTAAAATTGCTATTAATAAGGCCTACTGTCTAAGTTTGAGCTCAATCGGATGGATAGTTATCGAATTTAGCGAGGACTAACAAACACAGGCTGCAATTTTATATAAGTATGAGACATTTTTATAAAGGGAGTCCCATAATCCACGCAAAATGTAATTTTGATAAAAAATACAGATTTTTAATTAGAAAACTTAAATTTTTTATTGATTCATAGAGTAGGTATACAGATTGGGGGTACGTATGGAATAGCACATCGGGTAAATGGCCGCAACGGCATTGCTGGCAAGTACGTACTCTTTTATTAAAATTTTCTATGGCCGTTTCGCATTCATGTGGCTGAATTTCATTAATACACCTCCCAATTTTCTCTTTCAATGCGTTGGTAGTCATGCGCTTGTTTGTATAGACCATTGACTTCAAAAAACCTCAATGGCGTCCAATGGCGTTAAATCGCAACATCTGGATGGCCAATTCTGATCGCAGAAACGGCCGATTACACGATTAGGAAATGACTCATGCAGTAATTAAATTGTTTCTCTGGCTGTATGGTATGTGGCAGGTGGCACCGTCTTGTTGAAACCACATGTTGGTCACATCCATATCTTATAATGTTGGCACTAAACACTGTCTGACCACCAGCCGCATTTTCGAAAAAGAATTGTCCGATAATGCCTCCAGCCCAATATCCGCACTAAACTGTCACGCGTTGCGGATGCATTTGTTTCTCAACAATACTCGTATGGGTTTTTTGAACCTCAAATGCGACAAATCGTCAGATTAACGAAGCCATCAAGATGAAAATGAGATTCATCACTGAAGATGATTTTGTTCGAAAAAACCTTCATTATTTTTAAAATATTGCTCAACAATGAATAAGCGTTGTTCTTTCGTATATCGCTCCATTTTAACTAACCCCGAACTGTCAGCTGTCACGGTGTTATCTTTTTTTCGTTGGCATTACAATTTTGCGTGAATTATGGGACATCCTTTATAACCTCTGTAGGTCTAGAAAATGTATCATAGTAGGTTTTTAAAATAGCCTCCTTCATTCTACTTGATCGTTAAGTCTCTTGACTTGGGGTCGCGTCTTCTTATATATAATCTGCTCATCTACTAAACTTAAGGCCAACTGTCCCATCGAATATTTCCTTAAGAACATAATTTTCAAGGTGTGTGGCTTGCTCATATATCTATTTCCGGCATCTTCTTGTACCATTAGAACACAACTTTTTTTTACAATCCTCAGTTAAACCCCTTTCCCATGGCTTCAGGCAATATTCATAGACTGTCTGTTGGTATTCATACCATACAGCTGCGAAGTAGTGCGCTCCGCAAGCCATTAAGAAGTCAGAAGTCCTTACTCTGTTCGGGGTGAACAAAGCCCTCCACTAACAAGCCACTCAATCATGATCTACTTTAAAACTACTCAACGCAAATGTGACCAAATATGTCGTCATATATTTTAAAAAGGATCCATTCTTCAGACCAGTAAAGCAGAGCTGCGATTTTTGAGGCTTTATATAGAGGCTTAAGGTGGGTTTCCACATGTCGGTTGATTGACAAATTTTTTCGCTATTTCCAATTGTTTAATTGGCATAAAAATACGTCAATTGTCAATTTCAAATCGACAAGTGGAAACCCAGCATTATAAATTAAAATAAAATAAAGATTCCTAAGAATCTTAGCAGGTATAATTATTTACTGGCCATGGCCTTATGAAAAAACACCTTCATCGAATTGGGAGTACCACCAGACCCCACATCTGGACTATGTCTGATGGTTAACGACGAAACCTCTCTTCACATTCTCCGGCTCCCTTTCGCCTAAGAAAGAATGTCCTTGGTGAAGAAATCCTACTGAAATATTCCCAGAGAAGATACTTGACTTCCTCACTGTCTCCGGAGTAAAAAGGTAGCTCTAGGACCCTACCAGGGAAGGCGCACAATAGGCCCCTTTAGAGAGGCCGCAGTGCCAGGCCCAATGAAGGCTCTCCCGACTTAATATCTATCTATGTATTTAGAGGCTTATACACCAGAAAAAGTTACGTTGACTGTCCAACATATAGAAGGCTCTTTGAACAACCTGAACACATGAATCACTACCTCCTCACTCATGGAGCTAAATAAAAGCTTGCAGAGCCATTAATAGCAGTTTCAGTTTCAGGCACAGCTCGATTGAGAAAACAATTATTCGATTGAAGCCGCAAGAGAGAGTTCTATCTTCTCGCCTATGGAATTAAGGTAGTCGCCTAGTGGCATGTAGATGAAATAGCTACGCTAGTTTGAGGAATACCGCGATTGTAAGGTTAATACTGACCTATGGTTCGGTTGTTGGATGAAAGTCTGTTAATACTAAATCTTAACTCATGAATTGGAACAAGGTAGAGAGTATTGCTTGGGTGGGTATACAACAGGCTGACTAAAATCCATTCCACACTTATTAGTCCTGTAAACATTACTGAACAATTACACTACGAGCGTGCCAGCCAGAGCCAGAGCTGTTCTCAAACTTAAAAAGAAAACACAATTTGGAAGCCTACATTTTTCGGTCAATGAGGGCATTTTAGAGCAAGAACTAAGTATCGGTTAATCATTCCGACGATAGGCTGTGCCTTAATCTGCATGCTTGTGGCCCGCAGTTGAGACTAATAGACTAAGAGCTAGCAACGCTTTTTCTCAAGTCATTTTAGCAAGGCTGTAACTTTCTGAGCTTTTTTCGGGGTGACTACTGAACACCAAAATATATTTCTGGCAGCGCTGCGTTGGTTAATATATTAATGTCTGTCCGCGTCCCCCTAAAAAAATAACCTTCAGAACCATTAATTATTCACTGTAGTGTAGGTATTGTGACAGTCATTCGACTGCGGTTTTAAACTAGTCGGTAGGGTAGGTGACGATACTGTCAGATGTTCTGAATCAATCGTGCTGACTCAGGATTGCTGTCTCTAGTAATCAAATGTATCTGACACAAATTGCTTTAGAGACTGTAGGTACTCCAAAACATTTCCTACCTTTAAAAAAATTAAAAATAAATAGGTGGCGCAACAGGCGGGTAGACACCCAAGGCCTAGCTGGTCTAGCTTCTCGCAACCATTCGTTTTGTGTGAGTTTCTATTTTTGGCACGAATGGAAGGGACCTACAATTTTATGCCGAGTCCGAACGGCTGAATTGAGAAGCTTTTTCATGACAGTCATACTCTCGGATGTTTGTCAGACGTTCGCGAGAGGTGGCGCAGTAGAAAAAACTTTGAGATGTAGTTTGTGTTTTTCCGGGGATCGAACCTAGGATCCCTCGCACAGTAGTCCAGCACACTACTGCGCTACTGCGCCACATTCCTACCTTTACCTTCTCACAAATGACATAAGTGTTTCCCCTTTTTATTTTGGCCAATCATTTAAAATCTACCAAGTCAAGAATACACAACCCTTTAAATATTTAAATTGAATTACATTATATCTAAAGAACGTCCATTCGAAATTATTCCCACAGTGGCTGGCATATTTTCCAAACAAAGAATCCCGAATGAGACATCATACTCGTAGTTGCATTTCCTTCTTTTAATATTTTTTCACAGTCGAAAACTCCCCAGGCAAACATTTTTGAAGTCTCTTAAATATACTCATAGCTACACTAGCTCGTACTTTACAAAGTTTCTCCATTCAATTCCCATGATCCATACAAAACTGATAGGCAAACAATTTCTGCTCAAATACGTATTTAATCAATAAAGCAAACATGAGCAAGTATGAGTTGAGTTGAGTACTATTTCCGGAAAGCACAAAAGTTTAGCTATTCAACAAATACAACTTTATAGAGTGCATCCTATAATCGAATCCTCGTGGCATCCATTTGAAGAATGCATTTTGAAATTCATTTTTGATTGATATGTTTGAAACACAAACATTGAGTGTTCCAGTTCATCACCCCTCGTTTGATGTGTGTATTCTGAATCAAGGAATGAAATGCTATTCAGTGTTAGCTTTAGATACAAAACAAAAAAAATTATACAAGCAAAAGGATGATTTACTTACAACATTCACTATATAGGTTGTGTTTTGATTCGTTAATGAGAAAGCTTCTCAACTCAACCGCATACAATTTTGTACCTAGGTTAGGTCCCTCGTTCCAAAAAGTAAAGAACACACAGTGTCATGCCAGTGCCCAAAATTCTACGTTGGACAGTCGGAGTGTACAGAAATTGCGAGAGTTAGAAACTCTTGACGGTGAATGAGGGCAAGACAAAGTATATGCAAGGGTGTCCTTCACCCAACACCGACGTCTTGGACAGAATGTCACTATAGACAGATATAACTTTGAGGTGGTTAAAGACTTTGTCTACCTAGGCTCCCCTTTAAACTAAGGCTGAGATTAAACGAAGAATAACTTTTACCAATCGCTATTTCTTTGGGTTAAGAAAGCAACTGAGTTGCGAAGCCCTCTCTCGAACAACTAAAGTGACCCTTTATAAGACCTTAATCATTCCAGTCCTACTTTATGGTGCAGAGGCATGGACTCAATTAAAAGTGTATGATGTTGCCCTTGGTTGTTTCGAGAGGAAAATTCTTCGAGTAATTTTCGGTCCCGTCATTATGGTGGTCATAGTGGACATATGTAAGTGGACTTTCGGCTAATCGACAACGGCATCGACAACTCTAGCTCTAGTGCATGTGTATGAATGCACCGAATCTGGAGTCGGGGTACGCAGCTTTCTTAGATGAAGTTGATGCAGCCCCTGAAAAGGTTGCAGATATGGATTATTATATCCTGATGGGTGATTTCAATGCTCACGTAGGTGTGGATTTCTCGACATGGGGCAGTGCGATTGGGAAACATGGTGACTCCGATCATAACACAAACGGAGAGAAGTTGTTGGACTTTTGTTGTTCAAATGGAATGTCCATTATAAACACTTTCTTTCCACACAAAGATGTCCATAAATACGCACATGGTACCGTCAAAGTCTTCAGCAGAAATCGCTGATAGATTTATTTGTGCTACCGTCGGTCGTGTATTAAAAGGATGGTTTGTAATGTTCGTGTGTTGAGAGGGGCTGAACTGTCAACTGATCACCACCTGGTGTTGTGCAAATTGTATCTCAACGATCAAGTACCTATCCTGCCAAAGCGTAAACCAAGGATGGTTACGCGCATACGGTGGGAGGGGCTACAGTACGATGATATGCGGGAGGAATTTGCACGGCAGGTATCTGAAAGGTTTGAACAAATTCCAAATGTTCCATTGAATGTAGAGCAATAATGGCAGTTGTTTTCAACAGCAGTCATTGCCTCTGCGGGACATGTTTGCAGAGTGAAGCGGCTCGGTGTGGCGGCTGGTGGGGAGAAAAAAACCGCGTGGTTTAAAACGCTCGGAGTTCAAGAAGCCAATCAGAGAGAAGAAGAAGGCTTTCAAGGTGTGGACTCACTTGAAGGACTCACCTTCTCGAAACCGGTACATTGAGGCGCGAAGAACTTGCAAATTGACTGTTGAAGCAGCTAAAGAACAATCTTGGAAGGAGTTCGGCGAGAAATTGGACCATGACCACAGATCTGCAAGCAAGGTGTTCTGGCAGACCATCCACCGTCTTAGAAAAAGGAAGTGGAACATTATTGAAGGAGTTAAATCCAAAGATGGTACACTTCGTTCTAATGAGGAGGACATCTTGTGCAGATGGAGCGAGCACTTTTCTGAATTGCTGAATCCAATCCAGGGCATTGAGGATGACAGATCTATTGCCTGGAGCAGTGCGGAAAATAGTCCCACGGTAGAGGAAGTCACTTTTGCGATCAAATCGCTAAAAGCTTGCAAATCTGCCGGAGTGGATGAAATCCGACCAGAAATGCTCAAGGCCTTAGGCGAAGAGGGAGTCAAATGGCTCTCTCGTGTCATTAAAGTGGCCTGTGAATGCGGCGAAACACCCAGCGATTGGCAGATTGGGGTAATTGTGCCCTTTTTCAAGAAATGAGATAAAATAGATGGTCTCCCCGGAAAAGTATTTCCCAAGGAGCTGGAAACGCGTTGCAGAGCTGTAGTCGAGTCACGATTATGAGATGAGCAGTGCGGTTTTCGTCTCGGCAGAAGCACATTCATTCACTCTCAGAATGGTACTTAGGAAGGCTTGGGAGTACGCTACACCTGTTTACCCATGCTTCGTAGATTTGGAGATTTGGACTTCGCCAGGGGTGCGTATTGTCTCCTCTCCTTTTTATTGCTTATATGGACTGGATGTTACAGCGCAGTCTTGGCGAAGAACGTTTCGAATTGGGAGATCTGAGGATAAGTCATTTGCTCTTTGCTGATGACTTGGTCATCCTTGGTTTCTTTTAGACTAAACTTCAGCCCGCACTCGATCGGTTTGTAGCCTTTTGGTTTGAAGCTGAGATGAAGGTTAACGTGAACAAACCTGAAGTGATGGTCGTCTCCAGAACGCCTGTTCAATGCAGTCTACATATTAGTGGAGTCCCATTGAAACAGGTGGAGAAGTTTAAGTATCTCGGGGTCTTATTCACGAGTGATGGAAGTAGCAATGCTGAGTTTTCTTGTAAGATTGGTCAGGCTGGTTCAATTTTGAGACAGTTTGGCGATTGGTCATTCTGTTATCAGGAGGTCTGAACTTGGTGTCAAAGCTAAGTTGCCAGACTTTAATTCGGTGTTTGTTCCAACTCTTACCAATGCGGTCATGAGGTTTGGGTAAATGACCGAAAGATAAGATCGCAGATACAAGCTGCCGAAATGAGATTCCTTCAAATAAATATTTTTCTTATTATCCTTTAACAGCCACTTGAACCGGCTGAAAGGCTATCGGAAACCTTAACTGACAGATATCAGTATCACTATCCGAGACCTTTGAAACTAAAAGTTGAAGTTTATCTGGCAGATAATTTCCTGATAGAGTATTAGCGACTTGATCATCTATTCTTGAAACTGGCCCTAAGTAATGCTTCTCCTCTTGCGCAGTCTATGGTTATGTGACTTAGAAAATACTATCAGTGCGCCATTTATTCTTATTTTTAGTCGATGTTTTTAAAGTTTTTAAAAGAGGTGGCTTCATTCGGGGTCCAATATTTGGTGATCGAAATCTATGTAGCGCTTCAAGTCAAGTTGTTGAAATTCCTACCAGTTGTATATTGTAATCTTAAAATCGTTGATCCTCCTGATATAAGACTCTTATGATTGTATCACAAATTTTTAAATGAACTTAAATCATGGCTTGGTAATATTATTAAAGTGAATAAATAAATAAATAAATACATTTTTAAAGCTATACATAGAGTCACCCCTTGAATGGGAAAGTACTGTCCCACTCCGTTGTCAGTATTTCAGCTTACTATGTTTAACAAAATGGCAACTCTTGGGACAAAAATTGTTCGAATCTCATTAAAATCATTAAATATCACCGAATCCCAAAACAAAAGTCCTTCAATACGATATTTTGAAATACTTTGCAACTCAATCTAAAATTTGTCCTTAATACCCAGACAATTATGCAAAGTAATTTCTAAATATTCACCCGATAAAATATTATTATGTATTAACATAAAAATTGTCCACAAAATTATATTCCATCCGAGGTCATAAAGGACGTGATTTGTTTTTCCTGTTGTGCGTACGTCAAATAAAGTCAACTAAAATGTTAATCCGCTCCACACTCTATTAAGATGCAAAGATTGTTCTTGTTGCTGAAACAATGGAACGTCTTCTATGATGGACATTCCTTGGTATTACGCGATTTCCCAGGAATTTCATTCAGCAAAACCAAAAAAAAAAAAACAAAAACTATCCAATGACAAAGCATCACCATTAGCAGTTAGTTGGGAATAGTGGTCTCTTCAAAACTTCATCATCGTACATACCAAAAAAGCAAAAAAAAAAAAACTAAATACATCCAACAGAAACTTAACATAATTAAAATATCTTTTTGCATTGTTCGTCTACACATAGATACACACATACAATGGGACCATTTCTGTTCTATTTTCTACATAATTACACATTCTTTGTGTGTGGCAGAAGAATATGTTATTATTATGAAACGAATGAAACACATCACTGGAGCATTGAAGATAAGGAGATCAAGCCAACGATGTACAGAAGGAGTCGGAGGTGTAGGTGGGGTGGGAGAGAAAAGGACACGCACAAACAATGTACGGCGAGGGAATGAAATCTGGAAATGTAGGACATAGCACATAGTGCAGCTTGAATGGTGTAGTCTTTTGCAGCTCTATCTGCATTGGATGGGGTTCGCTTTTCATCGTGATTTTTTGCGAGTTCCCAAATCCTGTATGCTAATAACAAAAAAAAAAATTGAAATAATAATAATAACACATCACCACGAAGAGTTTTGTTAAATTAAAATGTATATGCAAATGCAAATGCAAATGATGTGTAGGCTGGTGGTGGGTGGGTGGCAGGGTGTCGTCATTTTCTGTCCAAACGCGAAACAATAGACTCAGATACAGATCCCGCACTAGAGTCTCACACACAGTGACTCGATGAAAACATTGTACTTGAAGCTACACATATTAAATCCTTGAGCTATCTCCCTTTTCCTCTCTCTGTTGTTGAACTATGCAAAATGTTTTGTGTACCATCCCAGTCCTCATGGGAAATATTAAGCCTGCTTGCACGTTTATGCCTTTATTACTATGTGCGGGATGGGGCGGGCAACTCATGCTGAAAGATGATTGAAATTAAATTGTTGCACCATGAAGCTGGGTATAGGTTTTTCGTTTCGTGTTTTCCAAATGACGATGATAAAGGATTTGATTTGTAGGTCAAAGGGTTGTTGCCTTAATATGTCAGCAATATTAAAACCACCCCCAAAACAAGCACGGATGGGGATTGCTTGTAATTACAAATCTGAAGTAAGTCTTTGCAACGGTTTTTAATCAGCGCTACTTTCCGCTGCGAACGTAATAAGCTGCAAACACGGTGAGAGGAGAGGAGTTTTTTTTTTTCCGCTGCGCTCCTTACATCCTATTCAGCGCAACTACAACATATTTCAATGGTATTGCAGGTAACTTTGAGGATAAGTTTTCTCTCGCAAAGAGGTTTAATTGTACGCTGGCCTACAATGAGTTTCGAATTAACAACGACGACATTCCGAACGACGACGTTGTCGTTACCGTTGCCGTTGTCGTCGTCTGAGGGGAATATTTCGTTCGTCCTTCTTATTGTCGGTGCCGTTGTTTTCTGTGTCGCATGAAACATAAAGGGATTTGTTTCTAACAAGTTTCCCTACTGCCATGGAAGTTGTAGAAAACTGTGACTTTGACTTTTCGAACTGATTAGAAAGTTGCAAGCGGAATGGGATTAATTAAGGTGTTAGCAACTGAATACTGGAACAAAACACAAATTGGCTTCACTTTGATAATTAGGTACTTTTTTGTTAAGTTATAATTGATAGTTTGTTCAGCTGATATAGTTTGGTAAGGGTTGCCTTCAAGGAAATTGCATTTTTATCGTTGTTTCTTTCGTGTCATCTAAAAGAGGAAATCGTTCATTCATTGGAAGCAGTGTTTTAAAATAAATGCGAAGAGTATAGTCTTCTTTCTCTCTCTCTCTGTAGAGAATTTTGAGCAGAGTATATCATTCAAGACTTCTTAAGGGACACCAAATCGTAGTTGACATTTTTCAGAAAACTGAATAGTACATGACTCCTTAGCAGTGGCAATACTGGTACATCGAATACCCGATTAAAATTAAAGACGTTGTTAGAAAAGAAATGAATGGAGCCAAATAATGACAAGAAATTCGTACCACGTATTTAAATCGATTGTATGAATTAAGAAAGATGATTAAAGGTTTAAAAAATTGTAGCTACTCGCCCTGAAGGCTTTTTAAGTCACAGCGTGGTGGAGAGGCAAGGTTAGGTTAGGTTAGGTTAGTGGGTAGGCAGGACAGGAGAAACCTGTACGTGCCACACTTAGATCAATGTAGATCCGTTGTGATGCCCTAGGGGTTTATGACCCCCATACTCTGGAAACCTATGAAAAACCTACGGATTGGTAAACCAACCCGTTTTATTTACAAATTTAAGTAGGTCGTTAATGGACCTGTCTGAAAGTTCTTCTAAATCCTCGAAGAAGTAACTGCCAAGTACTTTGTTTCTTATGTTGCAGAGCGCAGGGCAGTGACAAAGGAAGTGTGGGGTATCCTCATGCACCTCCTCATCGCCGCATCCTCTGCACAGGTCGTCTGTACTAATTCCCATTTTCTTGGTATGGTATTTTAGCATGTTGTGTCCGGTGATAATACCTACAATCGAGGACAATGATTTCTTGTTCAATTGTAAGATTTTTTCAGTTTTCTGTTTGTTGTAGATTGGCCACATTTTCCTGGTTATGACACAGGAGTCGAGCCTGTTCCATCTTGCGTTTGTTTCCATTAGTATTTTGTTCCCAATCTTCTGTCTGAGATTACAGGGGGGAATCATTACTGTGGTGTCAGCCTGGTTTAGTTCAAGGGAGGACCCTTTTCTTGCCAGCTCATCTGCCTTTTCATTTCTAGGTACACCTCTGTGCCCGGGAACCCAGCATAGTCTTACGTTGTGCTGCGCGCCAACACACGCAGCTCTTCGCGACAGCGACTTACAAGCTTTGATTTTAACTCCACGGCAGAGATCGCTTTTATTGCCGCTTGACTGTCAATGAAAAAGGTAATATCCGCATGAAGTATTGCCATCATTACAACCTGTTTAGCAGCTGTTGTCACTGCCATTACCTCAGCTTGGAATACGCTGCTGTAATCAGGAAGCCTGATTGAACTGGATAGTCCGAGACGTTCCGAGTAGAAACCCGCGCCAACGCCAATTTCCATCTTTGATCCATCCGTGTATATAGGTATGGTTGATCCAATGGATGCTGGTTGATCTTCATACCAATCGTCCCTGCTGGGAAAACACGTGGTAAATGGCCGTGTAAAATCTAGCCGGGGAGTAGTGTAGTCCGTGCATACATTATTGTCCGTATATTTCTTCAGAATTTGTGCATGACCCGTCAGGCTGTGTTTCCAGTTTTTGGTGTGGCTTAACCGGAGGGCATTATTTGCAGCTGATTCCTTTACAAAGAGGTCTAGGGGTTTAAGATTGAGTATGGCCTCTAATCCTGCCGTGGGGGCTGGTTCTCATTGTCCCCGTGGTGCCGATGCAGGCCATTCTTTGAATCTTTGTCATGGTTCTAAGATTGTTAGCCTTTAACAGCGCTTGCCACCAGAATAAACTACCATATGTTAGTATCGGTCATACAACCGCCGTGTATAGCCACATGACTATTTTAGGGCTAGGACCCCATGTTCTTCCGAATATTCTATTACAGGCATAGAATGCTATCATCGCCTTATTGGTTCTTTCTTTAATGTTTAGGTTCCAGTTTAATTTTCGATATAGGATAACTCCCAGGTATTTGGCACTTTCAGAAATTTTAAGCGGAATCCCTTCAATTGTTGGCAGGCTAAATTCAGGAGTTGTTCTTTTGTTGGTAAAGAGAACTAATTCTGTTTTATGTGGGTTTACTGCCAGTCCACATTTGTTTGTCCATGTGTTGACCATGGATAGAGCTCTGTTTAGTTGTTCGCTGATAGTGGATAGGAATTTTCCAGTCGCGAGCAGTGCTAGGTCGTCGGCATATGCAACTGCTCTAACTCCACTCTAACTCCACGATCACACGGCAATTTTTTTTTTCGCCATTTAAATGGCACTTAATTCATGTCATTTGGTGCGCCATTTTCCTAGTCATTTAAATGACGCTGCCAAAAATGGCGATCCCACAGAGCGACATTTAAACGACTGCTTTGTGATGGCATTTTTACGTCAGAGCGCCGTGTAATCGTAGCTTCAGACGTCCATCTAGATAAACGTTTTTCGACAAAACACCTGCAAGAAATGCTACGGTCACCAAGCTTAAGGTACGGGTAGGGTTTTTATGGTTGAGCCAGAAAAATGAGACGTCCTAATTATGAGGCAATTTTTCAAAAAGTGTACCACGTAACCACATCTTCAGTTTTAAGAAAGGTCTTATAGGCGCATGTCTTCTAATTATTTGCTTTTGGGAGGATATTTCTCTTGTATCTAAAACAAATTATAATGGAAAACCGCCCTATGCCTTACCACCAGTTCGGATTCAGAAGCAAACTTTTGCCGATAAGTACATCAAGTTACTGTAGTACTTGAGAAGCTTTTAAAGAAATAAAATTTTCTCTGCTGTACGTACATTTCCGAAGCATTTGATAAGGTGCGGTACGGAAGCCTTAAACGCTAATAAAGACAAGTCGCGCCCGCCCGGACATAACGTGCTAGACAAACTTGGAAAATAAACTTCTTTATGTGAAACACGGAATTAATTATACGTATTCGAAATTTAATACAGTAATTTCCTTAAGGCTGTTGTGCCGCAAGGAAACGTTCTTGGACCGCTTTTGTTAGGTTAGGTTGAAGTGGCTGCCACCATACGCCAGCACACTTAGATCAATATTAGTTCCATATCATATGTTACTCCACGCCTAATTGTTAGAACCATTTTGAGCTTTTAATAAAGCCTAATAAACTCCTGATATCGTTAGTAATGATGTCTCCAGGGTCGTCAAAGAAGAAAACCCCTAAGTAGATGTTTCGACTCCGAGAAAGAGCAGGGCAGGAGCAGAGAAGGTGGAGGACAATTTCCTTCTCCTCCTCATCTATACAGCTTCTACCAAAATCATTTAAGCTAACGCCAAGTCTGGTTGCGTGTCTACCTTTTAGACAGTGACGTCTATTTAGAGATATCAAACACTTAGAGCATTTCAGATCAAACTTTGGCCAAATTTGCGTTTGTCGCTAGAAATATTGTACCGTTTGTCCATCTAAGATATGTTTTCTCAAAGACGTCTAGCTTCAATCTAAGTTTACATGCAGCGATTTATATACCTAAGTTAGCTTTGTCAGGTAGCAAAGGTAAAGTTGTTCCACGTCTGGCGAGTTCATCGGCCCTACAATTGCTTGAAATATCTCTATACCCCGGCCAGCAACCAGAACAGGTGAATATTGAACTGCTCTGCCATCTCTAGGAAAGATGAGCGGTATTCGTGGGCTAGTTTTGAAAAGGCATTTCAAGGATTTGATATCTGCTTGACTATCTGAAGAGATACGGATATCCTTATTAGATAACACGTTCCTCTTGAGGCACGATAGGGCTTCTCTTTAATCGCCATTATTTCCGCCTGGAACACGCTACAATGATCAGGAAGGCGGAAGGAGAGACTGACATTGAATCTATCAGAGAAAACACTACCACCCAGGCACCCACCTCTTCGTCAATTGTTGATCCGTCGGCATAAAAGTGAACCGACTTGTCCTTAAGCCTCTCCCTCCCAGAGAAACCAGGGGGATGGAGGACTTGAAGTCTTTGTCAAAGTTCAACTTGAGAGTAGTGTACTCTGTGTTTCCAGAAACGATTTCGTAATTATTCAGTATAGGGTTAGGGGCGTGTCCAAATTCTTTACTAGACCACTCTGTGATACTGCTTTCAAACTAACGGTTGAATTAGCAGCAATTTGTCTGCTAAAAATGTCAACTAAATGGACTAAATCCAACAAACGAAAGGTAACAGGTATTATATGCTCCAAAACTGTCTACAATGCTCAAGAAAGTCGGTAATCAAAACTCTTACCTACGCAAATTTTACAAGTGCTGTTAAATTCTAAGAATCTTTTTTTTCACTTTCAGTTTAGCCTTTTTTCAGGAAATGTCTTTTTTTTTAGAACAGCTAAAAACAACAGCTATGGCCGCCATACAAACTTCAAAATGTCTAAGGTCTGTAACGCGCACTTACTTAGTGTATGTGTGAATCATCGTCACGCCTGTATTGCAGTAATGGATAAGATAAATAAATCTTTTAAAAACTGACCAAGCTTATAAAAAAAGATAAGACATAATGTAAAAAGGGACAAAGGACAGGTGAAAGAGCAGGGAATTCCATTAAAATTAACTTGCAAAATGTTGAAAAACATCTTTTTTGAAACAATTTGCATTGTTCGTACACTTAATATTATGCGGAGCAAACTATTCCAAAGGTGAATCGAATGGACAAAAAATTGACGTGTATTGACCGATGTGTGTTGCTGTTGAACAAAATTCCCAGTAAAGATGGTATTAAAAAAAATTGCGATGGAAGACGTACAAACGCTACCAAAATCGGCAACGCGATAATCAACTGGACTTCGCTAATATTTATTTAAATGGATTTTGAGTCCATCCAACTTTTTGACATTGAACCATCTTTAACTAAGAACTTGGCGTGCTTTCTAGTTACACACTCCTTTTTTTTTGTTCTACATATGACTGCGGCTCCACCCGCGCGCCGGTTTCTTTTCTTTTAAATAAAATTAAAATTTATTTGAGTTAACATTGTACGTTTGTT
The DNA here is from genome assembly GCA_949372485.1 of Cheilosia soror. Lineage (NCBI taxonomy): Eukaryota > Metazoa > Arthropoda > Insecta > Diptera > Syrphidae > Cheilosia > Cheilosia soror. Next base: position 70,493,757 of record OX443561.1, on the reverse strand, counting down.
TATATGGTTTCCTCTTTTTAAGCTTACACAATATTTTATTGCAATGCCTTTTTGTAAACTTATGTTGTTTTCTTAGTAGGCGAAAGTAGTCCATGTGTAAAACATGGTAGTCGGAGGTCAACACCGGCAATGGCCGAATAGTTATAGCCCCTACCCCAGTTTCACTACCCCCATCCTTTCCCTGAGTAACCTGTGCTGATCCTAAGAATGTACCCAGTACAATGTTGAAAGAATTTTTAAAATCGGACAAATATGTAGTTCCACAGTTATTCCCTACTACCTCTTTACCCCTCCCCCGTTGCCATCCTTACGTACCCTGTGTTGATCCGAATGATGTGACCATAAGACCATAAAATAATTTTTAAAATCACCCTAATAGTTCGAGAGATACCTTTTATCTCCTCCCTTTATTTTTACTCATCTTCGAAAAATGTCAAATTCCTGATCCTGAGTCAATGGACATATACGTATTCATTTTATATAAATTTGATTTGATAATTTCTACATACTACGCGATCATATTAGGTCTGTTTTTTTGCACATCGTTCTCAGTGAAATAAAGTGAAGTAGGACTTTCAGCAAGTAATTACAACAACTGCACTCAATTTGACACCACTGAGATTCACAGAAGCTATTTATTTCCAGCAAGACCAACTTTGGAGCATTCTTCAATTCTGAACACCAGGGAAACACATTTTTGTTTAATTTGGATCTGTTCACAGAGTGCCTCCTTTTATGATACCTACCAATTTCTCGGCTGTGGTAGGTGTAAATGTATAAGGAATTGCATATTTTAAACAACTTTAAAAATGACAACTGAATATTACGGAAAGTAATAAAATACTAAGGGCCATTTTATTCACTTCAAGTTGAACACAACTTGGGGATTTTTATTCTCAACTTGAGAAATTGCTTTTATTCACTCGAAGTTGACTCACTCAACTTTGGATATTCCGAAGTTGAGAAAACCAAGAGTTGATTAACTTTGGATTCGCTCAACTCCCCGAAAAAGTAGAAGTTATGAAGCAAACTAGGAATTTTCGTGTGATGAGAGAAGGTATTGTACATCGCGAAGTAGTCCGAATCGATTGAATTATAAATATAGGATTGAGTGATGTGGTTTTTTTCTTTGATCGATCGCGTGAATTGCGAACAATAACCCAGTTGCTAATCGTATTGCGGTCGCACTTTATTTCAGTCAATTTTAGATGCTGCTGAAAACAGTTCATTGAATGTAATAGAAGAGTGAATGAGGAAAATAATAAACAGACAAATTTATGTTAGATGTTTTTTAAATATGTGGAAACATAAACTTAATCGAACAAATATAATTTTTTTGCTGCTGGTGTTGGAATGTTGGATGTAATTGCCGTTGCAATTCAATGACCGAACGTTTTTTGTCCAGCGCAGCTCAATCTTATTCCAAAGAAAGCAATTACTCAGAATCAGAACAAAAATGTAAATAATGGGCGTGGACTTAATTTTGAAGCAATTACTATCGTCTTCTTCTTCTTCATCTATTAATTTAGATTTTTCGATATGATTATAACGAAAACAATTTGCACAGCTGATGTACTATCTAATATAGCACTAATTACTAATATAGCTACATATTTACAAAAGCAGATCAATTTGCTTTCATTAATTTCACAATTGTAATGCACAGATGAAATTACGCGCGAAATGCAAATCTAAGGTTAAACTGACGTATTATGTGTCATCTGCCGCAAATATCCCAGGGATATTTTACAAACTGCAGGTAGGCCAACTTTAGGATTTCAACCTCGGAGTTGCAAATTAATGTAGTGAATAAAAGCAATTTTCAACTTACCGTTCAACTCTCGATTTAAGATCAACTTCGAAGTTGGCCAACTTTGGAGTTTTCGGCAAGTTGAACAATAGTGAATAAAACGGCCCTAAATATTTTCCGTTTTTATTTAAGTTGCATGTTGTTTACAAAATATAATTATATATACACCTAGACTTATAATAATTGAAAACTATCTTTGATATGTCATTATGGAATACATTTTTTGTAGATAATAAATAGCAAATCCTCCCATTTTGTATTCCCTGTTGATTTTTTAACTGAAGTATGTTTTTTTAAGTGAAAGTCATTCGATTTCAGCCAACTGACTTTCAACTTTTGATTTCGATGGGGATTTTTTTGCTCATTTCTCCGCACATTCTCATTTTCGATTGCATTGAGTTAAATGTTATGAGTTTTTTCGACTGAAAATTTGTGGTTATAGTGATATTTACATAAAACATATAAAATTGGAAGCAACATTTGTTCGTCTTATGGAGAAAAAATTTTAAATGTAAACAATCGCATGTCACAATCAAAATGAACAAACCAAAACGATTTGAAATGCTCATTTATTTAATTTTTATTGCATTTTTTCTGTTTGATTGTTTCTTTTTCCAAGAATGTGTAAATAAACCCATCCTTTCTCAAATTATAGTTAAAACCAACGCAATCGACAGTGAAAATTCATACAATTAAATTATTTGGTAATGAACTTCTTTCCTTCAAAACATAGATTGTGAGAAGTTCATTCGAGTGAAAGTTTAAAATTCGAGGAAAACTCGATTCGATCGAATCTCAGAATTAGCACGACTAGGTACTCTTTACTTTAGGACTCACCTAATAAACACACCCACGCATGTTTTTGGCAAAAAATTTGTGATTTTATTTTGACCATACAAGACGCCAGGAAGAGAAAAAAAGTAAACAGAAAAAAGTAAATATTCTGTAGAAATTGATAATCTCTGAATTATTGTTTGAGAGAATTACATTAACAACAACTCGTAGACACAGTCACTTTGGTAGGAATGATAGCTATTTCGAACTACACCGCACTAATTCATCAAGCAAACAAGCGAGAATCGTTGTTACTCCTCGCTTCCCCACTCAGAAATTGATAATCATTATTTTTTTTTGTGCTAAAAGGTTAATTATTCATTTTTCTAGAAGGATTTTGATTTTGAAATTGAATTTTCATTGATGGCCATTTTGACAGCAATGCCAGCTGTTAACTTTTCAGGGGTAAAACCGACTTTTCAGAAAAGTGGTTGGGGACTGTTTTTTTGCACATTTTCTTACTTTACTTTACTTCACTGAGATGGGTGAGCAAAAAAACAGACCTATTGTTACACTTTCCATACCGGCAGATCTCAAATAAAATTATGTTGATATGTACAATTGTCCATACCTATACTTACGCATCAAAAACTCCTTATACCTACGTAATTTGTTTTATGCATATCCATCCATTCCCTAAGTCAAATTCAACTACGCCATTCATGAGAATGTACAAAGTGCAATCTTAATGCCCGTCGTGCGAGTAATAATTATTCTATTTTTAGAACGCAATAGAAAACTACCCCTAAGCACAACTGCATTCAAGAAACCAATTTCGTTCGCACTTGACCAAATAAGATCTATTTTCAATTTATTATATCTCACACTCTGGATGGACCAGAAAGATGAATGTTAGCTCAAAATAATCGGTGAAGTATTGCCTAACAGTTAAAAGCATACCTTGAGTCGGCCTACAAAGATTTATGAGTATAATAGCAAGTTGAGCTTAGTAGGGTCCAGATAAAAAAAGTTGCACCCTCTTTTTCGATCCTTGTAGGACGAATTTTGAAAAACGGTGAATGAGGCATGTAATAATTTTGACTTATCTATCAATTTACAAACTTTCAAATTCATACGGTTAACGGTTCGTGAGACCCTATTACTCCCCGTGACCCCTTTACTCCTCAACAATTCTCACCCACCCTACGGACTATGTTGACCACTAGAGACCGGATTATATGCAACATAAAAAGCATAAAATGTGCATGCAAATATGCATCAAAAATGCTAGAAATATGCATAAAATGTGCCAAAATATGCAACATTAACTGATAAAAATAATAGTATTTTTGTTTTTAGTTTATAGGTTTTTATTTCAAATTCAGCATTAAATAGTTAAATAACATTCTTGTTATAATTAAGAATTATTTGATCATATTTTTACTTTTGAAAAGTCACTTAAGTCACTTCAAATATTTTTATAAGTGGAAAAGGACAGTTCCACATCCACTGATGTAACTGGACAGTATTTGATAGGGGTGAGATTATGTTAGCAATTTTTGTTTTTTTTGGCAAAAAATCACCCCTCCATTAATAAAACTATTAATTTGACACTACCTCAGCAACGCTTGAAGGCCTGGGATGTTAAGGTACATATATGCATACTACAGCAATGTTTTTTTTTTAACTTTTTTAATGTTTGAGTCAAATTTGTTTCCGAAAATATGCATCATCACAAGATTTTAGTTAGAATCTGCCATTACCGGTTATACTGGGCAAAATATGCAAATGCATATGCAATATGCAATTGAATATAATCCGGTCTCTATTGACCACAAATCTATAATCAGAAAAGAAATAATGAATATCGGACGAATGGTTCTCGAGTTATGGAGGAACGAACAGACATTGCATTTTATAAGTAGTATGGATATGACTTGGCTTTGTTTTTTTTACATTTACGTTTTTGGTGTTTTAGAACCTATCTCAGCTCCATCCATCGTCTTTTATACTGTTTCTATAACTACTTCAATATATTATAATGCTACGATTGAAAGATACTACAGTTGTAATTTCACTACTGGGAAATTTTTAACTTTGGATTTTTTCTCTTTTTGTACAATGCAGGTCCTATCGCTCGATTAAATTTCAACTTATTACGAGAGTCGAAAGGTTTCCGAATAAATAATAATCGATTTTCAAAAGTGGGCCGATAGTGCATCATAATTTTGATGATCTGTCAGTGAGTGAGACAGTCATTTGCGGTATTTGTGATTCTTGGAGCCCTGCATCTTAAGAACCACAAGGTGAGGTTGAAATTTCGTAAGGTGAACCATTTTACTGAGCTTAGTAAATGCTCCAAGTTTAAAGTATTTGTCTTAATTGGTACCGAAATTGGAAGGGGAGTCGAAAACAGCTTGAGTTGGTTTATGTAAAAGGGTGTGCGCTTTTACAACAGAACTTGGCTGGGGCAATACCGTGCCCTTTAATATAGTTTCAAAAAAAAAATAATAAATTCAATAAATCAGCTAAAACAAATCGAATAAAATCGATTCGAATCAAAACGAAATTCGTGGTCACTTGGACGTATACGTAACATTTTTAGTGCAAATAAATTACAGTATTGTTTCCATATTAATTTCTCTGATATTTGCAGTATTTTCCGTTTTGTTTTTATAATATTAAATACATACATCGATAGCAAAGGCATTCAATTCTGACAATTTTTAGTGTTCACTGATCTAGGGAAATTAATTTCCCAGTACTTTTGAAATAGAGCTTCATGGGGCAATATTTTTTTGCAATTTTTTTTTCTGTGTTCAATATATTGACAAGTTCTGTTCTTCTTATGTTGAACTAATAAGGTACTTGACTTTTCATTGTCATACAAGTATATCTACCGTTCATATTTTTTTTCTCGATCTTAAATTTGCTCTCTCATATATATCACCAAAAATGTTATCACAGAAACAGCCACAAAAAAAAGTGGTTTCGCATTCCTTCCAACATCAAATTATCCAAAGAAAGGGCCAATAGAAAAGTTAAACATCATTACAAGTCGTTCTAGAAATCAGGAAACAAACTCCGCAACAGATAATTTATTTCCAATTCGTGCCTTTTATTTAACTGCTCGTATATGTCCATAAAATTTATCACAAAATTTATTTATTCGCTTGACCAAAGTTATACAGTTTTATGGTATAGTTTGGTTGCAATATCATTGTACAGAATGCAGATTAGTATGTCAGGAGAATAATGGCGAAGCCAACGATGTGGAAGTAGTACGCGGGTTGAACACAAAACTGTGCACAAGATGTCTGGGTCATGCGATATTAATGAATAATAAGGAAACTAGATCTTAATCCCACACGAACCATGAAAACGTAAGTCCCGTGAATGCTGCACACAAAAGAGGTACTAGGTAGGTTTTTTCGATGGGAATTGGTGGCACGTGGGAATAACTTGTTGTGGGCGGTAAAAGCAAGAAAACGTGTCACATTGCTGTGGGTTTATTTTAGCAAATTGTATCCGGTTAATATTTTCAATGATTTTTTTCCCACCAAAAAACCCATCCTTAGAAGTTCTTTGATTTCCCTATAATGTGATCAAAAAGTTTATATTACGGTTTAGATTAAAAATTTAACAGAAAATGTGGTGTTAGCCATCACCACGATTATTCTATTGAAGTTGTTTAAGCCTATTGAGAAATGGTTTTATTTATTCATAAAAAATATCCATAGAACTATGCAGCATTTGTTTACACTTTTTGGGGCTCTTTTCTAAGTGTGGAAACTGGGGTAGGTATACCTGCCTAGTAATGTTTCTTGCTACGGGAAGCGGTCCTCTTCTGTGGGGAAATTGTGACAGAATTTCTTAAGTAAGGACTAATCACATGAGAGCGACCGAATACCTACGAACGAACGTACATTCGCAAGTTTTGATAGACCGTTCACATGAATATTTTTCTTGATTGCCGCAGTTCGCGAATTTCAGTCATCAGTTTTTTCAAAGAATTTCTCATTTGAGGTTAAGTCCGAACGAAATTTGTATTCGCTAGTTTGTGGAACGCGGTTGTGGATTGCGATTAAACTTTGACAATTCGTGTTTTTCGTTCGCTGTAAAAAGTTTGGACTTATAAATATTGTTAATTAAACTGATTATAAACTTGTTTTCTTAATACATTTTGATGGAATAATTAATTATCTTCCTCTTGGAATAATAAAATGTGAAAATTTCTGCTTATAAATGCTTAAAAAATGGTGTGCTCGGTTTTCATTAATTCGTGAATGGTCCTTAGAAGGGAGACAACAATTTTGAAAAAAAAAAACCTTTAGTTAGAACCACTAAAGTAATAGTTTTAATTATGACAGTTAAATAAGTTACCTATCTTAGTAACTTAATGAATAATTTTGTTCTTTTAAGTTCAAAAAAAGTATTCCAAGATCCAAAAGGCCAATAAGAACTGAGAGACTTCAAGTGAGAGAGCTGTCAGACTTACTAAACTAGAATCTTGAACGTTCACAATTTAAAGAAAATATAGGGTATTTTCAAGGCTGTCACAATTAAAATATTCAAACAATTAGTCTAATGCTGAATTGATGTGATGTGGTTTTATAAAATTACAACCAAAAAGATTGTTTACGAATTGGTTGGTTCTCTGAACGGTTATTCAAATGGTTTTGATTGACCGTAATAGATTGTCTGACGGGGATAGAACGTGGGTAGTAATTCGGCGAATAACTTAAGACTTCGTCAAACAGAACGACTTTTTAATCTCGCACTATTTTACAATTTGTGGTAAGATTATTTTGACACGACATTCTAACCGCCTCGTTAGACAACGACAAACAGATAGCTGTCGTTATGCGACTGGGTCATTATTAAATGTCTGCGTTTTGTGTTCTCAGAAATTCCAAGTTTGACCAAAATAAACACAAGAACTATATGCTCACCGTTGTCATTGAATTGTTTTTTACATTGTCTCTACATATCCCAACCTTTGAATCTAGGTATATATTTTTATAAATTTTATTTTGTCACACGAACATTCAATTAATTTTTCCATTTAATGACACAAATCAATCCAAAATCGCTTTCAACGCGCCATGTCAGTACTGATAAAAATAATTTATTGTAATTTTTCACAACAACGCGAAGTGACGTTGAAAATGTGCTATATGTGACAACTGACAGGGTATATGCTTATTGCAGTTTATTACAACGCGGTGGTGAAAATCGGCGTTGAAATGCACTCTTTTTGACAAGGAATTTACTCTGATGTGACCGAAAAGGGTTTTTTTTTTAAACATATACATATTTTCACAAGTTTGAAGCAGAAGTTGACAGCTAGTTGACAGTTTGTACTGAAATTTGATATTTTTTATTAAGCCTTGGAAATATGTTTTAAAAAAATCAGTTTTCGATTCCATCTGAGTAAGCTATCCGCCGCTAGATGACTAAACCGACAAGTCAATTTAATGTCAAACTCTATACAACCATTATACGGTAGAACCCTTACCATTAGTTGAACATGTCAATTAGATGTCAGCGGTTAATGAAAGGTGGGCGAATGGTTTATCGAATTATTATATCGCTGTTCCAGACTGAAGTACACATACGTAACTATTTGTCGAGTTTAAATGTCAAAATGAAACATATACTCCCAAACCAACAAGAATAATATGTAGGGTAGTTTCGCCTTTCGCATTCGTGCAAGTTAAACTAGGATAATATGGCCCGTACTAGGATAACAACTTCTCTCTACACCTTTCAAGACATCGAGTCATAACTACTGTATCCCATAATGCACGCAAAATGCAATTTTGATAGAAAATAAAGATTTTTAATTAGAAAGCTTACATACATTTTTTATTGATTATTAGAGTATACAGGGTTATGTATGGAATAGCACAATGGATAAATGACCGCCACGGCTTTGCTGGCAAGTATGTTATGTACTCTTTTATTGAAATTTTCTTGACCGTTTCGCATAAACGTGGCTGAATTTCATTAATACACCTCCTAATTTCCTCTTTCATGGCTTTGGTGGTCATGGGCTTGTTTGCATAGACCTTTGACTTCAAAAAAGTCCAATGGCGTTAAATCGCAAGATCTGGTTGGCCAATTCTGATCCCAAAAACGGCCAATACACGATTAGGAAATGACTCATACAGTAATTGAATTGTTTATCTGGCTGTATGACATGTGGCACCATCTTGTTGAAACCACATGCTGGTCACATCCATGTCTTGTAATTTAGACACTCAAAACGGGGCTATCATGTCACGGTAACGAACAGCATTAATTGTTACTGCCTGACCAGCCGCATTTTCGAAGAAGAATGGTCCGATTATGCCTCCAGCCCAAAATCCGCACCAAAACAGTCACGCGTTGTGGATGCATTTGTTTCTCAACAATTACTCGTGGGTTTTCTGAACCCCAAATGCAACAATCTTGACGATTAACGAAGCTATCAAGATGAAAATGAGCCTCATCACTGAAGATGATTTTGTTCGAACAAACCTCGCCTATTTAAAAATAATGAAGGTTTGTTCGAACAAAATCAACAATGAAAATGCGTTGTTCTTTCGTATAGCGCTCCATTTTAACTAACTCCGAACTGTCAGCTGTCACGTTGTTATCTTAATTTCCGTTGGCATCACTGTACTATTAAATGGCGCAAAATTCAAATTTTGCGTGAATTATGGGACAACCTTTATGAGAGCTATAAAGTGCTCTATAAAGTTCCTAAGCCCCTAGTGCACACTGGGTTCGTTCGATACACTGACAATGAAAACCCCTGGTCGGGGTGAACAATAGGGCGATATACTGAGTTGGCCCTATAGGTATTTAGTCATGGCGAAGTTTTCTGTCAAGTGTACCTCTTTTTGTGTCGGATATACGGCAAAAAAGCTTAGCCCTTTCCATTAGTCCCAAAACTAAGACTCACTCAGGCGAATGGTCGTGAGAAGACAGACCTATTTTCCTTATGAATCTGTTGAGTCAGCGCATTGAAAAATAAGATATAGTGTAAGTTTTGAACTGACTGTGAGATACGAGGCAAGAGCGATATTGTGCTTGTTCGGAAAGAAAAATGAGTGCGGCCTAGTTTTCCTTTCTTAATAAATAAATAAAAAATATTTGGCACAATAGGCGTGTAGGGCCTGGGCCTAGCTTCTTACAACCATTCATTTGTGTGAGTTTTTATTTTTGGGACGAATTGAAGGGATCTACAATTTCATGCCGAGTCAAAAAGGCTAAATTGAGAAGCTTTTTCACGGCAGATAGACTTTCGGATGCTTGTCATACGTTCCCGAGAGGTGGCGCAGTGGAAAAACTTTAAGATGTAATTTGTGTTTTTCCAGAGATCGAACATGAGATCCACCGCTGAGCCACTGCATTTTCCTTTCTCAAGTTATCAAAACCACAGTGTTACCCGTCAATTGTTTGGCAATTATCAAGCCGGATAGATTCTATCTTCGGTATACATTAGTGTGTCTAGAACAGTGTATTTCAGACTTAGCTTAGGTTAGACTAAAAAGAGATATGAGAGAAAAAGATCTGATATGGAACTAGACACCATAATGGCCCATCGCGATCCCTATAGGGGTTTGTAATTGCAGTAAACTACAGTGACCAAGTAGCCCTTAAAAGTTAGTATGGTTTATTTCCTCTAAGTCTTGAAAGAGGTACCTTCTACACATTTCTCACCCGAATCTGATGCCAGTCTGAGTCGCATGACAATATTTTGACCAGTCTCTTGAGTTGTTGCGTGCCTAGTTTAAGAATTTCCCCCTTGTCTTGCTTGTCTACATTGTTCCTTCTCAGGTGTTCTTCCGTGATCCATTTGTGAATCAGCTGTTCTAGCATTCCTCTACTAATTGAAGAGAATGGTTCTGGTCGCAGCAACTTTTCAGTTGACCACTGCTTTGCAAGGGAGTCCGCCTTTTCCTTGCCGTCGATCCCTATGTGTCCTCGTACCCAAGTCAGTGTTACCTGATTTTTCGATGAACACTTATATTAAGCTTGAATACACATTCCAGTGCCAATGATGTTGTAATGGTTGTCCGCTCCATGCATCTAATCACCGCCTGTTCCTTCTCAAGCAAGTAATCCAACACATGCAGCAGAGCAATCATCTCAGCCTGGTATACAGAAGTGTGTTTCCCGAGGTTAACGTGACGGGCTAGTTCCAGATCTTCTGAAAAGATACCGGCCCCACTCCGCCATCCATCATTGATCCATCTGAGAAAATCACGATTTCACCATTCCTTTTTTCTGAAGGTAATCCATTCTTAGTACGAGTTTTGTGATTCCTTTCCTTTGTTATACCATTTATAGGCATGTTTAGTTCCCTAATCTCGTTTTTGACAAGTTGACTACCTACCTATACTTTAGAATTGATATTCTTAGATTCCAGTGCCTTGTCTGCGAGTTATTGCTCCGAGCGGCAGAGTTTTAGGCTATATTCTGACATCGCAGAAACGAAGACCGGAATAGCCCGGAATTCGAGTCTGAAATGCTCCAGAATTCTCTTTAAAAAAAATGCCTGAATCGCAATAAGTAGTAATGAAAAAGGCGAAGTAACCTGAGAGAATGACAAAAAAACAAAAACTCCTGGACGCACTGAGGTTGGTCTTCTCCTCCATTCTAATCACCAGTTGGCGGACTTGTACTTATCGCTCAGTTGGTGCCAGTTGTGACAAATCGAAATGCAAAGTTTATTTTCTGACAGGGAAAAGCAGAAATGTCTTATTCCCAAATGGATTAATTAACTGTCAGAATTCACTATTCAAACAATCACTTAAAAGGAGTCTGTTGATAAATTATAGTGGTGGTAGCTATCACTCCTACCAAAAGTGACTTTGTCTATGAGTTGTTGTTATTGTCTTTCTGTCATCAACAATTCATGGAATCGGTTTTTATTTTGTATGGAGTAGGTTAGGTTAGGTTAGGTTGAATAGGGTGTGAGTTCATCACATTGGACTAGGTACCATATTGGACCCATGGCCATCCCTGGGGAACCTTAACGGTCAAATACCCTAAACCACTTCGCCCAAACAATTACTCTCCCTAGAGAACCTCAAAAATGTCTCAACTTTGTTCGCGAGGCCAACCTCCTTCAAATTGTCGAAGAAGTACCTACCAAGGTATTTCCTCCTGTACCGAGCAATAGCTTGACATTCACAGAGGAGATGAGTGATATCCTCTGTGGCCTGTAAGTCTTCGCAATACCTGCACATGTCTGTGTCTGTTAGACCTAATCTCATAGCGTGCTTCCTTAGAAGACAGTGCCCGGAGAGTATCCCTATTGCCATTCTTAGCCTTGATCTGCTGAGCTTTAGTAATTCTACAGATTTTTTCCTATCTAGCTTAAGCCACAGAGCCTTTGAGACCTCGCCGTGCACAAGAGATCGGCCTTTCGCAGATTCCAACTTGGCGAATTTTGCATCGGGACTTGAGCTTACGCCCAATAATATCCAACTTATCCAGAGCTCAACGTTAATGACCATAGACAAAGCCGTTTGTTCGCTGAATTGGCTTCGGAGAATTTGGCAGAGGACCCCAATTTTGACCGAAAAATCATCTTTAGCGACGAGGCGCATTTTTAAATGAATATAGGTTAACACACAAAATTGCCATAAATATGGAACGACGATATTTCAACGTCGTGGACCCGTCCTGTGCTTTTAGAAGGGCGTCGCAATTTTTTTTCAACCTCTCTAGGGAGTCGCAGTATGAAAAAGATTGGGAACCCCTGATCTAGGAAATATGCGGTGTGTAGACCTTAAACGATCTTTTTCATCCCTCAGAATTCCTCTTTTTTAATGAGTGGTCGATTTTTTACAAGGGGTTCTATTTTCAAAGTAGTTGCCGACGTATTTTATCATGTCTATTGCACGAGAACAATATAATATTATCTGGCTGTAACATGTTTGCTAAAATACATCATATAGACAGAGTGGCGCAATATTATATAGAAAAGTACGTCATTAAAAAAAAATAAATAAATAAATAGCTGGCGCAACAGGCGGGTGACACCCAAGGCCTAGCTTCTCGCAACCATTCGTTTTGTGTGAGTTTCAATTTTTGGGACGAATGGAAGGGACCTACAATTTTATGCCGAGTCCGAACGGCTGAATTGAGAAGCTTTTTCATGACAGTCATACTCTCGGATGTTTGTCAGACGTTCGCGAGAGGTGGCGCAGTAGAAAAAACTTTAAGATGTAATTTAGGTTTTTCCGGGGATCGAACCTGGGATCCCTCGCACAGTAGTCCAGCACACTAACCACTGCGCTACTGCGCCCACAAAGTACGTCATTAGCTTATTATATTTTATTTCTTCGACTGTAAAGCGTTTTCTCCTTTTACGTCATCTTTTACAGTGGACTTCTACAGACCTCTGCCACCCACATGCCCTACCCAAAAGACGCCTTAATGCATTAAACGATTATGTATATTCTGAATTGCAAACATATAGCCTCATCATCGACCAGACTATGGAAACTTCAACAGAGACTGACTACGGAAACGTTTGCAAATGACATATCGCACGTTTTTGTAAAATGGAAACTTCCTCGAAAGTCATCCAATAACTAAACCAATCTATCATCTATTGCCACAAGCAGAAGCCTTTCAGAGCAACAAAAAAAAATTCCCAGCCTCCCTAAAAAGTTACTCCTTATAGTCAGGCTAACAAAAAAAAAAAAAAAAACAAGAAAGAAAAAACGTGAACCACAAGAAAGGCTTTTTTTATAATATTCCTATTCCCAACCACATGTACTGCCACGAAAAGTGTCCTAAATTTGTGTTCTTCTCAATATATAGCCCACGTGAGACTGGGTGTGGTAGGTAGCATCTCTTTTTTCCACTGTCATTGCTGTCGTATATGTTGCGTAGATTCGACACTGTATAAACCTTTGAAACAATGTAATATGCTCTGGAAATTAATTTTAGACCGCCCTCTTGACAGGTGTTATACATTAACCAGTATAACCTACTCGTACGTTATTGGCTATAAACCAAATCGTCCTCCAAGCTAAATTACCATGAAATTCAAGATATAAATAAAGATTGTAATCAGCAGCAGCGATTACTCCTTGAGGATAGTTAAGTAGGTACCTAACCTCGAGATATTTAATGTTTTGGACACAAGCTTGACGTAGATACAAGGCAATCGATAGAGCCCATTACAAATTCATGTTCATGGCGAAATGGGGAATTTTATTTTTGTTGTTGCTGTTGGCACCTAAAACGTCGTTATGGAAACACAAAAAGGATTCGATTCATTATACCAATTTCGTGACTTAGGTCATTGATCTGTAAAATGAAAAAATAAAAAATATTGAAAAAAAAAAAATTCCCCGCACTCACAAAGACTTTGATTTAATCCAATTGAAAAGTTTTTTTCGAAACTTTACGAATTTTCTTCTCCATTTAAACCCGTTTAACCCCTCGGCATACTCCAAAATCCTTTGTCTCTTCGTTTTGACATTTACTTTTTGATCGATGTATGGTATAATAGTAAACGAAAAAAACAAAGGCATGCCGTCTAAACGTCCTTTGTTCTGAACAGAGCCTTTCACACAGACTTCGGAAAAGAAATTCCTCCCAAGAGAAAGGAGAATACAAAGCGGATACGACGATATACGAGAGAGTGTGGATGACGATGAAGGGAATTCGAAAAAGTCTGCACATTTTTTTTCTGTTGGCTTCTTTCTCTGCTTTGTGTATGACTAATGAAATATCCTGGCCTGGCTCTGTGTACCACAGTGACTTGGGTGACTCACCAAACGAAGTTATGCAAGAGTGCGCAAGCACATTGGCTACAAGCAATATGGGAATATCCTTGCCAATTAAAGTGTGTGTCCTTCCTCAGCTCGCTCCCCACACCAGAGCCATATACAACTATTTGTTTAAAAGTTGATTCAAGTGGCGTGGAAGTGCCGAAGCCGAAGCTGAAGCCGAAGCCACCTAGTCGCAAAAGTATCTTTTATCATAAAGGGGGCGTCTATACTCCCCTAAATTTTACGAGATACTCGTACTCTTACTCAGGCAATAGGCAAATGCAATTAAATTCATTACAAACGAGTGTAATGGAATTTACAGTCATTAGCATACATCCCATTAAATATCTCTGAAATTCAATTATCTCGACTAATTGAGTATCTATACGCTGAGAAGAGCAGAAAATTGAAAAAAGAAAAACAAAAAAAAAACACCATTCGCCTACAAGCTACTCGTGCAGCCATCCGATGAACTTCTCTAGGTAGGTATCCTTTTGGAAAATGTTGGCTGCTCTCTCGCATGGTGTGTCCTGTGTCGTAGTCGTTTCGTTTCGTTCGTCGTTGGGGGTTTTGCCTGGGGGGACGGGAGGCCTAAACTAAATAGCAGCCACCACCAGTGTGTAGGGTTTAAATGAAATGTTTTCAAAAACGGTCCTTAGTACGGCCCAAGTATCTATAGGTCCAAAATAAATAGCTGGCAGGCTTTTTCTCAGCACAAGGTGCTGCTACTGCCACATACTACTCTATTGCTTTGCTTTTGCTTTGCTTTGCTATTGCCTGAGTGGCGTTTGGTGTACCTGTATACACAGAGTAAGGTTGCTTTGCTGGTGGCCCGTTTTTGTTCTCTGTTGTAACCTCTCTCTCGGGTCTGAGGGGGAGAGGGTGGTGATGAATAAATGTGTGCTGGGGGTTGGGGTTGCCTTTCAACAAGAAAATGCTGCTAATGTGTAATGTATAAGTGAGTGCGGTGAATCACTGACTGCATGTATAGGTGGTGGCGTTTTGTGTATGGGGAATTCCTTAAAGTGTCGATTTTCTGCTACCTCTTCTTCTTCTTTTCTTGCACGGAGATCGATATCCTTCGACTGACTAGTTCTGGTATATTTTATTTTTTCCTACCCGATTCTATATACATTTTTCCACAATTGAAACTGATTTGTCAAATACACAAACAATAGGTGCGAACCCTCTGCTGTAACCTGAGATACATGCGTACTAACGTCCTCATATTTTGTTCTAAGTATGCAACTTTTTTCCTCTTAGCTTGTAACCCCTAAATACCTATAATTCATCCGACTTGTTAGAATTCTAATTAGACCCACTTGACATTTGTAAGAAAAACGCAAAACTACTTCTTCAACTTACCTGTAAACTGCTTACGAACACAAAGCCCATCAAGCACGTAACAAAGTATCTCGCAGATGACGACATTTTGCTGGGTTTCTTTTTTCTTGCAGTTTTTCTTTATCTTTTGTGCACTAATTTCACTGTTAAAACTCACGAATATTTCTTTTTTTGATTGGAAAATTTGCAAATTTAGAAAAACTCCGACGAACCGTTTGAGATGAGTTGTGTTCGCGTCGAGAGAAAAAAATCGAAACTACCAGGCACACCCCTAAAATAAAGTATCTTGCTGCCTAGTACTCTCTCTATACCCACTGCGGATGTGTACGAAATGAAAAAAACGAAACGAAATTTACGTTCTAAGAGTTCACTGGTTCGTAGATGGATATGAAAAAATCTTGAGCTATTTAGGCTTTTACATGGTAAAACCACAACCGAGTCTTACGGATGTGATTTGGAAAAAAATGATTTTATCTTGTTTTTTGGATGATTTTTTTCGGTTTGATTTTGCACTTTGGTGGTTCTTCAACTGTACACGATACTGCGATACACTGAAACGTTCCGATTAATGTCTACCTTAAAATCTAAATAAAAACTCCGCCGACCGATATTAAGTTCGAATCTTCGAAATTTTCGCTGTTCGAGAATTTTTGTAGAGAAATACATGAATGTCGGTGGTGCGTATGCGTTGTGGTGGACTTGTGGACTGTGGCGGGGGTGGACGGTGCAAGTGCAGAGGAATTGAAGGGGCAACGGAAATGGCTGTGGAAGCTGTTTGAAAGTGAAGAGGGCACAATTTGTTCGAAGGACGAAAGGGATGTGTTTTTTTTTTGTTTTTGGTTCATTGAGCTGAACGATGGCAGTTGGTAGGTAGTGGAGAATCGGTTGGAGATTCTTTTCCGAATTATCTGTTCGAATGGAGATTTTCGTTTGTGGATTGCATATTTTAGGGATTTTACTATGTGCACAACAGTAGAGCAGGCGTTAATGGGATGTTTTTTTAGGGAAATTCTGTTGCTGCTTTTAGGCTCTCAAACATATGGTTGACTGTATTTTATCACCTCCTAAGTGGAAGCATTCATTTATTTATGATTTGTGTAGTAAAGAAACGGTTGCCTGGAATAGTTTATTTACAATAAGTTCGTGCCATTCGGCTCTGTTCTGCGCACAGGGTTGTCAATATTTTTTTTTTTGAAATACTTCTTCCGGGTAAGGCGAACCTATTACGCTTCAACAGCGCCCTGAGATGCTTGCAGATGTATGTTAGTTCTGGAGTGAGATCACGTAAAATAAAAACGATTGAACGATATCGTTTTCACGCATGCTGTCTCTCATATCTGCGGCAATAAACAGAGACTGCTATTGTCGAAACGATGTCGCTCGATCGTTTTCATTTTACGTGATCTGGCCCCTGCACTTAAATTGCTGCAAACTGTAGTCTTCTAGAAATATATCCCCAGGAAGCGAGTTCCAAAGTTTGCTTGTCCTGTAACAGAAAATTGATGTCCTCGCGGTTGTCAAGTGTACTGTGTGGTCATGAGCATTAGCTGCCTGTCTTGTGGCGCGTCTTTGAGTTACTCGGAACATCTACCCTACCATGGAAGTACTTATAGAACAAGCAAAGGTTTGCGACTTGTCTTCTGTGAACCAACGGCTGTAGATTCGATGTGAGTGTAGGGTCTCCAATAAGTCGAACTGCTCGTCTCTGTATGCTGTCAAGTAGGTTAAGTGAATGTTTAGGGCCGATCTCCATATATGGGAACAATATTCCAGGCCTGGTCTAACCTGTGCTTTGTAGAGAAGGAGAAGTTGCTTGGGGCTAAAGTACTTCTTTGCTCTAAATAGGTAGCTCAACTTAGTGGACGCCGATCTTGCGATATATGATATGTGGTCCTGCCATGTGATTCCTGAATTGACTGTGACTCATAGTAGGTTCATAGATATTATTATTAGTCGATCCAAGCAATCGTTGATGATGAGAAGAAATAGGTTTGGGGAAAGAATAGATCCTTGGGGCACTCCTGCATTTATAGCAAACCAATTAGATGATACAGCATCTACAACGACTTGCATCGATCTTCCCAGAATAAAGTTTTGCATCCATCTGCAGAGTTGTTGTGGTAATCCATAAGACGCTAACTTGCCTTAATAGGGCTCTATGCCAGACTCGGTCAAATGCCTTTGATATGTCCAAGGCTACCGGCTCTAAGCTCGCCGTTTGTTCAATTGCTTTCGTCCATAAGCTTATATAGTACAGGTGCAAGTTCTGGTGCACAGCTCTTGAGTACTATATCCCGGATTCCGTCGGGTGCAGTTGCATTATTGCAATCTAGTTTTTTAAGGATGCGTTGTATTAATCGAGGCCGAAATTTCACTTCTGCCATTGATGTTTGCACCCTCAGGATATTTGGTGGCTCTAGTTGCGCAGAATCTAGGGTGGAATTCTCTGAAAACATGCGCTAGCGAAAAGATCTGACTTTTCTTCAGGTGTTGTTGCTAGCATGCCGTCTTCTTTTACTACAGGTGGAAAGGAAGAGCAACTAAAGTTATTACTGATTGCCTTTGCCATGGACCAGAATGCGCGTGATTCGTTAGGTCATCCAATTACTTTGTTACTTTGCATGATCCGAATTCCCTAATGCTGCTCGTCCACTTAGTGCCCAACGCATCAACCAATTTTATTCAACAGTTTATTCAACTCTTTAGTTAAAGAAACATTTTTTTAGGCCCGTACACTAGTGCATAAACTCACGTTGTTCAAGTTGAGCAAGATTATCAACTCACTCAACTGTTGAATGACCCGTACACCTAGTTGACCAACTCATTCAATTGCTGAATAACCCCGTATACCTAGTTGACCAACTCATTCAATAAATTGTTGAATGACCTCGTACATCTAGTTGATCAACATGTCTGATTTTGGCAAAAAAAAAGGTCCTCGAGTTGGACAACAGCGTTTTTGTTGTGGTTGCTCATAGAGTTGAAGAACGCGCTGATATCCTCGTACATTTAATCATCACTTGTTGGGCAACGTTATGAAATATTTCGAGTTTCTCTTTCGACATCAGTTTGGTAGTGATCTTCCTAGGGTACAGAGCATTGTTTCTTATTTATTTTTTTTTTTTTTTTCATTTGATTTGTAATGTGCAGCACATTATTGTAAAATCGTTTCTCAACGCGTTGCGCAAGCATTTTCAACGAGCAACAAGAGCTCGTACACTACCCGCTCACTTCTTTAGCAACGATGTTGATAATGCGTTGAATTCAAACAAATCGAGAGTATTCCCGTAATTTGATGGATTGGAATTCGTGTCGGCTCATCAACAAGCTGAGTGAGATTGTAGCAAATGGCGAAGTCTTCAGCTTATTTCCCTGCCTCGTCCGTTCGGTTAGAATATCGTAGCATTGAAGTCACCAAGTATAATAACTTCAGCCGTTGGATGATGAATTTGTATCCAGTCTACCTTTTCGGATAAATGACGAAATAGTTTAGATGGTTCGTTATCGTTATCGGCGAGCGGTACAGGCAGTAAAAGAATTTGATAAAACTTTGTAGAACGACATTTAGCCATATTAAATCGAGATCCGCAGGTTCCATCTCTTCTTTTCTTTCACACGTCAGATTTGTTCGGGCAAACACACATAGTCCCCCCTTATATCGAAAACGAGGAAGTAGTTCGTATCCTGGACAGCGAATATATGTGTAGTCAGTGTTTGAGTTTATTTGAGTCTCGGTTAAAACTAGGATGTCTGGCTTTTTTTCTTGCAGATGCTGATGCACGCAGCTGACGTTGACCTTGTTGAATCCTAGATCTCGAATGTTGCAGAAATCTGTTGCTAGCTTTCTTCTGACGACGAGCACGATGGCCGTGTCGTCGGATAAATTCAATCCAATCACCGCTGGATGGAAAATGAATGTCTGACGATACTGCAAAAGTGCAAACAATTATTGAGCCAACGACAATCTTGGCATCTTTAAAACGCTGATTTTGTGGAACTAAAATAATACAAATCATATTATTGAATGCTCTAAACTAGTTTAACTAACAGCTGATTGGTTTACCATAATTTACGCAAGCATCAGTTTGTGGTGTTCATGAAACGACTGTCGTAAACTTAACATTTTACGCAAATGATAGACTTACGACGTTGTATGTCTAGGTACCCTAATGTAAAAATAATAACGCTTGTGAAATGTTAATAAAACACCTTGAGATTCACTGTAATTGAAACTAATATATGTATTAATCATTTTTAATTCAAAAAAACAAATAAGAATTTTTATTGAAAATTGAACGAAACAACTTGTGTCGGATCAGATTTGCCTTTGAAATAAGGTCTCACATACAAGAAAAAACAATTTTTCAACAATCATTTGGGCCTTTGATATTATGCATTGTCCTATTGGCTATTAGAAAAGAACATAATCTTAAGCAATACAATTCCTGGAAACGAATCGGAATGAAAAGGGCAGGTAGTGATAGATTATATAATTATGTAATAAACTTTTTCAATTCAAATTTTAAAAGTGCTAATTTTATTTGATAGGTTCAGTTTGATGTGTTTGTCCGGAATCACCGTCGGTAGTGCAGCGTCATGGTTCTCTTACGATCTACGAACTCGCCCCAAAAAAAACATCGCAGCCATATGTCAAACTGCTTCTGTCATTTTGCATCACACGTGCGATATGTAACTAAAAACAAACTTTATTCTCCTAAAATAAAATTTATATATTAGAATTTCCTACAAAAATGGGTAAAAAAGTGCATAATGCTAGAGCTCGTCAAAATCATAAGACAGTCATCGACAATTCCGAAATCAAAAAAGTAGAAAATCCTTCACAGTCTTCTCAGCAAACCACTAATCACTTTGGTGCTATTTCAGATTAAACTTGAACTCGGTGATTCGATTGCAACAAGTTCTGGCTATGATGAAGCAAATGCATTGGTGTTGCCTTCGAAGAAGCGAAAAACCAAAACCAAGATTGAAGTTGAACATCATACGAAAATCTTGACCAAGAAGCAGAGAAAACGACTGGAGACGATTGTCAGCAAAAAGCGAAAAAAGGAACAGGTAAAATTTGGATTGCGATCACATGAAGAATTAAAAAAAACAGGTTGTTTTCATTTTTAGAGAGCATCGATCATTGAGGGACTTGAGAAAGTGCGTATTCCCCAAGAGGAGTTGAACTTGTACCAATCCATTAGTCAAATCCAAACCATTGGTGTAAGGAACTTGGGTAACTTGGATGCCCTGTTGGCAAAGCAAAAGCGAAAGAAGGAGCAGAAGCTGCAGGAAGCCGGAGCTGGAAGGGTTAGTAGCATAGCTGGGATAAATAAACGTAAACGCATGGAACTGTTAAAGAGTTACAATGATGCGGAAGAGGAGACTGACAGCGATGGAGAGACAAAAGCAAAGAAGGTGAACCACAATATTGTCGGCTTGGAGGCGGTTGATGATGAGTCGTCGGATGGAGAGCAGGACGATGTTCCAGTTCCGGAACTTGTCAAAGAACCAATAAAGCAGGAAGAAAAACCGACAAAATTGGTCGAAAAACTACCAGTGTCATCAAAACCGGCCGTGTACGTTCCCGTAAATCGTGATCCAGAAATTCAAGCAGCTCGTCTAAAACTTCCTATTCTGGCTGAGGAACAGGCAATCATGGAAACTATAAGTGAAAACTCTATTATAATCGTCGCTGGTGAGACAGGATCCGGAAAGACAACGCAAATTCCCCAGTTTTTGTATGAATCTGGGTACGCTGCTCACAAACTCATTGGAGTCACCGAACCTCGGCGTGTGGCGGCGATTTCTATGTCCAAGCGTGTTGCTCGCGAGATGAACTTAAGCGAGAAGGAGGTGTCCTACCTTATTCGTTTCGAAGGCAACGTCAGTGATCAAACAAAAGTCAAATTCATGACCGACGGTGTGCTCCTCAAAGAGATTGAATCTGACTTTATGCTACTCAAATACTCTGTAATAATTCTTGACGAAGCTCACGAAAGAAGCGCGTACACTGACATCCTAATCGGGCTACTGTCACGCATTGTACCGCTGAGAATGAAGAGGGGCAATCCTCTGAAGTTGATAATCATGTCGGCCACGCTGAGAGTCGAAGATTTCCTGGAGAATTCAAAGCTTTTTAAGATACCACCGCCACTGTTAAAAGTGGAAGCTCGCCAGTTCCCGGTCACAATTCACTTTCAAAAGACCACGGCAGAGAATTATGTGGACGAGGCCTTCAAAAAGACGCTGAAAATCCATTCAAAGCTGCCGGAAGGTGGAATTTTGATCTTTGTCACTGGACAGCAGGAGGTCAATCATCTGGTGAGGAAGCTGCGGAAGATGTTTCCCTATAAGCCCAATAACAACGCGCCTATGACGGAGGTAGAAAAAGACGCTGCAGCTCCCGAACAGGAGGAGATCGATGACGATGAATTTGACATGAAGAAGGCGATCAAAAACGTGAAGAAGTCCAAGAAGAAGTTCGTCTCCCAAATTGCCCTGCCAAAGATCAACTTGGATGACTACAAACTGCCAGGCGACGATACTGAAGCTGACCTTTTGGATAACGAACATGAGGATCTGGCAAACTCCGATGGAGAAAACATCGATGAGTCGGATGATGACGACGAGAATGTCGCGACAACCTCGCAACCACTCTGGGTTCTGCCATTGTACTCGCTGCTCTCCTCTGAAAAACAGAGTAGGATCTTCCAGTCGCCCCCAGAAGGCTGCCGATTGTGCATTGTCAGCACCAATGTGGCCGAAACATCACTGACCATCCCGAACATTAAGTATGTCGTGGATTCCGGGCGGCAAAAGACTCGCCTCTACGACAAGATCACCGGAGTGAGTGCATTCGTTGTGACATTCACAAGCAAAGCTTCAGCCGACCAGAGAGCTGGCCGTGCAGGACGTACCAGCGCGGGACACTGCTACCGTCTTTACTCGAGTGCCGTTTACAATGATGAGTTTGAGGCGTTTGGCACACCAGACATCCAGAAGAAGCCCGTTGACGATTTGATGATGCAAATGCGTTGCATGGGCATCGACAGAGTGATCAACTTCCCATTTCCCTCGCCTCCAGATGCAGAACAACTGCAGGCGGCAGAAACGAGATTGATTGTATTGGGAGCCTTGGGACCGAAACAAAACCCCGACGACCCTAAGTCTGTGGCTCCAGTTACTCGACTTGGACATGTTATTTCGCGATTTCCAGTTGCACCTCGCTTCGGCAAAATGTTGGCTCTGAGCCATCAGCAGAACATGTTGCCCTACACGGTGTGTCTAGTGGCAGCTCTGTCAGTGCAGGAACTCCTCATTGAAGTAGGTTCCGATAAGGAGAAAGACAGCGGTATAGCTATGAACAAATGGCAACGACGTCGGCAGTCGTGGGCTGCTACTGGGAACTTTGAACTTCTCGGTGATCCAATGGTGCTGTTGCGAGCCGTAGGAGCTGCGGAATACGCCGGATCCAAGGGTGAACTGCAGACCTTTTGCAATGAAAACGGATTGCGTCATAAGGCGATATCAGAAGTGCGCAAGTTGCGAGTGCAACTCACCAATGAGATCAATCTGAACATGACCAACGTCAATCTCTGCGTGGATCCGGAAATGGTTCCACCCACCGATAAGCAGGCGAAGTTCCTGCGTCAGATTCTACTCGCTGGAATGGGCGATCGCGTTGCAAGAAAGGTTCCACTCGATGAAATCAGCGACAAAGAACAGAAACGGAAGATGAAATATGCCTACAACTGCCTGGATATGGAGGAGCCAGTCTTCATGCATTCATCGTCGGTGCTCAGAAAGAAACAGCCCGAGTGGGTGATATACCAAGAAGCATACGAGACGAAAAACGGCGATTCTACGAAGCTCTTCATCAGAGGCGTTACGGCGATAGAATCGGAGTGGCTGCTTCTATACGTCCCCAGGTTATGCAACATCCGTTCGATTAAAGAAGATCCTCTGCCGACATACAACGAAGAGGAGGGAAAAGTCTTTTGCTTTGTGGATGCGACGTTCGGCAAGGCCGCCTGGGAGATCCCACTCGCCGAAATCGAAATGCCTTTAAGTGAGAAGGCCTGTTGGTGAGTATATCTCTACGAAATTGATTTCGCATTCTCTCAACAACTGTTCATTGCAGCTACTTTGGTATGTTCCTTTTAAACGGAGATGTCTGTCCCAAGCTAAAGGAGTTTAAGGCAAAGTTAAAAGCCACACCAACGTCAATTGTGAAGAGTTGGTCGAGCCTAAACGAGAATGTGACAAAGTTCAAAAGGGCACTCGTCACCAAGGAGATCAATTGCAGACAGAAACTGCTGGACGAATGGAATAGGGATCCTAATTGTAAGTGGCATGAAATGGAAGAGAAATTCAGACTAAAGTTGGTTTTATTTTCAGTTCTCCTGCAGCAGTACTGTGATCTTCTGTTCGAGGTGAAGCTGGCCGAACTCTCAGCCTATTGGCCGCCGATAGATTCCACTTAGAGAAGTGGGCGCGCAATTCATTGTAAATAGGTTTAATAAACTAGGCTTAACCAAAGCAATTGGTGTTGATGTGTCTCAAAATCTAATTTAGTCATTACAAAAGAGACTCGAGTGAAACGACAACCCGCTCAAGAGGTGCATTACAACTGAACATTAATGCGTTATGCACTTACTAACCGTTTGATATCTTGGGAAGTGAATTGATCAAGAATCATTAATAAACTACTGCTGTTCCTCAAGAACAATCATCAATCAAGTCTCCCAATGTATGTATTATACTCACATTTATTGGTAGCTTAGATGTTTGTAGTATTGAGTTCAGTTGGCGCAGCTAAGCCAGCCGAGCAGTAGTGTAGTCATTTGGCAGTCGATTGTGTGAAGTCTTTTCTGATACTCTGACTTTACTAAAACGTGGGCAGCGATTAAGGGTCCTCTTCATATTGACGCGAGGAATGAGAGATTAGCAAGTGATTCTTTTGATCTCTCTCAACTGGCCTTGTTTTGAGCTATATATCAAAAGAATTTGGATTATTGACTGCTGCTCCTTGAAGCTAAGGAAGACGGCAGAATGTTGGTCGTCTTTAAGGTTCATGAGCAAAAGCTTTTCTTAATTGTTATTGAAGATCATTTAACATTAGCGGGAAAATTCTGCTGTTCTCTTTTGTATTGTTAGATGGATATCTTGGTTTTCCTTCTAGGCCCCTACATTTTCCCTCATAATTTCTTCCACTAGCTTGTGGGCATAGCGTGCACGGAGGAAGTGACACAAGAAAGCTTGTCTGAACTGATCCCAGTTCTGTAAGTCATTGCGGTTTATTCTTAACCATTCCAGTGCAGTACCTCGAAAGATTTCCGGTAATGGGCGTAGCATATGGTCGGATGGGATATCGTATTAAAGGTCGCAGTGCCAGCCAATAGGGCAGGGAACTTAAAAATGTGCACGACTGGGTCGCACGAAACTTTCTCGTTTATTGCAAATCTCGAAGAATCTCAGATTCATTTCAGCAAATTTTACGTTTAAAATCATACCTTCTCAAGATATACTCAGGTTTAGTAACTGAACCCTTTTTAGTTAAAAACGTAATACATACTACATAAACATACGTATTAACTTCAAGACTTTACTACTTTCAAATTTCACCCCGAACTGGCATTTCCTTCAAGGCAAGTAGGCGATGAATTTCGCATTATATTGCCACCGTTTTGGGCTTTGCAAAAATATACCGTGTGTGAATACAGATCGGGAGTTGGGTAGTAATTTTTGAGAAATATTCATAAAACGGCTATATTCGGGTTTTCTGAGAAAAACTAAGTACGTGATCGTGTTTAGAATGCCTATGTTGTCTTAAATATGTATTTTGATCAAAATCGTTAGAGCGGTTTTTTGTAAAATTATGCTGACAAATGTTACAACTTTAGATTCAAAAAGCACTGTTATTAAACTGTTCAGCTAAAAACTGAGTACGAAGTATTCTTCGTGATATAAACATTACCTAGCAGTTACATTTTCATCCAAATCGAAAATGGCGTTTTCGAGATATGAGCAGTTTTTAAAGTACCATTTTTAGCGATTGGGGTGGTTCAAAAAACACTGTTTTGCAACTGTTTAGCTCAAAACTGAGCAAAATGTATTACTATGGATTTAAACATTACCTGACGGTTACATTTTTATCATAATCGAAAATGGCGTTTTCGAGATATGAGCAGTTTTTTAAAGTACTATTATTAGGGATTTGGGTGGATATCAAAGGACGCAGTCTTTTTAGGGAAAAACTGAGTTTGCTATCATGTTAAGAATGACAGTAGTACCTACCTTAAAAATACGTTTTTTTTTAAATCGTTTTTACCATTTTCGAGAAAAAGCCAATTTTCAAAACTGCCGTTGCTGGACTTTTCAGCGAAAAACTGGGTATGCAGTCCCGTGAAGCATGCTTACATTAACTCAACGATCAATTTTGGTTCAAATCGTTAGAGCCGTTTTCGAAAAAAATCTAAATTTAGGCATATTTCGTCATATTTCATAAAATTTTTATATGGGAGGTACCGTTAATATTAGGGCTAGCTTAAAAAAAAAAAAGTTCCGAGCGGGAAGCCTACAAACTCTAAATACGAAGTTTGAGGCAAATCCGTCAAAGCGTTTAGATTCCCCAGGGGTGGGACAGACAGACATACGGTCGGACAGAATTGCGAGACCCACTTTTTTGAGTTCCCCTATCATCGTAATATCGGAATTGATCAAAATCTCGAGTTCGAAATTTTGTACGAAAACAATCGGCCCTAGCGAGGTATCCGTCGGAACGGAGAATTCTCCGCAACGCATATTCCGTCGGAGACTCAAATTACATTCGAGGTATCCGCCGTCGAAAAGAATAATTAAAATGCGGCGACGCATTGATTTGACTTGATGTTGTTCGTGGTACATTGGGGTTTTCCTATTTAGTGCTTGTTTTTTCGTTTGTTTTTGCTCTGGAAACACAAATTTTAGCAATAAATACAACCAATTACTTTGTTAAAAGTTTTTTTTTCTTTATTGCTTTCATTTATCAACACTTCACTGCAAATCGGAAAAAAATTCCGCAACCAATTCCTGTCGGAGCATATCGGAAGAAAATTCGTATGAAGCTGTCAAAAATATCAGTAAAAACGCACTTGATCGCACTGAAACGCAAAACGCCAGTGTGCGTTGCATATTTGTCGGAAAAAAGTTCTGAAAAGGTCTTCCGAAGTATACCTCGAAGCAAAAATCCTCCGATTCGTATGAAATCGGAGAATTTTCCGTTCCGACGGATACCTCGCTAGGGCCGATTATCTTTCTCTAACTACGTATACGAGAAAGTTAAAAAAATTTTGTATCATTCAAACCGAATTTAGATGACCTTTGCATTGATGCCAAAATTTACATGAAGAAAGTTCAAGGAAGAATGGCAGTTGTTTTCAACAGCAGTCGTTGCCTCTGCAGGACATGTTTGCGGAGTGAAGCGGCTCGGTGTGGCGGCTGGCGGTGAGAAAAGAACAGCGTGGTTTAAAACGCCCGATGTTCAAGAAGCCATCAGAGAAAAGAAGAACGCATTCAAGGTGTGGATTTACTTGGGGGACTCACCTTCTTGAAACCGGTACATTGAGGCGCGAAAAACTTGCAAATTGGCTGTAAAAGCAGCTAAAGAACAATCTTGGAAGGAGTTCGGCGAGAAATTGGACCGTGATCACAGATCTGCAAACAAAGTATTCTGGCAGACCATCCGTCGTCTTAGAGGAAGGAAGTGGAACATTATTGAAGGAGTCAAATCCAAAGATGGTACACTTCTTTCCAATGAGGAGGGCATCTTGCGCAGATGGAGCGAGCACTTTTCTGAATTGCTCAATGCAATCCAGGGCATTGAGGATGACAGATCTATTGCCTGGAGCAGGGCGGAAAATAGTGCCACGGTAGAGGAAGTCACTTTTGCGATCAAATCGCTAAAAGCTGGCAAATCTGCCGGAGTGGATGAAATCCGGCCAGAAATGCCGGATGGCTCTCTGGTGTCATTAAAGTGGCCTAGGAATGCGGCGAAACACCCAGCGATTGCCAGATTGGGGTGATTGTGCCCCTCTTCAAGAAAGGGGATAAAAGGGATTGCTCCAACTACAGGGGTATATCACTTTTAAATCTTCCCGGAAAAGTTTTTGCCAAGATGCTGGAAACGCGTTGCAGAGCTGTGGTCGAGGCACGATTAGGGAATGAGCAGTGCGGCTTTCGTCCCGGCAGAAGCATAACCGACCAGTTATTCACTCTCAGAATGGTACTTGAGAAGGCTTGGGAGTATGCTACACCTGTTTACGCTTGCTTCGTAGATTTGGAGAAAGCATATGACCGAGTCCCTCGAGGGAAACTCTGGAGTGTATTACAGGAGTATGGAATTGATGGTTCTCTCTTGAGAGCCATTCAATCTCTTTACACAAACTGTAAAAGCTGTGTTCGGGTAAACGGCGTTAAATCAATACCTTTCACCGTGGGCGTTGGACTTCGCCAGGGGTGCGTCTTGTCGCGTCTCCTTTTCATTACTTATATGGACTGGATGTTACAGCGCAGTCTTGGCGAAGAACGTTTCGAATTGGGAGATCTGAGGATAAGTCATTTGCTCTTCGCTGATGACTTGGTCATCCTTGGATCCTCTCAGACTGAGCTTCAGCGCGCACTCGATCGGTTTGTAGCCTTTTTGGTTTGAAGCTGAGATGAGAATAAACGTGAACAAATCTGAAGTGATGGTCGTCACCAGAATGCCTGTTTAATGCACTCTGCATGTTAGTGGAGTCCCATTGAAACAGGTGGAGAAGTTTAAGTATCTCGGGGTCTTATTCACGAGTGATGGAAGGAGCAATGCCGAGTTTTCTTGTAGGATTGGTCAGGCTGGGTCAATTTTGAGACAGCTTGGTGATTGGTCATTCTGTTATCAGGAGGTCTAAATTTGGTGTCAAAGCTAAGTTGTCAGTCTTTAATTCGGTATTTGTTCCAACTCTCACCTATGGTCATGAGGTTTGGGTAATGACCGAAGGAATAAGATCGCGGATACAAGCTGCCGAAATGAGATTCCTCCGTTGTATTGCTGGTGTGACCCGTAGAGATCGCATCAGAAATACCAGAATACGTGAGGAACTCAATGTCGAGCAGCTACTTCTACGGACGGAGCGGTCCATGCTTCGGTGGTTTGGTCATGGGTTTAACCATGCCCCCAACCAGGATCCCACGAGGTGCTATGCAATCCGTACCATCGGGCAGGCGTCCCCTAGGTAGACCCAGGATGAGATGGTTAGATCAAATTCATAATCTCTCCTCTACCCGTATGGGGATTGCCCTTGATGATTTAGAGTCGATGGCGGAGGATCGAGAGCTATGGAGGGTCCACTTGAGCAACCTACACCCGCGACCCACTTAATGGACAAGCGGACCATTGAAAATGAATGAATGAAATTCTGTTATGGAACTTCGAAAATTGAAAATCTGTTACGAAGCTGTCAAAACAAACCACTGAGTTTTTTTTATTCATAGTCGGTAGGCACCTGGACAAATTTGTGCAAAAAACATATTAAAATGTAGGTTGAAATGAATAAGTTATGAATTACTACAAACTAAATAATTGTGTAATAAACACTGGAATATCTTTTTAGGAAAAAGACAACAAAAAACCACGACCGAGCTAAAGCAAATATATTGCTCTTTAATGGAGCTAAATCCAATTAGAAAGCACTGTTGAAATCAGTAACCAACTGAATGAATCTGGATGTACTGGGCGATAAATGCGATAAACCAAAAATGGCCTTCTTTGTGATGATTGTTAAGGATGTGATCCGGTCGGTACCTATAGCCAGCATGTAGAATTGAGAAAGCGGATAAATAAGATGCAGTATCCCTTTGCCCCAAACGTCGCTAAAGTCGTCAAAGAATAGTTGGTTCAGTGCGCGCAGTCTGAAGTTGGACATTTGCAGAGAAAATGAGTTTCTTCCTCATTTGTATTTCCGCAACTGCGGCATTGAGGACTGTATTTGCATGGGATAGGTACTTAGTTTGGCCGCATGGTCTCCAACTGGCCAATGCCCCGTGGTTATTGCTGTGATTTTAGCAGTATCTGGGCGGGTTCTGTTTAGTAGGTTCTTTGTTTGCTTCCTATTGATGCCTGATATGAACCGTATCCGTAAAAATGTCATTAGAAACTTGAAATAAATATCCTACTTTACATCGTTATTGACCTGCATTTGAAATGAAATGTTTGTATTCGTGTCTTGCGTAAATTGTTCCAATTTGTTCATTAGAAATCTAGCATTCACCGTATCCAATCTAAAGAGCTGAATAAAACGCACATCAGGAAGATCAAATGGATCACTATTTAATTTTAGTTCCAGCAAAAGTGGTTGGTGTCTTCGTCTAAACCAAAAATCTAAATCGATAAAATTATTTTCAATTACATAGATCCTTATTCGTGGCATCACAATGGACCTATACTGGTCTAAGTGTGTTGGCGTTTTTAGCCGACGGCCACTTTCAACCAACCAACCAACCAACCCACTTGTGTATACACATTATTACCTACATTTGTCTTCTTTTGTAAACATTTCGTTGACGAAAAATTGTATAGATATCCATTTCAATCCAAAACTTTCTAATAAATAAAAATCTTTTATGATAAAAGTTACAAAATTCTGTCTTTTATTCTGTTATGATTTATAACAGATTTCATAAAAGATTTTTGCATGCAGAATACCAATTTTGGAGCTCGTAAAAGATTTTTTGACAGTTCGAACTTTTGTATGGAAATTCATAACAGAATAACAGGAAAAATGGATAAAAAATTTTGCCGAATAGGCCTGATTGTCGTAATGTTTTTACGAATTCTCTTTAGGAAACCGATTTTTTTAGACATTTTTTATTTACATAAATAAAATGGTTTTTAAATTTGAGTTCACTGTCTAATATTTTGCCTGGATACTTAATTTCTTGAACTTGTTCAATAATTTCGCCATTAATATTTAAATTCAAATTATAGTCACTATTAAACACCATACATTTCGTTTTATTAACATTCAATTTTAGTTTGTTCATTTCAAGCCACTTCCGTAAATTATTTAAGTCAATTGAGATTTTTTCTTTAAGTACATTTATGTCTTTATCACACACAAACATTAAGGCGTCATCTGCAAACAGTGAGATCGTACAGTATTTTAGTATTTTACTAATTTCATTTATATATAATAGGAACAACAATGGGCCAAATATAGTTCCCTGGGGTACTCCAAATGTCGTTTGTGAAGATGCTGATAAAGCATTACCTATTTCTGTTCTTTGAGATCTATTGTTAAGATAAGATTTGATCCACTGATATTCATTATGTTTAACACCATATTTGTATAACTTTTCCACTAGAATTTCGCGATCTATAGTTTCAAAGGCTCTTTGAAAGTCTAGGAAAATAGAAATAATTATATTACCTTCATGTCTTTGTTCTTTAAAATTCATGATAATCCAATTTAGCGATGTCTCACACGAATGACCAGGCCTAAAACCTCACTGGTTTTCTATTAAAATGTTATTTTCCACTATAAAATTAAAGAACTGCTCATAGGCAGGGTTGTCAGATGTGGCGATTTATCGCCAAACAGGCGATTTGAAATTTCATTTGGCGACACGAAAATCGGTTTGGCGACGCACCCCAAAAAAGGCGATATTTTTAGCCTTTGGCGATTTAAATTTTTTTAACCAAAATCCTCATAATATTTTCTTTTTTTTATAATTTTCACTCAAACCCTACATCTGTTATGACTGTGAGGAAATATTAAAATTATAATGAACGAATGAAGACAACTTTAAAACTTGGAAAGATATTGATTAAGGGTCGGATTTTGAAGGAATCGCGAAAACAGTGGTAGCACAGGATATGTGAATGAAGTTAAGGAACAAGTAAACGATTTGATTCTTGCTTTACTAAGAGAAATGGGAAAAAGATTGTCTGACTGCAACACAACGTTTGTTTCTTTGGGATATTTTTAGCCAGGCGTTTGCTTAAGCCAACTGCGACCCTGTTTTAAAAGTCTGTTTGTAAGCTTGATTCCACCCAAAAGCTTATAACTTACTGAGGCTCAGTGGGAAAAATTAACTTCTGTCAATTGGTCAAATGAATTTTATCTACATATCTAGAAAGTGTACCCGAAGAAGACGTTTTGAAGTTTTGGAACAAGGTGTACAAAATGACAATAGGACAGCCAGAGTTTCAGGAGCTTGGGGAATTTGCATTAAGTTTTTTTTTACGTAAAAATTACGAGTTGCATGAATTCATTTGATTTTTATGGTTTTTGAATTTGGAGAGTGTAAAATTTTGAAATTTGGCGATTTTTTGGCGTTTTATATTTAAAGTTTGGCGATTCTGGTTTTTAAAACCTGACAACCCTGCTCATAGGCTGTCTTTTCAATAATCTTTTCCACAGTAGGCATCATATTTTATCGGTCTAAATTTATCACTGTTAATTGTATTATTTTCTTTGGGTATTGGAACAACCGTTGTTTCTTTGAAATTACGCGGAAATTCACCCCGTCTGAACGATTCATTTATGATTGGCCGCGTTCCACTGACCGCTAGATGACTAGGGGCATGGCAAACTCCATATAAAAAAAAACTGACATTTCTATTATTTCAGTCAAAAGGCGCAGCAAGATTAAAGAAATATATTTAGATCTTCTATTGAACAAAGTTGGGAAAAAGTGAATAATATTAATTTTAAATTTCAAACAAACTTATAGAATATGAACTACTGAAATCTAAAGAATAAAGTAGGTGTACAATTATTCACTTCCGACAATTTCAGCATTTGCGCTAGAGCTCTAGCACATTTTGTGAAATATCCTTTTCTGGGAAATTTTTCACTCTAGCGCAAAATGAACTGCTAGGTTGAAAAAAAATAACGATCTGTCAAAATAAAAGTGAAAGTGCAGAAGTCAAATATGTATTTCCAATTTGGTGTAAAATGGGAATTCAAACTATGTAATTAATATACATTGTATTTGGTTATTTAAATTATAGTGCAGGGGTTCCCAATCTTTTTCATACTGCGACGCCCTGGAGAGGTTGAAATATTTTTGCGACGCCCTTCTAAAAGCACAGATATGGGAAGCTGATCTTACTGAAGATTTACTAAAGGTTTTTTTTTTTTTTTAATAAGGACTGGTAGACGTTGAAATATCGCCTTCCCATATTTATGTCAATTTTGCTTATTCACATACCCGCATTCATCTAAAAATGCGCCTTATAGCTAAAGATACATTTTCAACTAAAATTGAGGTCCTCTTCCAAACACTCCGAAGCCATGTCAGCGAACAAACGACTTTATCTATGTTCATTAACTTTGAGCTCTTGGATTAGTTGGATTTTGTACTGACGTAAGTCTAAGTCCCGATGCATAATTCGCCAAGTTGGAATCTGCAAAAGACCGATTTCTTATGCACATCGAATTGACTGCCTCGAGTTCTCCTGTATACTTTCATGGACCACGGCAATGTTCCGACGAATCTCGCTGGCAACGATCCATACCAATTGAAAACCCTTATTAATATTTTGGGCCAGGCAAATGTATGAGTGACAGCCACGAAGCAAGTCTGACCGGAAATACGTTAAACACAAACGCGCTTAATCTTCGACTATTGGATTTTGCTTCGACTTTGCTCGACATAATGCTTTTCCTTTGTTCGGAGTCTTACATCAGTGAAAAAATAAAACTTGCGACGCCCTTAGAATAGCGCATACATTTGACGCACAGTTAGGGAACTCCTGTTATAGTGCATTAATAAATATGCGGCATGATGGCACAAAATACATTTTTGACTCTCATGAAGATGAAATAATAGGAATTTAAATTGGTTTTAATGTCACTTTGCCGCTGCCGCTAGATCTCTAGCATAGACTAAATAACTTATACAGATGTCTCACCGCCATACAAATCGATGCTTGCACTTCTTTGCGATCGTCAAACACGATTGTCTAACAAATATATGGTGGAAAACAAAACCCACCATACCTCATTCAAAAAGAAGGGTGGATTTGCTTTGCTATTGCCTTGCCGTTGCCAGTTGTATTATGATCGTATGCAGGAGTGGGTGCGTGC
Organism: Cheilosia soror; assembly: GCA_949372485.1. Taxonomy (NCBI): domain Eukaryota; kingdom Metazoa; phylum Arthropoda; class Insecta; order Diptera; family Syrphidae; genus Cheilosia; species Cheilosia soror. The sequence continues at coordinate 70,459,930 of OX443561.1, read as the reverse complement.
TGGAGTATGACATGGGGTAGGTATATTATTAGCTTTCGTCTTCGTAGGAGACCGGAGACGTATAGAAGAGGAAGAGGTTTGGTATTGGTTTCGGCTGGATACGTGTTGTTGCATTTTTCTAGATAGGCGAATGAGTATTTTGAGGAAGAAATTTACATGTTCTTGTGCATGGAAGTTGTTTCGTGTTGTTGTTTTCTATATTCCTATTTGCTTTATAGTGTCTCATGATTGTTGGGAAGAGGGGTGTGTGCCGTTTGGAGGTGTTCAGTTGTGTAATGCATGGTGTATGGGATTTTATTGTTGGGAAAAGGCACACAAAACGATTTGGGTTTGTGTGCCTTTTTCTTGACCTAAGCGAATGGGGATTTCGGTGATGAAACATTTTCTTCTGCACGGTCGATGATTTTTTGGTTGGCATCATTCGACCGTGTGGTTTTGGTATAACCATCGATTTTATGCACACACCCCATACAGTAGTCATAAACGACCACAAGTTGATCAGAGGCTGGTACGGAAACTAGCAAAGTGACTGTGTAATTGATTTAAAAATACATATGAATTTATATTGTGAATGTGACAAGGTAGTGCAGTGCTAGTCAAAACAGTTCCATTATTTTAAAGGGTGAGCAAATACGTTTTCTTTAATTGTAAAGATTTTAGGTAAATACAGCATTAGGGGTGGTATACCCTTTTTTAAGTTTTTTTTTTTTTTTTTTCATAAATTTTGTCGAAAACATTTTGGTCAGAATCGACGGACTCAAAATATTTATGTAGTGTATCTAAAGAATTTTTAGCATCACGTTTTGTTAACACTTGTTCTTGCACTTCAGGACACAATTCGTCTTCGTCATTATCATCATCGTCAACTTGCACAGAAGAAGAAGATGGACCGTATGTTTCAATAATGTCATCCTCTGTTTGCTCTCCAGATATTAAGGCTTCAGAGTCCACAGCAATGTAGTCATAGAAACTAGGCCGAATTTCCTGTTCGTCGTTGAATAGTTTATTCCATTCATCCGTTGTAACCTCCGGTTGAGGGCTTTCTTCCAACTCCCGCTCTTCAGTCTGTTCGTGTACTTCAGTAATTCCAAAGCCAGATTTTTTAAAGCAGTTCTTTATTGTGGTTTCACTAACACAGTACCAAGCTTTTCTGGCGAATCTCATCGCCTGGAGGATACTGATTTCGGGGCTTTCATTTCGTTCCATGGATTTGAGTAGGTATGTAATAGACGACTTCTTTTCGATAATATGTTTTGAAATTGTTTATAATGCCTTGATCTAAGGGTTGAAGTTTGCTCGTTGTGTTAGCAGGTAAAAACAATACCTTTATGAATTGCAGTTCTGGTAAGTTCATGTGGGCTGTACAGTTGTCAACAAACAACAGAATTTTCCTTTTTTTAATTTTCATTTGTTTATCAATTTTTTTCAGCCAGTATGTAAAAATTTCGTTCGTCATCCACGCTTTTTTATTACTTTTGTAATCCACTGGCAGAGTTTTTACACCTCTGAAACATCTTGGTTGCTTCGACCGCCCGATAAGAAGAATAGGAAGTTTTTCAGACCCGGACATATTGACACATAAATGTACTGTAACGCGTTCTTTGCTACATTTTCCTCCATGACATTCCTTTCCTTTGAACATAAATGTTTTATCTGGGAGGCACTTAAAAAATAAAGCTGTCTCATCCGCATTAAAAATGTCTTCCGCGGTATATCCACTTATAAGCGATGGAAGATCTTCAATCCACCTATTGCATAGGCCCAAATCAACTGAACTGCTTTCTCCACACATTTTTTTAAAAACTAAATCATTTCTTTTTTTAAAGCCCTCCAACCAACCATTACTTGCTCGAAACTGCGATATGTTTAGTCTCTTCGCAAAATGTTGAGTTTTTTCTTTAAGGAGAGGCCCACTTATGGGAAGGTTTTTATTTAAGCACTGCTTTATCCAGGATACAACACATTCTTCAAGTTGAGGGTGTTCAGGAGCGCGATTTCTTTTCAGTTTGCCGTGGCCCTCACTACATTCCGATTCAATTTTGTCGATTTTTTAAAATTCTGCAAAAAGTTGATTTAGGCACATTAAATTCTTTGCATATTTCGTCTCGCGATTTTCCATGATCGAACTCATTCAAAAGCTTCAATTTTACACTAATTGACAAACAATGCAACTTTCGCTTGGACATTTTTAAAACGCGTAAGCACGATAAACGAGGACGAACTGAATTGCAGCTAAACAATACAAATTTGACGTCAAGATTCATACGTCCACATGTTGTGTAAAAGCAAAAGATACGGTAAAAGTAACGGTTTTTGTCGACGCAATGGCGACGTTAACGAAAACAACCATATGAAACTGTTCGTCAGTGTAAAGGAAGAAAATATGGGCTGCGAAAAAATAAATAAAGTCTGGGCAAGCACATACAAACATTTTTAGCGAAAAACACGATTTTTGTTGCAAATCTGTCTCACTTACAGAGGTTAAAAAAAATAAATTTTTAAGTCTGGTCCAATTACAGAGGTTAATTTATAAAATATAAGTTTCACTTATAGAGGTGGAAAAAGTTTCACTCATAGAGTTCTTTTTAAGGAAAATGAAGGTGCGCCAGAATAAGGCCCACTAATAGAGGTATTCCACTTAGCCAGGTCCCACTTAGACAGGTTCGACTGTATATATATTGCATGTATGTAGGTTTACATATTGTAGATATTTGCATGTTTGTATTCGTATATGTGTACTGCGGTACATTATTACTTCATTTTGGTCAAATCATACATAAATGCCTATTTTGTTTAGTTTTTATTTAAATACATGACATCAACTTACTAAAGAATGTTTAAATTTCGCTAGTCTTCTATCGACCCAGGGTTACACAGTAATTCAATATTACCTACAACATAAAACTAAAAAACGTTTAAATCTTGGTTCTTTATCCGATTTTACTTTTTGACACACGGTCAAATGATGCCAACCAAAAAATCATCGACCGTGCAGAAGAAAATGTTTCATCACCGAAATCCCCATTCGCTTAGGTCAAGAAAAAGGCACACAAACCCAAATCGTTTTGTGTGCCTTTTCCCAACAATAAAATCCCATACACCATGCATTACACAACTGAACACCTCCAAACGGCACACACCCCTCTTCCCAACAATCATGAGACACTATAAAGCAAATAGGAATATAGAAAACAACAACACGAAACAACTTCCATGCACAAGAACATGTAAATTTCTTCCTCAAAATACTCATTCGCCTATCTAGAAAAATGCAACAACACGTATCCAGCCGAAACCAATACCAAACCTCTTCCTCTTCTATACGTCTCCGGTCTCCTACGAAGACGAAAGCTAATAATATACCTACCCCATGTCATACTCCAGCACGCACCCACTCCTGCATACGATCATAATACAACTGGCAACGGCAAGGCAATAGCAAAGCAAATCCACCCTTCTTTTTGAATGAGGTATGGTGGGTTTTGTTTTCCACCATATATTTGTTAGACAATCGTGTTTGACGATCGCAAAGAAGTGCAAGCATCGATTTGTATGGCGGTGAGACATCTGTATAAGTTATTTAGTCTATGTCTCTAGCGCCAGCGTTCCTCCATTAGGGATATTATGTGCTAGATGACTAGCGGTCAATGGAACGTGGCCATTCTCACCATAATTGGACCTATGACTTCGAAACAATCTAATATTATTTTAATATTTAATTTTGTAGGATATTTTTTAAATTTAAAATTTCGGTTACTTTCTTGAATACAACTATAGTCCATATTTATTAACGGTATTGAGTTACTAATATTGTTTATACTTTCAACAAAGTATAAATTAAATTTAAATTCGCGATTACATTTGCACTTTTAACACTAAGTTCTTTATGGTTTCCCACATTCCTTTCTGACTTGTATTACTTTCAATTTTATTGCAAATATACTTTAGTTTAGCTTCTTGGAGTTTATTTTTATACAAATTTCTTATCCTACAATATTCGTACCAGTCCTCCCTTAAGTTAAAGATACTTGCTCGTTTATACAACATCACTTTCTGAGACTTAATGTCATGTAAATCCGATGTGAACCATTTATTATTGCACTCACTGATATGTTTTTTAACAGTTTGCTTTTTAACACCTTCTACAAGGGCGTTTTATAAGCTCTCTGCAAGGACATGTAAATCACTTGATTGAATCTCAGCACATTTAACTCTTAGCATAGACTTAAATTCAGGACCCTTGATGATTTGGAGTCGATGGCGGAGGATCGAGAGCTATGGAGGGTCCATACTTGAGTAACCTACACCCGCGTCCTACTTAATCAATAAGCGGGCCGTTGAAAATGTATGTATGTATGTAAGTTCAAATTATGAGTAGAATTAACTTTAGTTTTGTCACAAAATACTTATGGCCACCATTGTATAAGGTCGCTTGTTGATAGACTAGTCCAAGAACATGCTCTATTATAACGACTTAGTACGCTCCATCCCAAGAGGTTATGTCGCAGGTTCGCCGAAGGGCTTCTTCATATTGAAACTCTAGCTTTTTAATTTGTGTTTATATTAATTTTTATTGAATTCATTTACGAGAAATATCCTTAAATAAATTTTGCTGATTTTTTTTTTGTTTGTTTCTATTTACATAACACTTGCAGTATTTTACTATTTTTTTTTCTATACATAATATAACTTTAATTCGTTTTGTTTGTCTATTATTTTTAAATTTAAAATAAATACACTAGAATACAATAAATGTTCTCTTTTATTTATTATATCTCTTTCTCTTGTTATTATTTTTTGTATTATAATAATTCAGCATTTTTTTGGGTTTTTTTTTTTAATTTTATTTTTTAATGAATAATTAATTATTTAACAGTGAAAACTTATATAATTCAATTAGTTTTATTTAGTATCAGTGTGTTTTGGTATATAGATAGAGAGAGAGAGAGAGAAGTTGAACGTTTTTAAGAAGAATTATTGAACAAGAAGTAAGAAACAGCTCCAATCGCATTTGAGTTTTGAATAGTGTGTGTGAGTGTGTGTGTTGGGAGGGGGTATGTTTGACAATAGAAAAAAAAACACGATTTACTAGGGGATTAGTGAGATATGACGTAAAATTTTTCTATTTACATTTAAAACAGTATTTTGTTCAGTTTTTGTGTACTTTTTGTTTTTGTTTCTATGAAGAAGAAGATGGAGGTTGTGGTGCTTCATTTTCTATATGCGCGGCGTTTGGTTTCTGTTTTTTTCTTTTACATATTTTATTTGTTTCTACGCTACAGTTGTTTGTGTTTTGTTTCGCTTTGATTTCTCTAAAATGACAATGAATCCGATAAAATATAGAAAATCAGTCTAATCGTTTAAGGCAACATGAGAGCTTATCCATAATATATGTGTTTATGTATATATTATTTTTAATAATAACCATAATCAATTGATATCTTTATAAACAATAGTCTGTTCCATCTACAAATATATATATGTATGTATGTATATATGTGTGGGGGTACTTGTAAATATATATTTTATATATATGCTTGGGAGAGAGGGTAGTTTTAAAGTTTTTACAAGTTTCCTTCGCATCTATGTACAGTACAGGGAGAAAGAGTGGGGAGCTAGAGAGTGATGAATTAGTTAATTGAAAATTGTCGCCACCAGTATGGGAAGCAGGAGCGCTCTTCCTCGGGAGACGGCGGGAAGTAGTACACCATTACTTGTCATACTTCGCTAGTTGTGAGTTCAGTCATTGATTCGCTCATGCTGGTCTCCTGATCGATCGTTGCAATTGGTTCGGCACTGTTGGCAGCTGTCATAGGACCGCAGATCGCTTCGCGTGAATCTAGCTCGATGGCATTGGCAAGGGTTGACGAGCGGCTAATACTCTCTTTGCTGTCGATGATTTGGTTGTACTCCTTGACGCCACATTCGCCCACAGGTACGTAATGGTCGCCGATCTCCAGTAGATACAGCGTCCGATTGACGTGCGAACGAAAACGCTGATCGGCGTGGTTGGGCGACCAGTAGTGAACAACATAGCCGACCATGCCCTCCTTGGGAGACCAGTCGTTCCACGAAAGCCGTCCTCCATTGGCGCGCATTCTCTCGTTCGGCCAGACCACGTCAATTCGACGGCCCATGTCAAGGCAGTCGTAGATCTGTAAACACAATGAGTAAATCTGTTCGCGAGTGAGTGGAAATTAACGCTTGACTTACCTCCATGCCATCGACAATGATGACCTTTTTGTTGAGTTCGATTGGGGAGGTAATACTGTCATCGGATTTGATGTCGGTGCGTGTAAGGCTGATGGGTCCCTTTGACTTTCGCGGATAGTCGCCTGGCCTTGTGATAATGTCGCGGTAGCCTAGATTTCCCGAAGACGTCGACATCTTCGTGTACTGGCTGCTTTCTGAGAAGTCGGTTGGACGTAGCTCAGAAGTAGTACTACTCCCGCCCATCGAATCGTTTAGCTCCCTCGAGCCAGCAGCACTTGTGCCCATTACACTGGTGATGGGGAGTGTTGCTCTCCGCTCGCGATCTCCCCTTACCGCGCGTACATGCCCCTTGCGGACGAGACGATGTTCACGAACTACGGGCGCACTCTCTTGATTCTCTCGCTCTCGATTCAGCAGTCCGGCCAGCAGAGTTGAGCTAGTTGGCTTGTGCATTCCCACCAATCCGGTTCGCGTTGCCGGACCGGCCAAGTTTTGGCTTCCATAAGTAATACTACCTCCTCCGGGATTGGTGACTGGGTTAGCGGAATAGAAACACATCGATGGGATGTCTGGGAATGTATCGCCCGTCGCTTCCACAGTCGCACTCCCACTACTGCAGCCCTGGCGACAACGCTCTCTCACTCGATGCCACCAATCGATGACGTTCGTCTTTATGGACTCCAGCGTGATGGGACCACCAATCACACTGCATAGCTGGTCATTGGTGTCGGCGTAGGAGGTGGTCAGCGGCGACACGTAGATGGGGTAGCCAATAGGCTGATCACAGGACGAGTTTATTATGTTTCTCAACGCTTGCTTTGCGTTCTGTATGCTGCCGCGTTCGGGATTGCGGTTTCTCAAGTAGATCAACTCCTGCTGCTGTCCAGCCCACAGGCCACGAACACACTCCCTATTCAGTTTGATCACACGAAAGCTAAGAAAACGCTTCGTAAGCCGGATGATTCTGTACTCATCGGAGCCGTCTTCCATGACATGTCGCAGAGCAAGAAGGTTCGGAGCTCCGCGCAACACTGCACTCCGCCAGACGGGGTCTGCCTCGTGGGAAATGACCAGATCTTTGGAGTACGACGTAATCGCCTCATGCAAAGCAAGCGGGTCTAGATACTCGTCAGGATTGAGGATGTGGTCTTGCTGCAGTTTGAGGGCCATTTTCACCGCTGGCGCCACAACGGCGTGCAACAGTTCCATGTCGGCAAACACCCACTCGTCGCGTGCTGACGTTATCCGAAAATCACCCTTAAACAACGCATGCAGACCATGGAGAAAATACTCAACTCCCGCTAGCGGACTATGACTAGCGGTCGCTAACGAGCGTCGGGCGAGAAGTCCCAGCGCCAGACACAGAGAGACAATGGACGAATCTCTGGCTATCGTTGGAGATCGGTTTGGCAGTTGTTGTGACTGTTCGTTGGCGGTTTTGTGCTTTGGTTCCACGTTTATTGTTTCTTTGTTTGGGGGCGCATCCTTTGACTGAGCGGTCGCATCCTCCTTCTCATCCCAGCAAAACTGAATCCAACTGAGGTACACCGAGCAGAAGCTCGATCGGGTTATACCCAACGCCCGCACATCAAAGTCCTCATCCAGATTGCAGTTGAAAACTGGATCCAGGTCAACGAACTGCCGATTCAGTGTCTCGGCGAGGGAGTCCTGAATCGGACCAGACGCAGACAGCCATCGATCCACCTTGGGATTTTTCAACACGTAGTAGATTATGCTCTGAAAAGAATTTTACATTATTCAAGCTGCAGTGAATGCGTCGACAAGCATTACCTTCATGTAATACGTAATCAGGACCTTTCGGTACTCGAAGACCTGCAGCGTCGCACTGGCCAAATTGTCCGAAATGGAATACCCCTCGAGCACATACTGGGCGGCAACTACCTGCCACGCTAGCCAACGTGTGGAGAACATGGCATTCGCGCTCAAAATTTGTGGCAAATGTCCGGGGTCACAGCAACAGCAGCCATCGTTGTCCTCCACGCCCTCGGTGATGGCTTCGACTTCTCGCTGCTGACAGTATGTGCCGCGAAACTCAAGACCGCGCATTTGGAACGTGCACAGTCCGTTCCCCAGTTCGATAATGTGAACCAAGCAGTTCAAATAGTCCGACGCTAGAACTGAATAGATAATTAGCAAACAGACAGCACACATGCCGTCCAACTACTTACCAAAGCAATCTCCCTGATTGACGTTTCCCCATCTACCCATCAGTAGGTCACCGCACAGTGAATGCTGCAGCGACCGCGTTAAATGCTCATAGAAGATGCTGTTCAAGTTGTTGTCATCAGCGCCAAGGTCACGTTCCAGCTGTGAACTTAGCCGAGTATTGGAATGGTCTATGCGGCGGGTATTGTAGTCACGTTCCCAAAACTTGATCGGCCGCACATAGGACGTGAGAAAGATCGCACTGCCGAGGAACGGATTCAGCGGTGTTGAGAGTATCGCACTAACTCCAGCCTGAAGGAACAGCATCGCCGAGTGAGGAACACTGAATGGCTGAGCAAAAGCATGAAATGCAGACCCCCACGTTATTTGCCAGGGCGCTATGTACGTTACAATGAATTGGAGCTGCAAAGAGAGGAGATCTCATGGGTGGACGGACATTCATCGGCGGTAGCCCTACTCACCTTTAGTAAAAAATCACAGCATTTGCGAAAGGCCAACGACACAAAGAAGTAGTCAACGAGAAACGTTTCGCTGGCAAAGATGAAGTCAACTTTGAAGAAGAGCACCGTGAATATAACAATAAGGTACTGATTTGTGGCGTCCGAATACGCGTTCCGAACAACTGCAGAAGGAAGACAAAAAGAGGCTGGAATCAAATGGAAGTCGCTTCGAATTGTACTTACATTTCAGGGAACACACAATGATGATTAACGTGCCCCAGCCCACGCCAAACTTGTTGGCGATCGCCTGCGAATCAGCGGTCAGCGCCGAAATGGCTATCAGCGGAAACAGCACATTCCGCTCGAGCATGCACAGGTAGATGTACAACTTCTCGAACCACATCACCTTGGCGGCATCGGACACCTCGAACTGGCCAAACTCTTTCTGACGCAGAATCGGACGGGCAAAGCACAACCATGGCATATGTTTGCGCATCTGCGGAATCACATAGTGCAGCAGCAGACCGAGGACGCCGGCAATTGAGTACAGCACGACATTGAGGTCCGGCTGCAGCACTGTGAACACTGTGCTGCAGTGCAGTCCAAACATTATCACCGCCAGCAGCGTGGTCACAACGATGTCATTCTTTAGGCGAGTGTTCACGGTATGCTGGAGTTTCTTTGGCAGAGGATCGGGTGAATCGGACTCAGAACCAGCTAAGGTGGACACATCGGGGTTCGCAGTTGTTGCGGTGGATGTTTTTTCCTCCTCGGTGGCGGGACTGTCGACCTCGTTTGATGGATTCTTGGCCGAACTGTCGTCGTTGTTCTTCCCTTTCATTGATGACATTTCAATCTGCTCTCCACTTGCTGCGGTTTTCTCGCTTGCGACTTTATTGCTGCCGCCGCCGCTGAGTTCGTCCTCATCGTCGCGGTACGTGCTGACGACACTGGATTTGATCAGAGCCCACAGGTGGCTGAAATCGCTGGCAGATCGCGAAAGATGATAGCCAAGGGGAATGAGCATTCCACAGAAGATGGAGAAGAGGATGAATTGTGTGCCCTTGCCCTCGACCAGAGCCGCATACAGCGGTCCGTAGAGCAGCATAACACCCAACATCGACCTTATGACACAGAGAAAGGCTCCGAGTAGACTGCTGTCGGCATTTCCTCCGAAGATATGCATGTCGAACTGCTCCAGGAAGTACATGCAGAAGGTGTTTATTTGCGGGAAGAGACCGAGGCTGAAGATGATCGGGAAACACAAGAGCACAATGCACATGATGTCGAGGAACGTGCCCAGCAGCATCTCCGGTACGAATGTAATACCGAAGAAGTTGAATCTCTGGTGGATGATGGTGGCGGTGGCAGTCTCTGCATCACACTGCAGCATGTGGTGCAGCAGAAGCAGCAGAGCCGAGCACAGGGTGAAGTAAATCGCTCGAGAGTAGGCGACAGTCTTGTTGAATCCGTGAATCGGTGAGGCAGCATCGGGCTGAACACTCTTCACCAGGGAATACTGGCTGCCCGCTATCACAGCGCAGAAGAGAAATGCACACAAGTCTCTGTAGTACTCGAGCTGAAGGATGGTGGCACCAAAAAACGAAACACTGGTGGACAGCACAACGGCCAAGATCACATGAAACCAGTTGAGGTCGCGGTCAAAGAGGGCCAGCAGTTGGAGGCGGTCCATTTCGATCTTTAGCTCGCGATGGCCGCCGAGAAAGTTCAGTCGATATTTGTAGAAGCGTTTGGGCTGTGCCGCTTTTTCCACTGCCGTCGAGAGGCTGCACGCCGGTCGCCAGTAATCACAGTAACTTTCGTCCACGTTAAGGATCGCCGCTGTCCCACACCTCGCCCGGTTGTGATCCACTGCAGTTGCTGAGGAGCTGTCGAAGTCGCTGATCAACCCCTGAATCGAGAGCGTGGCGGAGACTGCAGTCGCGCGGTTTGCTGGCATCAGCGCCACCGGAGGGAACTCCTCTAGCTGCCCTATTGACGAGTTACCGCCGGGATCAGAGTTTTGTTTCGAGCGCAGTTTCTCACGCATGTACTTCACAGAGTGCGCTGACAGTGGCAGCATGTACTCACCATCGAAGTTGTAGCCGCCGTCGCCGCCGCCTCCGGGTATGCCAATTCCCGCTTGAGTATCATTTTTGGAATAGGGATAGTGATGATGATGGTGGTGGTGGTGTGAGGATGAGGCCGTATTGCTGCCCGATGGTCCGCTGCCACTGGGTCCATACATCAGCCAGTGGTCGTTGTAGAAAGTCTTGTAGAAGCTCTCTTCGCTAAGACTGCTCGAAGAAGTCGACGATGATGCTCGACTCGCTGTCTTCCGCTTGTGCAGTTGTTGCTGGTTGGGGTCGTCTCCAACCTCCGGTACACCGTTGCCGCCGGCACCGGCGCCTATGCTGGTTTCGTTGATTTCCCTGTATTTGACAACTTTTGGAATAGCACCAAGGTTCTTGGATATTTCCTTGCCGGCCGGCGGTGTTGTCATCGTCGTGGTTGTCGCCACTGACGCCGCCGCCGACTCGTCTTCGTGTTGTGCTTCGATTTGATCGACCAGCACTTGGATTTGCTCCATTGGAGCAGTATTTTTTACATCGATCGAGAGCAGCATGTCCTTGGAACTGGCACTGACTTGCTCGCAATCACTGGATGGGCAACCGGAGTCGCCTTCTCCGCTCTTGTGGCGGTTCACGTCGATGATGTGCTGCCGAATACTGACAAGAGGCTTTGGCTGTTTGTTGTTGTTGGTCATAGACTTGGTTAGCAGGGGTGACCGCGAACCGTTGTTGTCGGTTTCCGAGTCCGTCGAGTGGGTACGGGGTTGTTCTACCTCGGATTCCGATTCAGTTGTCGAGCAGCGTTTTCTTTGTGGCGGCGGATTGGCCATGGCCCCAGCAACTTCTTCTTCTCCTTCTTCGTCATCCTCACAGTGTTCTTGTTCGTTGTTGTCGGCAGGCTCGTCGTGATTCCTGTGTTCGTCATCATCGTCGCCGTTCTCCTCGTCTTCTTCTTCTTCGCCGCCTTCGTCCTCATCCGCATTGTCTTCCTCGTCCACGGCGATCTTCTCCAAGCTATCAAGGTCCAGGGAGGCTTTTTCATCCGCCTGCTCGACAATGGGGTAGACCGGCTCCATGATCGCTGCGTTCGAGTTGGTAAAGCTGCCAAACTTTGGACACAGATTAAGATGAGGGTTCCGCACGAGGCACTTACTTGGCGGCGGCAGCAGTGCCGAAAGCGGGTTCTTTATCTGCTGACCCGCTATCGCTTCGACACTGTTGGGATGCGGGGTTAAATTCGATACAGAGGGGTGTGGGCAAGAAATCTCGAGCGCCGCGCTTTTAATGCGTCGCACTGTGGATGCTGAAGTGGACGGTGCCATGCCGCCACTGCTCAGCTGTGACGCCTTATAGAGGGACGTCGCGTTGGAATGTCTTCGTTTCTTTATACTGCTTTGTTTTGGATTAATGGATCCGGGGGCCGTCACAGGCAACTGCAACGCAGACATTGTGCTATTGGAGTCCTTCCGCATCGGTGTCGGCTGATGGTGATGCAGACCATGCAGTGGGTGTGGATGCTGGATCATTAGGTAGCCAACTTTGTTGCGGTTAGTGGTCCTCGTATGGGAATCAATTTTTTCAATGCCGAGGTCGGACTTTGTGTAGCAGTTGTCCTCCAGATACATGTCCGACGAGGAGCCCAGCACCCAGGAGGACTGCTGCTGCTCGTGGTGGATGGGCAGGAACAAATGCCGGCTGTTATGCCTCTGACGTTCGTCGTGCGTTTCAGAGCTTCGATGCCTTTGGAGTCTCGATGATTTAATTGCGGTTGAGTTGTGGTTGTGGCAGGGATTGCTGTTTGTTTTTTGCGACTCGCGAGGTATTCGTTCGATACGTGATAGAATCGTTGATTCGGCGGCAGCGTCCAAACTGCTCTGCCGCTGCAAACGGCCCTGTCCCCTCTTGCGGCGACTGGCAGAGGCAACGGCACCGGCTGTAGCGCCGTCTTCTACCGACACGGCCTTGTGCTCGTCACTTTTGTTGCGATGATGACTTGACGAGGAACATGAGTCTTGTGCTTTTGGTTGGTCCTCGTGCTCTGGGTACACGGCGAGGTATTTCGTGTTTAGCTCAGATTTGCTCTTCGCCACAGCTCCCCGTGCGGAGCACGTATGATGTGGTTGGATCGCTATTGCATGGGACTTGGATATCGATGGATCTTTGTAGTAGGTGGCCGCATGATGACTACTTGTAGCTGCTGGCAGTATAGACGATGCGTAAAAGGATATGCTCTCTATCGACTCCGAACTGTTTTTCCTATGGACATCTACTTTGAGGTCTGTAGGAGAAAAACACGAATGTAAAAGAGAAAGTGGATGTGCATACAAGTTACCAATGGTGCTATTAACGTTCTCCATCGACAGAATACTGTTCTCATCACTAGCTGCGTTGGCCTGGTCCACTGATGTCCGCGAGGGGAGATCGTTGCCCAGGACCTGCATTTCAATTCCGCATTCCTCTTCCCTAAAAACAGAAAATGGTTTACTTCCGTTTGTTATCAACCGTAGCGCCGCTAGTCACTTACCGTTCAATGCTCTTGGGGCCTTTAAAAAATGAATTCTTGAGATTGGATTCGGACATTGCCTGCGCCTTGTCGTACAATCTATGTAAGGCCATATTGGCCATCTTTAACAGGGTTATGATTAGGGTCGTTGTGAAGCAGTAGGTTCCCCATGTTATCAGGGTTTTGGGAAAATACTGCAAATATCAAACATACGTTAGTCACTCTACACACCGGAACAAAGAAGAGGAATAAACTTTCTCACCAAATACGCTACAAAGGGGGTGCACAACAAAAACAACCACAGATACAAATGCACTGTATTGCAGAATATATCCTGATGCGGATCATAGAACCAGCCTCCAGTTAGCGAGGCCCACACGCCTTGGCGAAGTATCTCCAAGGTTTGTGACCCCATTGCAACACTTCATTTCCCCCCGCACAACTAAGAAAAATCTTTTTTTTTTCTGTTATTTCCGATTTTCACACAACTACTTTACATCATCTTGGATGTTTGACAGAGCACTGGGCAAACTTATGCGAGCTGTTTTAATTGTTTTGGAGCACTTTTATCATGTTAAATTGAAATTTTGTCTTTGTGAATCACTTTTCCTTAGAATTTCTCCTCTTGATTATGGTTGATGTTGGTTGATTGCTTGTTGGTAGTGCTTCTGCGGGTGCTGGTGTTTGCAATGAGATCTGGGAGCGCGAGGCCAATTGGGTAGTTCACTTTGTGGTTCGCATTGTTTTTGATGATGCACTTATGGTCGGTATACGATCGAGTTGGATGTTACTCGAGTTTTTATTGGAATTTTGTTCAATTTTCTTTACGCAAAAGAGGTCGAATGTCGTCGTTGAGTTCTTGGACTAAATTTTTCTTCTGTGTGGCTCAGTGACAAATTTTGACAGAAGATAAATCGCTCGGTGAGAGTTTGAGATGACAGATGAAATGTCAACAAAATTTGCCTTCTCTGCGGGCGCGTTCAGGTGGATTATGTTTAGGTAGGTATTTGTTTTTTTGAACTGCGTTATCGACAAATGCATTCATTTAAAAAAAAAATTGTAATAAGGGAAAGTGGGAGGAAATTAAACACATCAAGTTAAAAATAAATTAAATATGTACATATTTTCTGTTGTTGAAATTACATATTTTCATTTTTTCCTAATCATAGGCATTCAAATGCAACGCGAAACGCAAAAAAACGGGAGCATGAGGTAGAAATAAATACATGGCGATGGTGGTATATCGTATTCGCTGCCGCTTTCGCATCTTCGCGTTGGTTTGAGAAAGCCACATAATCTAGCTTTTGAAAATCAGCTATTTCTTTTTCCATCCAAAGAAATACTTGGTCGGAACGGATAATTCTCCGCAACGCATAATCCATCGGAGGCTTAAATTGCATTCGAGGTATCCGTCTCGGAAAAGAATAATTGAAATGCGACGACGCATTGACATGACATGATGCTAATTCATGCTACATCAGAGTTTTCCTATTTATTCCTTCTTTTCTTTCCTATTATTCTTCTTTTCGTTTCCTTTTGACCTGGAAACTCAGATTTAAGCAAACAAATGCAAACAATTCATTTCATTCATTTGTTCAATTTTGCAACCGATGTTCAATGGTTGACAGCCCAATTTCACGGCTAATATTATCTTTAAGTTATGGTCATAAGATGTACCGAAAAAAATCCTAAGTTTAAGCCGTTAGTTCCTATTTGTTAAGTCCAAACGCATTTTAATTCGCGCTTTTGTCTTAACTGCTGTGTAAACGCAATTGATTCTACATTTTTCTCTGCCTCCTCCAAAATACCGATGGATCCCTAGGTTTGAAGTAACGAGGTCAGTAGAAGAACGGGAATCTTTAAAAATCTTACCACACAATTTCAGTTGTCGTATACTGTCGAAATTTGGTTAAGTTGAAGTGAAATTAATTAGGAAACAGTAATGTAACCATTTAAGGCTTGCAATAATTTAAAAGACGTTTGTCTTACTTTGTAAGTGATTTTTAAATAAATAAATAAATAAATAAAAATACTTGAATAAATTCAGTATTTGCTTAAAGTATTTGCTATCAAATAAAAATTTATTTTTATGCATACGAAACGAAGTAAATGCTGAAAATCGGAGCTTCTACTTCAATTTCAGTAATTACTTAAACCTTTTGCTTGAAGTAAGTACTGTGGTTTTATGCATACCACCCATTGTCATACTTTCGTATTACAATGAAATTGTAAGACTATGGGATAAAATGTTAGGTTAGGTTAGGTTAGAGTGGCAGGCCGCAATGAGTGCAGCCTCACTTAGGCCAGAGTAGGCCCATTGTGTTACCACAGGATCCAATGATCTCACAACTACCCGCTGAACCAAGAGGAGCTGAGAATGAAGCGTTGGAGGCAGCTTATGCTTGTATTTGCAAGTTCACCAAGGTTGTCGAAGAAGTATTCTCCGAGATATACTTTTCTACGAGCTGAAAGAGCTGGACACGTGCACAGAAGGTGAAGAATTGTCTCTTCCTCCTCCTCGTCCATACAGCTTCTACAGAAATCATTGGAGGGGAGGCCCATCCTAAGAGCATGTCTCCCAATAATGCAGTGTCCGGTGATGACACCTAATGTTGGATCTTTTTTGTTTTATAAGATCGTTGGAGCGCTTAAAATCCAGCATGGGCCAGATCTGTTTCGTGATGGAGCACGTGGCGCAATTTGACCATTGTTTAATAAAAAGTTTACACGTAGCGAGAGGCATATAGAGATTCTCCTTTTCCGGTAGAATCGACAAGGTTGTGCCATGCCTAGCGAGTTCGTCGGCCCTGCAATTCCCCGGAATGTCCCTGTGGCCCGGCACCCATATAAGGTGAATGTTGAATTGTTCCGCCATCTCGTTAAGAGACAAGCGACAATTGAGGGCGGTTTTGGACTTGAAGATGACCGAATCCAGGGATTTAATCGCGGCCTGACTATCGGTAAAAATCACGATATCCCTAGCGGATATTACATTATACCGTAGCCACGACAGGGCCTCTTTAATCGCCATGATTTCCGCCTGGAACACGCTACAGTGATTAGGAAGACGGAATGAGATCGTACAATCTAAATCCTGGGAGAAAACACCCCCCCCCCCCCTACTCCTGTCTCCGTTTTGGACCCATCTGTATAGAAGCAGACGGATCTCTTGTGAGACACAACATCACTCTCCCAGTCAGTCCTGGAGGGTATGCAGGTTACAAAGTTCTTACTGAATTGGAACTGGGGGAGGGTATAATCAGTATCTTTTGGGATGTATTCTATTTTATCTAGAATAGACGAGTGACCAGTTTGTCGACTAGTCCACAGACGGATAGCTTTCATGCGGATGGCTGCATCCGCTGCCACTTGTTTGCAATAGATGTCTAGCGGCATCAGATGGAATAGTATGTCCATCGCAGCTGTTGGAGTGGTTCTAAGCGCTCCACTGATGCACACACATGCCGTTCTTTGTACACGACTAAGTTGCTTACAGTGGATAGCCTTTTCAAGCGCAGTCCACCAGTTAGATAAAATGTTAGATACTACCGTGTGGGCGGACAATTTTGTATAGTAAGGTAGTTGCAGTTGGCTATTGTAAGCTCATTGCATTTTATCCTTTTCCTATGGCATGGTTTTTAGTGAATGTTCTCGTGTTCGCGTTCCAAATATAGGGTGTATCAGGAGTATCTGGTAAACTACCAGTCCCATGCATATTTTGGAACATGATAAGCGTGTTAATAGACGTATTTTTTTGAGAATCTATAGCTAGCTCACTTTTACTTTTACATGCAAAACGTTTATATTCACTTTTGCTTTTGTTATACTCACTTTTGGTTTTACATGCAAAATTAGCATACTTACTTTTGGTTTTGTTATACTCACTTCCCAAAAAAAATACGCCATATTATGATAGAGTGCAAGATCTCTTAGATATAGTTAATGCATACTTGTTCGTTTCTTCTATCTGGTCCTTTGCAATATGATTGCTGGTACTCGCAGGCTTTAGGTGCATTGGACTAAAGCCAGCGCGGAAGCATTACCCTCGGCCGCATTCTGCAGTGTGGTCGCATCGCATTCATCTCAATTATAGCCATTTTCTGCATTTTTCACTCGTAATGGTGACAAAACACCGAATCATGGACCGCCTAGTTCGGTCGGAAGTAGATGGTCGTATTCTGGTGTACCTTATATGATCTCTACGAGTCACACCAGCAATCTCATTTCGGTAGCAGATAGCGATCATATTCTTTCGGTCATAAACCTATTCAAATAAAAGGCAATCTTAAAAGAATGATAAAAAGAAACCCATAGCGCTAAACAAGCAGAGAAATATTGCATAATAGGCCGTAAGCACATTTTGCTTAAGATTTCATCTTCTAAAATATTTTTCATATATAGGTATGTTTGCTGACGGGCTATAGGTCATAATTTAAAAAATATTCTTGTTTTGTATTTTAAATTTCTTTATTAATTTGTCCCAGTCATCTTCTGGGACTGTCAAGAAAAATGTTTGACAATAAAATTAACAATAAATGCACATGTCCTTAAAAAAAAGTTCCTATTTTTTCATACTCCTGTTCATATCATAGAGATCTTAGCTGTAAAAATCTGGAATCGCTACCCTGGCTTCGAAGTAGTACCTATTTTTCAATCAAACCTTAAATTTCTTAAAATGATGTTAAAAATTAAACATGATAAGAAATTTATACAAAATTGATGTAGATATAGTTAGATCCATTGTTTGTCGCTGCTTTTAGACAGATGACTTTCGACAACCTCTCGATAAAAAAGATCTTTTCTAAAATATCCCTCTAGATCTGCATTTTTTTTTTATGCAAACCTTTCAGCTTGTATTATGTGCTTAAAACTCGGTTTAAAATTAAACTTAAACGATATGGCATCCACTCGTAATCTTAAAATCAGTGTGACTGACACTGAACTCTGTTTATCCAATTGCCTTTTTAAATAATTCCAAAGATGAGTCAAAAGCTTGCTAAAGCTTTGAATAAAAGCACTATCTTTAATCTGGTCTGGAGTGGAGGTGTTTTTTGTTCTATATCTTTTGTACTTGTGTTTCGTGGAATATGGAACTACATGTGGATAGACAGATATGTAGATAGATAGATAAGTTCGTGGCGATTTTAAAACATTTCAATAAACAATTGCACTTTTTAGTTCTTTAAAAAATGTGCTTTAATTTTACTAGATGAAAGTCTTAAAGGGCAAGTCAACGGAGAAATCATTGTATCTTTTATTATCGTGCAAAGTGGGGATAACATCTGCAAATCTATACGTGTAATAAAACTGAAGGGGGGGGGGGGTCTTGTGTCTGTTACAGGTCGGCGTGAAAACTACTTTACCTACAGATTTTGATTGAACTTCTTTGAAATGTTTTTTAAGACTTCGAGAATGGTATATCTGTATATGTGTCGTTCTTTACCACGCCTACTTCCACGCGTTTTTGACCAAAAAGTATATAATTTCTCACATGACTACCCTTAACTTAAAAAAATACTTAATGGAGACAATATTTCCTCAAATATGTTGAGCTATCAGTCTGCTTTCTGCTTCATTCAGATGCTGGACCAAAATCAAAATCGAACACGATCAAATAAAAGTTGTTTAATCAAATCATAATGAATATATTGGTGAAGTTTATGTATTGTTAATTTGAGTGGCCTCTACTCCAAAAATGCACCCAATGTGGTGGCTGGACTCCTCAGTAGACGACCACCACATCTGATATATGGCGTATTTTTTTCGGAAGTGAGTATAACAAAACCAAAAGTGAGTATAACAATTTTGCATGTAAAACCAAAAGTGAGTATAACAAAACCAAAAGTGAGTATAAAAGTTTTGTATGTAAAAGTAAAAGTGAGCTAGCTATAGATTCTCAAAAAAATACGCCTATAGATATATAGACGATTGCTCGATTTCCTCAAGACCAATCTTTAGTTCAAAGACTATCGTCGAAGAGATTTGTTTTTTGCCCAGGGCCTGGCTTATTCACGTAATTAATTTGTTTCACATTAGATTTATTATTAAATTTATTTTAGCGACGATTGTTCTTTTTCTCTATTTCTGTTTCTATTTGTGGAAATAAAAGGCAATTCAATTAAACGTATAAACGTATATAATATGTTTTATTTCAATAAAGTTTTGTACACCACGAGGTGCTGCTGATATTAGAAGAAGAAAAGAAGAGAGTGCATTAAACGAATGAACTGTCAAAAGCAGATTATAGAGAAGTTATTTCGATAGGCTGCATACACAATGTAGATGAGCAACTTGCATGGTGTAAATGTATCTCCAACACTCCTCCTCATTTACACAACGAGACCGCATTTATCACGCAACATTTTAAGTCTTCCAGCTCCCAATGGTTTCGTAAGTAAATCTGCCACCATAGACTCCGTTGGACAATATCTGCATACCACCATCTGTTTCTTGATAAAATCCTTTACAAAATGATAACGCGTATCGATGTGTTTAGTTCTGTTTGAAAAATGTTCCTCTTCTATTAATTTCAAACAGCTCTGGTTGTCCTCGTATATGGTTGTCGGTTCAGTGACCGCCTGCTGCATGTCGGCCAAAATTCGTCGAATCCATGATGCTTCTTGACATGCCTCAGACAGTGCGATAAATTCCGCTTCCGTAGACGAAAGTGCTACACAAGTTTGTTTACGGCACGACCAGCTGACAACTCCACCGTTCACCTTAAATACGTAGCCACTATTTGATTTACGACTGATCCTGTCCTCGGCCCAATTCGCATCTGCATAACCGTAGAAAAGTCCTCCGTCGTCAATTTCACCCAATAACAGCTTAATCTTTGATGTTCCATTTAGGTACTTAACGATGCGTTTCAGCTCATTCCAATCATTCCGTGTTGGTTGAGTAACCTTTTGTGCCAACATTGAAACACTTGCAGAAATATCTGGTCTACTATTCACTGAAATATACAGCAGACATCCAATCAGTTTTTGGTATTTCACGTTGTCCATCATAATTTCCGACTCGTCGATCTGCTTGCCATAGCTTGGATCTATTGGAACATTTGATGGTTTGGAGTCCAATAAACCAAAGTCTTTTGCTATCTGCTCGATGTAATTCCGTTGACTTAAACGATAGTAACCTCTGCTGTCCTTATCAATTTCAAGGCCCAAGTAGTTCTTTATTTCACCCATATTCTTCATGTTAAACTTTGATGAAAGTATCTCCTCTGTTGAACGAATTAATTGTTTAGATTTGCTTGCCACAATTATATCATCCACGTAAATAAGTATGAAGCACCATGTACCTTTCTCCTTCTTGGAATAGAGACAAGGGTCATCCTTGCTTTGAAGAAACTGTCCACTGATCAACACCGCATGTATTGCCTCGTTCCATGATCTTGCTGCCTGCTTCAGTCCATAGATACTTTTCTTTAATAAGCAAACCAAATGCTCTTTTCCTTCGACTTCAAAACCGGGTGGCTGCTTCATATAAATGGTTTCTTTAAGGTCACTATTTAGAAACGCTGTCTTTGCATCCCAGTGTTGTACCACGTATCCTTCCTTGGCAGAGATTGATAAAAGTATCCTGAATGTCGTTAGCTTGACAACCGGTGCGAAAACCTGATCGTAATCGCTGCCATATTTTTGTGAGAAACCCTGGGCAACTAGGCGCGCCTTAAATACCGTTGCTGTGTTACTTGGACCATGTTTCAATTTAAACACCCATTTGCTACCAACAGCTGTTCGGTCCTTTGGCAAATCACACAACTCCCAAGTGCCATTATCCCTCAGTGATTCCATCTCATCTTTCATGGCATTGATCCAATTGTCCTTTCGATTGCTTGACATGACTTCCTTTAAATTCTTTGGCTCTAGCTCAGTATTCTGCACTACGCTCATTACGTCAATTAATTTGATTGGTGGAACCCCTTTATTCGATCGTTCCGATCGCCTTATATCCACACTCTGTGAATTCACATCCGCCTGACCCAGTTCCGCATCTACCTGCTCTTGATCAGACGCATCCAACCATTCATCAACGTCTTGTTCCGCATAATCTTCTAGAACACTGTTCGAATTAATTTTGAAGTCGGTTTCAAAATCTACCAATTCTGGCACGCATTGCTGTTTCTGATTATCCTCAACGGATGTTGTGATGGGCACTTTATTTTGCGGAAAATCGTTCGAATCTACGAACTGAACATCTCGACTTACTACAACTCGCTTTGACAATGGATTGTAGCACCGATACGCTTTCGATTGTTCGTCATAGCCAACAAAAATCATTTGCACAGCAGTTTTGTCTAGCTTTTGTCTCTTCTCTGCGGGTATGTGGACAAAGCATTTAGAACCAAATAATTTGAAATGTTTAATACCTGGCTTTGACCCATTCCATCCCTCATATGGTGTCATCGTTGTCGCTCTGGTTGGTAAACGATTCTGCATGTAATTAGCCGCTGCAACCGCTTCTGCCCAAAACATATACTGCAACCCCGCATCTAGCAACATACACCGAGCCATCTCAATCAATGTACGATTCTTTCGTTCTGCAACGCCGTTCTGCTCAGGTGTGTATGCTGCAGTGTATTGTACTTGAATACCCTCGCTCTTTAAATATGCCACAGTCTCATTGCCCGTATATTCTCCTCCTCGATCCGACCTAATCACCTTCGGTTTTCGTTGAAATTTAGTTTTCACCATTTCCACGTACTCCTTCAGCATACCTAAGACCTCTGATTTTTGCCTCAGTAGATAAATCACAGTATATCTGGTAAAGTCATCGATGAATGTTACAATATAACGCTTGCCGCTTGGTGAAACCGTTTGCATTGGTCCGCAAACATCTGTATGTACTAGATCAAGTGGGGCAACAGTTTTAGTAGTTGATTGTTTTGGAAAAGGCAAACGTGTTGTCTTTGCTTGCAAACATATGTCGCATCGACACTTAATACCGCAATCGATCAAGTCGACACCTTCAACCAGTCCGTTTGAGCACATTTCCTTCACAACGTTTGGATCACGATGGCCACAAACTCTATGCCAATAGTGGACACAATCTCCTTTATGCTCAAGTGCTGAATACGCCTTATTCGACTCCCGCAACTTATAAAGACTTGAATGCAAATCCGCAACTGCAATTTGTTTACCTTCTTGTTTGATTTCACACATATTACCTTTAAAGCCAACCGTAAAACCATCATCAATCAACATTCTTACTGATAACAAATTCCCTCCAATATCCGGAACATATAAAACGTCACTTAGATTCATCGTGGATTCTTCGTTTTTCTGATTAAGGAACTTTATTATTCCGCTTCCGCGTCCTCCAGTTGTTACCTCATTACCATTAGCAACATTTATTGTTTCGCGATAATTTGTATCAAGTTTCACAAAGAAACGCTTGTCACTTGAAATGTGACATGTGGCTCCAGAGTCAACAATCCAACCACCTATATCTTTTGCTATCATGAATAGGAACTCAGAACTGTTTTCAACTTTGTTTGCCTTATTCGATTGGTGTTCAGCAACTTTGTTTTTATTTTCCTTAGACTTCCACTTTTTATATTGAACGCAATCCTGCTTAAAGTGGCCTTTTTCTTTACAAAAGAAGCAGCTCTTTTCTCTTTTCGCGCTTATTTTCAACGCAGACTCTTTGCTAACCATACCCGCTTCATTTCGACGACTGTACTCTCCCAGCAATTTGGATTGCACTAAACCGAACGTTAAATCTCCTTCTGGACGTGTCTCAAGTGCAGTAATCAGCGTGTCGTAACTTCTTGGCAAACTACTAAGAAGCATAGCAACACTCCAATTTTCAGAAAGTTCCGCCTCGCCTATGTCTCTTAATTTTTCGAATAACTCGGTCATTTGATTAATGTGAGCCTGGACATCGCCACCTTCATCCAACTTTAAGCTGCAAATCCTGCGCATCAAATGCACCTTATAACTTAATGTGCTCTTTTCATGGTACGTTTGTAGTGCCAGCCACGCATCTCTCGCAGAAGTCGCCCGCCTGATATGAACAAGCTGTCCATCTTCCACCAACAGACCGATGAGTGCTTTTGCCTGGTTATTCCCCTTTTGCCATTCAACTTCAGCAGCAGCAGCAGCAGCAGCATTCCCCTCACCAGCATCTGGTTTCGGCTCATTAACAATTTGCCATAGCCCTTCTTTTATCAGCAGCAGTTCCAGCTTGAACTTCCATATTGAATAATTGTCATTATTCAATTTTACCACATTAAACTTTGTTCCTTCAGCCATTATGGGTACAGATTATTTATTTTTCCTTATGTTTAATTTTTCGCGAGTCCTGGGCCCATAACCTGTGGAAATAAAAGGCAATTCAATTAAACGTATAAACGTATATAATATGTTTTATTTCAATAAAGTTTTGTACACCACGAGGTGCTGCTGATATTAGAAGAAGAAAAGAAGAGAGTGCATTAAACGAATGAACTGTCAAAAGCAGATTATAGAGAAGTTATTTCGATAGGCTGCATACACAATGTAGATGAGCAACTTGCATGGTGTAAATGTATCTCCAACACTATTTTTATTTATTTATATTTTTAATTTTAATTCTTTAATAACGAGTATTCTTTAACGTTTTTTTTTCTTTTCAGGTAAGTTTTGTAATAATGCGTTATTGTGTCTGAATAGTGGTAAGCGATTTTTATTATTTACATTTCGAATTAGCACCATATCAACGCATACAATTGCAACGCGTGCTATATAATTTTCCCGATTATATCCAAATAAATTTGCTATCCATTTTAAGTTGGATGTTAAAATGAGCTTATGTCATAGGTACCTGTTATACCATTTCATCAAAAATTCGTTGGCTAGACCATCAAAGTTCCTTTGAATTTGAAATTCAACTTAGGATTTTAGAAATACAGTGGTAAGTTTTTTGGAGCACTAAGTTAGAGGCTGCGGGTTCAACCCTAAGAAAAAAAGTTGAATGATTCTCCCAACACCCAATCGCTTCAACCACTTGAGACTTGATAATAGCCAAGAGTTCAATAGTTTTTTTTTAAATTCTCAATTCAGGCATTCGAATATGAAAAATGTACATACTTACAATAAAAATTGAAGGTCCCTTCGGTTTGTTTCAAAAATAAGTTTTGCTACGGGAAGTCCGTTAAAAAATCACTGCCGAAGATAGATCTCCTGGTAGTGAAACATGTTCAATATCTCCATTTTCTGCCAAGTTGAATAGCCCACAAAAGATAGGTAATTCATCGCGTAATCTATCCTGCGGTAGAGGTGTCTATAGGTGAATCAATATGATCATGATAGTCTACTTTAGATTATCCTACGTAATGATTACAATGCCTGCTGTAGAAATTACAATCTATATCGACAGTTTTTATGAGCTGGGTAAAGAATTGTTTTCCAGTTAATGTAACTCCCGCTATTTAAATTATGCTTATTTTTACAACCGCGGGCTATTTTTACAGTCCAGGGTGGACCTGGGCCTCAACCAACAAGCGTCTCCTGCCAGCACGATCTTTGGCCAGCTGCCTCCAGTTTCGCACGCTAAGTTGGTTAAGGTCACAGTACACATATTAAAGGTAATATATTGCGCATCTGCAATGGCGGCCTATGTGACCATGGGCAATAAACGTATAGAAATAATGTGCGCGCGCATAAGTTTTAATGGCTGACAATGTGACCAAAATCGTATTTCTGTGGAAAAGTATGCCTTTTTGACAGATGCGCAGAACGAAACGAAAATGAGTGCTCGGAATACATTACCTTTAATATGCGTGTACTGTGGGTTAAGGTCCCCTTCCACTTGCGTGCGCCACCTGAGTCGCGGTCTTTTTCTACTGCGCCGTCCCTCGGGTAAGCATCTTCCGGATTGGATCATTCGCATCCATTAGCTTAACATGACCCAGCCACCTCGGTCGTTGGATCTTCACTTTTCTGGCTAAGTCCATGTCGCTGTACAGCCCGTATAGTTCGGCATTGTATCTCCTCCTCCATTCATCGTCTATGCAGACGGGACCGAAAATTACTCGAAGAATTTTCCTCTCGAAACAACCAAGGGTAACAAGCAAAACAAGAGTCCATGCCTCTGCACCATAGAGAAGCACTGGGATGATTAGGGTCTTAGAAAGGTTCAGTTTTAGAGATATGGCTTAGCGATTGGCAAAAGTTATTCTTCTTTAAATTTCAGCGCTGATGTCATTGCCTGAGTTAATAGCGGAGCCTAGGTAGACGAAGTCCTTAACCACCTCCAAGTTATAGTGACATTCTGTTCGCGACATAGGTGTTGGCGTTGGGTATCATTTCTTGATGACAGCATATGCTTTGTCTTGCCCTCATTGACCGCCATACCCATCATCGCCGCCTCTGTCTCAATACTCACGAACGCGCCAGTGACAGTCCCGCTGCGTTCTGCCGATTATGTCGATGTCGTCGGCGTAGGCGAGTAGGTGGACCGTGGACGGACTTTCGAAAGATAGTCGCTACGATGTTAGCGTTTGAGTTTTGCACTATTCTTTCAAGAACTATGTTAAAGAAGTCACATGACAGCGCATCGTCTTGTCTAAAACCTTTTTTGATATCGAAGGTCTCGGTGGGTCTTTACCGACCTTGATGGAGCAGCGTGCATTCTCCATTGTCATCCTGCACAAACGGACGAGTTTGGCAGGGATGCCAAAAGTAGACATTGCTCTGTATAGCTCGTCTCTATAAATGCTGTCATAGGCGGCCTTAAAATCGATTTGGACTTCCTGGGTTTCCTCCAAGATCTGTCGTAGTGTGAATATTTAGTCGATGGTAGACTTTCCTGGCCTGAAGCCACACTGATAGGGACCAATCAGGTTGTTGACGTGGGTCAGGCGTTATAAGATCTTGTAGGTGATGTTAACAAGACTTATACCTCTGTAGTTGGCATAGTTCAGAGTGTCTCCCTTCTTGAGGTTTGGGCAAACAATGCTGAGGTTCCATTCATCGGGCATACTTTCCTCCGACCATATTTTACAGAAGAGATTGTGCATGCAGCATGCTCCTAACTAAGTCATCGCCTGCCGCTTTGAATAGCTCGGCCGTTAGGCCATCTGCTCCAGCGGCTTTGTTGGACTTAAACTTAGATAGGGTAAGTAGGGATGTAGTTCGTCATCGTCGCTAAATAGTCTGCAGAAGTAGTCTGACAAACACCCGAGAGTATAACTGAAAAACTACTTATTCAGCCGTTCGGACTTGGCATAAGATCGCACAAACGAATGGTTGTGAGAAACCGGTCCTAGGCAGCGTTACCAGATTTAGCAGTTTCCTGCGATTTTAGCAGGATTTGATCATAAATTTCACATGCAGCAGATTTTTTAGCATTTTTGTAAATATCAGCAGTTTTTAGCAGTTTTTAAAAATATTCATAAAACATTTTGAACAAAAAAAAACACTTTTTGTCAACATTTAGCAACATTTCATACATTGGCTACCTCTTGATTGATAAAACAATTTCAAGACATGATTGAAGCTTTTTAAAATGCAGGCCTGTGTTGTGGACTAACAGAAATCAGCTCAAATTATATTCGGTGTATCCGTTTTCGAAAAAGAATAATTTAAATGCGATGACGCATTGATATAATATGACATGATAGAGTACGGGTTTTAAAAGGTAAATTTGCTAAGAACTAAAAACCGTAATAGATTTAGTATAATGAAAATGTTGCATTAATTTTGCAAGTATGTACCTACTGCAGGCGTTTCTGTAAGTGGAAGCTGTTACAACTTTATTCCAACAAATAAAATGTTGACTTTAATAAATTCGAATGTTCTTTATAAAGATTCAGAATAATTGCATTTTTATTAATTTTGTAAGCAATACATTTAAATGCAGAAAATATAATCTTTTACATGATGACTATATATATCGTTATCGTTATAACAATAAGGTTAATAACAAAAAATGTAGTTGAACTTCCATAAGTCCAACTCTCAAAATGACAGAAAATAAACTCGAGTTATAGAAACTTCGAGTAATGAAGGCCAAAAGTTGAAAAGTTTGACGTACACAAATACGAATTTTTTGTAAATGTAAAATAATTTACTAGAATTTACATTAAAAAGTAAAAAATTCAATTATTATTCGTGAAAAAATCGATCGCAGTTTTTTCAGCATTTTTTAGGATTTTGTTTAGCAGTTTTTGCAGTTTTCCGCCCCAGCTTTAGCATTTTTGGAAAAAATAATCTGGTAACGCTGGTCCTAGGATGATTTACCTATACGGACCTATGCTGCGTCAACTATAGATAGACTGTACAGCTCCATCACCCTTGCACTTTACATTATGAAGCACGAATACTCCTTTTCTTTACCTCAGCATAAGTCGTTGCTTAATTTTTGTAATGTGCTCCATTTAGCTACCTATTCCCACTTTTAATAACATCCATAAATTAAGTTTATTTTTGATAACATTAACAGCTCGTATAGTCGTATCCGAGAAAAGAGAAAACAAAAATACTCCCTCAAGTTTGTATTGTAAGTGTACGCGACTTCGGCAGCACCGAAACAGACATACACAAATTTTAAATTCCACCCTCGATGAAAACATTCCAAAGTAGTCTTCGATTCAGTTGTAGGCAGTTCGGTTCTATGCCCCCACAAAATCGGTTCCTCATTTGATTAGAACTAAACTCGCGCACATGTAAGTGATTACAGCTGATTTAGCTGCGCAGCAATTGTTTACATCACTATTTACATTACAACCGGTTTCAGTTTTAAACATGGCCCAGCCGCAGAAGGAAATTCCGCCCTTGAAACGGGCCGCTTTACAAGTGGTAGCCGGTGGATCAGCAGGATTTGTCGAAGTTTGCATCATGCAGCCTCTGGATGTTGTCAAAACGCGCATGCAGTTGCAAAACACGAAAACGCTCTCAGAGGTTAGTCCAAATAACTTTCACAAAACACAAGCCTCGTTTGAATCTTAAGCCAGATACTGACAATGACAAATGACGTAACATTACCAAGTGTCACTTATTCGTACCTAATTTTTATTTTTTTCTGCCTCTGGAGTTTCCATGCCCATGGTGTGATGTTTGGGTTTGAATTGTGTGCCTGCTTAATTTAGAATTCGTTTTCATTGCGTGTGCAGCGTCTAGTTAATGATTCGATCGACTCGACTCATGCCCCAATTGACCTTGATACTACATTATAATATTATTTTTAATTTTTATTTTATTCGGCTCGTAGAATCTTTGCAATCTGTTTCGAGTAAATTTTGTTTGATACAACAATGCTTTGGGCAGACGGTGCTTATCTTGAGGCCTGATTTAATTACACGCATATTATCTTATCGCACTTGTACATTGCTTTTCAGATATATAAGGAACAAATTGACACAAGCAATAAGTGTGTGGTTTGAAGAAATCAAAGATTTTGAAAGTGACAGTAGCGTCACAACAGTTCATACATAATTCGTAATTGAATTAAATTTGGTTACTGTCATTAATTGAATTTATTTAGGTAGATACATGAATACCGATTGACATTCTTTTAAATGGGTTTGAACTTTCCAATTCTTGATTGTTTGACTTTTGACTGATAGTACTGTTTGTGACTTGCTACTGATTGGTTGTCAAATAATGATATAGTTTGCCGTTGGCCAGCGAAAGTTATGACCCTGAACACCCAGCTTATCGCTTTCTGGTTTGTTGGCGAACTTTTGATTTGAAATAAAGTCGTAATCTTGAATTTTGTTTTATTTGAACATTTCTCTTTGTACTATGATCAGATATATTGATCGGATTAAAGAATAACGCGAATAGGGTATAAACCAAAATTTTAACTTGGTTTGGTAATACCGATACCGTGTTCTTTAGTCGTCAACGACTTTCGGATATCTTTGCAGTCGTTGCCTGGAAGTAGCCGCATGACGCATGAGGAGGTTTTTATGCTTTAATTGCATATTTGAATTTTTCTACTTTTAATAAAGTATACATTTTATGGTGAGCTTTTCTTTTTGTGTAAAATATATTTTCAAGGTACAACTTCATTTGAAAACGTATAAAGGTACCTACGTTTTTTTTGACAAATATGAAAAATATAAATTTTTACTTACATTTTTCTGTTGCTTGACCTATTGGGGCAGGTTCAAACCAAACAGTCGGGGCACATTTGAACAAGGGGTCTGTAAGTGGCATTGAACTAAAAACTAAGCTACCACCACCAATTAACGCTCCACCACCAGTTGCGGTGGTGATGTTTGTCCTTAATTTTTCAAAATTTCTGTTCGGTTAATAAAATAACTCATTTTTGTTAGTTTGAAAGTTTCTTCAGTCATGATTTTATGATACCTCAAAGCAAAAAGGTATCTCCCCTACTGACTAGTAGTTGTAAAATCACCGATCCCTGTCTATGATAATAGCAATAGGAATCCTGTTTGGCCACTGTATTTTTAGGGACATGACAAAAGACCAGAGTATATCCATTAATGAGTAGGGACACTCTCCACGTGTTTCTTATCAGTTTACAATTTGCAGTACACATACACGAGAAATAGACAGCACTAAAAGTGCTCTAGTAAAAGAGGGATGGAAGAGTAGTCGAACTATTTCAAAATGTGGTACAGGGTGTGACGTAAAAAAAAGCAAAATCAATTTGTAATATTTCTTATTGAACATTTTATATCTAATATATATTCACATGTGTGCTACACTTAAATATTTTTGTTTGTTGGTACATTTTTTGTTATTTTTATTGAACTGTTTTAGAATAAAGTAAACCCGTACTCGGACGTAAAATTTGATAAGAAATTCCTTATTTTGATTTTTGCAACAGTTGTAATGAAATTCATTTTTCAAAAGTTAAAAATATTCCCCTCAAAATTATTTAGGTAGTACATATTTGGAAAACAATAAATAAATTTTGTTCAAGATTCTCTAACGAGTCTAAAAATTCTTGATTGGGCCGTGTCAATTTCGCATCTTCATATTCTTTAAAATCTGTAAAAAGGGAGGAAACGTTAAGTTGCGGACTCAATTTTAACTCACACTTGTGGTTTAGGCGGTATTTTTTTTAAATATAACCTGCGAAATAGTAGAATGCATTATCAATACCAAAGTCCACAGTTTTATAGTCAGGTTCAGTTTTGAAAGCGTAAACCAAATTGTCCTTATTTTGTTTTTGTGGTTCCATCTGCACTTCAATGTCTGGAAGTTACAGGTTAGCAGTTGGCTCACAGTTTCCACGTGTAATATCTTCCATATACTTTGCCGAAAAAGATCTTTTAAATGAACAGATGAATTGAAATGGAGTCAGCAACTTTTTATTTCCCCCTCGGTTACGTAAAACAGCAAAAGTGTTTTCCAAGCAATCTTGATTAAGATTTCTTGTTAAAAGAAACTTAATACCGTCTTCTTTTATTTCTGTAAAAATGCCAATTAAGGCATTTATATTCTGTTGCCATCCTTTTATAAAACGCATTTTTTTAGTTACATTTCTAGAATTTTCATGAAAAGTCATATTTTCAAAAAATAAATTCATTTCATGCAAAAAAGCAATTTGTTCCGCTTAATTAAAATTAAGAAATACAACACAGATTTATATTCATTCTTCCCCGATCTATAACTTATATTGCTTACCTCTCACTATTATCCTGTATTTTGAAATATTTAACTCCAAAATTTTCTTTCTGCTCTCGCCCACACGCCAAACATTTAACATAATGTTTTCCCATTATTTTATTTAAAGTTCTTAAACTATGCAAACTTGCACTTCAACTTTTAATTTTAACTATTTTTAATTGTTTGCCACACGCACTGAACACCCTTTACTTCGTCAATTGATGGTAATGAACGACTGATAACAATCCAACTCCAGCTCGCCTTTAAAAATACGTGCGAAAAAAATGTAAACAATCCCCTCTACAACCAACCTAAGTAATTAGTATGACCATCTGCTGTGAATTATATTACCTAAAAAGTGCTGGCAATAAAACTTAAAATCGTAAAATATGGTAATTAACGAAGTCGTAACAAGGCAAAAGGGTTGAATTTCGTGATAGAGAATGAAACATTTCTTTTTCATGTCCATAACAAAGACCATTTAATCAATAACCAATGGGAAAAACTACAAAATTTGTTTTTTTATTAGCAATTCTACGAAAGCAAAGCTGGTTACCTGATCAACCTGAATGGTTGAGAGAAAATACTAATATACTGACATCACTTCAGCTCGCCTTTAAAAATGCTTTATGAAAAAACCCACAATCGTTTGTCGTACGCAGCAAGCCCCATGTAGTGGTACAGGCAAAATGTGTTGCGTACCCTTTTTTTCTCAAGCAGTCGTTGTATGCAGGTAAAAAGTATTCTTTCGACCTGCTTCCACTTATTGTACGATTTTTTCTGCATTTTGCTTTGTGGTAGTAGGAAATGCATATGTGGAGAGAGTGTCCCTACTCATTAATGGATATACTCTGCAAAAGACTACATATACGACTTTCGGAGACGGATCAGCTTAGATTAGATAGGCGTCACACACACGCTCTGCGAATGTCATAGCCCGCACCCGAAACAAATTTCTGGGAAACTACTTCTTTAATAAAGCATAGAAAATGAAGGAGCAATGCTGAGTTTTCCTGTAGGAAATGTCAATTTTGAGACAAGCTGCCGAAATGAGATTCCTCCGTTGTATTGCTGGTGTTACCCGTAGAGATCGCATTAAACACCAGAATACGTGAGGAACTCAATATGGAGCAGCTACTTCTCCGGACGAAGCGGTCCATGCTTCGGTGGTTTGGTCATGTTAAACGCATGTCCCCAACCAGGATCCAACGACGTGCTATCCTTACCATCGGGCAGGCGTCCTAGGTAGACCAAGGATAAGATGGTTAGATCAAGTCCATAATCTCTCCTATACGCGTATGGGGATGGGGATTGCCCCTTGATGATTTAGAGTCGATGGCGGAGAATCGAGAGCTATGGAGGGTCCACTTCAGCAACCTACACCCGCGAACCACTAGACAAGCGGACCATTGAAAATGAATGAATGAGTGAATGAATGTTTCCCATTTAGCAGTCTTTACCATGTTTCATGTTAAATTACAGGACTTTGAAATACCTACTGACAATGAGATCAGGAGATTAAGGCGGGTAAACCCTCTTGATCTATAAGAGTTAGCTAAGACCAAGACAGTAAAGGACCATTCACATGGGAGCGAACGAACGAATTGATGAATTGCGAACAAACCACTTTTTATGCATTTATAAACAGAAAATTTCACATTTTACTACTCCAAGATGAGGATAATTAATTATTCCATCAGAATTTATTAAGAAAACAAGTTTATTAACAGTTTCAATAACGAACTTTCGAAATCCAAATTTTTTTAACGAAAACACCCTGGCGCGAATTGTCAGTTTAAATCGCGTTCCACAAAGTAGCGAACAAAAAATTCGTTCGAACTTAACCTTATTCCAAGAGGAGGATATCTTGGAATAATAAAATGTGGAATTTTCTGTTTATAAATGCATAAAAAGTGGTTTATTCGCATTTCATCAATTCGTTCGTTCGCTCCCATGTGAATGGTCCTTAAGTCATATTTTCAATCAAAAAATTATAAAAATGCGAGAAACGGCGGATTTATCCTCTCAATTTTTTAAAATGAATCAAAAATAAATTGCCTATTAGTCGAACGAAAGTCAGTCCCCTCGGGAGTTTTTTTAGATCGGTTTAAAATCCAAACACAAAAACTAAAAAATAAGGAGACATACCCACCCCTAACTAAAGTGGTTGAAACTTGTTTGAAATGACTCAACTCTAAAATTTCTCTGGAAAAACGCTGGTTAGGTCTGTTCCTTTAGGTACTTTTTAATCTTACGAATTTGTACGTATTTTTACCCAATGCCGTTGCTTAAGTTGAAAAATTCGTAAAATAGCTAGAGCGGCTTCGAGAGAGTAAGATATTACCCCTTTACTGAGAATCTTACTAGTCTTTACACAACGAATTTCTTTAAGTACCTAATAAAAGAATTGAAAAAAACTGTCAGTCGGCTGAAAATTGACAGATGATTTGAAATGTGCTGTTCTATTTGAATTTGGCATGCTCGTGTAACGACTATTTGCATTTGTGTTTTGATTTCCTGCGATATGAGGAACAAAATTGGTATATCTACAAATGGTATCAAAGGCGGGAAAATAATTGTAGATTTTTTCTCTTCTCGAATGCTTGTAGTTCAGTTAGTACAAACTCTTCCACAAATGTACTTGAATTCATGATCACATGCAATTTATGAAAAATAAAATGCATCTGTCATTTTTCATAGATTACTGCAAAAGCGTTCCCTAATGTTTTCGTCAGTTTTTCTCTTTGAGAGAGAATTCATCCTCACCACTGCCATTTTGACAGTCTTTTCAATTTTTACTACAAAAGTAAAGGAACAGACCGTTTATCATTCAGACGTGTTAACTCTCTATTACACTACATTTTTAAAGTGACAGATCTCAATCTGCATTTTCGTTTCCGACATGAAACCAAACTTTGTGGGTTTTGGAAGTCATTGCCATTTTTGTACATAGAACACAGTGCCATCCATTATAGAAACATTGCAACTGCACAAAGTAACGATTTATTCAAATTATTTCGAACTTTCTATAACACACTCAGTAGGTAGGTACTCAAACGAAATCGTACGAATTATGGTGGATTTACATTACCACGCCACGCAATTTTGCATGACACTTGAGAGAAAGATCCGTTTTTCCACAGCCAAGGCTAATGATGTGTAAGAGTGTGACCACGATCCTAACAGTTGAATTTAGGCCGCCATAACTTTTTTATGGAGATTTGTGGTCTCACTCTATCATTCAGACGTTCAGACATACAGATTATTAGCCTTGACTATAGCAAACGGATCTCTCTTTCTGAAGTCATGCAAAATTGCGTGGCGTGGTAATGTAAATCCAGCATTACTCGATGATATCTGAGTGTTTTCGCTTCTCTCCACCGTAAACCAAAGGAGCTAGTGCTTATGTTTGCTTCAACGAAAAATTGGCTACTAGCAGTCCCATGTATCGTATCTCAATGTTTTTATGTTTTCGAAATGAGTGCAACATAAAGAAACACGAACACGATTATTATTTCATACGACATGTCACTCTAACATGTGACCCTCGCATGTTTTAACCCATACCCGAACACGGGTCGGTCAAAAATTAGGTCTTAGGTTTGGATTTTCATTAGGTATAGGTTTTAAACCTGTAAATATGTAGCTACAAGTCGGCATTTTCAAAAGTTCCATATGAACTCCCTTAAATTTAGCTAGTTTCGATTCGATTTTAAAAAGAACGGGCGGCATTTCTAATTTGAGGTTATTCGCTAGTTTGTGAAACTCGGCTTATTGATGTGGATTAGGAACTTTGACAATTCGCGGCAAGGGTGTCTTCGTTCGCGGCGAAACGTTTGGAAAACGAAATTTCGTTATTTAAACTCTATATAAACTTGTTTTCTTAATACAGCTGATGGCTAAAATTCGCAAACTATCGCGACCTAGAAGAGTGTTCATATAAATGGACTGTCAAAACTTACGAATATTCGTTTGTTTGTAGATAGTTGGTCGCTTTCATGTGAATGGTCCTTTAGGTATGTATTGGCCCAGGAGTGTTCCTCCCATACAAAAAACATCTTTTATGTGGTGAAATTCGATGACGTTAGATATAACTCTATAACCGCTGGGACGATTTTCATGATTTCTATACAGTTGGCAAGTTCCTGAAATAAGTCTGCATTTCTATGAAAGTCACCCTCCCATGGCTCGAACCCTCGCTACGCCCCTGAGTTTTACAAACGTAAAATGTGTTGGTGTAAGATGTGCGGATGTAAGTCTGGGTGAGCAATCGAGAACTAAAGTGCCCTAAATTTGGGTAAAGATTCTGTAAGAATCGTTTTCGCTTGTATGAACGTTCAAAAACGAAAGGAATTTTCGTTTGCAGAAAAGGAAAAAAACGGCAGCGGCATGTAACTACAAAAATGAAAGACATTTTCGTTTCGCGCCAAAGGAAAACAAAGACGTTTTCATTGTCATTTAATTTTCTTTGATTATTTAAACAGGTAAATGTCATTTGCGGCTTTTATGTCCAAACATTCCTAACAATTAATGTGTCAAAAGAAAGAAACACTCCTACAGAATTAATTAAAAAAAAGTCTTACAATTAAAAGCTAAATCCATATTGCTTTGGGAATACAACTTGATAATGATTTATTAATATAGCAACAGAAATGCAAAATGCGCAAAAGGATAAATTTAGGTACCTACTGCTGTCAAAAACAAAAGTTTCTTTAAATGTGACAATGCCCCTTAAATTATGCAATGTCAACTACACTGCTTAAACGTTTGCGAAAAGAAGAGAAAAACGAAAGAAGTTACCTACCTACATGAAGTCAATTTTCGCTTTCGCATAATTTTTGTCGTTTTTTTGAAAAGCGAAAGGGGTCTTCGTTTCGTTTTCTACAGAATCCCACCGCTGAAAAAGTGTTTTTTCTTTGCCAGTGGAAAATGTCATAAGTGAAACTAAATTGATACCATTTCCCCTTCCCACTGCTCTTGTCTTTTTCTTCTAATTTTTAATATAAATACGTAATATGAATGTGACTCTTTTCGGTGGTCGTCTCTGTTACGTGACGTAATTTGTAAGCAAATGCGGAGCTAAAATTCAATTGCTTCAAATGTTTATATTCGAATAAAGTAAATATGTAAATCTCTTAATTTTGACACATTATTTGTTAAGATTGATTGCGTGTGAGGCGAATTTTTTCTCATTCGTTGGTTACAATTCTTAGACTTATTTCGATCTACGCAAAATAGGTACATAGTTATGAGCCGCACTGCCATACCGGAGACAAATAGTGCTTGTATTCGGGTCTATAGACCTTTAGTATTGACAGTAGAAGTAGAATCGTTTTCCCGCATCGATTGACGTTTAGACAAACGCTTAGAGTTGCGCACTAGCCGCAGTGCCACCGAATAATATTTAACAAGAAAAGAGTCTTTGACATACAAACCAAAACATATATGTACAACATAACAAAAACTTGACAAAACCCGGCTTGACAAATAAGGCTTAAATTATACACATAGGTACATATTTATTTCCTTTGAAATGCTGAGCTTATTTTTAGAACCAATACAAAGGCGTCTTTGATTGCTTTGGCAAAATGTACAGAAAGGAAGGCCTATTGTCTTTCTGGAAAGGTATCCTGCCACCGGTTATAGCCGAAACACCCAAAAGAGCCATCAAATTTGTTTGCTTCGAACAAGTCAAGCCGCTGTTTTTGTTTGGATCACCTACTCCAACACCATTGGTAAGTATATGCCCACGCACCTATCCCACTGTAAAGCAATCACTTATTTTCTTATTATCGTTGTAGACCTTCTCATTGGCCGGTCTAACAGCTGGCCTAATCGAAGCCATTGCCGTGAATCCCTTCGAAGTGGTGAAAGTAGCCCAACAGGCCGATCACTCCCGCATGAAAGAAGCCCCTGGCACATGGGCTGTAACCAAGGAAATCATTCGAAAAGACGGTCTAGGTTTTCGTGGTCTTAACAAAGGAGTCACTGCCACCATGGGTCGTAATGGCACCTTCAATATGATTTACTTTGGATTCTATCACAGTGTAAGAAATTACGTTCCCGCCTATGAAGATCAAACCAAGGAGTTCCTAAGAAAAGTGGCAATCGGCTTCACTTCCGGCACCATTGCCTGCTTCGTTAATATCCCCTTCGATGTGGCAAAGAGCCGAATTCAAGGCCCACAGCCACAGCCCGGCGTAATTAAATACAAGTCCACATTTGGATCTATTGCAACCGTATACCGAGAGGAGGGATTCAGGGCGTTGTATAAGGGTATTGTGCCAAAGATTATGCGATTGGGTCCGGGTGGAGCGATCATGTTGTTGGTCTTTGAGTATGCTTATGAGTTTCTTCAAGAAAAATGTGCATAGTAACTGTAATAAACTTTAATTGATGGACATTGCTTAATTTAGCATTCAAATGAACTTACATAAAAGCGGTTCTTATCTAATGATCACACTGGCGAGTTAGTCACAGAATCCAAGGCAAAAGGTAACAAGAAATTGAAAGTAAATTGCGGGCGTTTTTTTTTTTTGGTCTGCTTGTGAGTATTTGTTTTGGGGTTTTAGCTGATGGACGGACTTTATTTTGGAATTCGATCGACCTGACAGACGTAGAGAAATCTTTGGTCACTCATATGTTGTCAAAAATAATGAAACGTGAACAAAGAAAGCCCCTGAAGGGCTTCAAAGTGAATTCAGAAATGATCGGACTATACTCATACTTGTGTGTAAGCTTGCAGATACATTTAAACGTGCCTACAAAATTTAATAAAAAGCTGAGTAAATAAAGATACATGTCTCAGGGCGTACTTTAGACGGAGGTTGCCAAGCCTGGATAATAAAATAGGTCAAGAAGCTCGTAAAACTACTAAAATTAGCATACAGCAAATGAATATAACCACTCAATCGGGTCTAGAAAGAGATATCTTGCCCTACCGTTGACCACTACTCCATAAAACCAGGTTATATTATATTTGTGGAGACTGAATTGGATTCTGCTCTCAAAATGTTAACTTAAGCACTGTCGCAGATTTTGGGGTCTACCTTTTCCACCTTAATCATTTAAATATGTCAGTGGCTAGGGCTATGGGTATATCTTGATAAGTGCATCAACCATTCTCTTTCGCAGGAAAGTGACCTATCCCGATGGGCATGACATTCATGGGAATGATCATGTAGCCACGCTGAATGCTACCGACATTTTTTCAAATATCTAATAAACACGTTACCTGTATTGAATGCATTGAACAAGGCAGTTGCACAACTTTCCTAAACCGAGATTAACACAGTTTGCAGTTGAATTGTTTCCATAATTGTGCAAATTGGAAAGACTCCGGAAAACGTGTTTTTCGTAGGTACCTAAGCTAGTTCACTTCTTCTAAAGGGTGTTCCATAATTCACCCAAAATTTAAACTTTGCGCCATTTAATAGTAGGTACAGTGATGCCAACGGAAAAAAAGATAACAATGTGACAGCTGACAGTTCGGGGTTAGTAAAAATGGAGCTCTATAGAAGAACGCATTTTCATTGTTGAGCAATATTTTAAAATGAATGAAGGTTTGTTCGAACCAAATCATCTTCAGTAATGAAGCTCGTTTTCATCTTGATGGCTTTGTTAATCGTCAAAATTGTCGCATTTGGGGTTCAGAAAACTCACGAGTAATTGTTGAGAAACAAATGCATCAACAACGCGTGACTGTTTGAGGCATTATCGGACCATTTTTCTTCCAAAATGCGGCTGGTCAGGCAGCAACAAATAATGGTGTTCGTTATCGTGACATGATAACCCAGTTTTTAGTGCCTAAATTACAAGATATGGATGTGATCAACATGTGGTTTTAACAAGACTGTGCCACATGCCATACAGCCAGAGAAACAATTCAATTACTCCATGAGTCCATTTCGTGTGGGGTGGCGATGTGGGGAAAAGTAAAAAGCGCGTAGGCTGGCTCGAAAACTGTGCCCAAAATGTCGAGAGTTAGAGACCCTTGGATATCCCAAGACACCTGGAACAAAATCGAGTATCGTAGCGTTGAAAATTAAAGCAAACGCCGAAACCAACGTCCAACGTAAAGTGGCTCTACGCATATCGAGTACCGAGTAGCTCATAAGACAGTTCAGAGCTGTGTAAGGCGCGACGGGAGAAAAAGGATGGACGAACTTTCGGAAAATGCGGAAAGTGCTGCAAGAAGAGGAGATACAAAAGAGCTGTACAAAATCGCCAAGGATATTATTGGCCGTAAAAGCAACACCATCCATCCTGTTTTGGATGTGGACGGCACACTATTGGTAACAGTCGAAGATCAACTGCGAAGATGGAGGGACCATTTTTGTGCCCTGCTAAATGAGGATTCAGATGAGCGAGTCCAACAATGAGCTCCCAACAGCTAGATGCGGCGATCTTACAGAGGAATTGACACCGGACCCCCAACAGCTGCAGAAATCAAAATTGCGATCAACCTCTTAAAAGTCAACAAAGCAGCTGGACTTGATGGCATACCAGCCGAGTTCCTGAAACGGATCTACATAGATGTTAATATCAGAATAAGTAAAGCCCGCAGCGCCTTTGGAATGTTGTCTTCAGTATGGAACTCCAGTCAAATATCCGTACGGATCAAGTTTAGGCTCTTCGAATCCAATGTCAAATCCGTACTGCACTGCTGTATGCCTGTGAAACCTGAAAAGTTTCTAAGATCCGTTGGCCGCAAATTATATCGAACCAAGAATTGTGGCGCATAACGGGTCAAAAGATTTTGAATGTCGAAATTAGGCAGCGGAAGTGGCGCTGGATTGGCCACACATTGAGGAAACCAAACGGCAACATCGCGAAGCAGTCCTTCGAATGGAATCCTCAAGGTGACAGTATTCTGCCGTTTAAGCCTTAGATCACAGTGACATTCCAATTTCAAAGCTGCCTATTGTCAAAAACACAAATATTCAATGTTTTTTTTGCGTGTTCTTTGAAAGAAAAGACAAAGAACGATTTTCGAACAATCGTATGAAGCTAAGTACTGTACAATACTAAATTCTTTTTAATAAATTTACGGACAAGTTGAACTTCAATATTAAACTCAAGTTCAGGTTCAGTTGAACTTTGGTTTAAACTGCGACTGTGAAACTGACGATAATGTTGGATTTACATTACCACGCCACGCAATTTTGCAGCACATCCCCTTGTCTAAATCCTTTTTTGAAACCGAAGGTCTCGGTGAGTTCTTTTCCGACCTTGATGGAGCAGCGTGCGTTCTCCATTGTCATCCTGCACAAACGGACGAGTTTGGCAGGATGCCAAAACTAGACATTGCTCTGTATAGCTCGTCTCTATAAATGCTGTCATAGGCGGCCCTAAAATCGATGAAAAGGTGGTGGGCATCGATTTAGACTTCCTCGGTTTCCTCCTTAGTGTGAATATTTGGTCGATTGTGGACTTTCGTATCCTGAAACGACACTGAAAGGGACCAATCAGGTTGTTTACGAAAGGTCAGGCGTCAGTTCTTGTAGGTGATGTTAAGAAGACTAATACCTATGTAGTTGGCCCAGTTCAGAGGGTCTGCTTTCCTGAGGATCGGGCAAGCAATGCTGAGGTTCCATACGTCGGGCATACTTTCTTCCGACCATATTTTACAGATGAGTTCGTGCATGCGGCTA
This sequence comes from Cheilosia soror, assembly GCA_949372485.1. NCBI lineage: Eukaryota > Metazoa > Arthropoda > Insecta > Diptera > Syrphidae > Cheilosia > Cheilosia soror. The sequence goes on along the minus strand of OX443561.1, from coordinate 70,419,292 downwards.
ACCAAGTCATCACCTGCCAGTTTAAATAGCTCGACGGTTAGGCCATCTGCCCCAGCGGCTTTGTTGGACTTAAGCTTAGATATGGCTATCTTCACTTCGTCCAGGTCGGGTGGACGAAATTGTTGGTCTTCATCCTCCACGTTGAGTGGTTCATTCTGTTTTGCCTAACAGCTGGATTTAGTTCGTCATCGTCGTTAAACAGCCTGCATGAAGTAGTTCTTCCATATCCTCAGCATCGACTGCGATTCTACTATGACGTTCCCTTGTTCGTCCTTGCAGACTTCGGTTCGGGCCCTGTAGCCTTGGCAAGATCTTTTTACCCTTCGGTATAAAACTTCCGAACCTCAATTCTGTTGTAGCATATCTCTATTTCCCCGATCGCGCGCTTCTCGTGCTCTTTATTTTTTCGCCTGAGAAGCCGGTACCTATTCGTCTCTTCTTTTCTGCTCGTAGAGCTCACGACAAACTAATATTTTTACCTACCTTTGCGTGTTTCTGATAGCTATAACTGCCCCCGAAATTAATCTCGTGCAGCATTTGTTCAGACATCAGACTACTCTGCTCAGTCAATGTATATGATTATGAGCTAATCCATAGAGTGTTCGCTGCTGCTGATGTATTTTTTAGCTTTAAATACTGAACGCACTAACAACTGAAGCACTGCTATCACAATGTGTGTCTATGCTAAAAATAAGAATCTTTACAACTTGGGCTCTGTTGAACTGAAAAGAAAAAACCTCTTAGAGCAGAGCCCTACAACGAAGAGTTAGGTCCAAATGACAGCTAAATTCATGTAGAAACTAAAAAGTAAAGCACATCTGTAAAAGAGATTGGCTTCGCAAAATATATTCAGTTATCACTTATCAGGCAGGGCGTCGAAATAGGCAGCTATAACTAATAAGACTATTCAGATAAGGTTCCACCGTAAATGAGGGCCACTCACTTTGTGACGGTTTGAGAGACTGTCGGTCCCGAGGAATTTTCAACGGACCTTACGAGCGAGACGGTCTTGGTAGGCTCAAACCTGTAAGTTTTGTATGCATAATTCCCCCTATATTCAGATAAATGAAACGCCGTGAAGGTAATTATAACCTAAGAACGAGCTTATTACCTCTAAAACTACATTCTTCACTTAATTTCAAATAAGTATTAAAATAAATAAATCATTTTGCTCCCACTCTTCCTACAACCCGATTTTGTACCCCAACATCTCCGCCTTGTTGAACTTCATCGATTGACTATCGCTTTCACAACATTCCATATCATTGTTGCATCAAAATCCCTCCTCGTATAGGTACTTTCAACATACATTCAGAAACTATATCTCAAATATCATCAAAATTCACCTGACACCGCACAGCAAATGTTGAGAAGTGATAGTGGAAAGTATATCCCCCAAAGCCACACACTGTATACACTACACACATTACATTGGCTTAAAGCGCCATTCATTCGGAACGCTTTAGTTACACCCGACCACGATCTATATACTTACTATACGTAATCTGGACCACAAGGCGCACAATCCCCCAATAAGCTGTGCAGCAAGACTAACTCACAGAAAACTTGTTTGCAAATTTGTGGCTGCCAACAAAGACTGAAAAGTGTAACAGTTCAATCGCTGATTCCTTGCGGAGTGTTAACCTAGTCGGGTAGTTCGCAAAAGAATCCGACGCGTAAAGCAGTGCACCTGGAATAGATTTTAAGTGAAATGATTTGGCTAAAATATGGTTTCATCGCCTTACTACTGGTGGCATGGTGTGGCAGCTCGCCGATTGGTTTCGACTCGGACAGCAATCAAGGAGATCGCGAAAAACGCACCTTGTTGTTGGGTGTGCTCTTCAAGAAACTGATACTGCAGCAGGCATTGGCTAGAAATTTCATGCCGAATGGCACAGCTCCGCAAGGGATGATGGGACCTTCGCCACCGCAAGGAGCACCGCCACAAGAAGGTGAACCCCCTCAACAGGAAACACAGCCACAAGAGGGTGCAGCGCCGCCTCAACAAGGACCAACGGCACCGCAACAAGGGTCACCACCACCAGAAGGACCTCCACCACCAGAAGGATCACCAACACCAGAAGGACCACCGCCATCACCAGAAGGACCTCCGCCACCACCAGAAGGACCACCGTCATCACCGGAAGGACCACCGCCACCGCAACAAGGACCACCTCCACAACAAGTACCACCGCCGCAACAAGGACCACCGCCACCGCCACAGGGAATACCTTCCTTCGGATTTGGGCCTTCTGCATTACAAGGATCAGTGTTTCCACCAAATTTCCCATTTGGCGTGCAAGGCTTCCGTCAGCTGCCATTTGGACCTGCACCTCAAATAGGGGCACAGGCTGGACCACAGAGCGGACCAAGTTTACCAACAAATTTCCCATTTGGCATACAAAACGGATTTTTCCAACAATTTCCGCAGCAACAAGGATTTCCTCAAATAGGTGCTGCAGCCAATCCCCAGTTCAGATCTTCTCTACGACCAACAGGCCCCGGAAGCGACACAGCGCAATTACAAAATCCACCCTCAGCAGCAGGTGCTCCACCAACGCTCCCATCAGGGGATGGATCTCAAGATATCTCCTTTGGGCCCGGGCCATCCGCGCCACCCCCAGCACCGTCAAGTCCAGGAGCTGACGGCGCACAAGGACCATCAGCGACACAAGAGAATGGATCACCAACACCACCACAGTCGGGTCCCGGAGGTGATATTTCCCAATTCGGTCCAGGACCCTCTGGACCACCTCCAGCACAGCCAGAAGCAGATGGATCTCAAGGTCCACCACCAAACTTCTCATTTGGACCTGGACCAACTGGTACATCACCATCAGGGCAGGGAGGAAATGGATTGCCGCCAAACTTCTCATTTGATCCATCCGGACCACCACAAAATGGGCCACCCGGACCAGATGGCCTTCCATCAAATTTCCCACTTGGCCCATTGGACAACAACTTGCAGCAACAATTCGAGCAACAGCCACAGCAACCATCTGTCGACCAAAGTCAACAACCTCCACCAAATGGCTTTGCCAACTTCCAGCCACCACAGAATGGCCAATTCGATCCAAGCCATTTTGCTGGTAGCGACAACAATGTCTTTGATTTTCCTCAACAGGGCGGTAAGCTTTTACTTTACAACTGCGTATGGAACACGGGTAATATTATTGGTAGCTTGCGCAGTGCATAATTTAATAAAAACGAGTGCAGCCGACATGTGATTAGATACATTGCAATTAAACTGCAACTGGTTTAAGCGCTCATGTCATGTCTAAGTAAATCACTTGCGTTGGATAATTTACGACATTTAATAGTTTTCTAACAACCATTAAAGTGCCTGTAAATTTGGCGATTTTTTTTTATTGCGGATACTAAACTTTTTAATTGATACTTTTAGTGAATGGTAGAAGGGAAAGCTAAACATTTTTAAACTTATTATATTTTTAGAAGCTCCGACAAATGGCAACGATGGGCAGCAACAACAGCCGTCAGGGGGACCACAAAATGGATTTTTCTCATCAAATGGAGAACAACAGTTCAGTGCGTCCAATGATCCACGGTCGAATTTTGCGTTTGGCGGACAACAGTTTGGCTTCACATCGCCATTCCAAGATGCAAACAACTTCCAGGGAAATTTCCAGCAGAACTTTTTTAATTAAGTCTCGTCCCTTTATGTAACTAGTTACAGCTATTGTATATTACTTTTTTTTTACCTTTTTTAATAAATAATAAAAGATACAAGAAGTTTTATTGTCAAATAATAATAAATAACGGATTCAAATGAGTCTCCATATAGGGTATAGGTTAGGTTAGGTTTGAAGGGATGTCCACGGCTGTTGTGCTGTTAGGTTATAGCCCCTGTGCACAATTGCGTCTTTTTAACGCGCGGTACGTTGTTGTTATTGTTTGTTATTGAGCAGTCCGTACATGCGTGACTTTGCCGCTAATTAAAATTCAAAAAAAAGATGTCAAATTGTCAAACATTGAAGAATTTGATATAGCATCATTTAACAATGAGATAAAAAGGTTTGCAGAACCATGGAGTGTTGGGCTGAATTCCAAAATTCAGTACTTCTACATTACTGCTTAATCAAGCGTTCCAATGCATAGCTATCAATGTAACAAATTTTTCAAACATTGGCTCTCATGACTGTCGAAAAATAGCGCCACACCCCTTTATATAACTACCTAAGATTATCTGTCAATTTGAGCTCAATCGTTTCGGTGGTTTTCGAAATATACGATTTTGAATGTTTTTTTGTATGGGCAGTGCCACGCCCCTTTGTCTAATTTTGACCAATCTCAGAGGAGCACTCCAGGGACAATAATTAAGATTATCTATAAGTTTAAGTTCAATCGATTGGGTAGTTTTGGAGATATACGATTTTAAATGTACTTTTGTATGGGAGGTGCCACGCCCCTTTGTGCGATTTCGATTAATCTTCACAGAAATAATCCAGGGCCAATACCTATATTTTTATATTTTTTATATTATATTTTTTTTCTATGGGCGGTGCCACACCTCTTTGTCCAATTTTGACCAATCTGCACAGGAATACTCCTGGGAGAATACCTACGATTGTACGTAAATTTGAACTCAATCGATTCGGTTGTTTTCGAAATATAATATTTTGAATGTACTTTTTGTATGGGAGGTGCCACGCCCCTTTGTCCAATTTTGACCAATCTTCACGGGAATACTCCTGGGCCGATACCTATAAGATTGTATGTAAATTTGAACTCAATCAGTGGTTTTTGAGATATAAGATTTTGAATGTAACACACATGTAATTATAATTTGTATTTAATAAAAATGTATGGCAAGTTAAAAATTTCCCCTTTTTTTAACGGGGCACCCTGTGCCATTTTCCGAAAAAATACTCCTCCTCTTTTTTCTCTCTCTCACTACCCACTTTATATATCCGTCTATTTCTCATGTCTGTGTGACACAGTAATACTTGCTGATAAGGAAATTGTCGAGAGTGTCCCTACTCATTATAATGGAAAATACTCTGTATCGTACTGCCAAACAGACACCTTACCACAAACAAGTAAGAATAGACCGCCGACTTCCCGTACACCTACCCGATTCCCCCCGGAAAGAATTTCCCTGTCTGTGAATACGTGTAAATGTCAAAATTAATGGCGGCAATGTTTTTCTATGCAATACCATGCGACCAGGATTTTTCAAGTATGCGTGCGTTAATAGCGCCCCTTTGATTTTGTACAGCACCAATACATGAAAAATCCTGGTCTCGCCGGCAGCTTGTAGGCAAAGTCCGTTATGTGGGAGGAGTCGATGGTCTATTCTTACTGGTTTGTGCACCTTACATTGCTGTACTTAGTACCGAAACGACGCCCAGAAGCAGTCTGCAGTCGATTCTCCTGAGAGACAGAAGAAAGGACGCGGACCTTTTGCATATCCGGACGCAGTCGCTTGGTCTGTCTACAACCAGCACAGTTACGCCACCGACACTCGTGTTCACGAGAAACCCAAGTATCAATGGATGTCCTAACCACGCGATGCAGGAAGACCCAACGCAGGTTCAGGTCCTAAGAAAGCTTCTTCTGAATCCTGCTTGGCAAGCTCATCAGCGATCTCGTTTCCCTGGATACCAGAGTGACCTGGGACCCAAACAAGTTTGACCGTATTGAGCTATTGAGTTCGAGCACTAGCTTGGAGCTCAGAGACTGGCCGAAGCCATTCCGTTGCCTGAGGAAAGTCCACGTGGTAGTTTTGTCGCAGTAGGATTTCTGGTGTCATTGCGTCAGACGGCATTATCCATAATGCAGGGGTCAAAGGATAATTCTCGGACAAGTTCTTCAAAACTCCAATGCGCGTGGTAGATGGCTTTCAGCGTACACCCCATGATAAAAATATCGAGGGTGGGGAGGTTCATCATAGCGTCTAGAGCAAAGCCCGGAGTGCTAGAGAAGGCCCATGTGCATCCAAGACAAACCGTTCTTTGAAGTTCGGCGAAAGAGGCAGTAACACGTTTCCGCGAAAGCCTGTTCCACCATACAACCGATGCATATGAGCGAAATGGCCTTACCATTGCCGTATAGTTCCAAAGGACCCTTTTATGAGATAAACGACATGTCTTGCCAAAAGCGCCTTTGCAATGCCAGAAAGTTGACAGCGCTTTATCGGTTTTCGATTCAACATACCTGGACCAAAGAAGTTTTCTATCGAGGATTACTCCCAGATATTTGACTTCATCAGAGATCGGGATAGTGTCACCTTTTAGCACATAAGTTGAGTCAGACCAGTGACATTTTCCCCCTTCTCGTGAAGAGAACAACCGTAGTTTTAAGAGGATTCACTGAAAGCCCATTTCTTGTGCACCAGTCATCGATCAAGCCCTTACCTATAAATAAACGTCGGACAATCGTCATTCTGTTTGGCGTACCACTGAAACAGTTATGAAAAGAGTTTTCAAACCAAAAAGACAAAACAACTTCACTTCTAACCGTACATAGCAAAAAATGGGCAATATTTCCTATTATTTTATTATCCTTAAAAAATTAAATAAATATTACAGTAATGATAGATCGTAGCACTAAAATTCCTTTGGCGGTTAAAAGGACCTCCTAGTATTGGTACCCTCGGTTGCTGTTTTGCTGCAACTGTATTTGGTAGTTTGCCTGCGCAATGGCGCGTTGAATTTCCTCATCGGTAAGGCCCTCGAGTAGACTGGGCTGGATGCGCTCACCTAAACCGTAACGATAACCTTTTTTACACATAGATTTGGGGACTTTAGGACGAAATGGAAACTTTTTTTTTCTTTTGATTACTATTTGAGACTTACCTTGTGAATTGCTGATGGGAATTTGTCCCGGCGAAAGGCCTTCACCACCTTGGGGTCGGCTAACGAAGGGCGGCAGAAGTGTAATCGACGGTCTATTAAAGTCGGGAACTGTTGCCGCCGTTGTTGGTGGCTGTTGTGGTTGCTGGGGTTGTTGTGGATTAAAGATCGGCCTCCACGGCTGCTGAGTGGGCGATGGTGGAAGTGGTGGGAGAGGCGGTTGTGATGGAGAGGATCCCGATGGAATTTGTGGCGCAGCTTCAGCACTTCCCCCAGACGGTCTGAGCGGGCGTGCTGGTTGTGCGGGTTGAGAAGGTTGCAGTGGCAGAACGCCAATGTTGGGGAAGAATTGTGATGGAGGTACAGCGGGACCAATTGGAACTTGTGAGGATGGTCTGGATGGGATGACTTGAAGGAATAGTGGTGGGAAGTTGGGCTGAGAAGGGATGGCGGGAATAGCTGGTACGGCTGGTATGGTTGGATTTTGCGGAGGTGTTGGAGGGGCTGGGGCAGCTGGTGCAATGGGGATTGCTGGAGTAGCTGGCGCGATTGGGATCGCTGCAATGGATGGAGGAGCAGGGGCAAATTGAACAGCAGGAGCCACAGGAATACCTGCAGCAACACCAGTCACAGCTGGGTACGCGGGGCTGGCTGGTACTTGTAAATAGTGATGGTGTGGATAGTTCACATTGAATGATGATACAACGGCTCCGCCTGGCTTCAAAACGAAGGGCGTTCCGTGTGCTCCCAGACTTGGAGTGTGCGTCTTGAATTGCCATGGATCTTGAAGTGCTGGTACTCCTGCTTGCACTGACGTTTGAACTCCATGCAAAGCGTGCACACCATGAACTGGTTGTACGCCATGAACAGCCTGTACTGATGGTTGAACTCCGTGAAGAGCGTGTATACCATGAACAGCTTGTACTGATGGTTGAACTCCATGCAGAGCGTGTATACCATGTTGCACACCATGGTGGACTGACTGGACTCCATGAACACCTTGTACTCCATGCAAAACAGGAACTCCGTAACCAGTTGGTAATCCATGAACAGCTGGGTATCCATGCACACCTGGATATCCATGTACAGCCGGGTATCCACGCAAAGCTTGTAGTCCATAAGCGGGCAGCTGAAGATTATATCCATAGACTGACGCGTAATTACTGGGCCATCCTAATGCCCCACCATATGCTCCATAATGAAGTATTCCACGCTTGTGTTTGCCTGGTTTCTCGTCCTTGGCTTGACTTTCGCCAGCAGGCTTTTCGTCTTTCACACTCACTGCTGCTGACTTTTTATCAGCTTCCTTTGGTTCCGCTTTTGGGGAGCCGTCACTTTCACGCACCGTTAATGCCAACAAAGCCAAAATGGCTATGCATACTTTTACTTTCATTTTTACGAACCCTAAAGCGTTGCACAGACAGACCGATTTCGCGACGTTTTCTGAATGAATGGGGCACACTTCCTAAGTTGTTGGTGTATTTATAAAGCGGATGTGTCGCATGTGTGCGTTGTAATTCGCACTCCCACAGCAGGTGAATTTTCTATTCAGTGCTTAATGTTGCGCTCCCACCACCACAGCCACTGGTGGCGCGGCAGCAACGCGAAATTGAACCACACACACGTCATACTCATCCCTAATTAGAATTCTAGCCACGCGGAGACATGCGATCATGAGTGGTTACTTATGCTTCTTGAAGACACCGATTGACCGATCAACCGCTACTGATGATGGCTGGCTCTACAGTGGGGTGTCTAAGGGGCGCCAAAATAACTGACAAGTTAAAGCTAAAGTATAACAACTTTGTTATATGTGCATTATTCAAAAATGCATTTAGCTATGCGTTTAAGGCTGCGTCATTCGCTGAAGTGAGTCAGCTAATAAAGACAACAACACTTGTAAATAATTGCTCTCATTTCTCATGCAAATGATGACCGATACCAAGGAAATGATTGTGTGAGATAATGTCTGTGATGATGCTTTTTATATGAACTTCAGAAATGCGCGCATGCAAAATGAGTAAGCCCAGTCATGCTAGGCCTTGGAGAGTTTTACTGTTGAAGTTCTAATTCACTGAACATAATTAAAATAGATTTTTATTGGCTGCTTCATTTTGGGTAGAGTTATTTTTCATGGTGCGAAAGTGTATCTAGTTAATTTTTTTGTAACACAGTCCTTTCAGTGCAATGAAAGTCGTGTCCAGTGAGACAGGTGAAGATTTCGAATGAGGGTAAATTTTGGTATTTACTGAAAGAGTGATTATAAAAAAACTGCTGTCTTCGAGTTCCAAAATGTCTTTTATTCCAATGTTACTTTATTTGTGTGTATATGGGCAAGTTCGAAGAATTGTGTCAAAAAGTGAAATATTTTGGAAACGAAATGCTCTTGCCAATACATTTTTTTTAGTTGGATTTTGAGTGCAATCTTGAAACCTACCTGTCTCTTTGGACAATACTTTTATCCAGTTGAAAAAGTAAAAATTCAATTAAAAGTGATGACTGATGAGTTTCGACCTGTAAACGCGTTACCAATATATGAAAAAATTGTGGAGAGAATAGTGTACAAAGAACTTGAAGAGTATTTGGGTTCAGAAAAGCCCATTCATGTGAAAGTGCATTAAATTTCGTCCTCACAACTTGGAAGGACCACATTGCTGATAAGAAGTGTATATATAGTGTTTTTCTCGATCTCAAACGAACTTTCGAAAGAATAGATCGTCAATTTCTATTGCATAAACTTAAAAAATATGGTGTCATGAACCACAAACCACAGAGAACTAGACTGCCGACTTTCCGTACACCTACCCGATTCTCCCCGGAAAAAAATACCCTGTCTGTGAATACGTGTAAATGTCAAAATTAATGGCGTGAATGTAAATAAGACATAAGAGCGGCCATTTATTGGGATGTGTTAAGAAACGTTGGGAACTAAGTTTAGGTACTGTTTACATTTTAGATAAAATCGTATTGCAAGTAGTTAGACGGCTGGTTGGACTGATTTAAACTTAATTTTGAGCGAAAATATAATCTATATCGTTGATAATATATTGTTCGCTCATTCGAAAACTAATACTTTTTTCAATTCACAAGAAATTCAGGGATTAGTGAATGAAAAAAAAAATCGCTGGCGATTTATTTTACGTTCCAGCAAATTTGTTAAAATTGCTACCAACTAAGGGATAACTTTTGGAATTGTGGTTTAGTTTAACACGAGAACATTATCTTACAATTACCTTGTGGCATCACCACAAATTATTATACTGCTTTCTCTGTCTTACAGCTCATTTCGAATAAACGCTCGCGTCTTTTTTCTTTTCAGCGAGTTGGTTGTGTTTTATTCTTGTCTCCGAAAAACTTTAACTTTTTCAGCATTAATTCATCAATAGGCCTGTTTTATTGCACATCTTTAAAGTAGGGGTATTCATGCAACGTCGTAACGAACGTGGTAAATGAACTGTCAAATTTTGTATGAAACATAACATAAGATGTTAAAAAAACCGAGATGGTAAACTTACGACGAGGTCAATGTGACATTTCGCACTTGAAATAAAGGCGCGAAATCAGGAAAAAAATACTTTGCATGCATTTATAATACTTTTGATGTTTTTATAAATAGAAATTGCACATTTTACTATTCCAAGTGTAGGATAAATTATTAATCCATCAAATTGTATTAAGAAAACAAGTTTTAAAAGAGTTTAAATAACAAAATTTTCAATTCCAAACAAAATATGTTTTCGTTCACGGCAAAAAGTGTGGAATTGGAAATTTCGTTATGTAAACCTTTTAAAACTTGTTTTCTTAATACAATTTGATATAATAACTAATTATTCTACACTAGGAATAGTAAAATGTGTAATTTTCTCTTTGCGCGAATGGTAAACTTACAACGTTGCATGAATACCTTTAGTGTGAAGCAGTGTGTAGTTGTTGTAATTGCGTGTTAAAATTTTTACTTTTCTTTACTTCACTGAGATAGATGTGCAATAAAACAGGTCTAATAGCAAAATCAAAATAACAAATAAAGGATAACCACGTGAATAAACCAAAGTGAAAAATAAATCATTTTGACACTTTGTTACATAAGTTTGAACGAATTTTGTATTTGATAGTTTGTGGAGCGGGTTTTAATGTCGTGAATTTTGAATAAACTTGTGAAAATTCGCACCAAGGGTGTTTTCCTTCGAGGCAAACATTTTTATTTCGAAATTTCGTTGTTTAAACTCTGTTCAAACTTGTTTTTCCCATATTTTGATGCATTAATTTATTATTCTAGGTACTCTTGCAATAGTAAAATGAGCAATTTTTTGTTATATAAATGCATCAAAAGTGGTTTGTTTGCATATTATTATCAATTCGTTTGTTCATTCTCATGTGAAAATTCCTTTACATCGCCAATTTTAATTGATATCAACAGTTTGAACAATTTAATATTTCCTAAAATTAAACTGTGATGTGAACGAAGTGTAACTGGAAAAAAAGAAAAAACCTTCAGAACACAGCCCCACTGCCATAAACCACTGCCAGGTGCAACTGCCATAGGATTTTACTAAGTATGCGTGTGCCGTAATTTCTTCCCTTTGATTTATACAGGCCCAACACATAAATAAATCCTATGGTGCCAACAGCTTGTAGGCAAAGTCCGTAATGTGGGAGGAGTCGACGGTCTATTTCTTACTGGTTTGTGTCATGAACTCTGAGCTACAATGGTTTAACTCATATCTAACAAATAGATCTCAACGAGTTAAAGTGAATGGCGAACTGTCTAATTCGTTAAAAGTGTCACTTGGTGTTCCGCAAGGATCCTCACTGGGTGCGCTGCTATTCATTGTTTATATTAATGATATGGTTCGTGTTTTAAATAATTGCCAACTTATTTTGTTTGCGGATGATGCGCTGCTTTGCATTGAAGGTGAAGACGTTCAGGAGTGTCATCGTAAAGTACAAAGTGATTTAAATATAAGTAAAACAAAATGTATGATTTTGAATAATACCCGTAGTACAAATGTTTTAAATTTAAATATCGAAAATAGTATTATTGAACGTGTCGACGAGATAAAATATCTCGGTGTTATTATTATTGACACAAGGCTGACTTTTGAAAGCCATGTTAACTATATATGTAAAAAAATTGCCAAGAAAATCGGGTTCATGAAAATATTACGAAGGGATGTAACAACGCTTACTGCAATTAAGATATACAATGTAATTGTAAAACCGCACTTTGAATATTGCTCGACTGTTTTGTTTTTATGTAGTGAAAGTTTAGTCTCCAGATTGCAACTTCTGCAAAATAAGGCAATGCGTTGTATCTTAAAATGTAATAGGTTCACCGCGATTAGTTATATGTTGAATTCGTTAATGTGGTTAAATGTTAAACAACGAATTTGTCTGAATATGTTAATGTTTGTTTTTAAAATAAAATATAATCTAATGCCTGGGTATTTATCCAGATATGTGCAATATGTTGGTGAAACCCAGCCTTATTCCTTAAGAAATGGTAATGACTTTTCGCTACCTCGTTATTTAACAGCCAGAGCCCAGAACTCATTAGTTTTTAAAGGATTTAATCTTTTCAATCAACTACCTTTTGATGTAAAAAATGAATCCAATGTACGAATGTTTAAAAGAAGATCAGTCGAATTTGTTAAAATGAAATTTTAAATAAGGCTTTGTGATATACATAAATTTAAGTCAATAGTTTTTAAGAATTAATGTAAAATTGTAATCATTAGCCTCGTAAAATGCTAAATAAATCAATCAATCAGTTAATTTCCATGAGCCCTTGAACCAAACGATCATAGATGGCGTCGACAGTTTGATGATTGGGCCCTTGAGCTTTGAAATATCTGGGAGTAATCCTGGATAAGAAACTTTTTTGGGGAAAGCATGTCAAGTCGAAGACATCCAAGGCGCTCTCAGTTTTCTGGCAGGGTAAGGGTGCTGTCGGTAAGACGTGGTCCCAAAAATGTCCTTTGGATCTACACGGCTATAGTAAGGCCTTTTCTAGCCTATGCGTCGGTTGTTTGGTGGAGAGGGCTTTCGTGAAAACATGTGACTGTCTTCTGCACAAAACTTCAAAGAACGGTTTTTCTTTGCTGCACGGGTGCTTTCCCGACTACGCCGGGCTCTGCTCTAGATGCTCTGCTTAATATACCTCCCTTTGATTCCTATATCATGGGTGTTACTATCAAAGCAATCTACCGTCTCAGGCGAGGTGCTTTTTGGTATAATCGACACTGGAGTTTCGATGACCTTGCACGACACTTATCCTCCATATAGCCTAATGGATATGCCGTCTGATGCAATGACACCGGAATTTCGGCTGATGTGCAAATTTAGAGTCGACTTTCCTTGCGTTCAGGACTGGCTTTAGCCAGAGTCTGAGCCTGGTTTGGGATGTAGTCGTATTTTCACGGATGGCTCCAAAACTAGTCAAGGGTCCGGTGTTGGTGTCTTCGTGTTTTTCAAGCGAAGATCTATGCTATCCTGATGCCTGCCGAATATATTGTCAGGAATATGTGGCGGGGTCGGAGCATCTGCGTCTGTAGCCACAGCCAAGCTTCGCTTAAGGCTTTCGGTTTTCCACACAAATTCGCGTAGTAAGTTTATCATCTCGTCGTAAATGATTTTCCATACAAATTTTGACAGTTCATTTACCACGTCGGTCGTAAACTTTGTAAGTTCGTAAGTTTACGACGTTTACGACGAGTATACGACGTTGCATGAATACCCCTATTATGAATGCAAGTTCAGTGCTATATCAAACATTTCTTCGACATCTAGATTAAAGTAAAATTAAATCATTTGAACCATTATTAATATAATTTATGGAATAGGGGCATCTAATAAGTGTATCTCATATTTCACACAAAATTTAAATTTTGCGCCACGTATTACTACTACTATTAGTAGGTACAGCGATGCCAACGGAAAAAAAGATAACAATGTCACAGCTGACAGTTCGGTGTTAGTAAAAATGGATCGCTATACGAAAGAACAATGCATTTTCATTGTTGAGCAATGAAGGTTCGTCAACTACAGTCCGAAATTTTGGAACAAAATCTTCTTCATTGATGAAGCTCATTTTCATCTTGATGGCTTCGTTAATCGTCAAAATTGTCGCATTTGGGGTTCAGAAGCCATGAGTAATTGTTGAGAAACAAATGCATCAACAACGCGTGACTGTTTGAGGCATTATCGGGCCATTCTTTTTACAAAAAGCGGCTGGTCCGGCAGTAAAAATGAATGCTGTTCCTTATCGTGACACGATAACCCAGTTTTTAGTGCCTAAATTACAAGATATGGATGTGACCAACATGTGGTTGGTTTCAACAAGACGGTGCCGTGCCACATGTCATACAGCCAGAGAAACAATTCAATTACTGCATGAGTTATTTCCTAGTCGTGTAATCGGCCGTTTTTGCGATCAGAATTGGCAATCCAGATCTTGAGATTTAACGCCATTGGACTTATTTCTTTGGCGTTTTTTGAAGTCAAAGGTACAAGCCCACGACCACCAACGCCTTGAAAGAGGAATTTGGGAGGTGTAATTAAATTCAGCCACAAAACCTTCGGTTGAAATTATAGCTTTTTCGGACTACACTATTATCAGATTCCTTTAAGTGATTTTGTTTAACCATTTGAATTCTGGCAGTCAATATTAAGTGAATTTTCCTTCAGCAAGTTCAAGTTAACCACTGATAGCCTCCACAGCCGCATGTACTTATCAAAATTGAAATTCCTCAGACGAAAGCAAAAAGCCAAACTATCACCATTCTCTGCATGTGAGGGTATTTCTAATCATTAATAAATGAAATGTTTGTCAAAATATTTATTAATATTATTTATTCATTTGAACGATTTTCACTTTTCCCACCGGACTCCATCCATAATAGACCATTGGTCTAGGAAGGTGCTGTTCGTTCACCCCTCCTCGTCCATGAATTATGTGTGACCACTGACCATTAAATACATATGTCTTTCAATTGACAATTCTTGTGGAGCAACAGTTTTGTACAGCCAGTGGTCAATCAGCGGATTCCTTCAAAAATCCGAGCACGTCTATTCAGTGAGAGATTTATCTACACGCATGACATAGTAATCGCAAAGGCCTCTGTGGACTGGCCTCTTCGATTTTTGAGTTTGTGATATAATTTTGATTATTTTCGTAAAAAAAAATGGAGAAATTACTTTAGTTTTTTGGCTTTTATTTTGTCTGCCCTGCAGAGGTAATCGAGAGCATGTAACAGGCCATAAATATTCAGCGGGTAAATGGGTTAGGTAGTAGGTGGCTACTCGATGATGGGCATTGGATTTGGGTATGTTGTCATAATCGGCTCTAAATATGCGAGCCTATTAGTTATTGCAATGCTGCGCGACAAACACTTTCCGGACATCGATAGAAATGCAATTACATTTTTCAAATGGCTTTTTGACGTGACGTGGGGTGGGGCTGGTCGCTGTCATTTGAATTGTCATACAAAATAGAATTCGTCATGAAAATGCTTTCACCGCGGTGTCACTCTCATTTTAATTGAGATTGAGAGTGATCCAGTGGAAATGTTTCCCAATCGCTGAGGAATCGCCAATTGTTATGCAGTCGATGTGTGGCCAGGGAGGTGACATTTGATGGCCTCTTAAAGAGATGTTAACTTTTGCAAATGGGCATGTAATTAGGCAGATTAGGCTGTACGAAACATGCTTCTTTTTCGCAGTATGGAAGGTGCGACTAAACGGGTTTATTTTAAGCACTATAAGCCTTCGTCGTATGGAATTTTATATATTATTTTGTCAAAACAATAATTCGCGTGTGCAAAACGGAAGGAAGTGACGAGACGAGAAGGGAAGAACATCGGCTTCTTCTAAGGGAAACGAAAGAGATTTTTGCCAATATTTTAAATAACTTCCAGGTCCTAGGTCTTGGGTTCTTATAGACCTGATGATGAAGAAACCATGCAATAAAATTAATGCCCCTATTGTGTAAGACAACTGGAACTACAGTTAAGTTGTCTCTTGGTTGTAATTCAAAATTCGGTATTGTCATACACAACATTGATAGAAAAGTTGTCTGTCAATACACAGCGAAGATGGCGGTGGTTGTCTATATGTTGTAAGTTAGTTTGGTTGTGTGAAAGTTAAATTGAATTAAAGACAACTCAACTTAGTCTTTATTTCAATTTAGTAGCTGTGCTACTTTCAAGAAATTTAAAAACTCTCTGATGCTTCATTTTCTAATCTTTTTGACCAGGTCAACGTAGATATAGCACGTAATGTTCATCGTTGAATCTCATATTAAATCTTATATTCCATATTCTCATACAAAGAGGGCTGAATATCTCCCGAACGTTTTTTCTCTCAAAGCGTCCCAAGAGGCTTTTGCCTGCTTTTGATAAGGTACATGCTACTTACTGTACCACATAGCTAAACCGGGATGATTAGGGTCTTGTGTGAGATCACATTAGATCCTTGTCTTAAACCTTTTTAGACATCAAAGGGTTCGCTGGTATTCTCTGAAAATTTGACGGAGCAGCGAGATTTCTCTATCGTCATCCAGCACAAACGAACGAGTTTGGTAGGAATGCCGAAACTTCGCATGGCTTTTGTATGATTCGTTCCTTTATACTCGTACGCTATCATAGGCGGCTTTCAAATTGAGGCGTATATCGATCGAGATTTCCTGCGATTTTTCTAAGACTTGCCGGAGTGTCAAGATTTGGTCGACACGGTTAGCTTTACTGGCCTTAAACTGAATGGGACAATCAGGCATTCACACAGTTCACAGCCCACATGGCGACATTATTTTATACGTGACATTCAGGAGACTTATTACTGTGTATAGTTCACACAGTAAAGAGGATCTCCTTTCATGTGGGTGAAGCACACGATTTTGAGGTTACATTTATTCGACGAAGTTTTGCAGATGGTAGGCAATCTGCATCAACATCCTTGTTAGACTTCAGTTCTGATATCGCTGTCCTCACTTAGTTCAGGTCATTTCTTTAATTCATTCATGGTTTAGGTCATGTGAAACAAAATCTTGACTTTCATTGTCCAGGTTGGAAGGATCATACTGATGCCTGATAGCGAATTGTTGCCTGTCTTCGCCCTTTTTAAAAACCTCAGCATGTTCATCTCTGCAGGGTCTGGGTATACTTGCGGGAAGGTCATTATACCCTCAGGGGTTTTGTTGCTTAGTGAAACCCAGTAACTATATGTTTTCAAAGATGCTCTCCACTCCGATTCTTGTGTTAAAGTTGAGAAACAGATTCTTGACTTCGTACTTCGGGGCTCGGGTACTTCTCGAGACGATCATTAAATGCTTCCTTTGCTACGATGCGGATTGTTTTCAACTTGAAAGATGCCCCATTGTCCCACTCACTTATCCAAATTAATCCAAATGCAATCTTTCCTATACATTAATTTACAATCTAGAATTTTTCGATTGTGTACGTTTCAAACGTACGTACGGAGCATTCAACTTAAATAAACCAAAATGTATTATTATCGCGACTATTTAAGCAAGTCCCAGCGCATAGCTCGCATGTGCATAAGCGGTGCACTACGCACAACCCTCTGCGGCATTAGAGATAATGTTTTATCTACTACCCTTGATATATTTATCAAGCAAATGGCAGCGAGTGCAGCCTTTCGCCTTAAAATGACCACTCACAGTGGCCAAGGAAGACTGTTCAAAGCCCAAAGATGCAGTTGGTGGCGGGGGTGTTTTCTCCGAAAGGCTTAATCTTAAGCTCGCCTTCTGTTTACCAAACTATTGTAGCGTGTTCCAAACGGAAATTATGGCCATAAAGGACGTCTTATCTTGGCTCTAGAATAACGTGCTATTCATTAAATATATCTGAATATTTTAGAGCAGCCAAAGCAGCTATCAAATCCTTGGATTCGGTGTCTATAACTTCCCTAGTAGCCCTCGACTGCTTATTGACTCTTAAGGAGATGGCCGAATAGTTCAGCACTCACCTAATGCTGATGAACTGGCTAGAATAGAAACAACTCTACCCATGCTGCCAGATAAAGGCACCTTGGGAAAACTAATCACTACTTGTAAACAAAAATTTAAGCTGGATGCTATCGAGAGTGCAAATCTTATATGGCACATAAAAATTTGGCCTAAGCTGGATTTAAATCGCTCTAAGAACTAAGCGTTTTTGGATATTGTAGAGACCCAATATTTCATAGCCGATTGCTCTATATTTTTCTATCAATTGACTTCTATATTCCGTATTTTTATTTTATAAGTGCGACTTTATTTTCATTGTTTTACATTTTATATAGTCAAGTGTTGGCATCGCACAGTGCCGATACTACAGATACGACTTTTGCATAAGCTGTATGGATGAAGAGGAGGAGAAAACCATTACTCACCTTCTTTGTTCCTGCCCAGCTCTCTCCCGTAGAAAGAAGGTCTGCAGTCATCCATTAGTCATTACAACGACTTAGGTGCTCTGACAAACACAGACATTCCCCCTACATTCGCTCTACATGTCCTATAGCGACGTGTGACATGTATGTATGTATATGCAAGTAGCTGCTCCGACTTTTGGGAAATTGTGCCCCTGGTGTTGGCTTGCGAGTTTCGCACAATTTTCACAAGAATGTTGTTGAAAAAGTCACATGACAGCGCATCACTTTGTCTAAATCCTTTTTTGACATCAAAGGTCTCGGTGAGATTGTTTCCGACCTTTACGGAGCAGCGAGCGTTCTCCATCGTCATTCTGCACAATCTGACGAGTTTGGCAGGGATGCCAAAACTAGACATGGCTCTGTATAGCTCGTCTCTATAAATGCTGTCATACGCGGCTTTAAAATAGGTAAATAGATGGTGAGTTTCGATTTGGACTTCTTGGGTTTTCTCCATGATCTGACGTAGTGTGAATATTTGGTCCTTTGTGGACTTACCTGGCCTAAAACCGCACTGATAGCGTCCAATCAGTTCTTTAAAAAATGGTTTCAGACATTCACACAGTACGGCAGACAGTGTCTTGTAAGCAATGTTAAGGAGACTGATGCCTCTATAGTCGGCTCAGTTTAGAGGGTATCCTTTGTTATGGTCGGATCGGGCAAACAATGTTGAGGCTCCATTCATCAGGCAAACCTTCCTCTGACCAAATGTTGGAGACGAGTTGGTGCATGCTCTCTAGCAAGTTATCTTCCGCTGCCTTAAAAAGCTGGGCCGATAAACCGTCCGCCTCTTACGCTTTATAAAAAGCTGAACATTTTTCATGAAAGACAAATTTTTCACCCGTTCTTTGTGGTATCACGATGGGTATGGACCTATGCTGATCTAAGTGTGTTGGCGTTTCTTAACTAACAGCCACTTTCAACCTACTAATACAGAATTGTTCCGTTCAGAATTATTACCCAATTATTAATGTGAACCTTAATGTGATCTAATCTCGAGCTTAATCGAATATGCTGAAACAGCTGAGAATTTTAATCAAACGAAGATAAGATTGACTTCTATTGAATATTGTCCAAATATTATTAGGAAAATCACCATACATAGGTAGTTCTATGTTTTTACATGATTGAAGTTCTAACAATACAGAAAATTCCTGAAACAAAGTATAAGGTCGCACCAAATGTGGATAAGTGTTTGCTTCGTGAAAATCCAAGGCAATACCGCATGAAACGATTCCAATGACTAAAATAAATAAAAAAAAAGCATCAGAAGCTTTGATGTAAGTCCCATCAGTGAGTAAAAAAAAAACACGCCGGGACTGGGAATTACAGCTGCCGCCCGCCAGTTTGGAAGCGCTGATGGAGATTGCCGTCGAGACGCAGTTGATTACTTTTTCATATACCACTACTGTAGGGTGGGCCATCTAGTGATTTCTTTTTAAATCATAGGTTATTTTGACACTAACAGCTGATTCCCGCTCGAAATCTTGACAGAAAGCCAGTACCATGCCTCCGCGGCCCGCGGAACGAAATAAGTCGCTTTATGCTTGAAGAACGTTGGGATATATTGAAAACTTATTGCGTGAGTGCTGTGTAAGTGTAGACCAAACAGTGCGTTTTTGAAAAGAAGTTTGGGCCAAAATAAAGCACCCACCGCGCCTGCTGTACGCAAGTTTGTGCAAAAAGTTGTGAGACTCGTATGCTAGTGGACAACACTCGTGGTCACCGTCGGTTGTCTTAGGGTGCGCACAGACTAGAATGTGGCTGCTGTAGCAGAGTGTGAGACTCAATTCACCAACATCAACTCGCCATCGATCTCAACAGCTCAACATTTCACGCACTGGCCTAAGGAGAATTCTGCACAAATATCTCGGACTATTCGCTTACAGGGTCTCAGCAATTAAAGGCGCACGACCATCCGCTTCGTTATCGCTTCGCAGTTTGGGCCTGAATTGGACAACGATTTTGGTCGAAAAATCATCGAGGCGCAATTTCATCCTTTCGGCTACATTAACAAACAAAATTGCCGCATCTGGGGCTCGGAAAACCCGCACGTTATTGTCGAGAAGACAATTATTGATGCGGATTGAATAGTGGTGGTCAACGGTAGGCGTTACAGAGCCATGTTAACCGACTTTTTTTTTACTTAAATTAAATACATGGATTTGGACGATCTCTGGTTCATGCAGGATGGCGCGCCATGCCACACAGCCCATGCCACAATCGGTTTTTTGCGCACCAAATTTCCAAATCGTCTTATCAGCCGTTTTGGCGATATCAATTGGCTGCCTCGGAGCTGCCATTTGACCCCTTTGGACTTTTTTTTGTGGAGAACCGTGAAGGACCGATATTATGCCAACAATCCGAAAATGATTCAAGCAATTAGGGCCAATATCATCCAAGCAATCCGTGAGCTACAGCCCGAAAGCTTCAACAAGGTCTTGGAAAATTGGATAATTGCTCTTACTAATAAAGCCAACTGATCCCCAATAGCCAAAGATGTTGGATAGGATAGGAATCGTTGCGCTTATTGTTATAGCGTGGCCGCAAAGATCCAACATTTTCCACCATCACTCAATATTGCACCTTTAGTACATTTTCTGCTAAATGACGAACAACTTACGTTAAACTGGAAGTAGGTCTCTCTTCGGGCACCACTTGACTACCAAAATGCTAAATATGATGTCATTAAAAAAGTCATTTTCTGGCTCTATTTCTACGACTTCTTTTCGCAATTATTTTAAAAATATCAATAAGCACTTTCCCCTATAAAGGATAAAATCTTGGAAAACACTTTTGGTAAAAAAAAACGTTTCTTTCTTTTGTTTCAAAAAAGTTTACACTGTACATAGTTATCTATCTATATAAAATACTGTTTCTAAACTACACTTGTGCTCCTTTAATGGAAATGATGATATCCGCCAAATCCATGGGGATAGCCGCCATATCCATGTCCATAGTAGCCTGCATGTCCATGAACAATTGGATAACCAATACCGATTCCATGACCATACCCATGTCCAAAGCCATGTCCACCATATCCATGCCCATAGCCACCGTATCCAAAACCCAAATGTCCACCACCGTATCCAAAGCCTCCATAGATGCCACGCTTCTCAGTCTTTTTACTCTCGCCCTCGGGAGTGGCAGGAGAACAGACAGCAGCGCCGATCAAAAGAATAGCAACAACAAAGGCACTCTGTAATGATAATAAATTTGCACACAATTAAGATGTTATCCGTCAGTTGAATATCTATATCTCACAAGGAATTTCATGATGACAATGAGTGTTTAGGTATTGAAGTTAGCTTGGGTAACTAGCCGAAGAGCAGAACTGTTTCTGATGCTTGGAATCTAGTTGCAATAGGTATTTATACCCATATTCAGCGGAACAAGCTCATAAGGGCATAACCGTGCTCTCTTCGTTTGTTTGTCTCCTCTTTCGAATATGGGAGAGATGAGGAAATGCAATGCTGCTGCTTTGAGTGGGGTGGCGAGTGCATAATAGTGGATGCAGTTGATGACGACGAATGGGAAAAGACTTAAGGCGATCCAACTGCAATTTGTGATTTTTTCTTGCGATATCATCAATTGTTCTGGTAGATTTCTTAATCGTGTCGAATGACGGGCGGTACGAATAGGGGTCAAGTTGGGTGGGTGGGTTTATCAATTGTTTTGGGGTCTCCTCAAGCCGTTGAGTGGTAATGATAGCGTTGCTGTAAGGGAGAAGTTGAATGTTTTCTTGCCAAACGCCGATGGATATTTTTTTGCAACTGGGTGTTTACTGATTAATTTCGAAGAATGTATGTAGTTAGACAGCATTAAGCGGCCTGACAGAGCGTCAATTATTTCCTTTGAAAGGATTATTACACTTTCAGTGTAACGCTTGCACCACCAGCTCCCTTTTTGGCTTGAGTTCAGTTCAGTTAATTCAGACTATTTATTTTCATAAAATGTATAAATTCCTTTGTTTTAATACAATATCTTAGTCCTTAATTGGTTTGGCTGAAGGCCGTCTACCAGACTGACATTTTAAACATAAAGCAGATTTAAAAATTTTCTCCAATTATGCAGCTTCGATAACGTAGGGCAATTGTTGTATATTTATATAACGCGTCCCATCCTCCGTCGCCGTTGAGTATGCTTATCGCTTCATCCAACTCAAGCGTACGTACTCCAAATATATTCAAACGAAATTCTGTAAGAATTGGACAAACTGCTAGAAAGTGGTACACATCCTCACGTTCTTTCCGGTTGCATATGTTGCATAGTATAGGAAGATCTGGGCGGTGCGGGATATAATTAAGGGGCAAGAGTTCTCCCCTTAGTCTAAAAATGGTGCTCATCATATCTGTTGGTTTGCCAGCTATGAAATATGTTTTATCTCGTAGATAGTGGCTTAGCCTGCTGTAGTATGATCGGTGTTGGGATGCCTGCGCTGCACTCACAAATTGATCATATAATCTTTGACCTGTTTTCTGCAATAGGGTGCGAAGCTTATTCCTCAGAGATACTATTTGCTCATTGGGTTCAACAGATAGATTGTATTCGCATTCAGATGCCAGCCTTTCCCACTCTTGTATGCAAGTTCCTTTGGTCAATAGCATGTGCGATAGTACTATTTTTGGTAACCTGTCATCGTTCATTGACATAACTCGTACCACATAATCCAGGTGTAATTTCAGTGTGTCCAAGAACAGTGGTGATATACCTGTCTCCAAATGAAGCATGTAGATAGGCGAACTGCTTGGTAGTCTAAGTGTCCTTCTAAGGAAATAACGAAGAAACTTTTCTACCTCTTCGAATGGTCGATATCCCCATATTTGTGCGCCATAAAGAAGAATGGTAGATGCGGTAGCGCGGAATATTTTCTGCTTCGCGCTGTGGGATACATTACTGTTGTTGATGCAACTTCCCCAAACTGCACCAACTGCTCTCTTTGCTTCTGCTAGCTTCAATGCCAAGTGCCTATTAATGTTCAGGTTTGATGCAATCAAAACTCCTAGGTACTTATATTCGCGCACAACTTCAATTGGCTCACCCTGATACGTCCATTTTTCTCTTCGGCAATACCTCCCCCCACCTTGTCTCAAAATCATTATCTTCGACTTTGCTAGGTTTAGGGACAAGTTCCAGGTTTTACAGTAGGTTTCCAGTTTGTTGATCATCAGCTGCATACCTTCTACAGTATCTGCAAGGAGTGTCATATCATCTGCAAATAACAGCGCAGGAATTCGTGTTCTGCTTATCTCTATTCCTCCTTTAATAGCGTCTATTATGTCATTAATATATAAAATGAACAGCAATGTGCTAAGGATACATCCTTGTTTTACACCCATAGTCGTGTGGAACTCCTCGGATAAGTGGGTCCCATCCCAAATGGACGCTGTGTTTTTTTCATACATAGCCCTTAAGACATTAATGACTTTGGTTGAAAATCCAATTTTGTAGAGTTTATAAAAAAGAGCTTCGCGTGCTACGGTATCAAATGCTGCTCGGAAATCTACGAAAAATACATATAGTTTTTTGTGCCTCTTTTTATAGATCTCTGCTATATTCACTAGTGAAAATATTTGGTCAATTGTAGAATACTTAGCTCTAAAACCTGCTTGAAATTCGCTCTGCGGAAACTCTCTGGGACGTCTGCAGTTTCAAATATCTGATTGAATTCTGATGTAAGCGCTGTTAGAAATTCAGGGGTACAGTTTTTGTAAAATTCAAATGGTACTCGATCTTCTCCTGGTGCTTTATTCATGTTTGCATTGCTAATTGCTCTTTGAACTTCTTCTAAGGTGATTGGGGTATCCAGGAATTCATCTAAAATCAAAGGTGCTGCGTATTGGAACGCTGCAGAGACTTGAGGTGGGTTGAGGAGCTGGGTGAAGTGATCTTTGAGCATATTTGCTTGCAGGCCTGGAGCGATAGCATTTCTCTTTCCGTTTATGACCTTCACGGCCTTCCAGAATTCCGCTGATGACAAATGCACATGTCCTAATTGCTCTTGTAGACATATCCTTTGGCCACTTTAAATTGTTTTGACAACTAGAATGAACTCGAATATCTATAACCCCATTGACCAGTTCGTAATAATAATATGAGTGACTTCTCCAAGATCCATTTTTACATGGTCTTCCTAATGATGAAGCGGTCTTCCTAGGCAGCAGTTATAATCAAGTATTCTGTGAGCTTTACCTATTTCTATAAGTTGTGTCTGTGTCCTTAATCATTTCACAAAAAGTCTCCGCTCACTAGGGTGCTGCTCTTCTCGAACTTAGGTTAAACTAGGTTATGTCAGGATGTTGATGCTTTCTCATCACACACAGGTCAATGTTGTGATGCCCATACGGGTTCTGCGTGTGTACGTATGCTGTATTTCTTGTCCAAGCTGATGTCCAATTGCACCCCATAATTGCTCCATAATTTATTGAGGATCTGGCAGTGGTACAGAAAGTGGAGGATATCCTCTGATATTTCTTCATCACCGCAGCCTCTATATAGAAACAGCATTTTCAGTTTATACAAAGCTTTTTCGTAGGTTATGTCCAGTAAGAAGATCGAAAAAGATATCCTGCTTTTTTGATGGAATATATCTGGGCTCGGGCTTTGTCATTCATCTTTTGGACGTTTCGTAGGTGGGGAGTAAGGTAATTTTAATTTTAAGGCGATTTTTTTTTCTGTTGAGCCCCTGAACACAGGTGCATAAGAGTTTTACATTATGTTTCACAAGCTTAGGCTTTATTTTGACAGCGGCGATCTCTTTGATTGGAACCTGACTATTGATGCGATATCTTCACGTCTTATTGCCACCATTGAAGGTGGAAAGTTGGTGTTGTTCGCAGGTCTAGTAGGCCTCTAGTAGGTTGGTCAAAACTTGGCTCGCTTGTTGCTTGTAAGAGAGTTACATAGTTATAGTTCTTTTTTTTTGGGGTTATTACCAAGCTTCCATTGTTTTCTCCAGTCGTTAAGAGTTTATTGTGCGCACGTGCAGGTATTACTAGTACTGATGCTATGTTGTTTGCATAGACAGTGACATTTATCTACCCCAAAACCTTTGTACTCTGTATTCAAAATAATGAACAACGTGTTCAAAAACTATACGTTCCCATTTTGAGAATTTACATCCAGATCGATATAAAGGGTGTCTCATAATTCTCGCAAAATGTAATTTTGATAGAAAATGCTTATATGTACTTACTTACTAACTTATATCGGGCTCCCGACCCGTGAAGAGTCTCTGCCTGAGACACTGCAGCCTTCCATCTTCTACGATCCCGGGCAAGCTGCTTCCAGTTGTCGAGACCAAGCGTTCTGGCATCCGCGATGGCTTGGTCTTTGAAACGGAGGTTCGGTCTTCCTTGTCTTTTCAAACCTGGGGGCTGGGATTCGAAGATCCTCTTAGCTGGAGCATTATTGTCCATTCGCTCGATCTGGCCGAGCCAATGTAGTCGACGTGTTTTGACTTTTTGGACTACATTCACACCTTGATGGTAAAGCTCATAGAGTTCGCGGTTGTATCTTCTCCTCCATTCGCCCTCCTCGCACACAGGACCAAAAATCCGCCGAAGTAATTTTCTTTCGAAGAAGCCCAGTATCAGCTCTTCCTTCTTGCTTATCGTCCAGCACTCGGCGCCATAAAGCAGAACTGGCAGGATAAGAATTTTGTAGAGCACACATTTCGTCCTTCGAGTTAGGAGTTTTGAACCCAGTTGTTTTTCCAAACTGAAGTAGAAACGGTTTTCTATGGTAATTCTTCGCCGGATATCTAGGTACTCCGAGGTAGGTGAACTCCTTAACTATACCTCGAAGTTGTTGCTATTAATAGTCACGTTTTGTCCTAGGCGGTGGACAGATGCTTGTTTGTTTGTTGACAGATAGCATGTACTTGGTCTTGTCCTCATATACTTCAAGGCCAACGTTTCTATCACGGCACGCTAGGAGCGACCGATTATGTCAATATCGTCCGTATAACCCAGCAGCTGGGCGGACCTGTTGAAGAAAGTACCTTCCGTGACACCTGCTTTGCGCACTATCTGCTCCAGAATGAGATTGAAGAAGTCGCATGATAGCCCGTCTCCTTGTCGAAAAGGAGATAGGAGTTTAATAGAAAATACAGATTTTTAATTAGAAAGCTTATGTAAGTGCGACAATTTTGACGATTACCGAAGCCGTCAAGATAAAAATGAGCTTCATCACTGAAGATGATTTTGTTCGAAAAATCAGCATCAGCATCCAGCATGTTGTTGTTCTAAAATATACATTCAACGAACTCTCTTCGCGCTGCATGATCAGTAGTCTTCGGTTCTCGTTGAACGTTTTGAGTTGAACGACCTGTGAGGGTTCACACCCAGAGTGTTAAAGATCACTAATTGATCAATTTTTTTCTTCACAGTTGATGATTTTAATGACGGCCATATTTTCTTCGAAAATTGCGGACTGTAACTGACAATCATTCATTATTTTTGAAATATTGCTCAACAATGAAAATGCGTTGTTCTTTCGTATAGCATCTTAGATCCTTGTTAAAAAAACCCAACTCACCAAGTGACAGGCCCTATACAAAGACGACCGACTAGAACTTTGTAAAGCAAAAATAAAAGTGTACTATGGTTGTTGTCCTTTCTATCCTATACCACAAATGATGGTCTACTCTTCATTGGTCAGTCATTGGTGACAGGCTTGTGATAGGCTTGTTCAATTGACCGGCGAAGTGCTACCCTGCAAACCAAAAGTCAGTATAGGTTGACTTACTTCGTGTGTTATAAAATGGCTATCAGAATTCAATTTTTTAAACGATTACTAAAAAAAGGCAAGTGCTGAATATTAATGGTGTATAGTTCGAAACAGCTTAAATTCCAAGCACATTGTTTCTTTCCTAAAAGCGTTAATGAAGGTTCAAAGACTAGCGTGCATCGGCACCATCAGTGCGATGAGGACAACTCCAACCGCAGGACTTAAGGCTATCCTCAACCTGTGGCCGCTAGACATTCATATACAACTATGGGCCGCAATTAGTGCAATGAGAGTCAGCCAATCGGTAAATTGGAATTTAAACGAAACGGGTGATTCTACGATCCTACAGAAATATTTCGGCCATGTACCTACTTGTCACAGACTACATTACGCCTTACCTAGAGTTTATAAGACCATTCTCTATCGCCTATCCCAGCAGGGAAGAATAGAGAGACGGACTCGTACCTAGCACATTAACCATAGACGTATTCACAGACTGATAAAAAATGGACACTGGGGTAGGGTCAGGTGTCTTCGCTGAATCGCTGGGTATATCAAAATCGATACGCCTCCCCGACCATAGCATCGTTTTCCAAGCGAAAATCCTGGCAGTGACAACAGCAGCCCGTGGGTCTGTGGTAAGGGCAATACCACCTGAATGTATTACCTTTTTTATAGACAGTCAGGCAGCCATAACTGCACCAGAAATAAAATCGAAGCTTGGGAAGTGCTGTCGCGAAGAACTCAAGGCTCTTGGTATACAGCACAAGGTATCACAAAAAAAAAAAAAAAAACACACCCAATTTAGTTAATTTATCATTTCACAAGTTTCCTTTCAAACTAAATCAGTACTGACAAATTGGATATTGGCGTCATTATACAAGTCTCACTGGGACTGGGTGAATCCTTCCAACCAATGTGTCAAGTAACTATTTTCTTAATGCAGCACCAATGACAATAAACTAGATTTTTATAGTTTTGTTAATTAAACTGAATGGAAAAAAATACTAAATAAACTCTCAAGTTCAGGGATTTTTAAACCAAACGATGTTCCATTAAAAAGCGGGCATATAAACAGATTAATTAATTGATATACAATCCGTGCGTATGCAGGAAAACCATGCGACCGACGGCGATTACCATAAATGTGTCCACAATATCCTCATCAACTCGTATCACACACTCCAAAAGATGGAGTATCGTTATATAACAGGTTGTGCGCTAGCAAACCTGTTTTATTAACTGTAGTCAGATTTTTTAATTTTTTATTTTTTTTATTAAAAATACGCATGGGCGTGTTTGACTTGTCCTGATTGTTAACCTTGATTTTTACTAAGAGCCTTGGCCAATATTTGAAGCAAACAAGTGGACGCATGGTAAGAGTAGGTGATAATGATAACTGATAACCAAACAGGGTGTTTCAGTTTGAACTAAAAATGAACTGCCGGATTCAGCGAATTAAAAAATGCAATTTTCGGAACTTGTTTCATTTGTTTGTTTAGTATTGTTGAGATTAAAGAATGAATGAATTAGAAACATATGCCTCTTTGCTTAAGCCCCATTTTGACGGTCATTTCAGTTTCAGTGTCAGTTGAGCTATCAGTTAGGCTTTCAGTTAAACTGGGGCCTAACTCTGTAATTCGATTCGAAAGTAAAAACTGTTCGAAAGTTGTTTCCGATTCTAATTTCAAATGTTACTCTGTATAACTTTCGAATCGAAAGGAAATGTTGCAAAGAAACCTAGCATCTTTCGAATAAATGTTCCGAGACTAGAGCTGTTTTTTGTCAAAAATGACATGTTCAATTCAACAAAAAGTCAAATATGTAATTAGTTTTTGATTATTTAAATTTATTCGATCATAATTGAATTTCACTATGGATATGGATTCAGTTGCATTGTGGTTTGATGAAGCAATTTGTGCTGAAGAAGGAATTGAAAAAAAAAAATAATAAGAGACAATTCTAACATAATGGGTTTATTAATTAAAAAGTAATGTGATAAAACAAAGTTTAATGGCGAAATGATTTATATGTACTAAAAATGTTTCCACTGAGAGAAAGAAAAAGATCGTCTTCAATACCTGCAATCATAAAACTAGGTGCAACGCTTAAATTTATTGCACAAGGTGGATACCAGCACCAAATACCTAGGTCAAGATCGATTCACTGGGCTGGCGCAGCAGACGGTTTCAACGGTTATTTCTGAGGTATGTAAAGCGATGGAAAAGCAGTTGTGTCCGAAACACATTTTCAACTTAAATATTTTGACGGTCACAATGAATAATTTTATGTGGAAATTTTTGCCATTGTGACTCCGTACAACCTGGCGTGGACACTAAAAATGATTATTAGTATACCGGGATATATACTGGAATACTGGGAATCGTTGCGGTCGTGGATGGGAATGGGACACACATTCAAATTATTAGACCGTACAACAATGAACACTTATTTTTCAATCGGAAACTGAAGCACAGCATAAATAATATAAATAATGCAATGGTGGTAAGTTTAAAGTATAGTTCTTGATTTATTTTTTTTAATGTTTGTTTAATGCTTTGTTTCTCGAAGATATGTGATCACCGGATGATTATCCGAGCTGTTACTGGAAGATACGATGGAGCATCTCACGACTCGCATGTTTGGAATCTTTCTAATCAGCGGCAATACTTCAAAAAGGGAGACAAATCAACTTGGATAAATCCGGATGGGACCACATAAAATCAATAAGAATTTCAAATTGATTTTGTTTTGTATTAATATTCCATATAAAATAAAACAAAATTTTTAAAAATATCATTATATTAATGAGAGATAAAAAGCCCATAGTGGTAAACAAACGAAAGAAGCACATTAATATTAATACTTATTATGTTTTCTTCAATTAATTTATAACATTTCATCAAAAAATATTATTTATGTATTTTTTTTAAATGAATACTTACATTTTAGCTTTTGAGCAAAACCTTTCCGGATGGTAAATAGGTATCGAATGAAATTTCAGAAATTCGAATGTATTTAGCAACGAAAATAGAGTTGTATAGTACGAAATTTCCGATTTTCGAGCAAAGGTATCTAGACAAATTAAATTCGTATTTCAATTTCCGATTTTCGAATAACACAGTACATATTTTCCGAATTCGAATGATTTTACTTTAGAATCGAATTACAGAGTTAGGCCCCTGATGTTCTACAGTGCATTTAGACATCAGTCTAGCATTCAGCTGAACTTTCAGTTTACTCGTTATTAGCCGAAGGTTAAAAGATATATCTACTAAAACTGACAACTGAACCAAAAACTTATGGGAATTCCATCAGTTTCAGTTTCAGTTAAACGCTCCATTTTTTACATTTAGACATAAGTTTAACTGAGAGCTTAAAGGACCATTCACATGGGAGCGAACGAACGAATTGATGAAGTTCGAACAAACCACTTTTTATGCATTTATAAACAGAAAATTGCACATTTTATTATTCAAAGATATCCTCCTGCTGGCAAAAGGTTGAATTCGAACGAATTTTTTATGCGCGACTTTGTGGAACGCGATTTAAATGTTGGATTTGTGAATAGACTGACTATTCGCGCCAGGGTGTTTTCGTAAAGTTGGGAATTCGAAATTTTGTTATTTAAACTGTTTATAAACTGGTTTTCTTAATACATTTTGAAATGTGGAATTTTTAGTTTATAAGTGCTTAAAAAGCTGTTTGTTCACATTTCATCAATTCGTTCGTTCGCTCTCATGTGAATGGTCCTTAAATGATAGCTAAAGCTCAACTCAAACTGAAACCGATTCGGGCTACAGAATCATCAATAAGCACCAAAGTCTATGTTCCCAGTTAAAGCTAATGGCCTCCGAATTTGCTAGAGAGAGTCAAAAACGTATTAAATAAACAAATACAATGCATATTAATTACATAGAAGCTTGAATTCCCATTTTACACCATATTGGAAATATTTGACTTCTGCACTTTCACTTTTGTTTTGACAGTTCGTTATTTTTTCAATCTAGCAGTTTCATTTTGTGCTAGATTGAAAAATTTCCCAGAAAAGAATATTTCACAAAATGTGCTAGAGCTCTAGCGCAAATGCTGAAATGTCAGTTTTTTTCTAGCGGTCAATGGAACGCGGCCAATGGCATTCCGATTTTAAATCGCATACTGGACGATCTAAAAATGGATTTTTCATTGTCAAATCTTACATTGGGCTCCAAGAAGTGCCTCCTCTAGAGATGCCATTGTGTGTTGTGTATCCTCTGCTCCATTAAGGTTGGTAAAGAACTCATCGAGATCTTCGATGTCAAAAAAGGATTTAGACAATGCGATGCGCTGTCTGTCACTTCTTCAACATCGTTCTTCAAAGAATAGTGCAAAACTCAAACGCCTACACCGAAAACATCGAAATAATCGGCAGAACGTAGCGTGATGTCAGCGGATATGACTTTGAAGTTGTCGTCATTGACAAAGTATATGCTGATGTCAAAGAGAAACGCAAAGCATACCCAACACTAATGTATGAATGTCACTAGATGTGGTTAGGGACTTTGTTTACCTAGGCTTCGCTTACCAATCGCTCTTTGGGCTAGAAAAGAAAGAAAGCAATTGAGTAGCCAACTCCCTTCTCGAACAACTAAAATGACCCCTTAAGACTCTAATCGTCCCAGTCCTTCTCTATGGGCAAAGACATGGACTCTATCAAAATTGGAAGAGGTTACCCTTGGTTGTTTCGAGAGGAAAATTCTTTGAATAATTTTCGGTCCCGTCTGCAGAGATGGTGAATGGAGGAGGAGATACAACGACGAACTGTACGGGCTGTACAGGGACATCAACCTAGCCAGAAGAGTGAAGGTCCAACGACTGCGGTGGCTGGATTATGTAGAGCGAATGGACGTGAATGCTCCGGCCCGGAAGAACTTCGAATCCACACTCGAGGGACGGCGCAGTAGAGGAAGACCGCGACTCAGATGGCGGACGCAAGAGGAAGGGGACCTTAACCAACCTAGCGTGCGAAACTGGAGACTGCTGGCCAAAGATCGTTCTGGCTGCAGACTCTTGTTGATTGACGCCCGGTCCACCCCGGACTGTAGCGCCACCTTATATAGGTATACAAGTAATAAGTACGTAAGTAATACTGGTTGAAAAACAAAATCAAGATCGCTATTATTTTCATTCAACATCCCATTCCTTTAAAAAGTTGAACAATTAATGCTGACAGTCAATTCTGCGTATATATTCCACAGCCAGGAAGTGAACCCCAGCACTTAGTTCGTCTCAATTGTCTGTCAAAGTGCCTAAAACTTGCACCAACTGAGCTATGGGAACTAGGTCATCTGTTTTATTGAATGCAACAGAGAGTTTGACAACCATGATGCATTTTATTTGTTGCTTATCTAGACAATGTTTTTTGTCGATCTCTTATTATTTTTGGCCCACCTTGCATTAATTTTTGGGGAACTTGACAACGTATGTGGTGTGTGCATGGGCCGCTTTATTTGATGCAGTTCTCATAATGCATTTATGATAATGTACAACGAGTGTTGGTTCACAAAGTCCACTCCCAATCCGAATGTTCCACATTTGGAAGCCCGCCCGATACCAATCCAGGAACTTGAAACAACAATAGCCACTGATAAACTTGCATACGATGAATTGCAGATTTTTATCAAAAAGGCATCACTGCATTGAATCAGTATCAATTAAAATGTTTATTGCATTACTCACACCCACAACACCCTCTTCTAATGCTAATCCCACCCGAGTGGGTAGCAGCAGCTCATTGTTTCAAAGGGTTCGCAAAGCGATTCTAATCCAAATCGTGACCGCCAATAGGCATCATTGCGCATACAATAGCAACAGCTACAGCACTGCTGTTGAGTGATGGAACACAAAGCATAGCCCGTCTGACTCTGGTCAAGGTCGTTGCTTAGCAACACAGTTATGCAACATATCGGAGACTATACAATAGCTCTATCATCCCTGCTCAAGCATCGCATCGTTCCTTTTCTATGGCCAATAAATCTCAATTATATGTAAGCCTATGTTGGGAGGTAATATTTTCTTTGGTCAATGGAATCCGGCGCATCAAAAAGATTGCAAATCGATGATGATGATGGTTGGTTGAACAGCAAAAGAGGCATTAGAAGCGTGTGGTCTTCCTAGGCGAAGACGTGCTTTGCTTAGGAAAATCACGAATAATAAAGAGAACCAATGATAATGATAGTCCGTCTGGAAGACGTTGTTTCGGGAGCACCATACTTTGCAGTTATTGCTTAAGCCCGATGCCAATAGATATAGTTAGACAGAGAAAGTGGAGACCAACAATAGAGGAGACGTTGACTCTGAGGGGTATATCGAATGAATGACAATTTTGTTTCCGCCGCCGCAACCGCCACCACCGCATCGTTTACTGCGACGACTTTGCTTCGACTTATGTTGAAATTCTATCCGATGTGCCGCCGATGGAATTGCATTATGTTATCTGGAAGATTACATAATTTGGGAAACCTGGGTGTATCAAGTGTTTTCTTGTGCGTTGAAGATTGGCGGGAGCTCTTCTAATGAGCTCTGTGTGGTATGGTATGACAACTAATGCGGAAGTCATTCACTTTTCTTGTTAACATATCACATTTTACCAAACTACAGCTTTTGCGACTCGCTTTTATCTGGGTTTTGTGGTACTGTGTTTTTTTCTCTTGTAGGTTCTACAAACTAAAGTTGTGATAAAGGAGAAGCAGTAAATTAATCTAGGGCGTACTGGAGAACAATTTGTAGGACAAGGCATCAAGTATAGTACCCGAAACCATAAAGGGTAAGTTTTGGATAATTTGGCGGCAAGGGTTCTTTTCTGTGCTTGACAAGCACCCCTACGGCAGCGCTGGACACCTTTCTACAACTTACGCCACTTGAGTTGCACATAAAGCAACTTGCGGGGAATAGTGCGCTACGGCTCACAACCTTGGGCTACTTTAGAGAGGGCAGTTTTGGACACTGTACAATACTAGCGGAGTTACTCCCGGGTGTACAGGTGCAAACTGATGAAATACACCCTTTGGTCGACTTCGACACTCCGTACGAAGTGTCATACCCGGAAAGATATGAATGGCAAAGGGATAAAGTAATTAAGCACTGCGAAATAGCGGTCTACACGGACGGCTCAAAAACAGCGGAAGGTACGGGTGCTGGAATCTATTGCCTAGATCCAGATCTAAAAGTGTCTATACGACTACCGGATACAAGCAGTGTGTTCCAATCAGAAGTTCTGGCTGTTATGAAAGCGGCAGAGCTAATGCGGATGAGATCTATATCTGGAAAGGATATAGCCATCTACATCGATAGCCAGGCTGCACTCAAGGCACTGGAATCTACTAACATCAATTCTGAATTAGTCAGGACCTGTCGCACAATGCTTAAGGCATTATGCAGTCAGAACCAAGTGAGACTGTGCTGGGTACCAGGACACTGCGGTATAGCTGGAAATGAGCAAGCGGATGAGCTTGCGAGGATAGGCGGGGAATTGCAAGACGGAGGAGATGTGAATATTAAACCACCTCCTTGTATCATAAAAAGCGATATTAGGAATAAAATAAATAAGGAAGCCGACCGGAGGTGGGAGGTACTCACTGGTCACGCAGTATCTAAGGCACTTTGGCCGCAATACGACCGTAAAAGATCTAGGGAAATCCTCAAACTAGGCAGGGAACAGCTTAGGACACTGATCGGCATATTATCAGGGCACTGTCTTCTTAGAAAACATGCTAAAAGACTAGGGCTAGCAGACTCGGACACTTGCAGATTCTGCAATGACCTGCAAGCCGAAGAGGACATAACACATATACTGTGCGAATGTGAGGCAATATGTCGCAGTAGAAGAAAATTTTTGGGCAGGTACTTCCTTCAACATTTAGGGGAGATAGACAATACCAACTTCAAGGGACTACTTGGTTTTTGCAGGGAAATTGGGGCTTTCTCAAGGGCAAGTGTTTAGGTGTTTTTCCATTGTAGGTTCCTGCAATTGGCTCCCCCTAGGGATCGCGATGGGCCCTTATGGTGCCTAGTGTTGTATGAGACATCTCATACCCCTTTTTAACCTAACCTAACCTACATAGGAGCTCAATCGTATTTGCCACAGCTACATGAGTCGCCCAATTTTTCGCGACACACTGACAAGTCAGCTCCGTAAATTGAAACTTATGCCTTTATGGCAGGAAAATTAACACAGAAAATATTTTTAAACGACTTTCCGTTGGGCATCAACTTCGACACGAACCGAACTCCTAGTCGTGACTTTGTTGTTGTTGTTTTTTTTTTGGTTGCGCCAATGGACGCGGTAATCTTCTAACGATGATTCTATCAAAATACACCATTCCCGAAACCGAATAATTGATGCCAGGAGTGCGCCTAAACGTATACTAATCCACACCCTACGTCCTTCAACCACTCTGCCCGCGGGACTGGTTAGCAACTCAAACTAAATCTGGGTCCGCCATTTCGTCTCTTCTAATTCTAAGTCTTTCAAGTCTCCTCGATTCTTCGTGTACGCTTGTTATAAAGGAGCATACCTCCAGCCAGTCATCTTCTGGCCTCAACATATGGCTTATTATAGATTTTGGGAGTTTGGTAAGCTCGCTTTTCCCCATGCAAAGCGCCTACAATGGAATATTACGTGTTCCGTATCTTCTTCGTCTGCGCCTTTCATTCATTCATTCATTTTCAAATGGTACGCTTGTCGATTAAGTGGGTCGCGGGTGTAGGTTGCTCAAGTAGACCCTCCATAGCTCTCAATTCACTGCCATCGACTCCAAATCATCAAGAGCAATTCCCATACGGGTAGACCAAACCACCGAAGCATGGACCGCCTTGTCCGGAGAAGTAGCTGCTCGACATTGAGTTCATCACGTATTCTGGTATTTCTAATGTGATCTCTATGGGTCACACCAGCAATACAATGGAGAAATCTCATTTCGGCTTGTATCCGCTATCTTATTCTTTCGGTCATTACTCAAACCGTTGGTAAAAACACTGACAACTTAGCTTTGACACCAAGTTCAGTCCTCCTGCTAACAGAATTACCAAGCTGTCTCAAAATTGACCCACCTGACCAGCCCTACAGGAAAACTCGTCATTGCTCCTTCCATAAGACACCCAGATACTTAAACTTCTCCATCGGTTTCAATGGGACTCCAATAACATCACTTCAGATTAGTACACGTTAACCTCCATCTCAGCTTCAACACAAATGGCTACAAACCGTTCGTATGCGCCTTCGAGACACAATGGCTAGCTATCGTAACCAAATTTGTGAAGGTATTTCCGATAGCCTCCGTGCCCCGATAAGAACTGCCTAAGGTGGTAGTTGCAGTCCCCGTTTGTTCTTTTTGTCCCGACCTCGATGGTGGGGATTAGTTTGTGGATCTGCCTTTTGCCGTGGTATCCCACCTGGCTTGTCATAGAGCTCCTTTCTTCTACTTTCACCTCTTGCCGGTTGGGTGTATGCCTAAGGTACATCCTTTGCATCTCGTTGGCAAAAATGTCGATGGGGAGCATTTCCGATATAACTCAGGCTGCTTCGTTCGAGATTGTTCAAAATCCTCTTAATGTTTTTATTGCGCAAAGCCTGTATGCTGACAAGAGCTTTCTCCTTGTTTCCTTTGTTTTTAGAGCCCCCGCCCAGACCATTGCAGCTTATAGAAGTATAGAGCTGACCACTCTGGATAGGAGAATCCTCCTGGTATTTCCAGGTTCACCGATTTTTGGCAGCATTCGCGAAAAGAGCTGCTTGCCGGCGTACAGGTTGTGCGTTTTAAAGTTTAACCTAAGGTAGGACTCCGTTATACATTATATTCCAAAGCGAGGTCCAAGAACAGAGCCTCGTAGTACTCCCGCGATAACCTCGAACCAGGAGAGCCCCACGTTTTACCATAGGACAGTAGACCGAAACCGTATATTTCAGTGCTAGTAATTCACTTCAGGGATGTGGGAGCTCTCCATAAAGAGCTCACAGCTCATGTCTCACCATTTTTTTTTTCAGCACCATATCTAAAAAATCCTCACTGACCTTAGCTCGAAATATGTCAAGGTAGTTCATATCTCTCGAACAACTAAATGGATCCTTTATAAGGCACTAATCATCGCAGTTCTTCTCTATGGTGCAGAGGCATGGACGGTATCAAAAACGGATGAGGTTTCAAGAGAAAAATCCTTCGAGTAATTTTCGGTCCCATCTACATAGACGGTGAATGAAAAAGAAGACAACGACCTAGCCGGAAGAGCGAAGGTCCAACGACTAAGGTGGCTGAGTCATGTAGAGCGAACGGACACGAATGCTCCGGCCCGAAAGATCTTCGAATCCACACCCGAGGGACGGCGCAGAAGAGGTAGGCCGCGACTCAGGTGGCGCACGCAAGTGGAAGGGGATCTTTACCAACTTAGCGTGCGAAACTGAAGAAAGCTGACCAAAGATCGTGCTAGCTGGATACGCTTGTTGGTTGAGGCCCAGGTACACCCCGGACTGTAGCGCCAACTTAAGTAAGTAAGTTCATACCTGTCACTTTGACGACACCGTTGATTCTATCTGCATCTAGTCCCTTGTGATTTTATCCATGTTTTGTCCTACTTCTGAAGACTTCTGGGAATCATTTAGGATTCGCCCAGCCATCCAATTCCATTTGTAGTCCTTTTTTTTCGTGTTCAACATTCGCGATAATAAGTTTAGCAAGTTTCCTCCGAATGGACAAGAGCACAGGGAGGTGAAATAAATACGATGTGTAGATGTAGTTGCGATAACTGGATAACTATTGATGCCAATTAGAGTTCTACCCTATTAATACAAATCCCAAACCACATCAGCTAAGATTTCAAAATTTATATTTCCAGATTATACAGAGTAGTGGATAGCATTTGATTCAACTTTGAATCAAATTAGCCAATTCCACCCCAAACGGATTCGACCGTTACTAATATTGTACCCAATCTCGGTTAGAGAGCTGACCTCATAGATAGATACCTGGCCGGAATTATCGAAAATACCACCTGAATGTATAAGTCTACAAGCTTTCTTCACACGGAATTTATTCCCTTTATGGAGAGAACTTACTATCCCAACTTTTGTTGTTTTGCTCTCTTTGAGTAGTTAAGTAAATAGTGGTAGAGAAAAAAGAATCACCATTTCAACAGACAATCTTGGGGCCAGTAAACCATTTTCAAACTCTATCCCCAAGATTTACCAACAATTCAATGACATTGCCAGATAATGATGAATTGATGACACCCCATGAGTTATTGGAACAAACACTTAACAGCTTCACTATAAAAAAAAAATGAGAATTCTAAAAACGCAATTAGAATAATGTAGGTAGTCCTAAACCTAAGTTGGCGCTGGAAATTGGAGAAGGATTTGCTGAAACCCACATGAGAGTTTCCCACGGGTTCGCTAATTAATTGTTATGACGAATCAATCACAGCATTAGAAAAATAAGGTCCAAGCCAGGAAACTCGTAGATACGTTTTTAAGTACTGGACTAGGGTAACCCAGACAGTTGATGATATATTTCATTTAAATACCGCAGCAGATGACTTTTTTGGTATAAGATTTCCTGGTTCCCAATGCTTACTTGCTTACTTAGAAGGCTCTACAGTTCGTGGTGAACCGAGGCCTCAGCTAACAAGCCTCTCGAGTTAGCCCGGTCTTTGGCTAACTGTCTCCAATCTGCCGTCTTAGCCCAAAGAAACTGCGGTTAGCAAGTTATTCTTCGATTAATTTTTTCCGAAATGTCAGAATTTATAGCAGAGCCGAGGTAGAAAGTCCCTTACTACCTCAAAGTTATAGCTGTCGATCGTGACGTTTTGTGCGATTCTACGATGTTGGGTTTCCCTTCTTGTTGACAGCATATATGTACTTGGTTTTGCCCTCGTTGACCGGTAGACATATTTTAGCCGCTTCCGTTTCTATACAAGCAAACGTACCAGTGACAGCTCGCTGTGTTCTACCAATTATGTCAATATCATCGGCGTATGCAAGTAATTGGACGGACTTTTGAAATATCGTGCCTCGTAAGTTGGCCTGTGAGTTTCGGACGATTCTTTCAAGTCTGATGTTGAAAAAGTCGCACGACAGCGCGTCACCTTGTCGAAATCCTCGGTTGACATCAAAGGTTTCAGTGAGGTCGCTACCGACCTTGATACAGCAGCGAGCTTTCTCCAAAACTAGACATGGCTCTGTATAGCTCGTCTCTATAGATGCTGCCGTACGCGGCTTTGAAATCGATGAAAAGATGGTGGGTATCGATTTGGACTTCTTGAGTTTTTTCCAGGATCTGCCTAAGTGTGAAAATTTGATCGACGGTGGACTTTCCTGGCTTAAAACCGCACTGACAGGGGCCAATCAGGTTCCAATGCACTCAATATAAACAAAGCAAATAGATCCCTTCGGAAGCAAGTTGCAGTGGCAGCAATAAAACCAGAAAATATTATTAAAGAACCTTTCAAATGTATTTCTCAATTAAGCGCACCCACGTCCTTACACAAAATAAACTTATTTTCAATTTGTCGGCATAAAGGTCAACTTCTCATTGAGCTGCAACTGTGTCTTGATCAACTGCGACAGAGTGACCACCATCAACAGATCCCTGATGTTCGCGTTGAACATTTGTGTGAACTGTTCGTGGCTCATGTTTGGTACGGAATGAATCAAATCCAACAACGAACGACCAACAGCATTGTCTGGCAGCTGCTTGCGTGCAATGACATCCTCCACATACTTCAGGATCAAATCCAATAATCCCTGCAACTTGGTAGATGCTTCAGAAATTTGAGCCAAATCCAACATGGGCGAGACTGTCTTTGGCCGATTTGGGCTGGAAACGCTGATTGTCTTCTGAAGGAGTTTCAAACCAAACACCTCTGGCTCATAGCATGTCACCTCAACGTTGATTGGTGTGAACATGCATCCAGTCTTGCCGCCTGGAACTCCCAATTGAATGCAGACGTACGCCTTCAATCCCATTCGACCACCCGAAAGCGATGTGTCAACGGTAAGATGCACTGGATTGTTGCACTCGCGGGCATAGTACTCGTGAATTACAGAACTGTGATTGGTCACCTCGTTGCCAGTGGCCCACCAACCTGCGGAAGTGAATGAAAACAGTCAGAAATAAGCCAACGTTTTAAGGTTATGTAGAGTTTATGTACTCACCCACAACATTCTCGTTGTTGTTAACTTTGCGATTCAGGTCGTACAAGTCCATGGCGTAGCTAAGTTCCGCTTCCACTTGATCATCGTGCTCCTTGTGGGGTACGCAGAAGCAATTTGTTACTTCAACGACGCCTTTGTCGATCGAACCTACGTGGACAGAAGAGTTTCAGTAATTAAAAAAAGAAATTAAGAGTTTATTGTTTTTTACCTAGTAGTGTGCCAATTACACGATGAGAATCAGCATTTCTGCGCTCGTAAGCATCCACAACTTGGAATAATACGACGGGGTGAACTTTAACAGTCAAATTTAGAGCCGACATTTTTGCGTGGAACTTTTTGTTAAAAGGGAGGATGGATTTTTTGACAGTGCACGGTGAAGGTAGTTGTGATAGATTTTACATGGGATTGAAATGGAACAAAATGAATTTGAATCGCAGAGATGTGCAAGCGCAAGTGTGGTGTAAATTTATTTTTGAAATCACGTAGGTACCTAGATTGCAGAACGTTTTTGTTTACAGTGTGTCGATTGAGCTAAACAATTGTATAAATGGTACTTCTCCGAAGCTACGTATTCGATCTTCTCTTCAGTATTTTTTTAAATTGGTTTTAATAACTATTCTCGGCTAATTTCCTGACACTATTTAGTGGCTCAATACATTTTCCGCATTTAGAAGCTAAATAAGAAATTATCCTAGTTTATTGATGTGGGCGCATTGGCTTAATAGTTTGTGGTCTGGACTACTAGTCTTAAATTTCTATCCCCAAATCACATCTTGCGGTTTTTAACTGCGCGACATCTCGCGAACGCGGAAAAGTTTTTCAGTTCATGCATTCGGACTCGGCATAAAATTGTAGGCCCTCAATAAAAAATTTAATAAAGATTAGGTGCCTATACGGACAACTACCTATTATTAGCATTTGGTCATTTTATTTGGATTGCCACTGTCAAACACATTAAACGCGCAAAATTAAGAAAATCTGTGTTCGAAAATTGGATTGTCTCTGCAACACCCAAATAAATATTAGACAAATATACCCACATTACTCACTCACGCCATTAGAATAAGTAAAAATCCATACATTCCAATCAAGTAAAGAAACATATTTCATTAATTACTGTTTTAATGGCATTTAAAAAAAAACAAAAGCCACTTTTCAGTCCAACGCATGCCTACCACTTTTCCACCTCGTTCGCATTAAACTGCACAAAACTCGACGCCTGAACGCGATTATTGATTTTTCGCACAACATCCTCATCTCGCTCTGATTCTGCACAACTTCCGCCTTGTCCTAAACAAATTAAAAATATTTGAAAAAAAAAGTTCATCAATTACTGCACAAAATGAAAGGTTGTCAATTTTATATTCTATTGTCCGTGATTTTATTCATTGAAACCGTTCGTTCGACATCGTCTAATGGAAGTCAACACGCTGAAAATCTTATAATACTACCGCCTTGCAAATCCTGCACCGTATTCGAGAATTCGCTGCGAAGTGCGAAGGAAAAAGCCCCCAGTGGACATGATGATGCAACTACGCTCCAATTTATAATGGATAATGTGTGTAACGACGTGGTCCGTGGGCAGGATCAGTGCTATAAAATTGCCGAAACGTACGCAGCCACAATTGAAGAGCACTGGAAGGATGATCTGTTTGGTAAACTTTGTATCGAGACAATGAAGGTTTGTTGTCCGCCGGACCACTTTGGAGCAAAATGTGAGAAGTGTCAAGATTGTCATCGGAATGGAAAGTGCAAGGGTGCAGGCACTAGAAAAGGCAATGGAAAGTGTTCCTGTAACCCGGGGTACACTGGAGAACAATGTAGGGAATGTGCTGTATCATATTATGCTGCCTTTAAGGATGAATCCAAGTTGTTGTGTTCAAAATGTCATGATGCCTGCGCACAAGAGGGCTGCACTTCTGCAGGCCCAAAGGGTTGTATTAAATGCTTGCCTGGCTGGAGAATGGACGCCAACAACGGTTGTACTGATTTGAACGAGTGTCTGGAGTCTCGCAACACTTGCACGGCGCAACAGTTCTGTGTAAACAATGATGGCTTCTACAGTTGCTTGGAGTGCGACAGATCCTGCGTTGGATGCGATGGAGACGGGCCGGATATGTGCAAGTCATGTGCGGAAGGTTACACATTAATCGAAGGGAAGTGCACGGACGATTCATCACAGCAGCGTGAGCAATACGTAAATATGACCAGGTTCCTGACTTACCTTGGCCTGTGCATCGCTACCTGCGTCATATTTCAAAGCTCAACTACGAAGGCATATCTTGTGGGTGCAGCAGTGGCTGCTTACATCGCCGCATCAGAGTATTGGCTGAATACAAAACCGGCCCCAGACGATCTCAAATCGAAAATAAATAATAAAAAACTAGAAGACTTGATTATGAATTTATTGTAAACCGTTAACCATCATCTATCTTAGCAAATAAATAGTCCACTTTGTGAAATTGCAATTATAGGTCAGAGACTTTGTTTCGGGAAGTAATTTCCAAATTGTTTTATTTTAACAACTATAACTATAAAAATTGCTTGCTTAATATTTCAACTCGGGCGCCTTGTCAATGTTGATGTTCTCATGTGAGCCTTCTGCAATCATTTTAAGTTCTTGGCGCTCTCGTTCCGGCCGGATCACGGTGAAATACCGATGAATACGCACACCCAATAAGAATGTTCCGTACAGAGTCACTCCTATGCAGGTATACACTACGCCTCTATGCAATTTGTCCAGAATTGTGTTGCGGTTCAATTGGGGTTTTTTCATTGTTAATTGTGTTTAAATTTTGTTCACAAAAGTAGGTATTTTAGATTTTCTTTTGGTTTGGTTAAAAATCTTTTCGAAATGTCACACAGCTGTGTTATGTCATGTCAACATGAAAGGGAATTTTTTGATTTCCCTTTCGGGATCATATTGAACGCATTCAGAGATTGTAGATGAGGTCAGTGCTTGGCAATAATAAATTGAAATCAAGATACGTTCAGCAAAGTATGCAACTTTTGTAAAGAAATGTGGGTATCGGAAAGTATGCATCATAACGGTAAATGAAATTCGCTAAATGTACAATGCAGTTTTTTTGTTGCTTTATTTTCCGAAAAAAAATTAACACAAACGTTTTGTAATGCATACGTAAAATTTTTATAGTTACCTACGCTTCTGGATTTACTGTAAGTGACATTTAAATGACGACTGCGCGAAGGAATACAAAATAAAAAGATTATTTGAAGCCGGTATTCTCCAATTGCACAGCGAAACGTCTGCGACGTATCCCTGGACTATTTCATTTTGCAGAACTTTGGCTATGTTCTTATTATCGATTTCTTCGACTTCCTCTTGGCGCTCGTTGATATATTCTCGTCCTTCTTAGAAATTAAAATAACATAATCGTGTTAATTTCTGCATCTGTTTAGGTAAAAAAATGACACGGAAACGGACAGCAGAGATCAAGGCATAGGGGACTCACCATTGGCGTCCTCGATTTCCTCCGCAGATTCGGTTTCGTCCTGTTTTCTATTCTTTAACTTTATGCCCGTGGCGTCATCGTCATCCGCATTGTGGAAATATCAGTAATGATAAAAAAAAACGCTCACCATTATTATTCCCTCACTTACATTTTCTTATCTTTTTTAGATTTACATCTTTTATCGTCCTCCCCATCGTCGGCAGCGAGTTCGCCGCCCTTCTTCTTGGGGTTATCATCTAGTCAAAGACTTGTACTTACGTTTACTACTTACCTACTTCTGATGTGAAATCGGATTTTTTTTAATTTTTTTCATCACTGAAGACACTGTTCTAATGGTGTTGGGTCATATTCCTAATATTGCTGCTCCAATTTTTCGGAATATACAAATCACTACAAATTAAATATCGTCCACTTCGTGAGATTGCAAAAAAACCCGAAAAAAAAACAAACGTCAAATTTCCGCAAGCAAATAATGTCCCGGACAATAAATTCTATGCGAAAAAAAAAGTTGAGAATTGTACCAAGCAATCTACTACAATTACCCACTTTTCGCCATCATTTCGCAACAGCAGCGTACTGCAAAACGAAAAGGAGATTAAATTGTTCGTTCTGTCAGTTTTGTGTGGGATTTTTCGTTCCGCAACAGCAGCGTGCTAGGTTTAACCAGTGAAAATGGACGTATTTGCTATGAGATTGCAGCACTTGTGGAGGCCTGTATTCACAAAAAAAAGTTCAAATCAAGGCAGCTAAATTTCAACTAGGCTTTTGCGATAACTTTGTAGAGTAGCAACTTCTGTTATTTGATCGGCATCTGTCACTTCGGCTTAGTATATTGACTCTTCTGTAATGAATATCGTTTTATGCGATATCAAGATTCATATTAGCGTGGCTACATGATGAAGATTATCGTTCACATGAACGCTGCAGTTATGCTGCTCGTCTACTTAGTCCCCAACGCATCAGTTTCGAATTCAACACATTCAACTCTAATGTACGATGCTCTCAATTTTATCCAACCAACGCGTTTGATCTGTTGGCTCGAGTTGTGTTGGGTGCAATGAAATTTGTGTGCCTGTGCTAGTTGAGCCATTGCGGTTTACCTACCATTAAATTGCAACTCAGTTGTCTAGATCTAGA
Source organism: Cheilosia soror (assembly GCA_949372485.1). Lineage (NCBI taxonomy): Eukaryota > Metazoa > Arthropoda > Insecta > Diptera > Syrphidae > Cheilosia > Cheilosia soror. The sequence continues at coordinate 70,374,533 of OX443561.1, read as the reverse complement.
CAGCGCAGATCATTGCAGAAACACCAGAAAAATTATTAACGCGGCAGCAACTTTTCTTTTTCTTTCACGAGAAATCATAATCTAGCAATGTAAAACGATGTATGTATTGCTTTCAGTCACAAATCGAATGGAAGAAAAAATTAAGCAAGAAACAATGCTCTGCACCGTGCACCCTAGGAAGATCACTACCAAACTGATGTCGAAGCGAAAGTTGTCTTTGAGCAACCACAACGAAAACACTAATGTCCAACTCGAGGAACTTTTTCTTGCCAAAATCAGACATGTTGTGTACGGGGTCATTCAACAGTTCTGTGAGGTGATAAACTAGGTGTACGGGGCCCGCAAAGCGTTCAACACAGAAATGTTCAATTTTATTTGAAATTACGTTGCTCAACATGAACAACGTGAGTTTATGTACTAGTGCACGAGCTTAAAATTAAAATTATTCAACTCTTTAATTGAAGAAACTCTTGAATAAAATTGATTGATGGGCACTAAGCGCACGAGCAGCATTACACTCAAAAACAAGTTGTCTGTGGAATGAAAGGCATTTTTTCGTAGTGGTAATATCGAAAGTCGAATCAGTCCACCGTTATCATTCTCTTAATCCAAATCAAATAAAGATTTGTCTATATTGGAATTATTTTTGAAAGTTTATTTTCAGTGAATTTTCTGTGCAATCTAAATTTTTATTTTCAACTCCGAATTTATCTCACTCACAGGATACGACGTTCATGGCAAGAATAGCAAAGCAATTAACTAATTTTTAAAGAAAAATAAAAACTAATTCGCTACATGCATTTTAAAAGCGCTGTCATTTCCAAATGAAACGCACCTTCCGTAATTCTCATCCATTGAACATGCTCATTTAACGCTGAACTCTGCAACATTTAGCGTTGAATTCGTTCACGAAAAACAAAAACTGTCAAATTTCCACACACAACACGGTTGTCAAATACACTAAAGTCAGAAGTGGAAAAAGTTGTGTCGGGTGAAGAATTTTATCGATATTTACTACCAACAAATCCATTTAAAAAATGACATCCAGAAGGTATATTATTTTCAAAACCATTCCCAAACCATGTAGTGTATAATTTCCTCACCTCTGAATCAATTAAAATGTCATAATTTTGCCATTTCGATGGCCTTTGTTTCGTGCAACAGAATTAGGTCAGCCTTTTTTTGTTGCTTGACGTTTCACCCCAAAATGTTGTATCCCCCTTTTTGTTAGAAGAAAGAATTTTGTTCTCTTCACTTTACACGGCTCTCGCCCATCTCCACCACACGTTCCCATGCTATATACACATATATTCCCACATCTATATATTGACTTGAAACGAGAAACGATAAAAAAAAAACTGAAATGCCCACGATGAATGAGAAAATGCAAATTCCTTCTTTCAGATGGTTCCATCCAACGATATCTGGTATAGAAGCAGAGACATTGCTTCAGGAGCAGGGATTTGATGGTTCGTTTTTGGCCAGGTTATCTTCATCGAATCCAGGTGCGTTTACATTGTCCGTGAGGCGTGGACAAGAGGTTACCCACATAAAAATTCAGAACAATGGTGATTTCTTCGATTTGTACGGAGGTAGGTTGTCATCATCAGATTCCACTGTGACCTTCCACATGTAACGCGTTCTCTACTATTCTAGGCGAGAAATTTGCAACTTTGCCGGAACTGGTCCAGTACTACATGGAGAATGGAGACCTTAAGGAGAAAAATGGCCAGGCTATCGAACTCAAGCAACCGCTTATATGCGCCGAGCCAACAACTGAGAGGTAAGTGCCTACTACACAAGTGCTTTTTAAATATTTTTGGTGTACATACATACAAGGCGGTTGACCTTTTTGTTTATCGAAGTTGGCGCGGGGAATACCGCCTAATGTTTTATCGCGATGCACTTGAAATTTAATAAGAACGGTGCGAGGGCAAGCAGTCTAACTGGCAGTAACCTGTTGTCGATAAGAAACAACAGATATCCATTCCTTTTTTTATTTATTTTTTTATTTATGACAAATGTGCGATAACAACACACATGGTAGCAACGAGGACAGCACAGTTGAGATTCTTTAGCTGGTTACTGCCGATGATAAGCGCGGTTGATGAGTCAAAAAGAGTTTATCTAAAAGTATAAAGTTTTTCCAAACAGCTGGTAGTTTGAATCCACTTTAGTGGTTTAGTAACAGTTTATTGCGTAACCAACACTAGCCCTTTGTGTACCTTTACACGCGTACGCATGTCTACACCATTACTAGACAAGGCCAATGCAGAGATCGTCTAGGCTAATTTATTGAGCAAACATTTCCTAAGTCGCTTTATTGCTTTATTAATAAAAGGAAATGAGATTTTGTACAATCTACTCTCGGCTAGTTGGACTGTCTAACATTAACGCCATACGTAGCTTTTCTTGTCATGGGTTGCGATCGACTTTTTCAGCTATATGGATTTGTTCCGGTTGTAGTACTCGAGTCTGGAGGTCTAAGAGAAAGCTAAGCGCTTTTGATATCCAGATATCCAAATGCTTGTTGGTAATTTGTCCCTTCTCCTATAAAACGGTTTCACCCAATCAGGTTCTTTGGCTGAAATGTCTCAGCCCGACTAGCAGCCCTTTCTGTTATCAGATTAATTCAGGAAAATTACTTGCTGGCAGACACGTAGCACACATTTTTGAAATTATCTTCTTTGTCGTGCCTAATTCTACTCTTTTTGCCTATGGTCGGAGTCCCGTAGATAATGAAGTCTTACGATCAACTGAAAGTCGTAATATAGACTGCATTCTTTCTTAGCAAGAAGAAAGAAGATGTAGCTTGGTTTTTTCGAGTAATTTTGCGGTTGCAAGGCTCTACGTGCACCAAATCTTTATCAGGTATGTACATTGTACAGGGTGTTCGGTGGCGGATTTGTCATAAACAAAAAGAACACAGGTTTTATTTTTTAAAACTTAAGACGTCCACATGCCGACCGCTTAGTTGCACACACTGTTGGAAGCGGGCAATCGTGCCACGCGCTGCAGTAAACTTTGCTGAATGTCGTGAATTCTACTGCGGATATTTTCTTTCAGCTCCGTGACAGACTGCGGGTTATTACCACAGTCTTCACTCTTGAGCTAACCCCATAGAAAAAAGTCCATCATAGGGGTTAACTTTGGTGACCTTGGTGGCCACGGGATGTTCCGAAAGCGGCTGATAAGCTTTCGTAGGAAATGTTCACGGAGCAAATTCCTGGAGGTTCTGGTAGTATGCGGAGTCGCTTTATCTTGCTGAAACCACATGAGGAGTAAGATGGATGTGCTATCAAGTTCAAGGGCATCTCTGAAAAAAAAAAAAAAAAAAAATAGGGCCCGATGATTCTGTTCGTCGATAGAACGCACCAAACAGTAACTCTTGGACAATGTAATGGCCGTTGGTGCTTCAGTCGCAGATTACGTTTTGGTCCAGCCCAGCCCAGTAGCGACAATTTTGCTTATTTAAGTGGCCCCATTCAGGTGGAAGTGAGTCTCGTCGCTCCAAAAGATGCAATTACAGTGCATTATTGTTTCACAGAAGTTTTTGCATAAATTAAATTCATTTTCTTTAAGTTCTTGCACTTTATTTGAATTTTAAAAGGATGAACTTTTAAGTCTTTCTTTAGAATATTGTGAACAATACTTTTTAGGAGTACCAAACCGGCTGCTCTCTTTCGCACTCACAGGCGTGGGTTTTCACGCAAACTTCGTTCCACCGCCTAAATGTTATCGGTGGTTCTTGATGTTCTGCTGGGCCCCGGCTGAGAAGTGTTTCGCAGTATCCTTGCACCCACGACCGAAGCAAATTTACACTCGGCTCAATCGTCGAATATTCTGAGTGATCACAGAATCCGTCGTATTCGGAATTTTGCTACGAACCCCGAAAGAACTATCACAGAATCCGTCGTATTGGACATTTTTGCTACAAATTTAATCCACCGTAGTGGAAATGTTTGCTGCGAATTTAATTCGTTCACTACAACGGATTTTGTGATAGTTCTTTCGGGGTTCATAGCAAAATTCCGAATACGACGGATTCTGTGATCACCCAGATTGTAATGTAAACAAAATTGTCGGCGCGCACTCACGTAAGAATCACCACTTATAAAAAAACTCCTCGAAAGCGAACCGCACTCTCGGTTATTCAAATGACACCACCATACCCCCACACCATTTTCAACTTTTTGAGATATTCACATTTGAAATCCGCCACTGGACACCCTGTATAAGCGAACGACAATTTTGCCATGATTAGAAATCTGCTTCACATTTTTCTACAAAAAATTAAACTATCATTGTTGGTGATAGCCAATTGCGCGCGACACAACCGTTTAGTGTGTTGTGAATGGAAACACATTGCATACTTTGGATAGGATCGTTTGGCGACACTTAGGCAGATTTGCCACAATAGGATCTCCTTTTTTGTAGGTGGTACTTATGAAGCTGATAGTTCAGTCCTCGGTCATATTTTTTTTTTCCATCCATACTTGGTTAATGGTTTGGTGCATGTGCTATCATCAACTCCGTAGTTGAAGAGCTCTGACGTTTTCGATGTGGGTTCTCTTAATATCACTCTCTCTACATAACTACTGTTAACTGCACTTAACTAGGTGTCCTTCGCTGTTTCGAAGATCATGCGTTCCGGTCTTAAAGACAGCTGCCACTTGCTTGGCTTTTTTTTATAAAACTTTCGGATGTTGTTCCAGTCGTGAAAATCTTAGGAAAAACTCTTGTTTTTTAATTGGTCAGTACAACGTGGACATCGAGGAATGCCGTTGTCCTTCTATTTGTATAAGTACAAACGGAAGCATTGGGGGCCGGCTGGGTTAGGTGAAGGTTCGCCATGACATCTGCCAATCTATGACTTGATTATCGTGTTGCACTCCAAATTAAACGGGAAACGGAATACAAATGAAAGAATGAAGAAAGGACTAAATGCTTTTTACGCCTGCACAACGGTTTTCGGGAAGAAGTGAGGCATTCAACCGAACAAAGTGCACTGGACTGTGGACAACCACGATTGTAAAACTAATTTTCACCTACGGCTCGGTTGTTTGGCGGGAGGCTGTTAACACTAAATTCTACCTCAAGGTAGAAACAACTAGGCATAGAAGCGTTGCTGAACCTACAACCTATCAAGCTATACACTAAGAACATGACAGCCAAAGGTGCTCTCAGACTAAGAGAGAACAAAACTTGGAAGCCGGAATAGTTTGGTCATTCACGCATACTTCACATCTTGCCAATCACAGACTAAAATAAACCAAGGTATGACTTTGACAATAAATTTACAGTCTATATATCGGACAGGCAGGACTGGCTCTCCACGAGTACTGTCATAAAAATTATACCCATCTTAACAGATGGCTCAAAAGACGGAGAATGGAACGGGAGGAGGAGTTTATTCAGACCGATTGGCAGATCAGTGCAGCGTTTTCCAGGCAGAGGCCTACGCGGTTAAGAAAACGGCTCAAACTGTCTTAGCAAGGGAACTATCAGCAATAGAAATTAACTTCTGCGCGGGCAACCAAGCAGCATTTAAAGCGATTAACTCGAAACTGGTAAACTCTGAATGCGGAAGACAGTGCTTCTCGGCACTGAGAGAATTAAAGTAGTGGAAGTAGTGCGAAATGTGCAGCTAGCTCTTAAATTACTTAATCGATATAACAGCTGTTATGAGTAATTGGCCTTTTTTGGTGACCATGGCTCTCGCTAACAGTGGCCTGCGGCTATATCTTGGCCCGCCTATGGTGCATGATTCGTGCTAGTACATCACTTGTCCTTATACCTTTCTGACTTACATAATTAAGATGATCTTTAAATAAGAGTCTCGTATCTTTTATAATGCATAGATACCTGTTCGATGTTATTTCATGATTCGGTTTTGTGATCTGTCAGTATTAGACTGACTGAGGCTGAAAGACAGTGACTTATAGCTTTTGTCGTTTCAATCATGATCTGTACTGCCTTGCTTTCCACAGGTCTAGTCAATACTACGTCTAAACTGTAGATGTATATAAATGCCACTGCATCGAGGTCTATTTTTCAGTCTTTTATAAGGTTATGCTTGCTGGTGAACCCCCTTAGGTTGTCTTAGGTTGTAGGCCAATTGTAACCAGCATTCTATTGTGACATAAGAAGAGGCTTTTCGAACCAACTCTCTAATCTTTTACCCTGACCTGTTCATTGTGACTTTTAAGAGTGATGTCAAACATGGCTTTCCCTAGTCCTAGTTTGGAAAGTATTATGGCTCTTTCCTTGTTCCCCAAAATTAGATTTGTGAAACGACCAGTAGACCAGTTTGACACTCTGTCCATCGGACTCAAACTGCGCTCCCATGCAGTAGAAGTGACATTCCTAAAGGGGTTGGAAGTCGCATTTTTTTAAATTTGTTCGTCTATTCAGCGTCCGTAGAAGTCATTCATCAATAATATTATGATAGCTACTGGTGAGTAGGTACCCCAAACTGCACCTGAATTTTCTTTCTCTTTGTTGTTGTTAGGGTGTTTGATCTTTTAATATTAATAGCGGGTCACTCTTCCATAACCAATTTAAATGTGACGCCATCAATTAAGAGCTTACCAGTGTTGAAAACTGGTAGTAATTGTTTGTCAGCTAATAGCATGCCCAATTCAGAGCCACTTTCACTTTAACTTGGCCGGGAACTCAACAGTACTGTACGATTTTGCATTAACTAGATTGGAGGCTATCGCTTTAGTTGATGTATGACTCTCAGAAAGATTTCCTCCATTACTAGGACAGTCTAAGATTCATGCAGTGGTCTGTCAGGCCTTACTTTTTGTCAAAGACGTAACTTAAGAGTTAATAGTTTGCGAAGTAGTTTAGAATCCTAGCTTCCCACATTCGTATGTATTGCTTTTTCTTTTGGGAACTAATAGAAGTGACACACAATTTTATGCCAAATCCAAACGACAGCATTAAGAAGCTTTCTCGGGACAGTTGAGAATATATTTGTCAGTGGTTCTCGAAAGGCTGCACAATTGAAAAAAACCTTAAGGCGTAATTTGTAAGATTCGTAAAGGACTTTGAAGTAAAGTGCATATCACATATCCGAGTGGAGTGGATTTCCTCCGCAGGTGACACGCGAAAAGCGGAACCACATCCGGCTATCTGATTCCCCTCTATGTTCCAATAAGCGAGAACCCCAGAAGAGAGTAATTTCTAACTGACAATTAGCCCGAGTCAGTATTTCTACGCAGTCCACAACAAGCTTGGATGCAGACGTGGTGGAATCGATATCAATAATCGCGGTCTAGCTGTCGGTGAAGATAGCTATCTTTTGTCTGCTTGTCACTTTAATCAGGAGCAATCTGCCCGCCTCTTGGCTTGCCAGACCTTCAGCCTGGAAGACTAAGTGGTGGAGGCGAAATGATTTGAATATTTGTATTTAGTTCTGGTGAAAAGACCCAAAGAAAAGACAAAATGTTTGTTCAATTTAATTATGTTGTATGTATACGCTTTGCTTAAGGTAGGCCACTATACCAGGGATTCATATGGAAAAATGGGACGTACCGCGGCTGTGAACATCAAAATAACTATTCTTGATTTTTGGGAACTTCCCCACTTACTCCTAAGTATTTGGCACATAGATTTGGTCTGGTTGTTTAGGAGTATTAAATTTTGTATCTCGGGTTTGGTGGCATAAGTTCAGCTTTACTTGGGCTAAGGTCACAATTTGTAGCCCAGGGGTCCTATCCACGATTTCACTAACTTCATAGGGAAACATTCCCGATTCGCAACAAAATTGATGCCGTCGCTGTCAAGTTTTTACATGGTTTTATTAAGTACGATAAATTATGAGAAAAGCAAGATCACCCTTCCCTAAGATATGCCTATTATAGGGGAAAACCGAGTGGAGCGACAACCCAAGTTAGGAAACAGAAAAAAAATAGAAACCGTTCTGTTTACTATTAATTTATTAGAGATCTTGCTTCTTCGGCGGCTACGAATCGACTGTTTCATTTGATGTATGTTAATAATGTCTTAAGTGTAGAGGGTTTTCAAGTAAGTCAGATTCCGTACGAGGGTATATGGGAGGTAGCAAACATGAAACCTTGGGTGGATTCAAGTCAGGGAACTCAGGCGTAATCGGGACGATTACATTGTTAGGAACGTGACATCGCAGGGTAGTAAAGTGTATTATACATAAAACAAAACAAAAACAGTTTTGGATATCAATGAAATTCTTTATTCCTGTGAAAGTACGTTCGATGCCATTATGTATGGAACTCGATTTCTTTTGCACCACGGGCACGCTTGCAGAAGTCCAGACGCTGAACCCAATTTTCGACGGTTTTCAAGCATAAATCGGCCGATACTGCTGCAATTTCACGTTCGATATTCGTACGAAGTTCATTATTTGGGCATTCTTCAACTGAAGCCTCAGCGGCAGCAATATTCTCGACACTACGGGCACTTACGACACTGGCACGGGAACATTTTGTACTGTGCCTGTGGATTCAATTTTTTCCACTAGACGCTCAATTGTTGATCTGCTAGGACGATTATGACGACCATAAATTGGACGTAGCGCTCTTAACGTTGAGGCCAAATTCCGAATTTCGGTAGTAAATTTTAATAATTTCATCATGAAATGGCAAACCTTACTGAAGAGAGATCTCAAAAGAGCGGTAAGAAATTCGGCGTCGTTTGCTGTCCCTGTCGCTCTACTTTTGTAGCGTCCCTATTGAAAAACCTTGTATCTAACATTAACAATCGAACAACGCCTTAAAATTATTAAAACTTACTACAAAAGTGGTGATTCAAACGTAGACACTTTTCGCACATTAAGAAGGGGTTTCCGCATGTCGGTTGATTAACAAATTTTGACAGCTCATTTAAACTTATGCCAATTATTGGCAAAAAATCGTTTGTCAGTTGATTGACCGACTTATGAACTCGATGCCAATTAATTTTCACTGTCAATTATATACAAAGTGACATTTCGTTTGACAATTATTCAGCTATTTCCACTTGTCCAGTGGTTTCTTTGTCAGTTATTGACAAACGCTGTTAGTCAATTCATTGACAGGCAATTTTTCGCTATTTCTACTTGCCAATTTTTTAATTGGCATAAAAATACGTCAATTGTCAATTTCAAATCGACAAGTGGAAACCCAGCATTACGCGATGAATGTGGTCGTCATAATCGACCGACTACGCAAGCAATCGGTAAAATTGTCAAGAAATTGGAAGAGAGCGGAAGCGTTACTGATGTCGTATAAGTCCTGTGCATCATCGTAATGCACGCTCAGTCGAAAATATTGCTGCTGCAAGTGCAAGTATTGCTGATGATCCGAATTGAACGTGTCGTACACCTCACTATGGCGTATTTTGCATTTGGATTTGCATCTCCATCCTTATAAAGTTGAAATTACGCAACAATTGAAGACCATTCACAACGCAGTAGAGTAGATACGCTTCTTGGGTGTTGGAACAACAAGCAATAAACACCGACAAACAAAATTGCCGCATATGGGCCTCAGAAGAGCTACAAGTGCTCGAAAAGGTGCCGTAGCTATTCGTACGCACAAAATTTGTTCACTTCCAAGAGAAAGCATCGACCAGACATTTGTAATCGACTACAAGCGACCAATGTCAAATCGACAAATATCAATCGCAATCGACAGTTGTCGATCAACAATTAACTATCGACACTCACTATAGGGACCAAAATGACTGTTTGGTGTTCTCTATGGTCGAAAGGTGTCATCGGTCTGTATTTCTTCGAAGACGCCAATAGACAGACGGCTACAGTCAATTCGGAGCGATATGGTCGAATGATAACCGATTTTTTTGGCCGGCGATTAAAGATCATGAAATGGGCAACAAGCGACACAACACTACCAATTATGGCTTTATTGCGTGAGATTCCTGGCCGCGTAATTTCACGTTTTGGCGACGTCAATTAGCCACCAAGTTCATGCGATTTGACACCGTCAGATTTTTTTTACGCAAAAAACCGTGCTTACGCGAATAATCCCCGAACTCTTACTTACTTACTTAGGCGGCTCTACAGTTCGGGGTGAACCGAGGGCTCAGCTAACATGCCTTTCCAGTTAGCCCGGTCCTTAGCTAACTGCCTCGAGTTGCACACTCCTAGTCGTTTGAGGTCGCCTTCGACTTGCGCGCGCCACTTAAGGCGAGGTCTTCCTCTGCTGCGTTGTCCCTCCGGGTTAGACTCGAAGACTCTACGAGCCGGAGCATTTGTTTCCATCCGCTCTACATGTCCTAGCCATCTTAAACGGCTTACTCGCAGTTTTTTGACCAGGTCGATGTCGTTGTACAGCTCGTATAGTTCGTCGTTGAATCTCCTTCTCCACAGCCCGTCAACGAAAATTCTACGAAGAATCTTTCTTTCGAAGCGACCGAGGATATCTTCATCCGCTTTAGATAGAGTCTAAGCTTCAGCGCCATAAAGCAGGACTGGAATGATTAAGGTCTTATACAGAATCTCCTTAGTTGCTCGGGATAGGGCTCTACTACTCATTTGCCTTCTTAGCCCAAAGAAACAGGGGTTGGCAAGAGTTATTCTTCGTTTAATTTCTTCTGAGATGTTGTTGTCAGAATTTATAGCAGAGCCGAGGTAGACAAAATTCCCTCACTAACTCAAAGTTGTAGCTGTCGATCGTGACGTTTTGTCCGATTCTATGATGTTGGGTGTCCCTTCTTGTTGACAGCATATACTTGGTTTTGCCCTCGTTGACCGCTAGACCCATTTTAGCCTCTTCCGTTTCTATACTAGCAAACGTATCAGTGACAGCCCGCTGTGTTCCCCGAACTCTAGGCGCATTAAAAACCAACATTACTCAAGTCATGACCGAAATACCGCCCGAAATGTGCGAAAAGGTGGTTAAAATGTACCCCAAAAGAAAACGCATGCTGCGAATCTTCCCTAAGCGGGAATGAATGACCCTTTACTTAGTTGCGTTCTTAGAGCTATTTTGGGTGTGGCATCCAACTCTAGTGCGTCTCCGATCTGTTGATATTTCTTCTGTGATAATTTCTGGAATTTGGCCGCCTTCGCTTAGTGAATCACCCTCTAATCAAGTTTTGAAAAGAAACCGCTCGCGATGTTTCCACCACAATCTTGGCAGATGGGAGCTATATTCCGAAAGCTTTTTAGATGTTTCATTACCACCTGGGTTTGGTCAACTTCGTTGCACAATTCATCGAAACTTCTGCGTTTACTGTTTATGATTGAAACTTTAAGGCTTCTGGGTGCTAATTTGAATTGCTGCTGAAGTTTCATGTAAAATTACATCTTAGGCGCTGTTTGAATGATAGGTTTTAAGTACTACCACCTTATTGTCCTGGAGACATCATCCTTCTCGTACCTTTATTACTTTAAGTGCCTACCAATCCGATACAACATTTTAAAGGCGACTTGTAACTTTATCTACCGAAGTCTAGTTACTTTTCCGGGAACGTAATCGAACTTCATGTCTTAAATTTATAGAAGGAAATGAGAAAACCGCTCCAACAAACACCTACACACACGTCTACCATGACAAAACTGATTCCGGTTCATTGAATGGGGAACAACCTTATTAAGGTCACTAGACCTCGCATCTTACAAAACCATAAGCCGATCTCATGACTACTGCTTGCCGCTCTGCCCATTTTACAAACTTGTAATGCTACCCTGTTACACGTACCTTTCGAATCCGAGTGCTGCCGTTCAACTTGGCAATGAAATACGAGTGGAAAACAAATCGACAAAAAAAATAAAAAATATACAGCGCTTGTGGAATACTAAGTCGTTCGGTGGCGATAAAACAAAAACCCACTACACCATATTCCATAAGCGGCCAAATAGCAGCTTTTAATTAGTTTCTCAACCAAGTCGCGAAACGGATACTACGATCGCAAAACAAGATGACACCCTCAAGCAGTGACCAGACCACAAATTGAAGGAGTTCCCCAAACCACACTATTTCTGTGGTTTAGAATAAAGTTTCACGCAGTCGAGGAAATTGGCTTAATTTGAATCTGAAATGAAACGAGCAGCGGGATTCAGTGGATATGTGCAAGTTGTCACGATCACAATCGATCGCCAACCCCAGCGCCTATTTCGTACGCATGGCACATCGTGCAATTGACATTTTGTAAGAATTCCATTTCGACAGTTTCATGAATCAAACCCGAAGCCAAATATCGATTTTGAACTGTGACTGTGAGTCGTCGCTCGTCGCCAAAGAGAACTGTGCTCTGGCATTGAGCCTTCGAAGCGCTTCCTCCTATAGGCCCATTCGACAGTCTGTCATTTGACTCTCATGAGGGTTTTGATCTTTTCGATCAGATTTTGTGATTTTTTTTTATGTTTTCTTAATGACCGCGATTTATATGCAAAACGCGGACAAGCTGTTTTTTATCTTATGTCCATTAACAACCACAATTGTATGGAGTAAATTTTATTTTATTTTTTCTGTCTAGTTGCTGGTAGCATTGGCGGATTTCCGATCGATTTGCTCAGGCTATCTGTAGGACAGACGTATGTGTGAGTGTATGCACGCACTTTGCGCGAGATGAAGTTCTCAGAACCGATTATGTGTTGGATTGATATAAATCATAATTGTTTCATGGCGGCGACTAAATCGTTTAACTTGTGACATTTAAACTTTCTAATTCACGCGCTCAAGATGCGAGTCCGCCAGAGGATAGACGCACCGACATTGGACCGAGGCGTGAAAGTGAAACCTTTCACTTTCTTCTCCATGAGGTTAGAACATTGATAAGTGGGGTTTTCTCAAGTCGAAAGAATGCACAAAAGTACACTTTGAGAACGTGGCTCTGTGTGTAAATATATATAGTATAGTTTAAAGGTCTTCAGTTTCGTCTATGACTTTTGTATGAAGTATCGACACGAGCTGAGAGCATAAATATAAGTACATTAGAGCTTTGTAATGTGGTGTTCTTTGCAGATGTTATTTTGTATATATTTTGTATATATAGTGTATTTACATGCACTAACAACAACAACATGTGATCCTACTTTTCATCGAGATCACGAAATATGATCTGAAAATTAATTCAACTATTTCTCGTTGTTGTTTCGTGGCGTTGTTTATTTCATTCACTAAATGTTGGTGTCCCTGTAAATTATAGCCATACAGTAATGTTGCCAGACCAAAATATGGAACAAAATTAACAACACATAAAACCAATTAGCATTTTTTCAAATTGGAATAAGTCACTACTCCGACTTTCGAGATGTTTTGTTTCGATATATAGCACAGAAATATAAATGGAAATGTTATCAGTACAATACGGTTAATTATGATGCGTATTTGAACATAACATTTGAGCGTAGTTTTCCACAAAAAAATATTGAGTGCAAAATGTATGCAGATTTGTATTCATATGGTAACACCCCCAACACAACAGCGAAATGTCAAACTCAAATATGAGCAAGTGCAATGGAGAAATCATCGCGTTGTGACGTCACATTGTACCGTGTGGCTGCAATATGGCGGTGGCAATACAAAGTTTGTCATAATTGGTACTGGATTTTATATGTGAAAAACAACTGTTGCCACAACTTAAATATAAAATCCTTCAATGATCCAGTTTGTTTTATTTTCATGATCTGATCCGGATCAGATCACACTGATAATAAAAAACGGCTATTATGATTTTGACAATTTTATCAGACGTGTAGCGAAAGAAATTCCCTGAGCTGTTTCGACTTTCGAGCCGCTAGGGAAACTGCTCGTTACTCGTTATTTTGCTGATTTTCTCCTTTTTCTGTCATTTTTGATTAGACGAATAGACTTTGTGCGATTGCGATTGATTTATATCGACCACGAATTAAAATCGCGTACGCGAATAGACCTATTTATTGTAAAAACGTCTAATTTGACAGGCGTGACAATTCGACCGAATATGCTGTTATTAAACTGATAGCTTTTTCGCATTCGAAAATTAACAGAACCATTGTTTTTTTTTTTGGTTGCGCCAATGGATGAGGTAATCTTCTAAAGATGCGGTAAACCCGTGCTACCAACATGCACGATGCGCAAACCAGGGTTGCCAGAACTAAGTTTGCTTTAAGCGCCCAAACCTTAAAAAAATGTAGCCCAATATCGTTGCCCAGAAAGAAGCCCAAAAATAGTTGAAAATAATTCATTTTTTGTATTTTATTATTAAACAGGTACACTTGTATTATGTTTATTAAAGTAAACAAAACTTAAACAAAGAAAAAGTAAACAAAATATCACAATGAATACTTCTTATCATTATGATAGAAACACTTAAACAAAAACATCACAAATTAGTTATTATTATTGCTTTCTTCGGTTAGGAAATATTCAGTGTCATTATCGTCATCATCACTACCCTCTGTATAAATGTCTGATGTAAATTTATTAATCATTTCCGATGTTGGAATAAAATCTTTACAACAAATATTTTTAACTGTTGAATTGATGCGTATGCGCATCAAAGCATCGAGAAATTCCGTAGACAATCTGATTCGCGGTTTGGTCTTAATCGAATTCATAAATGAAAACGCCCGTTCTACTACAGCATTGCTCACTGGAAGTGTTAGCAATTGTATTGCAAATAAACTTAACTCCTTAAAAATTATTTCATTGGACCCATTTTTTACGTTAGATAACACGTAAGCCCAAAAATGTTCAGGATTTTGTGGTATCTCAACCGGAAACACAACTTTCCAGTCAAATAATATTAATTTATTCCACTGATCCTCCAAAAGATCAAGGTAAGATGTATTTCTCTTCGTCTGTGGAAGCATTTCAATCGGAAGTTCTCTGAATCCGGGACGCATATGATTTAAGCAGATACTCGGACCGAAATTCCGAATTTTTCTTAAAAGTGAATAATTTTCAGGAGTTCGCTTTTCTATCTCAAATAAAAATGTTGTTACAAATTCTTTAATTATAGGCTTTTTACTTTAAAAGTAATTTCAGTTGAATAATTTTCCTCAATTTCTGTGAACTCAAAGTTAAGCTCTATTTCACGTACGGCTTTATAATTGTCAACAGACTTAAGATAGCATACAAAGCAATAAAACGAACATATTTATGTCATCTTGTGCTTGACATAAATTTAGATTTGTGCTTTGAAATAGCATATTTAACTGACAAATTTGTTTTAAAATAGGCCTTGGGGCAACTAAGCACAAATAATTTAGCTTATTTTTGTATAGGTTAGATAAAATAAAAGCAGTATGCATTTAACAAGGACCAAATGTGGAACTTTGTTCTTTAACCGAGAAACAACGGAGTTGTGTTTACCGCACAGATTGCTGGCACCATCGGTACCCAGGCCAACTAAGTTGTCTATGTTTAAATTACTTTCTTTTAAAAAGCAGATCAATTTATTAAAAAGCTCTTCACCTGAAATTTAAAAGAAAAATCGAAATAGTTGCGGAAGAAATCACAAATCATAAGTTTATACCAGTTGTTTCAACCACTTCACATATCCCCAAAAAAATCGTCTCAATGCAGGTATGTGCATTTGAGAAATATCGAACACAAAAACATAAAAATTTCTTGTCGCTTATGTCCGTAGATTCATCAATTATAACTGAGAAAACATTTTCTCCAATGTGGTTTACCAATTCCTGACGAAGACAAGGCCCTATGACCCTTCGGATCAAAGCGCCGCATTTAGTTCTATGCATTTTAACAGCGCCAAAACTATTGTTATATTCCGCCGATAAAAGTTCGCCAAGATGATCAATGCTCTGAAGAGCCGAATGACACGCAACAAAATGGGCAAGTTTTAGCTCAAATGTTTTTGTTTTGGGATTGACTAGTGGAAGAAATCCATATTCACTTATTTTTGTTGCCTTTACGTGAACTTTCTCCATATTCAATTTGTGTAGTTTTCTTGATGCATGACGGTCAAGGTCACTTTTTTGTGCGCGCAAATCTACTTCGCAGACCTTGCAATATGCATGTAAATCATCTTTTTTGCTTGCCGTAATCCAATCTAAGCAATAACGAACGAATGCATTATTTTCAGTGCCTGTAAAATATTTAATACTTACTTTTGAATTGCGGCAGACTTTCTCAACTCCTTAAGTATTTTTTTTGGTATTTTTCCCACTTACCCATTTCAGTTCGCGTTTTTCAATCTTCAGCAAACTGCAATTGACATTTTGTGGCTTGTTTGCTTGTTTCGTTGTGTGAAATCAAAAGGCCTGTTCGATGTTACTTGACTGCAAGAGTGCTGCCAAGTTTTAAAAGTGCGGGTTTGTTCGAAAATATTTATTTTTTTAGTTTTGTGAAAGAATAAAACAAACAAAATTAAGACACAATTTGTAAAACGATATATCGCCCAAAATTGTGTTTAGCGCTCATGGAAGAAATTTCTATCGTTTTTTAAGGAAAAAGATAGCCCAAAATACGGCAAAGCGCCCAATCTGGCAACCGTGGCGCAAACCCGAATAATCGATGCCAGGAGTGCGCCTGACGTACTAATCCACACCCTATTTCCTTCAATTACTCTCCCGGCGGGACTGCCGTTAGGCATCTGCCTTTTACTGTGTTATCCCACCTGACTTGCCATAGTGACATCGATGTTTCGCTCTCTTCTACTTTGGACTTTTCTATTAGGGACCCCTTGCCGGTTGGCTGTATGCCTAAGGTAGATCCTTTGCATCTCACTGGCAAGAATGTCGATGGGGATCATTCCCAATATAGCGCAGGCTGCTTCGTTTCGTTTGTTTTAAGACCACCCGCCCAGACCGGTGCAGCGTACAGAAGTATTGAGCTGACCACTCTGGATAGTAGAAACCACCTGGTATATCCAGGTCCACCGATGTTTGGTAGCATCCGGGAAAGAGCTGCTTGCATCTGTGAGGCCTTCCTGCCGGCGTACTGGATGTGCGTTTTAAAGTTTAGCCTGTTGTCAAGCATTACTCCTAGGTACATTAGAGACTACTCCTCAGACCTAATGGTTTGATTCCCAACCCGGGGATTTGCAAACTCCACAGACTTTCGGCTGGTTATCAAGACAGCCTCGGTCTTGTGGTCAGCTGCTTCTAAGCCGGTAGACAGTAGGCATTTTTTGATTCTGGCTACCGCTTCATCCGTAGCGGACTCTATATCGTGGATGTGTTTGGCCATCGTTACCACGACGATATCATCTGCAAAACCGATCACGTTAACTTCTTGAGGCAGCATTAGTCGCAGGACTCCGTCATACATTATATTCCACAGGAGTAGTCCAAGAACAGAGCCTTGTGGTACTCCCGCGGTAACGTTGTAGTACTTAACTCCATTGTCAGTTTGATACCTTAACTTTCTATCGGTAAAGTAGTTTTCTACTATACACCAGCGCTTCCATTCTGGCCAGCTAAAGGCATTTTTAACCTCCAGCGTCATAACCGCACAGTATTTTTTTGTCCTCCCTCTCCATCTTTTTCCCAGTATTGCTTCGGCTGCTGTGTCTACTACCGCCTTTATGGCATCGACGGTCGAACGCGATTTTCTGAATCCATACTGGTAGTCTGACAAAGCTCCTTTATCTTCGGCCACCTCGAGCAGTGGGCGCAGTAGCGCAGTGGTTAGTGTGCTGGAGCTGGACTACTGTGCGAGGGATCCCAGGTTCGATCCCCGGAAAAACACAAATTACATCTTAAGGTTTTTTCTACTGCGCCACCTCTCGCGAATGTCTGACAAACATCCGAGAGTATGACTGTCATGAAATAGCTTCTCAATTTAGCCGTTCGGACTCGGCATAAAATTGTAGGTCCCTTCCATTCCTCCCAAAAATAGAAACTCACACAAAACGAGGGTGTCTACCGCCTGTTGCGCCACCTATTTATTTATTTATTTACCTCGAGCAGTCTGCCGTATATGACACGTTCTAAGATGTTTTCCGTTGTATCCAGCAAACATATTGACCGATACGTAGATTGTTCTTCGTTGCAATAAAAAGGTCTGGTCTTTTTCGAACATCTACTTTGAGTACCATATTAGGGATGCCATCGGGTCTGGGCGCTTTGTTGTCGCCTATATTCCTGCATGCATCGCTTAGTTCCTTCGTTGTGATTGTAGGGATAGCTTTCTGATTTCGTCGTTCCACCAGTAACAAGGTCCACCCATAGTTGATCTTCTAGGCATTGCTGCATCGCACGCTATGGTGATTTCCTGCATCAGTTTTTGGGCCAAGGTCTCCGCTTCTTCGCTGCTGAATGTATAATCAGTATTCATCATTTCTTCGAACGCATCTTTGTCGAAGTACGCGTCTTTCCACTTTGGCCCCATAAGCTTAGGGCGCTGCCTGGGCTTATCCTTGTTCATGGCATATATGATCGCCCACTGTATGTCTGTTTGACGTGGTCAGTCCGAGTGTGCACTGAAAAATATCAGTGCATTTTCGTGGCTGCCAAAAACCCACGAAAACCCCAGAAATTTGGCTTCATGTTGAACCTTGAAGTAACCCTGAGACCTGTCACTTTAAAAATGTAGCAATAAAGAGATTATTCACTAGCAATAGCAATAAACTGATTTAATAAATGATTTTAATGTTAAAAAAACATAGTTCCGGTAAAATTTAAGTGTGCAGCGCAAATCAGTAGTTCACAAAAATAAGAGCTCAGCCAAATGACAGCAAAATCCAGCACTGAACTCTTGCCCTGACTAAATACCTAGGATTAGCTCAGTGTTGAGCTCTGTCACTTCAATGTCATCTAACTGAAGTCAGAAATAATGTTTCTTTTATAGCGCCCTCCATTGACCCTAGCATTCTGGCCGGCGTCGTCCTTAAAGAAATGTGGGACGATGATTCCACCAGTCCATAAAGGACACCTAACAGTGAGTTTTAATGGATGTAAGGGCGTCTCGATAAAGACTTTTGGGTATTCTCCAACCTAAATTCGGCAATTTTGCTTGTTTAGATATCCATTTAACCAAAAATGGGCGTCATCACTCATCGGAGAACAAAAATTGACATAGCGCACGATAAGTTTAACGAAATGAATAATAATAAGTTTGCACAATTTGCACGCGTTCTTCTTGCGTTAATCTATTCATCGTAAAATGGCAAAACGTACTAACCACAAATCAACTATCAACTGTCAGATTGACAATCTGTAGAAACAGTGTTGCCAGTCTTCAAACCAAACCTCCAAAAAAACAGCCTTTATATTCACAAAACCCCTGAACCAAATGGGCGAAAGATACAAGGTCACATTTAAAAAAATAAATGAATAAATAAATAGATAAATAAATAAATAAATAAATATAGGTATAAATAAATAAATAAATAGATAAATAAATAAATAAATAAATATAGGTATAAATAAATAAATAAATAAATGAATAAATAAATAAATAGATAAATAAATAAATAAATAAATAACTAAATAAATAAATAAACAAATAAATAAATACATAAATAAATAAATAAATAAATAAAAAAATAAATAAACAAATAAACAAACAAATGAATAGATAAAAAAAATGAATAAATAGATATATACAAAGAAATAAGTAAATACATAAACAAGAGCAACAAAGAATGGAATTTAAATACTCATTTGATTAATAAGGGGATTTTCTGAAAAAATATTTTTACTTATAAAATTATCGGTTAATTTTTGAATTCTAACAATTCATCATTTCAACATTCGCTCTTCTGTGCAAGTCTGAGGTGGAGTAATGCCATGGTAGATTCAACATCATTTTTAATATTTTATTTTGAGCTATTTGCAGCTTCTTAATGTGACATTTTGCACAATTTCCCCATACTTGCCACCCATAAAGAAGAATGGCTTGAAAAATAACCTTATACATTATTAACTTGTTCTCAGTAGATAGTCTTGATCTTCTTTTAATAAAGGGGTATAACATTTTAATGACACGTTAATTTTCTTTATAGTTTTACTGGTGTGATCTTGAAAAGTTAACCTTGGATCAAGATGCACACCCAGATACTTCACTGACGGTGCCCAAGCAATATTAGACCCGTTTATATTTATAGTTCTGTTTGGGAGATTGCAAAATTTCCTTTTTCTGGTGAAAAAGATGGCATGCATTTTCTCAGCGTTCAATTTGATTTTCCATTTTTTATAGTAACTTGCTAATATTTCTATCGCATTTTGTAGATTCCTCTCAATGTTGAGAGCGAATATATGTGATGAAAAAATTGCAGTGTCATCCGCGTAAATACCAATTTCACATTCTGGTAAGCTCGGTAAATCAGAAGTGTATATATTATATAAAATGGGCCCGAGGACGGAACCTTGCGGCACACCTGCGTGAAAATATACTAAGTTGGACGCGCTACCATTCACATGCACACTGAAACAACGGTTTGACAAAAAACGTTGGACTAATTTACATAGATACGAGGGAAAATTAAAATTTATCATTTTGTGTATAAGGCCAGCGTGCCATACAGAATCAAATGCTTTCTCTATGTCTAATAGTATCATTCCCGTTGATTTTCCTTGTACAAGGTTACTTCTGATGCTATTTGCAATTCTAAGGACTTGGTGGGAAGTACTATGGAAGCGCCGAAAACCAAACTGTTCATTCGGGAATATATTCTTGTCAGAAATAACACCCATTAATTTTCCCTTTATTACTTTTTCCAAGATTTTGCTCACGCTGCTTAGCAAGCTAATTGGCCTGTAACTCCCTGGGCATTCTGGATTTTTACCTGCTTTCAAAATAGGAACAAATTTAGCTTTTTTCCAGACAGGAGGAAAGTAATAAAACTTAAGGCAAGCATTTATTATCACTGTCAATATTTTAATTGCAGGGCCAGGTAATCGTTTAATGTAAACGTTCCTTATGTTATCGAGTCCACCAACTTTGTTCACTTTTATGGAATTTATAATGTATTTGATGTCCTCTTCCGTTATAATTTCATTTGGAGGAAATTGAACAGATGACAAATTGAGATCGCGTACCGTATCATAAACTAAAGTGGTTGTAGTTACATCTCCTAAATTTTGCGATACCGTATGATTATTTGAGAAGTTAGAAGCAAGTTCTTTAGCCTTCTCAACATCGGTAAAGAAGGTTCCTCCCGTTGATTGATGGAAACTAAAAAGCAGACCAACAAGCAAAAGTTATAAATATAGACATCCCAATTAGTGCAGCAAAGAAAAATATTTACCAAAAATGTTGAGAAAAAAAAAATGGTCCAACCGACAGGACTGTGTAATATCTCGCAGCCTACAACCAAAAATCGATGAGAAAAGAACACAATGCATTCTGAAATAATTAATGAAAGAAGAAATACGTAAATAGCCGTACTGGCATAAGATAAGGTATTAACTCACCAGGCTACTGCAGGGGTTTCCAAGATATAAATGAAACACACTGCTCGTTTCTGTAAGGGGTCAAGTAGGTTAAGTAAATGTCTGGGGCTGAACTTTAAATATGGTAGCAATAGTCATGCATGTTGCTCTGGTCTGCGTTAGTATCGTATACTTGTTGTCCATTTGCTCTACATGCTCTAGTCATCTTAGGCAACTAGCGGCCACTCTTCTGACCAGTTTTATGTCACTGGACACTGGTCAGGACGTAGAACTCTCCGTTAAATTTCCTTCTCCAAATCCCGTCAACGCAAATGGGGCCGAAAATCACTCGAAGAATTTTGCATCATGTGCCTTCGCTAATGTCATTGCTTCTGAGCAAAAAAAAAAAAAAAAAAAAACTGGAATGATGAGGATCTTATGTGGAGCTTCTTGCCCTACTATTTCTGCAGCAATATTTATGCAGTATGGCCAGCCGTTCCTCCTGTACGCCTATTGCACAGTGTCCGTGTCCAGTAATGACCTCCGTGAGTATGCGAATATCTTTGCGGCTCAGTCCGATTACGAATTTGGATCTCTTTTTTTCTCAGCTTTGGCCATAATTCTTTTGTGTGCCTGCAGGTACTGAGATTGTTCCACCGTAGGTTTGTTCTACTCCAGGATTCAATGTCAATCTTCCATGCAAGCGTGCTTAGCGGAGTTCTTATACATTCGAGAGCCAAGGACGCGTGCAATTTCTACCCGTTTCTTGTAAGCTCATCCGCCTGTTCATTACATTCCGGGTCTTGGTAGTTGGCACCCAGCATAAAGTCTCCGCGTTGCGTTGGTTTCGTAATATTTCGTCCAAGTATTTCTTTGATTGGCTTACTGCCCTCGACTTCACCACGACTGATTCCTTGTCTTTTATGTCCGCTTGGCTGTCAGAGTATATAGTGATTTGTTTATCGTTTAAAAGACACTGCAGTCATCGCTGATTCGGAATGGAATCTCGCAGATTAAGTGTCTCACTGAAGCTACCCGCGCCTGTACCGATATCCATCTTAGAACCGCTGGTATAGGGGCTATCTTCTCTTCTTCTGTAATTGTTTTATTCTCCCATTCTGGTAGTGAATCTTCGTCAAAAAACAAGGGGGGTAGGCAGTCTGTAGTCAGTTTCTCCTCCCAGTGGGTTTTTATGGAGGCGTGAACGTTTGGATGATCATAGTCCACACTCTCTTTGCCTGATTGCGGTTTAGACCGCCTTGTTGCTACAGTAAATGTCCAGAGGGATGATGTTTAGCATCACCTATATTGCTGCGGTGGGTGTTGTTCGTAAGGAACTCATTATCTCGATGCATGCCGCCTTTTGGACTTTGGTGAGGCATAAAAGAAAAGATGGTATTTTTTGTCAAAGGCCTTGCACCACACGTTAAGATGGGCCTCAGTACCGCTGTGTACCATGACGGCCTGAAACCCCGTGTGTTGCCAAATGCTCTCCTAGGTACGTATAGTACCACGTAAGCTTTTTTGATGCGATCCTTAATGTTTTCCTTCCAGCGGGAGGGGAGGGGAGGGGAGCGGGAATCCCCTTGTGATATGTCCGATATCCTAACTCGTTACGAGTCATTTGGTTCTTTATAAGATTGTGACAAGATTAGCTTTAAGAGTCGTCGCTACTATAGTCACTCTTGTCGCGCATTCACCTTGAAGGATGAATGGGTTCCTCGACATACATAAGTTTGTCTGCCTACTTCATTTTGGTTCTCAGAACTCAGAGGTAAACTCATTCATTTAGTTAGAATGTTATAGATGCATCCTTGGAATT
The DNA here is from genome assembly GCA_949372485.1 of Cheilosia soror. NCBI lineage: Eukaryota > Metazoa > Arthropoda > Insecta > Diptera > Syrphidae > Cheilosia > Cheilosia soror. The sequence goes on along the minus strand of OX443561.1, from coordinate 70,351,458 downwards.
GGACATGACAAACCTTTACGTTTGAGTGGGTATACAGACTGGCATACAAACTTAACACCCACGAACGTCATTCAGAATTTCATCAGATCATCACCCTATGTGATTCACAGACCAGATTATTGCGCTCCGAGTTCTCAACTGATGCAATCAATCGATCACTTTTAAAATTGGCATTTCCACGACTGCAGGTAGCCAATTGATCGCCTTTAAACGCTTCACTTAAATGTGTTGCGTCAATTTACACCACATGAGCCAGAACCATAAAGTGTGATGTCTCTTACTCGTTAGCGGTTCTTTAAATCCTTTCTCAATATGTGTTGGTAAACCTGATGTCTTGCGCTGCAGCGGCTATAAAAAGACCGCTGAACTCTAAATTTATCCAACTTTGCATATTTTTATGCCATCTCATGGGTATTCTTGGCCTGTGCTGATGGAATATTGACGCAGTCAGACGCAATATACCAAAACCCATCGAGCGCGACACAAAGTCTCGGTTCCCCCTGAATCGGAGCAGATAAAAATAAACTCCGCTTGCGGAAATTGTCATCAAAAAAGGTCAGCGCTCTACAACAGGATTTTTTTTCTGGTTGAATCCTTTATATGGAATTTCCGGTTTCACAATCTCTCCGATGTAATGACTCAGTCACGAGACACTGCATTAGCACAAACGAGTTCGAAATGTTGCGATAGATTTAGATTAGCCAAGCCTTTGTCACCTCTAAGCCACATACACCTGAGCCGCAGTTTTTTTTTTTTTTGTTAGTACATGTTTTGCGATGCAGTTTTGGGATTTGAACTTGACCACCGGCTTGTGGCGGTCAGCGGCACGGCACGGTTGGTGTGGTGTGTGAAATGTGTTCTGGGGTTTTTATGGTCAATTAGTCGAACCTACGTAAGTGATAGTGCTACCGAATGCCGAGCACGTATCCCAAAAAACCATAACCAAGATAGATACTTTGTACTTGTATCTGGAGATCTCTGTTGCGGCTGTTTACTATTTGCGCCGACAACCAACCGACGCGACGATGGCTAAGAAAAGCTTTTTTTTACATGTTTCTCTGGAGCTTTGGAGTCGTTTTTGTCCGGCACGATGACAGGTGTCATGTTTTTCATTTTTTTCTCTCTACGCCTTTACCTGATCGGCTTCGGCTCATACTCATACACACCTCGCGTGTGTGTGTGTATATATGGTCATACGAAACAATTAAAGTTGTTTTTGTTCTCATTCTCGTCCTCTCACAGCAGCTGTCGATGGGGCATTGGCGAACCAATAAAACAATAACATTTCGGGTGCTTTCAGCTTAGTCGCACATTTCATACGATCCCATTTACACGGAAGATCGCGCGCAAGGAAGCAAAGAAGTTGATTTGATATATCGCGTTTTTTTTATTAACAGTGCGTTGTTCTATCAAAGTTCCTTTTGCTTATAAGCAAAACTCGTGCCATTGTCCAGCAAATTTCTTTACAAACTACTTACGAAAAAAAAAATAGTGAACCATGTCTTCAGGGTTTGTGTTTGAGCATTTGACCGAAATTGCTATCGTCGTCAAAACCGGTAACAACTCCAAGTCAGGAGCTAAAAAGTAAAGGAATTCGTTTCGTTGTGTGAAAAAAAACTGAATTTAATTATGTTTAGCAAGTATATTGGAAAGATAACCAATAGTATCAGTACAGTGCACTTTGTGGATAATAAACTATACAGCAAACATTCAATGGAGTGCAAAAAAAAACCAATCAAATGTGATGAGAAAAGAACTAGTCATAGCAACAGTGAGAGTTCTGTGGACTCAGACGAGGAACATAATCTGTTGAATCAAATGATGGCCAAAGATCGAACTAGTGATGTGTTAACTACGCCGTTATTGGTGCTGCCAACGGCGCAGATAATCCTATCGACAGCATTGGCGGAGTTGCGGAGGACGCTGCTATTTTATCCGTTAGTATGAATTTTTTAAACACAAATTAAATTCAAGAGCCCTTCAAATTATAATTTGGAGAAATTATATAAGTTGGCAAAGTTTTTTTGAAGTCGTTCTAAGTTTAGATGGCATTTACAGCAGGGAATCGTTAATGCCCTCTTGAAAATGCAACCTTTTAACCTCTTTACCTAACCGTAAGTCAAGGTTTTTCTGATTTTTGTCAACTTTTATCGTCGTGTATCCTGAATCTAAGTCTGATTATAGAGTTGAACTTTTGAACATTTTCCGTTCCCAGAGACAAAACGGAACCTTATTTTTTGTCGCTACGATGTCTGTTCGTCTGTCCGAACCCACTAAGCGAATTTTGTTTCTAGGTCTAGTACAATTAATAATTGACGTAGAAGACTAAAATTTGCACACAACATCAGATGTATAACCTCTGGTTAGACGACAATACTACCAATGATAGCGATTGACTGGGATTGTACTAAAGTTTTTAAGACATCAACTTTGGCCAAGTACGGAACCTCCGGTGAGAGAGTGATACTCGCACTTGGCCGGTTTTTTTTCAATTTGATACAGTTTCGGTCCAAACCCTGCAAGTATTCACAAGTGTTCAGGTTCATTGTTCAGTATAATTTTTGCGTCGTAATTACCTTATCTTCCTATACGTAACATTTCCTACCACCCTCAGCTGATTTCTTTGAGCTTTTCATTGATAGCTGTGGCATTGAAGCTGCGACTTAACGCTTTTTAGAGACTTCCTCTAGTAGCATTGCTTATCCTGTCTTTTTTTTTTACATGCGGTGTAGTGGTTAGAGTCATTCACCCCTGTTTCAGTTGACATAACCTGTTTATCGTAAACGCCTAATATTTTATTTCGAAACGATTTAAAATTACAGTAAATACAGAAAAAGAAACAAAATCGTTGACAAAAGTTCGAAAATAAATCTGAATCTCGTTTTTACAAAACGCCAAAAGGAATAAGGGTGATTGCTTGTGACCCGAGCGGCGTTGGAACGTGCCCCGGCCGGGTATACAGCAATACTCTGCCACCGACCATAAAGAGAAGCGAATAATATCAAAGTTTCCCCATCACTACACCAAAAAAGGGGTTCCTGCTTGGTAGTACAATGGACCGGGATTGGCCTGAGTGTTACAGGGCTTGGAATCCCCTTTCAAAAAAAGGTTGCCTTTCATTTTTCATTTGGCAATCAAGCTGTCCATTTTGCGCATGAATAGCTGAGTCGTGTGTGCAGTACCATCCCCAGCATCTTCCATATTATTCCATGTGTTCGGATATGTCTGAAACGCTATCTGTTATTTGAAGACCTTTTTGCGGATTTGGTCTGCATGGTATCGTCGGAATATTTTCTGTTTCATTTTTAAAAGTACGACAACATTTTTCGATGTCACACAATTTTTAAATGAAAATGATTCAAAGTCGTAGGTTAGGTTAGGGTGGCAGGCTGCAACAAGTGCAGCCTCACTTAGGCCAGAGGAGGCCCATTGTGATACCACAGGATCTAATGACCTCACAACTACCCGTTGAACCAGCAGGAGCTAAGAATGAAGCCTTGGGGACCACTTATGCTTGTATAAGCGACTTCGCCGAGATTGTCCAAGAAGTATTTTTCGAGATATAGTTTTTTACGAGCTGAAAGGACTGGGCACGCGCATAGGATAGTCTAAGTCTCTTCCACCTCTTCGTCCATGCAACTTCTACAAAAATCGTTGGCAGGGAAGTCCAACCTGAGAGCATGCCTGCCAATAATGCAGTGTCCCGTAATGACACCTACCAATGTGCTTATATTGGATCTTTTTAGTGATACAAGATTGATCAGCTTGAGATCGTGATGGAGCACGTGGTGCAGTTGGACCATCTTCGATTAGTGGCGCTGATCCAATTTTGCTTACTTAAAAGTTTGCACGTAGTGATTCATATAGAGATTCTCCTTTTTCGGTAGAATCGACAAAGTTGTGCCATGCCTAGCGAGTTCGTCGGCCTTGCAATTCCCTAGAATGTCCCTATGGCCCGGCACGGCACGGCATCCATATAAAGTGAATTTTAAATTGTTCCGCCATCTCGTTAAGAGATAAGCGGCGGCAAATTAGTTTCAAACTTCTTCTCAAGCTGAACTTCATATTTAGTTCGTTTATAGTTCATTTAGTTCGAACCTCATTGAGCTATAGTGAGGAGGTAGGTCCTGAACGCACTCACAATTCCAAATTTATATATACACTATAGATGTACCGGCCCCTGCTCAGAAATCCCGTTGCTTAAAATTAAATGCACATTAAAGTGCCAAATTTAGAAACTTTATCTCCCATGAGTGTCGAAAAATAGAGTTTGCAGTGTGTTTGTTTTTTGTTGTACGGGACGTGCCACACCCCTTTGTCCAATCCCATTGATATTTCGTAAAATGCTTCCAATAAGCACTATACCTTTTTTGTTTACTTACTTTGAAGGCTAAATCCTCCATAAATGTCAAGATATTGTGTTTTAAATAACTTTGTTCTATGTGAGGGATCCGCTCCGGCATTTCGTGAAGTGCTTTGTTCGGAAAATGCACATCAAACCATTTTTTTTTCACTTCATTGACAAAAACCTTTCACCGCATTCTTCTCTCGTAAATATTCGGTATAAAAAGTCTCATTGTCATTTTTTGTCACATTCGAAGTCGAAAGTGTCGTTGTTGTCGATCCACACTGCTCGATTAAACCTATAAAACCGACCTATATTATCCTTAACATTAGTTATGGCATTGATAGACATTTGACCCCCAATTGGTTTCCAAGAGACAGTAATTTAGCTTTTTTTCTATGCGACGGAAGCCTATATTCGTAGAGACAACTTTACTTTTAAAGATTGAACGATATAGAAGGGTCCGCCAGAAGTTTGGGATTTTACTGGTTGCTGCAATCCAAATCACATTTACTCATGAGCCATTGCACCAAAAAATATCTACCAATTTTTAGATAATTAAGATCTTAGCTTTTCAAACGTCATCCACATCATTTACATACATACTTTTGTTAAAGAGGCATTTTACACACACTATGGTTATGGTTATGGACTATGGTGCATTATATGTCAAACATTTCAGCTGTCACATTTTTGTACGTGGAAATTCATTGTGAAAAGAATTTCATGAAACCTCTTCTAATTGAAAATTGTATTTCTTAATTTTTTATGCCTGACGAAAAGTTTTCATAGCTTGTACAATAACATGTTCCACTGCCTGACAGTTTGACATTATCTGACAGTTGTTTAGACATTTTGTTCATATATGATTCTGGATAAATGGTTTTTCAAATCTGTTTCGATATCTTCCTGGAGGTGATTGGCAAAACTATAATATTGCTTGCCTCTCTGGCGCGTATTGAATTTGCAATTTTAGAATACGAATACTTTTGCATTTTTGTCACGCCTGGTATTCTAATTAGTTTATTTGCTATTTTCGTTTGCAGAAAGCGATTTTTTTTAATTTCCCTTTTCCGAAAGGTGCAACGATTTGTCATCATCACTTCAATTAATATACCATCTTACTAATAAATCATTTTTGGCATTCGCCTTAAATTTTTTGTAGGTCGCAGTAGATAGTTTTATAAAATTTAACCTGAACGTTAAAAATAATTATTATTACCCCGACATACCTTTAAATCTGCATCATATAATTTTATAATTTGATGACTACACGATTTGACATCAATTTTTGGCCATAAAAAAGTCGAAAAACGAAATGCGGTCAATTGGATTTTTCGTCAGTTAACGTGAAAATGAAATTTTAGAAATGTAATTTTTATTCTTACTGAAAAAGTAAATGTTTGCCACTGTTACTTAGCCCAACTTAGTGGCTTAAAATTCAACAATTGAGTAGCTGCTGATTAGCTCTGGTCCACTGTAGCGCTATTAAAAATATACTAAAATCTAATAATATGCCTTTAAGTTATACAGCTCCCAGGTATATACGATTGTCAATAAATTTGACTGAATGCCATACTCAACTGCGGTGTTGGACTTTAAAGTGTAGTTGTAGGGATGCACTCAGAGGAAAAATTGTCGTAAATTTGGTGCATTTTGACAGCAACTCATGATAACGTTTAATTTGACGAAAATAATTCAGAATATTATAACAAACGCTAGTTGTTAAGGGGTTATAAACCTTTTAAGGTTAGAGTTAGCTCCGAAGAGATATTGTCAAACAATTTGACAGCATTTAAAGCGGTTTGACACCATTAAAATGGTAGTGACAAATTTGTGCCGAAAAGCATTGCAGTGCAAGGCGTAAGGCAACTTATAAACTATTAAAATGGATATAAAAAAATACGTTTAGTGATGAAAACGACTAGATACGAACATGTTTTAACTCATTTATATCATGCTGTGAATGGATTGAAGGCAGTAGCAATTGTAGTGTAGTACATAATACCGAATTGGTAAGAGGTGGCAGAGTATCGGCAATCCGAACTACCGAATTACCGCTAAATGGCAAAATTGAAAATTGAAAAAAATAGTTCCCAGCCGTTTTATGACTAAGTGCAAAGTACCAATGTTCCTTTGGACGCCAAATTTTTGGATCCACTTCCAATTCCTTTCTTTTGATTTTTTAAAGTACACTACTGAACAAAATTAATTAGACGAACGCAAGTAAAAATTTAACTTATTTCGCTTTATCTTAATTTTTTAATGAGGCCTTCTGTCTTGTTAAAATTTTCGTTTTTTAACGGTCTTGTATTTGACATTTATTTACTCCCTAAAAAATAAAGATAGACCGGCAAAAATGTTTCATTTTTTACTTGAGCTTGTCTAGTTTTGTCCAGTAATGTACTTAAAAAAAATCACTTTTTTGCTAGCGTTCCTTTAATTTCGTCCATCAGTGTATTTCTAAAAATTCAATCATCAGAGGAATTTTTCTCTAACTATAATCGCACTGCAAACATTTTCAGCTAGGTTCCAGAAATCGAGTGAAATCGAAATTGCAAATCGAGTGAATTCGTTTTCAGTGTTCTGCATTTCGAGCGATTCGGAAACTCCGAAATTTTTTCGAAATCACAATTTAACTTTGTCTCAATTCCGAAAATTTTGAATTCGAAATCAAATGCAGTGAAATGTAGAACACAAAAATTCATTTCCGATCTCATTTCGAGTGAAAGTGGAATGTGGAACTTATAGCAGTTTGGAATAAACTTTTAGTGAAAATCATATTTCCAAATTCCAAATATAGCTTCGGTAAACTTTTTTGACAGTTAAGCTTAGTACGCTGCTCAAGCGAAACTAAATTATAGCTCCTCCTAGCTAAATTTTGACATGGAGTACGTTGTGGGTGTAAGGGTCACAGACAACAGCTGTCCATTGAAAATATCTTCCTTAAAAATATATTGCCGCAAAAAAGTGTTATATTTTCGTTGCGCTTTCATTTTTCCTTGTCTGCTATTCGTTGATTTCAAATTTATCACTTTCAAAGGATTCCTCATCGAGGTATTCATTGAAAAACCTTGGGCCAGATTCCGTAAAATGAAAACGATCAAACGATATCGTTTCGACAATAGCAGTCTCTGTCTATTGCCACAGATATGACAGGTTTAGTGAAAACGATTTCGTTCGATTGTTTCCTCCATTTCCGCAACACAAAAGCACAATAGAAAAGAAACCAATATGATCAGCTTGACGGCTTTTGACGGATATATGCAGTACAGTCTAAAATGAAAATTTGATTTTTTAGCTGAAGCAGCGTTCCGCTCGGCTAAATGGATTCGCTTAAATTTAGCTCAGTTAAATTTTGGAGAGAATTTTGTATGGGAGCTAAAATTTAGCTCGAGCAGCGGACTAAGCTTTAATACAAATTTAACATTTTGTTAAATGACATCAAAAAGCAAATATGTACCTATAGTGGAATGTCAAACGTTAAGTGTCAAAAATTTCAGTCGAACAATCTCATCACAGGTACCTGAACGTTTCTAACAATAATGTTATCTGTTGTCTTTAAATAAGTTAATCATTGTTAAATGTTCGCTCTACCTTAAGGACCATTCACATGGTAGCGAACGAACGAATTGATAAAATGGTAACAAACCACTTTTTATGAAATTATAAACAGAAAATTGCACATTGTACTACTCCAAGATGAGGATAATTAATTATTCCATCAAAATTTATTGAGAAAACAAGTTTATTAACAGTTTAAAAAACGAAATTTCGAAATCCAAATTTTTTGCCGCGAACGAAAACACCCTGACGCGAATTGTCAGTCTATTCACAATCCACATCATTTAAATCGCGTTCCACAAAGTAGCGAATAAAAAATTTGTTCGAACTTAACCTTATTCCAAAAGGAGGATATCTTGGAATAATAAAATGTGGAATTTTCTGTTTATAAATGCATAAAAAGTGGTTTATTCGCATTTCATCAATTCGTTCGTTCGCTCCCATGTGAATGGTCCTTTACACTCTCTTATCCCTGACTATCCCGCAGAAAAGGTTTTGATGACGAATTTGTTAACTATGAAGTAAAGTGTATCTGATATCACTATCCTTCAATTCTCACTAAAAAAAATATGTCATTGTTTAATTAAATGCATTGTCTATACAGTAATTTAATTATACATTTAGGTGCCTTTCTCCATGCGGGCACTATAGAAATTCATTGTTATAAAGATTGCGCATCAAATTCCGCGCGCTATAGGGGTACTGAATGCATCCACTCTAATTTACTTTAATCAGTGGAAAATGTGACCACCTTATTAAATAAGGCCTTGATGTTAATTCGTGTATACCTTAATTGCTTCCGATGGGAGATGTTTGTAAACAACAATTAATCACTTTTTTACATATATTACTTGTAAACACGGTCCCTGAATAAGGGACCATGTGATGTGATGAATTTATTAATGGGTGATCTGTTTCTTACATTGAAAACTGGTTAGTGTGCCAGTCAGTAGACGCACAGATTAGGGGGCCTCAGGTTCAACACAAATTACACTCGTTGGTGATGAAATCTCATTTTCTAAAATCTCCTTTGCTGAAATCCCTTACTCCAAAAGACCCTTAGAGAAAATCCCCAGGGGCAAAATCCCCCATTTTTAGATTTGGTGTTATTAATTCTGTCGCCGCGACACCTAAAAATTTGGTTAAAAAGTAAGATACGTATGGGAGGGCATGCTGCCCCCCTGCAACCCCCCTGCTTGGGGTCACTGTAGGATTTATAGTAGGTTCAATGTTGGGTATATTCAAGGTATAGTTAGGGAAGAAAAAAAAATGACAGATTATGTAAAATAAGGAATTTTGGAAAAGGGGATAACGTAGGTATCCCAAATTACACTTTAAGGTTTAATCCATTAGATTTTCGCGAACATCTGACAAAAATCCAAAAGTGTAGCTTCTCAACATACAAATCTAGTTCCCTCTCCAATCGATCTAAAAATAAAATATTTTCAAACCTAATCCTTCTGAGAAGCTAGGCAGAGGGTCTCAATCGACCTGTTTTTATTGACATTTTTTGGACTAACAAAAAATCAAGAGTCAAGACTACATTGGGTTTAACGCAGGCCTGAACCCGGGACTGGGAATGTAACGTATCAGACCTGCGCCCATTTTCTGAATATTTTGCCACCTGAAATGGACTACTCTTTATATGAGTATTGTTACAGCCCACGTGTTACAACGCTAAGCGTGTTACTTGTTCGGCTTGAGTGCATTTCTAAATACCCTTAACACCTTATCGGACGGCCCTTTACTAACCACACGAATTTTCGGGCGTTATTAGGATGTCAACGCAAATGAAAAATATAATTTGTTTATTGTGTACTTATATCTTTAGTCATATTAAAAAAAAAAGTCAAATGAATGTACTTGCGTAAATAACACATTCTGGTCGCTAAAGTTGGTCACATGCCGCGCATATATAGCAGATAAACAAGTACCTCGCAATTGGCCATGCATATCTCGAATATATAGTGCTAATTGGATAAGAATCTGTTGTTGCTGTTATTAGGGTTCTCTGTTTTTTTTTTTTAAATACATTTATTTATTAAACAAGCGCAAAGTACCCATTTTTCCGACGCGCGTTTGACTCATTTGTTAGCATTGACTGTACTTATTTATGTGTGAACTTGGACGTACATATTTGTCGCACTCATAAACGAATTTTAACATTTTTTAGCGATAAATTGTCGGCTATATGTCTAGCCTCATTGACATTACAACCTACATTTCTAAATCTCAGACTTGATAGAATTACAAAAAACAAAAACAAAGTAGACTGCTATTGCCTTTACAGATCACGATCACGTATGGTATACGAGATGGTCAGTAGTATAGTACATTTCCGTCAACATTATCAATGGAAGTGCGGCTTGTTTTGAACCAATTTATAAATATTTAATCACAACAATAACTTAATTTTCCCACCACCAATTACCCATTTAATGGCCCTTAATGGATAAAAACAACAAAAAAACAAAACCTGACAACATCGTACTAGCTTACAATGTTTACCTTTGTTTACACAAATGTGATGAGTTCTCGTATTTCTGGGATGATTCAGACATTACGACGATTTGAGAGATGCTGTTGTCATCCAAAATCGTTTTTGTGTTTTCGGAAATACCTTTACACGGGTCTTGGAAAATGTGATGCACGAGGTCGTAAAATGGCATAGAGTGCAGTGCATAATCGCACTTTCCCAAGGCACATGATGGATCGAATGGGAACCACTGTGTGATCACGTTTGTCATTGTATAAGATTCGCACGGTAATCTACCATATTACACGTGTTTTTAGAGTGGCTTAGTATGAAGTACTGAAACAGTAAACACGTTCATTAGATAAGCTTCCGGTCGCAATTGGACTATGATTGATTGTAGATCGACACGTTGAAGATGTTCTATTTTTTGCAGTTCTCAGTTCCCAGAGACCTGTAGTAATCACGTTTTTACTGATGCTTGGCAATATGAAGCGCAGTAAATTGGTTGATAGTATACGAATTAGCCAGACAATTAGTCTTGATGTGTTTTGTTTTGTACTTTCGATTGTATAGTTTGAATCAGAAGGAATCGAATAACTATTTCCTTCGGACCTGTCAGTATGAATTAGTTTGGATTTTTGTGCCTCTATTGATCCGCATATTCTCTGATGTTTTGTCTAATGGCTCAAAATTTGATTGACCAGCTTCTGTCAATCGGTGCAAGTTCAAATTCCTTCCATTTGTCGGATATCCTAATTGACTTATTGAAGATAAAATTGGGACCCTATTTAGGCAAGAGTCTGGACGCAAGAATGCGCATCTCCAGTGGGCTTCGTTTACACAATGCAGTGAATGAAAAAAGTGGTCGAAATGATGTTGACTGCTTGTACGGTTCCTTCTTACCAAAAAACGGGTACAAAGCGCATGTTGACAGCTCAATATATGTACAGGCATTTTGTACATTAATGTGACCACAAAACTAACGCTGTGTCCTACATTTTGAAAAATTCTGCTTTATGTTCAAACGAATTGTCAACCATTTTAACCTATTTATTCCATTCATCAAGCAAACACATTACACATAACATCATTGAGTCTCTACGGTTTCACGTTCTTTCAAAAATAAGACGATGACTATTTAGGTTCCTGTCAAAAGTCGTGCATTTGCCTTGCCAGTATGAATATATATTAGGACTGAACTTGGTGTCATGTCAACGCTAAGTTGTCAGGCTTTAATTCGGTGTTCCAACTCTAACCTATGGTCATGAGGTTTGGGTAATGACAGAAAGAATAAGATCGCGGATACAAGCTGACGAAATGAGATTCCTCCGTTGTATTGCTGGTGTGACCCGTAGAGATCTCATTAGAAGTACCAGAGGAACTCATTGTCGATCAGCTACTTCTCCGGATGAAGCGGTCCACGCTTCGGTGGTTTGGTTGTGTTAAACGCATGTCCCCAACGAGGATCCCACGACGTGCTGTGAAATCCGTACCATCAGGAAGGCGTCCTCTAGGTAGAGCCAGGATGAGATGGTTAGATCAAGTTCATAACCTCTCCTCTACCCGTATGGGCATTGCCCTTGATGATTTAGAGTCGATGGTGGCGAATCTGATAGAATTTGAATTTAAATCTGATAGAGGTCGTTGCTAGATCTTGCAACTCGTCGAAGAACCGGCCTCCCATACAATAGTAGCGGCGTTCTTGGAGGACTGGGCAGTGACACAGAAGATGTTTCACAAATTCTTGGCCCTATTGTAAGTGTTGATAGTTGATCGTTGATCGACGACTGTGATTGTCGATTGCGATTGATATTTTTCGATTTGACAGTCACTTGTAGTCGATTACAAATGTCTGGTCGATGCTGTCTCTTTGAAGTGAAAAAATGTTGTGCGTGCGAATAGGTAAAATCGACAATTGGCGTGACGACCGCTGATCGACAATCACAATAAGGGCCTCTATTTCCTCTTCATCCCTGCAACTTCTGCAAAAGTCATTTGTGAAGATACCTTTTGGCCATATTTCTAAAGTGTTCGCAGTGTTCTGTCAAAAGATGTAAGGATCTTTGACCTTTTGGTGTCAATTGCGGGCCACAAGCTACGAGTTATAGTACAACCGGGAGTGTTGTTCCATCGTTCTCTAGCCAAGTTTAATGTGACATTATCAATGAACCCCTTAGCTACGTTGAAAGCTGGTAATACTTCTCCGTCAGCTAATAGTACGTCCATTTCAGAGCCGCATCTGGCCAGTGTTTATCTGCTGCCTCGTTCCCTTCTACACCAACATATCCAGGAACCCAGCACGGCATTACTGTGTAATGGTTTAATGCTCTCAATGCCGAGAGGCACTGACTTACGGATTTGGAGTTTACCAGATTGGAGTTAATCGCTTTAAGTGCTGCTTGGCTGTCCAGTCCACGCAGAAGGTAATTTCCATTGCTGGTAGTTCTCTCGCTAAGACAGTTAGACAGTTTCAGCTGCTTTCTTAACCGCGTAGATCTCTGCCTGGAAAACGCTACGCTGATCTGCCAGTCGGTATGAATGGCTGATATTTAATTCTTCTGAGAAGACTCCTGCTCGCGTTCGATTCACCGTCTTTGAGCCATCTGTGAAGGTGGGTATACCTTTTATGACAGTACTCAGGGAGAGCCAGTCCTTCCTGTCCGGTATACAGACTGCAAATTTCTTGTCAAAGTCATACCTCGGTTTCTTGTAGTCTGTGAGTGGCATGACTCCGCTCTGATCAAAGAAAAACGGGATATGCTAAACTGGCAAGGCAAATTGAGACCTCTTAACTTTGAGGAGAAGGACAGTTCTGTGACTGCTAAAATTTGACAGATGTCACAATCTTTTAAGCAGAAAATCACTGACTCTGTTGTATCTTACACCCGGATTCCAAATGACGTACACACGGATTGAGGATTGAGGCTAACTCCGTTTACTTATCAGTTTACTACTCCCTGAAGAGCTAAGCTTTGAATGCATTTTACATGGAATCTTTGTCACCGTTAAATTACTATAGGTACTCCTTGTATACGAGTATTTAGTTGAAAACATCATTGACGTATACACCCGACTGTCAGAGGCTAAATGACTGATACGGTCTCTCGTAGGCTCCGTGTGCTGAATATAAAAGATGCAATTCAAAGTTTTTATTAGAAATCTCTCTGGTAATAATAATTCCTCATTATATACGTCCAATTCATAGTGACTTAATACGGATGAGCCTTATTGGTATTCATTGAAATTTTCTCAGAATTGTACTTCGAGTGCGTGTTGTCAACACTACCTGCGTCATTACAACTCGCAGTAAAATCTCATTTTCTTCAAATTTTGGGCGCTATCAGTCGTCTGCCCGCAATAAAACATCAATCTACGACTTCCTAGTGACAATTAGTGTCCACTCTCTGTCCATTGCCAGTAGTTAAAAATTGCTTCCCCAGAAATTTTCACCCATCAGTTCCCGCCTCCCTCTCTCCGGGCGATTGCTATGCGCACAGCGTACCCCAAAATGACTAAAGTTAATGACTGGCCGGCGAATCATTGTGGATACCTCGCTCCCCCCGCCCTCCACATAACACATTAAGTCATCCAATAAATAACTCACCGCGGGCAGTACCTGAAATCTAAACAGTGGCTGACGAAAACGTTGTATGCAAAACCCAATTTGAATTGTTTCTGTATTCGTCTCGAAACAAGTTCTCTCCTCTGTTTTTGTTTACTCGAGATACTATTACCTCTGTGCATACGAATGTAAACCAGACTGACTAAAACTATGCCGGGTAAGGAGATGCAGACGAACGGGGAAACCCAACTGAACTTGCAATTGCAACTAATTTTCTCCGTTTTAACCGATCAACGCGCGGAAAAACACCTTCGAGCTAGTGCAACGGCGATCAATCGAAGCCGCGATCTTGTGCACCGCGAATGTTGTTTTAGAGTTGCTCCTCTCTCGAATAGTTTATAAATAATAATTGTAGTGTCGCAGAATATAGTTTGTACTAATCATTTGGTGTGTTTCTCTTTGGACAGATGGTTTCACGGGAACCTATCCGGCAAGGAAGCTGAAAAACTGATTCTGGAACGCGGAAAGAATGGTTCGTTCCTGGTGAGGGAATCTCAGAGCAAACCAGGCGACTTTGTACTCTCCGTGCGGACAGATGACAAAGTAACGCATGTAATGATCCGATGGCAAGTGAGTATTGAGGTCTATTTTTATCATTTATTTTTTTTGTGTGTAGTTACCTTCCAAGCCATGTTTCCTTAAGTGGAAAAGTAGTGAGTAGAATGTCTGTCTGTCTGTTGGTCGGTCGATTTAGTTGCTGTGTCCCCGTTGTTTGCGTTTTGACCTTGACGGAGACATAAGTCCGTGCGCGCGCGCTATGTTTGCGTCAGTGCGCAGTATAGGCATAGCACTCAATATGATACAAGTGTGTGTGTTCGTGTGGCTTTGATTAGTAACAACACTGCTATTGGCACTAGATTTTTACTTATGTTTATCTTTGTTCTGTTTTCCATAGGATAAGATGTACGATGTTGGCGGGGGTGAACCCTTCTCGACGCTTAGTCAATTAATCGATCACTACAAGAAGAATCCAATGGTGGAGACGTGCGGAACTGTGGTGCACCTGAGGCAGCCCTTCAATGCGACACGGATCGCTGCAGCCGGCATCAATGCCAGAGTGGACCAGTTGGTCAAGGTGAGTTCTTTGATGCAGATCTTAAAAAAAATATATTTAATTTGTAACCATTAATTTTGACAATCCACGATGCTAATATTGAATTTCTTTTCTTCTTAGGGTGGCTTTTGGGAGGAGTTTGAATCGCTGCAACAGCAAGATAGTAGAGACACCTTCTCACGGCGT
The DNA here is from genome assembly GCA_949372485.1 of Cheilosia soror. Classification (NCBI taxonomy): domain Eukaryota; kingdom Metazoa; phylum Arthropoda; class Insecta; order Diptera; family Syrphidae; genus Cheilosia; species Cheilosia soror. Next base: position 70,336,211 of record OX443561.1, on the reverse strand, counting down.
GAAGGCTACAAAAACGAGAACCGCAACAAAAATCGCTACAAGAACATTCTTCCATGTAAGTTGAACATCATCAACCAACCTCGATCCTCTGACTAATTTCATTCCACTTCAGATGACCACACCCGAGTGAAACTTGGCGACGTGGATCGTAGTATTGCCGGCGCCGAATACATAAATGCCAATTACATTCGCCTACCCACCGACGGTGATTTGAACAACATGAGTTCGTCATCGGAAAGCTTGAACACGGTCTCATCGTGTCCGGCCTGTACCGCCGCACAAATGCAAAAGAACTGTCAAATATGTCAAATGTTGAACAAAACATGCGTACAATGTGCCATGAAGACGGCAATCCTGCCGTACAGTAACTGTACCACCTGTAACAAAAAAACCGATACGATGCACAAGCATAAGCGCAGTGAATCGTTGACATCGTCCAAAAAGGACGAACGTGAGATGTTCAAAACCTACATCGCCACTCAGGGATGTTTACAGAATACGATTCAGGACTTCTGGAACATGATTTGGCAAGAGAACACTCGTGTTATTGTTATGACCACCAAAGAGTTTGAAAGGGGTAAGTAGGAGAACGCTTTTTTGATTGTCGTAAATGAATTCTAACAAAAGTTGTCGTTTAGGTAAAAATAAATGCGCCAAATATTGGCCCAGTGAGGGGAACACCAAGGAATGGGGACATGCCAAGATCACTTGCTTATCGGAGAGTTCCACCAGTGATTATACGCTGCGGGAATTTTTGTTTTCGTGGCGGGGCAAACCGGAACGTCGCATTTTCCATTACCATTTCCAAGTGTGGCCCGATCATGGAGTGCCCGCCGATCCAGGTTGTGTTTTGAACTTTCTACAAGATGTCAATACGAAACAGAGTCAGTTGACGCAGGCGGGAGATATGCCGGTGAGTTTTCAAATCTTATATTCCCTTAATAACTTTGTTCTAAAAAAAAAATATGTTCTCCTCATTTTTAGGGACCGATTTGTGTTCACTGCTCGGCTGGTATTGGTCGAACAGGGACATTTATTGTCATCGACATGATTCTGGATCAAATCGATAGAGAAGGTATGTTCTTTCACACGACGGGTATCCTTTGCCAGTGAGTAACAGAGATATATTTTTATTTTCAGGGTTGGATACTGAAATTGACATTCAACGCACAATCCAGATGGTTCGTTCGCAACGCTCTGGTCTAGTACAAACGGAAGCACAATACAAATTTGTATACTACGCTGTACAGCACTACATTCAGACTTTGGTACAAAGAAAGCGGGCCGAAGAACAGAGTCTGCAAGTGGGCAGGGAGTACACCAATATTAAGTGAGTATGAGTTGTAAAGGAAACCTATGCAACAAAGTGGTCTCCAAACTCGTTGTCTAACTTTGTTCTGAATGGTTTAAAATGGTGTAATAACCTACTTGTATCTTGGGCCTTATAGGATTGTATTGGAGTAATCCAGCTTAGAATTGTATAGCGTGATCATAGGCGTCTACATGAAAGTGAAATTGGTGGGCATGTCATTGGCCGTCCGCGTTCTAAACCAGTACGACTGCCCTTTCAGTGAACACAGCTGTTCCTTGGTTTTAATTCAACTGCCTCCAGTTTTGAACTCCAAGTTGGTTGAGGCCCTTCTCTAAGACAGTGTGAGATTAACCCAAACCGATTCTTTAGTTCAACTTTTAGCCTATGCAGCTATGATCCATTTCTGGCCTTCTTCTTGTTGTTTTTGGACTCCTACTCAAGTAATGTAATTAATTTCTTCAACTGTATTCACACATATCTGGGGCCAAGTCGTCGCATTAGTGAACGAGCTATACATTACGGAATTGATTCAGTTTTATTCACGAAACAAATTCCGCCACACATCGTTCATTTACGGATAACGCGATATGGATCCTGTCTTCGCACTTAGACGCATACAAACGGCACTGACTGGCTGAAGAGGTTTCTCCATTCTGAGTAATTATTGCACCCTCGTTTTAATGCCTACAGTGCGCAGAACTGATCACAGAGCAGCAACTGTTGTGCCCTTATTTCCTCGTCATTTTTAGAATCTACCAATTTGGCAGAAAATATTCATAAACCTTAGATCAGCAACGAATATATCAATCATCCTGATGTTGCTATTGTGTGAACAGGCCTCTATAATCACGACGAGTCGTGGTATTTTTTTCAGTTAACAATCGCGGCAAAACCCCCGCCTTAAAGATTTCAGTAGAGTTTTCTCTTATCGACTGTTATATCTCTATACGTTGCCATCAATTACGGGATGTGGTTGATCTGGGAAGTTTGCAACTTAAAAAGTGCAGCTCTGTATTAAAATTCTCCTCTGTGGACGGACCCACAGCTTGTGTCGGACATTTCTTGGAACTGTTAATGCTGTTAAACTGTTGAAAATAATATTTAATGCCGTTTGGAAACGTTATTGCCTTTTGCAGTTTTAAATTTTGCTCGCACATCAGTGCCACACTGCCACGACATGTGATGCAATTCTTTCATCTGTTTGCTTTCTTCCTCTAGTGCGTTGTTGCATTCGAAGACTCTTCGGATAGTAGCGTTCGTGTCGATTCGATCTACACATCCCAGCCATCTTAGACGACTAATTCAGAGTTTTCAGCTTCTGTGATTCGCCTCTTCAACTTGTCGTTCTATAGTCATTCACGTCACCGTGTAAATAGTTTGCATTAGCAGCTTTCTCCCAGAAAGAAAAGGTCCATGTCGGTGCTTTAATCATGTTAAGCGCATGTCCCAAGTCGGTTTCTGACATCTCTACCCGAATGGGATTTGGCCCTTATGAATTAGAGTCGCTGGCGGATGATCGAGAGTTAAGAAAGGTCCACTTGAAATTGATAGACGGGTCATTAAGAATATTATTGTTGGTGATAATGATAAGTGGTGTGCTATGTCACTCCGATATGTGCGATTGATGGGTACATTGCAAGTGTCTGTCCAACTGTTCGTCGCTGGCTTTTTTTTTGTTTATTAAGGAGTCTTGATGGGTATTCATTCATCACATTATGTAAACTTCACTTTTCCTCTGCTCAATTCAATGATACAAGTTCCAAGATAATTTCGTTTGAAGGTCATCAATTAAGGGCCGTTTCCTGATACGACTCATAACGATTTAAGTTCTACATAAATTCCTATGGGGTACTTTTTGTATGGCTTAAGCTGTCACAAAAGAGTTCATGTGGAACTTAAATCTTTATGAGTCGTATCAGCAAACGGCTACCAAATACTATAAACTTACTAAACAACATCCATTAAATCTCTCCCATAGGTATACAGGTGAAATTGGCAACGATTCTCAAAGATCTCCATTGCCGCCAGCAATTTCCAGCCTAAGTTTGGGCAATAAAAATGACAATACGCCAAATTCATTGAAACAACAAAACCTACCGCCACCACAACCAGCACCAAAACAACCAATGAGATATCCAGTCAACGAGGCGAATATGATCGTCAACAAACAAAACAACGATTCGGCTGCTGCGGCTGTAGCAGCATCGAATGCTACCAACCAGCAGCAGCAGCAGCACCACCATCACCATCAAACAGGTAAGCAGCTGTCCCCTAGGTCCGGCATACTCAAATTGTTCACTCCAATCATTTTTCAGCCTACGAAAACATTCCCAAAGACATGAGGCCACCGCCTCCTACACCACCGCGTAAAACATGACAGTTAAATTTTTAAACAAACTAAACTTTTTTTGATACGAAAAAAAAACAACAACAACAACAAAAAACTGAGAAAACAAGTGAAAAGAGAAAGCAACTGGTCGGAAAACATTTTAATTTTAGAGTTTTTTTTTTATTCCATATATCCTCCCATGCACACAATTCCGTTTATTGTTTACACCTTCCACCACGTCCCCAAAGAAAGAGATCTTTGATTTGAAAAGCTCCTCCTAAATATTCACTTTGTGTTTTGATTTTTTTTTTATTTAAGAATTTAAAAATTTATATAAATAATACGCGCTCCATACGGATAAAATCCACTTGGCTGTTATAAGTGTAACGTAGTTTTACCTGCAAAAAAAAAAATCAAAATAAAAGAAGTTAAAAAAAAAAAAACATTAAAAAAGAAGTTAAATTAAGATTTACAAAATATTTGTCGTAAATATAAACAAATAGGGTGTCTTCCAAGAGTTGTTAAATTGTTTTGACTGTCAGAACAACTTTGACAAGATATGTTTGTTGAAATGCGCCTGAGTTTTTGTACGCTTGCAATTTATTTTTGCCATTCGTATTAGTTTTTTATTTTTTTTAAATACAACAAAGTATATTTTCGGAGTGCTGGACAAGGAAAAAGAACCTGCCTGCGGTGGAGTGTTAGTGCCGGCCGCTATAATGTTGTCGTGAAATCATTCACCGCCTTTATACAAAACATTGTGGATCCGCAATCCTTTCAGCAATAAGCTCATTCAAAAACCAGGCCGATACAAACGGTTTTAAAAATCACTAGAGCTAAGAATCACTTTGATGGAACAGCTCAAAGTGAAAGACACAGTTGGCATAACAGGATGTTTCGCAGATTTTTTTCGTTCCTCTTTGTCCCTGCAGAAATCTTTAGCATCTTTCCGATGTCCGCTTATTACTATGACAAGCACCCGGCTGGGCTTGAACCTATCGAAATTATATCTTTCGGCGACACAGCTGGTATATTGCAACAAACAGTAGCTTTTTGCTATGTCTGCTCATAATCTCATAAGAATTGGTTAGACTCTGGTCCAATGGCAGAGCTTTCTTCTTCCTGTCTGCATCAATATTCGTCTCAGTATCTCCCAGAATACTATGCAATCTGCAAGTGCAGCTTTACTCATTAAAACAACTCTTCAATCAGCTTTAGAGACTTTAGTCACGTTCTGTGCTGCGACCTAAGTGGTTAACTTTCTGTATAATGCATATTTGGAGCTGGACATCTTTGGAGAAGAAATTATACCTGGAAATGCAGTCAATTGCAGAAATAGTCAGAGCCACTGAAGTATTCCTGCTGCATTTAGATTAGCTGCACCATTTGAATTATAGACAAACATTCATTCAACTCAGTGGGTTAAACGTATAGCCGTCGGATCAATTTACAGCAAACACACTAGTCGCTACACCATGGCAACCGGTTGTGGGAAAAATGCGCAGAATGTACTAGCCCCTTTAGAACATTGTAATATGTTTGACAATCTGCTTCAATAGTTCCAAACAACATGTTTTTATGGCCCCACATCCCAACATCCAGCTAGGTATTGCTAGTCGTTTTCATCGCTTAGGTTATTGGATGCTCTTGTTGCCACACCTTCACATCGACCATCAGTTGGGTCCATTGTGCTCAGTCACGGGAACCTTCCATTTCATACCTGTTGGAGACAAAGAATTTGCCGCTTTTATTTGAGTCGCCTGGATTTAGTATTAATCACAGGCATTCACAAGCTCTTGCATCCAGATTTCCAGCTTGTCCTAAGAGTAACCGAAGGGATGTGGAGTTTGTTAATCTACTGGGACCACCCCGATTAAAGTATGAATCTCAGGAGTTCCTTAAGATCAACATTCTCCAGACCTTCTAATTCATCGAAGAAGAAGCTGTTGAGAATCCTCTGTCTACTGTTTTTAAAGGCTAGGCATTTGCAAAGCAGATGGCGAACCGATTCTATTTCTTCAACGTCTCTGCAACTTCGGCAAAAGTCATTATGCAGTATGCCCAGCCTTTCAGTAATGACCCCCGTGAGTATGCGGATATCCTTGCGGCTAAGTCCGACCATGAATTTGGATCTCTTTTTGCTCACTTCTGGCCATAATTCTTTTGCATGCCTGCAGGTGTTGAGATTGTTCTAGCGTAGATTTGTTCTACTCAGGGATTGAATGTCAATCTTCCTAGCAAGCGTGCTTAGCGGAGTTCTTACAGATTTTGGGTCCATTGATGCTTGCATATTCGACGACGTTTCTTGCAATCCATATGCCCCGGTAGCCAGCATAGGGTCACCGAGTTGGCTTGCGATAGTTCATTCAGGTATTTCTTGCAATGACTTGCTGCCCTCGACTTCACCACAACTGACTCCATGGCTTTTATGGCCACTCTTCTCTCCTTAAGTCCTTTGCCGCTAGGGTTATAGCAGCAATTTCCCCTAGAAACACACAACAGTCAAGTTTTCATCGTTTGCTTGTTTTTTTTCTTAATACGGAATTTTTAAAGGCGGGCTTTAGAAGGCTCCAACATCGCCCCGAGGTGCTTGTAAATATTTGTTACTTATTAAATTGTTGTGCGTTAAAGTGCTTGTGAAATATGTCTCCAGGAAGGTTGTTTGATGTGCATAGGTTGTCTATTTGGTGAGGCCGCTCATGTCATCGCGCGGTCTGACATGGTATTAAAGGTACCTATAGAATAGGCAAAGGTCAGCGACCAGTTGTCTATTTGCCAGCGGTAGGAGATTTTATGTTACTTTCCTAGTAGTCGAACTGCTTGTCTCTGTTGTGATATCAAGTAGGTTTTTATGCGACCAAGATACCTATACGGAGCAATAGTCGAGGCCCGGTCTAACCTGTGGAGAAGGAGTTGCTTCAGAAAGAAAAACTCTTCGAGTTAGCGTTGGTGTCCATTTACTCTACCTAGACTAGTACATAGACGACTCTCATTAATGTGTCCCGTCTATCCATCACAAAGGTCACAGGATGTAGGATGCCCAACTCTCGATCACCCGCAACCGACTCTAGATCATCGAAGGGGCAATCGCCATACGGGTAGAGTAGAGCTGTCGGACTTGATCTCATTCTGGGCCTACAATCCTACATAGAGGACGTCTCTCGATTATCCGAAACCGACTCAAGATCATCGAATGGGCAATCGCCATACGGGTAGAGTAGAGCTGTTGGACTTGATCCCATTCTGGGCCTACAATCCTACATAGAGGACGTCTCTCGATCATCCGCAACCGACTCTAGATCATCGAAGGGGCAATCGCCATACGGGTAGAGTAGAGCTGTCGGACTTGATCTCATTCTGGGCCTACAATCCTACATAGAGGACGTCTTATGACGATTAGTCCAATAGCACGTCTTGAAATCCGATGGTTCTCTACAACACTAGCGGAATGTAATTTGTGTGCTCGCCCACTCTTTTCAATTCGTCTTAACAATTCGTTTTCTGCCTTTTCGTCCAATCTCGGTGGACATCCTTCTGTGCGACCGAATTTCTACGAAACTCAACTATTTGGGCTTTCAAATAGTCCCCTGACCAGCCTACAGTTCTTTTCATGCGATTCTCATTGAAAGTTGGTATTTAGTTAGACAAAATTCTGATCTTCTCAGGCCAGTAGTAAGCATGATTCCATTTTTATAATTCCAGAAAATGGCCATCTTACTTATTTACTTAAGCGGCGCTACTCCTTGAAATGGATCTGAACAACAAAATGAAAACCTCTGCAATAAAAATCAGAGCTGTCCTCAGGCTATAGCAATCGGGGAGTTTAAGGTCTCCTCGTCTCTTCCTAAGGCGAAGAATACACCTCAGAGCCCAGATTGTCGCAACTGCTTGCAGGTAAGGACTACCAATTCAGAGAGAAGCACAAAACAGCTGCAGAGGTAGGCGATCCAGCCTAGACAATGTAAAACTTTTATGTTGTTCCTCGCAATGCAAGTTCGAAGAGTTCGAACAGCAGCTGAGCCTTCTAGTCGGAGAAATCCACATCTCGGCCATTTTTATTGTTTTTATTTTATTTTTGAATGGGCATTTACAAGCGTACTAAAATAAAAAAAAAATTCTGTCGAATATGTGTCTCATGAGGCCCTTTGTTTACATCGATCTCATGGTCTCTCTTTCTCTCTCTCCTTGCGAAAGAAGGGCCAAATACATGTCTCGATACTGCCTAAAATCATTTGAGACCATTTTCTGTCAATGTGCTCAGGACCCCAACTCAAACTGTCAAATGATTCTAGAAACACCCTTTACATATACAAACAAAATATATATATATATACATAGCATCGCATACATTTTTGTAGCTTTAAATGTCCTTTAGAGATTCAATGAATTGAAAAACAAAAATCGAAGAAAAAATGTACGAAAAAATTATTAAAAAAAAAAAAAAAAAAAAACAGCTTATACTTGTTTTGTAAACACGTTTTGTTCGCTTACTTGGTATCGACGAACGATAAACAATGAAATATGAAACAAAATATTTACCATTTTCACCATTTTTTGTTTAATTTTAATTTAAAAAATTATAATTATTACAATTAGTTTGTAAGCAGCACCAATTGTGATTTTTGATAAACAAACAAAAAATAAAATATTTTATTATGAAAGTAAACGAAGAGCTAATGTTCATTTGCATTCATTTTTAGTTTACAAAACGTAGCCATATGAGATTGTTTTTATTTACAAAAAAAAACAAAAAACAAATTAAAGCAACAAATTTGGAATAGAATTTAATTGAGAGGAAATTTAAAACGTAAAACATTTTTTTTATTGTTACATGATTATGTATTATTATTATTATAATTAATTAATTATTATACTGTAAACTGAGGATAAACTGACGTTTTTGTTTAATTTGTAAACAGTACGCCAGATGATGAAACGAATTATTATTAAATAATATTATAATGAAAAAGAAAATAATGTTTTGTATTTAAATGAGAACAAAAACAAAAAGAATATTATATACACCTCTCTATTGATATAGAGAGAAAAAAAAAAAAAAACAAAAAAAACTAAAAAGAAAAATCAAAAATAAAACATTTTCGTAGTCGATATGTGTTACTTCAAAAATGTGGTTATATTGTTTTATTTCTTTTGCAAAACTTGTTATTATCCCATTTCCGTTACCGGTTGTCGTGTCGAACTTTCGTTGCCATTTAAAATCGTTTGATGGAAAATATGACTGACACTCCGGCTTGAAAGAGAAATTAAATATTGGTGGGCAACGACAAGCGACACTGAGATGATTGTCATTCACCTCGATTACCGTTGTCGTTTGTCGAAAACGACTTTTGTCGTTTCTTGAGTCGTGTCGGTTTTCAATCCTCATTACCTAACACAGACGACCCGCCTAATTTGTAGCAGATTTGTAGACAACTAAAATGTAGTAAAATCTTTTTGAAGGATTGGTAGCAATTGAATGGAATTGTCTAAAAGTCTGTTTTTTTATTCCGAAAATAAATGATTGTTTAAATAAATTTGTACTTCTCGAAATATTTCAGTTTTCAAAAAAATTATAAAATGAATGGGCCTCCGCACACGAGACTAATTCTGCCGGCATAAAACTGATTTCGTAGGAGAGGGGACTGAAGTGAGGGGAATAGGGCTGCCAGATGAAATTGTATTAAAATCGGGACACCAAGGTTCAAAAATCGGGACAAATCGGGACATTAAAAAAAGCATAGATTTTTATACACGTCTTATGGAAAGCTAAAGGTTTTTTAACGCTACCTATACATAAACAAAATAACAAATTAATAATAATAATTCAGGGACTTTCAATATTCAGTCTAACCGATAGGTACAGGTACATAACCATATTGCATAATATATTTATCGTTTGAACTTATTTTATAAATAATTATTTCACCAATGAGATCTTCCTTAAAAAACCTATGCAAACATCTTTACAACTATATTTGCAATTCATTTTAATAAAAGTAACCTTCTTAGCCACGGGTACATTTTCTATATGTTTTTGTAGCAAACCAATCTTTTGAGGGTGACTGGTTAACCAGAAGAAGTCATATCTCATAAATACAATCTAACAATAACAATTATAAAGGACATCTTCTCATATATAAAACAAACAACGTATGGCGCCACCGATTCACCAATTCTTAAAATGCCATCTTATATTGAATGCTATGCTTGGTCATTTCGCATTTTTTTTAGTTTCTTCTAAAATTCTACTCAGTTGTAATGCCAAAAACCACGTCGTCACCACCCGCTTGCCACTCGAAAATTAAACTCGTCCGAAGGCACCAAACTGGCATAACGCCACCTGAAAAATGCCACGTCGCGTCGGTCGCCGCTCCTCCGCTTTGATGCGCGTATATTTCATTCGATCAAACTCGGTTAGTATAAAAAGAAATATCGAAAACCAATTTCACCAATTTTGGAAATTTTGTTTGGGCCCAATGGGGGTTTAGTTTGTATGGAGAACATTTTCTTTTATCCTATCGAGCACAGCAAAGCGCATTAGGTACTTCTGCGACGAAAGCGAAGCTTCGGATAAAAATGCTACAGGTAATGTTCATTTGGTCAACATACTTTAAAGCAATACTCCTTATTATAATCGAAAATACCAGCCGCCACAGTTTGTTTGAATTTAAAAGTACATACATATTTATATATGGGTTCTGTCGACTTGCACTTGACAGCTTATTGTTTCATATTTCTATATGGATGAATGCATTCACAGCAACAATTGCAATTTCCTATAGTCGTTAAGGTTTGTAACACATGTTAATATTGATTTATTTGTTATTTTCGATCGTTTTCAAACGATGTAAAATAAAAGTAAGAAAATCGGGACAAAATCGGGACATTTTGTAAATCGGAACAGAAATCGGGACAGGGTTCAAATATCGGGATTGTCCCGCCAAAATCGGGACGTCTGGCAGGCCTAGAGGGGAAACAAACGGAATAAAATGTTCTGCCGAGTTTGAGCGGTTGAACAAGGCATAAAACTAATACATACACAACTTTCAAAATATTTCAATTGTGAAAATAATACTACTCAATGAAAAGGGGTTCATATATATAATTTTTCTGCCAGCAGAAATCATCTCGTTTGCGCTCGAAGTATGGTATAAAAACTGTTTTCTGCCGGCAGAATTAGTCTCGTGTGCGGAGGGAGGCCCAATAGCATTGAAATGTTTTACAGTTTAGATAGTGAGGAAAAAGAGAAGAAAGCATTGAAAGGGAAAAAGAAAAGAATTAATCTGAACATGATCAAAAATAAGACATCATTCATTGTGCAGGAGTATGTCCAGTCTGATGGGAAAAGGAAGTGGATGGTGTGGGCGAGTTTATAAGGAGACAAATGGCTGACGTTTCAGGGAAATCATCCCATTGTGATGAGATTAGCGTGGAAACTGCCGGGGATGTCAACGGATAGTTCGTATTACAATTAGGCGATTGTGCCTGAGCTATTGAAGTATTTGAAGCGCCTAACCGTTCGGATTTAAGATTTTTTTCGGACGAGAGCAAATTTGCAATGGCATCATCTTGAGCCGAAAGTATCGCGTGCGGCGTGTTTAAAGTGTCCTCCTCCGGTTGCTTGAGCGAGACTCCTTTTTGTTATGCACTAGTTTTTTCAAACAGAACTTAATATTTAAAATCTGCCTAAACCTAAACAAAACAAATTATATAAAATACACAATTTACTATCAAAATTAGTACCTATTGCTAACCTTTGCCATCACTTGTCGAAGTTCCATAACTATTTATCGAAATCGATCTTATTTAACCCCTTGCTGAATCCTTTCGCCAGATGAATATTCTTCTCCATTAATGAGGTAAGCACTTTTGATTATTTTTTGTTTGTTATTTTAAAAAAAAATGTTTTTTTCATACTTTTTTATGTTTTCAACTTATCTATCGGACATCACATACGCAATCAAACTGAAGGTTTTGAAAATGAAAACACACGACAAATTTTCCACCAAAAACCAACGCCTGCATGTTTCTGTGCGTTCTTCCATTAAAAAGAAATAAATTCTGGGGCCGAATCGTCTCATCCGCAAACGAGCAGTACGTGCCGAAATTTGTTTTTGTTTCGAGTGTAAAATCGATTGATTCCGTGAACGTATAGCGCGTTCACGGATGCGGCGATTCGGCCCCTGTTTAAAAAATGCACCTTAGTTACTGGGTAAATATACATTAAGCCATGTAAGACCGCCTTAGTGCTAAGGTAAATTATACATTACCTAAGGTGATTTTCTCTCCAAACTACTTTCATTTATTGCAACAGAATTTAGCGTCAAAGCATGTTTTTTTTTAAAAGTTATGGCTCCTTAAACTCAAAATTTTGAAAATTTGTTGTTAACATTTTTTACTTAAAATGCCTTTTTCTAAAAATTTTGACTTTATAAATTTTAAATTTTTTATGAAATTTGTATCCTTGAGAAATTTCCTAAAAATTATGCAACTTTTTTACGTACGATCAACAGAAGTTGTAGTAAAAGCCATTTTTTGTCTGATAAAAATGGTCCAAAATGGTCAGTTTTGTACCTGTAATAGTTTAGAAGTTATAGCGTTTTAAGTGATAACACCTCCAAATTAGAGGTCACCTACTAAGGTAATATACCGCCAAAAAGTAAAATCACCTAGTTTATTAGGTAAATGTACCTTAGGCCTAAGGTGATATTCCGCATAAATGTTCAGAAACCATGCAGATTTGCCTTAGTTCTAAGGTAAATATATCTGGCGGACGATAAAGCCTTATAAAATAAATAATTTCTATTCGTTCCTAAAAGTCACACTCACTTACTGAGTGAATTATCATAAGACAACTTTCAAAATTTAATATGATTACCTGTGAACTGATGTAAAAAAAAACTTGTACCTACTGTGCGAGGTAAGTAAAAAGTTTAAAAATTATTAATGTCTGTTTTCTCCATACATTACAGATAATTTGGTAGCTACTACGCTGTGCGTCCCGCCAGGCTAGCAGTCTCTTCATTTTTTCCAGCTAAGGCCCTAGGAAATTACTGCGCTAGGCGTTCCGCCCGGCAAGTAATTCGCCTACTCCTTCCTTACTAGGTTGATTTTACTCATGTTAAAAACATTAAAATAGGTAAAATCACGCTTTCCTTGGGCTGAATTCAGCCTAGGTTAAATTACGCATTCCTTAGGTAAAATGCTGGGCTAAATTCTGTCTAGGTATAAGGTAAATTGCCTAAGGCAAGCTTGCATACCGTTACCTAAAACTAGGTTGATTTTACACATGCTAAGGAAATTGAAATAGGTAAGCTAACATTATCCTAAGGTAAAATGTTAGGCTAATTTCAGCCTAGGTTTAAGGTAAAATGCCTTAGGCAAGCTTGCGTACCGTTACCGAAAACTAGGTTAATTTTGCACATGTTTCAAAAACTTGGGTTACCTAAGGAATTTAAGGCAAGTTACCTTAGAACTTACCAGGTTCAAAACGGCCTTAGGACTAAGTTGGCTTATACCGCGATTTAGGTCAATTTTACACAGGTTTTTCTCTGTGTGATAGGCTTTGGCTAATTGACTTTGCTGCAGGATCTAACGTTAGCTCACGGTTTCTTCATCTCAATATTCGTGAATGAACATGGCTGTCACCACAATTTTTTCAGGGATGCCTATCAAGAAGGCCTTTTCAAGATCGACGAATATGAGGAAGAGCGGTGATTGGTACTCCGACGGATTCTCAAGAACGATTCGCAAGGTGTTAATATGATCGGCGCATGATCGACCACTGCGAAATCGAGCTTGGTGCCTCTTGAGCGTTTTTCTATGTGTTCACTGTAATTTCAAATCGTTTGTCTCAAAACACTGACTTAAAACCGGAATGAAATATTCACCCCTATTCCCGTTGGCGTTTGTCGTAAACGACTCGTATTTCACTTCGTTTTTTAGTCCGTGTTTCTAACTTTTTTGAGACAAATGAATTGAAATGATGTCAAACACATAGATAAGGAAATACAATTGTTAGCAAAAGTAGAAAAAAAATCTGAACATCGTTTTACAACGACACGAAAAATGAATCGTATACGAGAAACGCCAACGGGAATAGGTGTGGTTGAAGACGCCACAATACGATACGATCGCGTATTCCTTAAGTGCTGAAAACCAGTGGCACCAATGCCAAGAAGACATCAGAAACACTGCAACTAATATGCGAGGTTTAATCCGACCATCTCCAAGGAACCCATTGTATGTGAAAAGTTCGACAAAATTCGACAAAATTTCCCAACAGGAATTGCCAGGGTCAATCCCAATCGTTGTTACTCCTCGAACACTCGGCGATAAAAAGTTTTGCAAGGCATGTGCAGCAAAACAACTCCACTTCTTACTAATCCGCGTTGGACAGAAGCGTGAGAGCAACTCATATATCTAAACCCAAATCAAACAGTGTGGAGAGCATACTCGTACAATCGTACATACATCACTCATCTCCAAGATTTGCTTGGAAGAAAGTCGGCCCTAGCGAGGTCCGATTCATACGAATCGGATGCTTTTTTCTTCGAGATATTCCTCCGTACAGCTTTTCGGAACCTAAAGGGCAAAAACAAACGAAAAAACAAGCATCAAATAGGAAAACCCTGATGTACCACAAAACAACATCCAAGTGAAATCAATGCGTTGTCGCATTTTAATTATTCCTCGAACGTAATTTGAGTCTCCGACGAAATATGCATTGCGTTGAATTCTCAGTTCCGACTGATACCTCGCTACTCGCTAGAGACGAGTACCTATGTCTAATGGATGGAACCTAAGCATCGTTAGTCCGGTCCACCGGAAAGGAGACCCTCCAAATTGGGAAAATATGGATATTTTTCGGCGGACCAGGACCCGTATTCACCAATCACTTTTCACTTTGCGTGTTTCACGAACTAACAACAGAACTTTGCATTATAATTGTGATTTGCGCATTATTTGCAAAGGAAACCAATTTTATAATGTTCTCTTGCATCGGTCGGACAATTAACGCAACTAAACGCCTTTCATTTGTTTTGACAAACTACTGTTCATTTTCTTTGAGTACAGCCAACGCATCCAGCTACTCAAGAGAATCGTCGTTCATACAATTATTGGTTGGCTCGCTATTTCCGCATAATTTTCTGGCCGGCAAATGGTGTTTGCAAGAAATTCATAGATTTTTGGCATCCGAAACTCGGGGTACTACTCTGCAGACTGTGGCTTTACTTATTCGGTGCATAGCAGGGACTCCATGATAAAATTTGTTGAAAGGGACTTAAGCAATTATTTCTTTGGCTGTTAAACCTTAGGTTAGCAATTTTCACCCAGAAGCCATTGAGACCCATTGTGATTCCCCTTTTGTAGCACATGATAGGACATGCATCTAACAAAACCATTCGGATCTGTTGATGAATCTTTTTAAATCTGATAGAGGTATCGTGGCTAGATCTTCCAAGCCGTCGAAGAACCGTGCTCCCATACAAGAATAGCGGCGTTCTTGGAGGGCTGGGCAGTGACCCAGGGGATGTTCCACAGATTCTATTTCCTCTTCATCTCTGCAACTTCTACAGAAGTCATTTGTGAAGATACCTAGTCTTGGCCATGTTTCCAATTATTCAGTGTCCGGTTATTACCCCGACGAGCGCTCGGACTTGGTTTCTATCAAAAGATGTTGGTATCTTTGCCTTTTAGTGTCGATTGCGGGCCACAAGCGGGCTCTAAGACAGTTTGAGCTGCTTTTTTAACCGCGTAGATCTCTGCCTGGAAAACGCTGCAGCTGCACTGATCTGCCAGTCGGTCTGAATGGCTAAAACTTCTCAGTAGACTCCTGCTTCCGTTCCATTCTCCGTTTATTGAACCATCTGTGAAGATGGGTATACCATTTATGACAGTACTCGGGGAGAGCCAGTCCTTCCTGTCCAGTATACAGACTGTAAAATTCTTGTCAAAGCCATACCTCGGTTTCTTGTAGTCTGTGAGTGGCATGATTTCAGCTTATGTCCAAGGAATGGAGGAGATACAACAACGAACTATACGGGCTGTACAGCGACATCGACTTAGCGAGAAGAGTGAATGTCTAACGACTGAGGTGGCTGGGTCATGTAGAGCGAATGGACGTGAATGCCCTGGCCCGGAAGATCTTCAAATCCACACCCGAGGGACGGCGCTGTAGCGGAAGACCGCGACTCAGGTGGCGGACGCAAGTGGAAATGGACCTTAACCAACTTGCGTGCTAAACTGGAGGCACTTGGCCAAAGATCGTGCTGGCTGGAGACGCTTGTTGGTTGAGACCCAGGTCCACCCGGTCTGTAGCGCTACCTAAGGAAGGAATCATCACATTTTTGCATGTCTGCATCAAGTTTTTAAACATTTTATGGGATGGGTTTTTTTTTATTTCCACGAAACGTGTCTTTAAACGCTAGATCTATTCAGACTCAATTGAAATGCACCAGAAATTCAAAATTGTCAGCAGCTAACGCTGATATCAACGCAAGATTTTAATTGCTTCAACCACCACATACCCAAACAAATCGTCGATTGAAATGATCTAATCATATCTGAGTAATCGCAATCGATAAACATAAACAAAGAAAAAAGACTTTCAGGCATTAGCTATGTCTAATCCGCAAACGAAATTAAACAAGGGCGATACACAAATGCACTCATTAGCCATATCAACACATGTACGAGTAAGAATAAAAATATAAAGTAATATTCTGCTTGTCACTAACGAACCAGTCAGTGCAACACGAACACACAATGGGTCCGGTATTCATTTTCATTATAGTCATCTTTTTCGTTCACATAATCCAGACAAAGATTCATCTCTTTCTGTGTGGCAGTCACATTCCTGGACCATGGACTGTTCCACTAATTGGCAGCGTACAATTTATATCCCAAATTCGACCAGAAGGTGAGCTTTATATGAACTATTGATTGAATATTATAAGACTACATTTGGAATTGTTTCAGCTCTCTTTGCATTGGTTGACAAACTGCGAAATACCTACCGCAGTACGTTTCGCATCTGGCTGGGTACACAGTTGTGGGTCTTCCTATACAGCTCCGAAGAAACGCGCGAAGCTCTCAATGAACCATCATTGGTGAAGGCAGATACATTTCAAATGCTAAATACATTGATTGGAAATGGATTGCTGATAAGTGAAGGTAGAAAGAACGTTCGGTTGTTTTCAGATAAGGTTATATCGGTTAATTTATTTTAGGAAAGCTCTGGCACACACATCGGCGAGCACTTGGACCGGCTTTTCATCCAAATGTATTGGCAAGTTGCACGAACCGTATTCATCATCATGCGAAGATATTTGTGGAGAAAGTGCTGACGAAGAAAACGGTCGATGTCGGAGATTTCATATTTCCTTGCGTTTTGGATACGATTTGTGGTTTGTTGAGAGTTTGCTTTCAAAGGACTTAAAGTACAGCAACTTGTTTTTTGCAGACACATCAATGGGGAAGAATTTGAGGACGCAAGAGGACGAGGACTCGCCGTATACACAAGCTTTTCATCAGTAAGTGTACTTTTTATAACGGCGCGGCGGTGCGCTATATAAATATGTTTTCCCATTACATGAATCCAGATAAAATGTCTTGTCCGGTGTCGGCATCGTCCCTCATTGTCATGGCCAACTTATAATAAATCTGGGACTTCAACAGACTATCGGTGGGTCTGAGTCAAGTACTGAGCACTGGCCATACTAAATTCCATTTCCCCTTTTGTGAACAAGCGCTTCTACTACGCGTTTGTGCGATCATGTTTGGGTCTTAAAAAAAGTCCACATCAATTTCCCTCAGCTCATGGAGCGACGGGGCAGACGAAAGCTGCCGTCTTACACTGCTCTGATTTAATATGCCTATGCCCTCTGATACCTATATTAGAATTGTGATAATTCAGTGAGTAGTAGTCACTATTTTTCCAGAACTTACTGAAACAGCAAGTTGGTTGAGGTCGCTCTTCAATTGTACGTGCTCTTGACCAGCGTCCGGACTTGAGAAATTCATTTGTGCAGTAGATTTTTCAAAAAACAGCAGTAAAACCAATTTTTGCGCAGTAGATTAGCGTAGATAGCGTTTTCGATTGAGCTCTTCAGATTCTTCTCTCAGATTTTAGATTTTGCCTGCGCCATTCGATTCTGGTTAAATGTTAAAATTTTCAGATTATGTAAAACCGAAAGAAGTGACATAACTGGGGGCTTATTCCCAAATGCGCGGCGGATCGCTTTTCATGGCGTATTGGTATTTTTATATTTCCAAAAGCGATTCAATCCATTCAAAAGCGATAGCTATTGTGAGAATTGCTGGCAATAAATCCGCCAGCAAGTCCGTCACCTGAATAGCTATCGCTTTTGACAGCTTTTGGAAATACAAAAATATCAATCCGCCGCGCATTTGGGAATAAGCCCCCTGAAAGAAAGACTCGAGAAATCGGCAAACTTTGTAAGCAACAACAAAATGCATTGTCAACCTTTCAGTGGTATTCAATAATATTTGGTGGCCAAGGGCTCATCGATCAGTGCAGTTTCACTTTTCGGGAAAACAATTAAAAGCCTCCCGAATTAGCAATATAACGGAAAATCGGCTTTCGGAATTCAACTGTTCAAACAAATCACTTAAGGAATCTTATGACGAATGAGTGGTATCTACAGTTCGAAATAGCTGTAATCCCAATCGAAGTCTTTTTTGTTGCTGTTCTTTGGAACAGCACATCACAATTACATAGTACAATTCATACTTCCTATTTTTACATTATTTGCCTATGTAGATCCAAACGCATCGAACGCGACAAATTCCTTGACTAAGTTTCGAACCTATTAATTTGACATTCCATTTCAAAAAATTGTTATTCAAATTCAACATTATTTGTGGAAAAAGTGTATATCTAAATCTGAAATGACAACTGCATACACATAGCAATCATGACAGTCGCATTCCTGGTGATCTAGTCCAGACAAATCTAGTCAACTTACTTTTGAATGGTCTCATTTATCTACTGTCATCTGAGTGCAATTCACTTTTTACTTATGTCGTTTTCCATTGGGCAAAAAGAAGCGTCCGGAATCAATAAAATCACTTCTGAAACCGTTCCATTGGCGCAAAAAATACTCTTCTGTTAATTCTGAGGAGAGAATTTCGCTTCTCGATTTCAAGTCAGAATCCACTTAAGAAGCACTAACACAAGTGCATTTTATGTATTTTATACAAGCCAGCTGGCAGCAGCCATACAATAACTTTTGACATTTCACCAATACGTGAGTGTAGTCGCCCAGAAGCAGTTTTCTTGTTCAATTGGATTTCCGAATGAGTGAATCCCCGAGTGAAACCAATGGAAAACGACATAAGGTGATGCCAGGCTTTCCTTTTATTTCGTTATATGTATATAAATACGCATCCGAAATTAAACCGAAAATATATTTAAAAATGAAATTACTTCCGAAAAAGTGCAGTAGATTGAGGCGTGGGCGCAGTAGCGCAGTAAATTGATTTTGTTTAGTACGAACCCTGCTCTTGACCAGAACGCATTTCAGTTAATAAGTTCGTAATTGGCACAGAACAGTTGGCGACACTTTACTGACTGTCTCTCTGGAGTTATGGACTCAGGCAATAAATTTCAAAATCGTGTGACTAAAAGCATCTACCTTCCGCAGAACCAGTCATCTCCTTTTTAAAAGAATGGTTAATCCACTGCTCTCCTCGGATTTTATTTACCACCGCACGCCATCATACGGACGTCTTCAGAAATCTGTCGACATCATTCACGCCATGACAGATGCAGTCATCAGAGAACAAGCAGCGGTCCTTAATTCGCATGGCACCCAAACGCAGGGAAAATATAATCGCACGCTTCTGGACATTCTGTTGACCGCTGAGATCGATGGTCAGCCATTGCCATTTAAAGACATTAAGGACGAGGTGAATACGTTTCTCTTTGCGGTAAGTTCCTGAGCAATGCTATTTTTGATCTCTTTCTGACTTAAAGCCTTTTTAAATATCTACAGGGAGTGGATACCACAACAGCTGCGATGGGTTTCGTGCTCTATTGCCTGGCAAAGTATCCCGCCTGCCAAGAGAAACTCGTTCAGGAGATTCTTTCCAACTCGGCTGATCATCCGAATGTCAACGAACTACATTACCTTGACATGTTCATGAAGGAATGTCTACGTCTTTATACAATTGTTCCGCTGACGGGTCGCCAAGTCACTCGCGACATCAAAATCGGAAACTTTAATCTGTGTCCAGGGACCACACTCTGGATTAACATGTATGGCCTAGCCCATGATGAGAAATATTTCCCCGAACCAAATCTATTCAAACCGGAGAGATTTGCAAAGGGTGCATGTGAAATTCCGGCTTTTGCTTTTATTCCGTTCTCTGGTGGGCCACATTCCTGTATAGGACGAAAGTATGCTTTGCTAATTATGAAGATATTAACTGTTGAGACATTACTGCGAGCGAGAGTCCAGCTCAGAGACCCTCATGAGGAGCTGGTCCTGATGGCGGAAATGGTATTGAAGTCGAAGAATGGAATCCATTTGATATTCGAAGGAAGGAATGGCATGGATTGAGAGATTTTTTCGAGGTTATACTTACTGTGGATGTATATGTATTTAACTTTTGTACCTACATATAAAAGCAGATGACCCAATTAAATACATGTTAGGACATTTTTAAGAACAATTTTAAGAACAGCGGGTGTACCTAGTCCCACTGTGCACAAAGCTTCCATTCTCGACACTGCTATTCGTTTTCTATTTATAGAATCAAGC
The DNA here is from genome assembly GCA_949372485.1 of Cheilosia soror. NCBI lineage: Eukaryota > Metazoa > Arthropoda > Insecta > Diptera > Syrphidae > Cheilosia > Cheilosia soror. The sequence goes on along the minus strand of OX443561.1, from coordinate 70,315,783 downwards.
TCCTGTATTCATGATCACCATAAATAAATAGTTCACGTAAAAGGTCGCAGTAGCCACAGTAGCTTCTTAGGTTAAGCTCCTCGTAACCATTGGTTTTTTAGTTCTCATTTTTGGGCAAAATGTAAAATTAAAAAGTTGGTTTGTGATGTTCGTGTGTTGAGAGGGGCTGAATTGTCAACTGTAAATTGTATCTCAACGATCAAATACCTATCCTGCCAAAGCGTAAACCAAGGATGGTGGGAGGGGCTACAGAACGATGAGATACGGAGGAATTTGCACGGCAGGTATCTGAAAGGTTTGAATAAATTCCAAATGTTCCATTGAATGTAGAGGAAGAATGGCAGTTGTTTTCAACAGCAGTTATTGCCTCTGCAGGACATGTTTGCGGAGTGAAGCGGCTCGGTGTTGCGGCTGGTGGTGAGAAATGAACCGTGTGGTTTAAAACGCCCGGAGTTCAAGAAGCCATCAGAGAGAAGAAGTAGGCTTTCAAGGTGTGGAGTGGATTGACTGGGAACTCACCTTCTCGAAACCGGTACATTGAGGCGCGAAGATCTTTTAAATTTGCAAGTGATCATTCGGCGAGAATTTAGACCGTGACCATAGATCTGCAAGCAAGGTGTTCTGACAGACCATCTGCCGGATGCATGGTACGACTTGAGCTGTAAGGAGGCTATAAGAATAAAGGAGTTAAGTTTGCGGACTTATAAAGCCAACCCTTCTGAGGAAAACCGAAGTAAGTTTAAACGAGCCAGAAAATACTGCAATGTCCTTATTAAGCGTGTCAAATTCTCATATGACCAAAAGCTAAAGCAAAAAATACTGCAATGTCCCAAGGGTATAGTAAGAACTTTTGGTCATTTGTAAAAAATGTTAAGAATTCGGCCTGATCATCGATCCTCACTGACACAAGCTGTCAGCTCTTTAGACAAAGCTAATCTGTTGGCTGCACATTTTGCAGCTAGGTTGATACTCCCAGATTGCGCTTTGCTCCCACCTGTGCTCGAGAGCGTCGAATTTACCATGGGATAAATCCATTTTTGCACTCGCACAGTTGCAGGGTACTATATGATCTCAACATAAATAAATCTGCTGGTCCAGACTGTATTCCCCCCATCGTTCTGAAGAGGTGTTCTTCCACGCTGGCAAAACCAATTACCGACCCATAGCACTTACGTCCATTCTTTCTAAGGTCATGGAAACGCTAATAAATCGTCAGCTTATGAAATATTTTGAATCGCGGAAACTCCTCAATGACCGGCAGTACGGTTTTCGTAGCAACAGGTCCACTGGTGATTTGATGACTTATCTCACCGAGAAGTGGAACCAATCTCTTCATCACTTCGGTGAATCGAAGGTTGTTGCGCTTGATATTTCAAAGGCATTTGACAGAGTTCGGCACCAAGCTCTTTTGTCGAAAATACGTGCTTATGGGATTGATGCGTCTCTTATTCAATGAAACTACCTTTCTGGCCGTTCAATTCAAGTTGTTTTTGATGGTTTCAAGTCTAAAACTCGCCATATAAATGCTGGTGTTCCCCAAGGGTCCGCTCTGTCTCCGACTCTTCTCATTTTTAAAAATGATCTCTTGTCTGCAACGTCTAATCCAATCCATTCCCTCGCTGATGACACCACTCTTATATTCTCATATTCTTTCCACGACTCACGTCCCTGCTCTTCGGCCCTAGAACTGGAACGGCAACGTATGTTAAGTTCATTAAATTCCGACCTTGACTGCATTTTAAAATGGGGTTCAGCCAATAAAGTGGAATTTAATGCTTGAAAAACACAATCCGCGGTACTAATAATCATTTTTAGTGTCCAGGCTTACTTTTACGAAGTCACAATAGTGAAAATTTACATATAAAATTGTCTATTGTGACCGTCAAAATATTTAATTTGAAGATTAAAAAAGATTATTGGTAATGCAATGCCCAATGCTGTCTGATGTCTCCAAAGCGAAACCTGAACCTACACAGCCATTATCCATGAATGGCACTTGCACATCACCGAAACCGAAAGACTTTCCATTCTCGGTATGTGCGTTCATAACAACCTTCGTTAGAATGACCACATACACGTAGTCGCCAAGAATGCAGCGAAATCTTTAGGTTTCCTCAAACGGTGCAAGAAATATTTTACCCCCTCTGACCTGGCTACAATATATAAGGCGTTCATTCGCCCATAACTTGACTACAATTCCCACATCTGGTCTGGTGCGCCGAAAACCATATTGCACCTACTGGATAGGATCCAAAACTAATCGGAGACACGAACATCGCGAATTCTATTCATTCGCTTGAGCATCGAAGAAACGTTACGTGTCTCACACTGTTTTATCGCTTTTTTAATAAACAGTGCGCAAATGAAATTGCCAGCTGCATTCCGCCCCTTCAGCAATTCAACCGCAATACTCGCCTTGCTATGAATGCCCATCAGTTTACCGTTGAGCCTGTCTTCGGGCGTACTATGAAATATACAGACTCTTTCATAAGCCGTACAACACGTCACGTGTGGAATGCCTTGCCCAGCTCCTCAGTAAAATTTACAGACATTTAAAACCAATGTGCATTGGAATCTCCTATCTTCTCTATCCCAATTTCCTTAATGCCCGCGCTGTGTAAATTACATTGCACTATAAGAGTAGTCATAACCTCTTAAGCGCGTGTTAATTATAAAAAACAAAAAAAGTTTGCAACAATTATTGTCAAACTGAGCTCCACGCTTTTAATGGTAACAGACCATTAATGCATTGGTGCACTATATGAAATCTAAAAACTTTTAATTTTCAAATCAAATTAAAATGCGAAATCGCTTTCGTCTAAAATATTATTTAATACCGCTATATACGAATATTTACATCACAAAAGCACACACACACACAAATCGTCATGCATCTAAACAAAGGACAAAACTCTTGACACCACCATGCACGGCTGGGACAGACTCCTTTTGAAACTCCTTCTACCCATTCGATTCCGTCTCCGATCATGGAAATGCGACCTGGAAAACAATTTATGAAGAACTTTTCCAACTGTAAAAATATCCATAAAATAATAGAAAACTAATTGTGATCAATAAAATAAAAAGTGGCAGCACTCACTCGAAAATTTTATTACTATGGTCGATGAGCAGTTTCAGACAATCGGCATACACTTCGCTCTCTTTAAGCACGATGTGTATGTCCTGATAGCGCACCTCGCCGGTGACTGTGTGAAAGATCGAGGGCGTTATCGAGATCGCCAGCACCTCAGAGGAAACGTTTTGCAAAGGAACTTTGGTCAGCCTATGAAAATGCGAGAAGATGTAGTTCAAAGTGTCGCGATTTGTCTCGGGCAGCATCTTCACCAAATTCTGGAGTATTTCGATCTTCTTCGGCATCGGCTTGAGCACTGGAATAAGATGAAGAATTAGTAAGCGGTATTCGTAGCAGTGATGTCCGCCTTCTTACACCACTGATTGGATGGCCCAATGAAAGTCTTGATTTCTGTCGTCTTCACCAGGGGGCTCTTGATTTCGCGCAGGAACAGCTTCAGCAGACCTGTCAGAGTGTGAATGTCGTTCACTTTCTTCAGTGATTCATAGTCGTTCGAGTCGATGCTGAAGCGAAGTGCTTGTATTTTTGTATAGTCACCGGAAGTGCGGTATAGCCCCTCGATGGCGTGCGGTGACTTTTTGAATTGCTCCTCAATGAGATCGACACAATCGACGACGATTTTCGGTATCGTTGTGTAGACTTCGTGCTTCAGGGTCAGCTCCAGCTCTGTGTCGAAGCAGGGTTCATCTGCGAGAAAGAGAGACACCATACAAATGTCATTGTCACGCAGCCACCAACCTGAAAACTTACCGTGAAAAATATTGTTTTGCTTGAGTGTATCGATTGTCGGTCGTTGCTTCCACCAGTTGGAGAGCTTCAACTTCGAAACCAGCCTCGAAGTGGAACTGGTGTGTTTGCGATTCCTCTCCGGCGTTGCGGGCAACAGTTCTTCCAGTCTTTTCGTCAGCTCCACCACCTTTGTTTCGAGACCCTTTTTGTATGATTTGTCATCGGCACACTGCTTCTCGAGAAAGGCGATCTTCCTCGAGAGTTCCTGAATTTTTTGCACACAACTGCCATCGCACTGGCGGATATCTCGCTGACTGGAACTCTTGGACAAACGCTGCTTGCGCGTCTCCTCTGTGTAGTACTGCGGATCCGTGAGGTCTTTGCGACTTCCGCCGCGATCCCGAAAACAGTTCATGATTGTTTTGTTGCGCCTTTCAACTGAATTCGGATACATAGTCGATGGGGTACGTTCGTCAGCTGGCTTATCGCATTGGGCGCAGCACATAAGTGCCAATGTTGTTGTTGTTTACGTTGGGTTTTATCTGAGTTTTTTTTTTGCGAGCAAAATACTACAAGAATCCGTCTCGAGACAGGGAATCGAGTGTATATAGAGTGCTACACCCAAGTCGGACTGAAAATCCAACTAAACTATGAATACTTGGGTGGGAAGAGGAAAGTACACAACTGTGAGTCTGATATCTTATCGGGTCGAGCGTTAGTGTGCGCCGACAACGCCGTCGGAATAGTTGTGTAGAATAGAAAGTTGGCTTGTAAATAACGAGAGATAAGGACACCAGGGTAGGACGTCGGAGAGCGCAACGATATCGATAAGCGTTTGGATATCGCGCTGGTGTTTGTATAGTGCGAGTGATAAGGCACGGTGTGCCGGTGAATGGTATTTTTGTATGTTGATTATGACGATAGCCGCCGGACTGATGTAAATAGGTCATAAGGTGATTGAAATCGAAAAAGTAAAGTCGTATTGAAAATCTTCAATGCTGACCACTTTTTGGGTTTTTTTTTTGTATAACAGGTTCATCTGTTACAGCCTGTAAATCGCTGGAATGAAGCTGCGTCATTAAACTGCACAGCCCAGTTTGTTGCTTAGTCATTATGTGGTTGGTTATATATTTTGTATCGCGAATATACTAGTGACTTGTGTCGTTCCATTTGCACTTTGATTACGAATTTAAGTTCACTCAAGTGCACCGATACAGGCAAACAAATTTCTCGGACATTCCAGCAATACCTACACTTGTAGAATTGAGTAGGCTAAAATGGAAAATCCGCTCAATAGCCGTATCAGAACGTATCACAATCAATGGTAGACAAGAAGTTTAAACAATTTCCGAAAGAATATGTTAGACGTTTCAGAGCAACTTTGTCTGAAGGGACCACATCCACTTCTGTCCCGTACCGTCCACTGAGGGACTTAGTTCCCACCTAGTAGGTAATAAAACCACTTTCATGAAGTGTACTTAGTTAGTTTAGCATCCCATTATCCTGGACTGCGGTCAAGGTTGTCTTCATTCCAAAAGCAGGAAAGACCCCAAGAACTTCAGACCAATTAGTCTGTCTTCCTTTCTTCTTAAAACTCTCGAGAGGATCATCGACCACCGCATCAAGGACATTGTTGACCGATCACTGTTTTCAAGATCTCAACATGCATACCAAAAGGCCAATTCAACCGAAACTGCTCTTCACTCGATTGTTGGCTCGATAGAGAGGTCCCTCTCACTCAAGGAGTATACAATGGCTGTCTTTTTTGATATATAGGGGGCCTTTAACAATATCAAAACACAATCGATCATCCAAGCCTTAAACAAGCTAAATATTGGCGAACAAATCTGCCGTGTAATCACCCACATTCTAACAAAAAGGATGGTGAGGGCCAGCTTTGGCAGCAGTGCTGTCGAAAAACTTGTGCGCAGAGGCACCCCACAAGGTACAGTGCCTTCTCCATTGTTATGGAGCATAGTTCTTAACGAACTTCTGATCTCGTTGGACAGCTCAGGGTGCAAAGTTGCGGCCTACGCGGATGACGTCGCCTTACTCGCTTCTGGAAAGTATCCACAAACACTTTCCGACAACTCGGTTTGCGTAAACTAGTCTCCTGAACCGACAGTTGCGGTCTTAGCGTCAACCCGACGAAAACGGAGTTAGTCTTATTTACAAGAAAGGTTAAGCTTCCCGCTGTCACTCCTCCAAATCTCAAACGAACTCCACTCGACTTCATTAGCAGCGCTAAATATCTGGGGCTGAGGCTGGACAGGAAGCTCTTATTTCCCACCTTACATGGGAACTAAGTCCACTTCACGCAAGTGGTTTTATTTCCCACTAGGTGGGCACTGAGACTTGGTTCCCTGAGACTTATTTCCCTGTACCATCTGTCGGTATACGAAATAGAATTTTTTATTTTATCCCATAAAAAAACACCTTGGCGCGACAGATCCATATGGAAACGCATTTTCTCTAACACACCGGTTAAGACTTATGTCTAGACTATCGTTAGGTACTACCCTGGGGTCCAATTCCCTTAGCGTGTGTTTATCGCCAGTGTACACATTCAACGCAACTCTTCCTCACACACTTGTGATCTGTAAAGACATAGAAAATACACGTCAAAAAGTGACATGAATCGCTGTACCTCTTCCTACAGAACGCGGCATAATTCATCGGTGGTATTGGCACAGCGTGAATTTCGGCACTGATTTCCCTGTCGCCCAAAACCAACTGGACAAAGTCTACGAAGTTTAGCCGTTCATCTAGAAGAGTAGGGGGTTAACACGAGATGATGGCAATTCTGTCCGGCATGGAGGCAGCCGATCTGCTGAGACTATCGGAGTATCGGCCAGACGACGTGCCACGCAATTGGTCATCATCATCAATCGGCGGTTTTACAGAGAATTTTGGTGAAAGACTTAAAGATGTTCCCTTAGAAACTTCAGATAGTGTATTAGCTTTTAGCAGTTGACCGCCTAAGGTGCTTCTAACTGAGGGCTGTCTAATTTCTCGCTTTGGCGCTTTGCACTACTCGGAAAGATCTAACCGTTTTAGGCTTCTTTTTTGCTGTTTTTTTGGAGTCAGATTCTTAAACCCCTCAAAGAGAATATCCGTCAAAAATGTGAGGACCTATCGCCAGAATCTCAGAAAAGAAAACGACTTAAATTGGGCAAGAATGGTTACCAATTCTGTCGACGGCCATTCAGCCGATATCATTTTCTCGACTTTATAAAATATCGAACCAACGTTTTTCATTAATTAAAAAAAAAGTCCAAAGGACTTTAGAGCTACCTTATCTTGTAAATTGGTTTCCCTTTCCTTTTGCTTTTACATTATATTGTTTAAAACTCCCTCCCATGAAAAAAGAAACAGGACAACGGTGAACAGATTTATTTAACTTTTTAACTAAGCAGGAAGAAGTCGACATGCAGGTACAAGAGGTTGCCGTACAAAGTTTTCCAAACAAAGTGCAGCTGTCAGAAACATGGCTAATTTTTCAGATAGCTTTAAAGTCTTGCGACTCAGCAATGAGAACCAGATCCAAAGAATAGTTGCTGAAAAGTTCACGATAAATGTTTGGCCCCATGTGGAAATTTTCCTTAAATACTTTTTCGTTGGAAACCATGTGGCATGTGGTGCCGATATGCAATCTTTTGAGGGAATTCAATTTCTTAGAGCGTTTCAGATCCAGCTTAGGCCAAATTTGTTTTGTCGCTAGTGCCACTTGTCCACCTCAGATTTGCACTCTCGATAGCATCCAGCTAAAATTTTTATTTGCAAGTACCGATTGGTAGGCCAAGGGTGCCATTATCCGGCAGGACGGGTTGAGTTGTTTCTATTTTGGCGAGTTCATCGGCCTTACAATTCCCTGGAATGTCTCTATGCGCGGGGGGCACCCAAATTAGTTGAATGTTGAATTTTTCGGCCATCTCCGTAAGAGACGATCGACAGTCGAGGGCTACTATAGTAGTTATAGAAATCGAATCCAAGGATTTGATGGCTGTATGGCTGTCCGAAAATATGCAGATATCTTTAGCGGATATCACGTTTTTCTTGAGCCAAGATAAGACTTCTTTTATCACCATTAATTCCGCCTGGAACACATTACAATACTTTGGTAGACGGAAGGAGAGCTTAAGATTAAGACTTTTAGAGAAAACGCCCCGCACCAACTCCGTCTTTGGGCTTTGAGCCGTCTTCAGAGTAGAAGTGAATTGATTCATCTTCTTCATTATCCTCATTTCAGACTGATCTCAGGGGGATAGAGACAAGAAAGATCTTGTCAAAATAAGGAGTGGTGTGGTGTAGTGTTTTCGGTTGATATCTCGAAGTTCTTCAGAATATAGGCGTGGCCAAAGTTTTGCCTTGACCGTTGTGAGGTAGCTTTAAGGCGAATGGCTGCACTCGCTGCCATTTGCTTGCTAAATATATCAAGGGGTAATCGATGAAATAATATGTCTAGTGTCGCAGAGGGAGTTGTGCGTATAGTGCACCGCTTATACAATACACATGCAAGCTGTGCGCTGGACCTTGCTTACATAGTCGCGATTTATAGCATTCTCCAAGGCTGTTCCCCAGACAATTATCAGTCTTATAACTGAGATAAAGAGCCAGTGTGTTATTCGAGGTTCTAGACCCCATTTATTACCAATTATAGCTTTTCTGACAGGGAAGAGTGCTGAAGTAGCCTTCTTGACCCTATTTTGGATAGGGTCAAGATAAGTTTCCAACTAAGCTTCCTATCCAGGATAAGACCCAAATATGTAGCTTTGTCAGAGAAAGTTAGGTTGATACCATTGAGTGAGGGAGGGTCGACTGTCGGAATTTTATATTTCCTGGTGAATAGCACCAGATTATTTTTGTGGGGGTTCACACCGACTCGCCCAGCTGGCTAGTTTGTTTAAAGCATTTTGTAGGAGCTCTTTTAGAGTATTTAAGTGCTTTCCTATAGCAACATAATTTGCATAAGCGATCGGCGTGCATCCTTTACCTTCCAGGATTGTCAGTAGTTTATTGACCGCCAAATTCCAAAGAAGGGGGAATAGAACACCACCTTGCGGAGTGCCTCTACTAACAGATCTTCTTGAAGACACCTCACCCAGCTTGGAGTTGATAATCCGAGCATTAAGCAACAAAACGTATACATCATTAAAAAAAGTTTCTTTTGTCTGCCTCTCTTGCATCAGATATGGATTGACGTTGACTCTGTCTAAACTAACAGAAGGGGCCTTTTCTTTCTTCTCGTAACAAGCAAAGTAGTACGAAATAGTACAGTTGCTGGCTGTAATGATATCGTTTTCAATGTGCTCGCTATACATTTTTATCAAATTCTATATAATTCTATAATTTTAATTTATTTCAATTACAAAATACAAATTCTGGCTGTTGTCATATGTCACAGTCATGTTACTTGTGTAGCAGCTGATCGAATTCTCCACAAATTATTTTCCACTATCTTCTCGCAGACGTTTTGCTGTGCAATTGGAGACCACCGGAAAATTTCGTTTCACAACAGCAGCGTACCTACTAGTGCGCTTAACTTGTGAAACGAAAATCAGTAGGTACTTTTAACGTTTTTTTTTTTAAATTCACTCTATTACAATTTTTATTTACGCTTCCGGTTAAAGTTTTAGTAGCCAAGACAAGGTCCTACTTTCTATTTAGCATTTCCATCCACCTATTTTCATGCAGTTTATGCACAAACCCAGATGAATTTTTCGAAATATTGAATTCGCTCTACTTACTGTGGTGTGGTAAGGTAGGTAAGGCAATGCGAATATGAATTTAAAAATGTAAAGGGGAAAATAACGTTTTTTTAGTAGGTATCTAAAGTGAGGGACCAATATCAGGTTTAAAAACTACTGAACAATGAGCCCTGGTAATTTCGGAGCAGACAGCCTGACTTCTAGTTAAAGAGCGTACTAAGGACACATGCACACATTTAACACTTCGTTGACTTAAACAGTGTAAAAAATATTCTTAACAAAAAAAAAACCGATTTAGAATAAATTACAAACATTCAATTAATTTCTTTTTTTACGTTCACTCTTGCATTTGTTGGCTTGAGATATGAAAATCCAGCCAATGCATAGACGAAAGCAGTCTAGTCTGCTTAACTTTTAACTTCATGTTCCCAGGTTCCCACACGTGATTAAGCCAAAAGTGATTTATAAATCACAAAAGGCGTTTGCACCGAACTTAATGGCCCTTATGTAAACTCGAATTTAATACAAAATCCGTAGTAATAAACGATCGATCTACTTCTGAAATCGACAAATACTTATATAGTTGTGGTCAAGTCAAGTCGTATCTAAGTGACAGTCAAACGCTTCAAAATGAGTTCCGAACGAACATTTTTACATTTTTTCTTTAAAGATGTTGAAGTCTGTTTTGCCTTCGGCGTCAAATCAGCTGCCGGAACTCGCTCTTTCTTAAATGTGTTTTATTTTGACAGATTTGCTTTCCAAAGTTCCAGGAGGAAGAAGTCTTCTATTTCGGCCCAAATTGCGCTGTTTTTTGCTTGCTTCTACTTTGTTCCCATAACCATACGTCCATACCTATGTAACAAGAAGAAAATAATTTTTTAGTTCCCTATGTAAAACTTTTAAAAACTCACTGCAACACGTGGGAAATTAAAAATATCTTATTTATTTTCATAAAAAATAGTTTTCTTACAACCAAACACTTAACTTTATTATAATTAATTTTTAAACTAACTTTAGTTTCGACTTTAAATTTTGAGCTACCAATAACTGATTTAGTTGTGTCATAACTGCCTGGTTTTTGCGTGGTAGGGAAGTTACCCCGACGCACAACCCCCAACCTGGAGGGCCAGGTCCTTTGCTGAACCCCTTGGACAAAAGGGGCCGGATTTCCCGGAGTTAGTAACCCGCATCGGGGATATGAGCGCTGCCGTTGGTCCATAAATGGTTCATCGGCCACCATCTCTATTTCAACACCCTGACTAGTGCTGAAAAGCCCTAATAAAATTAGCTCCAAATAAGTCAAAGTAGCCCATTAAGGTATCTGCCAAGTTGACTGTTGACGCCACCGTTGTTTAATCATTTAAATTCATCCGCCGTACGTCCTCATTCTGAGGTGCTCAGCTCATGTTAGACTTCTGACAATGTTGCCATATTCACAGTTTTAACTGCAAATTACAGTTTTTTAGACAAGCTTACAGTTTTTAAAATTACCTCCTAGTACAAATTACAGTTTTTTTTTAATTTCAGATTTGAAAGAATAAATTAAAATGTTTTCGGTTTTTTTTTAATTACAATAAAAGTTTAATTTTTTCCAGCTTTAAAAAAATCTCACGGTATCCCTGTAATTACATTGCAGTTGCTGCTTCGATACGGCAATTTACTTGTCATTTATGTTTAATAAAATTTAAAAAAAAAACCGTAATTTAAAAATTTTTTTTCGTTTTCGTAGGTTACAGTTTTTTGCTTTGAAATACAGTTTTTTCTTTGGGAATTCACAGTTTTTTGAAAAAAAAATCTGGCAACATTGCTTCTGAGACTCGAGCAGACAGTCAACTCCGACAGAGCATTATAGTGTTGCTAATCTCTTCGTGTTCAACACTCGCGCTTATAAGTTTAGCAAGTCAAGCCCGGGTGGGCGAGACCAGTACCCGATGGTTACCACGGGGAGGTAAAATAAGCACAATTGATGTGTATGAGAAAGTTAAAACACTGGACATTGCCAAGTTAATGCCAATTAATGCCTGCCCGATTCATACACACCCAACAACCTTATCGGCCCATATCAGTGTGGTTTTAGACCAGGGAAGTCAACCATCGACCAAATTTTCACACTCCGACAGATCTTGGAAAAAACCCGGGAATTTCCAGAACCAGATCGATAATTGGTCAACCAACTTGGTGTGCGTAACTGGAGGCAGCTGGCGAGGGACCGAGCTGGCTGGAGGGGCTTGTTGGTTGAGGCCGTGGTCCACCCCGGACTGTAAGCGCCAACAAAAGTAAAAAGTAAAGTAATAACCGATTTAATCTAAAGCTTTACTAAAAACGATTTTGTTACAATTTCTAGTACAATAGAATAGAATACGATTTTTTTTACGGAACTGTCAGTTTTATTCGACCGAAATCAGCTATTCAGTGTCATTGGTGGAATGTCTAACTTTTTTGCTAAAATGACCTTCTACGATGAAATCTATACTGAAACCATGAGTTAGACATGACTTTCTGGCACATCGAAAGTTAATACCTACATGTGTGTCAATTCCGCTAAATATTTATGATCGGATAATTTGATGACACTATCGTGGTGGAAAATTAATTTCCAGCTGTCAGAAAATTATCCTGCTGGGCTGGACTATTTTTTGACGTTTTCTTTTGCTTAATTTTTGCGAGAATGTAAAAACACTGAATTCCGATTAAATGCGAAATTAGATAAATCTCTGTTTTAAGACTGGCGTTTGGTGAACACTTTCATAAGTGTCAGAGAAAATTAGCCGAAGATAGTTATTTAACGGAATTGACACACAGTCAGTCGGTCTTATAGTCGCCATGAGAGTTAACTGGATGACAAATTGGTTATTGATATATGCGATTTTATTTAGTTTAGACTTTTGCGTTAGAGTCTAAATATGGTTATTGGTAAGGCCCTTTGTGTTTTGTTTTTGGTTCATTCTTACTGGAAAAAGTGCTGAAATTTAAACAGATATGTTCGATTTTATTTTGGGACTGTTAGCGATGACAGATACGTAATTAAAAATAGAATTCATACAAATCGCGTAATTAGTAGTCAAGAATTAGATTTATGGTCAATCACCACATTTATGAGATGACTTAGCTTAGTCAAGAGATCTAGATCACGCTGGTGGGAACATGGTATAAGAAGAGCCAATCGGTAGGTGCCAATGTGACATGATATAAGTTGCTAACCAGAAAGCAATATAGGAGTCAATCAGAGGTGGGATTTAGTCTCGCAGTAGAAACATATCTCAGCTGGTACTGATTGCTGCAATTTATTTCTAAGAAAGCATGCGAAATCTATTCAATATTAATCTGTATATTTTGACTTGCTGATTGCCAGGGCGTCAAAGAGACTCATGCGGAAGGATAGAAAATTCCTTTCCACCTACGTAGGAATCATAACCGGGCACAAACTCTGCGGTGTACCATATGAGAAAAAATGCCCCTGACCGAAAATGAACTTTGTAGAGGCTGCGGTGATTAGGGTGCAGCAGCACAAGTAAGTATGTAATTGATTACCAGCATTTATAGACAAGGTTATGATGGGTAAGGGAAAACCTCTTTTACCTTATAGGTCACAGAGAGCTCCCGCCAGCCCTAACCTAGGATATTTTACAAAGATACCCTTATAAGGTTTTTAAGGACCTTGTCAGAAAACACATTCAAATATTTGACTTAAGGAATGCCTCCACTTTAATAAACTGCATTCGAAATTGAACATTTGCAAATTAAGAGAAAATTTACTTTATCCCATTGTCGGAGTACGGTTTAAAATCGAAGTGGTTTATCCAACAGGTTTAAAAAATTACGTTTAAAATGTTAAAAAAACAAATAATAATAAATAGTTAGCGCAAGGCGTGTAGAATCCTTAGGCCTACCTCCTCACAACCATTCGTTTGTGTGAGTTTCTATTTTTGGGACGAATGGAGGGTACCTACAATTTTATTCCGAGCGGCTGAATTGAGAAGCTTTTTCAGGACAGTTATACTCTCGGATGTTTATCAGACGTTCGCGAGAAGTGGCGCAGTGGACAAACATTTTAAGATGTAACAAACTCTGTTCTTGGGACGGTACCTGTACCGCTGACAGTTGACACTCAGCGGCCGCCCACACTCATTTTTGAAAAAAAAGGTCTGACTACCTGGTTGAGTTTTTGTTTTGCATGCAATGGATTTTTTATTGCTTGTAGCTGAAGAATTCTAAAACTGGGATCGCTTGGTAGATAGGTAGGTACCCTATACACCGACGGATCTACATAAGATGAGCTGTGGTGTGGAGGCCGGTGTCTACTCAGAATCACCGCAAATATCAATTTCAGTCCGCTTACCGAATTTTGCCAGCGTTTTCCAGGCGGAATTACATGCCATCCGAAAAGCCTGCACGCAACTAGGGCGTAACACAACGCATAAACAAAGCATTGCTGTCCTTATAGATAGCCAAGCCGCCATCAAAGCCATCGACTCGGCTACCGTATCTTTCAAACTGGTGCTGGAGTGCCGAAACGAGCTTGCCTGTCTGAGCGAACGCTTCAGGGCCACACTTTTCTGGGTTCCAGGGCATAGTGACATAAAAGGCAATGAGCGCGCGGATGAGTTGGCGAGGAAGGGCTCAGCACTACACGCCTCGCTCTGAACTAGGATCCACATTCCGCTAGGAGCTGTCAAGGGACAAATACATTCATATTTTCTGAAAGTCAATCTCCAATGGTCGGGATTGATAAACAGCGTCATATCAAGGAAGATATACGATCAAAATAAAAAAAAAGACCCTACTAAACAGAACACGCCCAGATATCGCCAGAATCACGGCAATAACCACGGGGCATTGGCCAATTGGTATATCCCATACAACCCTCACTGCCGCAGTTGCGGAAATACAAACGAGAAAGAAACTCTCTTTCATTTCCCCTGCAAATGTCCAGCTCTAGCAAGAGCCAGACTGCGCGCACTGAACCAACCATTCTTTGACGACCTTAGCGACATCTCGGGTAAAGGGATACATGATCTTATCCGTGTTTTCAATTCTACAGGTTGGTTATAGGCACCGACCGGACCACGTCCTTAAGAACCATCACAAAGTAGGTCACGAGTAGGTGACGAGGCATGGTAACAAACCGGCACATGTTATTGCTAATTGCATTCAAAGGCATGAACCGCCATTTCTACCTACCTACCTATAGCTTGAACAATTCTCACAGCTGCTGAATGGCCGCCTAGACAGTCTTAATTTCTATTGCGGAACTTGCATCCGGAACTATGCCAAGCAGAATTGGTGATAATAACTGCTTACATATTGATAGCCTATCCGTAGGTATATTTTCGGTCGGACCCGATGGATAACAGCTCGAATAGATCTGGACTTGCGGCACCTGTTTGGCTGCATTATTCGTCGAACAAGGGGCAGCCGTTGGATGAAATCGGGTGCCACTGTTGAGGCGGTTTGTTGGTAAGAACAGTTCTTCGTGGAATTGTCTTCACGACCCACGGTGGCAATTCCTATTCCCTATTAGATTTGCATTCCACCTATTCAAAAAAAATTCCAGACTTTCCACTTCGTCTACCTCTCGGTCTCTCTAAGTATAACATTTCTTTTTATTTTGCACTTTTCCCACAAACCACCACAACCCAAATTTCCCATGCGCACATATTGTCCATACTGACCGGGCCTCCTGAACGGAACTCACCGTACATACTCGTACCTTCTGTGACAATTTTGTAGAGCAGAAAATCGCAAATGCCATCCGTTTGCAACGAGCAAAAAACTTCTTCATCGAGCCATTGTTCCCAATGCACAATTAACAGAGGGAAAAGGAACAACAACCACCAGAACATTCCTTTCAGCGTTCGCTGTTTAATAAAAGGTAAACGGAAGGTTCTAGGTTGTTGTCTTGTCGAAAGACCTACTTTGCGATCCGTTCTCTCTAATTTAACAAACCGAATGGATTTTTTTATGCGTTGTGTCATAATGACTGTTCGGTCAAAGTTCCCCACGAGAATGAGACATTCGCATTTCAGCATCTTCATTTTGTCCACACCTTGGTCTGGCGTCTGGTCAGCCTCCTTAACTTGGACTGGACTGACATCGCGTCGGTCGTTTCGGTCTTCTATCAGATAAGCTTCCCGTGACCGTGTCGAACATAAATGTGCGCTCCTGCCATATCACATGTAACATTTTGTTATACGTGCAACATCAACAAATGTTTCCATCAGAACGCAGAGAAAGAGAGAGAGGGAGATAAAAAGGATTTAATAACAAGCTGCAGGCTGTCTAAGGCTGTGGCCTGTGGGGTATGGATCGGGAGATCTCGCCAGCGACTACCGAAAATTTGTGAGGTGAAGAAATGACAACTTTTAGAGCTGCACGCTGACATTTAGCATTTAGTATATACACACAGTGGTCGAGGACGACGACGCGGTTGAGGATTCATCCTATACACTGCACAGTGTGCGTCGATCGTCTTCTGCGCGTCTTCTTTTGTAGGTGGTCTTGATTTATACGACAGGCTAAGTATAAAGTGGCGCCACCGCGGCACTGAACCACTGCTCCACTTGTTCCACATCAGGTATAGAACGACGCGCAGGGATAACAACAATGCCAATAACCCACCAATGTTCGTGCAGAATTCGTTCCAGGAATGGCCACGGCTTCACGGTGGATTTGCAGTTTTATTTTTCTCTTTGTTTTTTTTTAGGGAATAAATGTCGGGATATGCAACGCGCCGACCACGAAACAATCCGATGAAACATTAAGATTTGTAGTAATGATTAGAGGAATGCTCTGCTGGCTTATGGCCAGTTGATTATTTGGTTTAAGGAGTGCGAACGAGAGAGTGGATTATAAGGATCTGTTGACTGTCGGTTGCCTAGTACCAATAGATTTGAACAATGCTGACAGTTGTTGTCCCCTTAACAAGATCACACTTTGGATGTTGTTGATTGGGTGGATTCGACATCGATTCAATTAGTTTGTTTCGATTCCATTGGAACAGTCGTGGACTGTTTGTGTGGCTCGTATTCGTCCATGAGAGTTGATGACAGAAAACCCGAAAATCGTCATAGATGACAAGCACAATGAAGAAGACAATCTTTGGCTTAAAACTGTCCTGAGAAAGGTTCCCAATTCAATCGTTCAGGCTTGGCATACAATTTTAGGTCGCTTCCATTCGTTCCAAATAGAAAAACTCAAGCCAACGGATGGTTGTGAGAAGCTATGCCCAAGATTCTACCGACTGACTGTTGGGTCAACTCTTTTTCTTTTGTAGTACTAGTTCTTAATTGTTGCATATTTTAGCTACCTGCTTCCACCCGAGACAGGCATTGGCTTTCATTGTTGTCTCAAAACCAGCCGAAACTGCCAAGATTAAAAAATTGAGCGCTACAGACAATTCCTTCGGTTTAAATACAACTAGGCATCCGATGTCCAGGCAATGTGGGTTGTATAAGTGCATTTTCTTGGTAAGCCGGTTCTGCCAGGTTTGACCATCCTTTCCGGTCAAAATCTAACAAACAAAAAATGGAAAGAAAAGAGGAGAAAAAAGAAAGAAACAAAACCAAAAAACCGGGTGAGACTGCCGAGCCGATATGGTTGGCACCTCGTCAGAGGACGAATTGCTGGCCTCCAGTCAGGAGACAATCGTCCCTCAATTACACCTCGTCTGCAAACCGACCGACAACTAAAACACACACCCAAACCAAACATAAATCCACAGGGAAAGCTATGAGAAGCAAGTACCAGTGGCCCTCTTCGTCTTAGGGAAGATCGCAAAGAATGAGGTCAGACTTTCTTTGACTAATAAAACGAAAGTCTGAAAAATAAACCGAAGCAGGCAGCGAAGCGGGATAGGTCTCTGGATGAGTCCTCCCATCGTCGGGCCCCAAAAAAAACCAAGGTTGCCGAAGGTTCGACAACAACATCCAAACCAAGCACATCAGTGGCTAGTGCGGTCCAAAAGCGGCCATTTACCGAGGTGGTAAAGGACCATCTCCAGGTCGCACTATTGGATGAGGTATCCACAAAGCGGACGTCCATAGCCGAGGCGTGGGGAAGCATTGCGGCCAAGCTTTCCGAAATGGTTTCCGACATCGTTAACAATCAAGAGAGACCTCTCCCAAACTTTGACTCCGCCTAGTTGGTTAGGGGATATCAGGTGATCAAGGACTTCCCTAGCGAGTGCGTAGCTGAGGTTAGCGACGCCTGGGATAGCTTGAAGCTCAAGCTTATCCCAGCTAACGACATCCCAAGGAGATCGTATAAGGAGTCGGTATTGAATCGATAGTGTGAAGTTTGGTTAAATTCGGGCGCTGGGGCGTGGCACCTCTGTAAACGCTACTTTTCGACACTCATGCTTTTATCTATCAGGACAATGTCCACTAAATTGCACATGACCTTAGCTAACATATCTAAAAAAATGCAATTCCTGGTAACAGAAAAAGCCGGGCGGGTACATCTAGTCATACATAAAAAAAAGGATGAGTTCAAGGCACAGATTTGCATCTTGAGTGCTGCGCCTTCGCCTACACAACGGTTTAGCGAATGCCATAAACGCAATCTCCGATCGAAAGGCTATAGACCAGGAATCAAACAAGTCTGCAACAAACAGGTCTAGAGATAAATCACAAAACGGAGGCAGATGTTATTATAATGACGAAATATTGTAAAATGACCAAACGACACAGCACAGTCTTACCTTATGCTGCGCGCCAGCGACTTACGACTTACAATACTTTTGCCTTTTTTATAGGCGTGTTGAGCCGGAGATATAACATCCAAGTTTAGGTTTACTCCGGATGTGGATATCTATGAGTCTTTCAAAAGTTTTTAGAACAAATGAGGTTAGGCTTATAGGTCTAAAGTCTTTGCCCGTAGTGTTGCTGGGCTTGGGTATGAACACCACTTTAACTTCTCGTCATGATTTTGGAACGTATCCTAGCTTTAAGCGGCTTAGGAATACATTCCTCAGAGCGCGTGCAATACTCTACATCCGGGTCGTTATTCCCATTCAGCTTACATCCTGGAAAGTGAGTGTGGAGAAGGAGTGTCTCATGACACGATTCTTAAAGCGATGGGTTCATTAGAAAGGATTTTTCTGAGCCCAGCTTATTCTATAGTGGGTTCTACTTCGTTGTAGTAGGCTTTCCAAGAAGAGCATTTTGCGCGTTGTGTCTCTGCCTTGAATGTTTTTTGACGGGATTAATAACAAAAGACGGCTCTGAGCCTTTTGTTCAGTCATAGAATATTGTTTTCAAATAAGGAATTCAAAAAGTGACTCACCTCTTGGGTTAATGTTTGTGCTACCCCATTGTATATGATGAGAGTTTTACCATCACAACTTATCACAAAATCCAAATTTTTGTCTGTTACACGATGGACCAGTTAGTTAATGAGTTAACGGTCCTTCCGTTGCATCGTATGGCATATAGCACGATGTGAGGATGTTATGTTGGGAGTCCCTCTCTTTCGTACCAGACTGTTGTGTGGTCTTTGTCACTGTAATTAGATAGAAGAAAAATGCACGTGAATAGGTTGTGTATAGCCAATCCTACAAAATGTGAAACTCGTTATGCATACCTTTTCTGTAATTAGTAGAGATAAAAAACAAAAAACCTACAAAAAGCAGCTCAATGGATGCACATAGAAGAAATAAGTTTGTATATGATTAACACTTTTGACAACTTGTCTCAAAAAAGAGCTGCACAAACGTCATCGTCGTTGGCGATGAATTGTGCGCTACCAGGCCATATTCCCACGCGAAACCAAAGAGTTGGACATGTGACCAGGCCGCCAAAAACCGTACTTGACACCGTTGACTATGCTATCTATCAGGATATAACCCTTTGAAAGCCAACTGCAAACGCGACCATTCGTGAGATAGAGCCTTAAATGCTCGAAGAAATGGTTAAACATTTAAGCTACAAGATGCAGTCATTGACACGTTCCCTTAGTGGCCATATACGCCAGAAATAAATCTTCATCAAATGTCGGCTAATTTGTTTACCTTTAATGCGTTTTAGTTCATTTTATAGCCTATAGCTACTCAGGATATCTCATGTCACGTGGCACGCTATGCTACGCTTGTCTTTATCTTCAATCGGTATTGTGACTCTCTTGTCTTATCTACTATATTTTAGCGTTTGTCAATTGATCTCCCAGGACCTTAGTAGGTATTGTAATGTTATTGAAAGCAGTTTTTTGCCTCCAAACTGTACGAAAGGTGTTTTGTCAATTATGAACCCACTGAACTTTTTAGCTGGGCAATGCTATAAATAACTGCTAGGTTCCACATTTCACTTTCACTTGAAATGAAATCGGAAATGAATTTTTGTGTTCTAAATTTCACTGTATTCGATTTCGATTTCAAAATTTTCGGAATTCAGACAAAGTGAAATTGTGATTTCGAAAAAATTTCGGAATTTCCGAATCGCTCGAAATGCAGAACACTGAAAACGAATTCACTCGATTTGCAATTTCGATTTCACTCGATTTCTGGAACCTAGCTGATAGTCATTATCATAGTTGCATGTTCTAAAAGATCATCGAATCATCGAAAGACATTCACCCCTATTGTCGTTGTTGTCTGTCGCAAACTACTGGCGACATTTGTCGTGTCGAGTCGTTTGGAATTTGGTATTGCGTAACTGAAACGACTCGACTCTCTGAACTCACACATTCCACACACATTCCACACACATTCCACAAACTGACACATGTGGTTTGACATTTCAGTCGACGAATTTATATTTGGTCTGGTGTTTTGTTTGTGAGTTGGTTAATTATTTAATAAAACAAATCAAAAATGAAGAGTGTTGAGATGTTTTTTGAAACCAGTGACGAAGAAGAAAACCAGAAAAAAGAGCTGGTAAAGTTATGAAAGGAAATTCGAACCAAATCCAATCGCTTAGATTTGCCCGTCGCGACGTTAAGTGAGTGGTAGAAATAATTTAAATTTCAAACATTGTTTTAATAACAGCAATTATTTTCAGATTTAAAATGTATTTTAGACTATCGAAGTCGAAGGTGTTCCAAGACAATTCGGAGATAGGGCTATGTCGCCCCATTGCCGATTAACATCACTTTTTGCTAGGCCCTTTGTGAACGATGTTGCCAATGAAATATTTTTCTCCATTTCTTTCACTATTTCTTTCTTTTATTTGTGATTTTAATTTTAAGGAATAAGTAAATATTTTTTCGTTAGTTAAATATTAAATACACAAATATGTACTTTTCTTTAACACTTGATCACGCAGTTGTTGTTAAAACTTTTGATATAGTACCAGCTCTTTTTACCCCGGTGGCACATCCGCAGACATACAAAATACGATACCCAGGTACTGCACCCTTCAGCTTTCTGGGTTTTTCATCACATTTTATGGCCTATGGTCGTCGTGTAATAACTCATTAGCATTACTTGTGGGCGTAGATTTATATGGTACAAGACGATTCAGAGATAAGGTTATGTAGTCCCTTTGCCGATTAACATCACTTTTTCTAGGCCTTCCGAATGATTTTGCCAAAGGAATATTTTTCTGCATTTCGTTCACTAAATGTAGAAATTGTCTTTTATTTGTTATCTCCATTCTGCAAAATAACTGTAATTGTCTTTTAGTTAACTAAAAATTGATTTTTTTTTTTTTTGATTGATTGAAATTGTTTGTTTAATTCATTTCATTATAGCTTAAACATAACATAACAATATTTTTAATAATAGAATAAAATGAATAATTTACATAGTTATCGTTCTTTAATTTAAGGGACTAATGTCCTAAATTAGTGTTAAACGATACTTCAAAGTTAATAATAATAATTTTGTCTAAAGTTCTGATGTGGGGTGACAATCAGTAACTAATGTGTAATAAATCAAAATATAAGTGAATATAATTCAATTAAACATAAAACTCCATGAAGAGGTTAATTAAGATTAAACAATAATTAAAAGTAAAAGTAGTTTTAAGATTAGATTCTTTATAAAGATTCAATGCTCGCATGATCTACGGTAAATAACCAGTCCTTAATTTTTCGTATATATACATTATGGTTGCAAATTATTCTGATGAAATATGGTAATTTATTAAATAGCACAGGGGCTTTAACTTTAAAAAAAATAGCAAAATGAGTTGTACGTGCAATTGGTATATTAACAAAAGCCATATTATTAATTCGTAAATTGTAAGTTTGATTGTTTCTACTTGGAATATTTCCGCTTTGCTTAAAAAATTCCCTAAGTACCTTAAAAACATACAAATGCCTTATTGGTAGAATGAGAAGCTTTTTAAACAAAGGCCAACTGTGAGTGCGACGATTACATCTACAGATAATACGGACTAAATGCTTCTGTGCAATCAAAACAGGTCTAAGAGCATTAAAATACGATCCTCCCCAACTAATAATCCCATATTGTAACTTAGAGTGTGCCAGACCAAAATAAAACCTTAATAATACTTTATTGGAGCAATAAGGTTTAATAAGATACATTTTACGCACTACAAGATTCATATTCGATTTTATAGATTGGATATGATCCTGGGCGCAGTAGCGCAGTGGTTAGTGTGCTGGACTACTGTGCGAGGGATCCCAGGTTCGATCCCCGGAAAAACACAAATTACATCTTAAAGTTTTTTCTACTGCGCCACCTCTCGCGAACGTCTGACAAACATCCGAGAGTATGACTGTCATGAAAAAGCTTCTCAATTCAGCCGTTCGGATTTGGCATTAAATTGTAGGTCCCTTCCATTCGTCCCAAAAATAGAAACTCACACAAAACGAATGGTTGCGAGAAGCTAGGCCTTGGGTGTCACCCGCCTGTTGCGCCACCTATTTATTTATTTATTTTTTATGATCCTTCCAGTTTAAATTATTGTCTATTAAGACTCCTAGATATTTAAAGTTCTTAACTGACTCAATTTTAAAACAATTGTTAGAGCATGAGTTGTTACTATAAAAATTTATTTTACCACAAGTGTGGAGCGGTAGACTAAATCGTTTACAGTCATGCCCATGAAAAAAAAGATTGTAATCAAATAAAATATTATTAGATAATTTAAAGTTTATTAGTTTTGTTTTTTCGCTAATAATCAACTTATGAGCGGCAAACACAGCCTTAATTTTTCTAGATCCCCTGCAATCTTAGCAATACATTCAAACTCGCTTTGAAATGCGTATGTGAACGTTATGTCATCAGCAAAAGCAGTAACTAAGCCATTCAATTGCTGATTAAAAAGCGAGTTTATATATATTAAAAATAGAAGCGGTCCCAGAACAGAACCTTGGGGGACTCCATTTTTCAAGACACGAGGTTCACTAAAGATCCCATTCACTTTAACTTTTTGTTGCCTATTAATTAAGTATGTCTTAAACCAACTGTAAATAGTTCCCCTAAATCCAGCATTATAAAGCTTATTTAGTAAAATCTGGTGATCAACCATATCGAATGCCTTTGTCATATCAATAAACAAAGCCATTGTGGATTGATTATTATTTAAACCTTCATATAACTGAGTGCAAACCCTGAGGATAGCATCCTCTGTTGATAGCCCGGACCTAAACCCAAATTGATTCTTAAAAAAGAACTCATTTCGATCCAAAAAATGTAACATTCTAACCTTAATCAATTTCTCAAATAGCTTAGCAAAAGTTGGTAAAAGAGATATAGGTCTATAGTTAGATACTTTTTTTCTATTTTCTTTTTTGAAAAGTGGAATAACCTCAGCACATTGAAGAGATTGAGGGAAATATCCATTGCTGACACTTATGTTAAACAGGAAACTCAACACGTCTACCACTTGCTAACAAATGTTTTTTAATAAAATATTTGTTATTCTATCGCTAGTACACGAACTTTTGTTGCTTAATGACATTATAGCCTTATGAAGCTCACCAGAATTAATACTTGCAAATACAAAACTATTAACTTGAACTTTATCAACAAAAACATCTGATGGCAAGTTGCAGTTGCAGCTACTGTAGGGTTTAAAAGATGGCTTTAATTTTTCCGAAATTTCAGTAAAATGTTCATTGAACTTATTCGCAATATTTTCGGAGTCATATATTTTGACTCCATCAACTTCTAGATCATATATCTCCGTAGGTTCTGTTTGTTTTCCTAAAATGCTGTCTACGACTCTCCATTCCTTTCTACAATTGCCATTTGCTCTTTCAAACATAGTGAAATAATAATTATTACGTGTTTCTGTAATCATTTGTTGAGTCTTTTTGCATAGTTTTTTGTAATACGTTTTTAGTCTAATATTTTGCGGATGTTTTGCAGATTTAACAGCGTAACCATTTTTAGTCTTTATTTTTCTTAGGAGGCAGTTTGTCATCCATGGTTTTAAATGTTTTTTTCGTTTGGAAATAAGCGATACACTAGTACAAGATTTAACATGTTTTTGTAAGATCTCGAGGAATAAGTCAAAGGCAAAAGACGGATTATTTTCTAAATACACCGGTTCCCAAAATTCGTATGTTAATCTTTCTTTCAACGTCCTAAAGTCGATGATTTGTTTAGTTTTTGGGAGATCGATTTTATTTGGATTAGAAATCATCTGATAATCAAGAGTGATCATATGATGATCAGTAATTTTGTAGTCATAAACCGCACCATTCAAAATATTATTAAAATTTTTGTGTACCCTGGTAAATATATGGTCAATGCAAGTTGAAGTAGAGTCTGTAACGCGAGTTGGATCGTTAATAACACTTTTTAGCCCATTAGACGCCATAAGAAGAAGATAGCTCTCTGTAAAATTATCGGAATGATTTAAAATGTTAATGTTTATATCACCCACTACAATCAAATTTTTTTCTTTCGATAGGCTTAATAATCCATCTAAATCATTTATAAAAATAGACTTACTGATTTCCTGCAGTCTATATATGCAAAGAAATGTATATATATCATTCATATAGTCTAATGACAACTTCACAACATCAGCACTTGAAAAAGTAATTTTAGTACAATTGCACGTATAACCATCTTTTATATAAACCATAACTCCCCCAGCTTGGTAAGACTCATTACAATTTGCAAAAGGCGACAAGTACCCTGGAATTTTATATAAACTCAATTCACTTGGCACTCAATCCATATTTCACTTAATACAATTACTACTGGTAAATTCTCTAGTGCATTGATATGAGCTAACAGTGAAACAAAATTACTTCTAACACTACGAATATTTTGATGTAAACAAAATGTAACATTGGAATTGGAAGGAAGATCTGGATAATTACATGAATTGGATTTTTGACGAGGGACATTATACACAGAATTCATAATTTAACAAAATCGTGAGCACAAGTAATTCTAACAAAATTATCACCCTCGTTCCTACGCATGTACACTATCCCATTCCTAGTCCAAACGTATTTGTAGTTCGAAAAATAGCGCCACACCCCTTTATATACCTAAGACAATCTCTGTCAAATTGAGCTCAATCGTTTCGGTGGTTTTCGAAATATAAGATTTTTAATGTTTTTTTGTATGGGCGGTGCCACGCCCCTAAGTCCAATTTTGACCAATATCCACAGGAATACTGTTGGGCCAATACCTAAGATTGTGTGTAAATTTGAACCCAATCGATTCAGTGGTTTTCGAGGAAAAAGATTTTGAATGCATTTTTTGTATGGGAGCAGCCACGCCCCTATAACTCATGAACCAATGCACCTACAAAGACCGTATGAACTTATAAACCATGGTATCAACGTCACCTTTCATGGGAAATTTCCAGAATCAAAATCGGTTCACGCATTACAGAGAACATAATCGACAAACACAATTGACCATGATTTTTATATATATAGAGATGTGAACTAACTTTTACTCATCCCATACATCATTGTCCAATATCCAACACGACTTAATGGTACATTTTGATTTTTATTTTAATTCGCAGATACTTTAAGTACAAAAATATAATATTCATTATATATAAAATATTCTGAGCTTTCATAAAAAATTTGCTTTAGGACAAAAATCAGGGTTAATGAATAAAAACTTTGAACCTGAACTGTAGCCATGCTGTAGCGTCCAATTTTTAAGCACATTATCGATTGTGTGCAGCTGTATTTCACCAATGGCTTCACGAATATTGTCCTTTAAAGCGTCAATTGTCTCTGGCATGTCGGCGTAACACTTATCTTTTACGGCACCCCACAAATAATAGTCCAACGGTGTCAAATCGCAGCTCCGCGGTGGCCAAACGACATCAGCTCTGCGGCTGATAATGCGATCTTCAAAAACAGGGCTTTGCTTGTTTACAAACCCGCCAAGACCAAAATGAGCTTTATCTGAAAATATGATTTTTTTCAATGCAATTTTCGCACACATTCTGCAACATTACCATGATTTTCAAAGTAATGTCGCAATATTTCCCAGCGTTGTTCAAGCGTTTACACAACCATATTCGTTCAGCGGAAGGATAAAACTAATTATCTGTCAAATCAGACATGAGCTAAATAAGCACTAGTTGAAAAAAAAAAACGTTAGATGGCGGACCCTTTAGTTAATTATCTAGAGTAATGCCTATATGTCTGTATTTGGAATATATGGTACGTTCTGAAACGTAAAATTAATATGGACTGACTTTAGGTCATTTAATCTAATCTGTCTTTTTTTTTTGTCCATACTGTTTATTGCAATTTGGAGCTTTTTAGTTGCTTATAGTTGTTCCCACAGCAGGGACAGCAGTGTCATCCGCAAAAGTTGCTATGGTATGCTATCCAGTTTCGGGCAAATCGCAACAAAAGGTATAGCACTGGACCTAGCACACTGTCTTGTGGTACACCAGCTTTAATTTGTCTGAGTGTGGAGTACTCCGTCTCCTGTATAATTCTGAAGAATCGATTTGATATATTATATGGGTTGGTGATGAAATCTCCTTTCCCAAAATCCCTTTTTCAAAATCCCCTTTCCAAAATCCCCTGTTCCATAATGCCATGTGTTGGAATCCCTTACTCCAGAAGAACCTGAGAGAAAATTCCCACGGGGCAAAATCTCCTATTCTTAGATTTGGTGTTATTAATTCTGTCTCGCGACAGAAGTAAGATAAGTATGAGGGGGCATGCTGCCCCCTGCAACCCCCTGCTTGTAGTCTCTGTAGGATTTGGAGAAGGTGCGAGTTTGGGTATGTGCAAATTTTATATTATGTGTTTGCTTAACTTTACTGCCAAAACTACGCGTCTAAAAACGGATAAATTTTAAATTGTGCAAACAGGGTTTTAACGAAGAATTTAATAAGTATCTATGTAGAGGTGGGAGGTTTTGGCATTTCGTCCCGA
Source organism: Cheilosia soror (assembly GCA_949372485.1). Classification (NCBI taxonomy): domain Eukaryota; kingdom Metazoa; phylum Arthropoda; class Insecta; order Diptera; family Syrphidae; genus Cheilosia; species Cheilosia soror. The sequence continues at coordinate 70,288,969 of OX443561.1, read as the reverse complement.
GAGATTTTGGAAAAAGAGATAAAAAAAAGAGAGATTATGTCCAATGAGGGATTTTGGAAATGGAGATAACGTAGGGATCCCATATTATATGACTCCAGAATGGTCGAATACTGCCTCGGCAGTTGCGTTTGTGAATCAGACCTTTATACCAGACTTTATCGAAAGCTTGTTCTATATCAAGAAATATTGTAGAGCACACTTTTTTTTATCTTTAAATGCTTTTTCGATTTTATCTGTAATTCTATGCACCTAATCAATAATTGTAGAGTGATTATTTCTAAATCCGAATTGGTGATTTGGGATTTAGCGATTTTTCGTCAATTATTTTTTGCAGACGTTTTACCCGCATTTTCTCAGCATTTTCTCAAATAACTTTGACAACATTGGTAGAATTGAAGTTACCTCGTTAGGTGGTTTGCCTGGTTTCGGATCATTATTACCTCCGCGACTTTCAACATGCTTGGTAAATATCTTAACTGAAATGCAGCATTTATAATCTGAGCTAGTTCTTTTAAGCATTTTCGAAGAAATTGTTTTAAAACTTCACTTTTGGGGACTTTTTTTTTTATATTTATACCTTCTTAAAATTTGGCAAGTTCTTTAGTTGTTACCGGCTGAATAGGGTCTACCTTCTTTACACCTTACTTCGATCCTTTATCTTTATAAGGTTTGAAGACGTCTTCAAGATACTCTGTGTTTGCTTTCTCTTGGATGCTTCTTTCCCAGTTACCTTCGTTGGTTTTCACTGGCGGAATGTGAGCTATTGGCCTGTTAATTTTCTTTTCTTTTGCCTTCCAGAGCGAGTAGTCGCTACTAGCATATTTGTAAGACTGGTAAGATATGTTTTCAAAGACTCATTATTAAAAAATTATCTTATAGATTTTTTTGAGCTCATTGTTTTACTTCTTCAGTGTGGTTTTGTCGCTTGGCGACCTTGCTAGCTGCCAACGCTTTCTAGCTTTCCTCTTTTTTGAAATCATTTCACAGACTTCGCGAGGATAGAGGTTTTTTTTTAATCTACCGTGACTTTCTGTCCGATTCGTCGATGTTGTGTGTCCCTTTTTGTTGACATATATTTTGTTTTGCCCTCATTCACCACTAAACCCATTTTTGCCGCCTCTGTACTGATACTTGCAAACGCACCATTGACAGCTCGCTGTGTTCTGCCAATGATGTCGATGTCGTCAGCATATGCAAGTAGTTGTACGGAATTTTGGAAAATTGTGCCCCTAGGTGTTGGCTTGCGAGTTTCGCACAATTTTCTCAAGAAAGATGATGGAAAAGCCACATGACAGCGCATCACCTTGTCTAAATCCTTTTTTGACATCAAAGGTCTCGGTGAGATTGTTTCCGACCTTTACGTTCTCCATCGTCATTCTGCACAATCTGACAAGTTTGGCAGGGATGCCAAAACTAGACATGGCTCTGTATAGACATGGCTCTATAAATGCTGTCATATGCGGCTTTAAAATCGATGAAAAGATGGTGGGTATCGATTTGGACTTCTTGGGTTTTCTCCAGGATCTGCCGTAGCGTGAATATTTGGTCGGTTGTGGTCGGGCCTAAAACCACACAGATAGGGTCCAATCAGTTCGTTGACAAATGGTTTCAGGCGTTCACACAGTACGGAGGACAGGATTTTGTAAGTGATGTTGAGAAGACTGATGCCTCTATAGTTGGCGCAGTTTAGAGGGTCTCCTTTCTTATGGATCGGGCAAACAATGCTGAGGCTCCATTCATCAGGCATACTTTCCTCTGACCAAATTTTAGAAACATCTCCCGCTGCCTTAAAAAACTCGACCGATAAACCGTCCGGTCATGGAGCTTTGTTAGACTTCAGCTTGGATATTGCTTCCTTACCTCATTTTGGTCAGGTGGACGGAAGTATTGGCCTGACAGCGGAATTTGTGTCGTCTTCGCCGTTTAACAGTCTGCAGAAATGGTTTTTCCATGTCCTCAGCACCGACTGTGACTCTACTACAAGGTTTCCTTGTTCGTCTCTACAGGCTTCTGTTCAGGTCTTGTTCCCATGACACGTTCTTTTTACCTTGTAATGTGCTTTTTGTGAGCATCGGCGGGTTTGACAGTGGCGTCGGGAGTATTTCTTTATTTGGGCGGTGGCGGGTATAATATATAACGTGGACATGTAATGAAGGGGGTGTTTCATTACAACCTTTTGGTAAAAATTTCTGTTTGAATAGCTGATGATAATTGGATACTTTCTTCCAACTTCTGTCTAAAGTGGTTCCATTCAGTCTATTAACTAGTTTTGGGCTCTGGTTTTTTGATTATTATATGTATTTTGTCGCCAAGTGTAATAAGTATTGAGGAGTGATCTGATTGAAGATCAGGCCGTTCTTCTACACGTCAACAAGATCTGAGGCCTATATGTTGGCCAGTATGTAGGTTTTCTTGTTGAGTGATAGTTGGCGCTATCTTCTTCTCAAAAGATGGTTACCGCACTGTCGCACTGTCTCCAAATAAGCTGTTTTTTTTCAGAACTTGTCTAAAATTCAATTCCGACCCAACCGATCGACAAAGGATCAAATTGTTTAGTCGTTGATTGCCTATCAGTGCAGATTTTGTGACAGACCTTTTACTCAAAGCTGGTGCCGCCTCCCATAATTTGAACGATTCTCGTTCCTTGTGGACTTGCCTCCAGACCGTATGTCCAAATGCTTCGCATTTAATTCGCCCAACGAATGACTGTTCGGCGGTTTTTCGAAAAATCCTTTAGCCAACACCAATGCTTAACTGGAGGCTATCTATGGATCGACCTATCAGTGAGGGCCTTGTTGGTTGAGGCCGTGCTTCACGTCGAACTGGAAGCGCCATCTAAAGTAAAAGTGAAGTACGTTGCCATTGCTCCCAGAAAAGGTAAACCCAGCTATTAATCTCAAACTTGGTTGTTTCCGTATTGGCTAAAAAGAAAACAGACCATATGTTGTTGGATGACATTTCTTTCTTTCTTCGAGTATGAGTAAACAATTTATAACCTCAAAAGCAAACAGAAGCGATACAAGTGAACTACAAGTCGAACTCCTATAGTTTAGCGGCAACAAAGGGCGCATAGATATACCCACAAGTATAATGTATAGACTATGCACTCCAACCACCCCTCTACATAGATTTAAATTTGATTATTTGATGAAAAAGGGATACCAATACCGCACACTCTGTGTGACTATGGATCAAAATCAAAAAAGGACAAGCAATGAACTTAATTCCTATTGTGTATTCCTATTTCGTTCGATTTGTTTATCAGACTTAAAATCAACGCTAAATTAAGAACGTTTATTCAACTAATGATGTCTTCAAATGAATACATATCCACAGCTAGTTCCCTGGTATCAATAGCCTCTCAGGATGAGTCCTGTTTTTTTTTTCAGTTTTCCTTTGGTAAACAAATCTTAACTCTCGGCAGGACATAGGCATCGGCAGCATCACACACAACAGAGACAAGCAAACAGACAGAAGGCACACAACAAATGTATATTCTCGGTTGCAATTATCCTGATTATGCTGAAAGGCCCGCAGGGGGGTAGTAAGTTTGCCGCACAAAATTTGCCCACAATCAGCCAAAGAAAAACAGAATAAAATATCTATTCACTTGTTTTTCGATAGATAGTGCACGTAGAGAGAATACATCTCTTGGACGCTTCTTACTCGAGATGAATGGATACTTGTGGGTGTCTATTGTGTTAAAGTTGGTAAGTATTGCGCCACCACCACGGCCGCTGCCACCCACTGAATACATCTCGAGGGGATCTGTATACCAATCGCTCTGTATGTGGGGTGGGGCGGTTGTTGGTTTGCTCAATAGCTTAACTAAGTCGATTATCCTTGGGATATTTGATTTGTTGTTTCTATGAAATGCGGCCCCTGCTTCGTCGTCGTTTGCTTGCTCTTGGACACAAAGTTCATTAGGAATCGTTATCAAGTCATGATATCTTTTGGTATTCCAAGTATAATGTACAAAACGATTGAAATCAAGAAAGAAAATCAATGAGATAGCGCAACTTAAAAACGGGACTGGAATTGATGGGATACTTTTTGTGTTGGTACGTTTAGATGGGAGATGAAAACAAAACTGTGGTCCGATTCGTTATTATTTTTGAGGCTACATCTGTTGCTAGACCGTTGCCAGTTGAGATAGAGATCACTGGCAGAAGTTCTGAGTGATGGTTGGCCCGGGGAAATGATCAAAATGTCAAGCTTCCTGTTATTTCGTATGTGCCTGGTTAGCGGATGATATGCCAAAATGGATTTCTTTGGCGACTTTTCTTCTTTTTTTTTTTAAATATACTTCTCCCGGGAAAGGCGAACCTATAACGCTTTATAAGCGCCCCGAGATGCTTGCTGATGTATGTTAGTTCTGCACTTAAATTGCTGCAAATTGTAGTCTTCTGGAAATATATCCCCAGGAAGCGAGTTCCAAAGTTTGCTTGTCCTGTAACAGAAGGAGTTTTGGAAAAGTGATGTCCTCGCGATTGTCAAGTGTAGTGTATAGTCATCATCATTTTTTTTTACTATCAGGAACTCCAGAACTATGTTGAATCTATACACAAAAAAAAAAAGAAAAATCCAAGACAAGTCGCTGACCTTTGCGGGTGCGTGAACTTAGCACCCCACATTAAAAAAAAATAAAAAATAATATTAAATGAACAGAACTTTTCAAAATTTTTATCAGGAACTCTAGAACTCTTGTCCAGCTATCCAGAACTCTAAAAAAAATATATACTTTTTTAACTTTAGGGTGCTAAGTTCACGCACCCGCAAAGGTCAGCGACTTGTCTTATGTGCGCCAACGGTTGTAGATTCGATGTGCGAGTGTAGGGTTTTCAAAAAGCTGAACTGCTCGTCTCTGTATGCTGTCAAGTAGGTTGAGTGAATGTTTTGGGGCCGAGCTCCATATATGGGAACAATATTCCAGGCCTGGTCTAACTTGTGCTTTGTAGAGAAGGAGAAGTTGCTTGGGGCTAAAGTACCTCTTTGCTCTAAATAGGTAGCTCAACTTATCGGACGCCGATCTTGCGATATAGGCGTGTGATTCCTGAATTGACTGTGACTCCTAGAAGATGCATTGAGTCCTTGGGATGGATTGGATGGTCATCCATTTGGATCTGAGGAACTGTTGATGCATTTTTCCTGGAAAATGTTGTGAGCTGTGTCTTGTTTGCATTAAATACAACCAAGTTGTCTTTTCCCCACTTCAAGATTTTGTCCAGATCACCATTTAGAGAACTAATTTGTTCACATCTCTGACTGTGTGATGCCGCATTCACAGGCCCACTGTTGGAGGATATAAGAATGCTGCCATCAGCAAAGCTGTAGATATTGTCGATCCAAGAAAATCGTTGATGCGGAGAAGAAATAGAGTTGGAGAAAGACTAGATCCTTGGGGCACTCCTGCATTTATAGCAAACGAATAAGATGATACACAATCTACAACAATTTGGATCGATTTTAATAGAAGAAACTGTTGCATCCGCAGAGTTGCTGTGGGAATCTATAAGACGCTAACTTGTCTTTATAGGGCTCTATGCCAGACTCGGTCAAATGCCTTTGATATGTCCAAGGCTACGGCTCTCCAGTGGGCCGACGGGCCCAAATCCGTACTGCCTGTCACTTATTAATCGGTGGCCTTCTGGATATTTGATTATTTCGACATTTATTGCCTTTTCCATTACTTTTGGGAGCATTGAAAGTAACGCTATTGAACGATAGTTTTGTGGCAGACATTTCTTCCCTTTCTTTGGAATAGGTTGATTGGCGGTCTTCCAGCAAGAAGGAAACACTTTCTTAGCATGTGTTGGAAAGCTCTGCAGCAACCGAAAGTTCTAGCCGTAAGAGTGAATTGCAAGACGTAATGGATGTGCCTGTACTTTTAAGGAATGATTCAGGATGATTCAAGTTCCATCGGCGAATCAGTGGCAGTGTCCAACTCCTTACGTGCACTATAGCATTTCAGCAGTCCCAGCCCAGTCTGGTCCCAGTGTCTCTTTCTAAGTTCAGATTTTGAGTTGCAATTTTTCTTGTCCATATTTTGATTTCTGATGTTTGTTTTCCTTTTTTTTTAGAGGAGACTGGGGAACCTTGATCGGATGGGCTGAGCAGTTTTCAACTAGCCTGGTACACTTTTGAACGGCAGTATTTGTAATTTCTTTTGGCAGCTAATAAGCTACTACAAGCTTTGTAATTTGTTAAAAATAAATAAACTTAATTTTTCAATAAAAAAAAAAAAAAAAAAAAACACTTAACAGAAGCCAACTGAAATTCGCAAATTACAAAATATTTTACAAATGACTAAAAAACTCTATAAAAACAAAAATGAGTTAGCTGTTCAGGAATTTCGGTGTTCTCGATGTTCCCGGAGCGTTGATGGGTGGTGGTAGCTTAAGTGCCATGAAATAAAGTCTTATGCAAAAAGGTTCAAAACGTAATTTTGGACTTTATTTCATTTTCAAAAGTTCAATAAAGTCCAAGTCGAAGTGGAAATAAAATCCACAATGCATAAACAGTGGAATATACAGTGCAACCCCCCAGCTCGCCTTTCTTTTAAATAGCTGAGTGCAATAATGTCCAATGGCTTTATAGCACTTTCAAAAATGAAATAAAGTCCAAAACTCGTGGAAAAAAAAGTGGTTTCAAATGAAGTTGTGCCTTAAAGATATATTTTAAACAAAAAGAAAAATTCGCCACAAAATGTTTACACTCTTAAGGACCATTCACAAGAGAGCGACAAACTATTTACCTACGTGCGAATATTCGCAAGTTTTGACAGTCCGTTCACATGAACACTTTTCTAGGTCGCAACAGTTCGCGAACTAAGGTTTAGCTCGAACGAATGTTTTATTCGCCAGTTTAGAGAATGCGAATTAAATGATGTGGATTGCGAATAAACTTTTACAATTCGCGGAAAGGGTGTTTTCGTTCGCGGCAAAAAGTTTGGAATTCGAAATTTCGTTATTTAAACTGTTTATAAACTTGTTTAATTAATACTTTTTGGTGGTATAATTAATTATCCTCCTTTTGGAATAATAAAATGTGCAATTTTCTGTTTATAAATGCATAAAAAGTTTATTGTTCGCATTTTATAAATTCGTTCGTTCACTCCCATGTGAATGATTCTTAACAAATAGAACAATTTAAATATGCAATTTTACGCTTCCAAGTATTACCTACCGACCAAGTTAAAAATTTGTTTAATATGTATTTTAAATATTTTTTTAATGTTGTCTTATTAGCAATGTTCAAATGTGCCTCACGATTAATGATGCCCCAGTCTCCCCTATAAATTTTGGTTGTTAAATTAACGTCATTTATGACACAATCGATAGCACTTTCAATAGCACTTTCGATAACATTTAAAGCAGTCGTAGATTGGTAGCACAGTTTTTATCTGGACTAAAGCATAAGCATCCGGGCTAACGATTCGTATGAAAAACTTGCTAAGCCTATATAGCATTGACAAAAAAACACGCCTTTTATCAGATGCAGGGAAGTAGCGCAGTAAAAAGTTCTAAGTGTGATGTGAGAAAATCGGGAAAAAGAACACGTTAAAAGGAAGTGGACATCCGAACTAAACTTATACTTTTGAACTGAACCTATATTTCGACGATGCTAACTTGATAAAGACCAACTGTCACTGTCTTTGAGCTTGTCCATACTCCATATACGCTTATAATTGTGGCTCCAGAGGAAGATGATGTCTCTGAAAGAAAATGTCAACTCTGTCTGTCAGAACTTAAGTTAGTTCAGTTGCGAGAACATAAAGACTGAACCATACGACCAACGGACAAGATTTTAGTACATCTCAACAGACGAAAATGGTACATCCACTGAACAGTAGAACTAACCTTCTATTGAATACAAAACAGAGAAAATCGGCTCATAGAATTCGTATCTGAAACTTAAACGAAGAACGGAACGAGTCTTAGCCGAGTTAAAAGGACCACCGAAAACTTCAGCGAGAACCCTCAACAGCTGTTTTTTAACCAAAGTTCAATTGAAGTTCTAGTTCTAATGAAAAAATGGTAGCATTTTGTAAAACACAATGGGGCGTCAATTATGGGGAGACTTTTTCCTTAGGTATAACTTCCCACAGTCATTATTATGTGCGTGCATAAAACCATGGATTACCGTGGGCAGGGCTCACTTTTATGCGAAGGGAGGCATTCCAGGAGCTTCCGCATGACAATTATTTTCTAAGATTCAATTACAATAACGCTTTTGCAACGTTTGCCCCTCACACCCCAATCGATACACAGGTTAATATGTTTTTAATAACCCCAACTGTCATTTGTGCATACATCGCTATACAAGTTTTGTATACTTCCTCATGGCATGTCCTTGTTTAGCTGATTTAAGCCGTCGTTGCATGCATTTATCACACCGTATCTACAGTGTGGTCAGAGTGCGAGTATTTTCTATGCGCGCAGGACATGGATAGGAGCACACAATTTTACACCCTTTCCCGTAACTAATTGGCTTGCGTGATGCACCTATTTATTTGCTTATAGTAAAGTATAATGCGCATACCTTCCGCCTTTCGATATCCCATCTGTCTGTCTGTCTGTGTAACCGCAAAATGCATGTTTTGTGTGTCCTCCACCTTGGGAGATGCATGTTTGAGAACTAAGAACAGTGCCAAGGAACCCAGAGGGTTCTGTATCATGTGCGACTGTGGTTTCTGTCCAACATATGCTCTTGACGAACAAAAAAAAAAAGGACACACACACCGGTTGTCTGTGTCTATTCTATACATAGCCCCCAATATAATTGATATATTCTCGAATGCCAATTTGATGTCATCCCAAAAGCCGGTTGCATGGGACACCGCAGTAATTTATGACATCGCTCGTTTATTTAATTAGAGTCTAGCGCTGTGCCATCTATCGCACTCTCTGTGACTGTGTTCCTGTCAGAGGATCCTCGACACATGCATTGAAATGAGTTTTGATTTCAATTGGTTTTATAATGAGGTATATAAACCACCCCCGCGTCGTCGTGTGCTATACAATTGCACACTCGATACGCGCTGTTAATTCGTAATAAATTTTACAATTTTGTCAAAACAAAACAACCCTCGAGATGGATTCGAGTTCCAATGATGTCACTTTCGTCGGTCGTTCTCCTTGCGAGTGGGAGTGTGTGTTTGGTGTGCGCAATTCCGATTAATGATGACATGAACAACAACATGGAATCTAGGCATACCTTTCATGGGTATAGATTAAAATCCTTTGTGCAATAATTCCATCCCCTGCTTTGCTTGTTGTCGTCCATGTGTACTATAAAGCTGGATTGGTGTGAAGGTGAAACAACAACTCACCCCCGCAAATTCACGTGGAATGCGAATGGGAATCCATTAATGTAATTTTTCAAGGGTCAGCGTCATTAATCGGTATTGATTCGAAATGAAAGGTTCTTTTTGTTCGCCTTATGGGCTGACAGTTGTATTTGGGCACATTTTATAGAAATGTCGAAAGACCCCATGCATCCGATATTGTCAAAGCGAAGCCATCACAAAAGAGGAGTTTGATTAAAGAGCACTCAAACTGTGGGGAAATTAAATGTGGTCGGTGATGGGTTGATGAAAAACTCACTGAAGACCATTTTGACTAACAAAATTCATTTAACTTTAAAATCGATCACGCTGTATGACAATGTGCCCAAAAGTCAGTTGTCCCAACTCCCAAGTGGTCATGGTTTATTTTTGTGGAAAATTGATGTCGAAGCACGAAAATGTGTAACTTGCTCCAAAGTGGCTACAATTTGTGAAACGAATGTGCTCCGGGAAAATGGTCCTTCAGACATAATCTAAGAAATGTCTGTTATTGTCTTTTCAAACCAAAACATCAAACAATGTAAAACTTGACATTTATATACGAACCAAATGGCAAAATATTGGACAACACGATTGATCACTAATCAAAATAATTAGAGAAGAATGTTTAGGTGAAGAGGGAGTTAAATGGCTCTCTTGTGTCAAGTGGCCTGGGAATGCGGCGAAACTCCCAGCGAATGGCAGATTTGGGTGATTGTGCCCCTTTTCAAGAAAGGGGATAAGAGGGATTGCTCCAATTACAGGGGTATATCACTTTTAAGTCTCCCCGGAAAAGTTGTTGCCAAGGTGCTGGAAACGCGTTGCAGAACTGTGGTCGCGTCACGACCGGCGAGCAGTGCGGTTTTCGTCCCGGCAGAAGCACAACCGACCAGTTATTCACTTGAGAAGGTTTGGGAGGAGATATGCTACACCTGTTTACGCATGTAGATTTGGAGAAAGCATACGACGGAGTCCCTCGAGGTAAACTCTGGATAGTATTACAGGAGTATGGAATTGACGGTTCTCTTTTGAGAGCCATTCAATCTCTTTACACAAACTGTAAAAGCTATGTTCGGGTAAACGGCGTTAAATCAATACCTTTCACCGTGAGCGTTGGACTTCGCCAGGGGTGCGTCTTGTCGCCTCTCCTTTTCATTACTTATATGGACTGGATGTTACGGCGCAGCCTTGGCGAAGAACGTTTCGAATTGGGAGATCTGAGGATAAGTCATTTGTTGTTCGCTGATGACTTGGTAATCCTTGGAACCTCTCAGACTGAACTTCAGCGCGCACTCGATCGGTTTGTAGCCGTTTGTGTTGAAGCTGAGATGAAAATAAACGTGAACAAATCCGAAGTGATGGTCGTCTCCAGAACGCCTTTTCAATGCACTCTGCATGTTAGTGGAGTCCCATTGAAACAGGTGGAGAAGTTTAAGTATCTCGGGGTCTTATTCACGAGTGATGAAATGAGCAATGCTGAGTTTTCATGTAGGATGGGGATTGCCCTTGGTGATTTATTGACAACAACCTTTCCTCGATGGATCGTGGTAGTAAGATGTGTGAATTGTCCATGTCCGCTGAATACAAGGGCGAAGAGTATTCAGAAGGGAACTTAAAAACTGAGATTAAGAGTTTGCAGAGATTGGACACAAGGATGTGTGTGGACTCTCTCCTCGACAGACATGAAGATATTGCCATTTACACTGCTGCGGGTTGAATATTTCGACGACATAGCAATCGTGGGCGCAGTGGCTTAATGGTTAGTGTGCTGGACTACTGTGCAAGGGGTCCCAGGTTCGATTCCCGGAAAAAAAATTACATCTTAAGGTTTTTTCCACTGCCCCACCTCTCGCGCATCCGAGAGTATAGCTGTCCTGAAAATCTTCTCAATTCGGCCGTTCGGACTCCGCATAAAATTGTAGATCCCTTCCATTCGTCCCAAAAATAAAAACTCACACAAACGAATGGTTGTGAGAATATTTACATATTTATTTATTTATTTATTTTTATAGCAATAGTGGCACGAGGCAAATTCATAGACGTCACTGCAGATATCATTGCAAACAGACAACCGGCAAGAGGTCCCTAATATAAGGCTCAAAGTAGAAGAGAGATCGAAACATCGATGGCACTATGGCAAGCCAGGTAGGATAACACGACAAAAGGCAGATGGACCCACAAACTGATCCCCACCATCGAGGTCTTGACAAAAAGAACAAACGGGGACTGCAACTACCACCATACGCAGTTCTTATCGGCGGATGGCGGCTATCGGAAGTACCTTCACAGATTTGGTCACGATAGCTCGCCTTTCTGTCCCGAATGCCCAGACAAAGAACAAGATACGGACCACGCAATGTTCCATTATAGGCGCTTTGCAGAGAGAAGAGCGAACATACTAAACCACAAAGTCTAATAAGCCATAAGTTGAGGTCAGAAGATGACTGGCTGGAGGTATGCTCCTTTATAACGAGCGCACACGAAGAATTAAGGAGACTTGAACGACTTAGAAGAGCCGAAATGGCGGACCTAAAGGATTTAGCCAAAGTAATACCTAATGGCAGTCCCGCAGGGAGAGTGCGGTTGAAGGAAAGAGGGTGTGGATTAGTACTTTGAGGCGCATTCCTGGCATCGATTATTCGCGGATTTGCGAATCGTGCATACGGGTAGCACGGGCTACCGCATCTTTAGAAGATTACCACATCCATTGGTATCATGAGGAATCTAAAGAACGTGCGTGCTCAGATCTTTCTGATTTGTTTATGAAATACACTTGAGCACATAGCTGTCATATGGTTATTTAGTAATGTGGTTTACCTTCTGAGTCAGACCCAGAACAACAAGGCTCGTGCGCCATTTTAACTATTTTCTTAATACTGTTTTTTTTTTTCTTGCCAAATGGGACTGCTGATTAGTACAGCTCTTTTCTCAGTCTGCTCAGTCAATTTATTCTGAGTGCGCTCTGATCATTCTCTGAACGAAAAATTAAACACAAATTAAACACAAATTATGAGCTCTGCCTTAGGCGTAGGCCTACTGTCCACGTAGCTGTGCTTCATGCGCACGCTTTCGTCATTTGCAGCTTTTTGTATACGCTTTTTTGCAGCAGGCTTGTATGCATATAAACGGACGAAGATCTGTCCGCTTAGCGGCAAAGTGAATTTTCATAGTCGCAAATGTCACATCGGGATCCTTCATTGATTTCCATGACTGGTTCTATGGCACTTGATATACAATACAGTAGTTTCTTCGTTCAAATTTTCATCCTCTTGTCAGGTGGATTGACGCATTCCATTTCCATTTCCCGCATTCTATAATAATTCTTTTAAATGATTGAAACTGTGCAGTTTTCAGTCCACCGCCAATTGCCCAAATTTAAACTGTTTCATTTGTTCTGTGTCTTCTTTTTTTTTTCATTTGAAATCGAACCAAACCTAGAAGCTATCACAACAATATGACATGGTTTAAAATTTAAATGAACGGTGGCACTAAATTTACACTTTGCCATTTGTGACATTCACACGTCGGTGTGCCTTATATAATTAGGTCTGCTGTGATATCAACCCACTTTTTTTGAGCCAATGTTTTTGGAGCACAATCCCTTGGCAACGTCCAAGTTTCGGTCGATTAGCTCAACTAACCGGCTCATTTGCTTTTTGTTGCTAACTGTTTTAGCCATTTAAAAATTAAATTGTTCAAATCAGTTAAATAAACTATAAACTTTACACAGAAACCCGTACATTTAAGTGCAATCCCGTACAAATTTATCTTTTCAACTAGTTATTTGTAGTTGAAAGAAACAGATGCAAAATGACAGAAAGGTAAATGGCAATTGACACTCGCAAGTCGCAATACCGAAAAATAATAATTGAAAATCGCAAAAGGGGTGAATTATTACTATATTTGGATTTGCTAATTTATTATAAAGGCTATAAGAAGGAAGAGAAAAGTACATAACATAAGTAACCAATCATCATAATCGAGGTGTTTCCGAAGGAGGAGAACCGAAGGCTGTCAATTCCGCACCAGACAAGATCACCCCTATCGCGAATAGGATTTCCCCCGGAATGTTTCCCATTCAGCAATTTGATTTACATTGCTGACAAGGGAAAAAATTCCATCGAAATTTATTCGCGATACCCCTAAATAACTCGGTCTTTCGCCGACAATATAACCAATTTCTTTCTGCTCAAATTGGTTGATTTGGATGTGAACATCATGTGGTTCCAACAAGACGGCGATATGTGCTGCAATGGACTTTCTGTACAAGTGATTTCAGCGCATGGTTATCTCACGTAGAGGTAGCGTGAATCAACCATCGAGATCGTGGGTTACACTTCTGGGATTTGGGTGAGGTTTCTTTAAGTCGTAGGTCTATGCAAAAAGTCGCAAACGATGGGTGACCTTATAGTCAACATAACCCCGTCAAATTCAGCCTGATCTACGCACCAGTGTCATCGAGGTTTGGACCCAGATGCCCGCTACCTAGCGCAGCCGCGGTGGCTATAATAGATAATGTCCTTAATCAGCTTTTCAAATAAAATAAAAGACAACTCACATTTTACCTTAACATTTTCCTACACCTAACTAAGCAGCAAATGGACCGTCAATTTATTTTTTTCTTTCTTCATGGATCGTCAAACGATTTGAAAGCTTAATAAAAAAAAATAATTTTATTGTGAGATGTCAGACACAAATATTTCCACCATATTAGCCGATCTCCATCTGCAATGTCCCCAAACAAACTATGTACGACTTCTGACAACTGTCGATGGCATTACCAAGTTTTACAACACTTTTTGTCCTTGCACTGCATTCCAATCGCATTCTATTTCCCTAAAGCAACTACATAGAATTTCGCCATAGAACGCGTTCTGTCAAACTGATTTCCATAGAAATGCTGTGCCAACGTGCGAATACAGGTGTCGAACACTTCGATCCGTCACATTCCATACTTCCATCGACGATGAAAAACATCAGCGCTGCACTCACAGATTGATAAGTGTAACATCGCCACAAGATTCCACTCGAGCATTGTGACCAAAAACAGCGCCTGATCCCAATCAGTTCCCATTCGAGCAAGTGCCAAGATTGCCGGCAAAAAACGACTCCTAACTCCCTTTCTAATAGCGAATTCCACCCGGCCGGGCGAGGAAAAACACAAACCCAAGCCAGGCAGCACCATAGGAACAGAGGTTCCAATAGGGTTCAGAGTTATGTTGTTGCCAAAACACTTATTTTGCCTCCCTCAAGCTGCTGCTGGCTGCATTATCGCCCTACTGAATCTCTGATGCTTTGGAATCCTGATTTAGAAACAGCATCCATGGTGAGGTGCACTAGTAATTGCTGAACGATGGAAAAGCATTGGCACAAACAACAAAAAAAAAAATGGTCTGCGCAACAAGGTGATCCCCGATGTGCAGCAAAACATCTTTGGGGGTATGAAAAGCATGACTTTTCCAACACAAGAGGCGATTTTCCATCGATAAAGTCGTGACAGTGGCATGGGCTGCACTGCACTGCACTGCACTGTGTGTTACCTGAACACATCTAGGTACCACTGTTTTGGTGCCCAGCAGTAGGAATTCTCGCCGCGCAGTGGGTGACTCGCGGAGACCAAGACTTCTGCACTTTTTTGCCGACTGCCTGCCTGCCTGCCCACAATTGGACAAAGGATAACACAGCCAACAAGCGAGACAGAGAAAGGCAGATGCTCGATAAGCATCTTGCAATCAAAATTGCAAACAAGAACACCAACTCGACTGTGATTTGGGAGACCTGTCAGAAGACATTACCCGAACCCGAACCCAAAACCGACCCCCGAGGCAATGGAAAGGGAGAAGACATATTTCTTGCACACCGGCTCACACCTTCGCGGAATCAATTAATGCCGACCGAGTACAGTGTATAGTGGCTTTGGCCGGGGCAAAACAACATGACCACCGGCGCAACACTGCGTCCTGCAGCCAATTGCGAACGTCGACCGTACAAAAGGGTACAGGAAAATGGGCGGCGCATGGAAAACCTTTAGTTTTTTTTTTCTCAACTTTATGCTAATGCGTCGCGTCGCACAAGAGGTGGGGGCGCAAGGAGCCACATAATGGTTGGTGCATGCAGCGCGACAAAGCGGTTCGACTGCTTCCATTGTTGTTTCTCACACATAAATGTGGCGTGGCGGTTGGAATTGGCTCTGAATTAACATTTATTTGGTTAGCTATACTATGCACTGTATGTTGTACAGTGGGGCAGTTGTTCACGGTAATGACTTAAAAAATTATGTACACTTCACGGTGGTTAAAAAGTGAAATTTAATGAGAATATGATTATGATGGACAGAATGATTTCCGACGGAATCACTGATGGGGAACACGGAACCACACCACTTTCCATATCGGAATGGAGAGGGAGATCTATTTCGGGGAAGCTATTATTTTATGATGGACGTTGCGCAGACCGTCAACGGGCTGAAGAGTGGCGATTTTTTTTTTGGTTCGGATTGGACCTTTAACTTTGCGAGGGACATTCAATGAAAATGGAATGCTTCAGGGAAACTATACGTCGGCAGAGGTTTTTTTTCTCCGTAAAATTGGGCATCACTCCTACGAAGACTTGTATCGCTGACCTTTGGCTATAGTGATACGTACTTTTTGTGCTACAGAGGGGCCCAAGGGCGACCTGCAAGACAAACACATCAGGTATCTGTACTCCGGACAACCGCGTCGATATTTTACTCAACTCCACGGTTATCCTGCTTACTTCTTACTTATCGGGCTCTCAATCCGTGAAGAGTTTCTGCCTGAGACACTGCAGACTTCCATCCTCTACGATCCTGGGCACGCTGCTTCTGGTTGTCCAAACCAAGCGCTCTGGCATCCCCGATGGCTTGGTCTTTGAAATGGAGGTTCGGTATTCCTTGCCTTCTCGAACCTGGGGGCTGGTATTCGAAGATCCTCTTAGCTGGAGCATTATTGTCCATTCGCTCGATGTGGCCGAGCCAATGTAGTCGACGTGTTTTAGCTTTTTGGACTTCATCCACATCTTGGTATAGCTCATACAGTTCACGGTTGTATCTTCTCCTCCATTCGCCCTCCTCGCACACAGGACCAAAAATCAGCCAAAGTCATTATTTCTTTTGAAGGAGCCCAGTATATCAGTTCTCCCTTCTTGCTTATCGTCCAGCCCTCGGCGCCATAAAGCAGAACTGTCAGGATAAGGGTTTTTGTATAGAGCACACATTCCGTCCTTTGAGTTAGGAGTTTTGAACCCAATTGAATTGATGAGTAGAAGAACAGTACATGTACAAAATATCACTTTTGAGAAAAACAGAAAAAACTATTTCACAGAAAAACTATTTATTTTTCTGTATAATAATGTATGAGGGATTTGAAGTATCCCTGCTCCCCAATATGTTCATGAAGGAATAATTCACAAAATTCTATACTGACAGGAAATATTTAGACAAGAAGTCCTTGTACTTGTACTGTTCTTCCACTCAATTACAAAAAAAATACACATTTAGATTTTATATATTATTTTAGTATAATGAATTATAATTTAAAACATTTTATTGAGTAATACTATTATTCTGCAGCATCATTAGTAGATTTCTGAGATATTATTTGAAAATAAAACTCCAACATCTCTCCAGAGGAATATTGCATTACCTTCTCTATGACGACAATCTTTTTTTCATTTATATGAAGTGGTTCTTTATATAATCTTGTAGTTAGTAATTGTAAACTAACATTTGGCCTCAGTAGTTTAAAAGTATGTGACGTGAAGCCTCCTACAAGTTCGGTTGCTGTACCATACAACGGTATAGGCACGTGATTTGTACTATTCTTTCACACAATCAGCGAACAACGTGCCTATTTTTGTAAACATTCGGCTTTTAAATGGACTGTTATTTTGCTGGTTGGTAGGTTTACATACGTAGAGCATTTTGGCTATTTCAGGCTAAAAATCAATTTTTTGGCGCTTGTACTGTTCTTCCACTCACCAATTCAATTGTTTTGCCAAACCGAAGTAGAAACGGTTTCCTAGGGTAATTCTTCGCCGGATGTCCACCAGGGTGTCATTCGTGGAGTTCATGTTTACTCCGAGGTAAGTGAACTCCTTAACTATACCTCGAAACTGCTGCTACCAATAGTGACGTTTTGTCCTAGGCGGTGGACAGATCCTTGTTTTTTTTTATAGCTTAGTTTTGTCCTCATTTACTTCCGTGGAGCCTTCCGTGCTCCACGGCTATCGCAACACCTAAACTTTCATCATTGCTGACGTGGTAATCGTAACTTTTAAAAAATTCTGCCTCGATAAATGCAACTTTTATTTTATCATATACGTAACTTTAAAGGAGTTTGAATATCGCAAGATGGAAAGAAAGCTTTATACAAAATTTCTCGAGTCAAAGAAAACTGCATAAATGTGACGATATCGAGTAGACAAGGATCTTTTAACACGAGCAGCAGTTTGGTGACTAATTATATAAAAACACATGGAATTCATTTGTTAAAAATTTGTAGGGAAAAACTTTCTAACAAGCCACAGTTTATGGATCCTTTTGTGACCAAATTTAGAAACAAAATCAAAGAACTCGATTCGTCTCCTAATTAAATATACAGTGAGCGTCAAAAGTAAGTGAAGGTTATTGATCTTTTAAGTTTTCTTTAGGGTCGTAAAATCGGTATAAAAAAAGCAAAAAATCTGTAAAAAGTTTGACAAAGAAATAGCAATAATAAAACATATTTCATTTCGACATCAGAAAATACTTTAGGTATAGATATTTTAAAAAAAAAATGGCTCCAAACTCCAAAGATAAATGAAAACAGCATTGGTTTTACTTTTGACGTTCACTGTACAACGTAGGTGAATCCGGGTTATACTACAGGCCAGATAAGAACCTTAGCTCCTGGTCGAAAAGCAAGTAAGGAAAAAATAACGTTTTTCGGTTAAACTAACGTTTTTGGTTTGCACAAAATGAAGCTGTCATCGGCAATCAGTAAATCTACGATCTTTTAAATATGATTCCTATCGATTGCTGGTCATTTATTTACTCGTGTTTTGCCTCTTTTAACTTAGAGTCTTTCTAATATCCAAGGGTCTTCCAAGAAAGCTGCTGTTGCTTCTTGATAACGCTTGTAGTCATCCCAAAGACGGCTAGTTAATAAGTGATGACGACATGATCGCTGTAAATTGTTTTCCAACAAATTGCACTGCTTTCCTTCAACCAATTGACCAAAATGTCATAAACTGAACAAAGTTGCAATTTAAAGCATTCATTCATTGCACTTTTCAAATTGCAATAAGATCCAAAACGAGTTTCGGACTTTATTTCATTTTTGAAAGTGCAATAAACTCATTGGACATTATTGCACTCAGCAATGTAAAAGAAAGACGAGCAGGGGGTATGCCCCCCTATACATATTCTACTGTTTAGTTAGTTTATTATGACTTTTATTTTCATCTTTAATTCAATACATTCTTCGAAAAAAGAAAGAAATAAATATAATATACTTAAGTCTACTATGGTTTGGCCTATGGCCGTCTACCAGATTGACAAAATAGCGTAAACTTTAAAAATCTTCTTCAACTATACATTTTCTATAACGCAGCGCATTTATGCAGTAGTTGTAGAGTAAATCCCATCCTCGTTCTCCATTTAAAATTTGAATTGCTTCAACTATTTCTAAGGTATACCTATGAATTAAAAAATCTTAAACGTATTTCCTTTAAAATTGGGCATATTGCAAGAAAATGAAATATATCTTCTCGTATCTTCATGTTACAAAGATTGCACAAGATAGGTAGTTCTGGGCGGTATGGAATAAAATTCAGGTTCAGTAACTCTCCTCTGATTTTAAAAAGTAAACTTATCTTCTCTACTGAATTGTTGTTCAGAAAATACGTTTTTTCTGCCAGTTGATATTTCAGCTTACTGTAGTATGTCCTATACTGAGATGACTGTGCATCTGCTATAAAACGATCAAACATATTTCGACCTACTTTTTCCAATAGGATGTTGAGTTGTGTTCTTAGATGTTCGGGTTGCTCATCGGGTGTTATCCGTATGCTCGTTCCACAGTCTGCTGCAAGGCGCTCCCATTCTTGAATGAAACTTGCTTTGTTTCGTAGCACACTCTTGAGCACAACTTTTGGAAGCCTATCATCACTCATACCCATAACTTTTACTATGTACTCAAAATGTAGTCTCAGTGTCTCCAAAAACAAAGGCGGTACACTAGTCTCCAGATGTAGCATGTTATTAGGCGTGGCACTCGGTAAACGGAACATTCTCTTTAAGAAATACCGAAGAAACTTCTCAACTTCAACATAGGAACAGTATCCCCATACCTGCGCTCCATACAAAAGAACTGAAGCTGCTGTTGTGCGAAAGAGTTTCTGCTTCGAGCTATGGTTTATATACTTATTGTTGATGCAGTGTCCCCATACCGACGAGATTGCTCGTTTGGTTTCAGATAGTTTGGCCTCTAGATGCTTCTTCATACTCAAGTTTGAGGATACTAAAATTCCAAGGTATTTGTACTCACGAACAACTTCCACCATTTCTCCTTGATACATCCACCTTTCACTTTGAGTATATCTGCCACCGCCACCTCTGAACACCATTACCTTCGACTTATTCAGGTTCACGCTTAGGTTCCAGTGTTTGCAGTATGTGCTGAGCCTATTCATCATAAGTTGCAAACCATCTACAGTATCGGACAAAAAAACTATATCATCTGCATATTTCAGAACCGGAAATATACATATTCTACTGTTTATGCATTGTGGATTTTATTTCCACTTCGATTTGGACTTTATTGCACTTTTGAAAATGAAATAAAGTCCAAAAATCGTTTTTGACTTTATTGCAATTTCAGAAGTGCAAAATTACGTTTTGGACGTTTTTGCATAAGACTTAATTTCATGGCACCATTTGGTCCATTTAAGATTACACTTGTGAGAGTTTCATTGAAATCTGTCCAGTAGTTTTCGCACTTTTAGAAGACAAAGAAAATTCCTAAATTTTTTTTATAAGTATAGATATAGATTTAATGTGCACCCTCTGCATCGCCCTCCCTCTCCTTGATCTTGCTACTTGTTTATAATACTGCATTTCCTTTCCTTTGTTTCCCTCTTCTTATGGAATCCGAACAACTTCCCCAAACCTACACTGTTACCATACCACATATCAGAAGGAAATTCTGAAATGAAACCTGTTTTTATTATACGTCTCTTCTCTTATGAACAGAAGGGGTGCACCACGCACCCCATTCCCATCCGGCATCGGGCATACGATCATAATATACATGTACATATACAACTGACCATAGCACTCATCGCCGATGAAAGAACAAATTCCCAGTTGTTCGTGAGCAAAGATGAACTCTTATGTATCTTTGAGTCACTTAAAAATCAATTGAAAATCAATTTCCAAAAATCGGAAACAATCCTGTTCAGAACTCCATTGGCTAGGGCCTCTAGAGATACCAGAAAAAACTGGCCATTATTGGACAAAATGGACAACCATTGGCGGTGCGAAGCGTGGTCAGATATCTTGGCATCTGGCTCGACCAGTATCTATATTTTGACAAACATATAGATGCTTGTCTTGCTGGGGCCAAGAGGGCTTATGCTCTGACAAGGAGACTGTTTCGCAGCAGTCAACTTGATTCCAGAGTAAAGGTCATATGCTACGTGGCCCTTATAAGGCCGATCATCGCTTATGGCTGTCCCATTTGGTTCAATATAGCGCCTTCCTATATAAAAAAGATTCGGGTGTTTGAGAGACAGTGTCTCAGGACCTGCGTAGGGTTGTTTAGAACTCCCGAGTCTGAGTACATAAAATATTATCACAACAAGACCCTATACGATGGGGCTCGAGTGAATAGGATTGACAATTTCCTAATTAAGGTGATTCGAAGGCACGTTGCAAGGGCGATGGCCAACGCTAACAATCTGATCTCGGGTGGTTATTACCCGAATTTAATGTACCACGAGAGTACGCTCCGGTCTGGCTTTGTTCCGCCTGAGGCATTTCTTCATGCAGACATGAAAGGGTTAGTCCAGAATAAAGATGGTGTGCCGGTATTGTACCACAGCCACCGCGGCGCGAGGGATAAGCGGCTCATCCACGACGGGTACGCCGCCAATGCTCAGGAGCTCCTCCGTTTTAATACCGCTATTGCGGATAGGGACACGGTTGATACCTTGAAGCAGTTCACCGAATTTTGGTGGCTTGAGGAAGAGGTGAGGGCAGACACGCTCTCCCGGGTCGGTGCGTTACCTATGTAACATCCTCCTTAGTTTTAAGCTAGTTTGTAAGTTAGTTAGGTGTATTTAAGGGGGTCTTTGGGAGGGGCCGGGCTCGTCAACATGAATGAGTGCTACCGAGACTTGACCGATGCTTATGGCTTCGCTCGAGTCCCGGCGGCGCGTGTGCACCGGGTTGGCGACTGCCAGGCGCCCATCGACGCAATCGGGATGGTGACCAATCGAAAGATTGCTCATCACCCTGATTATAGGTAATTTAGGTTAAGTAGCTTAGGTAGTTCTAAGTAGTTTAGGTAGTTTTAAGAAAAAACCAATAATAAAGAGTCCAAGTTATAGCCAGTTTTCTCGGAAATTAAAAAACAGTGCAATTTATACAAAAAGATAGATTTAAGGCCGAAAGGCAATAGTTATAAGGATATAGTTAAGTTTAGAGTGCTCGTTACGAGCCAGTAAGCTAGATTAAGACACAAGTTAGTTTTAAATTAGATTTAGTCATTTTTGTCTAGTAAGTAAGTTTAAATAATGAATTTAATAAAAATGAATTTTAAAAGTAAAAGTAAAAATAGCACTCACTGCGAAAACAAATCAACCATTTTCGCATGCGAGGTATACGTATGCTAGTGTGGTTTTGTTTTATTTTGTCGGGTCGCACGGTCGCAAAAGTATGATGTATGTATATACCTATATTTTCACATCAAATAATACATTTTGACTAAAAACTGTTCCTAAGGACGTGGGTACGACCGATATAGCCTATAGCAGTCTCACAGTCTGAAGGAACAATTTAAAAAAAGTTTCATCGAAATCTGTTCAGTAGTTTTCGAGTTTTTAGCTGACAAAGAAAATTCCTTCAGTTTTATTATATGTATAGATTTTGTAAGCAATTCAATATTTTCCTATGGCACACACACAAAACTAGATCATTTTTTCCAATTTTGAATCCCAGACAAGGATGACTAATGAATTAAAGCTGAAATGAAAAGTTTCTTAAGGGGACGTATCGAACCAAAAACAAAACCTTCAACCAGGACGAAATAAACAATAATTGCCGCAATAATGTAATCATTTTCATCATTTCCAATTAGAAAACATGTTCGGTTTTTGGGACTACAACACGTCTCTTTACGGTTTACGGTTGCGTAAAGTTAAGCAGGCTCTACGACGTGTTTATAAATATGGATAGCAGGCTTTTATTTTTTTTTTATTTACATAAAGAAGTCACAGAAAAACATCATTACACAAAACTGAAGGGAACAAATCAAAAGCAACAGAAGGATGTATGGTTTATTATAAAATATCCAAACAATTTCAAATACCGTTACTGAGGTGACCAGAATTATTTTTTTTTACAAAAAACCAACTCGTTATACCACGCGATCCTAGAATCCAAAATGGATGAAACTAAGGACATATTAGCTGATTCCGTTGCGTTGCTTGCACACTGCCAATCACAAGGATGGGGTTAGGGTTGGAGTTGGATTCTGTAAGATAAAAACATTCAATAGTTTTCGCTAAAACAAAGGACATTTTCGTCTCCGCAAAATCAAAAACGAAAGTTGTTTTCATAGTCGTTTTCGTTTTTTTTTTGCTTCAGATAAAAATAAAAGAATTGACGTTTTTCTTTGATTATTTCAACAGTGGAATCCCAATTGCGGGCAACCAACCATTCGATATTGCTTTACGTTTGCGAAGAAGAACAAAACCAAAGGAGTTTAATTTTTTTTTGCGTGTAGCTGGATGTAATTTCGTTGAAAGACATCGCATGCGAGCTATGCGAGGGACCCACTAAAAACACCCGAGGGAAGCATGGTGTTACCATCCTTCCAAAAATCGCACCTAGTTGTTAAACTAATCAGCAATTTGTTACTTTGGTCTATTACCTTTTGTTTTTTAATTCTTTACCACTTTTGTTAGTGTGATTGTGTTATGTTTTTGTGTTATATTTTTTTCGTAATCTTCTAACTAACTAAGTTGTTGTTATTAAGTAGTTCGACTACTTCTGAATTAGCATGGTTGCGAAGCCTACCTTTATGTCTTCTTGTGACCTTCCTGACCTCGTCCACTACCGTTTTAATTTTTAGATCTCTATGTAGATCAGCGTTACGTATGTACCATGGCGCGTTAACAATATTGCGTAGTACTTTGTTTTGGAAGCATTGAATGCTTTGTAGGTTTGTCTTACTTGTGCACCCCAAAGCTGGAGACCATACGTCCATATTGGTTTTAAAACTTGCTTATATAGAAGCAGTTTATTATATATTGAGAGACATGGATGCCTCCCTATGAGTTCGTCATGTTTTTTCTTGACATGAGTTTTCCAGCGCAACTTCGCGTCTAGAGTCATTCATGCCTAAATACCTAGCTGAAGAACTTCTTTGTTATTAATGTACACAGGTATGTGTTGTACGTTTTTATTGGTGAAGTGAACATGGATTGACTTCAGTTCATTTAATTTTATCTGCCATTTTTTGGTCCAATCAGATATATCACTAACTGTCCTTTGCAGTTTTTCTGTAACTTCCTTCAGTATCTTCTGCAAATGTGGCAATAGTATGTAGTTTCGTCATTTTGTGGTAGGTCGTTCATGTATATAAGGAAAAGTACTGGTCCTAACACTCTACCTTGCGGTACTCCCGCTTTTATATATTTTAATTCAGAGTGCTCATCTTCTTGTTTAATTCTAAATAATCGCTGGATTATATATGACTCTAGTATTTCTGAGTATTGTTTGGGAAGATATTTTTGTAGCTTATGGACCAAACCCGCATGCCAGACTTTGTCAAAAGCCTGTGTTACATCAAGGAAGATGATAGAGCATATTTCTTTTTCTTCTAAGGCCTTTTCTATTTTAACAGTTATTCTGTGAACCTGATCTAGAGTTGAATAGCTATTTTTGAATCCAAATTGATGGTTTGGTATCAGTGTCAATCAAATCCCGGAGCTTTTTTCGGCTTAATCTTGTCTTTTATTTCAGTGGATATTTGTTTGGAGGTTACTGCTGGAATCAATCTTTCGTCTTCGAACATTTCTTCCGTTTGATGTAGATAGTTAATATCTTCATATGGCTGGAAGACGTTTTTAAGATGTTCCGCAAATAGGTCCGCCTTTTGTGTACTTGTTTTCGACCAGTTTCCACTGCTGTTTTTAACTGGTGGAATGTATGCTGTTGGTCTTTTAATTTTTTTGTAGCCTTCCACAGTGAGTATTCTGTACTGGCATCATTCGTCAGGTTTGTAAGGTATCTTTCCACAGACAAATTTTTCATTTCTTTGATCGTTTTTCTTAGTTTATTGTTAAGACTGTTAAGTCTTGTTTTATCACTTGGCGATCTCGACAATTGCCAGCGTTTACGAGCTCTCCTCTTTTCTGATATAATGTCGCATATTTCTTTAAGATATACGAGATATGTCGGCGGAGATAACCAATAATTGTACGATTTTTTTTTTTGCGTTATTTCCAAATCGATTTGGGCGCTATTTCCTTGGGCGTTATTGCCAATTCACCGTAGAAAAATATAAAGAAACCTATTCTGAGGCTTGTGCATCACAAAGAGCTTCAATGGTATTTAATGGTAAAAAAGGTTTACTTCAACGGTTTACTTCAAAGGTTTATTTCAACGATTTAAGAAAAGAGGATCTTATGTTGGCAAGACATGACAGCCGTACATCAGATGTCATGGTGTTGGGAGCTATCACCGACTTTAGCATAATCGATTGGGAGTTTCTTTCTACAACAATGAACGGACATACGCTCCTCTAATTATTTGCGGCCTGAGGGAGGCTTTAGTCAATCTAATACTTGTGCGATTGTGAGGCTACTTCTAAAACGGTGGCTTAAGGCAAAGTGCTCGACCTGAGTTTGCTCCACAGCAAGTCGATGCCCAACTGACTGTAGTCAGACATAGCGCTCAGATATGATGCCACCTGTGACCGTCAAGCGATTGGGATTCGCATAGTGCACAAATCTTTCAACATGCAACACAAATGTTGACGCTCTTTTAATATAACAGCACAAGAAGCTGGATTACTATGTATGTCCTCGGAACTATGTTATATTATATCTGAAGCTATACATTTTTTTTCTTCAATCTAAAATGTTCCCACTGACATATGGACATTCTTTTTGACAGACTAACCTTACCTGCGACAGTCCAAAAGCACTTTCCGCACTTATTAAAAAATACATAAAACCTGTTCCACAATAAGACACAATTAACAGTCCAGCTCTACGAGTGTCTTTCACTTGGCAATTTATTTTTCATAATTTGCATCCTCCCTATGGTTATGCTATAACCCATCCTTATCCTTCACCCATTTCAAGTTGTTTCTACTCCTTCTCCTCGGGCTAATTTCCGGACAAATATTCAAATCCAGAACGGACAAACAAACAATTTCTGAAGTGTTGCGTTGTCAAAGAAATTGCTTCTTCCTGCCGGCATGTCACCTATGTCCTGCTACGTATACACTCTAGAAATGGGGAAAATACACAATATTTGCTTTTCATTTTCATACATCGCAAACTTTTATTTCACTTAGTTTGAATGCAATTCTCCAGAGTGGGTTGTTTCTTTGTGCGACATACCAACACACAGGCATAGGTAGGAGGGAATCAAAAAGGACTCGTTAACTCTCTTTTGCTCACTCCTCGGTGCTCTGGGTTGTTGTGTTTTTTTTTCTCAAAGAAAGAGTGTTTGCTAAGCTTTTCTTTTCAAGTCCTTTGTCGAGCGATACAGTGTCAAGAACCTCTTAAAATGGACACCCTATTAGGAGACCGGAATCTGTCTCATGTCAACAGCACACAATGCGCATATTCTTGGAGGAGTTGAATTCGAATTCACGACGTCCATGGCGTTGTCGTTGTCGAATGTATTAAAATAATAGATGCCATTGCAGTGCAATTGAGTGGGCGGCCGGCGTGGTGGGTAAGGGGGTTGGCTGGTGTGTGCATAGATGCACAATGCACACTGCACAACGTGTACGTAAGGACAATGTAATGCCTATACACCATCAGTGTGAATAATTAACAACATTCAAATGAGGTTGAGAGCGATGCATAGAAGTGTCCTTATTGAAAAGGAGGAATATACGCAAATGGGTGTGTTTGGGTTTCAAGTTTCTGGCAAAAAAGGCAGGCAGTTTTGACAGTGGTTCGTCTTTAGAGATTTCGAACATAGGGACGTCCCTATAAATTGCAGTTTTTACCGTTTACCCAACAGATTCTTACTCATTAAGCCTTTTGTGCTCCATACAATCGTAAAGCAAATCAAGTAATCAGTTACTAAGTTCGAGTTTTTCAGCTCCCAAATAGGGGCGATTATAGAACTTTCTTTTTTTAAACCAAAACAGCCGAACCGCTAGACGTAGGTAGTCGAAATTTGGCACAATCGTAGAGCCCGTAGAGCATCAGAAGTAATTAGTCGGTCATAAAGAGAGTAAAAAAAAAACCACTGATACACGAACCGTGAGGACGGTTATACATATTTCAAAACTACAAATAACTGTCTTTATACGGGTGAAGACAGTGATCGAAAGGCCTTATTCGAGCTCCAATCCACTCTCTGTTTTCATGCAAAAATCCTTTTGTCTGTTTCGTCACCCCTACAAGAGAGTTAATTTAGTTAATTTAACATAGTTTTCGACAAACATCCTTAGGTTTTTTCCATTGTGCCACCTCTTGCGAACGTCTGACAAACATTCGAGAATATAATCTCCTGAAAAAGCTTCTAAATTCAGCCGTTCGGACGCGGAATAAAATTGTAGGTCCTTTCCATTCGTCCGAAAAATAAAACTCACACAAACGAATGGTTGTGAGAAGCTCGGCCTGCCTAAGGTGTCTACAAGCCTGTTATGCCAACTATTTATTTTTATTTTTATTTTATTTTCGACAAGCATAGATAGATAAGTTTGGCAGGGATAATCAAGATAGTTCAAGCGCCGCTCGACGCGCATAGTCATTTTGTGTTTAATTAAAAGATCATTTTAATCCTAATCCTGGAATGGAATGCTTGATGATCGTAGATACAGGGTAAATGGCCGTCAAGCATGATGACTGATAGGACTCACTGGTGCAATAATACTTGTCGATCATTTACAATATCAGTGCTTGACCTCGTGATCATTGAAAGTCGACGGCTGTTGGAATTCTTAAATATTTGAAAACAATCACCGTGGCTGATATGACCAGACTGACAATCAACGGTAGATCTGCCATTGCGAAGTATTGTTTCTCACAACAGAGCCAGATAATTATAAAATAAAACTATCTGCTCCCTAAGGGAATTCGGATCCTGCTCTTATATCTGCTATCCCCTCTATATACCGACAACAATAGGAGCGAACCAGGATCGCCATCGTTCGATCTGCGTAATTTCTTCGCTTCGTTGCCATGGGCTGATATGTGCTTTAGAGATACCGATGTCAATATGTGCACAAAAGCCGTAACCGAAATGATTTTACTCGGTATGAAACTTTTCCGTGAATGGTGGTCAAATCCTTCGGAGCAAAAAAGGTCTGAATTTATAATTCTTCGAAATAGATGCAACCTAATTATTGAATCGGCGAAGACAACTTACAACGAAAAAGTCACTACCAAAGTAATTGGATGTCCTAACGGCTCACGCGCATTCTGGTCCATGGCAAAGACAATCAGTTCTAACTTTAGTTGCTCTTCCTTTCCACCTCTAGTAAAAGAAGATGGCACGCTAGCAACAACTCCTAAAGAAAAGGCAGATCTTTTCGCTAGCATGTTTTCAGAGAATTCCACCCTACATTCTGCACAACTAGAGCCACCAAATATCCCGAGGGTGGAAGCATCAATGGCAGAAGTGAAATTTCGGCCTCGAATAATTCAACGCATCCTTAAGGAACTAGATTGCAATAAGGCAACGGGACCCGACGGAATTCCGACTATAGTACTCAAGAACTGTGCTCCAGAACTTGCACCTGTACTATGTAAGCTGTTTAGCATGTCGTACTCCCAGAAGACGTTTCCTTCTTGCTGGAAGACCGCTCGCATTCAACCTATTCCAAAGAAAGGGAGGAAATGTCTGCCACAAAACTATCGTCCAATAGCGTTACTTTCAATGCTCTCAAAAGTAAAGGAAAAGGCAATAAATGTCGAAATATCTAGAAGGCCACCGATTAATAAGCGACATCAGGCAATACGGATTTCGGGCCCGTCGTTCCATACTGGAGACCTGTTACGCTACGTAACGCACTTATGGACGCAAGCGATTGAACAACACGGCGAATCCAGAGCCGTAGCCTTGGACATATCAAAGGCATTTGACCGAGTCTGGCATAGAGCCCTATAAAGGCAAGTTAGCGTCTTATAGATTACCACAGCAACTCTGCGGATGCAACAGATCGCAAGATCGGCGCCCGCTAAGTTCAGCTGCCTATTTAGAGCAAAGAGGTACTTTAGCCCCAAGCAACTTCTCCTTCTCTACAAAGCACAGGTTAGACCAAGCCTGGAATATTGCTCCCATATATGGAGCTCGGCCCCAAAACATTCACTTAACCTACTTGACAGCATACAGAGACGAGCAGTTCGACTTACTGGAGACCCTACACTCACATCGAATCTGCAACCGTTGGTGCACCGAAGACAAGTCGCTGACCTATGCTTGTTCTATAGGTACTTCCATGGTAGATGTTCCGAGGAACTCAAGGACATTATCCCTCGAAATGCAACTTTTAGGCGCCCCACAAGACAGGCAGCTAATGCTCATGACCATACAGTACACCTGACAACCGCGAGGACATCATGTTTCCAAAACTCCTTCTGTTACAGAACAAGCAAACTTTGGAACTCGCTTCCTGGGGATATATTTCCAGATGACTGCAATTTGCAGCAATTTAAGGGCAGAACAAACATACATCTGCAAGCATCTCGGGGCGCTGATGAAGCGTTATAGGTTCACCTTTCCCGGGAGAAGTATTAAATAAATATATTCGAGGAATTCTGTTTCTTGTCGTTATGCTCGTCGAATCCACAAAACGGTGGATTCTCTCGAATACGAAAAATAAGCTCATCTTCGTAGAGTATGCACAGTGTTCGTCAAGCCCCAAAGAATAGGCGACTACCACAGCCGGCAGAAATAGCGTCCTTTTGCATTCAATGGCTTGCCATGCTTGCTCGAGCTAGGGTTGAGTTGTTACAAATTTAAAAAACGTATTTTCCTTTTTAATAGAATCGCACTGAAAAAGTCGTATTGTACAAAGAAAATGGATGCAACAAGTTTTTGAAGAAATTTATCAGATGAAGGCTCGGGGAGAGACTGCAACACTTTTACTGCAGAAAAAGGTAACCACACCACTTAGCGTCCAGTCAACGCGCGCATCACTGCATCACCATGCAACCACTATCTAATCAGCGTATTCGTGAAATTCCTCCAGCCTTCCTGCACACATCACGTAAAGGGAGGAGTAATCGCCATCGATCGCAACGTGATCAATTTACTTGGCGCCATGTGAACAATGAGGTGCGGAAAGCTAGTGGCCGTGCGTCGCCCAGAGAAGCGAACACAATTTGACTGCGGGCATCGTTCCCAATCTTCGAGATTAAAATCTCATCAACTGTCACCGCACACATAGAACATTCTGAACGCTAAAGTGCCGCCAGTAGTCAATCTCCCCAGTTAACCCATTTCCACGACACGACCCACAACCATCAGGCCAGGCGCAGTTCGCACCGCACCATCACCGTGCAAAGTGTGAGGATATGGACCTCATTATCCCAGCCACACACGGCGCCGAATCAGCTTCCTCCTTCACGGAAAGTATCATTACCTCTCGACCAAAAAGCAAACACAGCACAACCCAACTTAATAATTTTCGAAAATGTATTAATTAGACACTGACAGACGCGCACCGTAAATCATGCCGCCGAGCAACACGACCATCGACGCTTGGCCTGGCTGCTCCGGCTCCCCTGTGCGTTTCATCAGTTGTCCCACCTTTCTAATGCCCAATTGGGGAACCCACAATGATTATGCCAAAGGTATCATCAATAACTTTAATGTTCTTGTTGATTTTTGGTCGACGCAGAACGACCAGAAAAAGATGAGTGGTCCGGGACCGAAACGCATCCCTCATACCTCAGAGCGAAAACATAAAACCATTACTTGGGCTCCTCCAGATCAAGACGAAAAAAAAAAAAAGAACAAAAAAAAAAAGAAGAAGATCACCACCGAGAAGAGGAATCTCTCTCATGGAACTCGTCGTGTATATAGACATAGAGGTCTATAGAGGAGCAACACGATGGGCGAAACCTTCCAGATATGTTGGGCAATTATCTGCGGGAGGTCTTGTTAGCAATGTGAGGCGGGAAAGAAAACAACCAACAAAACGGCGACCAAATGAACAACCTGCGCTGCTGCTGCTGCGGCGGCGTCGACAACGATGACGATGACGACGACGGCGGTTTACGTGTTTGTACAAAACGCTATATGTGTTCTCTTTAAGCTCTCGGCCCGGCTCCAAGCCACACAGAGGAACCCCCAAATCGAATTAATTTCGTGTGGAGTGGAAGTAACTATATCCAACAACAACTGCGCACATGCGCTGGTGGCATGCGATAATCAGCGCCAAGTGAATTCTTTCATCTCTCGCATAAAAATGCTTCCTCTCGAGGAAATTGGGATGTTAGCGAGTTTTGGACTCATCTCAGTGCGAGATGAGACGATCACTTTTGGCAGGAACACCGCATTAATGTTTAGTACTTTCGAGTACATTTCGCTAGAGGAATTGTTAGTCGCATTCCTTCGTGAAGAGGTCTTAATTACTTACTCCCATCAGTTGAATTCATTTTGGCCATGAATACCTTTTTTTTTTGGTCAGACAAGTGCCTTTGGACTGGAAGTCGTATCAATCATCGTAGCGTCATTAGCAGTAACCCAATTTGGTACTTAACTAAACAAACATTTAGTCTAACGTGAGTTTTGGCCTGCGGAGGGAGGGCGAACTCCGCAGCAGTAATTGTTTCACAAGATGTGTCAGATTACAATGTATTGGTTGAGCTTCTTTTTTTTTCATTCAACTCCTTGTCTGGGGGGAGATCTCATTGGAATAGATAGGTAGCTTGTATGTACCTATTTTATGTTCTGGTAGGGGGTGCATCAACCCTCGACCTATTATTGTACTCTTAACATAGGAGCAAGCGTCAGACTATTCGATGTTTACGTCGAGCGAGTTAAGTGTTTGCTTTGAACCCTATTCAGGTATGGATTAAGTCAGATTGATAGCAAAATCTAATCGCTTTCACCCACCCTTAACTACCTTTGGCAGCTTTTGTCGAGGGTATTCATTGCACTAGCCCAGTATCCTAATCGAGTTGTTGAAGGTATTGTAGTTCCCTTTGACACCAACACCACGTGCTACTACATCGCTACGGCAGAGCATTTCCTGCTCAATGTTTGGTGTAACTAAAGGCAATCTGCAGTGAGTTTAATATACGAAAATGTAAGCTACCCCACCTCTAGCGTAACCTTAGCCAATAACCCCGCCATGTATAATTTGAAAGCTTGCCCCAAATCGAAGAACATCACTTGAAGTGGTAGCCGGAATTTTTTTGCTCGATGATCATGTGCCGAGCTTTAAAATAGCAAATATGGGGAACTGCTGAGGGAGTTATTTTTAGCTATTCGTTGTCAAAATGTTACTTGTTAGATATGTCGACAATCAAACACTTCTTTAAGACCCTTAACATCCCCAATTTCTGAAAAACATTACCATTGACCATACTTGTTTTAAGGACTACCAC
This sequence comes from Cheilosia soror, assembly GCA_949372485.1. NCBI lineage: Eukaryota > Metazoa > Arthropoda > Insecta > Diptera > Syrphidae > Cheilosia > Cheilosia soror. The sequence continues at coordinate 70,256,610 of OX443561.1, read as the reverse complement.
CGAGTATTTGTATTTTCACTTGCTTTGTAAGCTAGGTTACCAAATTCCAAGATGGTCTTGTAGAAATCCAAAAGGCAGTCGCCAGTGTGATCACCAAGACGGTTCCTAACAATAGCATATTGAGCTCGAAATTGGTTTGCCTTTCTTCGCAGTTGGCTTACGTCTTCAAGACATTGTATCCGGTTCGGTTAGTGCAGTGTTGCACGCTTAGCTCAGTTGACCCTCTAGGAGGGTGCACTTTTAACCTCAAATGACAGTCTCGTTCAGTAGCAGAACAGTGACTGACTATTTAAATTCTCGTGACGCATGATACTGTCTGCAAAACTTACAATCAAGTTGATGCCAAAAAACTAGAAGACACAGTCCGATACCATTGAATATCCAGTTGGTTGGTGGTCCATCTTTCTTCATACGTTTTTTAAATGAACAATTACTAGACTGCATGGTCTGATCAAGTTAGGGACCACCTAGCCTAGAACAGCTCGATGAATGTCCAATACTCCAATGCACTTCTAACAAAGTACGACTGGGAGGCGACACTCCGAGAAAAGACTCCACGTACAAATGACAAAGATAGATTGAGGAATGCTCTTGTGAACCCAAAAAAGTGAAGAAGTTCTAGCTCCCCCCAGACAAAATAAGATTTTCAGCGACGTGATCAAGGCACTCCTTGTGCTTGCTGGCATAGACCAGACAGATGGCAGCATTGACATACTATACATGGACTGCTAGCAGCCAATTTTTCGTTAAAGGAAACATAAGCCCTAGCTCTTTTGGTTCACGGCGGAGAGAAACGAAAACACTCAAATGTCATCGAGCAATTCGTGCGATTTAGTTTGAGTGTTGAGTGTGCCATCTGTTATAGAACGTTTGAAATAATTTGAATAGTCGTTATTTTTGCGCAGTTGCAATGTTTCTACAACGGATGGCACTGTGTTCTACGTACAAAATAACAATGGCGAGCAGAGGTTGAAACATCTTTCCTACTTTCGCCGCACTGAACCAACAGGGCTAGTGCTTATGTTTGCTTCAACGAAAAATTGGCTGCTAGCAGTCCATGTATAGTATGTCTATGGATCTCAGCATTAAATGGAGGAAGGTGGAAGTTTACTTGGCAATTAATTTCTTACGCATCTTGGATGGTCACCCATGACATATCATACACCCACCTGATGTCACGATGGCGGATGACAGCCGAACTTTGCTCTGATCATAGGTCTGTGGGCTTTTTCAAGACAGCAGTTTCGCCGTTGGCTGAAACGTGGAAAAGCGGCACAGTAAAGGTTGAATGAAATTCATTAGAGAAGAAATTCCCAGCAGATCCTAAACCCCACGATTCGGCCAATCAACCCTTATCGTCCGACTACCTACCAACTGAGAAGGTTGCAAAGCTGAAGAAACAAAAAAAGTTACTGTGATCAATATAGAATTCCGGGCTATTCTGGCTACAAGGGAAAGGCACAGCATCTCCGGCGTCGACAGTGGGGCAGCCTGTATGGCAAGCGCAAGGACGGAATTAATTAAACAAATTAAATGAGAGAGAGAACTGTCTTGCTGTCTTGCATCACATAATCACTCATTTAACTTACTTACGAGATCTCCCACTCCAAACAATTCAATTGAAATTAGCTCATTAGTTGTCTTTGAAACGAGACGTAAAATAACTGAAAAAAAGTGTGATGTTGAAATAGCTGTAACTTTTTTAAGAATAAAGTGAAAGCTTTGCCGAAACATGGAATCGAGAGCTTCTGTTGTGTATATATTAAATCTGAATCTAAATTTAGAATTGTGTAAGTATTTTTTTGTATTTAACTTCAAAAGCGTAATGTATTTAGTTCTGAACAATTTTTTTTTAGCACCTGTTTAAACCTCAAGGTTTAAAGTAAGTTTCCGCACGCTTCTTGACTTATTGCCTACACAATTCCGAAGAAAATGGGTGCTCACAGGTGCTCCTTTCTTTCTATTTCAAAACGACCATTTAATTACACATTATTAGAAAATTCTTATATTTTTTAACTCCTTACGTTTTGGTGTAGGTTCACATTCAAATGACGTATTTTTAACACGAATTGAGTTATTTAACAAAATGAAAGACTCCGGAAAGGCCACATTAGAACAAGAATTTCATTATTTCAAATTAGACCTTCAACCCCGCACCCATTGCCCTGCGGAAAAAAAGTAAATGAGCTAAACAACATTATTCCATAATTTCCATCAAGGACTACAATATGAACGCAATGAAACTCGATTTAGACACAAAAATCAGGAATGGCTTCAGACATCCATTGATTTCAAACAGTACAACGTTAACCACTTAAAAAAAAGAGGACGTTCTGAGAGAGCCTTCGAAGAAAGTTGCAGTTTAGCAGTTGAGCTAAACTTATACAAAACCGAGGATATCAGAAATACGTTTTCTGCTACTGGATAGAATTTGCTTCAAAGGTAAAATTTAGAGCTGAGGGTTATTCGTCTACATCAAAATTAATGGAGGACGTATTGCGCTCACCTTACCGAGCAGGTTGTTATAGAAAAGCCTATGAGACATACCTACGAAGAAAAAAGAATGATTCAGATGTCAGGAGAAGAAGCCCTTTCAATTGTTGTGGAAGCGAAACTTAGTGTTCGAGTGTTTTCAATACTTCAGTGGCATTATATGTTTGCAGTTATTTTGAAAAAAACTTAAACGTAAAAGAGATTGTATGGCAAAAGCCACGACCTTCTTCTACTAGGTATTGGCGACCCATAAAAATCTACTTCGCCAAAGAATCAATTTTTTGTTGATCTACCGAAACGTGGTTTTTGGCAATTCAAATGATGCCAACAGGTCTTAGAGAAGACAGCGCCTGACTGGCATGTCTGTACATCACGGGCACACTTAGGACATCAACCGCCGCTCTACAAACCATGCTTAACTTACTCCCATTAGACATCGTCAGTGAAGAATACGCCACAAATGTGGCAATCAGATTAAGGGAAGGAAGTCGATCCCCCTGCCCAACTTCAACCTCGAAAAAGGCTTCATGCATGAACTACCGGACAGGAACAAAAAAAATTCACAAAATGTCCTACACGACAAATCACTGTCAATATTCACAGACGGTTCTAAGACGCTGATGAAGGGAGTAGGCGCCGGAGTCTTTTCAGAAGAACTGAATCTGGGTCTCTCTTTTTATCTTCCGAAACACTGCAGTGTCTTCCAAGCCGAAATTACTGCTATTCGTCAAGCTACAGCGATTAATTCGGTATCACAAAGAGATATCGTCATATGCATTGATAGCCAAGCTGCAATCAAATCCCTAATATCCAGCGAAATAAGATCTAAGGCAATGGAAGATTGCCTCGTATCTCTTAACGAGATAGCTGGACATAGTAGAACCTCACCTTCCGTTGGATTCCTGGTCGCTATGACATCCAGGAGAACTGTGCAGCAGGCGAACTAGTAAGGCGGGGGTCTTCTGGTGTGGATAGTATAGGTCTGCACAACGTGTATGCACCTACGCTAAACAAATAATTCACGCGGACGCAGCAAGCAAAGCTGGGTTACTGGGATACTGCGATACTGCTAGGCTCACCTGGCCAGCTCTAGACACAAAAAGATGTAAGGAGCTTCGTCGACTTATCGACTCAGAAGATCCAGCATCTCAAAAGTCGTTAATGTCATCTCCGGGCACTGAATATTAGGTAGACACGCGCAAAGGCTCAGTGTGCCATACAATGACTCCTGCAGAAGCTGCAGAGATGAAGAGAAGGACGAGTCCATCAATCATTTTCTGTGCATCTGCACTACCCTGGCCAAACTAAGAAAGCATCGGATGGGAAAACAAATGAACTAATTTGTTTCATTTCCATACATATTTGACCAAAAAAGCCGAAAAAAGGACAGCTGTCCCTTAATATTATTATCAAACTAAGAAAGTCCCACTAAGGCCCTAGTTATACCTATCATTGAAACAAATCAGTGGAATGGTTGTTTCATTTTTTTGACAAGTCGGTTATAGCAATCATTGAAAATTGCTGTCAGTGGAAGTATCTGTCAGTCAAATCAACAGTCAACAGAGAATAGTTTGGTCAGATAGAAAAATCGGAAATCTATGTTTAATAATCGGAATTATGGGATTGTATAAAAGAAAAAAAAATGCTATTATTATTATTGACAATGCTCAGTTTATTAAAAAAAAGAAAAAGTTACAGTACGCGAAAGCGATTGTTCCAAGTGCATCCTTTGTATCGAGTCCGAAAACTCCAGGGAGAATATTTTACATTGATGCATCGTTTGGAAATGTTTCCAATGAAGTTTTACGAATATTTTCGGATGAACAAAGAACAATTTAACTTTATATTAAAAAAAAATTCATAACGACATAAAGCCCAAGAATACTTTGTTCCGCAATCCAAAGATTATATAAGTTCAAAAGAGAAATGATTTATTTTTTAACGAATACAGTCATGAACAGTCTATTTTCAGATTCCTTGCGACTGGGACTAGCTTGGCTGACCTATCCTTTCGTAATCCAAACAATTTCTGCCATCAATTTTCATTTGAAGACGCTTTATATGCCCTGAGTTGCAGAGCCCAAAGGACTGGAAATATATAGCCGATGGCTTCTACAAAATTGGAACTTTCCTAATTGTTTAGGAGCAGTGGATGGGGAACATTATAAGAATGTTTGCTCCTCGCAAATCGGGAAGTTTCAATTTTAACTACAAAAAGTGTTCCTCATGGCTGTAGCCGATGCAAACTACCGATTTATAATGGTAAGCATCGGTGCCCATGGTTCGAACGCAGATTCCACAGTTTTTCCTCTTCATGTTTCGGAAGAAGTTGGATAAATAATCCAGTGGAACTCAAAGTTCCTGCTGATAGTCCTTTACCGGACACAACTGAACCTCAACCCTATGTCCTGGTTGGCGATGAGGCTTTTGGTTTGAGGTTTAATATGCTTACACCGTATTCTGGATCTGGACTTACCAATAATCAGCGGATTTATAATTATAGGTATGTACTAACATTAACTGACTTCTTAATACATAAAATACATTATGCAACTCGTTTCAGGCACTCCAGAGCTAGAAGAATTGTTGAAAGTACCTTCGGCATTCTTGCTCATACTTGGAGAATACTATTAAAACCACTTGAGGTCCAGCCTGTAGTTGCCAAGCCGTTGATACTATGCTGCTGTATTTTGCATAATTATCTGCAAGCTCCAAAAACACACCAAGAGACAAATGACTTCATTGAGCCACTCATTGATCACACAAAAAGAATACATCAGACAGCTTCAAATGCAGTTGTAATAAGGAATAACTTTGCTGATTGGATGGTTAATGAAGGAAATGTGGAGTTTCACTTTCAATACCAAAAAAATTTAAAAAAATTATAAAGAAAATTAAGCGCTTTTTTTTGTAGATTTTTTTTATTGAAATAAACTTATACTAAACTTTTATAAACTAAAAAAGCATTCACTGGACAGCAGTGATGAAAATCGACTTTTCTCAATTGTACTGAAAACTGAAACAAAATTGTACTGAATAGTACTCAAATTTCTTAAATTTATAAAACCAAAGAAAAACAAAAAAAATGAATATTTTATTAAAAAAAAAAAAAAAAAAAACAAGTAAAAGTGTTATCATCGGCCTGGCCGATGCTTTGATACCCTCCACTACATAAAAGTAAGTCATGCAAAATGTTTGCCATGCGAGTGGGTCTAATATTAGTTTTGTATGGGAGGTAGCAGAACCACTTTACCGACATAGACAATTTTCAATACCAACCTGACGACGGTTAAAAAAAGTACTCTCACAAAATTTCATTCACATAAGTCGGTTCGTTTGGACGCTAAGGTGTTTTCAGAAGACAGAGAGATACATGGGTCGAATATTGGCTTTGTATGGGAGGTAACAGAACTACTTGACCGACATAGCCCATTTTCAATACCAACCTGACGACGGTAAAAAGAAGTCCTTTCACAAAATTTCATTCGCCTAGGTCGATTCGTTTGGTTGGACTCTGTTGTGTTTTTAAAAGACAGACGGGCGGATAGACGTACATGGCTAAATCGTTTTAGAATTGCATCCTGATTCAGAATATTTATGGCTTATAGGGTATAGGGTGACTTCTTCTTGGTGTTAGAAATGTAAGTGAATACTTATACCTTCCAGTGGAGGGTGTTATAAAGGCGCATTTAATTGAATCTAAAGCTTAATACGCAGTTCGAGCGAATCTAAATTCTAGCTGCTCTCCAATTTTTGTCTCCAAACATTAAATAAAATCTTAGCTAAATTTTGACATAGAGTGCGCTGGGAATATAAGTGTCACAGAAAACAGCTGTTCGTTGAAAATAACTTCCTTCAAAAAATCATCGACGCGAAAATGTATTATTTTTTCGTTGCACTTTCTTTTTTGCTATTCCTTAATATCAAATTTATGAATTTGAAAGAAGGTAGGTAGGTAGGAGGAAGGTATTCATTGAAAAACCTTATCTTTATTTACTTTTCCGCAACACAAAAGAACAGAAGAAAATAAAACATTATCTGCTCAGCTAAATTTTGGAGACCAAGCGGACCAAGCTCAAGGTAGGTAATATAAGTCTTAAAGACGCCGGATAGGAACTTTAGTCCGTGTACATACAATACATATAAACAGATTAAGACTAATCTTTGTATAGTCTTGTTCAAAATCACTTGTCCAACGGTCGATTGAGTAAACTGTAAAATTTGTACAAAAAATCTACCATTGTCCAAGTGATTTGAACACGACTGTACCACATTCAGATAACAACCTACTATACAAGTTCTTAATTTTCAAGTTTATTTTGTAAAGATCTGTTTTATTTATAGAGCTGTGGCAGCCTTAATTTTTAATAAGATATTTAGGTTCTAATAGTGCAGACATTACCCCTGCATTCGATTCTTTAGCTTTGTTTTTTTTTTTTTTTTTTGATCATGATTGATAATTTCAATACTTTTTTGGTCACCAGGAAAAAAAACCTTAAGACAAATTGGACGATTGAATTTACTTGATCGTCCAAATGGCAGTTTGTGAAAAATGTTGTTATGAGTTCAAAAAAATGTGTCTGAAATCAAATCGTTTTTCCACATCTTCGAGAAATGTAGCAAATTTGCAAATTTATTTCAAACGAAGTACTGTGAGTAATGAATGCATTCAGAATTTTAAAACAAAGGAGTGCGTTCAGCTAATTTTTTTTTAATCCTTATATATGTCTGATTTGAAAGATTTAAAAATAAACTTTGAAAAATTAAAAATAGTACTGAAAATTGAGAAGTGGTACTTGCGTACTCGGGAAAGTCAAATTGTACTGAATTCAGTACAATAGTAAGCCTTTTTGCAACTATGCTGGACAGCCTCATATTATTTAAAATGAATATCGCCAAAATCTGTGGCCAGAATATGCAAAATCTTTTGCTGGAACTCGATGCATTTTTTTGCAGTAAAATGTTCGACCTGGTTTGCCACACCTTCAAAAATGACTCCATGGGTTTTTTGGAAGTGGTGGGAGAACTTGCCGTTTTTTCAATCGCCTCCAACACCCTGTCAAGTTCGTTGTCGATATTCCTCTTTTTTTGGTTTGGTTGAGTGGACGTTCTGTTTTTCTTTTGCCAAACGTTTTGTTTGGCTCATCTGCTGGTCCGTCCACATAATCCCGCTCAAATTCCGCTGTTTCCTCGAAATAGTTACAGCAAACGCTGTGCAAAAATATACATTTGGATGTAATTATGTATTCAATAATATGTTTAATAAATACGGAACCTTAATATAAGGTATTAAAAATTTCAATTCCTCAAAGTGCAACCACTTCGGCTTTGCAATTGAGCCGGATCCGCTTGGGGTGTTCGACTCTTCTCTATAATTGCAACGAAAGCAGTCTCGAAGGGAGTTCCATTTTTTTGGCATTCACCAACTAAAAACATACTTTTGATTGGTAAAACTTTAAACAGCAAAGCAAATAATTACTTACCCCTGCTCCCCAAAACAAGAGCAATGTCCACCCATGCGTTTTCCCGGCTCCTACGGTTGCTATATTCCGGGCTATTTTTAGCGTAAACGCAGCAATGGTTTTTCACCTCTAGAATTAATTTCATTTCAAACTCCCTCATATCACTTTTTTTTTATTTTGCAATTCTTTTAAATTTGGTTGTTGCATATTTAATTTAGAGAAAAGAACGACAGAAAAGAAAGACATAACCAAAACAAGAACAACAAAAGAAAAATAAATTGGCAATTGACAATTTCAGGTTTCGAGGTTAGAGTTGATCATTGAACGCAAAACTGACAGCTGAGAATAGATAGAGAATCGAACACATCAGTGAAACGATTGGGTTCCAAATCAGAGAAAAGAGAATCAGCTGTTGATTAAAATCGATTTTGATCAGTGAAATAATAAAATTGAATTTAAAGAAAAGTTTTAATCAGAATTAAGTTAATAATTTCTTCCGTTAAAAATTCCACAATTGATTAGCTTCATTTTGATACCAACTATAACGTCTTAAAATCGGAAATCAACATTTTCAATGATGCATTTCAATGATAGCTATAACTAGGGCCTAAGGAAACTATTTTCTCAACGATTTCAGCGATCTAGGCAATACCAGCGCCGATCTAACATTCTAAGCTTTATAACCGGTAGCAAATGGTTTACATGAGTATAGCCAGTAAAGGAAAAAGCTACCCAAATCTCAGTGGTATGCACAATGGGGCGACAAACGGCTTAAGTGTTTCTCTCACCGGAAAATTTATAAGAAAACATGATTTAATAAAAAAAAGTCGGTAGGTACCTACTGAAAAAGAAACATTTTTATTTTCTTTTTTAAATAACTGCTTCCTAAACAGAAAAAACAATTTCAGCACACCTAGTCCAACACATCAACACATGATTTGATTCCAGTTTTCGGGGTATCTTGGCCCACTGTGGAGGAGGAATAACTCGAAAAGTTTACAAGAAAAATGAGGAGGACCCTGCCAAAGAGAGAGAGTGCAGTCCCACGCGTCTATACCGACACTGAAACGTTCAGTAGAGTAGTCAATAAGGGCAACAAGTAGCATTTGGAAAACAGTTTTTAATATAAACGAAGTCTCAAAGAAGATTAAATACTTTTTGAAGCCACAGCAAGAGAGAGTCCTATGCTAGCCAAGTCTGACTTAAGCAGGCCATTCCACGTTGACACAGTCATACGAACAGTCGTACAAGGTTCATTGAAAATTTGTACGGACCTAGCGCCACGATTAATAGTCTCTGCTAGCTTAACGTAAATTGCCCCGACCGTTGAACCGTCTCAACATGAATGCTCTGCTTCAGAGTGTGCTTCCGTTTCTTCTCAATATCGCAGATGGGAACACAGAAGTAGTTTTAGTACATCGACGGTAGATACAATAAATATTGCAGGTAAAAGGAAGCCTGCATGTTTCATCCTAAATGCGACAGCCAGTGCATAAAAATCTAGCCTGGAGGATAGAAACTAATTCAACGAAAGGAATGCCATTCAGGAAATTAGTGTAGCTTTTAAGGCAAGCGGAAATCTATTAACATTGGACCTCAAAGGGGTGATCTCTCTACAAGCGTGAAGACCTAAAGGGACTGTGAAGACTCTATTTATTAACTGATTTATATTTAACTCTAAAATGTGTGAAGAAATAAATTTAAATATTGTTACAACTCAAGGCATCTCGCAAAAATACGACACGGACTCTAGTCTAATTCACCCCACTTAAGTGTGGCATTTCCTTCGAACACTCTGTCAATATGTGCACTGTCCCCCTGGTAAGAAGATGACGAAAATAATTTAGTAAAACACACCGTGATGTCTAAAACCAATAAATAAGTCAAATCATCAACGACCCCGCCTGTCGTCGGCATAAATCACCCTTCCGCGCGCATCCACCCTCTGACTTTTAATGCTTTAAAAACATTTAAAACAACCAAACATGCAAACAACAACAACAAAACAGCGACAGCGAAAAAACTTGTCATTTAAATACCCATCCACACGCCGATACACCACACCACTGCCAGTAATCAGTGGCAAGGCAACAGACTGCCATAGAATCCCGAATACGATTCGGTGTACCATGAACACAGCCAGCGCACCATATACGAGGACGAGCAACGGAAGCTTTGCGGCCACATTGGGTGGTGGCTTTGGATCGTTTAATTTAATTCATTTTCACCCCTCGTGATATTTGTCGCTTTTCGCGATTTATTTATTTAATTCTCGTGTGCGTGTGAGTGTGCCCCAATCCCATAGCCTAGCCCCTAGCCAACCGACCGGCCAACTACTTTTGTGTCATGATTGTTCTTCACACCATCACCGGCCGAGAGTGAGACAGACACACTATTATTTATTTATATCGACTTTCATATTCATTTGGACGGCGGCGCTCAGCTGTCATATTTGATTTTCATACAGAATTGGTGTCATTCCGTCATTTATTGGCGAAATTTATTCGCAATTTACGCCCAAAGTCGAATGAAATAATAAATCGGGCAGCAGTGGCAGTTATCTCAACGATAGATGTCAAATCAAAAGTAAATTTTGTCAAACCATGACGAATGCGATTCGTGCCCCCTTGTGTCCTGGCAAATATTTAATTTGCACCGACTGTAACGAAACGAATTTAAAATGGTTCATTATTCTCGGTGGTGTTGTGGGCCAAACCTCCCCCGAACAGCGGCACACAAATCCGAAGGGTGTATCTTGTACCAGCCACTGAATTGGATACGGATTTTCGACCGCATGCCGAATCGCTAAATGCAATCTTAACTGAACTCATTTCAGACGAATGGAATTTTTTTCGGGCGAATTTTTATTGCATGTCCATTTCCCAATCTGTTCCACTGTCGAATTTATTGGAGATATCGACGACCGATAGCGAATATGACTGCCTCACGGGAGTCGTTTAAGAAATGAGCTTTAAAAAATGTTTTTTTTTTTTTAAATAAAACGAACGATGGGGTTGCCGTTGGTCATAAAAAAATAATATAACAAGAAGAAGCAAACATGTCTCCGCCTCTGAACGCGCAAATTCGTTAATTTGAAGTTTCAATTTACCTTTCACCACCACCGCCAACGCCAACGTCAGCGGGAGGATTTAATCCGTGTGCTGCCGGTGTGATGTGTATTTGTGGCGGTGACTGTGCGCGCCACTGATGATGACATTCGTGCTTATTTGCATAAATGACTCGACTCTCCGACGCAGTTAAACAAATTTTCAACATGATAAGGGTGTAACCCGTAAGTCAATGTCTTCGTCCTCGCTGTCGCTCGCTACACTCGTCGTCGGTCGCTGCGCTGGCTCGGCGAGAGAAGAGTTTAATTTTATATTCAGTGGATGAGTTCACATTTTCTGTTCAGCGTAGCTATTTTCTTTTTTTCGCTGTTTTTGCCTTTTGGATTTAATTTAATTTTCAAATTTAAATAAATCCAAACGTGTTCGGGTGTAAGCGGGGTCGAATGCGAGTAGTGATACTGCTGCCAGAGGTGAGAAGGTAAAAGCAAACGAATGTCGGGCGGATTTCGTTTAAGTATCGATTTCGAATCTTCTGGTGGTTATGGCGGGTTCTCCTCAATCATCAGAGAGGAAATTTATGGCATACTTGGCTTCCATTTTATAGGGCATCGTGAATTGTCATTCTTGATTAGATTTCGACATGTAGACCGATTTGTCCAAAACGCTTGTCAAACAAGACATTTGAAAATGTTGACGAACAAGGAGATCTCAGAAACCTAGACTTTAGATTCGAGGTGACAAGGAGGGGGCGAACCTTTGTTTCAAGGATCATGCCCGATGGCTGAGAGAATGATGCTGAACGATCAAATAATTAGACCGTCAACCGGAGATCTCTATTAAGCCCTATACCAGGATAGGCAGATTCTCTGGTTGTTGCGTTGACCAATGCCAACGGTAGCGAACCCGACAACGGATTTTTTACCGATGAATAGCGAAAGACTGTGAGTGCACGATGAGTACGAGGCGGCGACAAAAGGCGATGTTATCCCAAAGGGTTTTCAAATACAACAAGTGTAGCTTTTATTTTGTTCATAGTATTTATACAATTTGAGAGAGAGAGAGAGAATGTTACATTATTTTAACATTAAGGCGAATTCAAAAAAATACTTAAATATGGTGGATGGTCTAAAAGAACCGCGAAATTTGAATTTATTATACATAATTCTAATGAACTAAAATATGTTAAAAGTTTTTAAAAACATGATGATGATTTGTTGATGAGCGAGTTATTCTACCGCAACAGATGCCGATATCATAAATGATGGAAGGCTGAAGTGAGGACATTTCACGAGAGCCCAAAAATGAACCGATCCAGCAGAAGAGTTCCGGTCACATGTAGGTAGGTATAGACGACTTCAAGAAGACAGCAATAATCGCACCCTTGGAATCTTTAAGTTGGCCTTAGGCTATGCACATACACTGGGCAAACTTTTTAAAGGTTCATTGACAAAGTGACAGCTGATCGTGAGTTCGTCTTGACGTATGCATTTTTCTTTACCAAAGACAACACAGCTGCCTCGGGCTATCTTTAAAAGTGGCAGTGAATAGGAGAGTCACTTAAAAAGGAGTTAGTTTCACGACCCTTAGGTTGCACAAAGCCACCTCAGGCAGGATAAAAAAGCGTAAGTCACTTCAAGGGAATCAGAAAGATCAGAAAGATTCTTCAATTTAGTCAACTTTCATATAGATGCCTTATAAAAAAAAAAACATTAAGCTGCACTGAAAAAAGCAGATGTCGCTTGGACACCATCTTCTGTGCACAAGCTGGAACATCTAGATCCAAATCTACAGCCGACTACGGCCGACTCCAACATCTCTCCTTGAATATTTACAGCAGTTGCGGAAAATCGAGATTTACGAAGGGTTCACTAGAGCATCCCACACCTTCGACCAGAGTGGACAGACAAAACCTTTGAAAATGATGATGATCAAGCCCTTCAGAGACATGTTTTGAGACAGACCATAAGCCAATGGGTCTTGCGTTTTCCCGGCTTCATTTATCCTGTCAATTCTAGACCAAAATCAAGCATATCACGATAGCAATTAAAGCATCATGAAGTCAAGGAACTCTGAAGACCTCGTTGGAGCATTACAAAAGGTACGATTGCAAATCAATTTCACAAAATGTGTCAATTGACATGCAGGAAAATGTACCCATCACGTCGTCATGTACGTGTTTTAAGCTTGTCAACCCCAATTAACAATCGATCAAGCAGTGGCGCAAAATTTATTACACGCTTCCTTCCTATGTCATGCTGTGACTGATCTGAATGACAGAGGCGAGTGACCGGTGCATAACAGGCGATATAAAAGCTTGACATGGAGACACGGTTATATTTTATAGGTACTGCTGGTGACATTAATTTGTACGGAAGCTGGATACAAGTACCCTCAGCTCGAAAGACCAGTAGTTCGTACTAACAACAAAAGGGAAAAAACTTGTCAATGCATGACGTTGTAAAAAACCTTGCAGTGTTGCGCGTAGTATAAAGTTGGTCATTGAGTTGCACCACCATTGACATGTCGATCACAGTCACTCAAATCAGTGATTTGGCCATGACATTTAAGTTGTGTCAATCGTGCGACACGCCGTACCGCATGACAGGCGATCGCACAGAATGACCACTTTAAAATAAACTCGGACTTTGTAACATGTGTAATCGCAGCTTAACTGCTGACGTAGACCTTTTAGAATCGGTTGTAAGTACATATAGCTAAGTTTTAAATGCTTTATGATGAATTCCACAAGGTACCATAGCCGTTGATGCGCTTCATAGTTGAAGTCATCAAGCCTCTAAATATAATATTTTAGAAGTTGATAAGGACTGCAGAATTATGTGTCCGATATAAGATTTTCCAAAGTGTGTCAAAGTTACTTATCGTACATCCCCAATCAGACACAACATTTTAGATTTTAACGCATTCATCTGAATGAACTAGAAGATCTGTAGAAAGTTTATCTTAAGGAATTCTTGAGATTCATACTTAAATGGGGGTGGTTCCAGTATAGGTAAACAAACTCCATGCCCTTCGGTTACTCTTAGGACAAACTGAGAATCTGGATACAAAAGCTAGGAATACCTGTGATTAATACCAAATGTAGGTGACTCAAATAAAGCGGTAAATTCTTTGTCTCCAATTCTTTGTATTAAATGGAAGGTTCCCGTGACTGGACACAATGGACCCAACGGATGGTCTATGTGAAGCTGTGGCAACCGCCACAGGAGCACCCAATTACTTACCTACCTATACATAACGCATTCATCTCTAGACGATTTCGTTAGACTTATTAATGAAGCTCCAGGTTTTAACTCACTATTGCTGACTGTTGTCAAACCATATGCCCAAAACGTATCCTAAGGCGAGCGTCTTGTTTGCAAATTGGACTTCTGTACCTAATAGGCGGAGAGGCGACCGTCGGATTACTTAGCTCATAAAGTTAAAGATTTTTATATCACTTAAGCGGCCCATAGACACTACACTTGTGTCTGTCAAAACACCGGTGTGACATTCCGCCATACACATCACACCGACCGAGACACCGACACCAAAAACTTTTGATTTTTACTCGCTCCGTGTCTGATACCAAAATCGGTGTGCGCACCAGACTGTACACAGAGCACACATTTCTGTACACCGACACCGGTGCAGACACAAGTGTAGTGTCTATGGGACGCTTTAGTCGATAGAGCTACTCGAGAGTAAAAAAAGCCATCTACCGAAATAAATAATAACCAATTTTCAAAAGTAGGCGTATACCATGCCCCCTGAATGGGAAATTTCAAGTTTTGGACTTTTCCTAGTCGTTGAACCACTCACGATTCTACATAGGATGGCAGTAAATGCGTCATAATTTTGATGATCATCATCTATGTGAGTGAGTGCAATTTTGAAGTCCTGTATGTTGAAAACCAATTTGGTAAGGTGGACCTTTTTAATGACCTTAGTAAATGTTTTAATTTTGAAGTTTTTGCCTTGATTGGTTTTGACTTAGTTGGTTCTATATTTCTTAGCCATTTATAGTCGAAAAATAGGTCCCTTAAAAAGGAGTTGCCAAGGCCATCCGACCATTTTAAACTAGGCAACCCTATATATTTCGGTTTGTTTCGTCGAGCTCTATAATTTCACGAAGTTTTAACCCTTAACGCGATGGACTAAGTTATGGTCGAAAAAACGCACCGGAAGTGACTTGTTTTAGATACGTCATCCGACCAAAATATTTTAGGCAACCCGGGTGCGTTTTTTTAGTCTCGAGTAGCTCTATCGACCAAGTGGCATAAGAATCTTTAACTCTATGAGCTAAGCAATCCGACGATCGGTCGCCGCTTGGACTATAAGGGGTAACATTTATGGTAGAGGTATATACATAATGCTAATATTTCAGGCTGTAGCTAGCTATTCTTCAATCCCTTCACTTCCATTGAAGATAACAAACGTACTTTTTGGAAGCAGATAAGCTTTCAGAGCCGCAGTGAAGCGGGATATTTATTGACGAATTATTAATTTGACGCGGTCTCCACTGCGCAACTCCGTCTTCGACAACTTGGACGATAATTTCAGGTCTTAAAGGTGTTCATTTGTGCCAGCTTTGGGACATCAAACCTGCATTAAGGGCTTAGTTTTATGCAGTAAACTATCCGTCACAAAAACCTGAATTTTCGGAGCTTGTTAGTTAACTTTGGCCTGAAGCGATCATCAAAGGAGTTTCTTTGACAAAGTTACAACAACCATATCCCGCTATGTAATGAAACAAACATTATAAACTGGTTTCAACAAGATCAAAGGCAAGATTATTATAGCGCCAAATGGTCTGTTTTAACCAGCCTTTCATTTGTTAAAACAATAGTCAAACTGTCATCGAAGTGGTTAGTGTAAGAGGTTCCAAATTCAACACCCCAAAACACAGAAATTTCATCTTCGGACTTTTTTTTACTGCCCCATCTATATCGAAACTTCCGAGAGTATAACTGTCCCAACAAAGCTTCTCAATTCAGCCGTTCAGATCTTTGCTTCCCTTTCATTTGAAACGAATAGCTGTCAGAAGCCATGTTATATGGATCTGTTGCTCTAACTAAGTTTTTTGTTTGTGGTATATCACTTTGTTCTACAAGACTTAGTAAATCGGTCAATGACAGTTGTAACAAGTGATTGTTAACGTTCTGATTGACAAAGTTGCTGCCAAATAGCTGCATCTGTGAAGCATCTATACGTCCTAAAAATGGCGTCCCTCCCGCTTTTATAAAAAAAGTGGTTTCTTCTATGGGGGTAGAAGCTTAAAATTTTCAAGCTTGTTTTTCTAGTGTCGTCCATGTCAGCATAAAAAGCACGAATCTGCCAAGCATAACTCTGGATATTGACGAGCTGAATGATGCCTTAACTTCTGATGCCATCAGTGCAGTTAATACTTGTTGAAACTCACTTGTCACTTGTATCACAAGTATGTACTTGCGGTATTACGTAATAGGCCCCTGATTGTGGTATGTGAGGGACTTTGTCAAAGTACGCTGACAACATCTAAGTTTCACAAATAATATCTGTCTGTCCCAAGGCAGCTACATTTTAGGTTAGAGTATACAACAAACACAAACTCGTTGAACCAAAATATCTTCTCTACATCAATCAAAATAAATTTCGACACCTGTTTCGCATAACAAAAAATACATCACCCACAACGAACATGTTATCCGGCGCGTCTGCCAAAGGCGCCAGTTTTTCCACAAAGACACAAAACTCTCGCAATTCAGACGCCATCGCCATCACTATCATCGACTGACGCCACAGAAAACTTTTCCACTCACCAGCACAATTGAGCGATCATTTGATAAGGGAAGAGCGATGAGATGCTTGCGTATGCGACAGCGAATCAAAGATACACTTCCACTTGCCTCAACTTGGTTAAAAAAAAATTAAAAGAACCCAACAACAGCAGCAAATAAACAGACGCAAAAATAATGGCCAGGACAGAACATAGAGCAACGCGCTATCCAAAGGGGGAACTGTTGTGTTTGTGTCAGTCGTCGTCGTGGTGGATTTACCTCATTATTGGAGTTGGAATTTCACTTTAATAGGATCGATTTGGATATTGCTTCTTTTGACTATTCATGGAACATGAACGTTTTTAGTTGCACGCCGTAGAAGACGAGAGGACATGCTTCCTGCAAGTCCATTTCAGTTGCAAGGGAAACATACTGCTAACTTAAATTGCGATGGACTATAACAGATCACTGCATTTAAGATACAAGGATACTTAATTGGCGGGGCGATGGCGAGAGGTATTGCGTATATATAGGAGTCCGTAAAAACTATTATTGACTTACCCAGAGCAGTTGTTGTTCTCCAGGAAGTCCTGTGTTTGTTTGTGATGTACTTATGACGGCCAGAATGTTAGTTACTTACTTAGATGGCGCTACAGTCCGTAGTGGACCTGGGGCTCAACTAACACGCCTCTCCAGTTAGCCCAACTTTTGTCTAAAAGGCGAAATAGACCCGACAATCACATAAAGGGGTTGATGACGAACTCGTGGTTTAGCTATAGTTCCAACAGTCGTGTGTATAAGCGTGACGCAGTCATAACTCAAAATCTGTGGTAGAATCACCACATACGTGAATGATCCGCATTATTATTTATTTATTACTAACTCTACCCGGCCCGCGACGGGCGGCTTTGGCCATGCCCAGGAATTGGATTGCTTAAATATGTTCTTGTCTATCAGGACAATGCCCAAATTGTACAACTTTACCTCCTAGGAGTGTCGAGAAAAGCGTTTGCAGTGTATTCTTGTATGGGAGATACCGCGCCCCTTTGTCCAATTACGCCCACTTTTTATTAAGTGCTAGGAACAGCCAATACATTTATCTACTTCAATTTGTATTTTGCGTTTTCGCATTTAATTTGTCAAATTTCTAAGCTGAAAGCTGCAATAACTGTCAAGACAATTTTACGATTTTTGTCGTTCAGCGACATCTATCGGAAGACTTAAAAAACTTTTAATTGACTTACACTTCCCACTTTATAGCAAATATGGCTGCGTTTCTTTCGTCCCTATCAGCGTCACTATCAATGATTGCCGAAAAAAACGAACATCGAAGATGAAAACATGAGTTGGCAACGCATCAATCTGATAGGAAATTTGGCGTTGGCAGAATGACAGAAAAAAAAAATTAATAAATATGTGGCGCAACAGGCGGGTAGACACCCAAGGCCTAGCTTCTCGCAACCATTCGTTTTGTGTGAGTTTCTATTTTTGGGACGAATGGAAGGGACCTACAATTTTATGCCGAGTCCGAACGGCTCAATTGAGAAGCTTTTTCATGACAGTCATACTCTCGGATGTTTGTCAGACGTTCGCGAGAGGTGGCGCAGTAGAAAAAACTTTAAGATGTAATTTGTGTTTTTCCGGGGATCGAACCTGGGATCCCTCGCACAGTAGTCCAGCACACTAACCACTGCGCTACTGCGCCCACAATGACAGAATGACAGACCAATTTAAATTAAAAAAGAAATTATCAGTGGAAATTTCGTTATTTAAACTCTATTAAAACTTGTTTTCTTAATAGAATTTAATACATTAATTAACGCGCTATGGAATCCGTACCACCGGGCAGGCGTCCTCTAGGTAGACCCAGGATGAGATGGTTAGATCAAATTTATAAACTCTCCTCTATCCGTATGGGGATTGCCCTTGATGATTTGGAGTCGATGGCGGAAGATCGAGAGCTATGGAGGGTCCACTTAGGTAACCTACACCCGCGACCCACTTAATGGATAAGCGGGCCATTGAAAATGTATGTATGTATGTAATTAACTAATTATTATGTCATGATTTCCGTGGCAAAGTCCTGTGGGACATTCTCGGCAATTTGAAAAGCTGTTGTCGTGTCGTTGTGCGCAGCATGTTTGAGCGCTATTCAGAACAGAACCATCGTTCATAAGAATTCTTAAAGTCGAAGCTGTTCCAAAAGAAGGTAAGCCATTCAAAATAACATCTCTCTGCATTTTCTAATGAGATAAGCATTTTAGGAAGTTCGCAAAGTTCGCGTCACCATAGAGCGCACATTCCACGGAGCTACCCAACCCGAACCAGTATTTCTCTTTAGTACCACATACAAGGCTGATTATCAACTTATTCCCAAAGACAAAGAAGCGGAATACTAAAAAAATTACCAAGCAGAACCAGGAAGAGGTCTTTCCATGTGAAATCGATTTCCCACTGTTTTTGAGAGAATACATTTCTGATGAGACCGGTATCTCAAATGATCCCATGATGAAGGTGCACTTTAAGACCAAAGTAAATAAACTTGCGCGACTGGCTAGGGAGAAACCAACGCTGGAGCTGAGTATGGGATTGGGCACACCCGCAAGTCCCCGAGTTATACGAGAAATGTTTGTAAATGGGAGTAGTTAAATAAAGAACAACGTTCAAGTAGTTATATCTACAATTTGTTACTTTTATTCTTCTTAATATCGAGTTAAAATAAGATTTCATTTGGGAATGACAATAACCAGTTAAAAACGCTATGACATTACTTGGGCTAGCTTTCGGGTTAGTTTGTCTACTTTCAGTCCAAGAACGTCGAGGTTTTCCTAAAGATCCAAACACATTAGTTTTGTTATGATTTTCATGAGAGAGTGCCTACCTTCAGGGTAATATTCTTGACCAAAGTATCTTCCAATACCGCCAGGAGCTTCTTATTGATTTTTAGCGAAAGTTTCAGCGTCATACTCTGATTGCGACCTTTGATGCCGGAGTATATGCCCGACAATACCCCGCCGAACTTGGCCAACTCGATTTTGTTCTGATCACGTAGTGATAAGTCGGCCCATTTGTATGTGTCCTTTGCAATGATTCACGCCAAAAAGTGGTTTCTTCCAAATTAATGATAGTGTTCGTGCTACAAGTGCACCTACCCATATAATACTGAATGACTTCTTTTGCAACCCGGCGACCAGCGACTACGTGAGCTTCTCTAACAGATCAATCTTCTCTGTTTGCCGTGCAGAGGCCTGCTGCAGACGAAGGATTCTCTCTACCAAATGATGCTTTGAAGGACCCTGCAAGTTGATAATATTTAAAGAAATTGGGTCGAACATAAGGAAATCTGAAATCATGCTGCCTCACCTGAATATCGCGGTTCATCGTTGACGTGGTAGATACTTTGTGCTTCAGATTCACTATCACTTTGACTATGGCTGGGGCTGCTTCCTCAGGAAGCGATTTGCTCTTCCCTTGTACTTTTTAACTCACAATTTTTGCAGTAATCCTGCGTTGTTGGCGATGATGGCGATGTGTTCGCTTCGGAGCTTTTTTTGAATTTTTGAAGTTCCTGAATAAAAGGAGTTGGCTGAATTTGAATGGCAATTAAGGGGAATACTCTTACCTTAACTTGGGAATATTTCTCTCTGGTAGTTTCCAGAATTCCCTGGGCGTTTTCCTGCCCAATAAGAAAATCGGAAAAAAATATTCTATTTGCACAATATCTGCGACTTGACTTCCTCAACAATTGTTCGCACTGTAAGGGTTAAGAACAATTGTCGAGGAAGTCAAAACAATCTTGGCATCTTTAAAACAAAGATTTTGTGCAAATAAAATTATTTTTTCTGATTTGTTCTGTCTTGTTTATTTTTTATTTTTAGTTTTTGTCAACATGTCAAATGTCATTTATGACATTTCCATACAAGTTATCGATAACAAACACAAATTTGTGTTGGCTACACTATTCTCTATCGCCGTGAAGCCGTTAACCCCAATAATTATCCAGGTTAAGTCTTTGTTGTATTTAGCAAGGGATTTTTTTATTTTACTTATCCAAAAGCCGTGACGGGGACGAAAAAAACGCAGCTTATATTGGGTTAGTTTCAGCTAAATCAGATGGCTAATTTTTTTAGTTTTGCGAGGAAGAACACATGAAAGCTGAATTTTTTGGAAAAGGGGTATGTTGAAGTGGGACCTTTTGGTCTATTAAAAGCCCTACTTGCACCTTCGAGAGGTATGTTTCCTTATAAAAGTTCCTCTTGTATTAAGTTTAAGATTGCTTACGAAACCATTTTTGAGGGTCTTGCACTTATAGTAGCACAAGATTCCAACAAAATCTCTCGAAGTTCACTATCACTGGACTTATCGAAAGGATTTCAGAGGATTTGTTCAGACAGTTTCGTGTAGATAGTGTTTTTTGAGACAATACCTCGTTAGGAAGCCTGTTAGGATATGAAGGCTATTTTTGGCTATCCAGATGCATTGCTGGATTCTTCCGTATACCACAGAGTGTCTCAGGAACTATAAAACTTAATAATGTTGTCTTTCTAGCTAGGGATTCGACCATTTCATGTACCCAACAGATGGACGTTTCTAGGCATTACCACAGAAGTTTAGACTTGATGAAATAGGAACCAAGTGCTATGATGGCAGCTTGACTATCTGAAATTATAGCTTTATCGCGGTTGGCTTTATTTGTCAAGGTTGATTTGGACACGTCTATCTATCTATAGAATAGATTCTTGTGTGATTGCTCAGTTTGTGGATTCATTGCTCTCGAACTTGGTAAGAATTCTTTTGGAAATTAAGTCTTCTGACAACATCGTCAGCCCCTTAGAAGGGTCAGGAGTATCTGTTTTTTGGGGTAGTGCTTTAAATTGCTTCCGATACCTTTTTTGGCTATTCTATGAATCATTTTACTTACACATTCCTCAATAACAAGGTGCGAAGAAATCAGTTTCAGTAGCACCTCCATGGTCATGGTTGCAGTTGTGCAAGTTTTTATCACTTCTGTAACTCATAGGCATGCCAGTTTTTGCAATTGAGTGTCACCGTCGTAGAGGCCCAGATTGGTTTCCTTCCACCATGCAATCGATCCATATACACATCCATCTGAGTGTGGTCAGAAAACCATTAGAGCCCCGTTGCTTTCCTGGCTATGTCTTCTACATTATGTTTCTTCCAGACGCTATCTTTGCTATCTGGCTTTAGTCTCATATTTAATTTTTTTTTGACTTGTGTATTGTGTAAGTATTGATTCCAGAAGCCTTATCAGGCCCATCCATTCAAGTTTTCTTCTCCTCGTGCAGGTTGTCGGATTTTGGCTAAGCCCAGCCGTTAAGAACCAAACCCGAGTTATTTGGCGTACTCCTTGTATAATAGGGTTTTATGTTGTATGTCATTAGCATATCTCCTCTTGACAGATGATGCCATGTCTTGTAAATTTTTTCTCAAGTAGCTCATCCACAACTTGGCTCCACATTAAGGAAGCTAAAATTCTACTCTACCTCTGTATTAACCTTGATCATACCTACCTTCGAATGTGTCAATATGTGGGGTATGGGACTGTGGGGTCTCTGCTGTGTGGGGTCAGCTGATCTTGTGCTCTCTGCTGATCTTGTGTTAATAGATTACTCCCGACCGACTTCACCATGTATATTCTCATTAGCAGAAACGACAACGGCGCAATATCTAATGCCTTCTCAAAACTATATGTTGGGCTTGGACTGATCGACAAAGCTCTCATCATATGGCGATCGAATGAAGATATCTTATGAAGTCGAAAGTCCCAATTGAACGCGATGGCAGAGTTTTCCGCTGGTCAACGCAGTAGTACTGGGACTGGATTGAAATCTTTCCCGCACGGTTCGAAGACAAATAGTTCAATTGTTACACTATGGAAACGGTCACTTGGCATTGGTACCTGGGATTGCTGCTTGATGGTCTGCAACTGTTGCGCTTTTGGATCTCGGATGGACTTAGTTTTATTGCTCGGACAGGATACAGAAGCTTCTTGCTCTTAGCACTTGAAGGTATTTTCGCATAGTTTTGCCGTGCGGTTCCAAGAACATCAAGAGAACTGCTCCTCCCACTTGTTGAGTAAGCTTGAAACACAGAAAAGGCTTTCGACAGTTTCAAAACAGAATTTGTTTGGCTTGCCTTGCACAGAAGAGGTATACGGATACCCGATAAACTGAGAGCATAAATGATGGACCAAAGTGGAAGCCTGTCGTCGGATGAATTTAAAATGTTATTGGTGACTAGGTTCCTTCTTCCAAAGTCCCCTCTCCTACGAGTTAGATTTAAAGGTTAACGCTGTAATTTAGCATTGGCAATAATATGGCCCTCAAACCACTTGGCGTAACTGATAACCCAGGTTCACCTTGGGCTGTAAAAATATCTGCGAAGTTTAACTGCGGTGCCGGCCTTACTTCGCCACCTTCTTATATTATAGACACTCTTGACAGTGCAATAGTGACGATGCTATCTACTTAGTGTCGTCGCTGATTGCATCGCATACAGCTTTTCGGAAAACCTACCTCCATCAAGAATCCAAAGGAATTCACATCACTTTCCCGCATCGTGCCCCTCGGTTTAATTAGCCGCATTTCTTACCGCACAATGTGTGTCCAAGTTAACATCTTTCCTCCCAGATAACGTCTACTACTGCTGCACATAATACCAACCTGACTTATGTAGATGCGAGTATTTAAAACAAAACAAGGACAAACGAAACAAACAAAAGAACCATCAGAATAAGACGACGACGATGACGACCGACCGACGACGAGAACAACAAAACCTAAATAAATCGCGCCCTCTGAACCTTATAAGCGGCCAAAACCTCTTCGATGTCGGAAGAAACCTGTTGGCCACATAACATCTCTTACATCTTCCCGTTTGCATGTGTGTGCAACGTGTTCTCCACTATTGTTCTACGGCTGGCGCCATGCCATCAATGCAGCCGCCTGGTTTTCGGTACCGCGAAACCCACCGAGCAGACGAAATTAAGAAAACGACAATGACGACTGCTACGGCGAGGACGATGCCGGGATATACTATCCAAACGAGCGCGCGCGCGCGCGCAATGAAACGCCATGCCAACGTGAATATCATCGTGTATCTGCAGAGGATTGACGATGTCATGCCAAGGCAAAAGCCGGCCAAAACTCGGACATGTACGTTTATACCCTCTCAACCTCAATCACTGATGGGTGCTTGTGATGCTGCTGCTGCGCGAATATGGGCGACAATAATCCCAGTTAAAAGGCAAAAATCCCTGACTCTCGACAAAGATCTCTCGGGCATCATTGGGAGAAAACAAATTTGGATCCGTCGGATTGCCAAAACAAGTTAACATAAACATTTAAAATATTATCGGCTCCATCGATCGGTCGCTGAGACATTTTCGGGACTTTTGCCTGGAAGATGTCACTTGATAAAGTTGCTATCAGCATCAGTAGGCCAAAGAGGAACCCGCAACAACAACACAAAAAAAAAAAAAACAAACTTGATTGTATCAAGGAGAGCAAAAGGGTATTTAAGGCTCGGATTTGGTCGCACTCAGATTGACACTAATTGAAGAGGCACACACAGGTGGAAGTTATTTGGTGGTGAGCTTTAGGCTTTTGCTTTTTGCGTGAATGACTTTATCGGAGAGCAGGAATCACAACGAATTGGCAATGAAGATGGTTTAAGGATTAGGGTACAGTTCAGACAAGGATTCCGCTCCAGAATTTTTCGGCTGAAAAAGTACCGCGATGCCATTAAGCTGTACTGTGTGAAATGGGGCATGTGTTTTATGGGAGTTTGCCTGAGAATGCTACAAAACATTTTTACCTCAGCTTTACAAAGATGGCCATTGATCAAGAAGATCGCTGATAGTACCTAATATGTTCGAAAGGCCCGTCGGTGCTTCTAAAACTGCCATTTAACGATCTTTGCACGGTTAACATTGATGCGGTATATGATGTATGGATATCATATAGCAACCTTGCTGTCGAATAAGGCAACAGAGGTCGTCAACAGAGAAGATTTATCTGACTCAAGGGCAAAAAGATGGCTCAAAGGGGAGCCAAATCTCGACTAGTAGCACCTCATAAGTACCGACTCCGGACAGCGTCCGATAATTACAATAATGGTTTTATGAATGTCATCAGTCGGACGCTATCACGACTAACGTCACTTCCAACAGCGAGATCGTCAGTCTAATGGCTGGCTTACAACAATAACAATACCAACAGCACCGTGTTTTAGAAAAATCACAGCTTGAGAAGAAGAAACGTCTCCTAAGATCATCTCCCAGAAGTCCAAGATAGCCCTGAAGCTGTACATCATAAAAGTAGCATGTAGCTCTTATACGTTGTCATACAGCGTCAATCACACGCAGACTATATTTGTGATTAGCGCCGTAAATTAAGACACCATGATGCTGAAGTAGTCACAGTCACAAACAGCACTAGACTAGGTTAGGTTAGGTTAGGTAAGGTGGCTGTCCCAAAGGGGATACACTTACCTTAATTTTGTCCATTTTGATACCATAGGAGTGGGGGGGGGGGGGGCAGCAGCCAGAACGGTTCTTTGTGCCGGGCGTTACCCTGGAAATTTTTTTTCTACTTCCGAATTTGGGCGTCCTACCTCGTTGAGAGGTTTTTGGTAGTGACTAAGGTAGTCGGATCTTGCATAAGTTTACATCACCTGGTTAAGGCTTAGTCTTCGGGTGAAGATGGAGGGCAACTGTAGCAGTCTGCCTCCCGTTTATTTTCCTTTGACAATCAGTCCACATGACAGAGACTGGTACTGAGCAGAAAAGCTTGATTGAGACTCCAACCTGCTGCATGGTACCGACAGTGGATTTCGCGATTTGTCTTCGGTGAAAAGGCGAGGGGTGACGGTAGCAGTCCAACCCCCCGCTGGTACCCTCTGACAGCCCGTTATTAGGGAGGGTGGCTGGTACAGATCAGGTTAGGCACTAGACTAACCTAATCAATGATATCTACTGTTCAGTATTGGAGAGTGGTAAAAACGTGTACCATTTTAAACCACAACGTGTGGAACATGTTAATGTTTTCATAACAAAAACGTGACATTCAGGAGATTTATTCCTCTGTAGTTGGCGCTGTTCAGAGTATCTCCTTTCTTGTGGATGGGGCACACGATGCTGAGGTTCCATTCGTCAGGCATTAGTTCATCCGACCAAATTTTACAGATGAGTTGGTGCAGGCTTCTTACCAAGCTATCTACCGCTGCTTTGAACAGTCTGCAGAAGTGTTCTTACCAAATCTTCAGCACCGACTGTGAATCTACTACTGTATTCCCATGCTCATTTCTGCAGGGCCTTTTATCCTTGGGTGGATCGTTTTACCCTTTGGTAGAACTTTCCAACATTGCCTCAGCAGTAGCGTCCCTCAATTGATTCGATTGCTCGCTTCTCATGCTCCTTGTTTTCCCTTCTGAGAAGTCGGTGTTCCTCCCCTTACAATTTTTTTTTTTTTGTAAATACTTCTCCCGGGAAAGGCAAACCTATAAGGCTAAATTAATTGATAGGCTTTGTTCTTGCCTGGCGGCATTCCTCATCGAATCAGGGGTTTCGTTGTGGTCGCCTAGTGAAACCCAGCACTTCGGTAGCGACACTCCTGATGATGACACGCTGGCAGTGTTGCCACTGGTCCTCTGTACTTGCTGGTGATTCTGAGGATGGGCTTGCTGAGAGTTTTAGGGAGACGCGGTCGGCAAAGGTTTTGGCGGTCTCTTGCAATAGTAGCCTTGCAACATCTAATCTTCTACAGTATCCTCTCGGTGTTGTAGAGTATTGGATAGCCGCATCCGTACTTTGGCTACTACCAAGTAATGGTCCGAGTCCATGTTGGCCGTTCGGAACGTTCGGACAGCAAGTACTTGTAGTCTCATAAGTCCGAAGGTCAGGCTAAAGTTTTATAGAGCGAAAATCGGAATAAAGTTTTACAACAAAGGAGAAAAGGACTCGAAATAGGCGTCTGAATTTGAGGAAAATCCTTCACTCTGCAGAGCAGCCGGTCAATGAAGACAACTCGCGGAGGCGGCCATATTATAGTTCATCAAATGAAGCTGAAAGCAAACGAAAGACAAACAAATCCGTCCTTATCCCACAGCGACAATCTTCTCAAGATAAACGCCTTAATGGTGCTCTAAGAGCAAGGTAGCCTCATTATGATGACACTAAGAGAGTGGCATGGGAAGCAGCCCAGAAAGGCCGACGTAATGTTGGATAGGGCGGGACGGGATACGAGTTGGGAGCTCACTTTATTTATCTACCTCCTCATCTCCACAGCTTCCACAAAAATCATCATGATCGTTTTCAAAAGTCACAAGTAGGTACAAGGGTCGTGCGCTTAAGTGGGGTTTTTATATAACTCTCAATATTCCGACTCTTGTGACACCTTTGATCCCAAGTGGGGGTACGATCAGAATTCGATCAGTCCGTCTTGAGCTCATTCTGGGCCTACCTAGAGGACGCCTGCCTGATGGCATGGATTCTATAGTACGTATTGCAATTCGAGAATGTAGGCGGGTTAGTTAGAAACGGCGGTTTGAAGAGCCCTAGTTGCACTAAGTGCCGTTTTGTTACCACAACTCATTTGAACTTGTTTTAGTTTAACGAAGTGGAGAGATTAGATCCTCCCTGTAGAATTCACTATCTACTCTTCGAGACTTCCTCCAGGGATGCGAAGAAGGGTTTTCCAAGAGATCTTTGTCTAGTCGTAGCTAGTGCCGGACAAGCTCATAGGTAGTTAGTGAGGGTTTCTATTTCGGTTCCGCCGTTACAACTGCGACAGTGTGTATTATATGGGATGCGGATGCCTAATCCAGGCCAGGGGCCTGTGGTGATCGCTATTATTTTGACTGTGTCTTTTCGTGTTTTACTCACAAGGTGGGTTGTTTTTTTTCCCCACTATAATTTGGCCGAATCCTTCTGGATATGATACCTACAGTTTGTTAGCCTCCTCCATCTGAGATTGACTTTTGAAAGGGATTCTGAGGACATTTTTGCTTTGACTGCTTCTATTAGAATGTGGACCGATTCCGCAAGTGAGCAGTGGAGGTTTTAACCTTGCCTGGTTAAATCCTCCACCATTTAACTCGTCAGCCTGTTCGTTTCCATAAATGTTGCTATGACCTGGGACCTAGATCAGGATAACCCTGAACTGATCAAGCGAGGCTAGCTCCTCTCGACATTCGAATACCAATTTTGAGGTTCAGAGGCTGAGAAAACACACCCGGGCCTATTCCACAGTCGATTTTTGAACCGTCCGTGTAGAATGTTAAATTCGAGCCCCTGTCAATCTAATCTTGAAGGAAATTCTACTTCAAAGTTCAACTTCTTGAAATTATTGCGAAGAATACGCAATCGTTTAGTATGCCTGCATATATATAGCAAAGCGCTCTCTAAAAGCATTACTAAGTTTGGATGGCCAAAAGAACTTATTTTGCAAATGGAACTAACCTCCAATAGCCAAAATGAACCAACTTGGGAGATGGTTCAGTTGGGACGTAGTTTATTATGAACTAGTTCCCAACGAAGTAAGTCCACAATGCATTGACAGTGGGAATATGAGGGGGCATGCTGTTCCCTCCGACCCCCTTATCGCGATCAATGTTGAATTTTGAGTAATTGCGAAATATACAACGTTTAAAAAAAATTTGCATACATTCAACCCCTACTCCAAATCCAATAGCGACCCCCAGCAGGAGTTCCAGGGGGGGCAGCATGCCCCGCATACAATCTTCACGGCTTGCTGTATAAAATTCTCCTGGCGAGGGTTAGTTAAGTAGAGTTGGGTCTTATTTCCTTAACCTTCACACTTTCACAGACTACTTATTTAAAGCATAAAGCTCAGAACAAAACCGTATTCCCGTCTAATATAAGGATTTGGTGCCCAACAAAAACGGTCATCAACACAGTATCCGGACCGGAATAGTGATGCCAACAAAAATTTCAACCGTTCTGGTGCTCATCTGAAATTGGTCCGCGTTAGGCATCCATAATCCTACCTTTTGCCATGAAACCCATCACCGAGCACAGCCCTTCGTCTAACACTTCAAAGCGGTCACTTAAAAGCGTCGGCAATCTAATTAGGATCACAAGTGCCGCTTGTGTATAGCTTTTGTTTAATTATTATTCATTTGCTGTTGGTTTTCAACAAATTTTTGCAATGAATAGCGAAACCGCAAAGAAACAGCAGCTCACTTTGTTTCCTCGTGTTTGTGCTTGATCCCCAGAGGAGGTAAGTAAGCACTTCAAAGTCCATGGTCAAGCCGACAACCGATGATGGTCTACTAATTCTTTTAATTGCTTTTGTTCAAGTGAGCAGTATTGTAATTGCTTGAGAGGGAAATGACAGATAAATATCGCGCGGGATAAACGTGCGATTATGCGAGGACGATGGGCCGCCATAATTACAAAGCACTCGAAGGCGGGAAGTGTTTATTTATGCAAACTACTCATATGAGCTGGAGTTCGCATCTGCGCGGTGGTCATTTTAATAAAATGACTACGTCGACGAAATATTTAATGAAATAATTAAGTGAAACAGGCATTTCGGGAAAAAAAAGTGGAACTTCCGTGGAATCCACTCATCAAGCCAAACCCGAGAAGCAGCATTTTTATCTCGTCTTTGGCGATCATTGAAGGTTGACTTAAAGTAGCGAGTTTTGCCTTGTGTGACGTGACTGAAACCATATTCATAACTTTTGACAAGCGATTTGGAGTCCATTGGTCACAAAAAAGAGTATATAGAGTTCATAGAGTATATTTCCACTTAAAGGTTATCCTATACACAATTCGACGGAGTCGTCTCCTAGAGTAGGCAAGAAAAGCACGAGCTTGGCAATAAGATTATAAACTTTCAAGTGGCAACCATTTTATTTTAGTTGCGCCAATAGATGTGGTAATCTTACGGTAGCCCGTGCTACCAACATGCACAATTCGCCAACCCGAATAATCAATGCCAGGAGTGCGCCTAAACGTACTAATCCACACCCTAACGTCCTTTAACCGCTCTCCCCGCGGGACTGCGGTGAGGTATTTCTTCTTCTGCGTCCGCCATTTCGGCTCTTCTAAGTCCTTCACGTTTCCTTAATTCTTCGTCTACGTCTTCGTCTTTAGGGGTTTGATAAGTTCGCTCTTCCCTCTGCAAAGCGCCTAAAATGGAACATTGCGTGTTCCGTATCTTCTTCTTCGTTTGGGCATCCGGGACAAAAAGGCGAGCTATCCTGACTAAATCTGTGAAGGTATTTCCGATAGCCGCCGTGTCCCGATAACAACTGCGTAAGGTGGTAGCTGCTCCCGAAAGTCAGTAATAAGTCTGCAGCATTTCTGCTGTCTCTCAGTAGAAATTACTGCACAACACTTATTGGCGTTCTTACGGGGCACTTCGCTTTTCCTAAGCATCTTAGTCTGCTAGGCTTAAGTGATACCACTGTCTGGGACGCTTGTGGAGAGGGCGACGATACTTCGGATCATTTCCTTTGTTATTGTCCTGTATTTGCTCCGTTCAGGTGGCAGATTTTTGGCGCTGATGTGGTGAGTGCGATACTGTAAGCTCCTCATTGCTGGAAGTGCATTCTCGGCTTTCTCCGAAAGTCGAAGAAATTCCAATTAAATTTCGTAATACTGGATTGGCTTTATGGTAGTACAATGGACCAGTTGCGTCTGAGTGCTCCAGTGAAGTGTTTCCTAACCGGACAAAAGGTGGTAGCTGCCAGTCCCCGTTTGTTCTTTTTGCCCAGACCTCCATGGTGGGGATCAGTTTGTGGGTCCATCTGCCTTTTGCCGTGTTATCCCACCTGGCTTGCCATAGTGCAATCAAATTTTTCCTTTCTTCTACTTTGAATCTTCTATCAGGGACCTGTTGCCGGTTGACTGTGGCATGGTATAGTTCTTTAACGAGCTTTTTCCACAAGAAGCAACCATTGCAACATAATAAGTTAATGGGAGATGAATTACTTCCTGACTACTCTCTTAGGCAAACCATTTTTTTCTGCTAATACAGCTAATAAATGTTACTGAAGTAACCCAGATCACACAGATGGCTCTTCCTGGTCTTGATAAGCAAAGACCGAAAGACAATCCTAAAAACACATGCACAAAAACACGCCTCAAAACCCCTCGAAAGACGTGGCGAAAAACTGCTCAAAAACGTTCCAAACAATCCCCGCACAACATTTCTAATAACTACCCTAAAAGTGCTTAAAAAACCGAAACGAAAACGCTCAAAACACGCGGAAAAATGACAAAAAATACACCGAAAAACGCCCCAAAACAATTCCCCGAAAACGCGTTTTCAAATGTCACGCAAAATTAACAAAAAATCGCTTCAAAAACCCGATGAAGACGACGTGAAATGTTAACCAAAAACGCACTAAATAACGGCCAAATAAACGGCCCCAAAAATATACCAAAGAAGCACCGAAAATGCTCCAAAAAGCACACTAAGAAACTCTCAGAAAAGCAGTCCCAAAAAAACATCCAAGACCCCTCGAAATGTGGCACAAAAATTCACGGAAAATGCACCAAATAACGCCAATAAAAATCCAGAAAATGCTCCAAAAAACCCTCCCAAAACGGCCCGAAAAACAAGCAGGCAATACGCACAAAAATTAATCCCAAAAAATACACCGCCACAGATAATACCCCAAAAACGCGTCAAATTTGTCGCGAAGACGATGCGAAAAATGAACTCAAAGCGCACCAAATAATTGCCAAAAAAATGCCCCAAAGAATGCACCTAAAAGCAAACAAAGAAGCCCAGAAAAGCAGTCCCAAAAAACATTCTATAAAAAACTTCAATGTGCAAATATACGTAGATAAAAAACCAAAAACGCCAGAATAGGCTCGAAAACGCACCAAAAAAACCCTCCCAAAACGTACCAAAAATTGAAAAAAACAAGCCGGCAATAATAAAAAGGCGACGAAAAATGCTGGAAAAACCGGCCCGAAAACGCGCGGGAAAATACATCCACAAATGTTAACCCTTCATTTAATTAAGTGCAGGAATTTGTTATTGAATTACACATGAAACGTACGTCCATGACGGAAGCCTTTCCTCCTTCGGAGAACGCGAAGAGTTTGCTATTGCAGCCTCAATCGTGCAGCACCTATCATAAGATAACGCATTAAAATCACCAGCCATCGCCACTGAGTATCTACTGTCTTCGTATGCGTCAGCTACGAGAAAAATGTCACCCAGCAGCTGCAGGTTTTTCATTGGCGTGGCATCCACTACTGACTGAGCCTATGAAGTAGTCCAACAGATCACTGATTTTTTGCAGACCAAATGACGCTACTTTCCATGAGATGCCATCTGCCCAGCTTCAACCAACAACAAATTGTAGAGTTCACAAGTTAACATCGATAACTTGGCTATTGGACCTTCTTCCACACATCTTGAAACTTTCAGGCTCGCTCAGTAACTCAACGTGAGCTTGCTGTTTTGTAGGTATACCTATCTATCTATCTATTAGAAACACTAAAATTTAGATTTCCGAACATAACTCCGCTGTTAAAACGCTGCAAATTAAAGTTACCAATGGCTATAGGGATACTCTCTGGTCAATGTCTTTTTAGGTCACTCTATGAGAATAGGTCTAACAAATACGGACACGTGCAAGTATTGCGAAGACCTAGAAGAAGACCGAAGAAGATTACTCATCTTCTTTGCGAATGTGAAGTTATTGCTCTGAACAGAAGGATGCACCACCTTGGAAGGTACTTCCTCGACAATTTGGAGGCGGTTGGCCTCTCAAACAAAATTGAAACTATTTTTAGGTTCTATAGGGCAATGTTTAGGTAAATTGGTTTAGGATTTTGACCGTGAGGGGTGGCGATGGGACCGATATGGTGCCTAGTCTACTGTGATGAAACACCCGAGACCCGACGCAACCTAGCCTAACCTACATAACTCCACCACCGTACATTTTCAAACGTTTTCTCGTTTCCTTCTAACTTTTCCATGTGTCCTTTTATTTGTTTCTGTCTCAGTTGTCCTCCAAAGTTGCAGTCACTTTCTATTCTTATTGACTGTCTATCAACATCTACATCACAGATATCTCTAAATCCCTTTTTCTTAATTTAACCATCAAAAGGCAAACAAATTCCAAATGAAACGCTTCCTAGTCGACATTAAAACATATCCTGCTCGCAAGTTGTTACCATGAGTCACTTTTCCCCATAGCAACACCCTTGAAATGTCAGAGTCTGTACCACCCTTGCACTGCACCATTCACTTCCATAACTCATCGATTTATCTTCCACTTATATCGCACCAAAACAGCTCGATACCATTTGAGATACTTTCCTATCTGCTCCGCAGTATCTTTTACCGTTAATTGCCACATTTTGCTACTGAAAGTGAATGCACTGCGCAAAGACAAAAGAACACTCTCCTCCGATCCAATGGTTTGTTCCCTATACATCGAACACCATAAATACCTCGGGGGGTAATAAAGTAACAAAGTTCTCAAAGCACAGGTGACCATTAATTAGACATCCGCAGCATTAGACACAGACACGGTATGGAAGAGTGCGCGCGCGCGCGCGCTCACACAGCACACGAAGCTGTTTATACTTCCTAGAGACACAAGTACCAGAGAATCGTGAGATCGTGTGTGGCTAAGCACACTATTGCCATGCGGCTACGATGCCGCATTCATATTCGTTGCATGTGTGCTGTGCCATCTATCGGGGCAAGGATAAATTGCCAAAGACATACGACTTAGCATGTTTACTAAATGTCAATTAATTTTTGAGTAGTTGGCTGGGAGTTTGGTGAGGCCGTCACCGCGCGTTGCCACCACCCATTTTTTACCGACACCGGTCGGTGCACGGAGTGAAAGTGTATCACTACAAAATATGACGCCGAGGATGGCTGCCAAAGGAGGGCGCACAAATGTGCACGAAGGAGAGGCACAGAGAAGCCTTGAGGCAGACGTGGCAATTAACCAGCGCCCAGATATGAGGTATACATTGAATGCGTATCACTAATTTCCTATGTCGTCGCACAGATAAACGAGGACCGTCCAAGATGAAGATGATGGCAGAGTTTTCCTTTTTCATATATATATCTTTTTCCTTGTGACTGTGCATAGATACAGAGCCAAGGAGTGGATGTCTACGATGGGATAAGACGACGACGATGACGATGATGATGATGATGATGATGAAGATAATAAGGAGTCGTCAGCCCGTTTATCTGATATTTATAGGTGACCGGTAGGCGTATACAAACAAAATGGCAAATAAATAAAAACGTCTTTGGTTTCCTCTATTTGAACAGCGGCCGTGATGTGTGAACAAATGAGTGCGTGTGCTCAAAGGATTGGGTGTGGGGCTGAAGGCACCCTTTGGGGGCGATTGGAAATAATGTCTGCCGCATGTGGGTTTTCTATTCAACAGCGAGACAGAAGAGGATATGTTCAATCAAATTTTAATAGCGTTTGATGAGCAAACGAAAGTGTTCCGATTGCGGCCGAGTCGTCGGAGGATGGGGTAATACTTGTGATGATCGAAGTAGATTCCAGTTTTTACAATGTAGTTAATGACGAAGTTGCCCATTGTTTTGAACAGCGGTTGGTGGATTATATCCAGACTGGTATGAATGTCCTAGAACGAGGTATACAAAGATTCAAAAAGTCCGTATATAGGTACGTGGTTGACTGTTGAACACAAACCGTCCTTTTCGACAGTCGGTTCCAGTTGCCAATGGTCACAGTCTTACTGACAGATGCGCAAAACGAAATTTGTATTTTGAAATTATTTGCTCGGAACGGAATGTATTGCCTCTAGCAGACGGCTAGAGGAGGGACAGAATTGCAACTGTCACTACTAGGATATGAACTGCCACCAAGAAAAAAGGGTGTTTCAAAAGAAAAAGGGTTTTAGAACCTATACAGGGTGATTCAGTTAAGCGGTATAATCCTTCTAGGGGAGATTCCTCAAGTTTCGCCGAACAAACAATTGTATGACAGGGAGGTCTATTCTCACCCTATTTGCCATTATAGCCCATCAAAGTAGGTGACCTCTAATTTGGAGGTATTACCACTGAATTCTAAATAAATAAATTATGAACTACTATAGGTTCAAACATTGTATCTATATGTAGATTTTGTACATTTTGGAAAGACAATTTAGTAGCGCATACAAGTCTTAAGCACTTCGGGCACATCTGTGTAGCTACAAAAAGACATTCTAAAGACCAAGCGGCAACAGTCCCTGCTGGCGGCATAGCCTCGGGACCAACTCTTGTGGATTTGGTCACCTCTTCCTGAATAACATACGTATCTTAAGTGATCAAGTATATGATCAAGTTTCAATCTACGCCTGCTCTAGGAATCCGAATTATAGACTTTTCCAAAATCGATGAAGACATCTTTGGTCGTGCGAGAAAACAATTCTTCCAAAGATATGGGCAAGAGGACAAGATAGCGCCAAAAAAATACCAGCAACGCCACCCACCTAGTCGATGAATTGGAATTGGACGGTTATGGATATGTATATAACAACCCTCCGGCCAGCAGTCTGCGATTTAAACGCAGTAGAGTTAAGGCACAATCACATTGAGACAAATGTTAAAAAAGTTAGAAAAGTGAAAAAAATTAAAAAACACACGCATATTTATGCGACATCTATCGCGAAGAGTTTTCCCCAAAAGCTCTTTCTTGACACTTGGAAGCTGTCAAGAAATATGGCAGGCTTCATTTTTTTATTTTTCATAAGTGTCAAATGTTTGTCAAAAGTGGAAAAAGACACTGAATGACCCTATCCCAGTTGGAGGACGCAACTGCTGGAGCAACTCAATTGATTTAGTTTCAAAGGCCAAGCAGTTACGCGGCGAAAAGAAGGCACGCAAAATCATGCTGAAATTGGATTTGAAGCAAATCCAAGGCGTCAACCGTGTTCGCCGCAAGTCGAAGAACAATATTTTCGTCATAAACAACCCCGATGTGTACCTACAAGAATCACCACAGTGACACAAACATCATCTTTGATGAGGCCAAGATCGAGGGTCTTTTACAACAAGCTCAAATGGCCACCGATGAGAACTTGAAGGCTCCAGAATCGGCGTAAACCGTTGACACCGTTGGCATAACCACCTCAGTGGCACCAATCGCCGAGAAAGAGGTAGATGAAACTGGAGCTGACGAAAAGGACCTTGAGCGAGTCATCACGCAAGCGAACACAACAGCCAAGATAATTCGAGCGCTCAAGAATAACAATAACGATATTGTTAACGCGATTATGGAGTTGTTAAGGTGTCCAATTCACTTTGTTTCACTATAATTTGCATTTTAGCCGCCTTTTGAGATATATTTAATTCACAACCCAAGTCGAACAAAAAGAAAAACAAAAAGAAAAAAACAATTTTATTGAAATATGTACGTGCAAATTTGTTTTTTTGACGTTCGAAATAAAGCTTTTGTAACAAAAAATGACAAAACATCAAAGGAAAGGTATGTTTCCTCAAAATAGTTGACTTGCAGAGCTATCTGCTGGGGAGATAATGAAAACTATTTTTAGTGTGTGTTGGTTTTTGGAGCTTGCAAAATGTGAAAGCTCAGAGCGCCTTGAGCTTTAAAAAATTTTATATTGACAAAAATGAAACGGAATTATAGAAAGTAGTTGATGTGATAAAGGGAGAAATAATATTATTTTGTAACTTTGTTTACTTTTTTAATATTTTCCTGAATGTGATTGTGGCTTAAGACTGCGCCTAAGTAGAAACTTTGAGTACGGAGCTGAAGGAAGTGTAGCGCATACAAGTCGTAAGCACTTCGGGTACATCTGTGTAGCTACAAAAAGTTATGGCTTCTTAAACTCAAAATTATGAAAATTAGTTTAATTTTTTTGCTTAAAATTTTTTTTCTCAAAATTTTTACTTTATATTTTTTTTATGAAATTTTTATCCTTGAGAAATTTCCTAAAAACTATGTGAAGCAACTTTTTTACGTACGATCAACAGAAGTTGTAGTAGAAGACATTATGGGCAATTTTTTTTGTTCAGCCTTCAAAAACCTTGTAGGATAACAAAGTCGCTATCTTTGTATGGCCAGAGCAGTTCATATTTTGAGAGATAGGAGAATTAGCTACTCAAATGGAGAATGTGACATATTTGGGAAGAATGAAAGGAAAGTATACAATTTTATTGCCAAATTCCCGAAAAATAAAAACTCACACAAACGAACGTTTGTCAGAAGATAGGCCAAGGGTGTCTATGAACGATGGACGTGTTGCACCAACTATCTAAGTATTTGTTGTTAATTTTTCCGAGGGTTGAACCTACGGCCCTTGATCAATAGTTCAGCGCACTAATTACTGAAACACTGCGCCCATATAAGGTCGAAGTCGTTGATCTTATTGGCTTTGACGCAGAAAAAGGGGTCACCGACAAGTCTAGTCAAGGACTTATCCACTAAGTACACGGAAATTTTGTTGAAATGTTTCAAACCACATGATTGCAAGTGCAACTTCAAATATAAACTAATTTGCAGAATTTCAGTTTAAATAACGCCTTGTGATTTAAAATTTATAAGAAAGTTTTGCTTTTGTGACATATCATAATAATTATGGAGAGAATTAAATTTTTTAAAGTTAAAAAACATATCTGTGCGTAGTATTTTTTTTTAAATTTTTTCCGATCTATTCGACAAGCTTAACGAGCTAACTGAACGCAAAAAGTGTTTCAAGAGTTTAGGTTAGGAGCCTTGCTCAGAGTTACGTTCTAAGGATGAAATAAAGGGTCCGCCAAATAACTTTTTTTTTTTGAAAATGCTATAAAAAAGAACTACTGAATATTTTCTCAAATTTCTTTTTTTATTTGAAAGTACAATCCTTCCGGTTGATAATGGAAAATAATTTCATTCAAATGGCTGCCTCGGCTGGCCATGCAGTAGCCTACCCCTACACGATCGGTCCAATTTTTAAGCACATTATCGATTGTGTGCAGCTGAATTTCACCAATGGCTTCACAAATATTGTCCTTTAAACTTTTAAAGCGTCAATTGTCTCAGGCATGTCGGCGTAACACTTATCTTTTACGGCACCCCACAAATAATAGTCCAACGGTGTCAAATCGCAGCTCCGCGGTGGCCAAACAACAACGCGATCTTCAAAAACAGGGCGCAAAACATCGAGTGTAGCTTCGGCTGTGTGGCACGTAGCGCCGTCTTGTTGAAACCAAATGTTGCCAGTATCCTCCTCTTCAATTTTTGTGAACAAAAATTCGTTCAACACGTCCCGATAACGATCGCCATTGACTGTAACGGCCACTCCTTGCTCGTTTTCGAAGAACAATGGCCCAATTATGCCTCGGGACCAAAATCCGTACCAAACAGTGACTCGTTTTGGGTAGATCGCCTGTTTTTGGCTTTTCAGGCTTTGGTTTATCGATGAGGATGCCAGTTTCTTTCACTTTTTTCACAAGATAATTAACATACGGAGCTGACGGTGGGTGCTTCTCTTCTTCCAAAATCCGCAATTTGCAATTTTCGCACACATTCTGCAACATTACCATGGTTTTCAAAGTAATGTCGCAATACTTCCCAGCGTTGTTCAAGCGTATACACAACCATATTCGTTCAGCGGAAGGATAAAACTAATTATCTGTCAAATCAGACATGAGCTAAGTGTTACCATTCGCGAAGTAAGCACTAGTTGAAAAAAAAACCTTAGATGACGGACCCTTTAGTTTGAAAGTACTTTTCGGATAGAACTGGAATTAGTATTTATCACTTTCGAAATAGTAAATAAAAGACAAAATCTAATTTCTCACTTTCGGCCTATCGTTCTGGATTGTTCGGATATCAACACAAAATTGGTCAAGGGCTTCACATTTAGTGAACGTATAATGTTCCGAAAAAAAAAACTTTTATTTGTACACAGACACA
This sequence comes from Cheilosia soror, assembly GCA_949372485.1. Classification (NCBI taxonomy): domain Eukaryota; kingdom Metazoa; phylum Arthropoda; class Insecta; order Diptera; family Syrphidae; genus Cheilosia; species Cheilosia soror. Next base: position 70,217,916 of record OX443561.1, on the reverse strand, counting down.
AAATTTACGAAAATTTTAAATTACTTTTTTACACTGGTATTTTTTTATCAACATTTTTGTAAAATTAAGAATAAATGAGGCAAACATTCACTGACCAAACTTCGTTCATTGACTTTCCCTGACTTTCCAGTCGAATGGCAACCATGTTAAATTATACAATTCGCTTCAAGCGAGTTTTGCTTGCGATTGAGCTTATAGCCTTGAATGATAGTTGTATAGCCCACTCGAAGGAAAAAGTACGTACCGATTATAAAAACATTCTAAAGACCAAGCGGCAACAGTCCCTGCCGGCGGCATAACCACGGGACCAACTCTTGTGGATTTGGTCACCTCTTCCTGAATAACATACGTGTCTTAAGTGATCAAGTATATGATCAAGTTTCAATCTACGCCTGCTCTAGGAATCCGAATTATAGACTTTTCCAAAATCGATGAAGACATCTTTGGTCGTGCGAGAAAACAATTCTTCCAAAGATATGGGATCCCGCGGGCAAGAGGACAAGATAGCGCCAAAAAAATACCAGCAACGTCACCCACGTAGTCAATGAATTGGAATTGGACGGTTAAGATGACTAGGAAATGTATATAGCAACCCTCCGGCCAGCAGTCTGCGATAGGTTTGATGACTTATCTCTGAAATAAAAATAAAAATAAGTAGATGGCGCAACAGGTGCCGTATAGGCACCCTAAGCCTAGCATCTCACAACCATTCGTTTTTGAGTTTTTATTTTTTTTGGGACGAATGTAAGGCACCTACAATTTTATCCCGAATTCGGAACGGCTGATTTGAGAAGCTTTTTCCATGACATTTAAACTCTAGGACCATTCGTTTGTGTGGCGCTGTGACATCGAACCAACCTCTAAAACTCCCTTGTGGAACAAAGAATATTGCTGTCGTAATTGTCCGAAAGCTTTCGCTTATGGAATCAATGCGCCTATTCATAGAACTCCTACTACCCGTTTTCAAGATATTTTGAATGGTTTCCAGGTCAAAATGTTGGTGTTCCGCACAGGGGCGTAGCGAGGGTTCGAGCCGTGGGGGGTGACTTTTATTGAAATGCCGACTTATTTCAGGAACTTGCCGACTTCATCGGGCCAGCGGTTATCGAGTTATAACGTCATCGAGTTTCACCCCATAGAAGATGTTTTTTGTATGGGAGGTGCCACGCCCCTTTGTCCAATTTTGACCAATTTTCACAGGAACAATGCCAATACATAAAATTGCCTCAAAATTTGAGACCAAACAGTTCAGTGGTTTTCGAGATATAGGATTTTTAATGTTTTTTTTTTGTATGGGAGGCGCCACGCCCTTTTGTCCAATTTTGATCAATCTTAACACAAACACTCTTGGGCCAATACCTATTACTAAGTAGGTACCTGTAAATTGTAAATTGCAAATTCAGCGATGCCGACAATCTTTTTTTAAATCGAATAGAAACTCGCTAAATTTTAATGTTTTCAGTCGGCAAATTCAGCGATGCCGACAATCTTTTTTAAAACCCAACACCCCCTTCGCTACGCCCCTGGTTCCGCAGGGTTCCCCTTTTTCTCCGACGCTCTTTCTCATTCTTGCAAATAACCCCCTATTACTAATCCAGTCCATCATTGCAGATACACATTCCAAAACTCGCGTCCTTCTTCTTCGGCCGTAGAACTGATCGGTAAGGTTATGAGCGAACAGGGCTAAATAATGTGAAATTTTGTCCCAAACTCGCCGCACATGCGTAGTAAATATATCCATTTGTTGGTCCAAGAACACCATGGTTGCATGGTTAGTTTGTTAGTTATTCAATACAAAAACACACACGGCAATGTAGGTCTCAGACCTCGATGGCTATTATTGGCTAATATTGGCTAATATTGGAAAAGATTACCAATATGGAGAGCTGATTACTCACCGTCACCGTACCTACACATAATTTTAGAACTTCTCTCTGTTTCTGATCATGTACTGGCAGCATACTACTGTATAGTTTCGGCCGAACTGCGAATTGTAGACTTGTCCGTGGACCGTGAGCCATGAATCCTCTTCATTGCAACTTATATGTATTTAAATCCACTGTATCGGTAGTGGATTTCCCTATCCTTCTTACCTCCAGTTCTTATTAATTTTGGGAGTATTGCTACGAAAGAGCTACATGCAGAGAAGCATCATACACACAGGTCCAATGCCAGACTTCAATCGAACTCGAATTTGAAATATGTTCATAAATCGCAACCATCCACAGCTTGCAGTCCTCACTTTCATCAGCTACCCACTCTGCTCTCCTTCACCAACAACACCTACGCCTCCATCAACTTTAGTATCTGTCAGTTAATTGCCTTCTACGTCCATTTCCAAGCATCAGATTTATAGTCCATTGGCATTCCTTTCATTTATTGCCTCCCGTCACAGAAAAACACACAGAGACAGACAGATCCTTAATGGAAAGTGCCATCGGCCAAGGGAAAGAGGCAGAGGAAGAGGACACAACTACCAGTGTTCATAGTGATTTGTTACTGCTACTCAAAAGGACACTAAAAACAGAGAAAAAAAAAAGAAGCAAATCACTAACGCGCCGGCCGACGGGACATCTCTACACGAGTGCACAAATGTGGTGTGAATAGAAGTTTGCTTGGTCTGCTGCCAATTCCCTCCCTTCCCGTCTCGACAATGCAGCACAGGGACATTACAGCAAACAGATACTTGTCGGATCGTAGATACTGAACAATTTTTCATCGCAAAGGGATGCTGAAGCTATGATGCTGAGCCAAATATAACAATTGAGATCTCAGATTGTTTTCCCAAACTTGGGGTTGCAACTTTAGGGGTGGTCGACAACGACAACGACGACGACGAGTGCGATTGTGATGACTATCTCTCCACTATCTGGCCGCTAAATAAACCATAACCAACAGGACAATTGATGTCATTTTATAATTGTCACCCACCGAATAATTCCCAGCGAACGGGTGAGGGGACACTTTTGGAACTTGATGTCATCCGGCACGTGATCGAATTTCGCATCGAAACTTCCTTCCTTCCTGGAGTCATGATGCGCGCACACTATACTCACAACGACGACGGCAACTTATATATGATGCGACACCCCCCATGGCGCAGTGTTTTGAATATTTATCTCGAATTTGTCCTAATTCACGGGTTTCCTTTGAAAATCATTTAAAATGAATTCGATCAATAAAACGAGTCGCCGGAGTCGGATTTAATCTGTCAGCGCCTTTGTGGTCAAGCCGACGCGAATTGTCGCGACTGACGCGCGCGCATTCGTCATACTGTTCCTGGCCTGGGTTGGGTGGTTCTTTAATGGCAATTAATCTTTGTATCTCATCACTTAATTGAGGGTAATTAAAAGTAATGATTACTCATGAGCTTGGTATAATTTATTTCATTGGATTTCATTGAGTGTGAGATATATTGGTGGCGCTGTTTGTTTTACATGCAAAGACGATGACCACAACGCGACGTGTATGGGTGGAGTCTAGGACATTATGGAGAATATTGAATAGGTATAGTCTGGTATGGGGATTAAGTTTCGTAGCGGACGGAATTTATTTTTGTCTCTAATTTGAATACCATTTCAGTTGATATACCTAATGTGTGTGCAATATATTTGTGGGGCTAATAGAAAGGGAAAAACAAAAATGTGGTACTGCCATCTGTGAGTGATTAAGTTAATCAATTGGTTTTTGCCTTTACTAAATTATCATTGATATTATTTCTTTTTCACATCAAACCATTTTTAACAAACGAGGTGTCAAATGAAGCAGAATTTCATGGAGCACACAACTGTGGGAGGTCTCGTATCCTAGTAGGGACAATTTTATGGACTAGGAACAAGGCTGCTTAGAATTATTACAACTATATTTCAGACAGAAGGAAGTGATATATGTTTTCCTAATTTATACATACACGTTAGTCAGCCCATTATGCATACAATTGGGATTTGCGGAGCTCTTCCTTTACTGGCTACTCATGTAAACCATTTGCTGCCGGTTATAAAGCTAAGAATGAAATAGTTTCCTAAGTGAGCATTACTTAAATTGGCCAGGCAGGGAAAATGCAATGTGACGGACTCGTCCTCCTCTTCATCTTCATTGTATGGCAGGCCGAGCCTTTGCGCGTGTCTACCTTATATACAGTGCCTGGACATGACATTAACGATCTTCAAAATGCTGGATATTTTAAGTCGAAGATCTTTTTGTATCCAGAGCTGGTGAGCCTACCAGTTTCGCAGTATCCTAGATGTTTCCATTTGAACCCTGCTCTGCTTGCGGCCGGTGTCCGCGTGAATTATTTGTTTAGCGTAGGAAAGTGGTGCACGCACGTTGTGCAGACTTATTCTGTACTGTCTACGCCAGAGGAGCTTCGCCTTGCTAGTTCGTTTGCTGCACAGTTCTCTTGGATGTCACAGTGACCAGGAATCCAGCGGAGGATGAGGTTGTACTATGTCCAGCTATCTCGCTAAGAGATACGCGGCAATCTTCCACTGTCTTAGATTTTATTTCATCGAATATAAGGGATTTGATTGCAGCTTGGCTATCAATCTATATGACGATATCTCTTTGTGATAATCGACAGCCACGCTGTTGCTTGACGAATAGCTATAATTTCGGCTTGGAAGGCACTGCAGTGTTTCATAGGAGGAGAGGCCCAGATTCAGTTATTCTGAAAAGACTCAGGCGCTAACTTCCTCCAGTGTCTTAGCAACGTCTGTGATTATTGACAGTGATTTGTCGTGTAGGACATTTTGTAAATTTTTTTTTTGTTCCTGTCCGGTGCTTCATGGGTGAAGCCTTTTTCGAAGTTGATTTTTGTAGGCAGGTAATCGGCAGTAATTTAAATTTAAAATTCTTAACATCTCCGGGGAGTCAATTTCACCAATAAGAATCCTATGTACAAAAATAACTCTTGCTTTTCCTATTCTTAAGCGATTTTAGGCTAATCAATTGTTACTACTAACGTCAAGCCAAGGAAGTCCTCTTAGGGGGAACTTGAGAAAACTTTTTTGAATAGATTCAAATCTTAAAATATAAACATTATAAAAGGGACATTAAACAATGGACGCATATTTTTAAACAGATTTAACAAATGAAAGATAGAGAACAATCACCTGCATAGCGCCTATTTGTGACATAATCAATGTGATGAATGAAAGATAGTTTAGTATCTAAAAGTACACCCAAATCTTTTATTAAAAAGACACGCGGAATAGCAAGGCCATTAAAAAAGTAAGTACAGTGGAAATCGTTTATAATAACGATGTCGAATGGACCGTAGAATTTCATCGTTATAACCGGTTCATCGTTATATCCGATACAATAAAAAAATAAAAAAAAATATGTGTGCTTTATTGGGAAAAAATGCTCTAAGTTTAAGAAAACTGTCGAGGTACCAATAAAATCACAAATTTGTTATTCTTTTGCACATTTAATTGTGTAAAATATTTTTCTAAGAGTTGTCCAATATTTGGCGATTTTTGAAAATATATCGGTATATAAGGTTCATCGCTATATCAAGTATTGTTATAACCGATTTCTACGTATACCTACGTGATGGACGATTTGCGACGTGAATATGTAATAACTGGGGCACTCATTCCGTAAGTCAATAATCGCATGATGATATCGTTTCGATGATAGCCTTGCATCACATAACATTGAAAATCGTTATCGTCTCGGCGACATCGTTTCGGCGATCCAACATTTGCTTCCTGTAGCTCCATAATCGACAGAGCACTATCGTCAAGACGATTTTTCTTTGCACGATAGCTAATAAGGTATCGTCTTGTATTGATTTGTATATTTTGGGGACACTTTCAAGCTTTTCGCAGAAATTTTAAAGCGAGCAATTGCATTCAGATTTTTTTGTACGATTTTAATTACATAATAACTTATCCGACATTATAAATCATCAATTAAAATTAAAAACAAAATCAATGAGCAAATTTTTGTCGGTGACTGTAATTTAAATATTTTGTAAGCACGAAGTAGGCCACTGTAATTTGCCAAATGTCATTTACGACAATTACGAAGACGTGCACGGGTTCTCAATCATTTTCATATTACGACTCCCTAGAGAGGTTGAAATAATTTTGCGACGCCCTTCTAAAAGCAGAGATATGTGAAGTTGATCTTACTAAGGATTCACTAAAATGTTTTCCAATAACGACTGGTAAACGTTGAAATATCGTCGTCCCGATATTTATGGCAATTTTGCTTGTTTTACCTCGTCGGTAAAGATGATTTTTCGGCCAAAATTGAGGTTCTCTTCCAAACGCTCTGAAGCCAAGTCAGCGAACAAACGGCTTTGTCTGTGTTATTCATTAACTTGAAGCTCATGGATTAATTGAATCTTGCCCAAGTGCCGATGCAAAATTCGCCAAGTTGCAGTCTGCGAAAGGCCGATTTCTTATGCACGTCGAATTGACTGCCTCAAGTTCTCCTGTACAGGCAAATACGAGTGACAGCCACGAAGCAAATTTGACTGGAAATGCGGGAAACACAAACGCGCTTAATATTGGACTATTGGATTTCGCTTCGACCTTGCTCTTAAGTATTTGTAAAGAGAAACGTAATGCTGTTCATTTGTTCGGAGTCTTACAGCAGTGTAAAAATAAAACTTGCGACTCCCTTCGAATAGCGCCACGACGCCCCAGGGCGTCGCGACGCACAGTTAGGTGCTTATTTCAACTACAGTTTCTGAGCTTCTGAAAGGTACCGAAAGTTCTCAAACTTTGTTCAAATTAAACGATAGACGACACGAACACGATGGTTGTAAAGTTATATTAAGCAAATAAAAGACGATCTCGTACTACTCGTACTCGCTAGGACGACTATCGTCTTTTTACGGAATGAGTACCCTGGGCATTTACTCACATTCAAGGACAGATAGTATTTTAAGCACCACAAATGGAATCGTTGAAGACAATTATTTAAATGTTGGAAACAATGATTGTGTTTACCTGACAGATAAAAGCTAAAGACGTTCGCATACAATAGCATACGACGCTCCAGTACAAAATAAACAACATCATTTACAAACAAGACACATAAAAGAGGACCTATGTGGCTGCCTTGAGTAACACCAGGCGACACGAAAAATTGGAAATTGATTTGGAAAAGTGATTACAAAACTTGACAAATTGGTATCTGTCGCAAAGAAATGATGAGAGGCATTTTAAGGAAGCATGTGGAAATCCTATTTTGACAAGCTTATAGCAATTTTTTATTGTCCACGCGGTCCACGCGAAATCCGTAGGTATATGAATTCCATCCACTTGTCGCATATCCTGCCAATTCTGCTTTATGAAACTGAGTGCTGGGACACTAAGTAGGAAGGAATGGTAATACTGAGCTCCTATGAAAAAAAAAATACTTCGACGGTAAACCTTTATGCCTTTGTGTATAGGAGAGCAAATGAAGTGGATAATACACCAACGAGCAGAAAAACGTAGCTTGGTCACATCAAACTAAGGGACAATAATGATCCAGTAAAAATAATTTTCGGATCCAAGCGGCCAGGTTCAAGACGACAAAGAAGACCGCTTGCATTTCAAAATCCAAGCCATCTAGAGCTCACGTTCTGGACAACTAGAAGCAACGTGCATGAGATCGCTGACCTACTATACCTCCATACTTAGCATTCCCATGGCCTATATGAGTCAGAAATTTAATTCAAAAAGGTTTAGCTAATGCCCATTTTTTTTTATCCTTGCTCGCAGTTTTTTGTCTCCAGAATTTCTAAAATACATTTTACAATATGTACCTTCGACAGTTGACAACAGTTGATAGGTGTATCAGCGCCCGGAGTTGGTCTTTGCAATGGCAAAGGAGTGTTCAATGTTGACAAATGAAATCACCCGTTGCATGGCGTTTTTTTAAAGTGTTTCGCACATGAATTGTTTGTACCTATACATGTCCATTGTCAAAAGTTGTCACAATGTAATGTCAGATGTGTAGTTAGGCGTCTCCAACTAGGTTATATGATGGCAAACCACCCGAAACTGCACAGCAATTTATCCAAAAATATCTACTATACCTACATAGAATGCACACTGATCCCATCATCCCTCTCGAGTCTAATGAGAGTTCACCCCCACTGGTAATCCGTTTCTATTTGCCAATCTATAGAAATTTTTTTGCAAACAACAAAAATAATGCGCACTCAACGAAATCAAAATTGGATTATCCTTCTTTCGGAAATCCTTTCTCCCAAAAGCATATAATTCGCCGGCCAACTGACCTAGCTAATTGGTTAAGTAGGCAAGAAAAGAGTACGAAAACAATTTTTCGCCAGCATTCCTCCTTTGTCGGGAGATAGATAAAAGATAGATTCAGGTAAATCAGGTACACGCAATCTAAAATCTAAATTGATCCTTTTTCTTCTCCCGTTTGCTGTTGTTTGCTCTGTTTCTTCTTCATCTTTCGAGACCACAAACATATGCCGTTGTCGTTGTTGTCGTCATCGTCGTCGGTGCTCTTTCTGCTTCTGTGTTTTGTGTCATCTTGAATGCGTAATTGCCCGTATCACGCATAGATCGCAAGGAAGATGTGTGTATTGTGCGACATAAGCGACCGACCGACCGACAGACCGACAACCGGGTATACAGCATCACGCATGGATTAATGATAATTATCCTTTTGTTGGGTGTATCAGTATCTGAAATGTACTCGAGAATAAGTTGTCGTTTGTTGCTGTGCTGCCTGGCGGAGGTAAATTTAATTGAATGGAAACAACGAGTTGACAATATAATAGCTTATCCTGCACACATACAGCCGCATTTGAACCCAATAAACAGTTTAACTACACATGTATACAAAGATCGCATCTAAAGTGTGTCACCAGAAGAAACACAAAAGCCCTTTTCCAGCAGATAGGTTATATAGATACAATGGTGCATGTCCCTGGGATGATGGATAAACACTTTATCCTGCAATCAAAACTATGCGAAAGGAAACAACTATTGCTGGGGGAGTGCACCCGAGTGCATGGCTGCTGCTGCTCGGAAAAAGTGTTTCTGGTTCTGGTTCCTTGCTGTTCGTTTGGCAAAGTTCCTGTCACTTTTCTCTGGTGTGCTCCCAAAGAGAGTCATTTCGAAGGGCCTTCTTGTGAAAGGAAAAATGCATTTATGGTCGCAGTTGAGTCTCTCCGGGTGTTGATAGGCTATTTTGTTTTGAAAAATCCTTGATGTCGCTGTCAACTGATGAGAAGCTGGGGATAAACCACTTCTGTCAGGAAAATGCGCAATTAAATATGGCATCAGTGGGTGGGTTCTTCTTGGTGAAATGCCATTAAAGCTTGCATAATGTGGGGGTGCGGTTATATACAGCTAAACCGAGTACGAGCTGAAGAGGGAATTCTTATCGATTTTTAGCTTCGAAGTCAATCTCATATACACAGATTTTGTAACTTTCTTTTAGGCATCGTAACTTAATTCTAATACTGCCTTTTGTTTTGCTGGTCATTGGTAGGGACAGAGGAAATTATTTTTCTCACTAATCCTCCGTCAGGGTTGTGCTAATTTTCTGATAGACAGCCATCTAAAAAGTCGATACCGTGAATTTGATTTGATCACATTTAATTTTTAGTCCACTTCAGACCTGTTTATCGAAGTAACTTAACGGCAGCCAACTCAACTCATCAGCTGAGTACTTCAGTCGACATTGAGGCAATCAGGCCCAGCCGTACTAGAGAGGTGATGTGCATGGGATGGAGGTGATAAAGTTGAGTTGAGTTATGTAAGTCTGTCTATCAGAATCAGAAGCACAACAAAATGTCTACCTACTGCTCTTAGATCTATGTCCCTAAAAGCATTCAAGTTTAAAACTATTGTTGTGTCATGTGCTAAAGGAATTTAAATTTAATCAGGATCAGTTGTTGGTATGTTGTTGGCCTACAAACCAAAATTTCGTCCAAGGAGTCGAACAAAGGTTGTACGCAGGGGTTTCCGACTGCGAAAAACTTACACAGTTCCGAAACGACAACAAGCCTCGGATACAGCTGATTTCACTGTTGACGAACCTGGCAACGAAACTAGGACAACGAATTTCAGATCTGCACGTATAATGTTAGGTCCCTTAACAGACCGCGTGCAGCCGAACAGCTAGCGGAAGCCCTAAACTATAAAGCAGACCTGACCGCCATCCAAGAAGTGCGATGGGATGGACCGGCCAAAAAGAGGATGAAGAACTGCGACATATATTATGGCGACTGCTATATCGGGAACAAAAACAGCGCGTATTTGGATGTGGATTAGTCGTTAGCGGCAGACTTAGGTAAGAAGTCTTAAGTTTCAAGTATGTGAACGAGCACCTCACGACAATACGCATCAAGGCTAAATTCGCCAACATTAGCTCAATATGCGCCCATGCCCCCACGGAGGAGAAAGACGACGACACCACAGAGGGCTCTACGAGGGTTCTTAGAGCATTGCCAAAAAGCCATCAGAGCCGACCGCAACGAAACCCCTGATTCGACGACGAGTGCCGGCATGCAGCGAAACAAGAGGCGTACAAAGCAGCGCTGCAAAGAAGGACCAGAGTTGCTAGTGGTAGTGAGTTCTACGCGCAGAAAAGAAGAGACGAATACCGGCTTCTCAAAAAGAGCCTGCCAAGGAAACAGAGCCTGAATCGAAGCCTGCAAGGATGAACAAGGGAACGTCATAGTAGAATCGTAGTCGATGCTAAGGATATGGAAGAACTACTTCTGCAGACTGTTTAACGGCGATGACGAACTAAATCCCGCTGTCAGGCAGAATGAACCACCATTCAACCTGGGAGATGAAGACCAACAATTCCGTCCACCCGACCTGGGCGTGAAGATAGCCATATCTAAGCTAAAGTCCAACAAAGCCGCTGGAGCGCCAGATGGCCTATGGAGCAGATTTAAAGCAGCAGGCGATGACTTGGTTAGAAGCATGCACCAACTTCTCTGTAAAATATGGTCGGAGGAAAGTATGCTCGATGAATGGAACCACAGCATTGTCTGCCCGATCCTCAAGAAAGGAGACCCTCTGAACTGCGCCAACTACAGAGGTATTAGTCTTCTTAACATCGCCTACAAGATCTTATCTGCCTTGTTGTGTAAACACCTGAAGCCTTTCGCTAAGAACCTGATTGGTCCCTATTATCAGTGTGGCTTTAGGCCAGGAAAGTCTACCATCAACCAAATATTCACTGCAGCAGATCTTGGAGAAAACCCAGGAAGTTCGAATCGATACCCACCACCTCTTCATCGATTTTAAGGCCGCCTATGACAGCATTTATAGAGACGAGCCATACAGAGCGATGTCTAGTTTCAGCATCCCTGCCAAACTTGTCCGTGTGTTCCGGATGACAATGGAGGGTGCCCGCTGCTCCATCAAGGTCGGTAAAGAACTCACCGAGACCTTCGATGTCAAAAAAGGATTTAGACAAGGCGATGCGCTGTCATGTGACTTCTTCAACATCGTTCTTGAAAGAATAGTGCAAAACTCAAACGCTAACACCAAAGGCAATATCTTTCAAAAGTCCGTCCATCTACTCGCCTACGCCGACGACATCGAAATGAATGTCACTGGCGCGTTCCTGAGTATTGAGACGGAGGCGGCGAAGATGGGTTTGCCGGTCAATGAGGGCAAGACAAAGTGAATACTGGCATCAAGAAAGGACACCCAACGCCGATGTCTTGGACAGAATGTCACTATAGACAGATATAACTTTGAGGTGGTTAAGGACTTTCTCTCCGCTTTGAACTCCGGCAAAGACCGCATCGTTGAGATTAACTCTTGCCAACTCTGTTTCTTTAGGCTAAGAAAGCAACTGAGTAGCAAAACCCACTCTCGAACAGCTAAAGTGACTAGGGTTGCCGTTTTGAAATCCGCCTTCCAGTCAAATTTGACTGGAAAAAAATCAGTCAAAAACCTAAAATCCAGTCATAAAATCAGTCAAAGAAATTCAAACAAAAATCCAGCTAAAAATCCAGTCATGAAAATAAAAATACAAGTAAAAGTGTTATCAATGGTCTGGCCGTTGCTTTTGATACCCTCCACTGCATACATATACAAGTCATGCAAAAATTTAGACATGTGAGGCATGGGCTGGGCATTGGTCTAATGTTGGTTTGGTGTGTGGTGAGGGGTACCAGAACCAGAACTACTTGACCGATATAGCCTATATTTTCAATACCAACCTGAACGGTAGAAAGAAGTCCTCTGACAGAATTTCATTCGCCTAGGTCGATTCCTTTCCTTTTGACGCTATATTGTGTTTTCATCAGAAAGACAGCCAGACAGACGGACATGGCTGAATCGATTCAGATTCAGAACTTGATCCTGGTCAAATCCGGTGACTCTTACTTGAAGTTACAAACGTAATGATAAAGGAAATATTCCTTCATGTGGAGGGTATACAAAATGTATTAGTACCAACCAATTATTTTGTTACTTCGGCCGGTATAGGAAAGTTGAACCTCACGCAACTGCTAAATTTTCAGTTTCAAAGTGCATAGACGGTGAATGGAGGAGGAGATACAACGTCGAACTGTACGGGCTGTACAGCGACATTGACCTAGCCAGAAAAGTGAAGGACCAACGACTTGAGTGGCTGGGGCCCGGGGCGGCCCGGAAGATAGACAAACAAACATTCTTCCAAAGTATCTTAAAATAAACCAGTTTAAGTAAAAACGAACAAAAATAATTTTAAGTGCAAATTCGATTTCCTATATTTACTCAGCAGAATATACAAAATTCCTAAATTTCCCCTAAACTCTTTTTCTTTAAAAATTGTAAAAAAATAGTTGTAGGTAAATAAAAAATTGGAAGCTGGTGAAATAGAATAGATTTCGTTAATTTCTTGAATCATGAGTTGAGTGGTAAAACTACTGAGCGTCGAGCCATACGTTTGACAGGTTAAACACTCGAAAAGGGCCGACGCATTACCTCCCATATCTATACATATAATAAAAGTGTATTTTTTTGGCCGTTACAAACTCGAAAACTACTGGACAGATTTCGATTAAACTTTTTTTAAAATGGTCCTTAAGACTGTGAGACTGCTATAGGCTATGTCGTTTATCGTCGCCACGTCCTTAGGGACAGTTTTTAGACAAAATGTATTTTTTGAAGTGAAAATATATACATGCACATATACCTTGCTACAAATGGATGTTTATACTTTTGCGATCGTGCGACAGGACAAAAATATTCGAAAAGGGTTGATTTGTTTTAGCAGGTCAGTGTATATGTAGGTATGTATATTATGTTCGTATGCCCGATGCTAGATGGGGATGGGGTGCGTGCTGGAGTATATGGCATCTGGTATATTAATAATCTTCATAAGAGAAGAGATAATACAAAACAGGTTCAAAATTTCAGAATTTCATTCGATATGCGGTATAGTAACGGTGTAGGGTTGGGGTACGTGAGAAAACAAAGGAAAGGAAATGCAGTATTACAAATAAGTAGCAAGATCTAGGAGAGGGAGGAATTTTCTTTTTCTCCTAAAAGCGCGAAAGCTACTAGACAGATTTCAATTAAAGACTCAAAATGTAATTTTTAACGAACCAAATACATATAATTTTGTGCGGGCGGGTAAGGCGACTTCGGGTCCAGCTAGTTTTTTAAATAAAGTGAAAACGTTAGGCTAACATCCGAGATTACTATTCAGTCATCGTTAAGTTCCTCATTCTAGTAGTTCGGATTCGTCAAACAAAAAAAGTTAGGTTCCTTTCGTACGTTTCAAAAACAAACCTGACACGAGACCTTAGACTGTATTTTGACTCGTATTCCGGGCAATACATTTTTTCCTCACTTCCTTAATCATTAAATTTGAGACAGAAACAAACTTATTTTATCCCGAAGTGGGTAATAATTCAGGTCAGTTTTGTAGCTAAGCCTTCAGACTAACTTTTGTTTTTTTACGAGGGTAGGTTAAAATCTTGCATAGACACTATGAGAACAACGAGTGCTCATAGTAGTGTCAGATTCTTACTGACTAAAAACACTGCAACTTAGATATAACTTATCAAGCAATTTTTCTATCACGAAATGAAAACTTTTGACAGGTTACTCTCCAATGAAAGATCATGCATGTTCCGCAATTTAGACGCGGTTAATCCCTATATCGGCAAGTCGAAAGGTTTTGTTCTTTGTAGTCGGCGCAATAAATTGCTCTCATCCAAAATTTGTAGGACTGTATTGTTGGTGTGTCCGATTAGTCGGTTTATATGCTTTCGCGCAAAGCTTCTAGTTTCAGCTTCGATTGTAGGTATTCCGAGATCCCTGTGGATATCGTCGTTTCTAATGTACCACGGTGCTTTTACAATTTCTCGAAGCAATTTATTTTGAAAAGATTGTAGAATATTGGCACTTGTTTTCTTGGTGCAACCCCAAAGTTGTATATACCGTAGGTCCACACCGGCTTTTGCACTTGCTTGTATAAAAGCAGTTTGTTCTCGGTACTGAGCTGGGAATGATTTCCAAGTAACCAGTTACATTTCTCTATATTTGAGTTCAAGCTCTTTGCGTTTCATTTTCACGTGCGAATTCCATTTCAGCTTTGCGTCGAGTGCTATTCCCAGGGGGCTTATTCCCAAATGCGCGGCGGATCGCTTTTCATGGCGGATTGGTATTTTTGTATTTCCAAAAGCTGTCAAAAGCGATAGCTATTCAGGTGACGGATTGCTGCCGGATTTATTGCCAGCAATCCTCACAATAGCTATCACTTTTGAATGGATCGAATAGCTTTTGGAAATATAAAAATACCAATCCGCCATGAAAAGCGATCCGCCGCGCATTTGGGAATAAGCCCCCAGGTATTTGGCTTCGTTCGCAAAAGGTATTCTGTCCGAGTTTAGAAAAATTGTCAAGTCATTCGTTTTTTTATATGTGAAGTTCACGTGAACAGATTTAGTTTCATTTAAGGCGATTCGCCAGATCCTCGTCCATTCATTTACTTTATTTAATGCGGTTTGCAGTTTTGCAGTAGTTTCTTCGACTGTTTTACCTACTGATAGAATAGCGGTGTCGTCGAGAATATCGAGATGAGAATATCGTATAGACGTACGGGAAGAACTTGTCGTAATTTTAGTTTTAAGTCTTCGTGCCACACCTTATCAAAGGCTTGCGAGACATCAAGGAATATGCTGAAACATATTTTTCGTTCCTCAAGTGCTTTCTTGATTACGTCAGTAATTCTATGAACCTGGTCAATCGTCGATTGCTTACTTCTGAACCCAAACTGATGGTCAGGGATAAAATTATTAACTTCTATAAACGGTTGTAGACGTCTTAGTAATATCCTCTCGAAAACTTTGGATATGATTGGAAGAAGCGAAATTGGTCGGTATGATTTTATCTCATTTGGCGGTTTTCTTGGTTTTAGAACCATTATGACTTCCGCAACTTTCCATTGGCTCGCCACGTGTCTTAATCTGAGCACAGAATTTAAAATATGGAGAAGCTTGATTAGTGCTTTTCTAGGAAGACCTTTTAGAACTTATCCCGTTATCAAATCATAGCCCGGGGCTTTCTTAGGTTTAAGATCCTCGATCTCATGTTGCACGAGTGTGAATCGTTAGATATTAGTTCAGTCCCATCGTTGTTATCGTTAACCACTTGCCCATCGTACGGTTTAAACGTTTCTTTCAGATGGGCTGTAAAAACATCCGCTTTATCTTTATCTTCCCTTGCCCATTCATTGTGATTTATTTTAATTGGCAGCGCGGGGATTTTAGGATTTTTGGTGCCTTTTACAGCTTTCCAAAGTGAATAATTGGAATCTTTTTTCGCAGTTAAGCTTTCGAGGTAAGAGCCTATCGCACAATTCTTGATAGTTGCCTTAAACAAGTTGAACAAAAAGTTAAAATGTGCTTTATGTTGCGGAGAACGATTCTGTTGCCATTTTTTACGCGCTTTCCTTTTTAGGTTGACCAAATCTCTTATTTCCGGAGGATAGGTATCGTAAGCCGTGTATTTGTCCGGCTTTGGTTTGGGCGTATTATTCCAGGAGGCGAGCTGTACAATCTCAACGAAGCGGTCAATTTCAACCTCAAGTTTATATGGTGTCGTAAGGGGAACGCTCAGTTCAACATTTGCTTCGATTTCGTTCCTAAAACCGTTCCAGTTAGTTGTTCTACCAGTCAATCTCGCTGGCTAACTTTATTAACTAAAAGATTTGAAACTAAAAAAAAAAAAAAAATAAATAAATAGGTGGCGCAACAGGCGGTTGACACCCAAGGCCTAGCTTCTCGCAACCATTCGTTTTGTGTGAGTTTCAATTTTTTGGGACGAATGGAAGGGACCTACAATTTTATGCCGAGTCCGAACGGCTGAATTGAGAAGCTTTTTCATGACAGTCATACTCTCGGATGTTTGTCAGACGTTCGCGAGAGGTGGCGCAGTAGAAAAAACTTTAAGATGTAATTTGTGTTTTTCCGGGGATCGAACCTGGGATCCCTCGCACAGTAGTCCAGCACACTAACCACTGCGCTACTGCGCCCACTGCAACAGATTTGAAACTGCAACAGCGTAAACTACACCTGACACATTGACCAATATTTACCGAATAAAAAACTTAAAACATTCCAACATTAGCTTTTGATGCAGGGACACTCTTGGTAGTCATATACAAATCTTTAAAAAGCCATCGCCATACTATAGCGCAACGCGATTAATTTAAAATTTTATTGGTAATGTCAAAATATTATCGAACCCAATACCATTCACATCCACACCCCATTTGAGGCAATTTTTGTTTGAGTTTCTAGCATCCGCCAGGATTTATTGCTGTTGATATAAAAATTTCAAGTGGCAATCGCTACATTATAACCATAGGGTGACTAAACAACACTTACAAGCACTCACCCTCCTCATCGTTTCAGATGCGTATGTCCCAGTGGCAGTGCCAGTTCCCAATCGCTCCGTTGTTATATTTTAAGTGATTGATCAATGGAATTTCCTGTGCAATAAAATTTATGGTCTAAAAATAATTTCCCTTGTTTCGAGCACAATTGGAGGAAATTTTCGGTAGATTGCAATAAATTAATGTCCTTTGCGATAAGGATTTGGTAGACGAGGGTGTGCGCGGGGGACAAACCATTGAACAATTATATATCAGCAAAGAAAAGCAAAACTATGTGTGTGTGTGTGCAAATAATTCCTGACAGAAACAGACAACGTCTTGATTACTCAGGACATCTAATCCTTAAGAGAGTTTTCATGGTCTAGTTTCTATCCCAGGTGCAAAGTATCACTATCACCAGAGCAGTTTGGGATTTGCTTTCCCTAAACCTCGCCTCTGGATGCAGTCTGTACTCTGTCCGTGTTGCGGCGCCTATTATACGATTGTAAACCTTAATCCGGTGCTTTGTTGGGTATAGGATATTTGTATTGGCTTGTAATCGATATCCGTTTTGGAATCCCACCATGCGTGAGTAATATGCGAAAATTGGAACGATGTGATTTATTCCATTTGCCCGACGACAGGTAGCGGGGAATCCTTGTGTAAGTGCACTCGAGAAAAGGGCGGAAAGTGTATAATTATCACACAGGATTAGGCTGTGTGTTGGATTACTTCAAATTCAATTGAAGAAACTGAAGAAGAGTGGACCAGATCCAACGAACAGTATTCGAAATTTTTTATTGAGCCAACAAGCAACACCAGACCGCACATAGAACCCTTTGTAGTCGGCCCCGGCAAACACCAAACCTGTCTGCCGACACTCGTGGGCCATTTCTTTGTCGGACATTCATCTAACGCCACCCGCTGCATTGTGACGCATATCGCACAAAAGGCACCATTCTAAGTGGAATTTTTCTAGGAAAATCTCATTCCATCCCAACACATGTGTGTGTTGGTTGGTTGGTTGCCCCCGCTTCCCACAGACGCGTGTAATATTTTTTCGCAGAAATCTGTCATCGGCTGAAAGCGTCCGTGAAAAAAAAAAGAAGAGCCTCGGCAAAAACAAACCGTCCATATAGGAGAAGCACAGAGCGAGCCGTGCAGTTCACGTTATTATTTCGAATATTTTGTCGCCACCACCGCCGCTGCCGCCGCTACTGCCGCCAGAATCGTCATATCAAATTTTGAAAATCAACGTTTGTCGGTTATCATCTAAGGGGTATTTTTAGCGGAACAGGAAAAAACGCGCAAAAAAAAAGGAGAAGGAAAAAGTGAAGAGCCGCCGAATAAAGGGAAGCGCCATCCAGCTCCATTAACCAGAACAAGAGCAGCAGTCACAGCACAGGGCATCGAGCTCCTTTCCTTCGACGCACAGATCATTTAGGAACTTGAGTATTTTTTTTTGTTATCATCATAATGCGGCTGGTGGTGGTAGTGCGTCTGAGATGCGCGCAGAAATCATCTAAGAGATTTATATTCATAATTTCTGAAGCCAGGCCTGGTTTTGCTTCGCATGCGTTTTGTGTGCGTTTTTTGATGGACAAAATAAAAGAGGAACGGGCATATACGTAGTTGTAGGTACCAGAGGCCAGAACAAAACGCTCGAGCCATTTAAAAATTAAGAAGTTGTCAAGAATCGCATTAAGGAGAGAGGGCCGAAAAATCGCTTCCTAACGTGGTTGCGTCGTTTTTTCTTTATATTTATGACGGGACAGATGATTATGCGTCGGTTATTGGGATGTTACTACTGCGCCAGTCTGCCGGTGGTCTGAAAGGGCATTCAAGCCCTAAAAATTACCAAATTGGATCATAAATATTTGGAGCGAATAGTTAATCAATTGTTGTCAGACGTGGCAGGTTGCAATTTTGTTTTGTTGTTGTACGGCTATTTGGTTGGGAGGGGACATTTTAACCTTAAGTGGGTAATGATACTTTTGCTATGGAGCAGTGTATAGGGCTACAGATGGACAATGATGTCTATGCATATTTTGAATCTATGCTTTGATGAATCTTACCATATTCATTGTTGCTCCTGTCAGACTGTAACTAGGAAATATATGTGCAGATTAACGTCAGTGACAATGTTGCCCCAATTTGTGAGAGTTAATGTAATACCATGATACCTAACATCTAACTTTTGAGTACCAAAACTGAGGAGCAAAAAAACTGACGAGCACAGAACTTTAAGATCAACGAAACAGGACAATAACCAATATTGACGAATATGGCAAATGGACAGGACTTACGAGAACCAAGCTATGAATACTAGTGCCAAATCGATAAATGACTAGACTAACGAGCACCATAACTCACGAGCAAAAAACCGTGTGAGTGACGAAAACTATTTAAACGGGCACCTATGAAGTATGTACCAAAACTGAAGAACTCACAACCGATGAATGTCAAAATTGAGAATCAGCAACACTGCCAAGCACAAAAAGCTGAAATTGTCGTAATTGACGAGCACCGACAAATGGCAAAATCTATCTAGACGAGCACAAAATCTGAGAAGCACCACAACTGACGAGTGACGAATATAATAATCACCAAGACTAACGAGCAAGATTTTTCTAGTTATTTTCGGTCCCATTTGCATTGACGGGCTTTGGAGGAGGAGATTTAACAGCGAACTCTACGAGCTGCGACTTGGTCAGAAAAGTACGTATCACGCGACTAAGATGGGCAGGACATGTAGAGCGAATGGACACCAATGCTCCGGCCCGAAGAGTCTTCGATTCCAACCCGAAGGGACAATCCAATAGAGGAAGACCTCGCCTTAGGTGGGGCGCACAAGTGGAAGGGGACCCCAACTAGCCAAAAATGAGACAAACTGGAGAGGCATGTTGAAGGTTGAGGCCCAGGACTGTAGCGCCATCTAAATAAGTAAGTAGGTAAGTATAAGTGTAACGAACACAAAAACCGGTCAGTACCGAAATTGTAAAGTACAGAAATGTATGAGCGCCGAAAATGTTTTGGACTTGAGAAGTACCAAAACTGACAAGGAGCAACACAATAGACAAATGCAGAAGAACATTCGTTCGAAATCAACCTCAAATTAGAAATTGCTGGTAGAAACTGATGGCTGAAATTCGCGAACTGGCGCAACCCTGAAAAGTGTTCATATCAACGGACTGTCACAACTCACGAATATTCGTTCATTCGTATGTAGGTGTTCACTCTCATGGGAATAGTCCTTAACCAAGACTGACGAGCACCAAATGCGATTTAAGCAAACCTCCGAAACTGAGGAGACTAAGCACTAGGACAGCAAAATCGGCGAGTGCTTTAATTGTTGGTCACTAGGTTAGGCTAGGTTAGGATTCTGTCCTAAAAATAGGACAAATTAAGACCAAATTTGTAGGTTGTTCTTATAGCACAAAAGGAGGGGGATAGGGAAAGTGGCCAAAAAATCATGAGGCGGACATTACAGGTGGGAACTCTATTGCTACCTGCGAATTTCTTTAAAAAAGAGGTATCTCCGTGTATCTTACTTCGTTAGGATGTCATTATGATGAGTGAAACAGTCAGTCAGTCACTAAGACCGATAACAAAAACCAAACCTGACGATTACCAAAACCATGGATAGCATTAGTCGACGCGAACCATATAACTAACGACTGTCAAAATTACCTGAATGAGCACTAAATCTAAGAAGCATTCAAATCGGCGAGTGCAATAATTAAGAAGCACCAGAAACTAATGGGTGACAAAACAGTAACAAATATCAAGGTTGACGAGCACCAAAGAGAAGGCTGACGTAATTAACCAGCACGGGCAAGTGCCAAAATTTACCAAGTCGATCATAAAACTTGAGAAGCAATAAAGGCGAGTTCCTTATCTGGTAAAATATGAGCACCAAAAATTATAAGCACCAACATTTATCATCATACCGATCATCAAAATCGCCGAGTGTCAAAAATTTAACTGACGAGCACAACAATTGACGTGTGCCAACGTTAACCTTAGACGAGCACTTAACTTGAATAGCAACGCAGCTGATGAGCATCATAAGAACAAGTGCAAACATTGACAATCATGGCGAGTGCCGTAACTGATGAGCACCAAACATTCCATACCTAGACGAGTAGCAAGACTGGCGAGTACAAGAATTGGCGAGTGTCGTGAATGGCGAACACCAAAGCAATTGTAAGATTTCGAATTGCCTGCGAGTAGCAAACTAGGCGACCACCAAAATAGCCAAGAAAGTAAAAGATACCAAGACCTATGTGCATCTTACTTACTTACTTAAGGTGGCGCTACAGTCCGGGGTGGATCTGGGCCTCAACCAACAAGCGTCTCCAGCCAGCACGATCTTTGGCCAGCTGTCTCCAGTTTCGCACGCTAAGTTGGTTAAGGTCCCCTTCCACTTGCGTGCGCCACCTGAGTCGCGGTCTTCACTGCGCCGTCCCTCGGGTGTGAATTCAAAGATCTTCCGGGCCGGAGCATTCACGTCCATTCGTTCTACATGACCCAGCCACCGCAATCCTTGGACTTTCACTCTTTTGGCTACGTCAATGTCGCTGTACAGCCCGTACAGTTCGTCGTTGTATCTCCTCCTCCATTCACCGTCTATGCAGACGGGACCGAAAATTATTCGAAGAATTTTCCTCTCGAAGCAACCAAGTGTAACCTCATCCACTTTTGATAGAGTCCATGCATCTGCACCATAGAGAATGACTGTGATGATTAAGGTCTTATAAAGGGACACTTTAGTTGTTCGAGAGTGGACTTTGTTACTCAGTTGCTTTCTTAGCCTAAAGAAACAGCGATTGGCAAGAGCTATTCTTCGTTTAATCTCAACGATGCGGTCTTTGCCTGAGTTCAAAGCGGAGAGAAAGTCCTTAACCACCTCAAAGTTATATCTGTCTATAGTGACATTCTGTCCAAGACGTCGGTGTTGGGTGTCCTTACTTGATGCTAGTATTCACTTTGTCTGGTTCATTGACCGCCAAACCCATCTTCGCCGCCTCCGTCTCAATGCTCACAAACGCGCCAGTGACATCACGCTGCGTTCTCCCGATTATGTCGATGTCGTCGGCGAAGGCGAGTAGATGGACTGACTTTTGAAGGATAGTGCTTCTAGTGTTAGTGTTTGAGTTTTGCACTATTCTTTCAAGAACGATGTTGAAGAAGTCACATGACAGCACATCGCCTTGTCTAAATCCTTTTTTGACATCGAAGGTCTCGGTGAGTTCTTTACCGACCTTGCTGGAGCAGCGTGCATTCTCCATTGTCATCCTGCATAAACGGACGAGTTTGGCAGGGATGCCAAAACTAGACATTGCTCTGTATTGCTCGTCTCTATAAATGCTGTCATAGGCGGCCTTAAAATCGATGAAAAGGTGGTGGGTATCGATTTGGACTTCCTGGGTTTTCTCCAAGATCTGCCGCAGTGTGAATATTTGATCGATGGTAGACTTTCCTGGCCTGAAGCCACACTGATAGGGACCAATCGGGTTGTTGACGAAAGGCTTCAGGCGTTCACACAGCACTGCAGATAAGATCCTGTACGCGATGTTAAGAAGACTAATACCTCTGTAGTTGGCGCAGTTCAGAGGGTTCATCACAAGCTGAAACTCAGTCGAGCACGACTGTCGAGCAAAACCCAAAAAAATATCCATGAAACCTTAAGTGCGGCATCTTATAAGGAAAATATTCCCGGTGAAAGATTCTCTACCTCCACCAGCGAGTGCCGAAATTGGCGAGCACAAAAACGGATGAGCCCCACAACTGACGAGTGCTAAGCTAGCCTTTTCGTAGAGTCAGCATTGATTGCCAGATCAGCTATTCGTAGCAAAGGAGGATATTGCGTTTTCTATAATAATGGACATCTTCCGTGAATCAACAAGACTCTGGACATTTACGTTCTTCAGACATCCATCAGTTAGAAGCCTGGAGCGCCATAACCATCTCTGCCCGTTGTTACAATTTACTTATAACTTTTGCAATTACAAATCCATGTTATCTCCAGGCTATGCAAGATGTAGTACTCTTAGTCTTGACTAGGTTTCACGGCCGGCACTCTAAAAAAAACTGCAAATGAATTCTGTAATGAGCTAGAGTTTGTCCAAAAAGGCTCGTTATACCTCAGCCTTAGATAAAAAGCACACAAATAAGATGCAAGCGACAAAGAGGCATCCTAACGCCCATCCACGTTCTTACAAATCACTGTAATGGGTTTGTGACGCTTGTGCATGGAGGTGACTTCGTGGAGCTGTTCTCAGGCTTCAGTGCTGATGCGTGGTGTGGTGAAGGCTTAGCATCTATGTAGACTCACAAAAGTTTCGCCCATAAAAGTTCAGGGTGGAGGACTGACAATTTTGCTTGCACTCTAACCCAGGGATGTTCCCAATCTGACGACTGTTTTCTGGAAGAGTGGGGGCTTGAATAGTAATGACCCAACAAATGCTGTAATTAAGGCCTTTATTGTGATTGTCGATCAGCGATCGTCACGACAATTGTCGATTGGGTCGATTGATTTTAGCTATTCGTACGAACAACACTTTTTCAACAAGCATCGATCAGACATTTGTAATCGACTACAAGCGACTGTCAAATCGACAAATATCGATCGCAATCGACAATCACAGTTCTCGATGGATCGACAGTTGTCGATCAACGCTTAACTATCGACACTCACAATAGGGGCCTAGGATTCATATGGTCCCAAATTTTCAATCGTCAAGGCACAATGGACTCAACTTGTGAGTTGTTCGAAAAAAATAAATTTGAGTCCTAGTATCTAGTAATATATGGAATGGACTGCTGCGCCAACATTTACTTATTTAGTAAGCTTCGCCATGTGCCCTAAGAGCACACATCTACATACCCCAGGACCTAGTGAGATCTGTATCGGTTTCCCCAAGCTGACATCTAATCACCGCCGCCTTAAACCAATCTAGCTCCCCAAAGTTGTCCCAGGTACATTTGATTTGTGTGAACGAGCCCCAGCGATGATCTTCTGATCGTTTATCTCGGCGGCTACACCTCACAAATTGTCCCAACCAACCAACGCTCACCTTCACCATCGTCCTCATCATCATCATCAATAAACACCTTAACAAATGGGCTGTCATTAGCCAAACGCCGGCCGCCCGATTGCGGCCGCCACCATTCTCCTGCCGGTAATAAGTCGTCAATTTCATTATCGCCACTGTCAGAGTTCCGGTTTCCCGTCAAAGTGACGACGGGATCTCCCGATCGCGTGATTATTGAATCCACCTCGTCGATGCGCGCCCATCATAATCGACAATTAGCCAAATCGAATCTCAACCTCTGTACCAAATGAAGTACACAACACAACCCGACACATCCCCCGACGACATTAATTATATAAGAGCACATTATCGGAACGAATCGTACGAGTTCTGCATGAGCGAATTTCTAATTACTCGTCGCTCAAAATGACATTTTTTCTCCGGGCTATCGACAATCTCAGACAGAAGCTCGCGGTGGTTGGGGTTTTTTTTTTTTTTCGTACGTTCGTACGGTTTTCTCTGCTCGAAATGAGATGCGAATGCGATGACATTTGTGTTTGTGTGTTGAATGTTTTGTCGCGCATCATTGTTTTTATGTCGCAGACGCGCATCATCATCATCTGCAGCTTCTGTGGCTGGTTCGGCGGCCAGAGGCCACACGAGATAACATCAACGCTATTAAAATCACTGAATGTGACATTTTGTACGCTAACATGCGGCGCATGGCGGTGCGGCGACCAACCATCTTCTATCTGTGTGTGCTACTTCATAATTTCCTCGTCCTTTTTGTATCGCCAAACTTATAAATATCAAAATTTTTGAAATTATTCAGTGGATGCGGGGATGCTGCCCTGTGTGCGATCCGTGCGATCATCCTTATTGAATGTATTCATAGACATTGACGTTTTGCAAAAAAACGAAAAAAAAAGATTCAATCACGACCCACGACGCGGACGACGGCGACGACGACGACGACGGAGTTGACAGAGCAGCAGCAACAGCAACAGCATTCAGGCAGCGCCGCGCTCATCCAAGCAAGGAGCAATGCCAATTGTTGCAATGACAGGATATCTATCCAGATCCGCAGCGCTACCTTCTTCACGAATTAAGAATAAAAATGGCTTAATATAAATCTTTCAGATACTTTTTCGATTTTTCGCTTTTTCGCTTTTCGTATACCTATGCGCAGCGACTTTGTGGCTGATTTAGCACGAAAAGAACGAGGCGCGCATTTACCAGAAATAGCGTGCCTTTCTTGCGTTGTGTATCTGTTGGGCCACCACCTTGCACCAGATACGTATGCAAGGGTGGGGGGAGGCGGTGAGTGAGCGAGGCGAATTTTTAAGGCCTAAGCGCCGGCGCCAGACGCCCTGCTCAATCGATTGGTTGGCGAATTCCTTGGGCTAACCGTGGCGCACAAATTTCTTTCTCTTACTGTATGGCTGCTGTTGGTGTATGGTGCGCGCTTGATGTTGGCTGGCGGCTTTTGGAGGCCCAATTATGTGTGTCTCTGGCCTTTCCTTTGAACACAGGATCAAAAACGAGATGGAATAGGTATTTCTGCAGCAGCCGCAGTAAAGAAGTTGAGTTGCACATTTTGCGGGAAGTAATTTAAATTTGCAGGATGTTACGAACAATTGCGTGTGTAATGTGGTAGTGATTAGCAGTCAGTGTTTAAATGAAGAAGAACGACTGCAACGTATTGTATTGTGCTGGTGGTGATAGAAAATGGCGGCGCATTGGTCTTCTGAGAAGGAAATTTTGCGTGGGAAGCTTATATATGATTGGGTTAGCAGATGTGTCCTGTCCATGTTATCTATATGGATAGAGGACTCTTATTGGCTGAGACGCTGACTTACTCCAAATTGTAGTGACAT
Organism: Cheilosia soror; assembly: GCA_949372485.1. Taxonomy (NCBI): domain Eukaryota; kingdom Metazoa; phylum Arthropoda; class Insecta; order Diptera; family Syrphidae; genus Cheilosia; species Cheilosia soror. The sequence continues at coordinate 70,192,184 of OX443561.1, read as the reverse complement.
CAAAGGTTAATTAAAACTAACAAATCGGGTTATCCATCCCAATAAGCCTTGCTTGTCAGTTGAGGTACTCAAGTTTTTTTTTTAATACTTCTCCCGGGAAAGGCGAACCTATAACGCTTCATCAGCGCCCCGATATGCTTGCAGATCTATGTTAGTTCTGCACTTTAATTGCTGCAAATTGTAGTTTTCTGGAAATATATCCCCAGGAAGCGAGTTCCAAAGTTTGCATGTCCTGTAACAGAAGGAGTACAGACGCCGTACAAAGAGTTCTTATAAACCTTAAAGTGAATACCACTATCATCAAATGGATAATGTGTATGCTCAGAAACAGAATAATCGTCTCAGAACTAGGAGGTGTACAAACGAAGGTATCTGCATCAAGAGGCACTCCTCAAGGCGGGGTACTATCACCCCTACTCTGGGTTCTTGTGGTAAACGAGATGCTGATTAAACTAGCATTTAGTGGAGTTAGAGGAGTTGCATATGCCGACGACCTAGCACTGCTCGCGACGGGAAAATTCCTATCCACTATCAGCGAACAACTACACAGAGCCACTGTTGCCAACTTAGCGGAAAACGCGTCAGATCTGGCGGAATTTCGGGTCTGACAGCGCGTAAAAAATATATTTAGCGCACAGCGCGAATATTAGCGCATAATGAAATATACCAGAAATTCGTATTTTGTTATGGCTATAATTATATTTTTTCAAATTTTTAATAATATTTAAATGTGTCTATACAAATTTTTTTTTAAATAAAATATGTACATATGTATGTGGCAAATATTTACTCTTCACTCTTTTGTACTTAAGAAACATTAGGGTATTCTGGGGTTGCCAGAAATAATTTTAAGAAAGTACCTAGTTATTAATCATGAAACTTTCCCGGACAAAATAGGATCTAAAAAAAGAGTACAAAACTAGTACAAAAATGCACGTAGTTGGTACTATTCTTACAAAAACTTAACTTTCCCGCATTCATTGCGGTAGGTATAGGTGGGTACCTATTTCGTGTTTTAAGGCCGAACATGGGTTGTGATAAAAGGTCACGACTAAAGGTGTAGCCATTGGCTCCATACGCTGACGTCAAAATTACGTCAGAGCATATATATGTGTCGTGCTACATATCGTGTACTAGCACCTAAACATCAACAACGTGTGAGTCGAACCTGACAGATTGTTCGAACATAATGTGGGTGTAGGTATTGGCCCAGGTCGAGCAAATCGTGTACTGCATTGTTTCTGATGAAATGCTGAGATCAGTGTTGTCACTTCTACCACAATGTTGTAGATCTACCACAATTTCTTAATATTTTTTCAATCTACCACAACTACCACTGTACCTAAAAATTCTACCACGTTTTGTCATTCCAGTGTTAAATATTTTATAGTTCCATATGCTTTCATATCGATAAGAAAATGAAAGCGAGGCGCACTTTTGATGGATATTTTTATCATTCGTGTCGTCATTAACATCTTCAGTCTACAGTATCATATCCCAGCAAAACAGGCAATTTCCATTTCGTGAGTTTGATTAAGAATTTCGAGCGATAGATTGACATTTGACGCCCTGGACATTGACGCCCTATGTTCGTATCTCCAATTAGTTTTCACGCGCGGTTTTGTATCCTTTCCAGTAGGTGCAATCGTGCAATGTGGTTTTCGGTGCACCCGACCAGATAATGAGAAGCGTACTCAAGTTTGGGGTAAATGAACGCTAGATCAAAAGGGGTAAAATATTTCTTGCACCATTCATTGATAATGGCTGAAGGTTTGGTTTTTGCATTAGGGATAGCAAACAGCATTGCGTTTTGGAAGCATTAAACTCCACCTTATTGGCTAAACCTTTTTTATAATGCTACCAAAGTCAGAATTTAATGTGCTTAACATAATGTTGCCGTTCCGCTTTTATGGCCGAAGAGCAAGTACGTGAGTCCTGGAATGAATATGAGAAGGTAAGTCTGCTGTCATCAGCGAAGGAAAAAAATACAAGAGATCATTTATGAAAATGAGAAAGAAAGTCGGACACAAAACAGATCCTTGGGGAACACCAGCATTTATATGGTGAGTTTGAGACTTGAAACCATCCAAAACAACTTGAATTGAGCGGCCAGAAATGTAGTCGCATCCATCGATCCCATAAGCACGCATTTTTGACAAAAGAGCTTGGTGTCAAACTCTGTCAAATGCTTTTAAAATATCAAGAGCAAATTCTTTATTTCACCAGAGTAATGGAGAGATTGTTCCCGCTTTCCGGTGAGATAAGTCATCAAATCATCAGTGGATCTGTTGCCACGAAAACCGTACTGCCGGTCATTGAGAAGTTTCCGTGATTCAAGATATTTCATAAGCTGACGATTTGTCAGCGTTTCTATGACTTTAGAAAAGAACGGACGGAGAAGAAGAACCGCTTTTTTTTAGGGACGCGCTTGAGTTGTTTTCCACTTACTCGGAAAGAGTCCAGAAGAATAGGACAGATGATTATATTAATACCAGCTAATGAGAGTTCTAGGAGAACTTATCCGACCACTGATTGCTGGAATCGCACATTTCCCACACATATTTGCTGATCTTTCTGTGACTAATTGTAATGGTGCATATAAACCTCAAATCTACCACTCATTTCTTAAATCTACCACTCTTTTTTCCTTCCAATCTACCACATTTTTGAAATCCCAAGTGACAACACTGGCTGAGAATAGATAAGAATTGGCCAGGCAAAAAAAACTGCGGTATTGGTTCTGTTGTGAGTCTGCCGAGGAAGCATGGATATGTGCAAATGTAGCCCAAGGAACAATAAATTGATAAACTCCGAAGGAAACTTGGGTTGCACTTGCAACCAACATGCCTCTCCAACTAGATCGATACATCACTAGTTGTTTTCAGTTGCATAGGTAATATCCGCTTCCAACAGCTTAGGTAAGGCTGTAGCAGCCTATTCAGGAGTTCATTGTACCTTTAAATCACTTTATCCATACAAACAATGGGTCCATTCCCATCTGCTCTTGACCGGATCTATGGCCGAGGGCCTTATACAACTTCTACTTCGTTCGTCTCTCCTTCTAATTCCGTACAAATAGCGATTGGCAAGACTGAAAGGGTTCGCTTGATTGAAGATCTGATGTCATTGCTTAAGTTTACTACTGAGCCTATGTAGACAAACTCGTTCACTTCCTCCAGATTGGGTCAGCCTATTGTGACCTAATCCAATCTTTGCCAGTTCTCCCTCAAAATTGCACTACTGACAGCTCGTCGAGCTCTTCAGATAATGTTATAGTCATCGAGTGATGCGAGTGATTGCACAGACTTTTGAAAAATTGTACCTCCGTTTTCATGATGGCCAAGTGGAACCCATCTCATGCCAATGGTCTTCTGAACTTAAAACTTTCTTTCTACTGAACTTCGAATACCCAATTACTTGGGTATTACTGGCATCATAAGTTCGATTGATTGATAAAATACGACGTGCAAACAAGGTAAGCCCTAGCGGCGATGTGTAGTGATTGCCCACAAATGAAGATAAAGTTTAGCTCAGTACTGGCTAAAAGACTAAAGTAAAGGTCCAACGGCTGCAGTGGCTGTGTCATGTAGAGCGAATGGACGTGAATGCTAAGGCCCGGAAGATCTTCGAATCCATACCCGAGGGACGGCACAGTAAAGGAAGACCGCGACTCAGGTGGCGTACGCAAGAAGCGCACCTTAACCAAATTAGCGTGCGAGACTGGAGACAGCTGGCCAAAGATCGTGCTGGCTGGAGCGACGCTTGCTGGTTGAGGCCCAGGTCCACCCCGGACTTTAGCGCCACCTTACGTAAGTGAGTAAGGATGGCGGCACTCCAGAATACAAGTATTAGAAGCCGCTAATCCACCTTTTAAAATCCACTCGCATTGTAATAAATGAAATAACCACAAACTTATCCAACACCCAGCACTTATCTCTGAATTTAAAGAAATTGTTCGCCGTCTTAAGACTCAACACATCATCACTCTATATTCGTCGCACGCGAAAAGGACTATTCAAAGATATACCTGATGGCTAATTCAAAACCTCTCCACCGTATAATTCCATTATTTTCAATTATTACGCATGGTGCCCACAAAAACAGAAAAAAAGAAGAAGAAAAAAACCAAATGCCATCCTTGAGAAAGGATATAAGAAAGACCCAATTGAAAAGTTGCTTTGGTGACACAAAACAAGAGAACTAAGCTAAGAGCCACGAAGAGGGTTAACCCAACTAGATAATGTTCCAGCGCGCCAGTTGCTGGCACCCCAGACCCCCTTCTGTTCAGTCCTTTTGCCGCCCGTACACAAATATCCTTTGATAAGTCAGCGGAAAAGCTATAAACCAGAACGAAGCCTTTTCTATTTTCCACGAGAATAAGTGCGGAGCGCGCACTCCAACTAGGTATATATATAGAGAGAGTGGATGGAGCTACCACGTCCTTTCACACAAGTGTGGGCGCAAATTTTCATTCATTTTCCAAGTACTTGGGTGGATATTAGGGGGTGCCGCTGATAAAATGGTGCATGTTTTATTAATTAAGGTATTTATACAAACACCGTGGTCCCGGTGTGTCGTCATGCGCTTGCCTTACGCGGACGACCATCATCGTCACCAGTTGAATTATAAATTCACATCGCTTCCTCTCTCTCTCGTTCTCTCTCTGTCTCACGTTTGAAGGAAAAATGTCCTTTGTCAGGTGAATTTGACTTGTACTCAAGTATGGGCCGGGGTGAGCGCAAAAATGCCGCCACAAAAGCGAAAAGGATTCGCAGGGAGACATTGAGACTAGGTCTTGAAGCGATTTATAAATAAAGTGATGCAAAGATGCTTGCCTTTCATCTTTGGGGGTTCGCGTGTGGGTATGGGGTCCGTTGAGTGTGCTATAATCAATCAGGACATTGAACACACTTTAGGTAGTATTTTTGTCTTTAGTCATCGATTATTTATAAGATTTAGCAAACTTAAGTGACACTTCATCGAAGGATTAATGGTTTCGAGGGTTAACTTGTAAAAAGGAGGTAGATACGAGTAGATATAAATGGATCGGGGGTGCCAGCATTTGTTCTGTTAGAAGGTCTGTAGCTCAGCTTCCGGATGAAACGGAAAGCTAGTTAATAGTTTAAAATATTAAAGAAAGTGTTGGCTACATTTTGTTTTGATTAAGAGTTATTGAAAAATGGTAAGTTAAAGTCAGAAAATAAATACATTTTGGCCAAAAACGCTCCCAAAAAATGTAAGCGTGGCAACGTACCACATAGCCTCTAGCCTTCTTCGAGTCTTAAAAAACGTTTTAAAAAAAAGTTTCTTCGAAAGATGTCCAATAGTTTTCACGTCAACCGGTTACAGCCACAAAACCCACCTAGAGGATTGGATGATAAATAGGAAGAACGTCAGGGAATTCGGGACAAAACGTAAGTACTACAAGGTGGCGCAAAAATAACCTTCCGATGTTTTTTGGCTGTGATTTAAACAAAAATGAAAAACTTTGATTCTTCTTGTGGATTATTTTTATTTGGTCTTTTAATTTTTTTTTACATCAAGTCGAGAATATGATCTCATGTAAATGGCCGCCGCCACAGTTGATTGTCATTTGAGCCCTTTTTATGGCATTTTCCATCACTTTGGCCAAAACTTCCGGCGATAGGTCCTCACATCCTTGACGGATATTGTCTTTAAGAGCTGCAAGAGTCTGAGGCTTGTTGACATAAACCCGCGACTTCAAAAAGCCCCACAAAAAGAAGTCTGGAGCGGTCAAATCAGGCGATCTTGCTGGCCAGTGCAAATCGCCAAAACGGGAGATTAGGCGCCCGGGAAATGCATCCTTCAGCATATCGGTTGTGGCACGTGCAGTGTGTGCCGTTGCACCGTCCTGTTGGAACCACATGTTTTCCGATCCCAATTCATAAAGTTGCGGCAAAAATAACTCGTTGATCATTGCTCTGTAGCGCTCACCATTCACAGTAACCGTTTGGCCCGCGACGTCTTCATGTCCATGACATCTTCGGCTACAGCAGCAATATTCTCTGCAGAACGGCTACTCCGTGTTCTGCCACGCCTGGCAGCATCTCTTCGAGGCGAGCGGCTAAACGTCGCAGTGTTTCACCAGTAGGCGTTGGACGGCTAGGAAATCTGCGACGAAATTCACGTTGTGCCAAAGTCACCGACCGATTATTCCTCAAATAAATAGTCACCAATATTCCGCGTTCTGGAGCAGTGTAGCGTAACATTGTTTATTAACGTGTATTTCGCATGTGTTTACTACACAAATGTCAAAACAGAACTGACATTAGGGGCCAATCGCAAAATTTATAGCATTTTCTGATAGGAGGATTACTTTTGCGCCACCTTGTACTACTATAGGGCGGATGTTCACATACGGTTCTCTATGTGCTATTTCTACTTTCACTGAATCGAGGATGGCTCGTAAAACGAAGAATACATGTTTAAGCTATTAACAAAAGCAAGAGGACACCAGAAATTCAGCAAGTTTAGTAAGTGGCGTATTACTGCACTCTGAGTCTGAGGCTGTCTCTTGGAGTTAATTAATATTGTTGGCCGGAAAGTTATTGACAAAATTCCTATGATTATGGTGTCGCTTGAAGGTCAGTAAAAACAGTTTCACTTCATCACGTATCTACAGCTTTTAAAGGTTGCTTCATTTGACAAAGGTAAGACATTTCATAGTATTTCCGGACCCAATGAAGTTCGTATCCTATTATTATAGCTGTTTTGCTGGTTTACATATTGTTTCAAGTACAAAGATAGCATGTATGGTAAGGACATCTTCGTCGACTGATAGGTACTTTTCTGACCAGGTCGATGTCGGTGTTCAGCTCGTAGAGTTCGCTGTTAAATCTCCTCCTCCAAAGCCCGTCAACGCAAACGGAACCGAAAATCACTCGAAGAATTTTGCGTTCGAAACAACCAAGGACATCTTCATCCGCCTTTAACAACATCCATGATTCTGCGCCATAAAGCAAGACTGGGATTATATAGAGTATCTTTGGTGTTTCTCGACTAGGCCTTACTAATCAATTGCCTTCTTAGGCCAAAGTAACAGCGGTTGGCAAGTGTAATTCTTCGCTTGATTTCTGATGTGATGTCATTTTCAGAATTAATAGCGGAGCCGAGGTAGACAAAGTCCCGAACTACCTCAAAGTTATAGCTGTCTATCGTGACTTACTGTCCGATTCGTCGATGTTGTGTGGGCCTTCTTGTTGGCAGCATATATTTTGTTGTTGACTTACCGGGTCTAAAACCACACTGATAGGAACCAATCAGTTCGTTGACAAATGGTTTCAGGCTCTCAGACAGTACAGCAGATATGATCATATATGCTGAGGAGATTGATGGCTCTATAGTTGGCGCAGTTTAGAGGGTCACCTTTCTTGTGGATCGGCCAAACGATGCTGAGGTTCTATTCATCAGGCATACTTACTTTCGTCTGACCAAATCTTGTTGATGAGTTGGTGTATGCTCTCCACCAAGTCTTCTCCCACTGCCTTGAAAAGCTCGGTAGTCAAGCTATCCAGTCCAGCAGCCTTGTTGGACTCCAGCTTGGATATTACTATCCTCACCTCATTTTGGTCAGATGATCGAAAGTCTTGGCTATCATTTCATCGCCCAGGTTGAATGGTTCATTCTGATTGACAGCAGAATTTGTGTCGTCTTCGCCGTTTGCCAGTCTGCAGAAATGGTTTTTCCATACTCTTAGCACCGCCTGTGACTCCACTACAAGGTTTTCTTCTTCTTGTCTACAAGGGTCTGCTCGGGTCTTGTTGCCATAACACGTTCTTTTTACCTTTTGGTAAAACTTCCGAACTTTATTCCTATAGTAGCACCTCTGTATCCTCATGCTCTTTCCTTTTTCTCCGGAGAAGCCGGTGTTCTTCCCTCCTTTTTCGCTTGTATAGAGCTCACGAGCAGCTCTCGCTCTTCTCTTCCACTTCATCCACTACCAGGATATTGACTAGCTCTGACACTGTTTAGTAAGAACTCGACACCGAAGAAGTTGTAATCCCTTTATATACTTAGATAGCAATGGGTTGCAAAAAGACAGATGGTATAGCCTGATTGCCATACATAAACTGCGAGAACCGTCGCTATAGAGTAACTCTTAAATCGCTTGTGCCGGTAGCCCAGACCGACAAATAAACTTTGACACCAAGTTCTTTCGTCCTGATAACACAATGACCTCTGTCTCGAAATTTAGCCAGCCTGACCAGCCCTGCGGAAAATTCAGCATTGAATAAGACCGTTCTAGAGATATCTATCATTTCAGATTTATCTACGTTTACCTTCATCCCAGCTTCAACAAAGACCGATACAAACATATCGATTGCGCGGTGATGCTCAGCTTGGGAGGGGCCCAAGGATGATCAGGCCATCTGCGAAGGTAACATCTTATCAATAGGCCTCATAATTCGAAACTTTGTTCGCCAAGGCTGCGCTGTAACATTCAGTAAATACATATAAGATATAAGTAATGCAAAGGAGGGGAGACCCCTGTCGAAATTCAACGCCATTAACTTTGACAACACCCTAACATCAGTTTTTGTCAAGAAGTCGAATGGATTTTCGGTGAACTCCTTCCAAACATTGCCCTTAATCTGCTTTAACGGCCAAATTTGAAATTTTTCGATTCTTCACAGAGTCTGATTTTGAGAAGCCCAGTGCCACAAGTGAATCTATTTCGACACCCTTGCTAAGCAAGGTCTTCTTGTTTTTTTCTGATGGGTTCTTCAGTTCCGGCCCTTTTAAGACCGAGCTGTAGGTCTTAAAAGGCTGTTCCAGATCTTAAAAATATATTTTTGTTTAATTTTTTGATTTACTGGAACTTTTGTGTTTTGACACTTGACACGTCTGCGGATAAATATTCCGAGTTTAGGCTTGTTCTGTAAGCTCGCTTGACCACTTTGGTCAAGGACCTCCATTAGTATAGAGATTTGGCACCACCAATGCAACAACTAAAGCACTCAACACATTTACCTCAACCTAGGGCATGTACTGTACATGAGTTGATTTAGGATTTAAAAAAATGTTACCCATTAGCACTCATCCACTTCAGAACACCATCCCCCGCTTTCGCTAAACAAAGCTCTAAGGATAAAAGTGTGTGATCGCTCGCCAGCTAATTAAGCCACTTGAACAAAACACAAACACAATACGTGTGCAACATTTTAGATTCGTCCTGCCGCAGAGTTGCCGAGCAGTCACCGAGTGTTACTGAGAGTATTTGCGTTGAGTTTCCTGCGCGACAACACTCCTCCACCCAGAATTAGGCTCATTACTCTGTACGTATGCAGAGTACACCCATATGTATGTACTTTGGGTTTTTTTTTTTTTTTAATGGAGGTGTACCATTGAACAAGCGAGTGCTTGGTCGCACATAAACACGCACTCGCCCTAATGCACACAATGAACGAACATGGCAGCGACAACAACACAAGGCATACAAACTGCAAACCTAATTAAAGGGTTACTAGCGTCGCGGTCGGTGACAGCAATGGCAAGGGACAGGAGAGCCGTGTATATTATAAATATTTTCCTCTCGGGTCTCGAAAAACACATTATCCCCACAAATACCAGTGCAGTGCAGGAAATCACAGTTCAAGAGTCCTGTCGCAGCTTAACACACGCGGCAATGGGGAGGGCAAGCCGCTTATGAGTTACTATGATGTCGTCTCACGGACGGGGTGTGTTTTACTCAGTCGAACATGGCTGGTGTGACTGCACACAGATTTTTAACGGCTGAAAAACAACAGTCACTTTGAGCAATGGCGCTGTGGAACATCATGGGCTCGAAAGAAAGTGGAGGAAGGAAGTAACTACCCAGGCTTGCACTTAGAGACGAGAGCAGTAAATGCCTAGACGCACAGGGCACAGGGCACAGCTACTGATTAGCAACTCTCGGAAATCGAAACACTCACCGCGACTAGGCTAATGAACGACACGACACAAAAATCCATTAAGTACTCGAAGCCAAAGAGGAGAGAAAAATAAAAAAAAATAAAAAAACGAATAAAAAAATCCTTTTTCTATTCACATTGGTACGCGTCAAACTCTCAGCATCGAATATCCATCCCATTCATGTCGGTCGACAGTCGGGGATGGAGAGCTTTTCTGTTGGAACCAAGCCGGAAGGGTAAATTGATCCTCTTGTCTAATGACAGCGCGACGAAAAAGGACGCGACGAAGAGCCGCAGATAAAGGGTCGCTTCTTGACAAACACTTCCTAGCTAATTATAGCCAGTAATCAGTAGGAGCTAATTCAACAATGTCGTCCTTGCTGCTCAGGTGATGAATATTCAAATGTTCGCTTTTTGTTTGCCCATCACCGGCTGATGAATGGAATCTTCAAAGAAGCTAACTAGACTCAAGGGTATTTTGTTTCATGCCGCCGGCAGGCCGGGGATTTGGGCCAGCCAGCGGACAGATGACAAGGCGACTGATTTCGGTAATTTTTTTCTTTTTTTTGAAAATTGATTTTGGAAGCGACGCTGTCAGACGCGATCTATAATTTGCATCTCTTGCTCGGTAGAGCTATGTCTCAAAAGCTTTGAAGTCTGACTCATCTCCGACAGTGGACTTGGATCGGATGTGATGCGCTAGATGCAAACCGCACAATAGAATTGTGGAGGAGGCGGGGTAATTCGATACTCCTTCGCATGGAGAAGAGGATGGTTCTTTTTCTTTTTCTTCTTTTTCGAAAAATCATCGCGAACAAATGTGATGAATGGATGCGTGTAACCGGAATTGGTGGGTCGTAAGTGATACGCCCGCGTTTTTAAATTCACAACGGTCCGGGTAATAGGGGCTTTGGGTTAATTGTGACTGAACATTTGGTTTCAGCACCCCGGACGAATGTCAATTCAATGAAATGATGGAGTTTGGTTTTGAGGATTATGTTTCAATCGCGCATCGATCTTGGATCACATTTGATGGTCTGTCATCTGAGTTCTGCAACGAAGATGACTTTTAGAATGATGCTCACTTCGACTGGGTAAGTGGGTCCTTCTGTATCGAATTACGATCTTCGTTTAAGCAGAATACCCACAAGAGGAAAACGGTTTTGAGAAAATATTAAATGGTTTATATGGATGCTGAGCAACCGTGGACAATGGACTTGTTACTCATTTAAAAGAAACTGATGGGTGTCCTTGCAAAGTCACAGATGAATTATTACAATGCCTTTTGGCTTTCCAAGAGGGAATATATCTATTCAAGGCATAAGAAGGAGTCTCATGCACCATGACGTGGCACTATCTCTCTAAACTCGCATTTTTGTTGGCTGGCCCCTCCTTCGAGGTAAGGCTCTACTACTCAAATGCCTTCTCAGTCTAAGGAAACAGCGGTTGGAAGGATTTATTCTTCGTTTTATTTCTGCTCAGATCTATATATATGTATATAAAAATTGATGCGCATTCACCGATTTTGACCGAACTTTCACACATCTTTAGTATTGGTCTATACATGATTTCTGTGAAGTTTGATTAAAATTTGACAAAGGTACCGCCCATACAAAAATAACATTCAAAATCGTATATCTAGAAAACCACCAAATCGATTGAGCTCAAACTTACAGATAACCTTAGGCCTATTGGCCCTGGAGAGCTATTGTGAAGATTGGTCAAATCGATGACGCTATATCTCGATCACCGCTGGGCCTATTTTCATTATTTTTTTTGTTTTATTCGTATTGCTGTACTTCAGGTTTAGGCAGAGAGAAAATTCCACCAAGGCGCAGGGTTGCCAGAATTTTGTTTGCTTTAAGCGCCCAAAACTTAAAGAAATGTAGCCCAATATCGTTGCCCAGAAAGAAGCCCAAAAATCGTTGAAAATAATTCGGTTCTTATATTTTAGTATAAAACAGGTACACATGTATGGACTTGGTGCTCCGCCATAAAAATTCAAGTGCTCTTCGGAAAGATAAGCGCAAAATATGAAAATTCCAGCAGAGTAACTAATTTTGTGCTTCTGGAACCTTCTCATTTTGTTAGCAACAATGTAATTTGTGTATTGATTTACAAAAATGGGTAAAAATAAATCGTGTACTCCAGAACTTCCTAACTATCAAAATGGAAACGAATCAATGGCGTTGATAGCGAAAAGATTTGTTTTTCTACGAAGCTTGTTTTTGGGGAAATATCTATAGTTTCTAAGAAGACCGGAAGTTTTGACAACCGCAAAAGAAATAAGATTGGACGCAAAATTATTCCAAAGAAAGATTTGCCGGACAAGTAGAGCCAATCCGTTTTTAATGTCCATTAAAATTAAGGAGAAAATTTTTTGTTGTAAAACAAAATCTTCGTGGATGCATATTCTACAAAAAACACACATTATGTCAACAAAAACCTAAGCAAGAGCCGGAATTTCGAAAGACTCCACTTAAAAAAAGCATTTGCAATTTTGGAAAAAAGTTCTTTGGAGTGCCAAATCCAAGTTTAATTTATTTGGATCTGACTACTGTGCGAGAGGTCACAGGTTCAATCCCCGGAAAAACACAAATTACGTCTTAAGGTTTTTTTCCACTGCGGCACCTCTCGCGAACTTCCGACAAACATCCGAGACTCTATGTCCTGAAAAGCTTTTTAAATCAGCCATTCGGACTCGGCCTAAAAATTTAAAGTCCATTGTATTCGTTTCTGAAAAAACTTACAAAAACAAATGGTTGTGAGAAGCTTGGCCTAGGGTGCCTATATGACCTGTTGCGCCAAATATGTCGGATTTTAGTGGAACATCTTCAGAAAAGATTGACTGCCCCTTTCAAAAAATACAGGCTATTCCAGTAAATATTGGTACTTTTTATTGCTTTTTTTTTTTTTGAAACTGGAATTTTCAAGTCTTTGTTTTTCTGTGACCAACTCGAAAATTAGTTAAAAATGTTTCTGAATTCTTTTGTTTTTTTTTTTTCGTTTTTAAATATCTACTAGTTTAAATATTTTATAAAATGCTAAAAGCCACAACACGTTACTTATTTCTTTAATTTAATAAAATTAATAAGAAAACAACTAAAAATAGTTATGGTGTTTTCTATAACTACGAAAATTCGGATACTGACAGCGAAGTGCTCTGCGAGGAATTTCTCTCCAGAAAAGTGCTCCGCGATCAAAAAAGATCGGTAACCGCTGTTCTACAGCATTGCCCACTGGAAGTGTTAGCAATTGGGTTGCCTGCAAATAAACTTAACTCCTTCAAAATTGCTTCATTCGATCCATTTCTTACGTTAGATAACACGTAAGCCCAAAAATGTTCAGGATTTTGATTTTTGAACGACTGTTCGATGTTACTTGACTGCAAGAGTGCTGCCATGTTTTAAAAGTGAGGGTTTGTCGAAAATATTTATTTTTTTAGTTTTATGAAAGAATCAAACAACCAAAATTAAAACAAAATTTGTAAAACGATATATAGCCCAAAATTATGTTGGGCGCTCATGGAAGAAATTTCTATCGTTTTTTAAGCAAAAAGATAGCCCAAAATATGACAAAGCGCCCAATCTGGCAACTGTGCCAAGGCGATTTAATATCATTTCTCGCATTTTACGAAAGAACATTATTTTATTACCTAAGACCTATAAGCAATACAATTCCTGTGCACGGGCAAAGCCGGGCGGGTACAGCTTCTTCGACAGTCTTGGAATTGAAAGTTAAAGTTTTTAAAATTTATTACATTGATATAAATAATGAAAGTCAATAATATTGTCTAGGCAATACGATTTCTGAAAAAACAAAAAATGTTGTGTACCACAAAGCATTACAATAAAAACATCTATTTAACTATTTTGCACTACGAAGTGTGCCCGGGCTACGCTATTGTTGTTATAAGCATTTAGAGCAGAAAAGAGGTAGACAAAGTCCCTTACCTTAAAGTTATAGCTGTCGATTGTGACGTTCTTTCCGATTCGTTGATGTTGGGTGTCCCTTCTTGATGACAACATTATACCTGGTTTTGCTTTCGTTAACCGCTAAACCTCTTTCAGCCGCCTCCATTTCTATACTTGAAAACGGATCAGTGATAGCTCGCTTAGCCAATATCATCGGCATATGTCAGTAATTCGACGAACTTTTGAAAGATCGTCAGTTGCGTGTTGGTCGGAGATTTTTGCACAGTTCTGGCAAGTATGATGTTGAAGAAGCTACATGCCACCGCAACACCTTGTCTAAATCTATAAATCTATAAATTTCGTCATACGTTAAAATCGATAAACAGATGTTGGGTATCCATGTGGACTTCTTGAATTTTCTAGACGGTCTGTCATTGTGTGAATAATTTGTCAATTTTGGACTTACCGGGCCTAAAATCGCGCTGGTTACAGGTTTTCACACAGCATGGCCAACAGAACCTTGTATGCGATGTCAAGGGACTCGTGCCTTTATATAGCTGGCGCTGTTTTGAGAGTCTCCTGTACTTGTATTATCTTGGTAGATAGATAGATTATTGATGCTAAACTTCAAAAGGCATTCTTCGTCCGACCAAATCTTGGAGATGAGTTCGTCTATGCTCTCCCCCAAGTTGCCTTGAATAGTTTGGCCGGTAAACTCTCGGCCTCGGGTAATATCCTCACCTCACTTTGGTCGGGTGGACGGAATTTTGGCTTTCATCATATTTACATTCATTCTCTGTTTAATATCTATTTACAACTGAAAAAAACTTTTTTTGTAATAGTTAACATATTTAAAAATAAGAAACTTAATTATAAAAATAATAAAAATTACATCTTACATAGTTTACAGCTTTTCTTTTGAATGTTACAAAATTTCTTTAATTTTTTACATAATAAGGCGTTGAATTATATAAACGAAAACTTATTGTACACTGTTGTTATGGGTTTCATTTTTAGGTAGGGAGGGAACCTGAAGTCACCTCCATCGCGTTTAATTTTAAAAATAATATATAAAACATTAACCAAAATTCTTTGCTTAACACTTATACACAGTAACATACTTAACATCAATGCAACTGGGGTATATTTAGTAGATTTTAAAATTATCCTTATTGCTCTATTTAGTATACATTGTATAACATTATAACATAATAATAACAACATTATTATCACTGCACAAGTATAAAAACCTCAATGTGTGGTTTTACCATTATAGGTACTTTAAAAATATTTATTTATAAATATTGTTGATATTTTATTCTTTATACTATAAAAAACACAAACAGACTTTTTTAGTAAAAGCCTTGACTTAAAGTCGATTATCACTCCTGAGCCCTAAGTATTTAATTTTGTCAACTTGTTAAATTTCGTTATATACACTGAAGTTTATGTTTAAGAACCATCGACTGGAGCTGGAGCTTCTCGATATTTTGCGCTTCAGTTAGTTAGTTAGTTATTTTTTTCAAGAACAGAGCGCCATCGTCAGTGAAAAGCGCCATCTACGAGTATTTAATTGCTGTCTTTATGATGTGTTTTTTTTTTGTAAGTCGGAGGGGAAATTTTGCATAAGATACTGCAGTTATGTCAGATTCTTACTGACTAAAACCCCCCTCTTCCTGCCCTTATTCCTCGCGGGACTGCCGTCAAGCATTACATCGCGAGGGGTCATAGCCTTAAGTGTTCGGCATATTCATGTTTGTACATGCTCCCGCATTGCATTACGTTGTCGCTCATGTTGGCGTTGCTTCTTCATGATGGTTGCCACAGTTTTGCTGATCGCTTCCCATCCTTCTTTTATTTGCCGCATCAGGCTGGTTATGATGTGTATGTCGTTGATATAAAGTAGGGCACCTAATATGGATCTTTGAGGAACACAAATTTTCGTGTCTATGCTGCTCTAAGATATACCATTCATAATCGTTCGCTGTGATTTATGGCCCACTGTTCCTGATGGAGGATACAAGAGTGCTGCCATCAGCAAAGCTGTAGATATTATTATTATTATTCCTTTAAAGTTTCTCGGAGAGCACCAATGCCAACTGAAAATTGTAGTCATTTTAGCAACCAATTACATCGATAGAATCAATTAATATTTAAGCACATATAAAATTAAAGTCTTTTCTGTTTTGTATTCATTAGTTTTAGAAAGTTTTTTTTTGTTTAGTAATGTATTATTTTACTGGTTGAATTAGGTATAGGGGATTGAAGTATTTATTTCGATATTTACAAAAAACTGATTGAAGTTTCCAGCTATCTCTTTATTGTCTCTAGCATTTTTACCATTAAAGTTTACAGATTTTATCTACTCCTTTTGTATATTTAAAACACACGATTTTACTGTTTTTGATCACTCGCGGCGAATATTGTAGATACGTTTTATATTTCAAATGTCTTCCCTTTACAATCTCGATTTTCTATCTATTTCGTAATTGACAATAGCTTTTAAAACACTCTACATTATAAGAAAATCTAGATTCCTGGTATTTTACAATTTTGTCCTGTTTAATATTTTGTAGCTTTACATTACACCACTTTCCTTCTGTACTTTTTTGATCACCTTTGAACGTATAAATATTTTGGTTATTTTTATAAGTTCATCTTCAAGAATCTTCCCCACTATATTCGGGTTCTCAGCATTGCATCGAGCTACTGTTTCTTAGGTTGTCCAAGAAATATGTTCCGTCTGATTTGAGAACTTTAAACGTATACCAACTTTATATCCATTTATAACTGTCTATTATGTCAGTAAATTTCAATTAATATGGTCTCATGGTCAATAATTTTTAGGACATAGTAGTTTTTCATATTTCTTGTATTACTATATTAACCCTTGTGGGTACGCACAAAATTTGTTGGAAATTTGTCATATATTTTTCAAGTTATTCGTATATAGATTTCAGTTGCAATCACCAATCATTTTGAAATCATTGAGATTACAATACATTTTCACCAATGAACTGATTAAATCCATGAGAATGCAATCATTTTAATTCATCAGCAATTATTTGCATTATTTTTCAATCATCATTTACATTCTTTTTGAATCATCACCAATCAGATCTACTGTCATGGCTAATATTTAAGTTAAGTTTAAATTTATCATTGTATCGAACATATAATATTATTATTATAAGCAATTATTTACTATAAAAAATAAAAATTGTTGTCTTAATTGTTGTACATATACATTTTTTAAGTTGTCTTTGCATATTTCGAATATACCTATACATGGTGCTATACATATAAATACATTTATGGTTTTAATTGGCAAAGTCTAAAGAATTTTAAGGCTGTCTTTTCTCTTTTCAAGTTTAGTTGTTCCTAAATCTCTGTTTTTTGGGACATGTTTCATAGTACCAATAGCTGTTGAATTGATTAATATCGTCAACCCATCTTCTTATTGATCTTCTTGTTTGTGGTGACTATTTGATCAAAAGTTTTGTCGATCTATTATCTTCTTGATGTATCCTGCCCAGTTACATTTAAGCTATTTCGTCCTTTTTATTACATCGATGATGAGATGACTGTCTGTCTTCTTATTTCTTCGTTCTGCACTTCTTGTATCAATCTTATACTAAGAAGTATTCCCCTGTCTGACAAATCCTTAATTTGATGTTAAGCCCAATTTTTGAAGTCCATAATGTCAAAACTGTTCAATTGCGGAGTCCATTACATATTTTCTTGTGTATTTGTTAGGTTTCGCATTGAGTATCTCCTTCATATTCCAGAATTGTCGCCATACATTTGTTATTCGTCTATCTCTTTCCTTTTCCTCTTGATTTATTATGACTTCAGTTGTCCCAAGTAAAAATAGTCTTCAACATAATTAATGTTTACGCCTTCAAGTGTGATGTCATTTTGAACAGAGTTGGTCATTACTTTCGTTTTATACTTATTAATGTATTGCCCATATCATTGTCTGAATTTTGTCAGATTTTTGTGATATCAGTAGGACATCGTCAGCAAATCTCAAATTGTTTAATTGTTGTTGGTTTTTCTCATTGTTTCCCGTCAAAAATCGGAATTTTAAAAATAGTATTTAAAATATTTAAGTTTATTTTAGTTGAAAGATATACATACCCTATCCATTGAAATTTTATGATGAAATAAAAATCTATCTTGTCTACATAATTTATTCCAAATCGCCTCCAGTGGGGTGATGATATTGGATCGTCTTGGCGTACTGACTTATCGGGCTCCCGACCGGTGAAGAGTAACTGCCTGAGACACTGCAGCCAATTGTCCAGACCAAGCGCTCTGGCATCCGCGATGGCTTGGTCTTTGAAACGGAGGTTCGGTCTTCCTTGTCTTCTCAAACCTGTGGGCTGGGAATCGAAGATCCTCTTGGCTGGAGCATTATTGTCCATTCGCTCGATGTGGCCGAGCCAATGTAGTCGACGTGTTTTGGCTTTTTGGACTACATCCACATCTTGGTACAGCTCATAGAGTTCGCGGTTGTATCTTCTCCTCCATTCGCCCTCCTCGCACACAGGACCAAAAATCCGCCGAAGTATTTTTCTTTCGAAGGAGCCCAGTATCAGCTCTCCCTTCTTGCTTATCGTCCAGCACTCGGTGGCATAAAGCAGAACTGGCAGGATAAGGGTTTTGTAAAGCACACATTTTGTCCTTCGAGTTAGGAGTTTTGAACCCAATTGCTTTGCCAAACCGAAGTAGAAACGGTTTCCTAGGGTAATTCTTCGCCGGATCTCCACTAGGGTGTCATTCGTGGAGTTTACGTTTACTCCGAGGTAGGTGAATTCCTTAACTACCTCGAAATTGTTGCTATCAATAGTGACGTTTTGTCCTAGGCGGTAGACAGATGCTTGTTTGTTTGTTGATAGCATGTACTTAGTTTTGTCCTCATTTACTACAAGTCCAACGGATTTCGCCTGTTCTTCAATCGCCGTGAACGCTTCTATCACGGCACGCTGGGAGCGACCGATGATGTCAATATCGTCCGCATAGCCAAGCAGCTGGACGGACCTGTTGAAGATAGTGCCTTCCGTGTTGACACCTGCCCTGCGCACTATCTGCTCCAGTACGAGATTGAATAAGTCGCATGATAGAGCGTCTCCTTGCCGAAAGCCGGTGCATGTTTGAAATAGTTCGGAAGAGCTGCTTTCAAACTGCACGTTGCAGCGCGTGTTTTCCAGCGTCACGCGACACAGCTGAATCAGTTGTGCCGGGATTCTGAATTCGGCCATCGCCATATAGAGCTCCTCACGATGTATGCTATCATCAGGCCCGGCCCCAGCCAAACTAGCGCCCTGTGCAAGATTTAAAGAAAGCACCCTTTTTTCATATTTGCACACATGCATAAGTATTTTCCACATCACCCAGGAAGTAAGTTTTCAATGCGATTTTTTTTATTGAGGTATCTAATATTGGCTTTGTATGGGAGTGGGAGGTAACCAAACTACTTTACCGACATTGGCCATTTTTAACACCAATCTAACGACCGTAAGAAGAAGTCGTCTCACAAAATTTCATTCGGCTATGTCGATTCGTTTGGACGCCATCGTGTTTTCAACAGAAAGAGAGACAGACGTACAACGTACATGGCTGAATTTATTCGGAATTCTGATCGAATCCAGTGACTCCTTCCTGACGTTAAAAATGTAATGACAAAGTCAATATACCTTCCTGTGGAAGGTTTACAAAATGTATTCGGCCCTAGCGAGGTATCAGTCGGAACGGAATTTTTTCCGCAACGCATACTCCGTCGGAGACTCAAAATACAATCGAGGTATCCGACTTCGGAAAGAATAAATAAAATGCGACGACGCATTGATTTGACATGATGTCGTTTCGTGGTAGGTACATCGGGATTTTCCTATTTAGTGCTTGTTTTTTTCGTTTGTTGGAAACACAAATTGAAGCAACTAATACAACCAATTACTTTGCTAAAATGTTTTTTTCTTTATTGCTTTGTCGGAGTCGGAGCACATCGGAAGAAAATTTGTATGAAACTGTCAAAATCCTCCGATTCTTATGAAATCGGAGAATTTTCCGTTCCGACGGATACCTCGCTAAGGCCGATTAACTCATAAATGAACTTTACATAATAGTAATCTCTCTGAGTCTTCTCATCATTTTCATCATATGCATCTACTCTTATGTCGAATATTTTATTGCTGCTTTTGTAAGTGATATTAGTACTTAACTTAGTTGAACCTCACACAACAGCAGATAAATGTTCAGTTTCAAGCATTTTTGTAAGTTAGAAAAGGCAAGTACTTGTGTCTTGTGTAAATGCAAACGCATAAATTGGTTAATTTTAGGTATTTCAAGCTCAGAGCAAACAAATTAAATTCAAGCAATATTTGGTCTTCTTTTTATTTTTTTTCTATTGCCACTTTTAATTTGAAAATGTATACTGATAGAAAAGAAATTACACGAAACATTAAATAACAGTAAAACAAAATTCGTATCCAGCTAAAAAAAACCAGTTGGCTGGATTTTAAAAAAATTTCCAGCTAAACGCATTTTAATCCAGTCAGATCTGACTGGAAAGCAGTTAAAATGGCAACTCTGCTGAGAGTCTGAAGTGAAAGAGAAAATAATACTATATTTTCATATACAAAGCTACTTGTTCTCTTTGTAAGAGAAATTTGTTACTCTTTTTCGTAGATGAGAAATCCCATTCCCATCCCCATATGTGCAGAATCAAAAACCTGCACGTTCAACACAAACAATTGCGTAGAATGAATTTTTTTGTTTGACATATTTTCCTATGAAAATATTGCGAGTGACTGTGCAAGAAATAAAACTTGCACATACGGAGTGAAGTGAAACTTTTTTTGTTTTGAGATTTTTGAACTAGGTTTTTTTGTAAAATGTAAGTGGATGTGCAAGAAATATACTTACACGAACAGGGTGGAATATTTTGAGATAAGGTACCTAGGTAAGAAATGAACTTGCATAGGTTCAGTGGGATTTTTTATTTTGCGACATTTTGAGTTAGATTCTCCCTGAAGTTGCAACACTGCAAGTAATGTGAGTTAATGTGCAAGAAATAATTCAGCACAGGTGTGGTGGATATTGTTATTTTGGAATTTTGTGAACAAGCTTTTTGTTTAAAATGCAAATGGCAGTATTAGTTCGCTCAAGATAAAATTAGAGTTTCTAAGGCATACTGTCCACGTAGCTCCGCTTCATTTCGTAGTCGCACATGCGACTTTGCCACTCCGTGGACAGAGCTTTGTTTGTTTATATGCAATCTGCAAGGAAGCTGCAAGCAAGCGTACAACAAGCTGCAAATGAAGAAAGCGTGCGTATAAAGCGCAGCTACGTGGACAGTAGGCCTTACTCCTAGCAATGCGCCCCCAGAACTATGCGCCCTGTGCATTTGCACATCTTGCACATATGGTTGGTCCGGCCCTGGCTATCATACGCGGCTTTGAAATCGATGAATAGGTGGTGAGTTTCGATTTGAAATTCGTTGGTCTTTTTGTAGGCCTTGACGTACACCTCTTTTTAATTTGAATTCTCGTCCTTTTATCTCTGTTTTTATTTGTCCTGTAGACACATTTCTTAGCACCATGTTTTTCGCCGCATTTTCCATATTTTATGAAATTTTCTTGCAGGTTTTCGCTACATGCTGATATCCCCAGCACGTGTAGCATCTATTCACATTAATATGTTTAAATACGCGACATTTTCCTCACCCAATATATATTTTTCGATTTTTTATTATTTGTTTATAATTGCACATCTCTAGCATAACATCTATATTTTTGCTTTTTAAGACTTTTACAGATTTTACTGTTTCATTTAAATTGTTTTGCTTTTTGATTGCTGCTTTTAATTCTTCGGTTTTCCATATTTCACAATTTTTTTCACTTCACTCATTGTTTTTTGTAGCGACTCTTCACCAACACAGTTAATCGCAATTGCTTCTTCATTTCTGTTACCTACTAGTTTTTGTTAACTTTTAGAGACAGAGAAGTTTGGTTTATTTTCACTTTAATCTTCTGTATTCCTTTATTTTTGCATTTTCTTGTCTTGTTTTAAAAGTTAACTAATATTAGCCATTTCTTTGCATTATAAACATTATCCATGTTTAGAAAACGTTTTTAATAATATGTGAATCTTGAGTTTGTGAACTTGTTTTTATTTCGCTTGTTTAAAATTTACTGAATCTAATTTTTCATTTTATATGGCGTGTTTTAAGTCCTGAAATACACTTTTAGTGCATGGCCATAAACGCCTTCCAATGTCCAGCGAAGCAGAGGTAGAAAATTCACTTTCAGAAATAATTCTGGCATGTGCTGGGGCAGGGCACGAAGGTTCTTTTTCGTACCATTGTGATTTCGATACAAATCTTCATTTGATATTTCCATTGATAGGGTGAGGACGTCAAAAACGGGCGTCCGCTTCGGCTTGACTAAAAAAATTTGATTGTGTTTCCGATTTTACTACATATTCTTTTACCTGCACAATTTTATTTCATTGCAATGACGCCTCGTTTTTGTGTGTAAAGCCAAGCCATTAATGGAAATGAAAGTCAGAGGAAGACGTGTATGGCCATGCATACCTTAAGGCCAAGTGTTCCAATTGAGCTAAATAATTATTCTCGGATAATTTTCTGACACTTGAAAAGAGTAGTTCACCAAACTCCATTCTGAGATTTATCGAATTTCACACTTTAATTAATTAAAATTCATTGTCATTCTCTTTATTCCTCAGAAAACGTTCAAAAATTAGCCTATAAGATAATTTATTATTCTGCTCCCGGAGTAGAATTCCATGCGTCATGTTGTAAATATCCTATTATTCGCAGTAAATTGGTTTCTGTTTGAACATGGTAGGCAATGTATGTCTAAGTTTTATTCAAATTATAGAAATATATCTTTATTTATAGATGGTAGAGCAATTTTATTTTTTCAGTCAAAAAAGCGTTTTCCAGTTAAAAACATCTTTCGTTCCGGTCAAAAAACGGTTAGGCTGGATTTCAAAATTTTCTCCTGTCAGAGTAAATCGATTTCGGTCAGAATGGCATCACTGCTCATAATGTCATTTTTTATCTCTTTGTCATTATTAGGTACATATTTTCTCACTTTGATTCTTTAAGGTATCACTGAAAGCACTCATTTTGTTAATTTTCCTTTTTTTTACATTTTCTGTGTTATTTTTATCACTTTTAGTCTTTCGGCATTATCTTTCTTCTATTGCTTCAAAGAATTTGTTTAGTTTTTTGCAATCGTTAGTTTGCAATCATTTTTGTACTACTTCAAATGTTTTCCATTTCTGTTTATCAAATCGACATTGTGATTTGTGAATATACAAAAAGCAGTCATTATTAATTTGATCATCGGGTCTGTCTCGAGTATACCGCTGCTATAATGTTTGATTTGATCTATTTATTTATCAAATAATCTATTTAACAATTTTAATACCTTATAACTA
Organism: Cheilosia soror; assembly: GCA_949372485.1. Taxonomy (NCBI): domain Eukaryota; kingdom Metazoa; phylum Arthropoda; class Insecta; order Diptera; family Syrphidae; genus Cheilosia; species Cheilosia soror. The sequence continues at coordinate 70,168,891 of OX443561.1, read as the reverse complement.
ATTTAACAGTTAGTCTTTACAAAAATCATTATAATCATGTTCACATTTCTTAAAATTTGTTTCTAATTTAACATTGATAGTTAATTCGTTATATACATATTTTTATTCCTTAATAATTTAACATATTTTGCGTTCGAAACAGTTCCAAGTTAAAATTTGCATTGTTTCTTAAATTATATGGTCTCTTAAAAGTTAATAATAATAATAATAATAGTTTAGTTTATTTCATCAAACAAAGTTACAATACTTCAGTGATTACACAATAGATATTAAATATTAAACATTACCACCATTAAAGTTATATAAAATTAATAACAGATTTGTTTTAAATAAATATCTATTAAGATTAAAATCTATCATATTGCAGACAGTATTTGCTTCGGCATACACAGTTCTGTGGAATGGGATATTAAAAAAAGGTTGGTTTCTAAGCATTCTCGCAGGAACATTGAACCCAATCAAAGATAAAATAGAAGGACAATCAATACTATCCGCCAAAATGTCCCGAATGAACATAACCGCGGAATATTTCCTACGTATGTGTAAAGGTAAAATTCCGAATAATTTACATCTCAACGAAACGTTTTCACTGCAACTCTAGTAAATCGTTTTTGGATTTTCTCAATTCTAAAAGAGTGAACTGCATATGTGGGGTTCCATATTATATTTTGCTGTACTCTAGATTAGATCTCACAAATGCGAAAAATCTGAGAAGTTTTTTGAATTCCGCATGATGAAACCCATCATAGAATTGCTTTTAGCAACTACAAAATCAATGTGTCTCAAAAAATTAAGTTTTTGGCCAAAAATTACACCAAGATCTTTTTTAAAGGTTACTATAGATAATGCCTTATTGTTAATTTTATACGTAAAGTTAATTGGCGAACGTTTGCGACAAAAAGTTAAACTTTGACATTTGGAAATATTAAGATGTAAGGAGTTAATCTTACACCAATTTGTTCAGAATTTATGCAACGAAAAACTGTTAAGTCGTCGGCATACATCAAGCACTTTGAATTTGAAAATATATTAGGAATGTCGTTGATAAATAAAAGAAAGAGAAGAGGGCCGAGATGGCTAGCCTGTGGGACTACCGATGTAGCATAAATCGGTGAAGAAAAATGATTATTAATAGGAACGTATTGGATACGATCCCGTAAGTATTCCCTAATCCATTTTAAGAAATTAGAATGAAAATCAATTTTACCAAGCTTCATTAATAGAGTATCGTGATTGGCTCTGTCAAATGCTTTCGAAAAGTCTGTATACACAACATCATATTGAGAGCCCTTCTGAAGTGCATTTAAAACAGAATTACAAAAAATTGTAAGGTTAAAACCATGTTGACAGGGAGAAATAATTCTTTTGAGAGAAGGAGTTAATGATAAAATTATTTTTTCAAATAACTTAGGAATTGTAGAAAGTTTACAAACTGTGGCATATTTCACCAACTTACAAATGTGTATTTACATGTATTTTTGGAAAATTTTGTTAGAAAAAGAGACAAATTCTGTTTCACCACAATTATTCTTAAAGCAAATTTGTAATTTTTCTACAGATTTTGTGGAAAAATACTTGTAAATACAAATATGTAAGTTGGTGAAATAGGCCACTGGACGGTAATTTGAAATATTCTTGCCTGCTTCCCGATTTGTAAATCGGTGTAATTGTTGAGCGCTGTATTTAGTAATTCGCCATTATCCAGTGAAAGATTAAAAATTATATGCAGTGGTACAGCAAATGCACTCGCACACGTTTGTAGAAGAATTGGGGGGATTCCATCCCCATCAGGTCGTTTGTCTGCTTTGAGCGGCTCCCTGAAATTACGCCAAAAGAAATTACGCCAAAAAAATAAAATGGAAAAAGAGCCCAAAAACCTCGATACAAATTTGTGGCATTTCTTCCTAGGAAAAATCGCCGAAATATTTTGACACAAGTGCCGCTAATTTTGGCATTTTTTTCAAAACTCTTTTGGGCTTTTTTTCCATTTAAAAAATTGAGAAAACGCAAAAATTACATTTTTGGAAAAAACACCAAAAAACTTTTGGGTATTTTTTCCAAAATTGAAAAGGAAAAAACGCCCAAAAAGTTGTTGTTGTTTTTTTTAACAAACATTTGCTTTCTTATTTTTGTGAAGATTGCGTCGATGGCGTTGAAGACGATGAAGATTTTTCGAATGATAATGACGATGACGAAGTAGGAAACCAGGCGAAAAGCGCAGAGTTGGAAACCGTTGTTTTATGTGTAGTTTGTCAAGTGCTACACCCAAACATTGTAATGTTGTCATGCAAACATATGAAGGTATGTTCAGAGTGCAACATCAAATTACAAGCCCAGTCAGTGGCTGATGGAGAAGACAATTATAAATGTCCGTGCTGTCGGGAAATTGTCGCAGATACCCTTCAGGTGTACGTCTAATACAGTGATATGTACATATAAATTACATTCATGGCTCTAAATAAAAAAAAAGTTATTATAATTGGTTTGTTTTAAATGTGTTAGGTGGCTAAACTCTGAAATATAAATGAAATAGAAATTGTCCAAAGAAGCGGCGCGACCGCGCGCTGCCCGCGACCACGCGTTGCCCACGACCGCGCGCTGGCCGGTTGGCGGCTACGCGAGCAGCTTTTTTTTTTTTGGTTTTATTTCCAAACTAAACTTGGAAATTATGCCAAAAGAAAACTTTTTGTGGCGTAATTCAGTGTTGCGATGTCGAGGTAAATTTACCTTTTCGAGGGAAAAACCATGAGGGAAAAAGGGAAACAAATTTTTCGGTAGTACAATTTTGAGGCAAATTCCGTCAAATTGAAAAATAGAAATGATAAATGATATTTATTTAGGCCCTGGTGAAGTCGAATGGCGCGAGCTAGCTACATCGATTCCAGAGAAAAGAAATCTTCACTTAAGCTTTTTCCAAATTTAATAAAAGTAGTCAATTATGCTTTGTCATTACCTCACTCAAATGCAGAATCTGAACGCATTTTTTCAATAGTAACAGATGTAAAAACTAAAAAAAGGAAATGACTGCCTAAATGTTATTTGCGTTACCAGATCCTCATTTCAGAGTGATGGCATGAATTGTTGTGACTTCAAGCCCAATCAAAATAATCTAGACTTTATGAATCAGAATATTTATGTTATTATATTATATAACGTTGAGCTTGTTTTTGACTTTTTTACTATGCGATTAATATCAAACAAAAATGTGATTGATAGTATAGGTAAACTACGAAATATAATTTATTTTGTTATTTATTATTGATGAATTTATGTTTATTTCTTTTTTAAATTGAATAAAGAATGTTTATTTGTTTAATATTTTTAACAATTTTTTTTTATTTTGGTATATAAAATAAAATTTCTTTCAAAAAAGACTTAAGGGAAAATAAAAGGTAATTTCGGCAAGGTACGGAGGGACAAAAAGGGGAAAAACGACACTTGTTTGAGGTAAAAACCATCCCAGGGACATCGCAAAACTGTCGTAATTTCCATTTTACTTTTTGGCTATTTTTCCAAAAATATGGCGTAATTTCCTGGCATTCTGGTGAATTTTCTTTTTTATTTTTTGGCGTTTTTGCCAAAACCATTACGCCGCAATATTTTGGTCTTTTTTCCAAAACACTTTTTGGCGTAATTTCAGGGAGCCCTTTGAGCATAGTCAAAGCTAATTCTATTTCTGAGTTTGATAAATGTAAACTACCAATATTAAACAAATTTAATGCCTGTTTTTTACTATTTAGGAATTTCCAAAAACGCTTACTATTTGTCTTCAATTTGACAGAAAAGACATATTGATTATAGAGGAATTTATTCAATGTATCAAATTCTTTTTGTAACTTACGATACCGTTTATACAGAGGGATTCATCATTATTGCGAAATTGCTTATAAACCTTGTTTTTTGTGTTATTAAGATGGATAATCCTTTTATTAAACCACACAGGCTTTATGCTACCAGTAGTTTTTACTTTGGGAGTGAATAAATCAATCGCAGTATTTATTACTTTCAAAAATGAATAATAACATCCATTTAGATCAGTTAGTAGTATTGAGAAAATTTATAATTGCATTGAAGTTGGATTTAGCAAAATTATAAGAGTAATAGTAGATTCTGAGACTCGTGGTGGAAAAAAATGTAAAAATTCAAAATGTAAACTGAATGAAACATGATGTATTGTATTAGGAAAAACAGGAATCATTGAATTATTGTAACCAACACTCAAATCGGCATCCACGAAGACTAAATAAAGCACATTGTTAAAGGAATTCTGAAAATTATTAATTTGTCTTGACTCAAATTGTGCGAAGGTATCAACAACTTTACAATCATGATTAAATAGTAGTAAAAAATTGTTTTTGATTTTACATATAAATACTAAAGTAGTACACATTCCGCCTTACCAATAATCAACTTTAGTCTGGCAGCTAACACAAAGACTACACACTTTCCAAAATGCTCATACCAATAAACAAATTTAGTTGCCAGAATATCGTTAACTGTAGGGTTAAATGTTAATGTTGAGAAAGTCATGTTTATCTCGGCCATTAGCTAAATAGGTCTACCCTTATGTCATTTTCAAGAGGAGTGTTGCCTATGCAATCAAAATTAGAGTATCAAAAATTGTAATAGGAGTGTATTTAAATACCCTGCATCTGATCTGCCTGTACAGATCATTTGTATATATATTAATTAACTTTGGTAATTGTGTAACATGATTCCTTAATTTATTGGTTGTGATAAAACAATTCAAATGTTTGCTGAGCCTGAAATTGAAATTGAGCAAAATCATTGAAATACACACCAAATAATAGAATATTCCATTCCTAAACACAATAAAAAACAAAAAGGATCTTTTCTGTCGATGTCTTTAATTAAGAACATTTGGTTAACATTTTAAATTACCTGTCAAAGCAAAGTTTTTTTTTCAACTACAAGCAGTAGTTTATAGAATGTAATGGCTTATACACTTACAGCCTTATTCATAACACTTAGTTAAATCTGATTTAAGGTTTATATTGGTTTAATTGCAGAAAACGTTATTCATAATCTTTTTTCAAATTTTCATTTAATCAAGTGTCAAAAATTTAAATGCCGAAATAGGCATTCAGTAGCAAATTAACTCTGAATTAAATTGTTCGTTGATTCAAATCATGGCATATAATAATTATTATGTTATTAGTTCACTACCGAATATCTTATATATAGTTATTGATTTGTGCATTAGCACAACAAAAAACATTGTTATCCAAATTTAAATAACAAAATTCTGTAAAAAAAAAATCTCATGACAACTGCTTAAATCATAATGGCGTTTTATGAATGAACTTTTTTTAATTCTTAATTAAAATGACAGTTTCGAGTTAGCTAAGACACTGATAATTAACAGATTATATTATAATCTAATGAAGAATGCTGTTATATTTTATTTGGTGTCGCTTTCATTCTGAAAGTTAAAAAACGAAGTCAACAGTCTGGATCATATAAATGATATTTTATATATCAGTGTGATTTTTTTTGTAAATGTAGGTACAAAATAAACAACGTTCCATGAAATCCGCAAAAAGTACCTAATGTTCACATATTCATGTGATGTTTTAGTAGTTTTTCTATTTGTAACATTGTAATTGTGATTTGTATACTACAAGACAAATTTCGTTTTGCATCAATAGCCTACGAATAATTAAAAAATTGTGTTCTTATTATTATTCAATAATCTGAAATGACTTTTATTAGAACAGCTCTCAATTTTCTAAATTAATACAAAAGTTCCGAAATGCATAGGAAAACGTATTGTAAATAGTACTGAAAATATACCCTATTTGTATGATACGGCATTACTAATTTTCGTATGAATTTCACAAAACAGCTGACAATTTGTAGATTTCCTAATTCGTGTTTCGGTTTTTGCTTTTAATAAGCGTTTTAAAGCCTTTGGGCGAAATCTGATGGGCGAATTTAATTGTAATTTGGGTATAAATTCGTTTAGAATAATTTATTCGGCATAAACATGGTCAGTGGTCTTGTTTCGGCGAAACCAAATTATGGAATTTGAGTCCTGCAATGACAGAAAATGTAATAGATCCCAATAAAGTTGTCGCACTAGTAAATGTGGAGATCAAAATGTTTATTGGTACCATTTCAATAAAGCTATACATTTTATTTAAACCTGGCAGCCAACTAATAGTCGGAATTAGGGTTTGATTATTAGTAAGGCCGATTATTATTAAATCCCTCTTTGGTATTGAGCCATTTCAAGCATAATGCATGATTGGTGTACAGCTATTGCGGTGACTACCTGTATGCTCAGCCTTTAGAGATAACCTCCGAGGAGATAAGTACGAGGGACTAGTTTACCTTCGAAATTCTTTATCTTAGTCACACCATGCATTTTTTATCCCATCCGTATTGCATTTTAGGTACTGTTAAATTTGGAATCCTAGTCAAGACTCAAGAGAGATGTGGTATCTCACCAGTGTGGGCCCCTTTCTACCTCTTTTCAAACAAAGACGGACAATCAACCCTGTTTGCCAATCGGTTTGTGTTCTGTCGCACTCACGGGCCGGTTAAATCACTCAATGGATTTATAGCATTTCATTTGGGCCCTGAGGATTTCAGGGTGGATTTCATCCACTGCAGCAGATTTGGCGTTCAATACTGTAACACCATCAAAAGTAAGACAAAGGTTCGTGTTGTGTTTGCTGACGTGAAGGACAATGCGAATCTCGCTACAATCGACTGACAACCGTATCCACACCAAAGTTCATACGACTACTAAATTGTGGTCTAACTGAAGCCTAGCTTATTTATTTCGGCCTCCAGAAGCAAGAAGGCTAAGGACCCTCGCCTTTCGAGAATGAGTTGAAACAATTGTCTAAAGTGATTGTGCGGTGATGGAATGTTTCGCATTGTGTCCTTTACGAATATTTTATTATTATTTTTTTTAAATATTACTCCCTGGAAAGGCGAACCTATAACGCTTCATTAGCGCCCCGAAATGTTCGCAGACATATGTTAGTTCTGCACTTAAATTCCTGAAAATTGTAGTCTTCTGAAAATATATCCAGCTTGTTCTGTAACAGAAGGAGTTTTGGAAAATGTACATGAATGTCCTCGCAGTTGTCAAGTGTACTGTATGGTCATGAGCATTAGTTGCCTGTCTTGTGGGGCGCCGAAAAGTTGCATTTCGAGGGATAATGTCTTTAAGTTCCTCGGAACACCTACCATGGAAGTACCTATAGAACAAGCAAAGGTTAGCGACTTGTCTTCTTCGCACCAACGGTTCTAAAGTCGAACTGCTCGTCTTTGTATGCTGTCAAGTAGGTTAAGTGAATGTTTTGGGGCCGAGCTCCATATGGGAGCAATATTCCAGGCCTGGTCTAATCTGTGCTTTGTAGAGAAGGAGAAGTTGCTTGGGTCTAAAGTACCTCTTTGTTGTAAATAGGTAGCTCAACTTAGCGAACTTAGCGGATGGTCATCCATTTGGATCTGAGGAACTGCTGATGCATTTTTCCTAGAAAATGTTGTGAGCTGTGTCTTGTTTGCATTAAATACAACCAAGTTGTCTTTTCCCCACTTCAAGATTTTGTCCATGGCAGAGATTTTTCCTTTGGCAAGGTTCACATGACAATTTTAATGAACCAATAACTTTGCATCACAGTGGAGTTCAAAACAATGCAACAACTATAACGCGATGACGAAAGTGGTGAAACTTCGTTACGTTGCGTTGCATGATTTCCCCTTTTCGTACAGATGTGACGCCCCCTTTGTGCAGCAATTCCTTCCGCTCTGTGAATGATAGATCACCCACCCAACTATGCAATTACAATAATAATCACTTTCAAGTCAACTGAGCATCGATGTCTTTTGCACGCATCGAGAGAGATGCGATCGCAACGCAACATTTTCTGACCGCAAACCCAACTCTCGCCCAATGTGTCCCATTGTTGGCTCGTTATGTCGCATGCGTGTGTTTGGTAAAAGCGTAAATGATTGCATATAGCATGGCGCGGCGAGGGGAATGCATGCAAATTACCACGTTCGTGTCCATGGGAAGAGGAGCGATGTCACACACAAAGTCACACGAAACAACAAAGCGCTGGCGTTGGCCAAGAGAGGGCGTTCTGCGCGCCAGCACTCATCAGAGAAAGCCATCATGAGAGACCAACGACAACGACGACCGACGATGATGTGCAATCAAATTGCGATGATGACCACCGAACTCTCGCAACAACGAAAACAATGCAACTTACCACCACCGATCGTTCATGTGATCTCGTTTCTCTTCAGTTTTGAAATTTTCCATATTTTTTTTTCTCGTTTTCTAATTGCATCGCTCGTAGGCCAGCTCTTCATACGGGGATTATGATGGTGTAATGGCCACTCGGGGGGTTTGGCTGCACTATTATCCCTCTCGAGTAGGTTTTTCGCGTTCGGCCTGGGAAATCACGTTCCATCATAATAATTGGCTTTAATTGAGTGATTGACGTTTTTAAGCAGCATCAGGAACGGACGACGCAGCGAGAAAGAGAGCACCGCTCCGGTTCGAGCTCACCCACGATATTCGGTTTCGTCGACGTTGGCGTCGATGTCGTTACTGCGGTCCTCAAAGCGGGCTTAAGGTACTTTCGAGTGAGAGCGAGAGATCAACGGACGTATATGACCGGCCGGCCCACCAGCGCGCCACTTTCGAGTGTATCTTTTTGGGTTTCACATAATATTTCCCGCAACTCGACGTAGTAGCGTGATGGTGGTCTCCAATTAGATTTGGACGGTTTTTTTTTTTTGTTTTTTGTCCATTCCACTCAGAGACCCAGAGCTTTGTTGTTGTTGTTGTTATTATTTTTTTAAGTGATCTCAACGTCAATGTTCATTGGCATGATGCGCGCTGCGCTGAAGAATTTGAACTCGAAAAATTTATTTATTTCGTTTAATTGAAAAAACTATAGAGCCTCGAGAGGCCCACCGATGGTGGTTGGGGGTTGGCTCTATGGTGGTGGCCTGGTGGTGGTCTGGCCACCGCAACAATCAAGAACCGAGTAATTTATTGTGTGTGATGAATTTTTGGTTGCAATTTTGATTGCGATTGAGATTGAGAATTTATGAGAGCATTTAGGGAAGAAAGTAGGAAGTTGTTGGTATAATTGTTGTCGGGGGCGACTCCTCAACGAGTGGGTGCTTTGCTGGAAGGATGTTGTAAAGGAAGTGAGTGTACAATACTTGTGGAGGCTGTTGATGCAGTACAATCGGTAGGTAGTCTTAGTTACACAGATGATGGACAATGTGTCGTTGATGAAACCATTTTAATTTCGCAGTAGAGACCAGAAATGAAGTTAAAAGAGGATGTGATGCATCTATTGCCAATCAACTGTCAATCGCGCAGCAAGTATCTACAATCAAGTAAGACGGTTTTAAGAGTTGTAGAACAAGGACTGTAGTACGAAAATCACTTAAAGCAGTCATAACCATAAGCAAGAGCAAACAGAGCGTCTTGCCAAAATCTGAGGAAAAAGTTCCAACTGATGCAGATTGCCACTTGCTCAAAGTTTCTAATAAAAATGGTTCGGACTGCTTCCTAAAAGAAAACATGATATCCGCTAAATATATCCGCATCTTCTTGGATAGTCAGGCTGCGATTAAGTGCCTGGAATCAGCCTCTATTAACTCTACTACAGCCCTAGACTGTCGCACGTCTCTCAGAGAGATAGCGAAGCAGTTCAACATTCACCTCTGCTGGGTGCCGGGCATAGAGACATTTCAGGTAAAGCTGACGAACTTGCCAAGCTCGGAACTACACTACCTATCGTACCAAGCAGATTTACTTTAGGTATTCCAATCGCTACGTGTAAACTTATAATTAAGCTGGATGCCATCCAAAGAACAAACCTTAGGTGGACATGTGGCACGACATGTCTAGCGACAAAACAGATCTGGCCAAAGTTGGACCTCAAACGTTCTAAGAATTTCATCTCTCTTGACAGAAGGCATATCGGCGCCACAATAGGTGTCATTACGGGACACTGCCTTGCAACAAGGCTTGGCGTACTCTCAAACGACTTTTGTAGAAGTTGCTTGGACGAAGAGGAGGAGAAAACTATTCAGCACTTCCTCTGCACTTGTCCGGCACTCTCCCGAAAACGGAAACTCCATTTGGGAGCCTCAGACTACAATGATCTAAACGATCAAACAAACCTAGACATTCGTAGTCTCCTTTGCTTCATCAGCAGCTCAAACTGGTTCAACGAGTAGGACAAAATTTTTAATAGATTCATGTGTTATCACAAGGGACCTAAGTGGTCTAAGTGTGTCGGCCTTTTGCCGGCAGCCACTTCAACCTAACCTTCCTTCCCAACAAGCCACCTCATACTCAAGTGAACGCATCATCGATGAAACGCCGACTATCCGAGAGGACGCTGCAGAAAAAATAAGCGAACAAAAACAGCTGAGTTAGTTAGTACCAATTCCATAAAAAATAAAAGCAAGGACATTCTAATGACTATGTGGACCCAGGTCCAACTCGCAGAAAACTACAACCACACAATTCACCTCTTAAAGTTTTTTCCACTGGCGCCACCTATCGCAAACGTCAGTCAAACATCCGAGATTCTGCCCTGAGAAAGCTTCTCAAGTCAACTGTTCGTGGTGAAAAGCTAAAGAAGGCTGTGAGGAAGGCCTTAAATCAAGCCATGAGAAGGGGAGAACCCGATAAATACAACGCGAAAAAGAGAAAGATCGGTCCTGTGCTCAAAGGAAACAAGGAGCGAACAGGATGGATAGGGCGGAAACAGAACGGATCGTGACACCAGAGGCGGTAAAGGGGGCGATAGCGACATTTTCACCCTTCAAAACCGCGAGACTAAATGGCAGAAAGGATATTTCCAGGTCTAATGCAATGGGGAGTAGACATAATTGCACCAAGGCTCAGGAATATATACGTTGCATGCCTAGCAATAGGCCACATCCCGATTACATGGAGGAAGGCAAAGGTGGTCTTTCTTTCAAAATCGGGAAAAAAGGATTACACCGAGGCAAAGTCCTTCAGACCAATCAGCCTGACATCATTTCTGTTAAAAACAATGGAAAGAGAGGTGGTGTAGAGAAGAGCTAAATACCCGGAGGTATTGCGATGACCACTAATGGATATTGAAGGTGCCTTCGATATGATATGCTTTGAAAGGCTGAAACAAGCCTTGGAAAAACGTAGAGTTAACCCACTAGTGGTAAGATGGGTGGACAATATGTTAAATACAAGGGCGATAAATATCCAGACGGGAACCTCAAAACTCCGAGGAAGGGTCAGCAGAGATTTCCCACAAGGAGGTGTTCTTTCACCTACACTGTGGAATATCAATGAAATATTGTCGATTGATTGGAAATAATTTGCAAACGTTCGGCTTCAACATATTGTAGCCGAGAATTAATGGGTAGATTTGTGGGTAGACAAGTCAAGTCTGCATGGGTCTTTCGCACTAAGGTAGGAACTGACCCCAAAGTCGTCTAACTACTTTCATTGATGTTGAGACATTAAAGACCGATACGTTTACATAGACATACTCTGTGGAAATGCGTATTCAATCATGGAGAACCTTAAAATCGAAAATGGACTTCTTTTGGTCCTGATCTTGGCAAAGTCTGTCTTCAATCTTACATCTTGGCTCTAAATAGCTCTTTTCTGGTCAAATATTTCCATCGGATTTCCAAATTTAGCACCTTTCATTGGCAACATATATTTTTTTTTTTTAAATCTGCTACTTAACTAAGCTTAGATCTGTATTGCTGTTAAGGATTTTCAGAATTATTCGTCGAATAGATACCCTCCTAAATGGATGCAAATCAAGGAAATACGATGAACGCGTGTATCATGTCGAATGCCAAACAAAAACAAATTTCGACACTTATTGCTTCATTCGATTGTTGCGCCACCACTCACATAGCAAGAAACTGCTACGATCCTTTCAACGTCAACTGATCAACTCCCTCAACCAATTTCAGAGTGTGTTTCGTTCCACACAATCGCTTGGACAAATTACTCACTTTTCACAAACCGCATGCAACAATAAATTAAATTTTAACACAAAAGCTGGTGTAGAAACGTTCACAGTAACATTTTGGTGCAGAACCACACCGTAGCGTCGCTGTCGTGCGGTGTAATTGCGTGCCATCAATATACAGGGCGGCAGCATGCCCTGTTAGTCAAGCGAGAAATTTCCGTGTGTAATGTGTCGCCGCATCCAGTCAATAATGAAACTAATAGCAGGATGAGCTATACACAATAGACAGGTATGCAAAGATGAATGAACGCAACCCGATTTCTTCATGGAAAGACAATTACATGATCGGACAGACGGTGCATAGGTATATACTGTCATTAAAGTGTCTCAACCTTTCACAACTCCACTAGACCGAGCTGGGATACTGAAAATAATTATACTGGCCAAGAGCCAAGAGGTTTTGCCATTTTTATTCTCCTCAACCACTACAATAAACTCAAGAAATATAGAGGAAAGCCGATGTGTTAGGCTAGAATAAGAATTGGTCTGTTTGGTAGGTTTGTGCGTTGGGCTTGGTTTGGAAAGCAGTAGTTTTCTATTTTGCGTGCAAATTTTAGTTTTGTTGGGAAAGGCGTCGCCGTGTCAAATTGTGTTGGCCTACAAAGCAATACACGTCCTTCCAAACTGAGTAAGAGCAAATTGCTCTTACAAATTCAATTTAAGGACCAGGGAGGTACTACGAACCCGAAGATATCCAGCAACTATGCAACCAATTCCTCCAAAATTCTGGGGGTTCCAGTTTTTCCATTCTGACTTCCATTAATTTTTCCAAACAGCTTTTTCCCGTCACAGGAATTTCGTTTAATCCTTTTCGTTTAATAATTTCGCAAACAATCCTCCAGCAATCCGTCACGTCACCTTAACAGCTATCGCTTTTGAATGAAGCAAATCGCTTTTGAAAATACAAAAATTCAAACCCGCCATGAAAAGCGATCCGCCGCGCTTTTGGGAAAAAGCCCCCTGTAACAAATTTGGGAACGAAAATGCGCTTCAAATCGTGGATTTTATTTCATGCTCTGAGCGATCTCGTATTTGGGCAACGACTAGTTGACGAAGACACGAATTTTCCAGAACCAAAGACAGTTCCTTCTAAAAAACAAAATTACTCTTGTCCACTTTCGGATCTAAAAGAAAAATAACAGAAGTCCATGATAAGTGCCAGATCGGGGCCTGCACTGGCTGCATGCGTATAGAGATGAAGCTGTCAATACAGGAATCCCTGAAAGATGACTGAATGAAACGCCGGCCGTAAAGCCAGGATGTACTCCGACATCATTACCTTGGAAATGAAAAAAAAAATGTTCAATCCCCAGAACTGGAGCAACTTCGTAGGTATATAAGATTGAAAGGCTCCCGGAAATTACGCCAAAATTATTTTTTGGAAAAACGCCAGAAAAATTGTTATTTAGTCAAAATGGGAAAAAACACCACAACATTGTTTGAAAAATATGCCAGAAACGTTGGAAATCACGCCAGACAACTGTGGAAAAAGAGGCAGAAAGTAAAATGGAAATTAGGCCTGAAAATAAATATATTCTGGCCTAATTTCCAAATGGCCTGCGCCCTGCGACGCAAACGGCCGGCGCGGGCCGACATTTTCAGAAATAGAAAAAACGCCAGAAAACTTTTTGGAAAAAATGCCCGAAATTGTGGAAAGATTGCCAGAAAAGTCAGACCTTTTTTCCTTGGAAAGAAAGCCAGACTTTTGTATAGAAAATGTTCTGGCATTTTTTCCAAAAAAAATTCTGGCGTAATTTCCGGGAGCCAGATTGAAAGCCTATCAAGCAGTAGGTATACCTATTCCCTACTTAATTAGGGGCTCTTTCAGAGATACATTCTTGCTGTATAGGACACCGATGATGGACTATTTTGGCACGACAACGATATGACTAATTTACTCAAGGCTCCGTGATAGGACCGATATTTTGCGGAAGCTTTGGCATTCTTCAGTAAATCATCAAATCTTGCTTTAAGTGAATCGGGGTTTTCGTCGGCAGATATTGAAAATGTTGATGCGCATTCGATTGCCAGTTTGTTCCACTCATTTACACATGTTTTACCCGAATTTATAATAATTTGTGTTAGTACTAGTCGTGGAATTATTTCTTCGTTCATCGCCATAACTTTTGCCAACTTAGTTGAAATGCATTTTAAGGGTGTCGAAAAAGAGGGGTCCTATTCTTGTTTCTAGATTTAGCAAATAAAGGGTTTTTCAACAGGGACGCTACAAAAGTAGAGCGACAGGGACAGCAAACGACGCCGAATTTCTTGCCGCTCTTTTGACATTTCTCTTCAGTAAGGTTTTCCATTTCATGATGGAAAGATATACGAGCCAACAACGAGTCGAAATTATTAAAATTTACTACCGAAATTCGGAGTCAGTGGCCTCAACGTTAAGAGCGCTACGTCCAATTTATGGTCGTCATAATCGTCCTAGCAGATCAACAATTGAGCGTCTAGTGGAAAAATTTGAATCCACAGGTACAGTACAAAATGTTCCCGTGCCAGTGAGACAGAGAAGTGCCCGTAGTGTCGAGAATATTGCTGCCGCTGAGGCTTCAGTTGAAGAAAGCCCAAATTGTCTCTCACACGTCGTTCTCAAGCGTTGGGCATGTCTGTGACGTCTTTGTGGCGAATTTTGCGAAAAGATCTTGGCCTACATCCTTAGATTAGAAATTGACGCAAGATTAAATTGACGCAAGAACTGAAGCCGCTTGACCACCAGAACCCAGAAGCGTCGTATGTTCGTGAATTGGGCTGAGCAACAACTTGAAAATGATTCGGATTTTCATCGAAAAATCATCTTTAGCGATGAGGCTCATTTCTGGCTGAATGGCTTCGTCAATAAACAAAATATGCGGTATTGGTCAGGCAGCAATCCACACGTACTCCATAAGTCATCATTGCATCCCGAAAAAATTACGGTTTGGTGTGGTTTATGGGCCGGCGGCGTCATTGGGCCGTACTTCTTCCGTGATGATCAAGACCGGCACGTTACTGTGAATGGGAATGGAAATGCAACTTCTCCACACAGAACACATAGCACGCTTGGCTTACGCTAATTATTGGCTTGTATATGCTTTTGTAGATTTAGGTTAGAAACAATCAATACTCCCAGATACTTATACTCCTTAACTATACATTTCTATTAAAAGTCCACTTTTGGAGTATCTCCCGCGCGCCGCGCCGTTTCTGAATATCATAATTTTTGACTAGAAAAGGTTGACCAATAGATTCCAGATTTTGCAGTAGATGTAGAGCTGGGGCCTGTTTATTATCAGCTGTAACCCGTCTATAGTTTCCGCTAGGGCAACAATATCATCAGCGAATATCATCCTTCCCATGACAGTACCACCATTCACCGAGTCAGCTATGTCGTTTATGTATAAATTAAAGAGAAAAGAGTATACTTATAACACATCCTTGTTTAACGACCATCGACGTATACCAAACTCTTCCAACAGAAATTTCCCGTCCCATATTCGCGCAAGATTTTGTTCGTAAATTGCTCTAATGCCAGATTATAATCCTTGTTGTGATTCCATATTTGTAGAGCTTATAAAAGAGTAATTACCGGAGTATTGAATCGAAAGCTGCCCGAAAATCCACAAAGAAAGCAATATTCTTTAGCGAAAGGATTTGGTCCACTGTCGAGTGATTTTTTCTGAATCCCGCTTGAAAAACGTTTAAGATCCTCTTGGTTTCGACCCGCATTCACTGAGTCTATTGTATAAAATTGAACTAAAGAGCTTCGCCGCTGCATTTAAAAATTAGATAGTTTTTGGGATCGTCAATGCTCCCTTTGTTGTAAAGCGGCAATATAATCCCTTTCGAAAGCTCGAAGGAACTTCAACTTCAACGTAAGCAGTCGTAAGAATTCAGGTATATAAGATGTTTAAAGTACTCAAATGTTTTTACCTCCGCTTGGGAAATTGGTGCATCTAGATATTCCTCAACTATTAAAAGGTGCTGCATACTGAAACGATGGTGCTATTTGATTTGCGTTGAACAGATTCGCTTTAAGTTGTTCAATGTGCAGAGCCGTGGTAGTCATCATCATCATCATCATCATTTTCAAAGGTCCGCTTGTCCATTAAGTGGGTCGATGGTGTACTGTAGGTTGCTCAAGTGGACCCTCCATTAATCTCGATTATCCGCCATCGACTCTAAATCATCAAGTTAAAATCCCTTTTCCACAAAGCCTGCTTTCCAGAACTCCATTGAGGATTTCGCTTTGTTTATTGTTTCGATGTTACTTTGATCAAAATTACGTTTTTTTCACGTTACAAAGCTCTTTGAAGTTTTTGTTTGCCGCTGCGTAGAGGATTCGAAAGTTAGTATTGTTGGTCGTACTGACTAATTTCAAATATGAAAAAATAGGTTCCTAGCTCTCAAGCATTCGCTGTCGAACCACTTTTGTTTATTTTCCAAAATCTTCCTTTCTGATTTCTGTTGAGGAGCCGCTTTCTTGATGACATTCGTTAAGGTGTCCATGTCTGCGTTTCAAGCTGTCTATCTATAGATTATGTTGAAATAATTCTCTAAAGCTGATGTCTTTTCAATGTAATTTCGGAAGGAGCCCAAGCCTATAGGTTCTCACCACCTGACGATCTAATTCTAAAACACACCTCTAAGGGCATGTGGTCAGGAGAACGTTTTTACTGCCAATATAAATTCATCAAAAATCACGTCTCAGTCTCCAGACAAAAAACAATAATTTATCACAAAGCAGGCTGTTCCACGGATAAAATGAATTCACCAAAACGATCGCCTTCGCAACTTCCATTTAGTACCCAACTGTCCAAAGCGTCTGCTAGCTCAATAATTTGATACCCCTTCGAATCGCACACCTCGTCTACATTCATTTCAATTCATTCATTCATTTTCAATGGTCCGCTTGTCCATTAAGTGGGTCGCGGGTGCAGGTTGCTTAAGTGGACCCTCCATAGCTCTCGATCCTCCGCCATCGACTCTAAATCATCAAGGGCAATCCCCATACGGGTATAGGAGAGATTATGGACTTGATCTAACCATCTCATCCTTGGTCTACCTAGAGGACGCCTACCCGATGGTACGGATTCCATAGCACGTCGTGGAATCCTGGTCGGGGACATGCGTTTAACATGACCAAACCACCGAAGCATGGATCGCTCCGTCCGGAGAAGTAGCTGCTCGACATTGAGTTCCTCACGTATTCTGGTATTTCTGATGCGATCTCTACGGGTCACACCAGCAATACTACGGAGAAATCTCATTTCGGCAGCTTGTATCGTCTACAGCCCTAGTTAAAAGTATTTTGTGATAGGCCTATAATTCTTCCATTAAAATCGCCGATTAGCATAAGATTTGATGCTCCTAGCACATTAACAAGATCAAGTAGTTTGTCAAAGTCGCACTGCCAATGGCTGCAGTTCAAATAAATAGGTACAACGTAATAAATCGCGCCTTCCATTTTGATTTCAAATATTCGGGATTGCTCTATGTTCTTAAACTTGATTACAGCATCTTTGGGTGTTTTTTTTATAACCGAACAGCTCGCCCCCAGATCCCCTACCAAAACTAGTTTTAATAGCTGGTATGCATTCTATTTCGTGGCATTCTATTTCTATGGGCAGATGTTATGAGTGCTAAGGTTCGAAATGACATGGAAATTGAAGCTACGAGGGAAGTTTAATCGTGAATAAGAGTATAGACGGGATCGGCCCTTACTTAAGATAACGTTCACTGTTCGGGGTGGACCACTTTGATAAATTAGAAGAATGTCTTAATAAGAGTTTTGGGGAGTTGCTATTGTTTTTTAGACTCAGAAAGGACGTTGTCTTTAGGGCTGTCTAAGAGCGGTATGGTGACAAGCCTCGTTAAACAAGATGTACACAAGTTCCTGAAAATTGGCGCAGCATATGATGTGCCCCTCTATCCGTTAAGGTAAAAAAGACAACTTACTGCTGAAGGAGAGTCAATTTCAACTCGTTACAATAGTCAGTGCGATGGGGAAATCGGTCAGAAGCTGGAACCAATGGCCATAGTCAATTTGAAAGCGTCACAAAGATGCAGTGCAACAGGATGAACAATGGAATACATAAGAAGGAAATTCCCCGATAACGAATCAATTTTTGATAGTCTGTAAGAGTTGCTTGGGGAATTATGCTTCCCATTTTGGCAGAAAGGTAATTGGCAGTTTGAATACTAATGGAGGACTCTTTGGGCTGTCAGTCAATTATTCTTAAACTTCGATTGACTTAGCGATTCCTGGAAAACCACAAAATTTGCTGGACGAATCGATTTTTTTTTAGAATAGATACCTTTGACCCTTGAGTACCTACTATACCCATAGATAGGGAGGACTGGCAAAAGAATGACGTTTCGAATGATAATGATATTTCTATTTATACGGATGTTTCCAAAATAAAAGAGGGTACAGGGTCTAGACATATAGACCTTCGTGTCATTACGACTTTCGGATACATGCAGTGTGTTCCAGGCAGAGGTTCTGGACGTGTTCAGAGCTGCGTATCTACTTGATATGGGATCAATATCCAAGAAGAATATCGCTTTCTACATTGATAGTCAGGCTAGGCTAAAGGCGCTAGAGTCCTTTACCATCAAATCTGAACTAGTCATGAGCTGCCGCACAATGCTTAGAGCATTATATGCGCGCAGAACCAAAGTCACGCTATGGTGGGTACCCGGACACTGTAATATTGAGGGTAACGAAAGAGCTGATATTCTGGCCAAAAACGGAGCAGAGCTTCCACAAATTGAAACCATTGAGGGCATAAGACCACCAATAGCCGTGGTCAAGAGAATTATTCTCGAGAAAATTAAAAATAGAGCAGACCAAAGAGGGTAGTAGGGTCTCAATCTCAAAGGCTCTGTGGCCTAAGCTAGATCGAAAAAAACCTGTTGAATTATTAAAGCTCAGCAAATCAAAGCTACGAATGGCAATAGGGATACTCTCCGGGCACTGTCTTCTAAGGAAGCACGCTATGAGATTAGGTTTAACAGATACGGACACATGCAGGTATTGCGAAGACTTAAGGTGAAAGCGGGAGACTTGAGCCACTTTTTGTTAAATCGTTCTTTTTTATTAATCGCAGCCACCTATTAAATGCATTTTTTTCTAGCTACCTACATTAATCTATTTTAGGAAAAGTCTCATCAACTTAAAATAAACACCTGAGATTTTTGACAAATGCCAAATGTTTGAAAACAGATTTTCGGTTCAAGTCTCCCCTACCACAACAAACAAAACAAAATTGAAACAATTTTCGGGTTTTGTAGGGAAATTAACTGTTTGGGCGAAGTGGTTTAGGTTTTTGACCATTAAGGTTCCCCAGGGATGGCTATGGGCCCAATATGGTGCCTAGTCCAATGTGATGAACTCACACCCTATCCTACCTAACCTAACCCTTGAGACACAAAAAAAAATAAATGTCCGGCTTTTCCTCAAATCGTTTCGATGCGCAACAACGGCAACAGTCTTTAATTCAAATTTTCGAAAATCTGTCGTTTTATAGCTGAAGTAGGTACCTTGTTTTAAATAGGTTTTCATTATAGCCTCCAAAGTCCAGCCAATCGACAATTTTCGAATTTTTGGCGAGAGAGTTCTGTTTTGCACCAGAACAATGGCAACACTGACATTCTTTAATTGCAATTTTCGAAAATGAATGGTTTTTGGCGAATGAGTTTTGTCTTTCAAATTGTTTTTCATCATTACCTCAGAAAATCGGACAAGGCTATGGTTTTCAAACCGAATTTTCGAAAAGCTAACATTTTTGTGCCGAAACTTCGTACTTTTGATCATAACCTCTAGAATAGCGAACAAGGCAATGTTTCTGAAACAAGATTTTCCAAGACCATTAATTTTTGCACCGAATTTTCTTGCTTTAAATACCTAGTTTTTGTCTACCTAGTATTAACAGGTAGGTACAAACACTTTAAACAATAAAAATGGTTCTAAATTCGAATTTTCGAAAATCCATAATATAATAAGACAGATGGATATCCACCTACCGCAGATAATTAAATACAATTTATTGACTAAAACGATCACTTCCTTAAATTTTCATAAATCCAAAAGGCAACTTCTCTCAAAATTGACCGTGAACTGTCAACCAGAACACTGCGACAAAAACACGATCGAAGCGATTACATTCAATTAGACTGTCATTAGAAAAAAAAAATCATTTTACACTCTCATTCGCAATTGATTACCCACCCATTACGACACCAATCGACTGCGTACCCCATCCACATTCGAAATAAACAAATTTTTGACATATGATAGGTACCCCACAAATAGTTGATGTGACATTTCCTTCACCTAAATTATGATTTATCTGAAAACAATTTTGTAATTCACACACAAAATGTCAAATCCGAGCTGTTTTCTAAAATGAATGACGTTCGAAACAAAAAAAAAACTCACTAGTGGGAGGAGAAGAATGAATATCGTGACCAAGCATATTATTCAATTCAATTTCCAAACCAATCACGTATGCGGCCCTCTATGAAATACGGCTAGCGAACAACGAACAACGAACAACTCACAAAAAGGCAACAAAAATATCCACAAAAATGTAGGTACCCGTAATGTCAAAGTTTTTCTTTTCTTTTTTGTTATTGTTGGTGGGGCGAAGAAGAAGATGAAAATATCCCCCCACAGACTGGCAGTTCGTGGCTCCGCCTTATTGAAATACGATCGCACTTTGCAGTCGTCCATCACGAAAATTTCATTTTCTTTGGCAATTCCCTTTTGGGTTTTTCTGTTTTTGGTTTACTCTGTTGTCCCCTCTTCGCTGCATCTGTTGCCATTTACACACACTCAGGCAAATAGGTTTTTTTTCTGTTCTTTTGTTCGAAAAGATTTTCGAAATGTCATCTCGAGTGTTACTCCGAAAACAGCCAGGGTGGGGAATCACCGCGGGGAGTATGGACTTCGAGGTGGATTTGCGTGACGGCTAGTGTGGGGAATTCGAAATGATACGACAAAAAAAGGGGCGGTACCTTGGCTGAGGCAATTTGTGCAGATTTTTCCCCGAGTGCTAAAATTTCTGTCAATTACACTCATGTTGAATTACTGACCTGTCAAAGCTGTGATAATAAGAAAATACTGGAATAGCCAAAGTTGCATTGATTTAAGGTGGTAGGTAGATGGGCGGCAGTAGGTAGGTATGTGAGGAGATGAGATATTTTGTGAGATATCGACAGTGTTTATGACTGGCTTCGCATTTTCATTCAACGGACGAAGGTAGGATTGATTATTGCAGATCCAGGGTAGATAGATTATTTAATTTTTTTTTAAGTGGCAGATATGTAGATACAAACTTGCAGTTGAATTGCGTACTTTTGCTGTAGGTAGGTATTTTTGGACTCATCACTCCGAGTATGTGCATCTGAAAAGAAAAAGAATGTTTTGTTTATCAAAATGGGAATCAGATATTAAATTAGATAGACAGTATAATTCCAGGTTCTTGGACAAAAGTCTGCGAAAGTAGGTACCTACAGTAGGCATGTTGGAATTTGGGAAAAACATTTTCCCTTGTCCACTGTTTATGGGTAATTGTAGTGAAAATCGAGTTATCTCGCATTTTAAAATCGAATTTTATTTTCAATCAGGTAGGTACCTACTGTAGGAACACACACATTTTCCGACTACATTCCTGGCATTGTGAGCCTATTTAATTATTGTGATGTGGAATTCAAAGAAAGAATCTATTTGGCATAAGATATTAAGTAGTTGCTTAATTGTTTAGAAGTTATAGGTATTAGTATTATACCCAATAATCAGGTACATATGCAACATAATAATTTACAGAAGTCAGGGGCGTAGCGATGGGGGGGGATGTGGGGGGGTGCGTCACCCCCCCACCGTTTTTAAGAGTCGGCAAATCAAGGAAGTAACATTTTAACTTGAGCAGCTAAAAAAAAAATTATAAAAATTAAAAAAAAAAAAAAATAAAAAATTTTAAAATTTGACTCGGAACAAAATGTTAAAAAATAAGAACTGAGTTTGGATTTTCATTAGGTATATGTTTTCAAACTCGTAAATGTATACAAGACGGCATTTTCAAAGGTTTCACCTTTCGGAAATGCTATTTAATATTTTTTTGACTGTATGTACCTTTTCCGAGTTTCGATTTTAAAAATGACGGTCAGCATCGGTGAATTTGCCGACTGAACAAATTAAAATTTATCGATTTTCGATTAGGTTCTAAAAAAGATTGTCGGCATAGCTCAATTTGCCGACTGAACATAATAAAATTTAGCGAGTTTCGATTCCATTTTAAAAAAGATTGTCGGCATAGCTGAATACTTCCTTCTGCTGGTTTGTTCGTAATTGCTACGCGAAGATTTAGGAAAAAAAAGTCGGAAAATTCTCAACAGGTGGCGCTGTAGCCCCACATTAGATATCTCGAAGACCACCAAATCGATTGAGCTCCAATTTACAGGTAGTATTAGGTATTGGCCCAAGAGTATTCGTTTTAAGATTGATCAAAATTGGACAAAGGGGCGTGGCGTTATAACTCGATAACCGCTGGCCCGATACAGTCGGCAAGTTCCTGAAATAAGTCGGCATTTCAATGAAAGTCACCCACCCACGGCTCGAACCCTCGCTACGCCCCTGACAGAAGTAAATATTTTGAAATAAGTTTATAACAAAAGTAAAGGAATTTAGTATGTAGATATTTAATTTAAAAAACAACAACACATTTTTTTCCATTTGTTTCTTTAAAAAAATTGTCACTTCTTTAATGTTGACGAGCGGCATCAAGTTTTCTGATTTGTTTTCAACCTTTTATAGAACGAAACAAATTTACAATTTTGTCAGTATGTTGGTACCTACCTATATAATTGACAGTTCTGATAGGTGATTAAGTTTCAGTCAAGTATTGATAGTAAAGTGGCAAGTACCTACCTATGATTTAAAGTGCTAAATATTATTTCTTGATGATGAATTTGAAATGCAATTTCCTGTACACATACGTGACACTTCGAAGAAAGAATACATAATTGTGTTATAGAATTAAGTGATTTTCAATTTAAGGAAAAATATCGTGTCGGAAAAATGCAGTGAGAGTCAAATGAACACCGATGGTGTCTTAGTTTATCGTTGCAGCTTGAAAACATTTTTTTGAACCTATATACAGGTGAAGTGATTTAATATGCCCAGCAGTGCTATATTGGGGTTGGTATAGAGGCCATTGTTTTCTTATATAAAAATAATATATGTTGGTTGGTTGCTCGAGTTTGGCAGCACCGGATTTTATGATTCTTTTTTGCTGGAAAGGTATTCTTTTGCAGCCAGGTTTGTATGAATACCTACAGTTCTTGTATGTGCATTGGTTCATGAATTATAGGGCCGTGGCACCGCTCATACAAAAAAAAAACATTCAAAATCTTATATCTTGAAAACCACCGAATCGATTAAGCTCAAATTAAGGTACAGAGAATCTCAGGTATTGGCCCGGGAGTCTGTAAAAGCCGGAAAATTTGTTTAAAAAGGGGCTTGACATATATGTGTATATCCAATGCGTATGTCCAATCGAACGGGGAACTGAATCCGCTTGAATTGGAATGGAAGATCAATCAGAATTCGTGGGATAATGACTTGCTCTCCTTTGATTTTGCCCTTGATGATCGTCGCTTGAATCACATTGTTCATCCGTTTCCTGACGGACAACCGCGTATCGTTGCACAATTTCGAATGATTCAGATTCCGCAACATGATTATGATCGATCTCACCTTCAGCTGTAAATTATGCGGTGGAGTTCCTGGGCACATCAAGCGAGTTTAAATGCCCGCAACCCAATTGGATAACCTCTCTTTTTACACGCAAACTTATTTTCTGAAAAATTGATCGAATTGATAATTGTCGCATTGAATTTCAATTGATCGTAATGCTTGTACCGTTTGAGGATATGATGCGCGATATACGACTATCCCGAATCAGTGTAATAATGCGCAAAACTCGAATCAATTGCAGCAAGAAAAATAGCACATTTGCTCAATAGGAAATGACAATGCAAAAATTATACCTGGCGCCATTCATTATGTATGTCGTTAACTTCTCCACCTAAAATGCACGCAAAACGTCATTTATCACAATGAATTTCACAATTATCCAAAATTTTCTGAACTTCACAACGAATTTTCCTTTTAAAATTAAAAATTTCGTCGAAAAAAATAAATGAATTTTGCGAGTTTTCCTCTAAGAATTTTCTATTTTTCCATTCGAAAGGCCATTCCGGAACAATTGACAACAAAATTCCACACAAAAAATCTATTTTCGATTTTTTCAATTTCCTGACTTTTTCGGAGGGTTTTACCAAAATTTGAATTGCCATCAGAAGAACCTTCTCCTGGCAATTACGAACAACTGAAAAAAATATTTGGGCCAAATCGTTCTCAATTGATAAATTACTATACATTTTCACACTATTTATATATATGTTATGTATGTATATAGATTGACATATTTTTGTAAATATATTGTAAAATATTAGCTTTTCCGCAAAACAGCTTTCAGCACATTTTATCTATGAATATGATCTTCAAAATAGGAACATATGAATGCGTGTTTTTTGTTTGAAAATCAATAAATAAACAGTTTTTTGTGCGATTAAAAACATTTGTTCGCCAAATTAATAATTATTTCAAAACCAGCTGATGTATTGTTACCATTGTATTTAACTGGATTATCATATTTGTCGTTTAACTACAGGTTATACCAGATGTCTTGTGCAAAATTCAGCTTTCGACGTCAATTAGTTCTTGAGATAGGAACAAAATTGACCTAGTGTATTCGGACAGACATCGTAGCGAAAACAATATAAGCTGCGTTTTTTTTTTTCGTCCCCGTCATGGCTATAGGATAAGTAAAATAAAAATATCCCTTATTGAATACAACAAAGATGTAACCTGGATTATTATCGGGGTTAACAGCTTCGCGGGAATAGGAAAAAGTGTAGCCAACACAACTTTGTGTATATGTTATCGATAACTTGTATGGAAATGTCATAAATGACATTTGACATGTTGACAAAAACTAAAAAAAAATAAACAAGACAAAACAAACCAGGAAAAATTTTTTTTTACACAAAATCTGCGTTTTAAAGATGCTTTTGACTTCCTCAACATAATTGTAAAGGTTAAAAACAATTATTGAGGAAGTCAAAAACAATCTTGGCATCTTTAAAACGCAGCTTTTGTGCAAATAAAATAATTTTTTTCAGATTTTCTGATTGGGCTGGACAACGCCCAAGGAGTCCTGAAAGCTACCAGAAAGAAACATTCCCAAGTAAAGTATAGTATATTAAAGAGTATTCCCCTAAACTGCACTGCAAATTCTGCGAACTCTTTATATCCAGGAACTGCGAAGAGAACTTTAAAAACTGAAAAAAAGAGTGATCAGAACAAAAGCGAGTTGGCCAAGTATGGCGAGGTAATGTAGGCCATATACTTCGGCATCAAATGTCGCAATCAGAGTATGACGCTGAAACTACTAATCAATAAGATCCAGGCGGTATTGGAGAATACTTTGCTCAAGAATATAACCCTGAAGGTAGGCACTCTCTCATGAAAATCGTGACAAAACTAATGTGATTGTTTCTCTAGGAAAACCTCAACGTTCTTGGACTGGAAGTAGACAAACTAACTCGATAGCTAGCCCAAATAAAGTCATGGCGTTTTAAGCTGTCTACTGTTAACATTCCCAAAGGGAATCTTATTTTAATCGATATTAAGAACAATAAAAGCAACAAAGTGTATAACTACTTGAACCTTGTTCTTTATTTAACTACTCCCATTTACAAACAATTCTCGTATAACTTGGGAATTGCGGGTGCGCAAGTGTTGGTTGGTTGGTTGGTTTCTCACCCTCCTCAGCCAGACGCGCAAGTTTATTTACTTTGGTCTTAAAGTGTACCTTCTTGGGATTTGAGAATTGGAATTGGAATTGAAAATTTCGTTATTTAAAGTCTTTCAAAATTTATGTTCTTAATACAATTTGATGGATTAATTAATTATCTTATGATTAGAATACAAATGCATCAAAAGGACCTATTAGAATAAGAATTTTGAATTTTCCATTGATAATATTATTTTAATTAAAATTTCCTGTCAATGTAAATTTTTCTATCAGATTGATGCGTTGCCAACTCATTTTTCATTTTTCATTCTTCGATGTTTGTTTTTTTTTTCGGCAAAAAAACGCAGCTATAGTAATGGAACCTTCAAAAAATGTACGCAATGACTGAAAATGAGTAAAAGTGGTGATTATTCAATTACATAATGCCATGTTTGTGTGTGGCTCGAATTTGGAGCTCTTTTATGTTTCTGCTCGCTAACCCGGATACTTCCACGCTGTTAGATGGAAAAATGGATGGAGGGAATTTCTTTGGTGTTTTAATATTAAGCGACAGCGGTTATGGTCGTAGGGACGAACAAATTGGTAAATCGAACAAAATGAAAACGATTTTTGAGAGCTGTAAATATTATCTATCTACAGATTCTGTCTAAAATTTTAATGAAAATGGTTCAGCTCTTAAAAGAAATGCAATCTCAGACAACTTGTACAATCATTCATTCATTTTCAATGGTCCGCTTGTCCATTAAGTGGGTCGCGGGAGTAGGTTGCTCAAGTGGACCCTCCATAGCTCTCGATCCTCCGCCATCGACTCTTAATCATCAAGGGCAATCCCCATACGGGTATAGGAGAGATTATGGACTTGATCTAACCATCTCATCCTTGGTCTACTTAGAGGACGCCTACCCGATGGTACGGATTCCATAGCACGTCGTGGAATCCTGGTCGGGGACATGCGTTTAACATGACCAAACCACCGAAGCATGGATCGCTCCGTCCGGAAAAGTAGCTGCTCGACATTGAGTTCCTCACGTATTCTAGTATTTCTAATGCGATCTCTACGGGTCACACCAGCAATACAACGGAGAAATCTCAACTTGTACTTGGATAATAATTACTTTTGAAATCTTAAATTGAATTAATACTATTTTGTATATGCTGAAGACGTATGCTTGGTTGTAATAAAAATGTAATAAAAAAGGTCTTCGCCGCACCTTTTTTACACACGGTTATATCTAGATTTTCTTAATGGATGGATTAATGGATGCATATTGTTAATATATATTATAAATACATATATGTATAATATGTAAATAAAAAATACGTTTATTAAAAAAAATACATTTAAAAACAAATCATTTTATTATTATTGAAAAGCTTAAAATAACATACAATTATTTGTTTTATTGTCATTTAATTTCAAATGGTTTCTGAATTTAAAATCTTAAGAATCCTAAAATACCTACATTATTAGGGGCCTGAGATAAAGTATCATTGAGTTTTTTTCTGGTTATTTCTCTTCACAGAATTTCTTGGTAAAAATAGCTTTATTCCGCTTTCTTTGTGCAAATAATTGCCTAGGAATTTAAGATAACAGGCTATTTGTAGTATTTTTAATTTTTTTTAAAGTACAGTCGAATACGGATATAGGATATAAGAAAGTCGCATATAAGAAAGAGTCGCATAAAATGGGGACTTCTGCCTCAAATTACATATTGGCTCTATGTAGATATCTGTCATTAGACCTATACTCACATATGGCGTTGTCGTCTGGTGGACCGCCCTTGAAAAGGATATTCACTACACTCACTTTTGTCGTGTTCAAAGAACAGCATGCATCTGCATCAGTGAAGCACTTAGGTAGGACCACTCCAACAGCGGCTATGAACATGCAAGCAAGTGGCAGCAAGTAAAATATATAATATTTCTTAAGTAAAACATATATTGGCCTGGGTGTACTAAATTTTGGAGAATTGTAATTGCGAACTTTTAGAAATCAATTGTACCGAAAAAAGTACAATTGTACGTCATTCTTCATGTCTGTGCTGAACTGCTGATACTTCAAGCTGCTCATCGCTGAAGTGCATTATAGGCTTTCTCCAAAAGTCAAAGAAATTCCAGTAAAATGGGTAATACTGGATTTACTTCCTGGTAGTACAAAGGACCATCAGTTGCGTTGAAGTGATTCCTAACCCGACAAAAAGTATTATACAGCAACTAGATCATGGCGATATATTTTTCAATTACAATAATATCCTTATTCTATCCTTTTTTATTTTTATCATTATCAACAGATGGGCGCAGTGGCTCAGGGGTTGCTTCGATTTCCGGAGACACACAAATTATATCTTAAGATTTTTCCCATTGCCCCGCACCTCTCGTGAACATCTGACAAACATCCGAGAGTATAATTGTAGTATCTAGAAATCACTAAAATATTTATGATCTAGTTATAGTAATTCTCAATCATTTATTATAATGTCAAAAAGAATTTATTATTTAATTTAATCAATAAATACGTCGGAACCGAGAAGTTCCTATCGACACAACAATAACTGTCGTGAAAAAGATTCTCAATTCAGCCGTTCGGACTCGGCATAAAATTGTAGGTCCTTTCTATTCGTCCCAAAAATAAAAATTCCCACATACGAATGGTTGTGAGAAGTTAAGCTTAGGGTGCGTATAACGAGCTGCTGCGTCAACTACATATTTTTTTTTTTTATTTTTTTATGAAAATAAACAATTCCTAACAAATTTGTGGAAGTGAATGAGGTACAAAAAATGTATTTCTCTTAATTTTTTATAAGAAAAATGTCTTTCTTATAACTGCGATTTTTATATAAGAAAATTTCTTTCTTATATCCGTGGCTTTTATATAAGAACGTTTCTTTCTTCTACGAAAAACTCTTTATAAGAAAACACGCTTATAAGAAAGAAATTTTCTGGCATTTTGGACTTTCTTATATCCGTCTTCGACTGTATTCTTCTCAATTTGTGACTTTAAAAGAGCAGAACCATGACGAACTTGTTGGGCTTTTGCTTGTTTCTTCTAAACGGTGTCGTTTCTTCTGTAATTGATTTTCAGTGCCATTTTCTATTATACATTTCGTATTACCTACTTAACCAGTCAAGTGCGACAAATTTATAGAATTGTCATCCTACATTATAAGGTTTTATTTCAGATATACAAAAACTCTCTATAGATAACAGAGAAAGTTATTATTAGGACAACCAAAAATATTATCTAAAAAATCTGTTTACGCTGTAAAAATATGTCCTAAAAAGCCCTTAAAATATGTTCAATAAATGTTGAATATGCTTTTAACAATGCAATTCTAGTAGGTACCAAAATGTTTAAGCAATTCAAACCAGCATTCTCCACTGCAGCCCCAAATAAATAAAATACTTCATGTACATGTGCATACCTACAAATTTCATTTATTTTCACATTTATTTAAGAAAATAATAACAAAAAAATCATGATACAGTCGTGTCTGGATATAGTGAACACCCGATATAGTGAACACCTCGATATAGTGAACAGCTAAAATTGTACATGGGGTACTCTAAATAGTGAACAATCGAAAACCTCTGAATAGTAAACAACATTTTTGCAGCAACTTCAAGCTCAAAACAAAAAAAAAAACACATAAGATAATCCTTACATATAATAAAACTGTAGGCATTTTCTTTGTCAGCTAAAAACTCGAAAACTACTGGACAGATTTCGATGAAACTTTTTTTAAATGTTCCTTAAGACTGTGAGACTGCTATAGGCTATGTCGTTTATAGCCACGTCCTTAGGAACAGTTTTTAGCCAAAATGTATTTTTTGAAGTGAAAATATATACATACACATATACCTTGCTACGAATGGATGTTTGTACTTTTGCGATCGTCAAACAAAAACAAAACAAGACTAGCATACGTATACTACATATTCGATAAGGGTTGATTTGTTTTCGCAGTGAGTGCTATGGTCAGTTGTATATTATGTAGGTATGTATATTATGATTGTATGTCCGATGAAGGATGGGGATGGGGTGAGTCGTGCGTGCTGCAGAATGGCATGGGGTATATTAATAATCTTCATAAGAAAAGAGACGTATAATACAAAACAGGTTTCATTTCAGAATTTCATTCGATATGTGGTATGGTAATTGTGTTGGGTTGGGGTAGGTAGTTGTTTGGATTCTATAGGAAGAGGGAAGCAAAGGAAAGGAAAGGAAATGCAGTATATTAAACAAGTAGCAAGATCAATGAGAGGGAGGGCGATGCAGAGGGTGCACATTATATATCCAATGCATTACATCCATTATCGCATATCGCCACGCAACGCAGTAGGAATTTTATTCTGATATGACGTAACAGGGTAGGGTTGGGGTAGTTGTTTGGATTCCATAGTTCTACTTTGGGGTTGTTGTCGCACATCGAAAGCAATTTTTCTTGAACAGATAGGTACTGTGTATGAGTGACTTACTTCTGTCCAGCCAGTTTGTGAAATATACATATATTATCATAGTAAAGACGAAAGCCGATTGTTAGATACATACCTGAATTGTTATTGATTTTAGAAGTGAAATTGAATACATAGATACCTATTAATTTCTGAATTTAAACTTCATCAGCAAGGTAAGTCCGAAAAAATTAAGCTCTGATTTAAAAAAAAAATTAGTTCAGACTATTCCTTCGCGAGATAAAAAAACCGATTTTGCTGAAATTTTGTTGTGTTTGAGTGGGTCCCTGGATGGTTTAGATTCACAATTGGACCCGATATGTGGCGCTGCAATTGGGTTCCAGGAAGTTTACTATTTTTTTTCATCTAAACGTTTGGACTGATTTTGATTATATTGTTTGTGTGTGAACAAAACAAAACAAGTGAGACACATAAATGTACTATTCAAATATGTATATTGTTATTAGTTTAGGTGACTGAATTTATTTTGGTTGTTTTGCCGTAACAGGGTAGGGTTAGGGTAGTTGTTTGAATTCCATAGGAAAGAAAATGCAGTATTATAAACAAGTAGCAAGAGTACGGCGAGGGAGGGCGATGCAGAGGGTGCATATATCCAATACATTACATCCATTATCGATATCGCCACACAACGCAGTAGGAATTTCATTCTGATATGACGTATGCATTTTTTGAAGTGAAAATATATACATACACATATACCTTGCTACGAATGGATGTTTGTACTTTTGCGATCGTCAAACAAAAACAAAACAAGACTAGCATACGTATACTACACATTCGATAAGGGTTGATTTGTTTTCGCAGTGAGTGCTATGGTCAGTTGTATATTATGTAGGTATGTATATTATGATTGTATGTAACAGGTTTTATTTCAGAATTTCATTCGATATGTGGTATGGTAACAGGGTAGGTTTGGGGTAGGTAGTTCCTTGGATTCCATATAGGAAGAGGGAAACAAACGAAAGGAAATTCAGTATTACAAATAAGTAGCAAGATCTAGGAGAGGGAGGAATTTTCTTTTTCTCCTAAAAGCGCGAAAACTACTGGACAGATTTCAATGAAACACTCAAAAGTGTAATTTTAAATGAACCAAATATAATTTTGTGCGAGCGGGCAAGGCGAGCACGGGTCCAGCTAGTCACAAATAAAGCGGGTATTCCCCGTAAATTGTGCTTTTACGGGGATAATCCATTGATTGCTTCAAAGGCGGTTGTTACTTGATGTTTGTTTGTTATTGTCGGGTGCGTTTGTGTGCAGTCAATAGCGTTTGTGTTGTGTTGCAGAAATCTGATGATGACGACCAAGACTAAACACAAATCACAAATCATGTAAAAAATACTGAAGCTATTGAAAGTTTCGATAAAGGTATCGCATAGACTGAGGGCAAAACAACTGATTATGCTGGGGCTGGCATACTAGCATTACGAAGTCTGCGCGAAAAAGCGGCCAAAAAGTCAATTTCTGAACGCAAGAAGCAAACATTTATTCCCGAATTTTGCAATAAACATACATAAATATATTTCTATATGTATTTTTCTTTGAGCAAATAAAATAATTTAAAAAAATCGTCAACTTTGTTAGGGTGAACAACCTGGATATAGTGAACAGGCCTTGCAAAAAATAGTTCACTATATCCAGACACGACTGTATATATTAAAATATGTATGTAGTAATATTATTTTAAGCAAACCTAATTTCAATTTCAATTCTCAAGCATTTCACTTAAATTAAATACATCAAATTTTGGAAAAGGAAATTTTTTCTGTTTGAACGAAATACGTTTTTATAATTTTTTGCGAGTTTAAATGCTAACTCTTTACCAATCATTTAAGAAAGTTTTCATTTTCAATTAGATATATATCTAGGTACTATTACGGAGTCCTCTCCAGATAAAACCATCGAAATAGATTTAAATTTTTGAAAACCAGCCTGTTTTTCGTAAATTTTTTTACCTTTTGCTTCACTTTCACCTTTCTATTTACGCTGTTGTTTGCCTCCAAAGCATCGCTACTACTTTCATACTACTACAATCAAGTGGTAACCCACGTTTTTTGCAGTTTTGTTAATGATGCTTCCAAGAAGATCTTTAGCAATTTGAACAGAATCAGCCTCTGAGCTGTCCAATTTAAATTTGCCATAAAGCGGTCAATGTCATCATATGCGATTCTAATTTTTACATACTCGATGTAGTCCATGACACGTAAAATGTATTATTTTTGGGTAGAACATTTGTATAGCCAGTGCCGATTTACGCACAAACGGAGCAGCATCTGATAGGACTAATATTACGCAACTCGCTGTTTATGGTATTAATATTATGCCTGAATGACACACTTGCCGGTTGGCCTGATGTAGGCACTGATTAATGTACTTTAACAATAGTGACACTTGCACCTCTATTCCGGGTGTCAATTCCAAATCAAAACAATTAACTCATTTCTGGCTATTCTGAATAAATTTAACTTTTGCGAATGAGGCATGATATTTGACAGTTTTTCGTTCTTATTTGTATCTAATCCTTCTCAGTTTTTTTTAAAGAATTTTTGTTTATCGATTTGTTTTTCTCCACTGAGGACACCCCCCCCCCCCCCCCTCCCCTTACTTGGGTTTACTGTCAGATTTGCAGTATGCGCGAAATTGGGTGTATTGAAAGGGAAATAAAACCACTCAGAGATTTTGGAATTTATTTCCCACCTTACATGGGAACTAAGTCCACTTTACAAAAGTGGTTTTATTTCCCACTATATGGGAACTGAGTCCCTCATTGGACTTAGTTCCCGGGGACTTAGGTATTTCCCTGCATTGATATCGAGCTCGTTATTCCTAAAAGCTTTCACCATTACTGACTCAGTCTGGGAATAACACGGACCCATATCTAATCTACTTTTCTGTCCTCAAAAAGTACATATTTTAATAAAACCCTGAGTTTCAGACATCAGTTTAAGCTCTAAAAAAAAATTACAATACGACTACGACACAGTCCGCTCCAGTTCTTGATGTTGACCGGAGTGCTGCTCCGTTTTTGCTGA
This sequence comes from Cheilosia soror, assembly GCA_949372485.1. Lineage (NCBI taxonomy): Eukaryota > Metazoa > Arthropoda > Insecta > Diptera > Syrphidae > Cheilosia > Cheilosia soror. The sequence goes on along the minus strand of OX443561.1, from coordinate 70,135,471 downwards.
GAAAAATAAATGCTGATGTGGCGAAAAAAAAATGGATGCGCGAAAAGAAGCGAATTTATTTTTGATTCATTTTAAAAATTTAGAGGATAAATCCGACTTTTGCCGAATTTCTATAGGTACTTTTTTAGTTGAAAGTGTTACCTACTTTTTTGGTCTTAGCTAAGATCAAGAGGTTTTACCCGCCTTAATCTCCTGATTACATTGTCAGTATTTAAAAGTTCTGTTATTTCTATGTTAACATGGTTAAGAAGTCTACTTTTATGCCTTCGGGCAACTTTCTTAACTTCTTCCTCAACCATTTCAATGTTAAGATCTCTATGTAGATCAGCACCAAGGTGCATTGACTATGTTCCTTAGTACTTTATTTTGGAAAACCTGAATTTTTAGCAAATTTGTTTGGCATGTACATGCCCACAACTGGATCCCGTAGGTCCGTACTGGTTTTAGAACTTGCTTGTATAGCAATAACTTATTAGAATTTGACAGAGATGAATATCTCCCAATAATCCAATACATTTTGCTGTATCGCATGTTCAACTCGCCTCTTTTTTTCTTTACATGCGCTTTCCAACGCAGTTTAGCATCTAGACACATGCCTAGATATTTGGCTGTATTTGAGTATTCCACTACATTGTTGTTTATGAATGTATACCTACTGGAATATTTGTACGTTTTTATACGTAAAATTAATATGGACTGACTTAAGGTCATTTAATCTAATCTGCCATTTTTTTGTCTAATCAGAGATATTGTCTATTGCCCTTTGAAGCTTTTTTGTTGCTACTTCGACAGTTGATCCCACAGCAAGGACAGCTGTGTCATCTGCAAAAGTAGCTATAGTGGTTTCCCCACTTTCAGGCAAATCGCTAGTGAATAGAAGGTATAAAACTGGACCTAACATGCTGCCTTGTGGTACACCAGCTTTAATTTCTCTTAATGTTGAGTACTCTGTCTCTTGTTGAATTCTGAAGAATCGATCTGATATATATGTGGGATTTGTGAAAGAAAAGACCGACATCAATTGACGAAATACAATAAAGTTTTATTTAAATAGAAGTTTAAAAAGAAAAGTGAAACTAGAAAGTTAGCTAGCTATCAGGCTGGTTGGACACTCAGCAACTGACGACTGAGAGTCTAGTTCATTATTTCGTGGTGAAAGCTGGTAGTGGTAAAGTTCTTCTTCGTCGAGGAGATCACAGGGTGATCCTACATATATGACTCCAAAATTGTCGAATATTGTTTTGGCATTTGCTTTTGTAGTTTTTGGATCAAACCTTTGTGCCAGACTTTATCGAAAGCTTGTGCTATATCAAGAAATATTGTAGAGCACACTTTTTTCTCTTCGAATGCCTTTTCGATTTTATCTGTGATTCTATGCACCTGATCGATTGTAGAGTGCTTATTTCTAAATCCAAATTGGTGATTTGGGACTAGATATTTTTCGTCAATTATTTTTTGCAGGCGTTTAACCACTAACTAGATCCGATAAAGATGCAATTTCTAAAATAAATGTATTTCAACTGACGTCCACGACAAATGCTCCGCTGAAGAAAAATATGTATATCCTCGTCATTGCGGCGCTATATGCAACACATTTAAGATTAAACATACATGACGCCGCGCCGCCTCATCGATCTTGCCTTAGACATGTTACAATTGCAATCGAAAAAAAAAATTACGAACTTCAGCATACCTACTCTCGAAGGGTTTTTAGACGACTGTGTTCACGTTGGGATAAATGTAAGTAAACGTAGTGTAGCTCCATATCCGTATAGCAAATCTGGCTTAGAGCAATGATAATTGCACCACAAGCAGTATCCGCCATTCTTCTGACACGACGACCACGACGAAATGATATACAAACTAATGTCTGCGCAGATTGTCTGCACCGTGTGTGGCGAAGGCGACTTGTCTGTGTCGTCTATGGGCCCTATTACCGCACTGATCCACTGCGCAGTTGCCAGGCTTTCTTACAAAGCCTACGGATGTTATGTTTAAGCAGCAAGACTTCTTGGTCTCTCTTTGGGCTAAGAGACTTCTTGTAAGTTTTATCTTTTTCCTACTCGTCCAGTCTCTTGGTTCGATACCATTCCCTCGCTATCCTCTTATTATTTGTATACATATACTATACACGTCATTTTGCGACGACCCCTTTCTCAGCTTTGAATTAATTTTCAAGAATCTGCCTGCAACAATGCTGAGAGTCAACGACGGCAATCCAAAACGTGTGCGTCTGCGTATTAAGGATTTTGATGCGAAACATGGTCCGTTGTTGGCTGCGACCGTCTTTTAAACCTAGGCGATGTCATTATATCTAATGTCTGCTGCTGTGTCTGATGTTCCCTGAGCACTACTTTGAAATTGTACTTCAGAGGGACACCGTGGACTACGTCCCAGGAGCTTCCTATCCAATGGTTGATCTACCATAGTCCAACAAACTAACCACTGATAAACTGGACTAACTTTAAACCTAAATCATAAATTCAATGTTTCTATGTGCAACTTTGCTTTTTCATCATCCTCAACTGTGATTTCGTCGCACTGTCAAACTCGTACCTATATAAAAGCCAATAGTGGAAGCTAATTGGGAAGATTTACGCTCCAAGTCGAAGAGACCTCTTCATCAAAACAACCCGCACTCAACTAGGTGAAAAGATGGTTCCAATTGAAGTTGGACCCATGTCGCTTTCAAAATCGTCCATTTTAGTTGTAAGTCCGCTTCAAGTATTTACAACCCCGATTACGCAATTCCTTTCCTCAAAATGTTCGTTCCTAATTCCGTAGTTGTAGTTGTGTCGTCCGTTAAAACTAAAATCCCATCAAAAGTCTAAATAACGACTTTGCCAAAACTTCGCAACAAAGTGTAGATTAGATACCATTTATTGGATTAAGGACATTATTCCCCATTTAACCACACCAGTGTGGCTGGAGTGAATGTAATCAAAATCAACCCTCAGCTGACACCAGCCAACACACCACACACACCCCAGTCATTCTCACCACCCCAGAGCAGTTGTTGTTTTTTTCGGAGTCGTCCCAAAAAGCGGGGCAATGCCAAACTCACCACAAACTCACCCCTCCGCGGCAACTCATACTCAACTCTTCCCTCTGGTCATACTCACCACGGTACACAAAAAGATTGTGTATTCCTCTCATTGCCTTTGCCTCCCATTTCTCATTCCCATGCCTATACACACACAAATGGATTTCTGCTGCTCTGCCAACACGAAACTAACTAACACGCGAGTGTTGAAAACTTGTGGGCGCCGTACGTTACGAGACGCGAACGTGCCACTGTACTCACTTTACGTGTTAGTATTTTCGCGAGATGCTTTCGCAAGCAGATTAGGTATAGCGTACAGCAGTACCAGGTTAGGTACTGGTTTCGGTTCACCATCTCACGGCATCGTCGTCGGTATATGGTGTCAGTGGCTGTGCTGCGACTAGGACGAGACCAGATTTTCCACCAAACTGACAGATCATTATCCACGACTTACAGAGATACTGCTGGTGCCAGAGTGTTGGGGATTTTTCTTTTGTTTTTGTTTTGCGGTTCTGGATGTTGGAGCAGCGCATCGCGCCTCCATTATCATCGGCCACGCTGGTGTTTTACATAAGCGAATTCGGTTTCATGCGACAAAGTCTGTGTCGAGTGACGGGTTTTCTCTGTGCCCTGTGTTGTTTTTTTGTTTTGTTTGCTTGGTTTTCTTTCGGCGACGACGGCCTCTATTGACACATCCGTGTGCTGTATCTAATTCGAGAATCAATACATTTGTTCGAGATTCAAATTGATTTTACTATTTTAGACACACGGTCGCGCGTGAATTTATTTAGTTTCCTCGTGAGTGATTGTAAAAATTAACAAAAAATTGAAATTAATTGAAAAATCGAAAAACCCGCATCTGTATCTATATATCTCAAAACGTCACTTTTGTGCAAGAATATGGAATATTTTAGTGAGGATTTAAATGTCGAATCCGAAAACTAGTTGTGATCCGTAAGTGTGAAAAAGGTAAAACCAAATTCCCCGCCGAATGTGTCTCTATAAAAGCTTCGCCGACAAAATATTCACAACATTGGGATTTATTGGCGTTAATTGGAGAGATTGGTATTTATTTCCCCCCGTGATTATAGATACGTATCCATTTGAATAAATTTGCATATTAATTTGGGGGGTCTTTCGAATGAATATGTGCAAAAACCAAAACAATTTGTGTGTGATTTTGGTGGCGATTTGTGTTTTAGTTTGGGAAGTTCGATCACTTAATTTGTCCGGTTTTACTTTTTAGATAGGTTGGGGTTTTTTCTGTCGGAGAGGAGACGTGTTGCTTGTTGGATTGAAGTAGGTACATACTACTTTTATTTTCTTTATTGTATTGGCTAAAATTTAACAAGAACGAGTTGTAACTTGTAAGGGTTCAGGTTCACTCACATAAAATAGATACAGATACAGATACAGTCCATCCGGAGAGCATCATATTAAAATAATTATAAAAATAATGATGCACGTCATTGAGACGGACAATGTGAACTTGAAAGTCTTTTGTCAACGCTCTCATAGAAATAAAATTCTGACAGGACAAATGTGCACTGCTTGCGGCAGCAGAGTGCCTTATAAGTACCTACCTACCTTCAATATTATGACTAAAAGCTAAGTTTGTTTTTGAATAGCGATAGACAGTTATAACAACTATTGACAAACGATCTCGAATTCTGCCGAGGGTGACAGATTTTTGGATCCAACAACGCAAATTTTAAACTTTAACAGTCTAGTGGCAGTCGCCTTCAGTCTTTCTATTCCAGCGAAGCTTGTTTTTTTTTCTAGGACAAAGAAATATATTCAAAATTTAAAATGAGTTCAAATTTGCATTTGACGTCTTCTGTCATGTAAATTCTGTAAAATTCTTCTTAACTTCCATACATTTTACACAGATTTTGATAACCTTAGACATTCTAACGTCTTTAGTCAAATTACTGTCATTTTGACATTAATTTCGCTAGTATCGTTGACATTGTTTAATTTTAATATTCTGACGTCTTCTGTCAGGTAACATTTTGACGTTAATTTGGCTACAAACACCTTAGATCGGATTACGAAATTCAAATTCATCTTACTGCCGTTTTCGAACTCTCCATTGTTTGCGATATATTTTGACATCTACTGTCATGTAACTGTTATGTTGACGTGTATTTCGCTGCAGATGCCTTTAAGTTGAATTGAAATATTTCAAGTCTTCTGCCATCTTACTGCCGTTGCCTGACCTTCTTTAAGTTTTATGCAGAATTTCGTTAATTTCAATATTCTGTCGTCTTCTGTACACAATCTAATTGGCAATTTGACATTCAATTGACAGCCAGCCACCTTCAAGTTGGATTAAAATATTTCGCCATATTCATGACTTACTGATTTCTAAGTGAAAAAGTTGGCATTTTGCTTTTCAATCTGTTCGAATGAGGGAATATTGTTCACTAGTTTATCTGCTAAGTAGTAACATCTTTTGGTAACATACAATAACCCAGGGGTTAACGTTCAAGTATACATAGATATCTATACGAGTTTGTCCAATAGCCCAAACGAGTCCACTGAAGCTATGCAGTCACAATGATCGTATGTTGACCATAAACGCGTTGGTACTTAAAAATTTGACACAAAAATCTCAACTTGAACAATGTCAAAAACACCGCAGATTTTACACAGAGCAAGAAAAAATTGTAAATATTCAGGAAAAACATGGCAGAAACTGGACCACGAGGATTATGTTTGGAAAAATAGAGTTACAAGTTCAAATAAAGGTTTGGACAACAGGTCCGTGACTCTAGAACCAGTTTCCCACTACAATTCTTTTGTATGGTATTTTATTTTCTGGACGAATCAATGGGATCTACAATTTTATATCGAACGGAAAAATTAAAAAAGCTTTCTCAAGACAGATACATATACCTACTCCCGGATGTTTGTCCGACGTTCGCGAGAGGTGCCGCAGTGAAAATACCTTAAGATGTAACTTTTGTTGCCTCAGTAGTCTAGCACATTAAATACAGAGCCACTGCGTACAATATACAAATCTCGAATTGGCATGATATACCTACAGTCAGCGTCAAAAGTGAGTGAAAACCAATGCCCTTTTGAGTTTTTTTCATAATTTTGAAACAAATCTAAAAACCAGCAATTTGAAAAAAAAAATTGTATCCAAACTTCTAAGAAAAATGAAAACTAGATTGCTGTTCACTTACTTACACACTTACAAATGTCAAAGTGTCAAATAATCCCCCTGTCTTATAAGTCCTGCTTACTGAGAGTAACTTCTGTCAAACTTTTGTATGCGCATCCATTTTGGAACATATATTGCGCGTCGAAAGCCTCCTGCTTACAATATTCAATCACCTTAAGTCGGCGAGATGCAAACCTACAATCTTCTCAAGTTTCATCTGTTTATGAAATACAAGGCGCAGTTTTGTTGTCTGTAATGCGAATCAACGCTACAATGTCAAACGAGTCGCCCGCCGGCCGCGCCGTCGGTATTCAAGCAATTGTTGTGGCATTGCAATTTTTAGAACTTGTTTGAGTAAATAAATTGAGAGCTTAGCTCGTTTTGGTTACTTTGCAATCTTCTAGATTATGCCGCAGGGTCGGATCCGCCCTGGAATTTAGAAATATCGAAAGTAACCCTCAGCGTCATACAGTGAAATTCAATTGGTGGGAGTTCTATACATAGACACTGTAGTTCAAGTCTTGGGATATGTAGCCATCAATAGGGATGCTGGTGCTGAATCAAGTCGTCATTTTGACACTTTCGTTATGCAAAGGCACCATTGGAATGAGGTATTTCCATCTTGCGGCGGCGTAGGGGTTATTTATTGATGTAACATAGGCTTCGTCCCCAACAAAAGTAAAGATTACAAGTGTTTTTGAACTGTTTGCCCTCTTGTGAACATTTGACAAAGATCCGAGCGGATAAGACTAAAAGGGTCAGTTTCAAGACTAACTGATAAAGTCTCTGATAGCCTATTACGAATTTATCTGCCAGATTAATCTTGGTTTCAAAGGTCTCGGATAGTGATATCTGACAGATATAAAGTCTCTGATAACCTATCCGCCGGTTCAAGTGACTGTTAAAGTCTTTTTCTGGAAGATGAGCAAAAAATTTATTTGAAATGGCCGAAGAAAATATAGTTTTAACGGAAAACTTTACGAGCGTAGTCACCAAGCGGCTAACATAAATTTATTTGAATTTTTAGAAGACGAATTTGATGAATATTACGAGCGTATTACATGGCCCCGTAGTAATGGCTGATAAACTTTTCTACCAGTTGATTTATCAAAGACCTTGACGATGAAATAGACAAAAATATCCAGCAACCTGTATCTATTAGATAGCTAGAGTTATGTATCGTAGATAGCAATCCAAAACTTCATCAGGAAACTTTGAAACTGGCCCTAAATGTCCTTATAAAGTTTTCAATTCAGCCTCTTGATTACGGCATACAATTTAAGGTTGACTCGTTTTGTTATCCTGATTTCTAGCAGAAATTGCAGCAAGCCGATGGCAGAGTGTCTTCAATATGATTCCGCAAATCGTATGGATCAGGATTTGCTCAGTGGTTTGCTTGAAGTTGGAGTTGCGAGAACTGTCATTAAACACGTGGTAGTTGCAGCTTGAAGGTAAACGAATGTAGTGCTTCACCAGCATACTCCTGGATTGCTTATATCTCAAGACTTCATGAAGTTCAAACGACTTGAGGTGATTTTGTCAACTCTAGGAGCGGGGAAACCTCTGGCATTAGTCAATGTACTCACATGTGTCCAAAGTTCATGTGGGAATCGCTCATTTCGCTTCTAACGAAAACGCCATTCAAGTCAACCCCACTTGAAATTTATACGATTTTAAAAATGAAGTAGCGCAGTGGTTAGTGTGCTGGACTACTGTGCGAGGAATCACAGGTTCGATCCCCGGAAAACACAAACTACATCTTAAGGTTTTTGTCTACTGCGCCACCTCTCGCGAACTTCTGACAAACATCCAAGAGTATGACTGTCCTGAAAAAGCTTTTCAATTCAGCCGTTCCGACTCGGCATAAAATTGTAGGTCCCTTCCATTCGTCCCAAAAATAGAAACTCACACAAACGAATGGTTGTGAGAAGCTAGGTCTACGGTGTCTACCCGCCTGTTGCGCCACCTATTTATTTTTTTTATTTAAAAATGAAGGTACTAGAGAGGTTGCAGAAGCTTGTAAAACGCCTTTATAATGAGGCCGTATTTAACTTCTACTATGTCATCGGTCTCACGTTCAGAATTTATTGGCGAATTCGTAGTCAAGCGGTTGCAGTAAACGTCAAGGAGGCGTGCGTCACTATATCTACGAACCTTATGACCCTTCCTACGAGTCTCTGAATTTTAAGCGGGCATGGCGTTTGTTATACCGAACTATACGTTCAGAAGATATACACTCAGTGCTGGCTTTAGGATGGTGCAAAATGTGCGCCTTGTCGTGTGAATTAACTGCCATGAAAAAATGTTGCTGTTGCTTTTAGGTACTTTTATCATCACTACCGATGAGTATAAGACTCGCCCTCAACGTCTAAACTAATGGTCGCGTCGTGAAGTTACTTACTTACTTAGATGGCGCTATAGTCCGGGGTGGACCTGGGCCTCAACCAACACGCCTCTCCAGTAAGCACGATCTTTGGCTTAGCGTCGTGAAGTTAGGCACACTATTAGTTGTAGACGGCGATACACCTACACTTAATAGATGGAAAACTGAAAACGTCAACCTTCCAACTCAAGTTCAGAGAGATGGGCAATATTGACCGCACTTTGTATCTACTATAGCTTAAGTTTCGCTTGGTGATTAAAAGAAACTCGCTCGTAATTCAAATGAAGTCACGACCGTTTGTTCAATTTCTATCAATCTTCACAGAAACACTCTCGTGCCAATACCTAAGAATGCCTGAAAATGTTAGCTCAACCGTTTGGGTGGTTTTCGAGATATATGATTTTTAATTTTTTTTGTATGGAAGGTGCCACATTCTTTTGTCCAATTTTGACCAAACCAAACCTTCACAGAAACTCCTCTGGGCCAATAAGACAGTTTTTTCCCAAAATTTGAGATCAATCGGTTCGGTGGTTTTCAAGATTTTCGATTATTGGTGATGTACACTCCCATAGAAAATGGAAATTAAATTTTTGTTCGATTTTCCGACTTTTCATTTGAGGTTTTGCGAATATTTCTTTCTTGGTAAACCGTAAACCACCCCTGATTCATGGCGAACAAAACAAAAGAAGAATCATCCAAATTGGTCTAGCAGTTCTCGAGTTTTTGCGAGACTAAACCAATAGATTTTTATGTACATAGATCCGAAACATACTTTTCTATTTTCAACCTTATGCCACTTGGAGTATAGATACATAATTTTGGCTAAAAACCTCTTTAGCCATTTCGAGACAAAAATTCTTCACAAGATATTCGGTCACGTTTGCGTTACTGATTTTTGGAGGTGACACTTCAACGACCAACTATATGAGCGATATTGGATTAGGCTAGAGCCAGTTGCTCGACGCCCAATCGCTCAGTATCTTGTCCCTCACTGCTTGGATTTAGCCTTAGCGCCGCTGTGTACCTATAGCCAACTCTGTGGTAACTTCTTGGACGTATTTTAATAGAAAAAAATAAGAAACAGTCATTATTAGGTTTTTTTAGAGCGAATGGACATCAACGACACACATAGCTTTCGATTCGATTCCAGCAAGATTGCTCAGAAGTTGAAAACGGTCTCACCCAATTTGCAGAGCGCAACCGAAGGCTGGGGCCCAACAAGATTCATCCCGAACAGCAGTGCTAAAGTAGAGTAATCAATTCGAAACACTGATAGTGACTCTTTCTCAAACATAGCCCTGTGGAAGTCCATTTGCAAACATTTCCCCATCCCCGTCTGCGAAGCGATGCTATATCCTGCGAGGTAACCATCGCCCGACAAATAAGAAATCCACTTTATCAACGACACTTGAGTGGATACGTGAGATCATTTTCGTTATCTCTCTGCCCATAGCCGCCAAAGGCTTGACAAATACGAAATAATGAAGAAATAAATTTGCCTACATGTGGCGCCCCCTTCCCTGCACAGTATAGACTCTCACCAAAACTACACTTCTATATGTGAAATAATAAAACTCCTTTTGCAATTGCCAAATTCCGTTCGTCCTTCCTCCTCGTCGCACCGCAAGAAAAAAAAGTCATAAAATCGATTTTCTTCCTCTCTCTCTAGACAGCAAGCAAAGATGGCGAGCACCACTACCGAAACTATAATACTCCTGGTAGCCCAATTCCAATAAAATGACAAGAAAAATATATAAAAGAAAGAATTTCTTATTCCATCCCCAACAGCAATGAGACGGAGGTTGGATATAAGAGGCACAAAAGGTCGTCGAAAATGAGGATGGTGTATGCCATCTCGCATCTTGGACAGCCAGAGCAGGGATATAAGCAGAGAAGATAAATCGATTTACTAAAAAAAAAGGACGAAAGAAATTGTCCAGAACACCCACGTCCCACACCCGTGCGCGCTCACATTTTGCAATTCAAAGAGTCACGTTAGGCGGATTTGTGTCCTTTTCTGTTTGGACACTTTCGGGGTGACTTTTGGCTCCATAACCACACACCGAGCCAGAAAGAAAAACCGAAAAACAACAACCAAGACGCAGAAGAGGAGTCGTTCACGTCCTCTGGGTAATTGCTTTCGATGAGAATGAGAAACGAACGAACAAAAAAAAAAAAAAAAAAATCCTCGAAAACTACCCCGGGAATAAATGAAATGAGATTTGAAGTAAAGTCCTTGTTATCCTGGGCTCAATATTCCATCACCCACAGATATACAGATTGCGTAACGCAACGCATATATATACCCACCACTGGTGGGGGCTATAAAACGAAATAACACTCTTGTGGTGCCCGGAAGTTGGGCCTGGGCTTGGGGTTCCTTCCTCCGATATCGCTGGTGTATCAATTTAAGAAGTCAACTTCTTCGTCTTTCTTTTTTCGGGGGTGGTTTCACGCACACACAGCATATCCCTATACGCAAACACATAAAGCCGTTTTATCTCTTATTGTTTTCGTTTCTCCCACCCCCCCTGCGCTCGATGTGATGGACGTGTTTTAATCCCATTCCGGGAAAATTTTCTGAATACAGAGATACTTCAGGAATCCGCAGCACGAGAATCAATTACTTACTCTTGACGCCACCAGCGAGGGAGGGAAACTGATTCCATTTGGGGTGGTAGAACGTGGAAGAAACCAGCTCACGTTTCGAATTGAAATTATCGGCGAGTGATAAGAACTCGACGAGTTTTTTTTTTTTGCGTTTTTTTGTTCGCGTTTCACTGTAAAGTGAGTTTCACGCTTAAGTGCAGCTCGACATGCGAAAAACAAAGAGCAATTAATAAATCAGTTGCACATATTTAACGCTAGGCGGACGCTGGCGCTGGCTGGGGTGTGTGTATCGATGTGGATGCTCGCCACCTTTGTGTATGTTGCCGGCCGTGACTGCGACACATATTGGACTTGCGAATGCAATTATACCTGCGGGTTGGGATAGAGTTGTTATCTGGTCGATTATTGGATTTAATTTGCGATACTATTGCTCTATGCGTGTCGCCGGAGTGGAAGTGTGGAGTTGATAATTTCTTTTTGTTGTCGTCCTGTCTGGCATGACAAGCCGCTTAACGCGTGTTAACGAGTTGGGATTGGGACTGAGAGATGGATGTTTTGTAGATAATGCGGCGTATCAGAGTGACAAGTCCGATGCAGCATGCGCCAAAAATTTACATTCCATATTTCCATCACTTCTCAGAGCCAACCTCAAATCGATAACAGGATAGGCCATCAATCGGACTCCGTAGATTTTATAAAAATGGCGTCGGTTTGACATTTTTGAAGTAAAAATCAGAGTTAGAATGTTAGAAGAAAAATAAGTCGGAATAATCGTCACGATCGTTTACGTTTTCTGGTCGTCTGTCTGATATTCACCTGATTTCACCGCCCTAAACTTCTTTCTGTGCGGTTATATGGAAAAGTCACGGATTTATGTGAACAAGACACAAATTCTGACAGCTCTCAAGAAGCGGAGCCCACCTATCGGCTGAAGTTGAGGAAAACCATGGAACTTGCCACAAAAAGAACTAAAATGGTATTCAGATTGTGGTGGCCACTTAAGCGACATATTTTTCAAAGCATTCCAAAGATATAGCCTCGGAAAATAGGATCATATATTATGGCCCAGCTTCTTGGTTGGATTCTGGTTTTGGAACTGTACATATCTGTCGCGGAAATAGGTCTTTCTACATAGTTTTGCGTATACGGTATACGTATACCAGTTCTGGAGGCTTCTCTATAAGCTTAGCTAATTCTGCAGTCTATTTTAGAGGGCTTCTTTATTGCGCTCCGCTATCATAATACAATTACAACTTAGTCTTGATGAGTCGGTAAAGAATTGCAGTTTTCCAAAACACATTGTATTTGAAAAGTAAATATCTCAAATACATAACAGCTCTCATAAGACTTCGAAAACCTTAGGCTAAGTTAGGCTAGGGTGGCAGGCCGCATCAATTGCAGCCTCACTTATGCCATCATAGGATGCCCATTGCGATACCACAGGATCAAATGATCTCACAACTACCCGTTGAACCATCAGGAGCTGAGAATGAAGCCTTGGGGGCAACTTATGCTTGCATTAGCGAGTTCACCGAGATTGTCGAAAAAGTATTCTCCCAGATATAGTTTTCTACGAGCTGGGCACGTGCATAGGAGGTGAAGAATTGTCTGTTCCTCCTCCTCGTCCATGCAGATTCTACTGAAATCATTGGAAGAGAGCATGTCTCCCAAAAATGCAGTGTCCCGTGATGACACCTTCTAGTGTGCCTTTATCGAAAATCTTTAATTTTGCAATTGATCCTTCTTGTCTTTAAGATTCTGTTCCAATTGGAATCCATTGCTCTTTTTGCTTCTCTAAGCTTTTCTGTCATTGCATGAGGGTTTTTTCAAGGTAAACTGATAGCCCCCAGATGCTTATCTTCTTTCTTTCACACTTCCATATCTACATTTTGCCAGGCTCAATATCATCTATTTCAATCCGTCATTTTGATTGTTTTAGGGTATCTGGTATTTACTGCCAGTTTCCATAAGTCGCAGTGTATTGCTGTGCTGAAGGCTTTTAATCGTCATTTGGAGCAATGTTGACGACGTCTTCTGATGTCGAATTTTCGTTTGATAACCTTAAGTAACTTTCTTTTTAATCTTAGATTACTCAACTTGGAGAAAAGTACAATTCTGTCCGTGGTGTCAAAGGCTACCTTAAGACTTCAAAGACAAAGAACGTGTAAATTTGTATTTCCAAATAAGTTCTGACGAAGCTCTTTAGAGGAAAGATGTTGCTTAGATGTTGCTGAGTAGGGTTTTCTAGGCCCCGCTTGAAAATTCACTTAATAATAAATCATTTTCTTCAATCGAAAAGTTCGGCCCAAAATGATTGCAGAGCTTGATTTCATTCCAGTTTTTAGGAAGCATATCTCTAAATCAGTTATTCGGATCTTTTTAAGGCTCCGTTCCCATAGGGACAAAACTGAACCTTATTGTTTTCGCTACAATGTCTGTCCGTTTGTCCGAACCCACTAAGCCAATTTTGTACCTAGGTCTATCTCAAAAACTAATTGACGTACATTGGCATTGACTGTTTTTGAAATTATTAGTAATTTGGTGAAAAAAATATTTTCCTTTATACAAAAACCTGTTTAATTTTGTACCTAGGTCTATCAAATCAAAGAATACATTAACGTTTTCAAGACGCCAACTCTGACTAATTACGGAACCTTTGGTGCGCGAGTGATACTCGCACTTGGCCTGGTTTTTTTTTTTTTTTAAATAAGGGCGTGTTTATTATTATTAGGCTCCTTCGCAAACTGTCACAGTGTCATTTTGCAAAATTGTCGAATTCATATGGAACTCGGTCTTCACCTGAGGCTTTACTTGCATTTCATCCGTTACATCCCGTCTAATAAGTCGATTGTTACACATTAAAGAGCATAGCTAAGCTGATTTGTAAAGGGTGTCCCAAAAATCACGCAAGATTTGAGTTAAATAGGACCCAATCAGATCACCTAAACGGGAGAGAGTACACGATCAGGAAATGTCATGCTATGTCTCTGATGTCCCATTTTCGACAAAAATATGGTCCATAATGACACGTTGTGGAAGGATTTTTTTTTCGACAATCACATGGTGTGTTCTCTGAATCCAAGAATCTGAAAATAAGCTTAGTATAATTTTGTTCGAAAAACCACCATCTATGGTAATTAGCAGGAAACGGTTTTTGTTGACTTAAAAAATTAAAAAAAAAAAGGGAAAATTCAACTGTAAAAAGGCATAAATGCATCTTTTTAAAAGCCTTTTTTAAACCTTATAATATTACCTTACAACCAGAAACATTTGGCAACGAACGCCTGCGATTGTCCCTCGGGAAAGCTTTGAAAGAGCTGAAGAGAGGACATGGACAGAGACAAGTGGAGCCCAGTTAAAAGACGTCTTGTCATCGACTGCTATTTGAAGGCAATTTGAAGTTTTCAGTGCCATTTACTACATTATTTATTTATTTGATGGTCTTGAGTCTTTCGTTTGCAAAAAAGACGGCGTGAGCTTTCACCGCAACTTCAGCAGCTGATCTTTTTGCTTTTTGCAATTTCTCATCGATACCATTCAAAATATTGAAAATACCTCCAATCAATTACACACAGGACACAAAAAGAGATAAATAAATAGTTGCCGCAACAGGTCCGTATAGGAGCTCTAGGCCTCTAGGAATTGCGAAGCTTTTTCAGGACAGCTATACTCTCTGATGTCAGACGTTCGCAAACAACGTGAGCAAGTAATGCTTCGGCGATATTATTTTTTAAATTGTACAGTCAAGGAGAAAGTGCACATGAACTTGATACTATCAAGTTGATATAGATATGACCAAAAAAGGCAGAAAAAGACAATATTGGTAAAAAAGGCAAGAAAAAGCAAAATCAACAAAATCCGTTTCAATTGAACTTTGTATAAGCAAAGCATGGACACACAAATCTTAAGTGAGTATACGATGTAAACAGCTTTCTGAAATGTCCAAATCTTGTCCATGAAGCCTAATCGATGTTTCTGAACTCTCATCCACACTCGCACGCTCTACGTCAATATAACCACTTGAACAATGTGTTTACAATCTCCAATCGATACTTTCTCCCTGATTTTTTCAACAGCTCTCCTTCGATTACCTATATTTTGTACGAAATTTGGGAACTGTGACAGCCAAACTTTCATTATTTTTTAAAAATTGTTCAACAAATAAAAACACTTTAGTCTTTCGCGTAGTGCTCCGTTTTTACTAACCCTAAGCTGTCACTTGTCAAACTGTTTTTTTTTTTTTTTTTTTACCTTTTTTCTATCTTTTGGCTTTTATGTTCTTACGTTGTTTTGATGTAATTTTTATGTAAAAATGGCGGCAAATTGAAATCTTGCGAATTTTTTGGGACATATTTTATGTTACACACTGGGTAAAAAGACGCCCGAAAAAATAGGCGAGTAGGTATCTTTCAATTTGAATGGCAAGGGAGAAAGACCTGACAACTTTTCACAATGAAGGACTGTCTTTGATTACACCCGGAGCAGTCGTCAAATGTGGGTCCATTTATAGTTCGATTCATTTGAATAGATGCACCAAAATTACTCCGTGTATCCCCTACTAAGTTCACAAGGTTACAGCGCTCTGTCCGGTATTTAAAGCTTCTCGTTACGTTGCCAAAGATTTTTCATAGATTTTCATGTGTGTTAATAAAAATGGAAACTGTACTAAAAATGGATCCTCTACAGTTTACATCATGGGTGGGGAAACTTTTTCAGGTGACGGACTACTATTAACCTCTTATAAAACCTCGCGGTCCGCTTGTCAATATTGGTCAAAAACCTTTTTCAAATTGTATTGTTTTTTTTTTATTTTTATTTTTTTTAGATTAATAAAATTGTATGTATGTATGCAGTTGTTTTTTTTTGCAGAATTCAATAGATTAACAAAATTACTGCTGTACCTATCTTAAAAAATTCAGCGGTGCTTAGACGTTGAAGCACGACACTGCTAATCGTCCAAGTAATCTTCAGATATGCAGTTACGATGTTTTGTTTTTATAGCTTATTTTGAAAACGGCGATTCCCATAAACAGGTTGAATAGCAATATTTTTAACTTTCTCGTATATGTAGTGACTAGTGAGAGAGAGATATTGTTTTCGTTCAAAATTTTGAACTCAAACTCAAGATTTAAATCATCATTTCATGTTACGATGATAGGAAAACTCAAAAAAGTTGGTCACGCTATTCAGTCCGTTTGTACATCTGTCTGTCCGTGATAGGCTTGCAGGCTAAACACTAGCATTTTACCGCAATTGTAGATTAAAATCATTGATGTGTTTAGTTATATGTGACATAAAAGCTTTGGTGGAATGGTAATCCCGCAGTTCCCCATGAACGGATTCGTTTTCTTCTAATCGAAAAGTCTTCTCTGCAGCATTCTACCGCGAAAAATGTTATTGCATTTTTCAAAACATTCAACATTCATTGCATTCAAAATACAGCCCATGGGCACGAAACTGAACCTCTCTTCTGGGTCTATAACGACGACGTTTCAAAAATTAAATTTCAGATCATGAAAGTCATTTTTATAGTTGTAGGACCTGGACCATCCATTCTACAATTGTCTATCCGAAATCAAATGCACCAATTTTTTTTAACCCACTTCAATGCTTAAGTCTAATGTCATGTAATACCTACCTTAAACATTTAAGGCTCTCTTAGTTGCGTGCTTGATTAGGCGGTCATTTGTTTTTGTTTCTTAGCTTTGTAAGCTTTAATTGGGGATCATATGCAATTGTCTGCTCTATAGGGTTCTAGTACCTACTCCCAGACATCTGATTTTTCATTGTCAAAAGTAAGTGGGAATTGTATTCGAATTCGAATTCAAAATCCAATGGTTTGCATATACATATTCTAGTGTCTGCGAGTCAAGAGCATCAAAAGATATCCCTATTGATCTAAGTGCGACCGATGCAAGATTTTCTTGTCCTGTTACGTCAACTAATCACTTAACTCCATGTGAAACTAAGAAATTGCCTTTTTTATTCATTTAAAAAATTGCAACCTCTATAAATACACAACGACTGCTATTAAATTTTAATAGCACACATAAAAGCCTTATTAGCACCTTTCGAATAGGAACGTGATATTTAAAAACGAAAGCACTTTTCATTATGGCATTTTCAAAAAACTGCAGCAATCATTTTACGCACACACTCGGAAGCTGTCAATAAATCACGTAAACGCATAAATTTGTCCATACAATTTGAACCCGTTAACAGATAAATCTTTTTCTTACAACCGAAGTGCAACGTGCACTTAACTTTAACAACTCACGTTTAAGTTTACTGTGCGCGCGATCGTCGTTGGTGCGATATTGCTAATGTCAACTTTGACATTATTAGACCAGACTAATCGGTTTTATTATTACCTGGGGTAAATAATTGGCTAACTACAGTCTCGTTCAGTAGTTGGTGGTTTCTTTTCCTTCAATTGGGGGCAGTGACTTGAAGAAGGTTTTGACGTACGTATGTATTTTTTTTTTTCTAGAAGTATAAAGTGGAAGCCACTGGTTTCAAGTTAGGGATGCTCTGGGGATAAGTCGGGTGAATCAAATTTGACAGTATTTCGGACATTTCTACGATTGAGGTACAACTTTTTCTCATAAATCTATGAAATAATTCAAAATGGATGAAATGTCCGTTCCGTGGATGAGTTGTCCAAAAAAATCGTAGATAAGTTGAATCGGAACGATACCGTAAAACTTTAAATTAACATTTTCAAAAACCCGTATTTTTAACGGGCTTTTTCATTTTCCAGGGGAAATTTTTGTAGACAATGAAAAGAATAAAAATGTTCTTGACGAAAAGTCGCTCTGCATATACTTAACCTCGCGCTCATTCTCAATCCTACAGTGACCACAGACTGGGAGATTTTAAGGGGGCTACTTGCGGCCATTTGATTTACGGGCTTTTGAAATACGGTCTTTTGGAAACGGCCTTTTGGATTGTTTGCAAACGTACCATACCCGAGTTGAATGGATATTAAATGGACTGGATGTGAGGACTTGGCTGTTCTTATTTGATCTAATCACTCTTTGTTTTTGTAAAATGCGTTGCTTTGAAGAATTTTTATTATAACAATTAAAATTCGCTCAAGCATCATCAAATTGAGTGGGCAAGTGGCTAACTGGTTAGTGTGCTGGACTGTGCGAGGGGTCTCAGGTTCGATCCCCGGAAAAACACAAATTATACATCTAAAGGTTTTTTTTCTACTGCGCCACCTCTCGCGAACATCTGACAAACATCCGAGAGTATAACTGCCCCAAAAAAGCTTCTCAATTCAGCCGTTCGGACTCGCCGTAAAATTGTAGGTCCCCATCCAAAAATAAAAACTGACACAAACGTATGGTTGTGAGAAGGTAGGCCATTCGACCAGAAATTGAAGTCATTGCCATTGAGCTGTAGAAGCTCTGCAGGGGCATTGGTAAAGCGTCTAAAGTCTCCCAATAATTCCCATACCAAAAAGGTAGCCAATAATGTAAATGCGTATTGTAACCTGTGAGACACACTGTATCGAATCATCTCTTTTATTATTGCTGACACTGATAAAATGCTGCGCCGTTACGGGTACAGACTTTAATTTGATTGCAAGTAGGTACGTACAAGTACTTCGGCATCATCGCCTTGCAAAAGCATACTCTCAAAGCCCACCCCCAACAGATAATCGTAAACCACAAACTCTCAGCCGCGAGTTATAGTATCACATGATGTCAAGGGTTAAAAGGATTCTCAGAAACAGAATTTCTCACTAGAAAATGTAAATAAATAAGAAAATCAGGATTTCTCTCTCTCTAGAATACATAACAACGAATTTAAGGACAACTCTCGCATGTAATGCGTTTCAGCTTAGCATAGCTCTCAACCACTGCACCGTGAATTACTAAGAATTTGTGGATTCTTTTAAAGCCTTTGAAAAGTGGGTGATGTTGGGTGTAACTTGTATAAAACTTTTACTTGTATTAAAACTGAGTAATGTGCTTACAGTAAACTGATTGGAATGTGGCTACAAAGTGGATGGTTCTTATTTGTAAAATAAAAAAATAATAATAAATAGTGTTATTGAATGGAGAGATGTGAGGGGTAACTCACTTTGGTTGAAATTATAACTAATACGAGCTACATATTTTGACAGTCCGTGACAATTTATGTTGGAAATTATAGACGAAGTTCAGGGTATTATTATTGAGGGAACAAGAACAAGTACAAATTTTTGTAAACAAACAGACAAACATTACAGACTAGCTGACGGTAACGCGTGCTCGCCTTGCATCTCTCGCATTTAGCAAAAAATCAAACTAAGATTTGGGCCATTTAAGATTACACTTTGAGTGACAACACGAACTTTAAAAAAGTTTGCAAGAAATGAAATGCGAAGACAGAATTTCGAGGATTGTTATTAACCGGTTAGGTTAGGTTAGGTTTACGGGTTGGTGAAGCTGAGTAGCCTCTTCTTTACCCACTCAGGTCCTCGTGGACCCATTGTGATACCTTTCGATGGCGTTAGCCGTGTTGTATTGGCTTTATTTCATCCTTCCCGTGGTTACTCGACTTTGTCCAGCCATCTCGTTGTACTCAGAAACCTGTAAAGATTAGATATTGAGACATTAGAGATTTTTTGGAATTTCCTGGAAGTAGTAACTTCCAAGTGTTCTCTTCCTCAAGTGCCAGAGACTTGGGCAGTGACAGAGAAAGTATGGGGTGCCCTCGTGGGCTTCACCGCAGTCTCTACAAATGTCGTCATTCTTGAGATTTAGTTTCTTTGTGTGGCTTCTTAGAAGGTTGTGACCAGTGAGGGCGCCAACCAACTTGGATAACGATATTCTGTCATATCGCAAAAGTTCGTTGATCCTGCTTTTGTTGTACTCTGGCTACATCTTCCGTGATATCTTTCAGGTGGTTAATGTCTTCCACCTGATATTGTCTTTTATTCGGATCTTGTATTCCACTCGCTCTCTGAGACTGCAGATTGGTGGTTTGATCGACTGAAGTGCCTGGCCTAGGTCCATTCGTCAACCCTCTCGTAGCGGGTTGAGCTCTTTGTTTGACACTTAAGCGACCGCCGAAAACACTATAGTAATCAGGGAGCCTGATTGAACTTAAACTATGTATGTTGAGTTCCTCTGAGTATAATCCGGCGCCAGTTCCACATTCCATCTTTGATCCGTCAGTGCAGATGGCTACTGATTTGGTTTCCGTGGGTTCGTTCCTGTCCCATTCTTTCCTGCTCGGAAACCGGCAAGAGAATGGTTGATCAAATTCTAGGTAGGGGGATATGTTTTCAGAGTTAATCTCACTCCCTACGTATTCCTTGAGGATCCGCGCATGCCCAAAGATAGTGGAGATCCAGCATTTTGTTTTGCTTATCCTGAAGGCACTTTTGGCAGCCGATTCTTGCATTTATAGATCCATAGGTAGCAGGTTGAAAAGCATTTCCAATCCAGCAGTTGGTGTAGTTCTCAACGCACTAGTTGTTTCTATACATGACAGTCTTTGTATTTTTGTCATTGCCTTAAGATTGGTTTCCTTGTCTGTGGCTTGCCACCAGACTATCTTGTCATATGTGGGTATTGGGCGTACGATTGCCAGAATTATCTTCGAATTAGGTCCCTAGTTTTTGCCGAAGATACGATTGCATGCATAAAATAAATTCGCTGCCTTTTTAAGTCGTTCATTGACATTTTGTTTCCAATAAAGTTTTCTGTCGAGAATTATTCCCAGATATTTCGCACTTTCTGCCAACTGCAAGGGTATTCCCTCAATAGCTGGTGGTACAAAGTGCGGTATGCTTCTTCTAAACAGCACAAGTTCGGTCTTCTGGGGTCTTCGGTCTTCACCCCAAGGCCACAATATTTTGTCCACTTATTAAATGTCCGCAGTGAACTTTCTGACAGTTCGTTTCGACTGCATAAGCGACGGCCTTTACTCCACTGTTTTTGAATTTTATGAGTATTTCATTGTTGACGAGAACCCAAAGTAGGGGAGAAACGACCTCTCACCTAATCTCGCATTGATATTCCTTTCATTGAGCAGGCTCATGATCACGTTAGTGGGAGATAGATCAACCTTGGAATTCTGCAGCCCCCTCTTCACTGCGCACACATTTTGACATTGTTTAACGCTCCCTCAATGTCAAGAAACGCTGCTAGTGTATATTCCTTATCTTTTAGTGATTTTTCTATAGTGCTGACCACGTCATGCAGCGCTGTTTCCACTTCTCTGCCTTTAGTATAAGCATGTTGAGCATTGGAAATCACGCTGTCATTAAGCCGGTTGCGAATATGATTGTTCACCACTTTTTCAAAGGTTTTCAAAACAAATGATATTAGACTTATGGGTCTGAAATCCTTGGCAGTGGTATGACTAGGTTTCCCCGCCTTAGGGACAAAGACTACCTTCACTTCCCGCCAGGCTTTTGGGATGTAGCCCTAGCCATATACCAGGCTGCTTATGAAAAGCCGTTTGAGGACCGGTAATGGTCGTTGCCTTCTG
The DNA here is from genome assembly GCA_949372485.1 of Cheilosia soror. Classification (NCBI taxonomy): domain Eukaryota; kingdom Metazoa; phylum Arthropoda; class Insecta; order Diptera; family Syrphidae; genus Cheilosia; species Cheilosia soror. The sequence continues at coordinate 70,113,775 of OX443561.1, read as the reverse complement.
TATATAGCATAATTGGGAATACTCCGTCACTTCCAGGAGATTTGAAGGCAAAAAATGTGTGAATGTGTCAATTGCCCAGTGTATTTTGTCATGTCACGGCGCTATGCACCGTTCGGCCTACTCGCACATAGGTTACAGCACATCATGGCTGGCGATTTACGCCCACCAACCCCAAGCAGAGTAACAACAGGAAATTACTGGTTTAGCATTGATTTTGCATTTGATCAACTAAGATCTGATATTTAACTTATTGTTTCTCAGTTTCTGGATAGAGTAGCTCAAAATACTAGTGGAAGAACTGCCAATAAACAGTTAAAAGCTTTTGAATAAAGCAAAGTCAAAATAAAAAAAAATATTGTGGAATACCTTTAGCGTTGAAAAGGAAATTTATTTTTCTACACACTAAAAAAATAAAACGGAATTAAAAAACAGCTTACTGCACGCAGATGTGCTTAAAGAATATTTTAGTAAAGTTTTCATCAAAATCCGTTCAGTAGTTTCTGAGAACACTGCGAACATAATTTTAGCAGTTACGTCTTTATATAATAGTTTAAATTTATTATAAGACACCATTCACCAAGTTATCATCACACTCCTTGACGTGTTTTTTAAAGCTCAAAATTGTTATAATCCCAACCAAAGTGTTTGTTTAGAAATAATTTTTATTGTTTGCTTTAAAATACGTCGCGAAAGTTGGAGAGTGCACTGCGACCTAAGGCTAAATAATTACAAAACGTGATCAAATATCCTCACCAACATGTTATTAACAAGTATTCCAAGAAAGAAACCTTTTGTCAAACGATTTAAAAACAAAAATTAATAGTTTTCGCAACAGGTCCATAAACGACCCAATCTTTCATCAACCACTCTTTTTTATCCGTTTAATTTTTAGGACTAATGGACAATTTATACGAGCGGCAGAATTCAGAAGCTTTCTGATGACAATTTACACTTTTGACTGTTTTTTAAACCTGCATAATATTGATGGGGTAGTTGAAGGAAACTTTGTTTGTATCCAAGAAGCCTGCAACACTAAAAATCAAACGATTTGCACAAAGTGATGTCTGAATTAGCTAACAAAGTATTTGTGGTTTAAAAAGCTGTTGATGTAGTTCTTTCAAAACAATATCTATAAATCAAGTGTATACAAATTTTACTATACGCTTCGGCAACCCTCTCTTGTGCATAATACCTTATAATTAGATAAGTAGGTGGTTGGTGCACCTGCCTACCTTCGCTTAGTGTTAAGCTTTTTGTACCTGCTTACCCATCTATTTCTATTCACACTTTGTTTTCAATGTAATGGGTTTAGCTAAAACCATTTCACCACAGGCAGTCGGAAATTCAATTTACGAGAACCCCCTATATATAAGTGGGTGACTGTAAAGTGTTTTGTCAAGAAAGCATTCGATTATGAAATCAGAATTGCAATAAGTGTCCAATTGGCCAAACTGTAGTCATCCTCATCCATATATGTATCTGTCGCATTCTGTAAATAAATAATTATAAGTAAATTTGACAAATATTTTTAAAAAATGTCTGGCATGTGCAATTTTTAGCCAAAAAAAAATTGTCGATTTTGTGGGTCTCTTTAAAATGGTTTTTCGAATGGAAATTCGTACAATAGGGTGTCCTAAATTCACGCAAAATGGAATTTTGATAGAAAATAAAGATTTTTAATTAGAAAACATTTTTTATTGATTCATAAATACCTATACAGATATTGAGGTTATTTATGGAACAGCACATCGGATAAATGGTCACAACAGTATTGCTGGCAAGTGCATACTCTTTTATTGAAATTTTCAATGACCGTTTCGCATAAATGTGGCTGAATTTCATTAATACACCTCTCAATTTCCTCTTTCAAGGCGTTTGACCTTTGACTTCAAAAAACCACAAAGAAAAAAGTCCAATGGGGTTAAATCGCAAGATCTGGATGGCCAATTCTGATCACAAAAACGGCCGACAACACAATTACGAAATGACTCATGCTGTAATTTAATTGTTTCTCTAGCTGTATGGCATGTGGCACGGACACCGTCTTGTTGAAACCATACATGTTGGTCACTTCCATATCACAGCCATCAAGATGAAAATGAGCATCATCACTGAAGACAATTTTGTTCGAAAATTGCGGACTGTAGCTGACGAACCTTCATTATTTTTAAAATATTGTTCAACAATGAAAATGCGTTGTTCTTTCGTATAGCACTTCATTTTTACTAACCCCGAACTGTCAGCTGTGACATTGTTAATTGTTATCTTTTTTTTTGCGTTGGCATCACTGTACCTACTATTAAATGGTTCAAAATTCAAATTTTGGATGAATTATGGGACACGCTTTATGACTCTCTAAAGACACATCTATAGTATTAATGACGTGCACCAAGATGGGTGCTATTATTCTAGTTATAGAAACATTTCTGGACAAATTAACCAGTCTTGGGATCAACTGTCAGGCATGGGCCGATGACACCCAATTTTTTATTGCCAAGTTTGAGGACACCCTTTGGTAAAGTCAAACAGAGAATGAGGCTATAGTTATTCAAGAATAGTGCCACCTGACTGGACTAACTTAACAACGACTGGAACTTTGTGAAGGACCTTTTGCAAGGCAGAGAAAACTCCTTAAACGTTAAACCATTTGACGATTAGTCGGCAGCTTTTCTTAAATTTTTCTTGGAGGAGTATGCTGTTCTCAAGGTTGTAAACTTGCTACTGAGTTGTTTCGATGAAAATCGCCAGATATTTTAGGCAAGTTTGATAAAGGTATAGAAAGACTCCATTGAAACCTACATATATACCTTTGTATGCATTTCGCCTTCGTGTATATTCGAATCTAGATCACATCTATTTAGGTATTGTGTCTATGTTCTTGGCCACGTATATCTAACTTAACTTTCTCTACGACACACAAGAGATGGTTCTTCTTGTAGGTGTTTGACTTTGACGTCAGTCGTTTACTTTTAGAATTCCTGTAAGTTCAGAATTGCCTGCCAAGATACCTAGCGATGTCTGAAATGGACTATAACAGGGGTTCCCAATCTTTTTCATACTGCGACTCCGTAGTTAGGTTGAAATGTTTTTGCGGTGCCCTTCTAAAAGCACAGATATGTGAATAGAAGCTGATCTTACGGAAGATTCACTATTGTTTTTCAATAAGGATAGATCGTCGTTGAAATATGATCGTCACATATTTGTGGTAATTTTGCTTTGCCGTCAAAGATGATTTTTCGGCCAAAATTGGGGTCCTCTTCCAAACGCTCCGAAGCCAAGTCAGCCAAGTAGTTGGATCTTGTACGGGCGTAAGCCCAAGTTCCGATGAAAAATTCGCCAATTTGGTATCTGCGAAAGGCCGATTTCTTATGCACGGCGAGGAATTGACTGCCTCGAGTTCTCCTGTACACGGCCATGATCTCGACGAATCTGCAGCAACGACTCGTACCAATTTGAAAAACTCTTATTTAATTTTGAGTGCCAGGCAAATATACGAGTGTCAGCCAGAAAGCAAGTCCGACTGGAAATGCGGAAAACACAAATGCGCTTAATCTTCGACTGCAATGTAACTATTGGATTTCGCTTCGACCTTGCTGTTGGTATTCGTAAAGAGGAACGTAATGCTTTTCCTTTGTTTTGAGTCTTACAGCGTTTAAAAAATAAAACTAGCGACGCCCTTAGGATAGCGCCACGACGTCCCAGGGAGTCGCGACGCACAGTTAGGGAAATCCTGGCACAATACTATTCTGCTTTTCAGTTTTGGAGTTCAAATCTGAGTTCGTACTTAGATCTGTTGCGACGCCTTGGATGTCATTCATGTTCGGGTCAAATCTGAAAATATTTCATGTTTATCATTGACTTTGAAGACATCAAATCGTGCTGATTAGTTTTGGGATCAAATACTCTTTTGAGCAGGGTGAACTTGACAAAAGAGTTCTTTCAAGTCCTGGATAAGGTGTCTTCAAATTATATTTTTTTTATAGTCTCTAGTGATGAGCTGTAGATATAGAATTATCTCTAGGAAAGTTGTCAAACTCGGTAGATACCCGAAAACTAAATCACATTTAATGACCTTTAATGTAAAAGAACAATTTAAACAAGATGAGCTTGCACGACGTATCTAACAGCGAACTTGAGAAAATTGTAAGAAACCTGCAAGTCAACAGCAGTAGGGGAACATTTTTTCTCATTTGGAGCTGAAGTTCCTGGCACACAATATTTATACTCCAGAATGAGAACAGGAATGCCATTTTCCTTGCAGTGACAGATGGTTTGTGGTGACAGAAGACCTTTGACCACCATCTCTTCGCTTGTAAGCTTTGGCGCCGTGTGTGGAATTGATAGCATACGCGAATGACATTGACACCTTTGGCAAAAATTAACAAACTGTAACTGGCGCGATGGCAAATAATGGGATAAAAGCGCCAAAAACTGGGTTCATTCGTGAATGACAGGCAAAAAGAATGCAAGGGGTGAATATTGACAGACAACTGCCGCTATATTTTGACAAATATTTGGCTCATTCTGCTGTCGATCTTAACATGGAGCGTTATACAATTCAAAAGCGAATTCAAATCGTAGAAGTTCATTCATTCATTTTCATTGGTCCGCTTGTCCATCAGGTGGGTCGCGGGTATAGGTTACTCAAGTGGACCTTCCATAGCTCTTGACTCTCCCCCATCGATTTGAAATCATTAAGGGCAGTCCCCATCCTGGGTCTACATAGAGGACGCCTGCGCGATGGTACGGATTCAATAACACGTAGGAGTTTATTACATATTAAAATTCGAATTCTGTTTGGGAAACGTTCCGCGTGTTGCGACGCTGAGGTCGTAATAAGTGTCAGTTTGGCCGAATTATGAACCATTTAGAGGAAAGTAGTTTAATGGCTGATGGAGCAGTTTTAATACGTCAACGAAAATCACGGTCGACCAAAAAATATTGCTGCGGCGGTACAGAGTGTGCGCGAGTATCAGACCGTGCGTCGTCGTCCTAAAAGACGGGATGCTGTAACGGACGTTGAAAATCTAGTTGGTTTGGGCGAAAATTAATCGTTGGGGAATTGGTGACATGCGGTCGCGATAGGATAGTTCGCTGAATACCACTCATCGATCGAGATACATATTGAGGGCGAAGTTTCCGTGTCGCGTAATTTTATGAAGAGCTGACAAAACGACGACGCCCTAAATTTTTCTCTCTTGGGTTACATTACCGAAGTCTCTCATCTATGCCAGTAAGCCAGCAACAATCATCAACCTCGACGGCGACATTGTAAGAGACATTGTGTGAGATTGAAGCGAAGTTATGTCCCCGAGTAATCCCCCCCAACATGGACCTCTCGAATGATCGCCGTCGAGGCTATACAAGCGATATTATTTTTAAAGTATGTTGAACTTCAATGGCGGCAAATCAGGTCGATATAGGCTACAGTCACCCTAGACCTAGATTTTCACAATAATTCATTTGGCTGAATATATTTAGAAGGGACCTATACCTACAATTTTATGCCAAATCCGAATGGCTTATATGAGAGGCTTTCTCAAGACAGTTTTACTCTCGGATGTTTGTCATCAGACATTCGCGAGAGGTGGCGCAGTGGAAAAAAAGGAATGAAAAGAAATGTTTACTGCAGTATTTGCTTGGTTTAGCTCAAAAGGAGAAGACATGCCTTTCATGCAAGCTCATCGGCTTTTGGCACCCCACACAGTTTCACGGAGTGATGCGCGTCAAGAACCCGAAGGTATCCCCTTTCTTACAGAGACTGTAAAACTTATATATTTTATTTCTATGACAAAATTCACTAGAATTGGTCGTTTTTTTTTTTAAACTTCAAACGAACCTATAAACCTTCCCCAGCAACCAGATTAGCAGCTTTAGCCGCTACCATGACCTCAGCTGTATCTGTATATAGTCAAACAGTCTGGTAGTCAGAGACTGATAAGGTCCCGCCCAAAGTTAATATTAATTTTGGAACCATCCGTGTAGATGATTATCGAACCAATCTTTTGTAGTAGAATCGGGTTGTATAGTCCGTGCATAGACATCATTGGCCGTGTAGGTATTTTCAAAAAGCGCATATACGCGTGACAGCTGCTAGTTTGGCTTAGCCAAAGACCACTGTTTGTGGCAGATTCTTGAACTCGTATATGATCAAGAGTTTCTTCAACTAGATCTAAGCTTAAAATGAGGATTTAATGACGAGGTCACCATTAGTCCAGGCTGAAAATTTGTGGCAAACATTTGAGAATGACTGACGAGAAAAGTGTACTAATATGGCGGACAGTTCGATGACGATGGACCAGTGGATTGAGTCGATAAAAGTCTCTTGGATGAAATTTCCCCAGATTGTTTAAGTCCGCGGCAAATTTAATTTTTTTGTCGCTTTTTGTATAGTAAAATCAGAATCACACTACAGACTACAGTCTCCCGATTGGTGACGTGAAATAAGACACCTTGTGGCCTACAATGACTACATAGACATTTCTGTAGTCTTTTGCATGAAAATTCTAAGTTTTTCAATTAGCCTTGTTAAAGTCAACCAAATAAGACTTATACGTGCCTACCTAGCTTAAAAATAAAAATCGACAAAACCTTTGAACGGCCACAAACAAAATTGAACAATTTAGTAGGTAACTGAACTCAGGAACATGTAACCATACGCGACACCACCACCACCATAGGGCCTATTACGCAATTTCTCACAGTCGAAAGGCCGAGAATGAACTCAACTAACCTGCTTAAAATCTGTCTTTACAACAGTTGTATCTAATAGTTGTTATTCACTGTACATAGGTAGATACATAACTAGCACAGCAGTTAACTTAAAATTAGGAGAGATTTGACAGTCATTTAATTTAAGACGGAGTGTTCCCATGTCTGTCTGGCGACCTCGTTCATTTTTGGACTCGAATTTGATTATGAATAGGTATTATGAATAGGCATTAAAAATAAAGATGGGAATTGACAGTGTTCTCGCAAAAATTTCAACCATATTTCCATATAAAATCAACTCTTTCTCGCCCTAAAAATAGGGTGGTAAAACCGGCCACCTATGGCACATTTCCAATCACAACACCCGTTCGAGAGCGCTCAAAGTAACACACACACACGCATACTTTTCAGACATCTCTTGGCCAGGGGTCCAATCTCGTTTGACTCTATCGGCATTTACACCATATTCCCCTCACACCACCACCAGCAGCAGCACAGCAAGCCATCGACAAAAGAATTTACAAACAATTAAACACACAGCCATAGGAGAACAAGAAGAAGACGAAGAAAAATCCCTGCAAATTCCTTCTCTCACACATGTGAAGAAAGACAATGAATGAAAGAAAAATAAAAGAAGCACAGGATGACCAAAAATATACAAAAAAAAAAAATAAAATAAAAACAAGACGAACGGACACACAAAAGAATAGGAAAACAGCCCGCACAGCATACAGCAACACCATCGCCCAACACCAGAGGAAGGCACACAACAAAGAGGAGAACAAATCACACGAAAAAAAAAGAACAGAAAACACAGATATTTACTCAAGTGATTGGCTGAGGGTTGCCAATCGGTCGCATCGTAAACCGTACCCGCACACGGTACACAAAAACGAAGGAGTGGCTTAAAGTACACACAATTCACACCACTTCAGTACCAGTCAATCGTCATCGTCATCCTCTCCTTGGAGTTGTCGTCCTCTTCATTGTCGGCCGTCGTCGTCTCCAATCTTCATGCTTGGTGTCGTTGTCGTCGCCTGGCGTTGTTTAGCTAGATTTGCACTCTTTGGTGTCCTGTGTGGATGTGTGTAGAAAGAGACGACGACGACGACGATGACAAAGTCCGAAAAGGATCCGATCTTGGTCTTTCACCTCCTCGCAAAAGTTTATATGACACCTCTTGGATGTGTGCGAGCCAGCGACATAATAACAGCGCAAACAAACACCAATGTCGCGTCGCGTCGCGTCGTCGTCTTCTTTTCTTTCAAATTCTCACACTTTGACAGTTGGGTGTGCTGTGTGCTGTGTGCAGACATTTTGCTGGTTTTTCTTGTTGGCTTCTCTCTTTTTGCTTATCTTTTGGATTTCATGTGCAAAAGATGACACCGATTAAGGGAGGAATTTTCACACGAACAAAACGCTTGCCCAACACACACGCTTTGACAGATCGCTCGCTTTTCCCCATACACACACTCGACTGGGATGAATGATTACAAATTCTATTACTACCACTAGCACACGGCTGGGAAGAATGAACTCGCTATTCGACACCGAACTGTATAAGTGCATAAACTCCTCTTGCTGTGTGGTGTTGGTGAAATGGGGTTGGGGATAGGGCAGCCAAAAGAATATGGGGCGGAATAGGCGCTAGTCAAACACCAGATCAACACCGTAGGTGCGATGGTAAACACGACACTTCCAAAAGTACTAAAGAGAGAACAGAAACAGAAAAAAACCAAGCACTGAATACACAAAAGAGAAATGTATATACCCAGCTGCACAGACACTGAAGGACGGAAAACTCCCCACAGTTTGCATGATGGTGGGGGCGAGGTGTGGGTGAAGGATGGCAGAAGATGTTTTGGGAAAAAGTGAACGTCAGGAGATTAATAATTCGCCGAGGATATTAAATCAAGTCGTGGAGACGCTTTAATCACATTTTTCACGAAACTCACCACACTCCTAGAGGTGAATAAACACGAATAAAAAAAAATGAAAACGTCACTCGCCGTCGGCTATAAATTTGTACTCACTAACAACATTATCCCACCCCATTTGGCAGCGGTGACAAAGTTTCAACCCAGAGCGAGTGACATAGGGTCACATGCACATACACATCCATGTTTATGCAAAAAGCCAAGTTAGCCATATTTGCGCCGCGCCAAACGATGACACCAGAGCATAAGAACACGACAGCAGCGGCGGCGGCGGCGGCGACAATCTTCATTGCATCTCGTCGTCGACTCTATTGCCATCTCGCACACTTCTTTTGGCAGGGATTTCATTTTCATGGTGACACTATCGGATGGTGTGCTGCGTGTGTGTTGGCGCTGGTGAGGGAGGGGTGCTAAACCAAACCCGGTTGGTCACCATTTTTGTATCTATTCTTAGGACTGCTGCTGGTGTTGTTTCTCTTTTTTCCTCGTATTCTCGATCTCTGTCGACCGGTTGGTTGGGTTTGCCAAACTCACCAGCATGGGTGTGTGTGAGTGAATGTGGTTAAACTTGTCGCACCTCATACATAGGCACACCAACAGCCAAGGTACAAAATGGTCAGACCGAAGTCGTTTTTCTTGTTCTCGCTCTGTGTCACGAGGCAAGAACAGGGCAACCATACAATCCGCACAAATCGCTGTTTGACACTATGGAGGTGAGAATGTGTGAGTGGGGATAATCCGTGGCGGCTTGGTGTCAAGTCTTATTAGAATTCTCTTGAGTGGTTTCTTGTTCGATTTTTTCCTTTTTTTTCTGTTTCTTTTTCTGCCTCACTCTTGTGTGTGACAATAATTGTGTGTCCGCTACCTTTAGCCAGACGGAGAAAGAGCGACCCAGTCGCAGTAGTGGTGGGTTCGGTTTTTTGGGGCTCCATCTGTCGGTGTAATTGCCTGAAACACTTTTTTCTATGCGCTGCTGGTGTTGGTCTTATTGGAATTTTCTCATTTTCGCTTTGGTTTTATTTTTCTTGGAACACGGTGGTGTTGACTGGTGAGTACACCGAATCAGAGTGTGTGCGCGAGAACTGTCACTGTCACTGTAGTGGTGGATTATTTGTGAAAACAAGGGGGTTGCATTGTATTGGAGATTGTATGTATTAACCAGTTCGTAAGCGACCGGCGTTAAGTTCGTATCGTGTGTGTTTACCTTTTTTCTGCCGACGTTTGTTGTTTTTTTCCCTGCTTCCTTTCTTTCTTCGCCACCTTGTTGTTCGAGCATAATAAATAGTCCGAAGGGGGGTTTCCTGTGTGCGTTGGGGCAGAACGAATAAAAAAAATAAATATATATGTGTTTTGGAAAGCTTTTGACACCTTCACTCTATTAAATGGTTTCTCGCCGAGAAAGGTAAACGTTTTGTTGTGAGTATTTTGTCGGTTGGTTGTGCATCCGTCGATGTTTACAACCTGCAGCTTTGCTCATCCCAGGATAAATTATACAAAAAGTGTGCAAAAGAAACGTTGGCAACTCGGCTAACGTCAAAAAGTGTCATCATCCAAGTGCAATCCTCTCAGTGTTGTCGTGCATAGTGTACCTATAAATATTTACCGCGTAACTTTTCTCAAAAGTAACAAAAATAATTACAAAAAAATAAATTAAATAAAAAATTTATCAAGCGAGATAGATAGAGAGGTGAATTTTTGTAGTGTTCGACTTTTGGTGTCTTAAATTGTAATGTAATGAGATACGACGTTCAAGAATTCATTCACCAATCTGAAGATCCAATCAGTAGGTTCGCAAATGGGATGGCATATCATCCATTCCTGCAGCTTTCTCGACCCACTGACTTCAGCGTGTCATCGCTGTTGACGGCGGGTAATCAACAGCAGCAATCAGCGACGGCCGCTGCGGCATCTATTTCACCAACATCGCCACTACTACACCAGCAACAGCAGCAGCAAACATCTCTAACGCCTACAATTGCTGCCGTTCAACAGCAGCTACAGTGTGGCGGACAGTCCTCTTCACCCGTAGGCGGACAACAACCTCAGCTGTCACCGAACGTCACCAGCGCCAGCAATAACAACAACAACTCAACTAGTAATAATAATAATAACAACAACAATAGTAGTAATAGCAACTCCACCAATAATAGCAATAGTAACAACAATAACAACAACAGCAGCAGTAACTCCTTACCAACGCATCAAGCGCTGGCTGCTGCGGCAGCCGCCTCGAACCTAGGCCATCATCCGCACCATTCGCATCATTCGCCGGTACCGGGACACCCGGCGTTGGGTCATTTGCCACAGCAACCGTATTTTCCCGCCGCTGCGTTAGCCGCTCTAGCCGGCAGTCCGGCTGGTCCTCATCCTAGTCTGTATCCGGGCGGTTTGCTGCACAAGTTTCCACCGCATCATCCGCACGCGCATCATCCATTGGGGACACCGTATACAACAGCCGAAGACGTGGTGCTGGCATCGGTGGCAGCGCATCAGCTGCATCCAGCGATGAGACCGTTGCGGGCGTTACAGCCCGAAGACGATGGCGTCGTCGATGATCCCAAGGTGACGTTGGAGGGCAAGGACCTGTGGGAGAAGTTCCACAAACTGGGCACGGAGATGGTGATAACAAAAAGTGGAAGGTGAGTTTTACTATAAGAAAAAAAATTAATATATTTGAGAAGTCCATTTGCCGTCGGCAAAGCAGGCGAACGATTTTAGCCAGTTTATGACAAATTTTTAGAGTCTGAAACGAAAATTGTCCATTTGGATGTGGGGCACTTCATTGCGGCGAATGTTTTATTGAATTTCCATAATACTTTAACAGTTTGGCTGTAATGACAGAGGACTAGAAATAATTCAGTTTGAAATTAAAAAACTTAAACAACCTACTTGTGATTATTTAAGATCTTTTACTCAGTGACAGTTCACTTCGAAATTTCGAAATCTAAAAGAATCGAATTTTAGTGCGGGGAACTTGTGCAAAATGTGTATTTTCCTTGCCCCAAATTAGAGCAACCTGTGCTTTGCCATTATTTCTGATTTCCTCTGACAGTTACGTTCGAAAATTCGATGATTAGCTATGTGTGGGAAATTAGAAGAAATCATACTATGTTTAATTTAAGTTTCAAATTAAACATAGTAAATTAAGTTTCAGAAAACGAGCCTTAAAAAAGTGAGTCCCTTTTATTTTTCGAATTGGAAAACTTTTTATTTGCGATCTATTACTATTTTTTCGAAGATGTACTTAATTTGCTTTAAACTACGCAGTGTTTTATTTAATTTAATTTCAATCAATGGATTTGATAGTTTTGGGAAAATTCGCACAACCTGTGCTTTGTTTTTTCTCATTCACATTAACGGAAAATTCGACGCTAATGTATACACAAGTTAGAAAGATACATTAAGTCAAAATGGCTGCGCTTTTATTCACGAACTAGTACGATCTATCAGCGATAACTCAAATCCATTATGCGATACGGAGTCTTTTTCGCTTTGAACTTGTGCTGTGTTTTATTTATTTTCTAAATTGAGTCTTCTTATTGGGAATCAGCTGGTCAAACAGAAAATTTACATCAAATGTCAAATTTTAGACGAACATTTCTTTTCGAACTAAATAAATAAAATGGTTTTGCAAGAAATAATTATTTAATTTAAGACAGAATTAATATTTTAACAATCTGACCTGACACTCGTCTTCGAGTCAATTTTAGACGAGTGAGAGGATGTTTTATGCATTTTTGACACTTTACTGTTAACTACTGTCAATTTTAAATGAACATTATTTATTGAAATTTTATCACACGATTAAATAATTTTATCACATAGCGAAAAGCGAGTAGTAACAAATTTTTCTCGCTTAAACTGGGGATCAGCTCCTGACATTTTCTATTGCAAAAGTTTGCAATCAAATTATTGGAAATATGCCCGCTCACTGGGTAGGTTGTCGTTCGATGAATATTTCATCAATTGAGTGACAGATGCCATCGCCAAATTTACTATTGTCAGAAAAATTCTCTGGAATTTGACAGAATTTCTTGTAGAAAAAGCGTTGCGGCGGGAAATGATTAAGAAACATCGTCGATAGATCATTCTCACATTAAATATGGTGGATTTCAGACATGACACTATACACATGTCAGCTCTTTTTATTTGTGTGTATTTTGGATATATTGTGAAAATTTTGATGGCGAACTTAATTCGTTGCTGAAATAATGTTTCTGGCTTGAGTGTTAAAAATCATTCCCGTTCACAGAAACATTTGATTATCCACGGTAATGGAAGTCACGTCGATCGTTGATCGCTATAAACCCATCAAATTTGACAGCTACGTGTCATCGAGTGCGCCATAAGTCTCTGCAACTAAAGTAAGGTTTATGCGATTCAGTGTAAGTGCCAATTTGGACTTTACAACAGTAGATAAACGTAGCTTCGATAGTACAAGTGTTAGGAGAGCGATTAGGAACCACTCCATTTTGTATCCAGCAGTGACGATCAGGGCTTAAAAGAAAGGGAATCTAAGCATGAAAGGGGCAGATTTAAGAATCGTTGGTAATATTTTCTTGGGTCCAGTGACAGTCTAAGCGTGTAGACGAGTTTTTTTTATATGTCGCTCCACAAAGAACTTCAGTTTGTATACTCATGCTGTTTCCATTAATTTTGCGACAATAAGTTACCAAACAGTGCTCAAAAGATCCACGTTAGTTCAACTAAAAATTGGCGAGCTGCACTAAATTGATCTAAAGCGGTGTTGAAGAAGATTCAACTTAGACCAAGAACAAGCTTTGTGGTATTTAATTTCATGCTCACTTATAAAATGAACTTAACAAAGTGTCTACACAGAAATAGGTGTACAAAATTACAAGTGACCCATTCTGAGTCTGGACTTAAATGACAAAATGCTTGGATACAAGTTCCTACAAGTGGAACACATTTCTGTAATGGAGAGTTACAAGTCCAATGCTCACCACTTACAAATTTTGACAGGCATTTGGACTTGAAGATCGGTTAAATTATTAACACCCTTGAGCAAGAATTTTAGGTGACCTACGGACTTTTATCAGGCTTCACTAAGGTTAGGTTAACAGGAAATGGGGGATCTTATATAATACTAGTCCCACCATAATCCCCCCATCGCGATCCTCTAATCACTGCGAATTCAATGTCCTAAATCATAGACCAGACGATGGAAGAGATGTAGAGATCGCATACAGTGGAGGGGAAGCGGATAGGGACATATCACATAATGATGATGAACATCTAAAAGGGGTCATTTTCGAAATTTTAACGGTCACTATTAGCCATTTCCTGAATGATTTATTTTTGATTATTCGCACAGATTTCAGAATATTTGTTTGAGACCGCACTGGATGTCGCTTTTTAAATTCTTAACTTAAGACTGAGTTGCTATAGCTCCGATAGATGTCTATCTAACGATAATCGCCTGATAAAGTTACGTAGATTAGGGAGCTGTAGGTAGTTCTGTTCCAAGAGTTCGAATAGGCAATAGATACGTCCACCTAAATCGAATTAAAAAAGCCAGTTCTTTAGTTCTTTTGATTCATCGAATACTCTACATATACCTTGCTGTGGTATTACTTGCAGTTCCATTTATTTTTTCAAGAAAGGGTTATTTGTGATAATTTTTCGCGGATAATTATTGGATGACACAAAATGACAGCAATTCGGCGCAAAATAGGAAATATTAAAAATCTAGTTTCAACAAAGTGCACTTGTGCAGTTCTTAAAAATGTTCAAATTGAGTGAATAGATATTTAGCTCCTCGTCACACTGCTACGCAGTCAACCATTTGTTTGTTTAAACCCACACATATGTGTCAATTTTTAATCAGCGCATTTACATTATCCTTTTTTAGTCAAGCTTGACAAGCTCGATTTGCAGATCTGTTTATTGAAGAGTGTTGAGCATGGGATGCCTCCTTTATATTGAAGCGTGGTCAAGTGTCAGTGTCACCACGAGACTGTTATTTGTAGCAAATGTAATGTAATGTAAATGTAATCTTGTAATCTAGAGGGAGTGAAGATATTTAGAGGTTTTGTAGTTGCTACAGGAACGTATAAAAATAATTGAAAACCTCTACTGACCTTGTGACACGATAGACAGTTTATGTGACGGTCACAAATTGAATGGGCCCTTTCACGATATAGAAACTTGTGACCTTCTCAACGTGAATAATCTGCTTTATTGGTTAATTTTGAAATGAAAAATGGGACAGATCTACAAAATCATATATGGACTCCGTAACGCCCCTTACTTTTCTTCAAATACCACCGCCTACTTTTCACATACAATTTAAATTTTCTTCATGCTTGAACCGTTCAAACCTAATAGAACTGATGCTCGGCAAGTGTATTCAAACGAAAATTGACAAATAAGCCCAAACCCTTTGCCCTAGAAAGCTGAAATTTTGCACAGAGGTTCCCTTTAAATTTTGGAAATTTAGCTATGAGCCGAGTTATTGGCAATGATACCAATGAGGCCTCACGAACTGTTCGTCGTAAATCAATTTTAAATTTTGTACATTGATAGAGCTTAGTACACTGCTCAAGCTAAATTTTAACTCCCATACAAAATTCTGTCTAAAATTTAGCTGAGCTTAATTTAAGCAAATTTTCATTTCAGACTGAGTACTTCATTTATCTTGAGAACTGCATGTATCTGTCACAATTTAACTCGCCCATTAATGGTTCGGCATATTTTTTCAAGTTAAATTTTGACAGATCATTTTGTTGTTTCCGGTGTGGTTTTGTGATGCGGAAAAGTAAATAAGGATAAGGGTTTTCAATGAATACCTTGATGAGGAATCCTTTAAAAGTGATAAATTTGAGATCAAGGAATATAGCAGACAAGGAAAAAAGAAAGTGCAACGAAAATATGTATAACACTTTTTCGCGTCGATGAATTTTTGAAGGAAGTTATTTTCTCTTTTCTGTGACCCTTATTAGCCAAAGTTGGAGCAGCGTACTTAGCTTAAAGAAGTAAAAATATTGTAGTCATAAATCTAAATGAATACAAAAAAAAATGTAAACCATTTTTAGGCAATACTTCGCTATGAATATTTATTTTTAGATAATTGATCTACTAACTGCTCCTCAGGTACTACTTTCATAGGAAGGTTTAGGTATAGGTACTTCGTGATATTTAAAATCCTGAGGGCTGCGCTAGCAAAGCTGCGGGAAAAAACTAGTGTTTCTTCCAATATTTAGTTACATGCAAAACTCTCTAAACAGAAGAAAACTTCAGTCGATTTAATGTGGCCAACACAGAACTACAATAATTTTGAATTTAGTTATTTTTTTTTTTTAAATCCCGTCGGTATTACCAATAATTTGTTTCTATGGTTAAAATGGGTTGTGAAACTTTGTGAGACTGAGAGCTGTACAAAAATTACTGTTCAATATTTTTGAATGATTGTTCCTTTGATTGAACAGAGTAAACCTTCCGATTATTTATGGAATACTATCTAGATCAAATGACTTTCTCGGCGGGCTTGGCAGTAGGCAATTTTGTAAACGCAATTTTTCTAAACCATTGTCGATAGTTTCGGTCCCTATTTCAGGAAAAGCTTGACCAATGTTGTTCTTGAGTGACTGAAATCCACATTGAATTGTTTACAAAGTATTTTTATCTTAAATAGCACATTAGACTAAAAAAAAAGTCCAAAAGTCAAGTCGGCGGCCAAGTCTGATTAAACGATTATTGAACTTACTTGTGTGGCACGTCTCTGAAACCATAGCTCGCCTAAGTCCAAATTCTTAGTTGTTGGCCATAATAATTCAAAATCTTTATGCAAAAATGTTCTTGGGCCAGTGCGACTCATGTTTTAGTTGTCAAAAGATCTCGGCACGTTGAGGTTATAGGGCAATCTTGTCCATTGAAACGAACACGAGAATATTTTCAGTTAACAATCGGCAAACCAGTCTCGCGAAATTTCTTAACAAACTTGCGAACACCAGAGCTACAATTAGAAGAATTTTCTGTTCAAAATTTGCACTGTTTTTGGCAATACAAAATCCACTTTGGAAGTAATTTTATAAAATTTAACAAAGTGAAGCGTTAATCGATCCAGTTTGTTTGTTTGTTCCGTGAAAATATAATACTGAGTTTCTGTAAATATTTTTTAACACATAAGAGCTGTCAGTGTCAAAAGAACATGATTCAAAGAGAAACCAACAGATGGCCCACACATTATCGCACATTTTAGCTTGAATCCTTCAATAAAAAACTATTAGGGGTATCATGAATAAATTCCGATGGAAATGTTTCCCTAGTCAGCAATGTAAATCAAATTGCTGAATGGGAAACATTCCGGGGGAGATACTATTCGCAATAGCCGTGTATAAGTGTCAAATTTGAGAGCTAATCAGGGCTATCGTGAACAAAATTCCCCGCGAAATATTTCCCTTTTTTTAAAAAATAGGTATCGGCAATGAATTTCGAAAAAGGGAAAAAGTTTCCCCCGGAATAAATAGGTATCGTGAACAAAAATTCCCCTAGGAATATTTCCTTCGTAAATTTGCAGGTGGAAATTCAAAATGTAAGCAGTTTTTATGGGAATAAGTTTAAAAAAAACTGTTTTTTTTTTTTAATTTGGTTGATTTTAACCGTTGAATTAAAAATGGCGTAATATTGGTGTACCTACTTTGTGTAAATTTATTAGATGAAAATCGCGACATTGCAAACGGTTTCACTATGAGGAGCAAAGAGGATGTAAAGAAGTTTTGGAAATATTTAAAATTTTCTAATCCAATCCCATGATACTTTCCAAGTCCTATCTGTTGACCACATTCTGCAAAGAACCGCAGACATGCACTAGACGATGGTTAGATTATCGAATGGGTTTTTGATTTTTGAGAGATTGTCCGAGAGAAAATCCAGCAAATACCAATTTAAAAATTGTTTAATTGACCCTATAGTGTCTGTGAAATCTGATAAATAATAAATCATTCAATAGCTATATTCCAACGCTATTTAATTTCTATTTACAATACAACTCAAAGGGATTGGATTTATCTCTTTATATTCTTCTACTCCAATTTCACTTTATTTTTTCATGATGAATTTTAGAATTTCGAAAGCTGAATATTTTCTTTTATATTTCACCGAATCGACCACTTTCTTCACTTAAATAAGGATAAATCCAATTCGCGTCTTTGCAATTACTCAAGTTACCACAATTCCTTGGATTAACACAAATATTTGCAAAATATTCCCAAATATTTACAACTGAATAAATCACAACTGACAACTATCAATGAATTCGAATATGTTTTCGAAAATTTCCGGGGGAAATAAATTGTGATGGAGATTCAAGATAGAAGGAATATTTTCCATGGAACAAAAATTGTTCGCGGGGAATTTTTTCCCCTAGGAATTGCCGATAGCCCTGAATGTTGGTATTAAATTTTAACCGTGGCGTGGGCATAATAAGTGAACTTTACATGTTCTTAAACTTTTTTGTTTAATGAATTTTAACAAAATTAGAAAAATATTGAACTATTGAAGCTAAGTCATGCTTTTTATAAATTTTAATAATGAAAAATAACATCTTCTAGGTGCCCACCATTTTGTTTTTCACATCACTCTTTTGTTGGCATTTTCTATAAATTTTTTGTTAGTTGAGATTATTTTATGCAGAGGTTATTTTAAATACATTTATTGACAACACGAATTCTAAGAATATTAATTTATATTTCATAAAAGAAAAAGCATAGTAAGATTTGCTTTGATTATAGATTTTTCTCCAACATTTGTTGCTAAGGTTTTTCTATTCAAGGCCAATAAATAGGACTTGATGTGCATTTTAAGGCCTAAAAGAGACTAAAGCACTGTTCACATGAGACCGACCAACTATCTACGAACGAAAGCAATTTTTGACAGTCCGTTCACATAAACATTACACTTTTCTTGGTCGCGATAATTCGTGAAATTCAGCCATCATTTTCTATTAGCAATTGGAGGTTAAGTTAAAATGAATATTCGCGAAAATTCACTTGAATTCGCGGCGTAAAGTTTGGAATTCAAAAACATGTTATTTAGACGGTTTTTTAACTCATTTTGATGGGATAATTAATTATCCTACTCTAGGAATATTTAAATGTGGAATTTTCTGTTTATAAACGTTTAAAAGTAGTTTGTTCGCATTTCATCAATTGGACACCGCATAAGTGATTTCGAACATAAAAAAATGTTCTACACTTGACCCAGTTGCGTCTTTAAAGAAATGTCGTCATGCCGTAATCTTTTCAACCGAGATACCCCATACCACACGCGGGTTTTCGCCATATTTCGTATATTCACCGAGCCATTGACTTGGAAATGCGCTTCCTTTGACATAATCAATTTTTCTAAAAAATGGCGATAATGATTTCTTGTTTTCAAGTGATGTTGTGGGCTAAGAATAACCATAAAGTCATGGTGTCTCTGATTAGCAATTCTCGGCTTAAACAAATTTTGTATGGAAAATAATGCGAATTTATCAGCGGTCATTTGTGGTCATTGTGGGTCATTTAGATGGGATGAGCGCCAGATGCCTGGTCGATGTCGAAGGCAGTTCGTCAGCAGATGCCTCTATGTGACGTTTTTCGTCTTGGCAACGTCCGAATTGAGGTCTCATTGTTTGTCTATATGATTGGTAACAGTTTGGTAACAAAACGCACGATTGAGTGGGGAAGCGAGGAGTAAATACGATTCTCGCTAGTTGGGACTGAGTCTATGAATTATTGTTTGGAAAATAACATATATTAACCGACACTACAAAGCGAACTCGGACATAGGTACGTCTATCGTGGCCGTGCTCGATGCACTTAACAATCTCGAATACACTACTCAAATGCCCGAGCTGCCGTTGACAGTCCTACACCTACAGTGCTACCTACCAACTACATAAGAAAGGGATATGTTCTACTGAACTCTAGGAGGCGTATCATACTTTCGGTTACACATACATTAACAACAACTCGTAAACACAGTCACTTTGGTGGGCACAAGATTGTTTTCTCTAGACGGCAAAATTCTCGCTGTGTCCTTTTTAAATTATATTTCAATGCAAGATTCGACTTCTTTCAGAGTTGTGTGTTTTTAAAATCCACTTAATATTTATTTGCCCTCCCTAGAAATTATAAAATATAAATTTTTCAAGAGTTCTTTGAGTCCTGCAGGACTCCATGTGAATTTTACTTTGTTAATAAAAACATTAAATTCATTTTAGTGTTCTGCACTCTGTAGCATAGCAACTTCTTGAATCGTCAATTCTTATAACGCCGTAAATTTTTTGGAATATTATATTTTAGCAAATTGTCTCGATTCTCCTGAAATACTGTTAGTTCCTTTTTCCTATTGGCAAACTGGGTGCCGAGTCGGGTTATCTTTAAAGGAATTTCTTTTCAAATGGGAGAAAGCGAGGTGTAATAATGTCTCGCTTAAATTGGGAAGCAATTTGTTGTATGTGAAATCGACTTGTTTTCGTATACATACAGCACATCTACGAATATTGTCTTCTGATATTGTCTGTCAGAAGTTGTTTCACAGGAGCATCTCTTCTTAATCCAAATTGATGATCCACAAAGATGCAGCTTTTTTGTGGGATTTTATATCTATACTGTTGACCACTTTTTATAATTCTTCTGTCGAAAGTCGACAACTCTGTATGGATCGAAATTCTTCAGCTTTCTAATAATTCTCTTCTGCCATTAATCGTCCAAATAATTTTCAACATTGGTATATCTATAGCCAGGTGGGTTAAAACTAGTTTTGCCTCAAGTCATCTGGATCATCGGTAGATCTGAAAGACTTTCTTCCCTAAACCTGGAGCTTGTATTCTGCTGTTCTTCTTACGTATGTAAAATTTATTGATAGTTTAATAGCTATCTTTAAACCTATTAAAGATAGCTATTCTATTCTGTCATCTTCCTACAGAATTTTGTCTCTGTTATGCCAAAATTACCTACTCTAAAACGTCTACTTAATTTTTCAATGAATCTTCACAGAGGTTCCTCTATTTTTTACTCGATGCATTTGTCCTTCGTGTGATTTAGTTTGAGTCTTTTAGAAAAAAATCCACTCTTCTGTACCTACTATTAGGTATTTCTGTCCTTTTTAAACCATAAGTTTCCGCCGTTTTATAAAGATAGCATTGTCAAACAGATTTTGGCTCATTCTTACTCTAATTTTAAACTTTTTTTAAACATTTTTCTACTGCCAACTTCACTCCTATTTGTAACTCCTAATGCTAAACTTTCTTGTATATACTTCGCTGTATAAAAAATTCATCGTCCAAATGAGTCTATATTTAAAATGTCCTTCTTTTGTTCACCTCGTTTCAAAGGTATGTTTCGATTTCCATAGATTCAAGGTCAGTTATACCCTGATCTTTCATTACTGTAAATGTTATATTTAGGTAGCATATTGGTCATAACGTAATACATTAATTTTGCCAACTCCTGTGAATTTCATTTGCTCGTTCTTCAAAGTTATTGCCATAATAATAATAGCGTTTCTGTATCCATTTTTAACGCATCCCCTTCCTTCCAATTAAAGACGTTAACGTCAGCAACTAGTTTTATGTTTTTGAACTTGTTTTTTAGAGAAGTTCGAATCGCTGTCTTAAAATAATCACAGAGAGCGCGAGTCTTCTCTTACTCAAGGAGTTCCAATGTTTCCAAATTCAAAAATGGGTGAGATATCTGCTGGTTTGTTTTTACAAATTATACAATACATTGACATATTTTCGTCCTCAAAAATGCGTTAAGAATACAGTTTCATATAGCTTAAATAAGGTTTCAAAAAATGTCAAACTTACATACACATATCCCAAGTGAAAGCAGCAAAATCAGTGCGAATTTTGAAAAGAAAGTTCGACGATTTAACCCTGCAAATTTGCAAAGAAACTTCGTCCTGTGTGTTGAGCAAATGTGACATGTAACTATTGGATGTAGTTTTTTTTAGGCGACATTATTGGCTTTCTTTTATTGAAAAATTAAGATGGCAAGAGTCTCCGGTCGCGGCATCTTTTTTGTGCATTTCTTTGATTTTCCAGTCCGATATAATTTATTTATTTCGACTAAAACATTATTTTCTAGATAATTCTAGATAATTTTTAATAAATTTGCCAATTTTGATGGTGAACTCTAGTGTCTTCGACATAGTTTTCTGGACACACTTTTGATGTAAGTCCCTTGTATAGAAATATCAGTTTTTAACTCCGTTCCCAATCCAATAAACAGGGCATAGTTTAGCGTGCCTCACGGCAGTTACATAAAACGTGTTCCATCTGTTGGTTTATTATTATTAAAATTTATTAATCAGTAATTAAAACTACAGAGTTAATAATTGGATATCACTAGCTGCCAAGACTTGCAACTACACTCGGTACGGTTTCTTTTTTAATCATATATTATTTTGACACTGACAGCTCTTATGCGTTAAAAATATTGCCAGAAACTCAGTATTATATGTATTTTTGTTGTACGAAATGGATCGACTTACGTTCGACGTTAGGGAAACGTATAGTTACTTCCAAAGTTAATTTTTTGTTACCAAAACAGTGCAAATTTTGGACAGAAATTTTGGGTTGAAATAATGCACCAACTGCAGCTGGTTTGCGAAGAAAGTTCGTCCGATAAATGTTATGCGAACAATCCATCAGAGACCATTCAGGTAGCTATAGCTGCTCAAGGGGCAACATTTTGGTCAAGCTTTTCCTGAAATAGTTCCCACTTTGTATTGAGGGTCATATTTAGCAAGTTTTGTTTCCTCAAAAAATGATGGCATGTTGCGTTGATACTGGGGCCAAATCGCGTAAAATAAAAGCGATCGAACGACATCGTTTTCACTAAAGCTGTCTCTATCATATCTGTGACAATAGAAAGAGACTGCTAGTATCGAAACGACGTCGTTCGATCGTTTTCATTTTACGTGATCTGGGCCCTGGTCTTCGCTGCGGTAATTCTATTTTCTCATCAGGCTTCAGAAAGCTCATTTTTTGAGTTAGAGAGCTACAGCGAGATTGCCAGATAGACCCACTTCTCCTGATATCCGAAAATCACGATTTCCGGTTCACTTCCAAACTCTATACTCAAAAGAGAGCTGAACTCAGCTGATAGCTTCTTCTGCGCCCACATCACTAATTGGATCTTCGAATACATGCATTTAAACAATTTTATTGAAACTTCCATTTCACGTAGGTAGACATTTTAGAAATTTCCTCGAGGTTTTATCAAAAGACTCACGAAGCGACTTCGTTTTTTATGCCAGTTTGGTGTGAACGGATGAAGTTATTGAAGATGTTCTAATTTCCAAAACTATTCAAATCGTAGTTATATTTTCATGATGAAATGTTGATGTGTAGATACAAAAAAAAAATGCCGTCAATATTCAAATTTTGGAATGCATTCAAATCAAATTGAGTACCTAATGCACATCAAAAATCTTCCCTTACAAGATTTCAATTTAAATTTCGCGGTATTTTTGACCATTCAAACATAAAACTGTCACTTTTTGACAGCTGTCAAGTACAATAAATACCGTTGAAGAAAAATTAAAGATATTTAACATACAAATGACAAAAGTTCACAAATAAAAGTTACTGTGGATTCCGCTTCTTTATTGGGACACCGGATAATCGGGACAGCCGCTTAACTGGGACAAAACAGTCAAGCCCGATGTGTCACAAATAAGCGGAATCAACTGTTCGCAGAGAAATTTCGTCACAGCCTTGTTTAAACTTCGTCAACTTTTCAGTAAATTTGACTCAACCCGCTAGGTTAGTTCGCAAGTATCAGCTAATGCTCAGTTGAAGCAAGACCTGTCAAAACATAATGTGGTTATGACTAAGCCTGAAGCCAAATTTGTGGATATAGTGTGTTGAAGTTCTGATGAGCGGTGGGGTCTTAGGTTAAACTTCTGTAAAAACACAAATTTTCCACTGTGGCTCCTCTCGCGAGCGTCCGATAGAATACAAAACTTTCCTAAAAAATCCTCTCAATTTAGTCGATTGGATTCGGCATACAATTATAGACCGTTTCTTCCATTCGTCAATCCCAGAGTCCTATAAAGAACTGTGTTGCCAACTATTTATTTTTATTTTAGTGCTCGTTAAACTGGCCTCACGTTTGACCATTAACAGACAAACAATTGGACGTTCCTCAAACCAGCCAACACCTCAGTTTGGGATGCATTGTTACAAAGTTCAATTGATTTAAGACGGCGAACCAAGGACAATGCCGTGCGTTTACCAATTAGGTGTTAAAACGCAGGCTGTGCTGAGTTTTTCAAAAAAATTTATCATGAGCGTCGAGAGGCCTATTGTCACCTGAAAGGCTAGACCAGAACTGCCTAAACCCCAAGAATTGTTATCGACTATCCTTTCCTATCGAGAAACCTTTCTATCCACAACCAGTGACAGTTTACTATGGTTCTTGATGGATACCCTTTAATAACGAGCCTCATTCCGTCAAATATGAAGCCAATGGCATGTCAAGCAATCTCTTTTGTAGCTATTTTTGGGTTCGCTGCATCAACAGCCCCATATTTCTTAGGATATAAGGTCAATGCCATCGGCACAGTCGCGCTGCCTATTTGTTGGCCTGAAATTGAACTCAAATGAAGATTATTTCCTGCAGGATGGGGCTCTCTGGCGCCACACAACCTTAAAATGATAATTACCGACAAATGTGTAACTGTCCAACCAAGTCTAATAAAAAGTACTGCCAAATCTGTAAAACCAATTTATATACCTATAGTTGGTTAAATAAAAAAAAAATTGCTCGCACGCTTACAGCCATTTTGACGTCTCAAATTATATTTGCAACCACTTTCCATAAATCTTCCATTTCTGCCTAAACCTATCCATCAAAACGCGTCAGTTAATTATAGACCCAACTGTCATTCAACAGTAGAGCCAAATTGCGATTTTATTTTTTAACATTCCTCTACTGCCGCAAAACAAGTACCTATCTATCTACATCCGTGACACATTCTTCTTTGTGGTTACACAGGAGTCGAGTTGTCAGTGTTATCTTCTATTAATTATCACCATCGGCGTTGATCTCCATATGGCAGCCCAAAGGCAGTTAAACATCACTATAGGTACTTCACGAGTACAATACAATACGGAGCGCTATTAAAATTACAAAAAGGCAACAACACAAAAAAGAAAAGAAACGAAAACGAAAAGTAACCAGTAAAATGAAATAAAAGGGAAGATAATTACGTTTTGCTGTGAAGCACAGAGACTCAATTAATTGACGTTGTCACATTATTACCAACATACATATGTAATGTACCCACTGGCTACCAAGTGTGTGCATGTGTGTTTGTGTGCCCTCAAAATGGAGTTATTTTCGAGTAAAATAAATAATTTTTTTTTTGAATTAAAACACGTTTTAAACAAATTAAATAAAAATTAACAAAAATACCACAATCAACAAAATATGTATAATAAATATTTAACTCGAAGAAAGAGTCTGTGGCTTTGCTTTTTTGGCAGAGATCCAGCGATAAGGCTGCAAAAATAAACACACACAGCTATGCTTCTTAATTTGTTGGTTTCCAAACACGGACTGTTTACCTCGGTTTATAGTGTTAAGCAATTTATTTATGAGTACATACCTTCGGATGGTGGGTAGTCTCGTTTTTGGTTTCTTGCTTCTTTTTTTTCGCTTCGCTTGTTGGTTAATCAGTGACAAAATTCAATTTGTTAATGTGAAACAATTGAATAAATATTTGAACTGTGATAGGAGGAGGCAAAGGATTTTGGCATTTTGCGTATTGGTGAAGCGATGAAGGAAGACATATGCTGTGTCGTACTATGGCACTCTGTATGGCGTTTTGGGCGTCAAAGATAATGTAAAATTGGACGTTGGGAGTTAGAAGATGCGATAACGTCTGCAAGTGCGGGTATGTTGATAACAAAAGTGAAGAAAGTTACGGTAGGCAAATATTGCAGCGTTTCGTCTAGACGGAATTTGCGTGTTTATTTTAGGTAGAACTATCGGCGCAGGGACATAAGTCCATGAGACATAAGTCCATAATGGCCTTATGACCCACTTCGGTGGGACATAATTCCATATTTTGATTATGGACTTATGTCTCATGGACTTATGCAACTCTTTGACAGAGGGATAGATGTAGACTTTCACAGAGCGGAAGATGCGAATAGCTTTCAAGAGTAGTTTTATGTTCTTCCGCCACAAACACTCATAAATGAAAGTGAACTGATCGTAGATCACTTGCTTTACTTGGTTTAGAAACCGAGGAGGCGATTTTTGATTCACCAAAAGAGACTCTTAAGAGGTTCATACAGTTTTAAAATATCAAAGGTACTGAAGTCGAAAGTAAATCCCTCAGTAGCTTTAGCGAAAC
The DNA here is from genome assembly GCA_949372485.1 of Cheilosia soror. Lineage (NCBI taxonomy): Eukaryota > Metazoa > Arthropoda > Insecta > Diptera > Syrphidae > Cheilosia > Cheilosia soror. The sequence goes on along the minus strand of OX443561.1, from coordinate 70,087,748 downwards.
TGAACCGACCCCTTAAGGTATGCAGCGTAGATTGTATTGCATCAGCACTTTACTAGTCAAAAATGATTAAATCTAAATTAAAACTAATATTTATCTTATTCTAGCTTACTGGCTCTTAACGAGCACTCCGAACTTAACTATATCCCTTTAACTATTGCCTGTCGGCCTTAAATCTATCAATTTTTTATTTTGCGCTATTTTTTTTTTTCATTTCCAAGAAATTTGGACTCTTGGACTCTTTATTATTGGGTTTTTCTTAAAACTGCCAAAAACTATTTAAAACTACATAAGCTACATAACCTAAATTAAATATAATCAGGATGATGAGCATCTCGGGGCGCTGTTGAAGTGCTATAGGTTCGCGTTTCCCGGGAGAAGTATTTAAAATTGGACACATGCTGATTGCGTTGATGGGCGCCTGGCATTCGCCAACAGGGTGCACACGCGCCGCCGTCAAGTCTCGGTAGCACTCATACCTGTTGACGAGCCCGGCCCCTCCCAAAGACTCCCTAAGATACACCTATAACTATGTAACTTACAAACTAGCTTCAAACTAGGGAGGATGTTACCTAAGCAACTCACCGGCCCGGGGGATCGTGTCTTCCCTCACCTCTTCATCGAGCCACCAAAACTCGGTAAATTGCTTTCCGGTATCGACACTATCCCTATCCGCAATCGCGGTATTGAAACGGAGGATCTCCTGAGCATTGGCGGCGTACCCATATTACACCATCTTTATCTTGGATTAACGCTTTCATGTCTGCATGAAGGAATGCCTTAGGCGGGGCAAAAGCCAGAACGGAGCTTACTCTCGTGGTACATTAAATTCGGGTAATAACCACCCGAGATCAGATTGTTAGCGTTGGCCATCGCCCTTGCCATTGCCGATTGTCAATCCTATTCAATCGAGCCCCATCGTATAGGGTCTTCTTGGGATAACATTTTATGTACTCTGACTCGGGAGTTCTAAACAACCCTAGGCTGGTCCTAAGGCAGTGTCTCTCAAACTCCTGAATTTTTTCGATATATGAAGGCGTTTGTACCAAATGCGACAGCCAAAAGCGATGATCAGCCTAATAAGGGCCACGTAACATCTGGAAACAAGTTGACTGCTCCTTGTCAGAGCATAAGCCCTTTTGGCCCCAGCAAGGCAGGCATCTATATGTTTGTCAAAATATAGATACTGGTCGAGCCAGATCCCACCAGATCACTCGTGTCAATATTAAACAGGATCGGAGAATTCACCGCTCCCTGTTGTAAGCGGTTTTTAATTTCAAAGACTTTGCTCGAAGTCACGTTTCCAGCTTTGACAACGAACTTCTTTCCCATAAGCATGTCATAAATCATATATAGCAATTGTTTTTGCATACACAACCTAGTTTATAGAAGAGCCCCTTCAACCATATACGGTGTCAAAGGCCTTCACAAAGTATTGCATCAGCACACTTCCAGCGGGAACATCGCCTCATGGAGAATCTCCGATTTCTAAGCTCAGCAACATGGTATTAGAGGGGATGGTCGGAGCTCTGTCTCACAAAAGTTGTATGGCCTATGTATGGACCTATCAGAGAACTCGGTACCAAGCATCTGACGAACATTTGCCTTAAGGTGTATTACACAGTTGAGTTCTTTCTTATCTCACTAAAATCACAGAAACATTCAGACCAATCACAGGAGGTCCTTTGGTAATGATCAGTTGCCTCGATTTTTCACCATCAACTCTTCTAAATCAGGTAACGCACTTCATAATATTTATTAACTTTTCAAAAGCGTTCAATCTTCTTTATCCAATTTTCATATACGGACACTAGGTCTACCTTCTCGTAAAAAAATATTTTTGGGGTCCGTACCGGAGGGCTTTCTCATCACAGTCTTATTTTGTATATTTTTCTGACTTCGCTATATAGTGAGCAACGAGAACAAGACAGTATTGGATTGGATTGATACCCACAATCTAGTTGAAAGAGCGATTGTACCTTGCGATATGCCACAAGCACGATCACTGACCCTTTAACAATCAATGAAAAAAAAACTTGTTAGCTATCGTGGATCATGACACTAGCTATAAATATTCGTTGTACGTACAAGATCACTGATCCGCACTGGCAACTTTAATGACTTTTCTTTTAACCTCGGAAGCGGTGTAGGATGACAACACCTTTGGGTCAAAATCATTCAAAAGAAATCACTGATACACAAGCTGTATATGTAATGTATATTCAAAATTTGATAGTAGCAGTATTTATAGACGATCAATGATCTTTTAAGACCCTTCATGTTGATATTCGCACACGATCACTGATCCACCAATCTTTGTTGACCACTAATCCACGATATTATTCCTTTTAACCCCGATCTGGCAATTTTATTCATTTTGCTCTACCTGTGCCTAAATACTTTTACTTTGGCAACGTTTTGCATATGAAAATTCCTTCAACTTAGGCTACTTTCAACAGACTCCGTGGTGTAGTGGTCAGAGCGCTTTGCTGGTGACCCAACCTTGAAACTACCTAGCGGAAACGAAAGATATCGAAGTTGCTCTTTTATTACACCGAACAAGTTTTTAGTAGTACAAAATACGAATCGGTATTCAAATCAGAGTGCTCCAAGGTTTGGGAATCCCTTAGAAAAAATTAAATCGACGAATGACTAGCTCACATGATTACGGATCTCGTATGGTTTGACATCTACATGCTTCCTTCGAATGATTTTCTAGTGCAGTTTAAAGAATTCTATCACACGATCACTGTTCTTCCAATAATAATCCGCAATACCACTGATCTTTCCAGATTGGATATGATCTGCTAACGCTACTCAAAGTCTAACTACTGTGAGGAATTTTTTTGAAGGAGGTTCTTTACTAAAGTAGACAATGACGATCATACGATCACTGATATTTCGTGATTGACCTACAACAGCACTAGGTTGTATATGATCTACTAACCTAACTCGGCGATCTTCGAAGGACTGTCTACAGTAGACAGTATTTCTTTCTGTCTACAGTAGACAGTCTTTCCTGTTGCTGATCATCCATGGCACTTTATCATTGATCTTCCAAGATCAATCCACAACATCACTGATCATCGCAGGTTGTATGGCCTACATATAGGTAACTCGACGGCTAAATACAATGAGGCTTCCTTTAAAAGGACTCTCTTGTAGTTATCTTCTAAATAATGTCGATAGTACGATCACTCATTTTCCAATACCGATCTACAGAACATAACTGATCACCGCAGGTTGTATGACCTACTAAAGTTCCTTTAAAAAGACTGCCTACGATAGTGAGTTTTTTTATAAAATGGATAATGTCGATTGTACGATCACTGATCTTCCAAAACTGATCTACAACACCACTGAGACTGATCACAAGTCCACGTCTAGACGCCATAAAGCTTCCATCCTGTCTAGTGTGTAGTCATTCAATAATGTAAATAATATCGTGATATTGCAAAGTCGATCCCCAACTCCACCGATCTTTGCAGACTGTTTGCGACTTATTAAGCCAACTTGGTGTCTATGTTAAATTAGCAAAGCCATCTATAGAAGATCCACTGCGCCAACATTATAGTCACATATTAAAATGCATAATGTTGATCGTTCGATCACTGATCTTCACAGCTTTTCTTAGCTTAATTTGGGTATATAGGTAAATCAAAATTTTATCACATAAGTATGTGCGCAACAGTCTATATTGTGCACTAAGACCCTTCATAGGACTCCCCAGAAGACATGTTCACATATGATGTGTTTTCAATTGGGCGTCGGAACTTTTGACTACGAAAAGAATGAACTGACCTTTAATTTAAGCAGAATTCAACGAAATTTCAGTCAGAAATAACGAAAAACAGCATCAGAAGTCAGTCCTTCATTAAGTACGAAATAACCACTGAATTAAACATGGATTAAGCCTGAACTAAACTTGAATCAAACTTTATTTAAGTCGAAAATTTTAAAACCAAGTGTCGGGTGCCACGACAAAACTAAGTTTGAAATACATTTAAGTTAGGCATGAACTAAACTTAAGCTAACTTAATTTATATCTGAACTAATGCAAGGCAAAGCGCCGGAACTTGCACCCGGACTAAACCTGAAAAACCCTAATTTAGGCCATAGGTAGGATATAATCTTGAGTAAAGCGTGAATTAACCTTGACTTAAACCCCATTAAAGTCAAAATTAAACTTAAATCAAGTGCCTAAAGTAGCGCCTTCAATAATTAAGAAATAATTACCGACTTCAGCATGGATTAAGCTTGAACTAGACCTGAATTAAACCCGATTTAAGTCTAAATTAGCCATTAAGATTGAAATAAACCACAGCTAAGTGTAAATTAAGCTGGAATTAAACAAATTAAATACAAATGTGATCTACGAGCCGCCCTTTCAGCGTATACAAGCTACTTCAATAAAAATGTAGGTTGAACATTGCTGGCATTATGTCTGAATACGTCAGAGTTTGATATTTGCTAAAAACAGCGCACGAAATTCCCACGAAACCTCTAGAGTACTCACAACCCCGACATCTACTCAAAATCAAAATCTCATCCGTCAACATATAATAAACTCATCCTTTCACTAACCATTCATCAACTCCCAAAGTGCACCTTGTCAAAATTTGTTTGTTCAGCTCCATCCATACAGTCAACGTCTTCTTAATCAAAATTCAATCAGCGTCAGCTTCTTGCTGTAATAATATAATATCCCCAGACAAAACCGAAAATGTATCTGACAGAAATTACCCTCAAACCATATATGGGTGCGGGAAATCGCATCCATATCCACCATCTATCATCAAAATCATCTATCATTTAAATTTGTTTATAGCCAAAAACGTCTAAGACTGTGATTTTGAAAAGCTCACAGCCAACGAGCAAACCAGCACAAAAAATCCACTTGTCCTCCTCCAGGGCACCAATTAAAAAACCGAAAAATCAACAAAAATTTAAACTTCATTAAGTGCGCGCGCACACACACACACACTCGCAGTCAACCTAGAGACATTTTCCCACGAAGATTCCGAATCATTATCTAGATAAGGATACGAATTTGCCTCGAAAGATGATCTGCTTGTTCTTTGTGTGGCTGATTGTGCGATAGGCAATTCAAGTGTGTCTACCTATTTACTGTGTCGTAGCCCAAAGACAGCTACTTAGGCACATGCTGTTCTGTGCGCGAAACAATTGCAAACCACCCCTCAGGCGGATAAGGCTTTTCTAGCCAAAACCCATTTACTTAGATGGCATGCCGGGGAGCAAGACGAACACATCAGCTTAATGATGCAGAGACGTGAACTGAACGCATCTTTAGTCGTGCGCATTTTTAGTTCGACCATTTAATGGCTTAGATACTGTATCTGTGATGGGATTTCTCCATTCACCGATGCTAATTGGACGTATTAAATTCTCCCTTTCTCTTGGTGGTGCAAAGTTTTAAAAATATCCCTTAATTCAGTTAACTTCAAAGTATCGCACTGCAATTTTCTAGAACAACAAGTGTGTTTTTAACTTCAGTAAAAAGTTTTTAGTTTTTTTTTTTTTTGTTCAACGCTTCCCCCACCACCGTCTGTGTGTAAAGTCTATAGTTTGGTATTTGCCGAAGCACACTCTGGCGAGGAGGAGTAGCAGTATGCACTTATTCCAATTGAGTTCAACGTGTGCGCCCCGGATCCAAATGATGATGAAAATGTAGTGGAAAACAATTTTTGAGAAACTTTCATAACACTTTCTCATCCACCGGCAGACGACGACACGGGGTGGTGGGGTGGGGCGTGCTTGTGGCAAGGATGATTATTATTATTATTTTGCACCACCACTGTTGCTCGATGCGAATTTTTGGAGCGCTCACTATATTGCCAGTGCACCCTGTAATAACTGGTAATAAAATCAGCATAGAAAGGTGATTTGTTTGGCTTCGAAAGCGACCGGATTCGCGCACTGGTTGTGCGGTATCCGAATCGGGATTGTAACGATCCAAGGGATGTGTGTGAGCGCAAAGTGTGAATAGGCGCGCTGGGAGTAAAAGGTGTTTGCGTGATGTCTTGTTTTTCGGTTGGAATAGGTAGGTACTTCTGTTGGTTTTTTTTTTTTTTTGGGCAAGGATTGAATTGTTTTGGAATGTGAATGTGTGAAATGTGCTGTTTGGGCTGACTGAATGAATGCGAGAACAAAGGTTATTTGTTGCGTAGAGAAGCAGGTGAGGGCCCGCAGTAACAAATGATTTGTAGTCACGTCAGAGCTCATTTAGCAAAACACTTATGAGAAGTTTCGCGCGCAGTAAACGGACGGATAACATGTGTTCCTTGGGGGAGAGTGCGTGCCTACTTCAATTGGGCAGGCAGAAGAGACTGACTGTTGATGAAATAGTATTCTTTTTTGAAGCAGTTTGGTACATTTCTGAGGAAGATCAATGTACGAAGCAAAACAGAAGCTTGAATAATGCGACACTTCTAGCGAACCTTGTAAAGGATAGACCATGAAATGGAGGGCTTAACGTATACCTCTGCCTTGACGGCTTAAAAACGGTAGGCCTTCCGACAGAAGGATTCAAAAGAAAGGCGTTGACCACACCCCAGGGCAATACAAGTATGTACAACCTGAGTACAATTTCATAGTCATCTACAAGGCATGAACTTCACTCCTTGCTAGAGAGCGAGGCCTATCTAAGAACACTTTACGTTCCCGCGATTTTGGGCGACCACAATCACCACGATGTCTCCAGTGGTACCAAAATATAGCTTCCGGCAGAGCTTCGCAGCCGTTAAGGTTACTACCAGATAAAATCCTTATAGTCCGAGGCCTGGGGGCTTATTCCCAAATGCGCGGCGGATCGCTTTTCATGGCGGGTTGATAGTTTTGTAGTTCTAAAAGGATAGATAAAAAATTCATGAAAAGTAAATAGAGTCGACTGTTTCGACAAAAAAAAAATTGGAGTGCTCCTGCTTCCATGCGGTTGACATTCATAAAGCCAGTTTGGTACCTCCAGCCAGCGTTGGGTCAACTGTTTAGCGTTTAGCTTTTAAGTCGGCACTATAGTTCAACAGACAGTATACAAAAAACAAATAAGAATCCCATTCTTGTTTTCTTAAGCCACAGACAACTGTACCCCTCATAAAATGAAAGTGTGTTTACCCTTTCTCCCCTGCTTTTAAGGCATTTGCAAATAGCTCTTAGTGCTGAAGATATTTTCAAAAATTGTCGGTAAAGTAGTCCCAACTTCCCTATACCTTCTTGGATAAAGCATGGATAAAAGATTTGTGGCTCTTAATGGATGCCTACAAGTTCCAAGTCTAAGCAAACACAAAGTATTTATCTCCGAAGTCAATTTGACAAAATAAGTCCGGTTGAGCCTCCAAAAATATTTTTTTTTGGCGATTGTAATTTCAAAGAAAGTCGAAGCAACTCCTACTGTCACATAGTAGCCGCAGGTTAACGCCTTATTGTAGCATGACCAGAAACGATGCTGTTCAATTAAGTAGGGGCTCAACCGGACAACTACCTATAGTTAAACATTATTTATTCTTATTCTCATGCAACAGGTAAATGAAGCCGTAGATGACAACATTTAAATTATTGCGGAAAAGCAGTATGCTCATCTTGTCACTTCTGTACCCAAACAGATGTAAGGAATTTCTACGACTTAAAAGGCTCCATTGTTGGCAATGTCGTTACTGCGCGTTATGATGAGGACATGGTGTTACGACTTCGCTTCGCCAGCAACGTTTTCGGCATAAGATGCTGGAAGCATTATCTAGGATATTACTTTCTCAACGACCTCAGTAATTTTAGTAAAATCAGTAGAGCTAAAACTTCACGCGATTTGAAAAGAAGCATATGGATTATGGTTTGTATGAGCAGTTAGCAACATTTTCATTACCCAATCCAGTGGTATCCACACTCTAACTAAGAGCTCTCATCGGCAACCATTTTAAACTAACTAACTGCACCTTGAAACGGTTGAAATGGTGTAAACCCGGTTGATGTATCCATGCTTGCTCCTAAAGTATTTTGCGAGCAAAGAGCTTATGTTTCTGCTATGAAGCTATGATCGTTGTTGCTTGCTTTATGCTTGTGCGCTTCATCATCAACGCTTGCTGTGTGCTCGTGAATACAACCGCCGACCCGCCATTGATCAGCGATCAAAATTTGCTTTACGGATCATGCTTGCATGCCAAAAAAAGGCTCACTGGTGACGACCCTAAAGCTCGTTACAACAAATGAAGAGAACTTCCCACCTAATTGAAGAATTCAATTTTGCACTTACCCAACAACCACGTGACCATGCAGCAAGCTAAACTGCGTATACATGCTTCTACCGTCATTGGGACTTCATTGGAATTTTCCTGCCTCCGCATTTAATGATCCAAACCCCATAATCAACCGCGTTGTCGAACGGTCACAACTCTTCATTTGTTATTATAATATTTCTAGCCCGCCCTGGCAACATTTAAGAATATCGTCAATTTGCATTATTTATCCGGCGATTTATGCGTCGAAACATTACATCAATTGGCCACCACTTTGTCTGCGGTTCTGAGGACTGCCACCACCGCTGTATGCCGTCTTCACTGTGCCACCCCATCATATAGCAATGTCTAATGATAACAATTTTAAATGAATTTCATCACATCCACTCCGCACTCTCCTGCCTGCGCCGCCAACAACAATAATAGCACCGAAGGCCTGTGCTCCACACCACAGTCCTCCATCACTTTCGCCCACTTTAATTGCTGCGCCCGCCACATCAACGGATGCCATGTCCGCGCATATATATGTAAGGTTGGGGGTGTCTTGAAAAATCTGGACTTTCTCCCACATCCATTGCATGCGACTTCTGTGGGGGAACGAACATCTGTCAACGCAACAACGAGCGTCCATCATTGGAACTAACCACGACTCAAAATATGGTAAGGATAAGAAAATAAATTGAAAATTTATGTGCACCAACCCGACCCCTTGCTCGTGACCCATAAAGGAGGGCAGAGCGCTTGCATAGCTCTGGTCAGCCGCCAGCCGCCCCCGTTTATTAAACTCTAATTATCGGTTCTGTCAAAGTTCGGTTCATTCGTTTTTGTTCGCCTCTTTTTGGGGAGTTTTGAGAAACTGTCAAAGTGACAATTGCATGGAACAAAAACCAACACAAAACACACATAATAGCTGGCCAAGTTTAGGCGGTAGGGTTTGCCTTCCAAGGGGTGCGTTTGCTTTCCTATATACAGGCGAGCTCTGCTCGTGCATAATTGACGAGACTGACCTCCTCTCCTTACGAAACTTTTTCGTTGTTGTTGTTGTTGTTGTGTGCCGATTTGACAGACGAATACAAAACATTTATTAGTGGCGATGGCAAGTCGCGTCTTTCCAATAGGTGAACGGATTATCCATTTAAGTTGATTAATCCGACATGAGTTTAACGAGTTACGTCCGTTCTGGCTGTGACGACTTACACAGGGTGAGGACTGCGGGTGGAACTTACAACACATGTACAGCATTATGCGGCGCGAAATTTTGCGCTACCATCACAGCATGAGAGTACACACAACACCGACTGGCGGAAAAATCTGTCAGCACCGTCAGAGAGTGGCAAAGTACAGAAGTGGTGTCAGAATACATTTGACAGATGCATAGCGGAAAATCTGATTCATATTTGTATGCCAGCAGACTTACTGTGTGAGCGCAATGAAGATGTTCACATTTGAATTTGAAACGTCAAAGGGTTGCGCGTCGTTGTGCAGTGTAAATGTTGGCACCTTCTATAATGCAATTGGAATGTGGGAATGGGAAATGCGAAATACACAAACACATGGCTAAAAATAAATCAAAATCAAGTCAAATCAGAGAGTGGACAGTTCGGGGTCTTTTGATATTGCTTGGTGGTGAGACATTTTCGCCATTAAAAGTGTGGAATGTTTTAAAACAGAATCGCCACAGTACTTACTAAACAGAGGCTTAACACTCACTGGAAATGGAAGGATACAAACCTCTTAAAGAAGGTCAAGACGCAAAGTTAAATAGCCCCCAAGCTAAATCATGGACTTCCAATGTGGCGCGCTCTAGTGAAAAACCCACACAACAGTAGAACGCATGAGCAACACTGTCATGCATTTTTTGAGCAATCAAAACGACCCCTAAGTGAGCCTTCCTTAGTTCCTTCAATTGACTATTTAAAGTAAATTTCAACTGTACCTATTACTAGATAACCCTGGATCCAAGGTAGTAAGCAATTACATGATTTACCAGGATATCGCTTAGTGCCATTATTCTTTATACATCGCGGGCTCGCCATTTACGTCCGTGATGATATTGCTTACGAATTTCCACCACAATATAACCATTGCTCCAATGCGGAATTTAATTACATATGGTTAAAATTCAATGTACGTAAGCAAATAATACACTCTTGTTTTATTTATAGAAGTCCAAGCATTGACAGTTCATCTACTTTTAACGAGTTTGATGAGCTGTCTAACTCCATCTTAGGAATTGTTTCCCAGTATCCTCATACTGAAATTGTCATTGCGGGCGATTTCAATATACACAATTCCGATTGGCTTCGCCATTCTGGACAGACAACACCCGAAGGAAGGTATGTTAGGATTTTCGCTGAGATTAACAGCTTAACTCAGCTTGTAAACGAGCCTACACGGATTCCGGATGCTGCAGATCATGCCGCCAACACATTGGACTTGTTCCTCACCTCTCATCCAGATAAATACTCTATTGACGTAACGTCGCCTCTAGGTTCGTCGGACCATTGTCTCATTTCAGCTAAATTCTCATACACAAACCACACAGTTAAAGAACAAGCTCCCAAAAAAACGGTATGGCATTATGAGAAAGCCAATTGGGACGGCCTTAACTTCTTTTTTGGGAGCTTTAACTGGTCACTATGCTTCCTCGATAGTGACGTGGATGCCGCCGCTGAAATGATAACAAACACCATTCTCCTGGGTATGAGATCCTTTATTCCCAACAGAAGAAAGAGTATTATACCTAAGGAGAATGCTTGGTGCGACTCGAGCTGCAAAGAGGCTATCAGGTTGAGAGAGTTGAGTTTTCGGGCTTACAAAGCAAACCCAACCGAGGAAAACCGAAAAAAGTTTCGACGAGTCCGAAATGACTGCAACTCCGTGATACGACGTGCAAAATTTTCTCATGACCAAAACCTACGACAAAAAATACTTCACTGTCCCAGTGGTAGTAAACAGTTTTGGTCTTTTGTGAAAAATATTAAGAACTCCACCACGTCGTCAATTCCCACACTCGTTTATAATGACACTCCAGCTGTCAGCTCTTTGGACAAAGCAAATCTGCTGGCTGCGCAGTTCGCCGCAAGCTCCAACATTCCAGATTGCTTCATGTCTCCACCTGTGCTCGAGGGCGTCGAATACTTCATGGGACAAATACATTTTCGCACTCGCACAGTAGCAAGAGTATTAAAAGATCTTAACATTCACAAATCCGCTGGTCCAGATGGTATATCCCCCATAATTCTGAAGAGGTGTTCTTCAACGCTGGCAAAACCACTGCGTAAACTTTTCCACTTGTCCTACTCTTCTGGACTCTTTCCGAGTAAATGGAAAATTGCATTTGTCCAGCCCGTTCCAAAAAAAGGCGATTCTTCTTTACCCACCAACTACCGACCCATTGCACTTACGTCCATTCTTTCCAAGGTCATGGAAACGCTGATAAACCGTCAGCTTATGAAATATCTTGAATCACGAAAACTTCTCAATGACCGGCAATACGGTTTTCGTGGCAGCAGGTCCACTGGTGATTTGATGACTTATCTCACCGAAAAGTGGAACCAATCTCTCCACCACTCTGGTGAAACGAAGATTGTTGCGCTTGATATTTCGAAAGCATTTGACAGAGTTTGGCACCAAGCTCTTTTGTCGAAAATGCGTGCATATGGGATCGACGCGTCTCTTCTTCAATGGATTAGAAACTACCTTTCTGGCCGTTCAATTCAAGTTGTTTTGGACGGTTTCAAGTCTGCAATTCACCATGTAAATGCTGGTGTTCCCCAAGGCTCTGTTTTGTCTCCGACACTGTTTCTCATATTCATCAATGATCTCTTATCTGTTACTTCTAATCCAATACATTCTTTCGCTGATGATAGCACCCTCAGTTTTTCATATTCGTTCCCTGACTCACGTCCCTGCTCTTCGGCCGTGGAACAGGAACGGCAACGTATGCTAAACACATTAAATTCCGATCTTGACAGCATTATAAAATGGGGTACAATCAATAGAGTGGAATTTAATGCTTCCAAAACACAATGCTGCCTTCTATCATTAAAGCGAAACCTGAACCCTCACCCATTATCCATGAATGGGACTTGCATCGACGAAACCGAACGACTTTCCATACTTGGTATGTGTGTTACCGACAAACTCCGTTGGAATGACCACATATACGAAGTCGCCAAAAACGCTGCGAAATGTCTAGGTTTCTTAAATCGGTGTAAGAAATACTTTACACCCTCTGACTTAGCTTCAATATACAAGGCTTTTATTCGGCCTAAGCTTGAGTATAACGCTCATATCTGGTCAGGTGCACCAAAAACTTCATTGCACCTACTAGACAGAATCCAAAAGCGCGCGATAAAACTTATAGGTGATAGAAATATAGCGGAGTCTATTGACCCGCTCAAACATCGCAGAAATGTTTCTTGCCTTTCCTTATTTTATCGATATTTTCACCACCGATGCTCTGATGAAATAGCTAACTGCATTCCGCCCCTTCAACAATTCACTCGCAACACCCGTCACACATCGAATGCACATCAGTTTACCCTTAAGCCTACCTTCGGACGTACTGTAAAATATAGAGATTCTTTTGTAAGTCGAACAACACGCATGTGGAATGCATTGCCTCACACGGTTTTCCCCTCTCATTACAACCCACAATTGTTTAAAACCAATGTGCACCAGTACCTCTTCTCTATCCTCCCTATTAACCCTTCCACTCGTGCTGTGCATTAGCATTTTAAGGGAACAAAAACCCCTTGAGCACTAGTGAATTATAAAAAAAAAAAAAAAAAAAAAAAAAAAACATGCACGTTGCAGAATTTGTTCAGTATGACCCTCTGAGAGGGGGTTAAAAGTTGACCAATTCTCATGAGAGTCTATTTGTCGAAAGGCAGATCAGTTAAAGTGGGAATGGTACCTTCCTCAAACGAAATAATAACGTGTCACTTGTTAAAAGAGTCCATTTCAAAACAGGGGTCCATGGGTACCCCATTTAAGGCGCGATTTTGCTACTACGCATTCTTGAGTTTTCTCGAGTGCAGACTGGGCTGTGAACTAAAACGTATTATCCTTACATAGCTCTGTACCTTTGTATAGCATGTACCTGTCACGGACTACATCACGCCTTACCTAGAGTTTACAAGACCGTTCTCTAGCGCCTAGCCCAGCAGGGAAGAATGGAGAGAAGGACTCATACCTAGCATACTGCTTAGCATGTTTTCTATCCAAAAGCGTAGGCAGTTATCAACCTCCAGTCTGCGGAGTGCATTGGAGATAGCTTCTGTTTTGACATTGTTGAAGGCACCTTCGATATCTAAAAAGGATACCGTCGATAACTGCTACCGAGAGACCCTTATGATAAGCGTGTTGGGAATTGGATAGTGAGTTTGCTTTTAGTTTCTTTCGAATATAGTTGTCGATGAGTCTTTCTAGGGTTTTTCACAGAAACGAAGAGAGACTAGTCGGCCTAAAGTCATTTGGAAAGACAAGGGGGGCCTTGCCGCTCTTTGGTATAAAAACTACTGTGACCCTTTTCCATGAGACTGGAGTGTAGCCGAAATTCAGGCATGAGGGGAAAATCACTCCTAGCCAATGGTTCAATATTTCAAGGGCTTTTTGTATTTCCACTGGTGATATAACATCAGGTCCAGTGGACTTAAAAGGAAGAAAGCTGTGAACGGCCCAGTTGACATATATTTTGGGTGTTCACTATCTCCTCCATACCGGAGGAGTTTTGGACTAGGTGGTGGGTTACTGTAGACCGGTTAACGTCTATGGTATTACCTGGAAAGTGGGTATTCAAGAGGAGATCTCAGGTCTCCTCGCTTGATGTGGTCCATCGTCCATTCTGCATTGAATTTTTGAATAAAGCTGGCCATATCTGGTGATTTGGAAATAATTTTCCTTAGCCTACAGAAGAATCTCCATGAATCTCGTTGGGCTTTTATAATCTCTATCTCCGCTTTGTAAATCCTGAGACTGTTTTTATATTTGACCCAGTCCTCTTGAAGTCTCGAGTACTTTGCCAAATTAAAACATTTCCTGCTATCTTTTCGCAGTTTTGTTAAATGGTTGCTCCACCAGGGTGGTTTATTCCCAGTTTTGTGCGGGAAGCTTTCCTCAAGGCGTCGTTCATAGATTTGGTAACTTTGTCCACTATGAAATCTAAGCCTGATGCTGTGAATTCGGTTGATTAGGTACGTGGTTTAGCTTCTGCGTAAGAAGCAAGTTATAGGCCTGATAGTTGACTTTTCTATGTTTCCTAAAGGGTATGATTGGAGGCTTACAATAGTCAATGCTGAATTGAATATATCGGTGATCCGAGAATGAAACATCTCTCGATACCATCCAATTGCTGATTCTTAGTTTAGGAGAGTTAGTATAGCTAGGGTAATGTCTAGAACCTCCTGTCTAATAGTATTGATGAAAGTAGGCTCTGAGCCTATAATTACACAATATGAGATTAGTTGTCATTAGATAATCAAAAAGACACTCACCTATGTTATTTATGTCGCTGCTGCCCCAGAGGGTGTAGTGAGCGTTGGCGTCATTTCCTAAATCACAAGAAAATAAAAAAAAATATGGGCCAAAGAATAGACTTTTGTGGCACTTCCCTTGGAACCCTGAGAAGAGTAACAGCCGTAGAATTAATTAACTCTTGTGTGTGACACTGTACTTTGAATGCTCTGGTAGTTGACAGCTTTAGAAATGTTGATCATGTGAATTGAACAGATTCTGTGGGTTTTTCTAAAGAAAAAATTAATTAAAAATTAAAATCCACTTTAATACGGACGTCTGGATAAAAGCAGTCCATCCAAATAAAAGAGTTAGCAATATGTACTCTAAAAAAATTAAAGCAAAAGCAGTATAGGCCCGAGAATAGTCCCTTGTGGTACTCCACAAACGCGAAGGACTAGAAAAGTACAAGTTTTGTGGAAGGGAGGGACTTATTACACTACACAGGGTGGTTTACCGTGTCAAAAAGCTAGGAACTACTTTTAGAGTTGATTAATCGTCATTCAAAAACTTTCAAAGTCTCCCTTAGAATCAGAACCGTTTTTCAGTTTCTCTTCGAACGTATCGAAACTTTTGTCAAAAACGTTCGACATACGGCAAAGTCTATCACAATACTGGTTTCTTTACTGAAACTATTACAAACCGTACATCATTCAGATACATTTTCTCTATAGGTGTAAGTGGTGTAGGGTGGACTAACTTTTAGAAAAAGCATTGTTTGGGAATGCCAATGTGAATGGATTTTTCTTTGAGATTTCAGTTTTTTCTTAGGCGAGTTCATAGCCAGACTATCCATAGTATTGCCAGCTGACAAGCAGTTGCGTATAAGAAAATAGATTCCCCTAGGGTAGTCTCACCGCTGACACCACCTCTAGGTAACTATATGCCTAAAACCCGTTCCATTGCAGAGGTCCCTCCAAATCCTTTTGCTTCTTCGAGATAAATACACAAAAACTACCAAACTGACAGCGTATATGAATGTTTAATTTGCAATCCGTTTAACAGGCCATCTCTCGGCCTCCCAAAAACGAGAATCAAAAAAAAAAAAAAAATCGAACCAACAAGCAGCATCAAACTAAAAAAAAAAACCGAATATACCCATCCAACCAACCAAACCAACAACAACAACAGGAATCTGAACATGACCCGCCTATTTGGCGCCAGAAATATCAAATATTTTTGATTGTCCATCGTTTTCTTTTGCTTCTCCTCCTCTCATCAGACATCCACGGATGGCAGGACAGATAGGGCTAAGCGAGTTGGAAGGCCTACAATGTTTCCCCGCAAAAGAATGGCACTCACCAAGAAACACAAAATGCAAAACGAACGCAAACACGAAGACGAAGACGAAGACGAAACCGATCAACGACGAACCAATAACAACAACAACAAGAGAAAAATGTCAAAAACAATGAAAACGGTCCGACGATTTTGACAAACATTTCCTAGATTACCACCGACAGATCAAAGGAAGCGCTAAGCGCAGTCTTTTACATTTTATCCGTTCGCGCATTTGCTGCTTGTGCTCTCTCACTCTGGACAGAGATACACACCAGATAAACACCAACGAGTAAGAAGAATTTGGCAGTACGTATATACGAATACGAGTATGGGCCTGGGGAGATCGATGGAGAAGCACCCCATTTGTCAGAGAGACGAAGACGCTTTCCCCCGAAATTAATTGAACCACTGATTCAATCGATTGCCGACGCTTTGTAAGATGTCAATCTTAATGTTTGGCCGCGCCGACTATTACTCTCAGAACTTGACCGAAGGGTATTGATTTCGGTCCCTTTATCTAGGTTGGCTAACGATGATGAAGGTCGCTTCGTGTAGCACGAGTTTTGGCTAATCCTATCCGTCCGTCGTCGAACTGTGAAAGGATTAACTAATCGACGACGGTGCTCGTCAGTTTTTTTTTTTTTGCTCTCCTCCTTTCGAATGAAACTGTCCCAGCAACTCATTCACACTTGAGTGAAATAAATTTATACTAACTGATACAAAACACCCGTTCAGCCATAATTAGAAGGGCCAGCCGTCAAGACATAAAGTTTGCTGTTGCGCGTCCAAAACAAAATTCTAATCGCAAGCGCAGCAGCGCACTTTTTATCAGCCTGGCATTTCTAATTAGGCACAGTGTGATGTCCAACCTTTGGGCAGCTATAGCAGGTACTACTACAAACATTTCCGGGTAAATTTACATTGCACCGCACTGGTGGTCACGGTCAAGTTAATTGATTGTGCCGTCCCGAAAGGGATAGCCCTCGTTCGGGCGCTAATTGGAGAAAATTTCTAATGAGGCTACTTAGGCCGTCTATGGGGACGGTTGACGGTGTAATGTGATTTTATTTCGTTTTGTTTGTCTGTCTGTTTTATTGGTTTGTTATTATCGAATGTAACCATAATTTTGTGGACGGATTTGCATAAAATAATTTGAGTACACTTTATTTTTGGCAGCCAGCGTCAAGTTGGCGCATATTAAGCAGGCGCTTTGCCTTTGATATCGCCAATCGGTCGGGAGCTGGCATAGCGATTTTTTTTATGGTATCAAGAGGAATGCTTTGGACGTGTTAAATTCAGTGACAGATCGCACGGATTACGGTGGTTGGTATGTGACATCGGGCATACACACGGAGGGAATAGTTTTAGATGTGATACCCTATGATAAGGTGGTTTGAAAATGGAATGCAGGTGCAATGAACTTGAGGGCGCCTGACGGAAGGCATACATACTGATTGAATGATCTATGATCAATTTTTGTAGTAAACGCGTCATAAGACGCAAGAGTTGGAAGTGAAACCGGGTGATCATGCAGAGGAGATCATGCAATCATAGAGAAGATCTGATTGCAAAACTTTTTGGAAGATAATAGAAAACTGATCACTAGATCTAAAGGGATGAGAAGTAGATGAAAGATTACAGAATATAGAAGGGCATTTAACGCCCAAAACTTGGCCGGAATTGGCGATCTCTAAGCATCAAACGATCAGTGGTGTTATGAGTCGATATTTGGACAAGTATATTCGAAATATTGGTGCAGTAACATAGGGTATGAAAAAACTTCGTCCAGATTTTATGATACATCATACGAAGCAGTGAGATCACATGATCAACTATGATCTGTATGAATTCAAATAGGTGAAGGCCTCCAGAATATTTAAGGGGATTAAACGGTGGAACGTTGCGATCTCTAATCGTCAAACGATCATTGCCTTTGGAAATTCTTCGTCAATTTTAGGTGATCGCAGGCACAGATAACTACCGATCTTCAATGCCGTATGGCCACGATCCCTTTGATCGAATGAAAGGAAACTTAAGAACTTTTAACCAACGGAGGGACAGATATATTTTTAGTAAAAAATTGGACATTATACCTTTCAAAAATACTCTAAAAAGCCACGATCAGTGATGAATGAATAAGATTCACATCTTACGACTGAATCGAAATTGAGCATAAACGAAATTAGTAAACCATGGTCAATAAATCGATGATTATAGAAATGAGGATAAAACAAATGCCATTTGGATTATGTTTGTGTGCTACTAATAATGGATGACAACCAAATCCCGTCGGGTCCATGAAAGCTGTAAGAAGACACCCAGATATAGAGAAAATTACTCTGAGAAGTCAACATCTTTCATACGGCTTCTATAGAATAAGAATTCGAATAAATATAACTCAAAGCTCGACTCAAGATCAACAATCACCTAGACACGATCTCAATAAAAGAAAATTATCGATAATTTAAATTCGATGCATCCATCGATATGCAATCATTGAAATGGAGAATTTTTCTATTCACGTCGACTGTCCGAAAATGTAGATCTATAAGCATTTACTCAAAACGATTGCAGTCACACATTTGGGGAAAGGCATGTAATTTTGAGATGAACGTCGAAACCAGATCACGTAAAATGGAAACGATCGAACGACAAAATTTCGACTATCTGTCTATCTACTGTCACACATATATGATGGAGAAAACTTATCGATATCCTTCGATTGTTTTCATTTTGAGTGATAAATAATCTACTTCTGCTTAAAAGATAACTACGACAGGATCATATTGGTCACTGTTATGTCACCATAACTAAAACTTGTTATCAGAATAACGACAAGTCACCACGTCATTGTGTTACTTTCAAAAATCCTTTAATTTTTTTTTACTGCTCTCACTTAAGGTAACTTTTAAGTCACAACTTGGTGGATATATTCGATAGAAAATAAACAACTTTTGTGACTTTTATTAATTAATTAGAGTAGCATAGGAGTCACTAAAGTTACAAAAATGTTACATGTTAGCTGATATGGACGAGTCACCGATTTATAACTTGGTAACAATATCGATAACTACTCAAAACAGTCAAATTGACTGAAGTGTGACTAAATTCGTATTATGAAACCAAAGGAGTAACAAGATTTTACTTGTGGGTGTATAAAACATTTGGTACTAGTTTAAGCAAACATAACTCTAGTCGCAATTTTTTCGCTGACTCATGACAGAAATATCAAAGGTTTCCATGGGAGTAATCCAGCTTAAGCCAATTGTATGAAAATAATAGAATCAGTGTACTGTCTGAACTGATGTGGATTTTGGACCATTTTCACACTTGTAAGCCTGCATAATTACGGTCACAAATTAATCGCACCACTAAAGACATAGACTATAATAGAATTTTACGGAAGTAATCCAGCTTAAGCCAATGTAAGATTACACTAAAAGAGTATTTTGTGAACATAAAGGGATAAAACTTTAAACTTGCATTTAGGCCTACTGTCCACGTAGCTGCGCTTCTTACGCACGCTTTCGTCATTTGCAAATTGGTGTACCCTTGCTTGCAGCTGACATATAAACAAACGAGGCTCTGTCCACGGAGCGGCAAAGTCACATTTGCGACTACGAAAATGCGATTTATGATTTTTTTAAAATTGATAAACACGACAATTTTAGCCACTTTTTCCTCCTTTTCATACAAAATTTGTCTGACATCATCCCATTCAAAAAATCATAAAAATATTAGCGAAGAGAATTTTGAAAACATTTTTTTGCAGTCACTATTAGAATTGTTTGAAACTTTTTGCATTAAAACATTTTTTTTAGACCAATGAAAAAAGTAAAAAAAGTAGACTTTTACAAAAGTTCTAAATTTTCAATGGGTACTTAATGAGTTAAGGAAAGTTTTGTATCATTCAAACGGAATTTAAATAAATTTTCCATTGATGCCAAAATTTACATGAAGTAAGTTCAAATTTAGGAGTAGAATTAACTTTACTTTTGTGTAAATAATTATGGCGACGACTGTATTTCAAGTTCATCATAATAGGGACTGCAATGTACCGCAGCAACACTGACTAACATAGAGTCTACTTAGTTGGATGACTGTGATTTATGTACCTACTAGGTTAGGTTAGGTTATGTTAGGTTTGTGGGCTGGCGTGGATTTTCTCCGTGCCACACTCCTTACCCATTATAACCCTGTATTCAAATTACTTACTGTGCTGCTACATACAAACCATCTTGTTGATTTGACGAAGTTCATTATCTTGTCTATTGATGTGCTGGAAAGCTCGTCTAGGTCGTTGAAGAAGTGACTCCCTAGGAATTTGTACCTGGGTATGTTGGAGACTTGGGCAGTGACATAAGAAGTGGGTTGTATCCTCAAGAGCTTCCTCATCACCGCAGCCTCTGCAAAGATTTCTTCTTCCGTTAAGCCCATTTTCTTCATATGGTATACCGCAAGGTGTTGTGCCCTGTTGATACCTACGAGGGTGGACAGGGATATCCTATCATTCCGCATTATCTTCTCGGTTTTGGATTCATTGAAGGACGGCCATAGCATTCTTGTGGTATTACAAGTGTTTAAGGTGGCCCATCTTGCGTTCGCCTCACTTGTGGCTTTCCTCCCTGCTTCAAGCTTGAGTGTGCAAGGCGGGATGTCCACAGAGGGATCAGCTTGTTCTGAAACAGCTGTCGAACCTTGTCTTGCTAATTCGTCTGATTTCTCATTGCCTGAAATGCCTTCATGTCCCGGAACACAGCAGAGTGATACCTTGTGCTGTGTACCAAGAGCCTTGAGTTCTTCGCGACAGCACTTCACAAGCTTCGATTTTATTTCTGGTGCAGTTATGGCTTTTATTGCTGCCTGGCTGTCGATAAAGAAGGTAATACCTTTAGGTGGTATTGCCCTTACCACAGACTCACGGGCTGCTGTTGTCACTGCCAGGACCTCTGCTTGGAAAACGCTGCTATGGTCGGGGAGGCGAATCGATTTTGATATACCCAGCGATTCAGAGAAGACACCTGACCCTACCCCAGTGTCCATTTTTGATCTATGTACCTACTGCTTGATTATTTGTGTCGATAGAATATATTTCAGAGGCTCATTCGGTCCATCGTATTGTGTAGAGTAGAAACCTGAGCCTTTTCCAGTAATCCGACACAATTTGTATGACCTTGTTGGCAATGTATTCGAAGAATTTCTTCAACATAGAACGTTTATATCAACTCACTGCTTAGGTGTGTATTCCTTCAAAGCGAACTTGAGGCCGTGATGACTTTATTCCGTGAAAATACAGCTTGTTGACGGATGGGACGATTCGACATATTTGTGTCACCTTTTTGTACATTTTACTTCGTTGAAAGCAAGTTGGTCACGCCAATAGGCACCCTTATGTTTATTTAAGCTAGTTCTAAGAACACAACATCGGAAATATTCATTCCTGGAGATTCTATCTTTAGTATGAAGATTTTTTCATCTCCGATAGGAAGCTTGAGCTTAGACTAATCGAAGAAGACGCCACTTTTTCATTTGCATCCCGTGGATCGAAGAAAATGCTTCTTTGAGTCAAGATTACTAATTATGTACACTAAGTTCAGTTTAAATCAGCCTTCTTCACATTTAGCTTGTCAAAACGGTCGGAAATCTCGCACTTCAAAGGTTAATCTCATTCCTTAATTGAAGGCGAAATGAGAGATAAACTCATAGTGGTAAACAAACGATAGTGAAGCACATTAATATTGAACGTATTTTCTTGTAAAATAAAAAAATAAAAGGTTCATACGTTCATAGGCCTACCTTCTCACAAGTCATCTCCATTCATATGCGGGAGTTTTTTTTTATAACGAATGTAGATCGCCAAAAGCCATTTTCAACGTCATATGAGATCTTAAATCATCCCCAACAGTTTTGGGTTCTAAGAAGCCACGTTCAACCTACCTAACAGATCCTGCTGTTCTATCGGTCATGCCGGTATTTTTATAACCTCCGCAGGAAGGTATATTCACTTTGCCATTACATTTGTAACGATAAGAAGGAGTCACCGGAGACCCCATAAAGTAACGGGTTTTTCAATAGGGACGCTACAAAAGTAGAGCGACAGGGACAGCAAACGACGCCGAATTTCTTACCGCTCTTTTGACATTTCTCTTCAGTAAGGTTTGCCATTTCATGACGGAAAGATATACGAGCCAGTCGAAATTATTAAAATTTACTACCGAAATTCGGAGTTAGTGGCCTCAACGTTAAGAGCGCTACGTCCAATTTATGGTCGTCATAATCGTCCTAGCAGATTAACAATTGAGCGTCTAGTGGAAAAATTTGAATCCACAGGCACAGTACAAAATGTTCCCGTGCCAGTGAGACAAAGAAGTGCCCGTAGTGTCGAGAATATTGCTGCCGCTTAGGCTTCAGTTGAAGAAAGCCCAAATGATGTACTTCGTACGAATATCGAACGTGAAATTGCAGCAGTATCGGCCGATTTATGCTTGAAAACCGTCGAAAATTGGGTTCAGCGTCTGGACTTCTGCAAGCGTGCCCATGGTGGCCATGCAAAAGAAATCGAGTTCCATACATAATGGCATCGAACGTACTTTCACAAGAATAAAGAATTTCATTGATATCCAAAACCGTTTTTGTTTTATTTATATAGTTATTTATTTATTTAAAAAAAAACTTTTGTAGCGCTCTTATTGAAAATCGCTCTTCTGAATCAGGATCACATTCTGAATCGATTTAGCCATGTCCGTCTGTCAGTCGGTTAAAAACACGCTAACGTCCAAACGAATTGGACCTAGGCGGATGAAATTTTGTGAAAGGGATTTCTTTTGACAGTCGACGGATTGGTATTGAAAATTGTCTATGTCGGTAAAGTAGTTCTGGTACCTCCCATACAAAACGAATATTTGACGCATGCGTCAGTACATACTAGGCAAATAGTTTGCATGACTTTTATGCGGTGGAGGGTATTAAAGCATCCGCCAAGCCGATGATAACACTTTTACTTGTTTAAATTCAATATGACAATTCGTAGAGATACATATAACCCTTTGCTCTTTCAAAGTTAGCGTCTGGTGAAAAGGGATAATAATTTTTGCATTCACTGTAAATTGATGGGCATCTGAAAAGTTGTCTGGTAACCATTTGCTCACTTCAGGGGGTTTGTGTAATGCTAATAAATGGGCAGCATTTTTTAACAAATTTCTTGTAATGGTAGTAAAAATACCTGAGTTAACAATTGAAAAATATGCACCGTTCATAAAGCATATACAGTAGAACCTATCAAGTTGGACCGCCATTAGGTAGAAACTTTTTTTGTGATTTTTTTATAAGAACGGTTCAACTATGTAGGTGCCGTTCCCAGTGGAATTGTGGCTGCTTTTACTACTGTCGATATAGACGGCACATCCTCGCATTTAAAAACGGTTTTCATCGATACTGCAGTCCGATAAATTGTGAAATCTTCTGCCAGCTTCTTTTAGAAATATTTCCCTAGAAAAAAATACTACACATAGAAAAGTGCAGCACGACTTACCGTCCAATTAAATGAAATATTTATTGTGGTTCCATTGACAGATAGTCCAATAACATTGTCCCAATTAGCAGGCTTTCCTCAGTGCTTTACTTACTTTTGGTTAAAAAAAAATGCTCGGAAAAATTCCTAAAATTCTAAATGGTGATCATAGATTTAAAAAAAAAAAAAAAACTTTTTTTAATCCGCCTTCCACGTACACTCTTTACATATATTTTCCTAGAACGAGTTCCAAAAATACGTTTTCAACCAATATACCCAGCAGGCGACAAGGATGCACCAGTGTGTCCCACGTATACCCATTCAAATACAATATACCCCAACCAAGTGTCTGCACACGGAATACAAAATTTATTTTCAGTTATTTACTTTATCAAAAGTAAAACAAATAATAAATAAATAAAAACATATATATACCCACATTTGTGTATTTGAAAATGACGGAGACACCTCATGAGTGCATTTAAACTATGATCACATCGCACACATCGTCCTCACCTTTTATGAGGCACATCACGATTTTTTTTTTAATAAACTCCTGTTGTGTCTGTGCGCTGTATAGTGCCGCCAAAATAAAAAAAAAATTTAATATATATATATATCCACAGCGAAATGAACATTTAAATGCGACGAAAAAATTATGAAACAATTCATATTTGATTCGGCGTTGTACTCTGATTTAATATTCCGAATGCGTTTTTGTTCATTTTTTTCTATGTGTACTGTCGAATTGAAATCTTCACTCTTGGATTTTGTGTGCGCTGTCGCTGTTGCTGTGTATTGTGTGTTGGGAGCGAGTGTTAAGTTTGGGATCAGCTTTATGGGTAATGAAGGTTTTGTTTTTATTTCGTTTTAAGGTGTGCAATTTTGATCACTAAAAAGCTGTAAAAAAATCGGTTGTAAAGTGACAAAGTGTCGTTAACGCAAGTGTTTGCTGATCGTTTTCGAAAATTTGTATACAAATTGTACTTAAACATTTTTTGATCCTAAGGAAAGTTGAAGTAGTTGACAGTTGAATTGAATAATTACAAATAGGGCTTCAAAGTCGGTTCATTAAATTTTAAAGTCACTTATCAGTTGTGTCGCGTGTGGTCTATATATAAGATTTTTGAAGTCAACTTACTTGCACCCCTGATTCATGATAAAATCTTGGGACTCATTCAGAAAGCCACTTTGTATAGTCTTTTTCATACACCACTCAACCACCGAAATATCTATACCGCTGTAAGTGATAAAAGCTAACATTGCCCTTTTCTGACAGTCTCTTCTTGACAATTTTGAAAGCGTCTTTATTTTCGAAATTTTTCTGTTAGTTTTTCTTGGACTATGTTGTAGGTACTGTGAGCGAATAAGTCAGATAGCAAAGCTTTCTAGGCTTTGAGCAGAAAGTCCCTTTAGTGTCATTGTCAGCTTCTTGATATTCAGAAAGGGAGGTTTCTAAATAGAGTCCAAAGAGGGACTTAGAACTATTCATATGATCAAGATTTATTCTTAACAGTTTGTAAAGGGTTTTCCAATGAGAGGTGTTAAGGACCATTCACATGGGAGCGAACGAACGAATTGATGAAATCCGAATAAACCACTTTTTATGCATTTATAAACAGAAAATTCCAAATTTTATTATTCCAAGATATCCTCCTCTTGGAATAAGGTTAAGTTCGAACGAATTTTTTATTCGCTACTTTGTGGAACGCGATTTAAATGATGTGGATTGTGAATAGAGTGACAATTCGCGCCAGGGTGTTTTCGTTCGCGGCAAAAAATTTGGATTTCAAAATTTCGTTATTAAGACTATTTTTAAATTTGGTTTCTTAGTATATTTTGATGGAACAATTAATTATCCTCCTCTTGGAATAGTAAAATGTGAAATTTTCTGTTCATAAATGCATCAAAAATGGTTTGTTCGCATTTTAGTAATTCGTTCGCTCGCTCTCATGTGAATAGTCCTTTATTGTGAATGGCTCGCTATTTCGGTAGCTGTCACTTTTGAAGCTTTTATTCTTTGACATTTGACAAGTAGAAACTACGTCATTACTAAAAATGGAACGATACACGCTTCAACAACGCATTGAAATTATTCAAATTCACTACAAAAATGGTGGAAATCTTGCAGTCACAGTTCGCAAAACTAAAGCATTTTTTGGTCGTCGTGAAGCAACTTTCGGACCGCAATACAGAAATTGGTGGAAAAATTCTAGCTGTTGGGACAAGTTAGTGATGTGAAGAATAAAACTCGTGCACGTCACTCAAGAACAACTGAGAATATTGCTACTGTAGCCCAAAGTGTTGAAGAAAACCCAGGTTTGTCCATTCCTCGTCGTTCTTTGGAATTGGGCATTCCACGAACGTCATTACATCGTATTTTGCATAAAGAATTGGGTCTTGGGACTTGGCCGGCCGATCATCAGCAACGTCGCCAACAGCCCAGCGTCGATTCAAGACCTCAAAGATAAAATTCGTGAGGCTATCGAGGACATAGGGCAGCCACTTTGCGATTTGGTTATGGAAAATTTCATGAAAAGGATATGGTTCTGTAAGCGTGCTCGTGCTGGCCATTTGGCTGATGATGTTTTTCATTATTAATGGCATACCTTCCTCTTTATTATGAAATAAACATTCGATCATTTATCTCGAAAAATGGCATTTTTCTTTGAATACCAAAATAACACCTCTTATTGGAAAACCCTTTATCATAAAGTGCAGTTTTAAGCTTGACATTCTCTATATTCTTTTGATTTGGAAGTCTCGTTGAGTGGTCCCAAAACGATGATTAGAGATGAATGTGTTTCCTAGAGGGAAATTGAGGTTTTTTTTTTTTAAATATCTCTCAGAAAGACGAACGCAGAGGCTTTAAAATCACAGACTATCTTCGGTCACTTCCCCTCTTACACGATTGCTGTTAACCTGATGGCGCTATTAGTTACAACTCCATCCTTTGTCGAATTTTTGGGAAATATATTTTCCCTCTCTGGTCTCGTTCTGACTTTGTTAACATCTTCAACTACAATTGGGTATGCGCGTATATGGCGGACGGAGTAGCGTGACAACTTCGAAGCCAGGTTCAACCAATTTTAATAAGGATTTGAGTGACTTTTAAAATTGGATTGGGACACGCGGACTTACTACTGAGCGGGCTTACTACTGAGTGCTAGAAATACAATTTCAGTAAAATTTGGTTTTATTCTTCAGATGAACGTGGACCGAAAAATGAGAAAATGGTTCTATCAATTGGTAAGATTATTGTCACAGTTTATGAGAAGTTACGGACAGTAAAAGGGTAGTACTAACGCCATAGGTTGCGCAAGGATTGGACACTTTGACTATTTGCCGAGAAATCAAAATAATGTGTCATACACGGAGACATTTTAGATTGAAGTAGTCATAGTCTGCAGAAGCTTCGCCAAGGTTTTTGTACTTGCTAAAAGCATAGACATATTCAAGCTATGTAGAGAGAAGTCCAATGTGAACCGGTGTAATCAAGGCTACACCCTGACCTAAGCCTATTCTGCTGGTAGGTACTTCCATGGAAGATGTTCCGCTGTTAATGAGAATATTCCTCGAAATGCAGCAATAGAGCTGCACTTACAAAAATGTAAGTAAAAAAGTGACATAAATTTTCAAGCATATCGATTCTCTGTGTAGCGTTACAGATTCGGATTTCCTGCGCCGCTAAAAATCCTCAAAATAATAACACTATTTCCACAGCAACGAATTAGAAAAGAGCAATCTTCAAGCTTGTAGGCGTAGCCCAGTGGTCAGGAGTTTATAGCCAGGGCTCAAGTTCGACTCCTGAAAAACCACACATTACATCTTAAGGTTTTTTTTCCAGTGCCTGCGTCTCGAAAGCGCTGCTCAATTCAGCAGTTATAGGTCCCTTCAATTCGTTAAAAAAAATACCCACTCAAACTAATTGTTATGAGAAGCTATACCTGGGGTCCTCTACGTAGCTGTTACATTTAGCTATACTATAAGCTTGTAGTGCATATCTACTTAGGTATAACGAAGACGCACATTTCGTAAAAGTTAAGTGGAAAAACAGAAAACTTCTAGCGGTTTCTTGTTTGAAAATGAGGACAGTTGCCGTCCCGGTTGAGCCCCCAATCGCAGTAAGATCTACTAATTGGCAAATATATTGATTATTCAACCTAGATTCTTTGTTTATGAAGGAGCAGGACTAGGCAGAACTACTGTTGTCGATTTTTAAAATATGTCAAATCTTAAGCTTGAAAAATAAGTAATTTTTCAAACGACTTTAATTTCGTAAAGTGTAGATTTTACGTCAAACGTTCATGGTAATGGTTATTTTAATAGGAAATAAGAAAAATGTCTCTCCATTTTTAGAGCTCATGCAGAAATCTGTGGACAATAAACTGAGTTTTCGGCCAACTATGTTCTCGAAGAAGCAATAATGTGTGACAAAGCATGTCTGAAGATTTTTCCCAACTGCAGCCACAGAGAAGGCTTCTCAATTCAGCTGTAGGGATATAACATAAATTCTAGCTCCCTTCCATTTGTCCGCATAAAAAAAACAAAGCAAAGCAAAGTAAAAGAAAGGAATGGTTATGAGAACCTAAGCTTTATATGGACCTGTTGAGCAAACAATTTCCTTGACCCAACCAGTCGGCGCAGTAGCGCAGTGGTTAGTGTGTTGGACTACTGTGCGAGGGATCCCAGGTTCGATCCCCGGAAAAACCCAAATTACATCTTAAAGTTTTTTCTACTGCGCCACCTCTCGCGAACGTCTGACAAACATCCGAGAGTATGCCTGTCATGAAAAAGCTTCTCAATTGAGCCGTTCGGACTCGGCATAAAATTGTAGGTCCCTTCCATTCGTCCCAAAAATAGAAACTCACACAAAACGAATGGTTGCGAGAAGCTAGGCCTTGGGTGTCACCCGCCTGTTGCGCCACCTATTTATTTTTTATTTATTTTTAACCAGTAGGTAACACTTTTTTTTATTAAAATTACCGGCATAATAATGATCGACGTGATCAATGATCGATAGAAGTTTTTGCCATTTGGTGGAGCTGCTGTCGAATTTTTGTCTGAATCACTGACAGTTTTGACAGAAACAACTTCTTTTAAATACTGATCAGTTTCAAATGGGGACTATTTTGGACAGCGCAACATGCACGTCCCCATACTCCTCTTTCTGTCTCTTATTTGAAAGTTCATATAAGCTTATTGACAAGATAGTGTACATTTCTTGACATTTGACAACAAGTATTTTTGAAGAGAGTAAAAGTGCCACCCGATTGAAGCGATACATCTCCTACTAATCAGGGTCTTGCAAGGAATTTTTATTCTGAGCGTGACAAACTTCTGCCCAGTCATGGATATCATTCTCTACGTCAATATCTACACGGCTCAGTTAGGTAAAGATCTGTGACTCGACTTATGTTCGATCCCTTATGAGATACCTTCAGGTGTATCTACAAGAAAATAAAATTGATTATGGTCCCTTAAAATAATTTTTTTGGGTACATAGGCCATGCTCCCGATAACAGCTCGTCCCACTAGTAAGGCTGTAGGGGTCCGTATTATATAAGTCACTTACTGCCATCAGCCAAAAGGCACTTTGTCAGTCGACCCCAACCACCATCCACCACCGACTAGAACGTTTTCTATTCTAGCCGGATTTCATTCCATCATCAAGTTGCAAATTGTTTGGCTAATTTCAGTTATCTCGGCAATTTGCCTCCTCAACAGCCGCAATTATTATTTGCATAGCTCGCTCCTTCAAAGGAACTTGCTGCCTTTATAAAGATTCAATTCATCCACACAAGAGGACGTGAGAAAATTCACACATAGACAAGGACTGGCGGCACACCCACTTCCCACCCACACGGCCGGGTACCAACAAATTTTTAAAAAGGCGCATTTACATTTCAAAAGGATCTTCAGAACACTGCACCACAAAAGGAGCACAGCAAAGCTTCTTTAAATTTGCTCCCAAAAAAAATGAAAAAGGAAAACTCACCTTCCTCATATAGCCAGCCGCACATGAGGAGGATTTCCTTTCGCAATTGGCCGCCAATATACGGATACCATCCGGGGTTGCCCTCTAACAGATTTTCGGTTTCATTTCTTATTCTTCGTCTTGTGCTTTTGTTGTGGAACGGAGAGCCCGAGGGGTGCCCTGCACTAGACATACTCGTACGTCGTACACTTTTGCGTATTAAATTTCTTGAAATCCCTTTTTGGCAACCAAACCGACCAGTTCCATTGAAACATTGTATGTGGAAGCGGAACCTTTTTTTTCCCGTAATTCTGTTCAGTTCTTCGGTCTTTTATCCGCCACCGCCACACACACACAAACACACCATCGATATTGCTAACTGCAAAGTTTTTCAGTGGAAATACAAAAATGGTAAAAAAATAAAATCTTTCTCAAGAGTTGGTATACGAGTATATTATGGCAAGCGACGCAAAAGAAAATGTGCTTCAACTGATTAAAGGTGGCGATGGAGGGGTATACCCTCTCTGCAGACACTTAAGCGCACTTTGGTGAGTATCCGTTTGACACCCTTTTTAGTAGCGGCGCGGCGGCGGCGGCGGCGACAATGACGAACTTCTTTGACAGTTTTCCTCTGCTGCGGTGGCTGCTTTCGGGAAAACAACAATCCTATTAGAGAGGAAAACAGAAAGAAGACGAAGAAGCAGAAGCAAAAAAAAATAAATCCGCACCATCAATGGATATATGCGGTGAGCAGCGCAACAACATAGTCAACAACACGAGGAAATCATGTTCTCTTAAGCCGCTGCTGGATATTTATTCGCGACACCCCCGATGTGGATGAGTGTATGTTAAATACTTCGGAGTGATACTTTGAAGTGACAGATACGTGTTATTGTCGTTTAAATGGATTTCGTCAAGCCGCGGCGGCGAAAAGCGGGGACGCTCTATGCGAGAGGTGTTTTTTTTTTTATATGGTTCATTGAGAAAGCGCGAAATTGTTGTGTACGATTTCGAAATTTCTCAATTGAAAGGATTAGAAATATAAAAGTGCTAATCCATTTATAAATTGCGGGAGCTTAAGTGAGCTGTGGAACGGTTGCGTACAACAGTAGGGGGCTGTATGCGTTCAAGGCGCCACGATACACTCTTGTGCGCAAGTAGATTGCATGGGGTGGCATTAGGACACCTGGTCAAAGAGTGTATACCGGCGATAACTATGATTTCCTATCGCCACTTTAATGTTAACGATTTTTGGAAAGTTTTCATTTTCATGGAGCGTAAGGACGACCGACGTTCAGCTCAAGACTGAGCCAGTTCGTCATTTCTTTTGTCGAATGGTGGTCCATATATTGATTCCAGATTCGATTTCGGTAAATAATGGTCATCCGTCAGCTTAACAGGTCCGAACTGTCCCTTTTGATGCATAGGACAACATTTCAGTCCTCGTAGCTCTTTCTACCGGTTATCCATCAAGATGTAACGTGAAATGATATATGTAGTTCTTTGAGGACGGGTAGTCCTTGTTCCTGTAAAAGATACCTGCGTCGTTTTGCTTTGAATTTCGTTTACAGAGCAGAGTCAAAAGGCAATAGATGATAGATACTATCATTTGTGACTCTTCTATCCTATTTTCAGCACTATCGAATCTGCATTTACAAAAACTCATCATTGGCATTGTGAAAGTTGCTGATCAGCAGCTTTAGTATAGCGAGCGGTATTCAACTATGATCCCTATGGTTTACATGCGCATTGAGAAAAGTCAAAATAAATTTTCCCACTCTTCTGAGCATATTCGGTATCGATGAACAAGCAAAACAAGTGTCGATTCGATCGATATTCTTCCGATTCGTTAATTATGATCGCCGATATGCAGAACGTGTAAGGTGACATAAAGTACATGTCAAGTCACAAAAGTCCCGAAATCGAATGTCAGTGCGTGCTCGACGATGATCTCAATGTTTTACATGACAGTTTCATTAATATCCTCTAAAAGGCAAACTCTCTGTTGGGTCTGTCAAAATCGATGAGCAAATTTGCTCGATGATGATCTGCACAGCAGTACGCAGAGCACAATGTATGTATGTATGTATGTATGTAATGTATGGTTACCCCATAGTGTAATTTTACTCTTTTACTGATATGGCTGCTCCTTCAGCACTGTGTCCTTCAATCCGACAAAACAACGAGCACAAAAAGGCCAAGTTCCTGCCTTGCATTTGACTTATTCCTAAGGCACTTGGCGATCATTCTTACACGTAAATTTATTCGTTTACTAAGTGGCTACTCCCCCAACTCTGCATCCTTCAGTACAACACTTTAGAGGGCCGAGTTTCCACCTTGCATTCGACTTCTTCATAAAGAGCTCGATGATCATTTCTTCCTATCACTCCTTGCTCCTTTATTGTCGCTACTGTTAAGATCGCTGAGGAGATATACCATCGAGTTCTATCAATTTGTAATTTTGTTCTTTGATTGAGGAAGTGATAAAATTTTCGTCATTCTCATATGTCATGTAAGTATGGCAGTTAAAAAAAGAATGCAAGTAATCAGACGATTTGTCTAAGAGTGGCGGTCACCCACCAACTTTCAGTTGCGCAATTTTCTATACCTCACGGATATTGTATAAAAGTTACCGTGATGCTTTTAAAATACTAAAAAGTTGAATATGTATGTCCCATTTGTCGCTGAACAATTTGATCACTGCTTACTTTGCTATCATTGTGGGGAAAACGCTTGACACTTTCTGCAATCAATAGGTCGTCCATTTCTGATGTCACGGCTGCAGAGGTTTTAAGATTTTTCATATGGTCGATCATCCCCCACGTATATCAGCGGTCAGGCATACCCTATGTCTTTCCTGTGCTCTTTAGTGAATGGAAGAAGCTCAATAGTACCTCCCTATAAGCCTTAGTTTTTGCTCGATTAGACTCCTTTATAGCACACCAATGAACGAGCAAACTGTTCGTTTATATACTCTCTGTGAAAGGAGTAAAAGCTGACTCCCTGAATGGTTCTTTAGCGCTTGGCCTGTTGATATTTTTTATGTCGCGCAAGATACTGCGTGAATTTAATAAAGCCCTGCAGGATAACATGGACGAGACATGCGGGTAACTGACAATAGTTTGCTTGTTGGCAATTCGGACAGCACGAGACTTTTAAGATCGTGGCGGGGATGTTCCGTGGTGGATCTTCAATAAATCGCTCAGGATATGGCCAGAAGATTGCTATAGAAATCCATAAAAACTGACGATATGCTATTTCAGTATTCAGTTGATGAATCGTATGATCGATCATCATGCCCTGCGACATCTTCAAGGCGTCAGTAAGTGAAACGCCATGTGGCAATGTTAAAGAGTGAATCCGCTTCTGTAAGAGAAGACGTCTTGCGGAATGCCCATTTCGATATCTACGAGGGCACATGCTCTGTGAGTGTGACTGAAGAGCAAAATTATGCATTTTGTGCTGCGATATCTTGTAGGAGAGGGTGAACTGGTGATCTTTAAAACCACTAACACATCTCGCCTGCCGATCTAATTAACTTGTAAAGCCATAGATACCATCGCAAAACTGAAGGACTCCCTTTCACTTTTGAAAATGCAGAAAAAATGTGCATCTATCACCTCTCCGACAAGTTGGCTACTCCTATTTCTCACTTTGAAGTGCAATGCAACTTATACCGCCAGTTGCACCATTGCTGACGCTGACTGAGCACCTACTTTCCACACAGCAGCGGCACAAAAAACGACCCCCGATTAGTCAAACACCATAATCATAATTAAAGTAGACAGTGCGGCGGCGGCAATAGCACTGAGAACCGCATTTTTTCGTAGATAAATTTGTTTTGGCATACACTCATACATATGTACGACATATCGAATGACTGACTGACAGATTGTAAGACTTTAGCACGCACTGTCCGGTCGACGTGCGAAAACTTCAAAACACACCCGCCTTGTACATGTTCTCCGCGTGAACATCTCGTGCGTCAACTTTCGTGCTGCAGTGCGTAACTCAAACCCTCTGCATCCGCCACCACCACGGCACCACCACTGTCTTGTTTAGATACTTTTTCTCTGGTTGTTATCCATATCCATATCCATACAGTGGCGCGTAGTGTTAATGCGTGCAAAACACCGCAACTTGTGTGCCGAGTTTTTAATGTCCGCATTATTCACACTTTCCGTGGGCTTTTGTTTGTTTTTCCCGCTTTAATAAGTAAGCTGGGGCGCATTGTGTGCTCGAGCGGGATGCGGGAAAAGCCCACTGCCATAGCACCATGCCACCACCACCATATCCACCGCCATTGACAGTGAATTTCCATTGATTTTCCTTTTTCTTTGCTTTTTATTTTTTATTGTGTTGTGTTGCCACTGTTTGTTTTATTGTTGCAGGTGTTAGACGACGAGGTGTTGCTATGATTCCCATCCGTTTAATTAATTATGAATTTGCCTGGCGTTTCACACATGTCACGGATAAGAGTCGCCAAGTCGTCAAGTCATCGAGTCGCACCTTGCTGTTTGGTGTCATTTTTGCAATTTTGTTCTTTTTTTTTTTTTGCGCTGGCATTGTGTGTACGAGTGTATGCATGTATCTTGTATGACACGTAATCTTTAAATTGTGCAAATGTGTAATCATTTTCACTCAACACCTTCGTCCGTTTGCCTGCGGAGAAAAGAAAGAAAAGTGCAAGGATGGCAATGGCAAGAGTGTAGTGGGAGGCAGTGTGAGAGAATAAAAAAGGAAATCATATCTTTTCATTCACTTGACGTATAGAATGAGAATGAGAAATTGAAAGCAACACCAACACATGTTTGCATGCATATGCTGCAACCCCTTCCACCAGCCCCCGACCTACATGCACATATAAGGCTAACATGTGTTGTGGCAAGAGAGAAGCAGACTACGAGAGCACTTGCGGTGAGGTGTGTGCCTGCCAACGCCAAGCGGCTTGAAACTTGAAGCGGCCGAGGAAGAATAAAATCAGCCGGCTGAACCAGTGTGGTCGTGGTGAGGGGAATGCAATTGGCAAAATGGCTTGTATTTTGTAAATTATACCTGGATACGTTTGATCCAGTTGTTGTCGCTATCCGGGGAGATTAACTTAAAAATCAGTTTTCACATCATCAATCGAACTATCGCTCTATTCAGCTGTTTGTAAGAGATCCATTTTCAGTTGAACCTAACCCTATTTAGCCCCTTAAGGGGGGCAATGCGAGTTTTGCTTGCCCAAAGAAGAAGGTTACGTACTTGGCCAGAGTTGGTGTCTTGAAAACGTTAAGTGTGTCGATTGTTCTTTGATTTTATAGACATAGATACAAAATTATGAAGGAAAATATTTTTTTCACCAAATTACTAATTTCTCCAAAACAAGTCAATGTATCGCTATCATTGGTATCTGTCGTTTAACTTACTAGGGGTAATACCTGATATTGTGTGCAAATTTCAACCTTCTACGTCAATTAGTTATTGAGATAGACTTAGGAACAAAATTGGGTCAGTGGGTTCGGACAGACGGACAGACATCACAGCGAAAACTATAAGGCTCCGTTGTGGCCCTATGTGAACGGAACCTTATAAATTTGCTGAACTGAAGCTGCTAACTAATCATTTTAGTTTTCCGTCTGGTATGACAAGTTCCAATCTTCGCGACTTTTTTTTTAAATTTCTAAAATTGACCCCCACCGAAAAGGAGCACCTCTTCTATTTCGTCTCCTTTCTCATTACAGTGAGATAATGTCTATGACTCTATGGTTCGCTTTCGTTTAAAGCATAGGAGACTGACAATATTTTGTTACCGGCCTTATTGAGAAGCGTATTTCACTAATGAAAGGACGCTATTTAAGCGACTTTAACGTTTCTGGTACTTTGTCAAGTTTTGGATAAAAAAAAATCCAATTTGAGCGCTACTTCCATGACTCTGTCAAGTTTTAGATGAACAAATGGAATGTAAGCACCGCCGCGTTGTTAAGAAAGTGATTACAATACGCAACTATCAGGCAATTCACATTTTAAGGCAGGTCAAGGCCCATTATTGGGGGTCTTTTAAAAATCCATTGATACGTTTAGAGTTACTTCCATTTGCCTAGAACTCTGCCAAGTTTCCAGTGAGGTCCAATGCACACGGCGCAACTGGAAAAAAACTAAACCGGTTGGCAACACGAGTTCAAGGCCAGTTACGAGGAAACTCATCACCAATCACAATCTCTAGTGCTTTCAGTGTCGTCATGTTTTTCAACCTCCCCCACCAGCGACACATTAGTCTGTTGTTCGCTCATCTTCGACAAAACAAGAAACCAATACGCAACCCGACATGCAAATCAACAGACGATTGGTTTTTGTGAATCGCAAACGAGTTTTCAAACAGTAGCGTCGTCCCATTTGATTAGACAGGGTATGACTCAAAGCAAACTAGTTGCCAATTCGTATCGCTGATTAGTTTTCTTCCAGTTGCTCCGTGTGCATTAGGCCTAATAAATAAGGTAACTTAAGCGTTACTACTGCATTATAAAAACAGTGCTTACATTTTACAGTTTAGGCCGCTTTTTAGCACTTTTAAGGAGGGGAGAGGGTGATTTACAAATAACGCAGTGGCTCCTGATAATTTTTGGCTCTACTATAATGACAATAGCTTTAAGAAAGTTTCTACACAACTATATACGTATTACGCGGCAATTTTAAGGCGTTTTTCCCCCTTTAGGGGGGTCACTTTAAAAAAAGAGGGACACGTCTTTGTATTTGTACAAGGACGTATCTACATTAAAAAAATTCTCCTTCCCTTATTTTGGTCTTCAGTCCCCACTGGGGACTTGTCAAGTTCATGTGAATTTGTTCCCAATTTTTGGATATGCCCCAACGCAACGTGTCAAGTGTCTGTCCCGACAACGAGCGTCGTCGCCATTTGCAGAAAATATCCATGATTTTAGACAATTTTAGTGTGCCCCTTTTGGAACAACTAATGATTGTGCCAAGTTGCAGGTCCGTAACTGCTTCACTTCATGTTAGATGGCGCTATTGTGTAGGAGCGATGGTGTCGTTGGAAGTATCTATCCATCGAGGTCTGTACAGTGTACACCCATAATAAACTGAAAAGTGAAAATCAGTCAACGTTAACCAAGATTGAGAGGAAAGAGTATAAGAAACTAATCATATGATAGTAGCTAGATTTAGGATCTAATCTTCGGTTAGACTGTGATTAGATATTGTGCTAAGGTTAGTTTAGGTCTCCCAACTATATTGCGCTAAGGTCCTCATCCTTATGCTCCGGAAAGTCAGAAATTTAATAAGGTCCTCATAACCCTATTGTGAAGGTTTTCAATGAAGACTAAATAAATAAATAAATAGCTTGCGCAACAGGCCTAGCTTCTCACAACCAGTCGTTTGTGCGAGTTTTTATTTCCAGGACGAATGGAAGGGACCTACAATTTTATGCCGAGTCCGAACGGCTGAATTGAGAAACCTTTTTAGGAGAGTTATATTGTCGGATATTTGTTAGACGATCGCGAGAGGTGGTGCAGGGGAAGAAACCTTTAAATGTAAGTTGTGTTTTTCCGGTGATCGAATCATGGAACTCCTTGCACAGTAGTCCAGCACACTATTTATTGAGCCAATGAGGACTGCATGGCCTTTTATCTCAACTCATTATGGTATATTGATGATGTCCTCAAAAGTCTGTAGGGCTTGGAAAACCTCAGAAAGTTCCCGAAATTTCTGATAGTAGTAGCTTTCAAGTACCCTGCCCTACAAGTGAGGGGCACTCGGGCAGTAAAAGAGAAAGTAAGGAGGTCTGTCCTTTCATATTTCTTCTTCACAGCAGCCGATTTAATACTCATCATGTCTGATTGCGTGGCATCTTAGAAAATTGTGATCCGTCATTAAACGATGTTGTGCAGAGCTCCCGAAGTTTGTTGCTTCAGCTTTTCTCACATCTTGGCCAAAGCTTCCGTGTTATTTCATCCGGCTTTTAATTTGTATCCAAGCAACGTACTCCCCAGAGTCCCAAAAGAGTAACCTTCCCTCAAGACTACCAAAAACCTCGCCCCAATGGCAACCCTTCAACCCACTAGATATAACACAACAATCAACCTCAAACCTTATAACTACCACTGTTTACACGGTAGTGCGAAAAAATCACACCCATGCAGGGGTATGCGTGAGCTTTTGTTTTACATTTTTATTCCCTTCCTACTTTAGTACTAAAAAAAAAAAATTAAAACACATTTTGTGTGCTGCATGTGTGTTTCTGCTCATGTGTATATGGAATTGTCCCGCCACGCTCGCCCGCAGACCCACACCAACCGTACCAACACTCTAATTTGCGGGTTTTAATGGTGTTAAATCTAAAACGTGCTTTTAATTAATTAAAAGAACCAGGCTGAGTAAAAAACAAAAAAGAAAAAAATCAGAACACACATCGAAGAAAGGGCTCATGTGTGCTGGTTGCTGGTGGTGGTGGTGGTGGTGGCGAAAGGGCATTGCAGTTGGAGAGCCACACGAAATAAAAAAGACAAACATCTCACATTTAACCCGGCCAGCAGCGGAACAAATTCAAATCTGGAACTATTCCACGGGCCGAGAGGGGGGTGGCTTGACTATGAATGAATGATTAGCAAAAAGCAAGGTGGCGGTAATCAACAGCCCACTGTAAGACCTCTCATTCAACTCTTGGGCTGCTGCATGTCGTTCTCGTGTATGTGCTGGAATCTATAGGTACCCAGCCTCTATAGGTAAAGGTGAGAGGTTTAGGTCGCCACCGCACCGGGAGCGCCCTAGGTGAGAATTATTCGCTAGCGCCAGTGGTACATGGCGAAAACACGAGTAGTGAGAGTGTCGAACACGACAGACGCAACAGAACCAACCAGCACCAGCACCAGCACCAGCACACAGCATGCGAGCGAGGAGCATAGGCGCAGGCAAGGTTCGCTTCAGTTCTATTATTATTGCTTTTATGGCGCGGTAATATAATAATCTGTTGTTTGGTGCGGTTACCTGATTATGATGATGTTCATATGGTGGTGGTGGTGGTGGTAGTGATGGTGTGGTGAGATGGTGAGAAGGTGAGATAGTCATGTTGTTGAATTACGTGCTAATGACTGTTTTGTTCGTCGCTGCTGCTCTGTTGAACAAACTGACTGGTTGGTTGCACTCGGCGGCGGCGGCGGCGGCGTGTGTATCTGGTTTGGGTTTAGGTTTGTGAAATGAATTGGAACACAAGTCGGCGCGCAAATCCTCTCCTTGCCTTAGTCGAGATGCGAGCAGCAAGCACATCTGTGTGAAATGCAATTAATCATTGCATGTTCAGTGTAGCATCGGTTTACAGAGCACTGCATGTTAGTTAAAATGCGGGTGATGTACAGCACACAGAGAAGGCGGCGCGCAGCTCTAACTGGTAGTGGTGATGAAGACTTGACCAGCAAATTAATTGTTCGATACAATTAGATGTGGGGAACAAATCTCGTTTAATTGTCAGCGACAAGAGGAAATTGCCAGTTGAGATGGGAAATTGCCAGTCTGGTGCGATGGGAATGTGACAAGTGTACAGTGAGTCACAGGTATTATGGAATATTTTGTTTTCTTTCTGACAGGACAACCAGTGCTGCCAAAAATCGGAGAATCTTTTTATAGGTTCATTAGGGGATGCAGGGAATTTGAAGACCCGGCGAGGGTAAGGGTCTGGGAGAGCTGTAGTAGCGTTCAAAAGTGCCACAATCGAAAGGGTTCACGTTCACTCGACTCTGAGAAACCAAGCCACAGCTCATCTGTCTAGATAGTAGAGTAGGCCGTTAGGTCCACTTAGTTCTGATCGAATTGCGCTGTAGTGATTTAATGAACCACAGTCGCTTATCTGTATCGAAGGCAAAACAGTAGCCTTATGTCCATGTTCACTTGGTTTAAAGTACTTCAGTAGCAATTTAACGAAACCAGGGGGCTTATTCCCAAATGCACGGCGGATCGCTTTTCATGGCGGATTGATATTTTTATATTTCCAAAAGCGATTCGATCCATTCAAAAGCGATAGCTATTGTTAGGATTGCTGGCAATAAATCCGCCAGCAATCTGTCACCTGAATAGCTATCGCTTTTGACAGCTTTTGGAAATACAAAAATACCAATCCGGCATGAAAAGCGATCCGCCGCGCATTTGGGATTAAGCCCCCAGAGTGGAAAGACTAGGAGTGAAAAGAATAGAGTGGACCCGACAATGTAAAGCGAACAGAACACAACTGAACCGATCGATAGGTAAGTAGTTTTCTTTGCCTGTGATCGGTCCTCTGCACTTGTCGATGGAAATAAACGATTTGAGATTACTTTCACATTTTAAATGGCTATTTATCTACTCATCGATAGCCAAGGGTTAGGTTAGGTTAAAGTGGCTGCCGGCAAAAAGCCAACACACTTAGACGATTAAAAGGTTTACAAATGTATCTAATAAAACTTTCGTCCTACTAACCAGTTTGAGCTTGTGATGAAGCATAGGACACGAATGTCGAATGTCTAGGTTAGTTAGACCGTTTAGATTATTGCAATAGAAGGCTCCCAAATGGAGTTTCCGTTTTCGGGAGAGTGCCGGACACGTGCAGAGGAAATGATGAATGATCTTCTTGTCCTCCTCGTCCAAACAGCTTGTACAAAAATCGTTTGAGAAAACGCCAAGCCTTGTAGAATGCCTGCCTATAAAGCAGTTTCCTTCTGTCAAGAGATATCAAATTCTTAGAACGTTTAAGATCCAACTTTGGCCAGATCTGTTTTGTCGCTAGACATGTCGTGCCACAAGCCCACCTAGGGTTTGTTCTTTGGATGGCAATTAGCTACACATAACGATCGGGATACCTAAGGTACATTTGCTTGGTACGATAGGTAGTGTAGTTCCGAGCCTGGCAAGTTTATCAGCCTTACACTTACCTGAAATGTCTCTATGCCCCGGCA
Source organism: Cheilosia soror (assembly GCA_949372485.1). Taxonomy (NCBI): domain Eukaryota; kingdom Metazoa; phylum Arthropoda; class Insecta; order Diptera; family Syrphidae; genus Cheilosia; species Cheilosia soror. Next base: position 70,047,296 of record OX443561.1, on the reverse strand, counting down.
CCCAACAGATGGTAATGCTGAACTCCCCCCCCCCCCATCTCTCTGAGAGACGTGCGACAGTCTAGGGTTGTAGCAGAGTTTTTTTTTTAAATACCTTTACCTAATTAGCTGGAAATGTCTTCTGAAAATATATCTACAGGAAGCGAGTTCCAAAGTTTGCTTGTCCTGTAACAGAAGGAGTTTTGTGAAAATTGATGTCCTCGCGGTTGTCAAGTGAGACCAGGCACTTAATTGCAGCCTGACTATCCGAGAAGACTCGGATATTACGTTTTCATTCAGCCAGGATAAGACTTCCTTTAACGGAAGGAGAGACTGAGACTTAGTCTATCAGAAAAAACACCACCGCCTACACCATCCATGTATTTAAGATAGCAGCATGGCCAGTTATTTTACTGGTCCACTGTGAAGTTGCTTTCAGACGAACGGCTGCAGATTTATAGCTTCTATAGAGAATTCAGGCTTATGCTATTTATAGATGGAGGGTCAGGCCCCTATTGTGAGTGATGATAGTTGATCGACAACTGTCGATCGATCGCTAACTGTGATTGTCGATTGCGATTGATATTTGTCGATTTGACAAACGCTTGTAGTCAAGTACAAAAGTCTGGTCGATGCTTTCTCTTGAAAGTGAAAACATTTTGTGCGTACGAATAGCTAAAATCAATCGACGCAATCGACAATTGTCTTGCCGATCGCTCAATGTGCGCAATTTTATATTTCGTAGCGAAGAGAACAAGTTTAGTCTTATGAGGGTTGACGCCCAGCCCACATTGGTTCGCCCATTTTACTACAAAATTTCACTTTGCTCATATAATTCCCACTTGCTTTTAAAAAAAAGACCTAAAAACCGAAGAACCTCTCCAGTATCAGCGGACAAAGAAAGATCGTGAATGCGAGGTCGGCATTTTGAAGATCGTTGCCAACAAAGCACTTAAAGGTCTTTTAAATTTTGATAGATCAGCCCTGGGAACGGATCATGTATGACGATCGTCGGGACTATACTGATTTGGAACCTTTAACGTCCAGAAAAATTTTGTTTTCTGGTAGACTCTTTATTCGATTATCGACAGTATATGGTGCACCCAAACGTGAATTTTTTAGAGCTATATCGTTTGAAAAGTTATGTGATTCGAGATCCAGATATGTAGTTTAAATGAATGTATTTGTTCCGTAACCTCGTCTACCAAGACTAGCCTTAGGGAGATCTGCTTCTTTTGCCATTAACATTTTCAATGACGGAACGTATATTATACTTGTGCCATAGAAGACATCAGGAGGGATTTGACTTGTCTAATGTTACCATTAAGGGCCCTATGGCAGACTCCTGTGGCACAATGTCATTACCTCTTTGGATAATTTGATAATTAGAGCCCTAGCGATTCGTCCAAGAGCTCTATAGGTAATATGATTGTCAAACCAGTGCCGATTTATCTCAGTGTTAAAACCTCATCATATACTCGTAATGCTTGATATTAAGGGCCCTTAAGCAGACCCTTGTCGTGGCTATGTTTGACTACTATTTGCAACTACAACTGTGACAACTCTTTTCCTCAATTTGATGGCACTTTGAGGTGAACTTTGACTGTACCCTAAAACAAAACCTCCACAAATTTGACGGCCGCATTTGAACTCTTCCCATCCAACCCCACCTGACTCACTGTACTCGTCCAACTTTATGTGCCACCTAGATGAGACAGTAACTCATCAGACTGAGAGTCCGCTGCCTGACGCCTCTTCCTAATGATAAATCTGACATATTAATTTAATTGCATTTACGCCAAGCGCTTGGCGGCTCTACTGGACCATCATCGTGCCATGCGTGATCAATTTTTCAAACTTAAATATTCTACGGCATTAGATTTGCGTGAGCTGCCTTCGTATATAAGTCGTTGTCGGCCGGCTGCTGCTGCTGCTCGACCGGTTCTGCATCTTCAATTAAAGTGTTGCCACTAATGTTACTCCGTTTGTTTACCCAACAACAGTGAACACTTGAACAGTGCGCCAGAGCCAGAACACACATACACAAAATCGGCCACAAAGTGGTTTGTAATAGTAGTTTCTCATTTTTATGTAATTGTTGATCGGTTAGTGGGTTCCAGCGATTAAATTGAGTCAAATATACGACGAGATGCTAGCCAGAGATACGGTTATTATCAAAGTCGTTATTGGCACCATTAATTACACGAGTTACTTAGTCTTACTCAGTCACTAGCGCTCATGGAAACCGATCATCATCATCGTCGAACATCGAACAAGATCAACACCTTATTAGCAGGGGATCTCCTCGTTAAGAGAGTGATCGATTAGTGTGTTTATTTTGCTGATGATTATAGGAATGGATGGTGAAACGAGATGGTCGTGTAAAAAGATTCTCACACGAAGGTTGGCTATAGGGACGGCAAATTATCCCCGAGGGCTATTTCGCACAGCATCTGCCTCTTCATCGATGTAATTATTGGTTTTAGCATTTGTTTTCTTTTTTAAGGGGGGGCTATCCTTGGAAAGGGAATCGTATTGGTTTCCCATATGAGTTGCTTAAGGCAGATCGTTATGTTGGATTTTTTTGTGTTACTTTGACCTATAATGTTGGTTGAGATGATGGTACTATTCATCAGTGTTTGGGGGTATGGAAACGCACATTTGACTGTGCGCTTAAAGAAAAGCACAGTCAGAAAGTTGTCACAAACAAGGAATTATTAAAATTAACATTTTCATTAGAGCGCTTTTCGAAATTTGTCATGTAAATTGTTTAATTTCTGATTCACAAGCAAAATGTGCATAAACTTCTAACTAGATAAGCACCAGAAGAGTGAATTCGCTTTTGTCTCAGATGTCGCACATTTGTGTGCGCTATAAAACATTCATTACATTTGCGAAAATCTTCATCACATACAGGAACGCCTTGACTTTAGTACCTATAATTAAAAATACATATTTTACGCACATGAGGAAAGTCTTTTGTTATCGCACATCGGAAGAAGATTCAATGCGAATCTGTAGCTGTATTTTCGGGGTAATTACTTACCAATTGCCGAGAAAAACATAGCGGGTTAGATATTCTTCCCTATGCTACGGAAGCGCACACTCGGAAATCTCGCACATTTGTGCAAAACAAAGCGCACATCAAAAAGTCATATAATGGCATATTGGGCAATTTTTTGTAGATTAACGAACATGGCGTGGATCACGATGAGCTCATTAAGGTGTCCAGTTTTGGAAGAGATTTGATTCTCTGTTAAGCAGAACTCTAACGCACATGGGTTGGAATCTCACACAAAATCGAAGTGATGCGTTTATATCGCTTTCCTAGATACAAAATTTGAAAAGAAAACTTATTTGCTATTAAAGACTCTCATGTGCGCTATGAAGCGTCTATTAATTCAAAAGTAATAGGTAACGCACAGTTCTACGCACATCCACATGCACGGCAGGAAGTGCGTGGTGTTTGTAATCACTTTTAGTGTCCAACTTAACTTCAGAATTAATAGGTAACGCACAGCTCTACGCACATCCACATGCATGGCAGTAAGTGCGCAGTGTTTGTAATCACTTTTATTTTCCGCTCTAACTTCAGAAACATCTTCCAGCCCAAATTGCCTAAGTACAAAGTGAGTGTGCGCATCTATGCAGAGCCGTATTTCGCAAAAAAAATTAAGGTATAAACAACTTTCCTTAAACAGGGGTAACCGTGCCTTCTTATAAAGCCAGAGTTCTTCTTTTTTTCCTGACGCACATTAGTGTATGGTGTGCGATAAGGAAAATGCAAGGCAATTAGGTACGCAAGTAGGTTTTTCAAAACAAAATAACAAACCTTAACTGAAATAGTGTCTTTTTCGTTTGCGCACATTAGTGTGCGTTTTGAAATTACGCGCTTTTCTATAGCTCTAGGCCTGGGGGATATTCTTAAATGGACTGCAACGTTCTTACTACATACCTAAGCAATTAAGAAGAACCTTTTAGTGAGTACGAACGACTTGCATACTGTTCACACTGTTGCTCTATATCATCTGTGACAAATAGACACGAAAATCTTCTTAAAAATAGAGCCTCAACATAGGCTTCTGTGAACAAGTGAGCAGTATTTGCGGTTGGCTTGTTGCTCGTTAACGGAATTATTTACCAACCAATTGTTAAATCCATTAATTGAGGTCAATTTTCACGCTCCCCTTGCGATGAAAATACCCAGCTGACAGGTGTAAAATTTCCAATTTTTCGTTGAAACATCATACTCATCGTATCGCCAAACTATGACCATCATCAACATCATCGGGAGGCGCAACAGAACCTTCACCTCTTGGCTCCTTCGACCTGCCGCACGTCTCTGTTGTAGTTGTAGGTATCTGCACGTTTTCACTCTTATTGACTCGCTTTTAATTCCGTTTTGCGGCTTTCTTCTCGCCCTTTTGCCAACCGAAGCGCACATGCAGCAGCACACCATAACGTAGTGTAGTATATACGCTTGTGTTTGTTTAACTGATCGTCAATAATCGAGCTGTGTGTTTGTTTTTGTATGTTTTCCGCTCAGCGCCAGCATCAGGTAAATCCTTTGGGCCATATTCGTATGGTTATAATTATTTGATGCCTGTTGTCCGACGACGATGACGACGATGATGATGATGATGATGGCTGATGGCTGATGGTGGTGATGTGTGTGTGGAGGCATTCATTGCTGTGTGTTTTTTTTTTTTTTGTGGTTCCTCCACACACTGGCTAATAATATCGCTGACCCATTCTCGGAGCTAAGCGCTTTGTCTGATTTCATTATTACCGAGTATTTTGTGAAAATAAAAGCTCAGACAAAAGAGGAACATCGGGCAAAAGAGTTGAGGAAGAATCACAATTGGCAATGATTGTCATGTTCCGAGGCTAAAGATTGACCATGATGTGCTGATGATGATGCGCGCACGATGTCCACGACCGATGTATGACAGATGAGACTGGAAGTAGGTACCTACCAACATATATGTATACAGTGTGGAAGGACACACTCATGTTTTGTTTATTAGTCTCGACAAAGAGGGAACTGCCTTAAATCGAATGATGATGTTGATTTTCGTTGGTTGGCTGTATATTGTTTGTCATTTGATTTTGTGTCCATCATTTGGATTTTTTCATTTTTTTTTTTTGCTCTGAGACCTAGACTAAGCGTTTGTTTGATTTGTTTTTTCTTGAGAGGATATGTCGTACATATGCGAATAAATTGTCTTAATAAGAAGATCGACGTCGTCGGTGGGGTTAAGTGTTCGTTTTAGTGCGCTGTCTTGTTCCGATTTGTTGTTTTCGTATATAAGGGGAATATGGTTTTAAAATTTGACTGGGGGGAGATTGATTGAATTTAATTTTCGGCATAGAAGCCATTTCCGGTGGTAAATGAAATTGGAAACCGCTGAGGGTAATATTACGCACACTATGTGGATACTGGGCTTAGTTGCGGTCAGGCTTTTGTGGGACTATTTACTTTGCCGGCCTATAAATTGCGGAACTGGATAATTAATATTTTGGTAGTAGTTCTAGATACCTCATGACATGTACAGTTCTTCATGACTACGAGCACAACTATGGCTAACATCTATAGGCGTATTTTTTTGAGAATCTATAGTTAGCTCACTTTTACTTTTACATGCAAAACTTTTATACTCACTTTTGGTTTTGTTATACTCACTTCCCAAAAAAATACGCCTTATGATGACTTTTATGAAGATTTTCGTTTGAATATCTACTTTGAATCGCTATAAATCTACTAGCACTTCCATTCTAAATAAAGAAGTTGTTGGCGGACTAGTGCAGCTACCTGTATGTCAACTCTGACTTTTGATTTCAAACTGGGTCCACAAAAATGCAACTCAGTCAAAGTCAAAGTAGATACGCCATCCATAAACTATACTGTACATCAATGGTGATGACTGATGAGATGACTGATGACTATGACTACAAGAGCACAGCTATGACTGGTGACTAATGAATAATGAATGCGACTACTTTTACTTTTAAATTCATTTTTATTCATTCATTATTTAAACTTACTTACTAGACAAAAATGACTAAATCTAATTTAAAACTAACATGTATCTTAATCTAGCTTACTGGCTCTTAACGAGCACTCTAAACTTAACTATATTCTTATAACTATTGCCTTTCGGCCTTAAATCTATCTATTTTATATCTATTGCGCTGTTTTTTAATTTCCAAGAAAACTGGCTAAAACTTGGATGCTTTATTATTTTATTTTTCTTAAAACTACCTAAAACTACTTAAACTACCTACTTAAATTACCTATAATCAGGGTGATGAGCAATCTCTCGATTAGTCACCATCCCGATTGCGTCGATGGGCACCTGGCAGTCGCCAAAATGTGCACACGCGCCGCCGGGACTCGAGCGAGGCCATAAGCGTCGGTCAAGTCTCGGTAGCACTCATTCATGTTGACGAGCCCGGCCCCTCCCAAAAACCCCCTAAAATACACCTAACTAACTTACAAACTAGCTTAAAACTAAGGAGGATGTTACATAGGTAACGCACTGACCCGGGAGAGCGTGTCTGCCCTCACCTCTTCCTCAAGCCACCAAAATTCGGTGAACTGCTTTAAGGTATCAACCGTGTCCCTATCCGCAATTGCGGTATTAAAACGGAGGAGCTCCTGAGCATTGGCGGCGTACCCGTCGTGGATGAGCCGCTTATCCCTCGCGCCGCGGTGGCTGTGGTACAATACCGGCACACCATCTTTATTCTGGACTAACCCTTTCATGTCTGCATGAAGAAATGCCTCAGGCGGGACAAAGCCAGACCGGAGCGTACTCTCGTGGTACATTAAATTCGGGTAATAACCACCCGAGATCAGATTGTTAGCGTTGGCCATCGCTCTTGCAACGTGCCTTCGAATCACCTTAATTAGGAAATTGTCAATCCTGTTCAATCGAGCCCCATCGTATAGGGTCTTGTTGGGATAATATTTTATGTACTCAGACTCGGGAGTTCTAAACAACCCTAGGCAGGTCCTGAGACACTGTCTCTCAAACACCCGAATCTTTTCCATATAGGAAGGCGCTATATTAAACCAAATGGGACAGCCATAAGCGATGATCGGCCTTATAAGGGCCACGTAGCATATGACCTTTACTCTGGAAACAAGTTGACTGCTGCGAAACAGTCTCCTTGTCAGAGCATAAGCCCTCTTGGCCCCAGCAAGACAAGCATCTATATGTTTGTCAAAATATAGATACTGGTCGAGCCAGATGCCAAGATATCTGACCACGCTTCGCACCGCCAATGGTTGTCCATTTTGTCCAATAATGGCTAATTTTCGCCAGTTTTTTCTGGTATCCCTAGAGGCCCTAGCCAATGGAGTTCTGAACAGGATTGTTTCCGATTTTTGGAAATTGATTTTCAATTTCCAATCATCGCAATACCTCTTAATTTGATCGAAGTCACGCTGCAAAAGGATGTTGATGACCTCGACTTTTGGACCTGATCTGTACGCCACTAAATCGTCTGCGTACGCTATAGCATGTCTGAGGGAACCCACCAGATCACTCGTGTAAATATTAAACAGGATCGGAGAATTCACCGCTCCCTGTTGTAAGCCGTTTTTAATTTCAAAGACTTTGCTCGAAGTCACGTTGCCAGCTTTGACAACGAACTTCTTTCCCATAAGCATGTCATAAATCATATATAGCAATGGTTTTTGCATACCCAACCTCGTCAGCTTATAGAAGAGCCCCTCCAACCATACGGTGTCGAAGGCCTTCTCAAAGTCGACCAGGCAAGCACCCGTGCATTGGTTCTTGCATTTGTGCCACTGAATGTCGGACACCAATTTCGACGCGGCATGAATCGTTTCATGCCCCGCTCTAAAGCCAAACTGATTGTCCGGAATAATCTTATTTTCTTCAGCCCACTTTAAAAGAGCTCTATTAACGACCTTTTCGAATACCTTGCTAACATTCGGGAGCAAACTAATTGACCGAAGATTAGCCGGGTTGGTCCTATCTTTCTCCCTTTTGGGGATAGGATGTACCACCGCCATTTTCCATGAATGCGACTACTTTGAGGACTATATTCACTATAATTCGGTCTTTTTGATTTTTGAATTTGATAGCTTTTGGGTAATTACAAGGCGATACCAGAGAATTAAGGTTATAGACTTGAGGCTTTTGGGAACGAACAAGTTGCGCACAGTATGATTGTATATTCATCTGTACGATTTTTTTTGTTTCTACATCACTCTTTTGAAGGAAATAACAAATATGGACCAGTTGACTTCTTCAAACTCTGCAGATAGCGGTGGAAGAAGCACGGTGCACAGGGAGGCACTGCGCAGAGTATTAATTTTCAATAACCCGCCTTCAATGTATAACATTAGGTTAGGTTAGGATTTGTTAAATAGGGTGTGAGTTCATCACAGAAGACTGGGCAGCGTATATTGGGCCCATTGCTATCCCCGATGAACCTTTACGGTCAAAAACCTAAACAAATTCGCACAAAAACTTAATTTCACTATACAGAACCTAAAAATTGTTTCAATTTTATTTGAGAGGCCAACATCCCCCAAATTGTCGAAGAAGTACCTTCCAAGGTGTTTCCTCCCGAGCAATAGCTTGACATTCACAGAGAAGATGAGTAATATCCTCTGCGGCATGTAGGACCTCACAATACCTGCACGTATTAAACCGTGCCCAGAGAGTAGGTATCCCTATCGCCATATTCGTAATCTTGATCTGCTGAGTTTCAGTAATTGTACAGATTTTTTCCGATTTAACTTTACTTAGGCCACAGAGCCTTTGAGACCCTGTGACCTACTATATATCAGACCATTTTTGGTCTTCCCTATTTCCAGTTTTCTCGAGAATAATTCTCTTGGCCACGGCTTTTGGTGGTCTTATTCCCTCAATAGTTTTAATTTGTATAAGCTCTGCTCCGTTTTTGGCCAGAACGACAGCACTTTCGTTACATCTCACAGTGTCCGAGTACCCAACACAGTCTGTCATGGTTCTGCGTGCATAATGCTCTGAGCATTGGGCGGCAACTCTGGACTAGTTTAGATTTGATGATGAAGGACTCTAGCGCCTTGAGCGCAGCCTGACTATCAATGTAGAGAGCGATATTCTTGTTTGATGTAGATCCCATTTCAAGTAGATCCGCTGCTTTAAGCACGGGCGGAACGTCTGCCTGGAAAATACTTCATGTTTCCGGAAGCCGCGTTTAACATTACTTACTAAGATGGCGCTACAGTCCGGCGTGGACCTGGGCCTCAACCAACACGCCTCTCCAGTTAGCGCGATCTTTCGCCACGTTTAAAATGCAGGCACAAAATTTCAACCTTCTTCTGGTCACAAAGTGCGGTCCTTCTGGCGCAGTGGAAGATTTTCTTGCCGTCCACCTGAATGTCAGATAAGCCTCTAAAGATACATTCCTCAGAGTGAGTCGTGGATTGAGTTTTCCTTAGCTGTCAGGTGTAAACCTACACTGATCACTTCTGAGAACGTTTTCCCGATCTTCGGGCCCTTTTGAGTTGTGATTGTGAAGCAGAATACGATAGTTCTAGCCTTTCTTCCCATGACGTGGGATGTCTGCCAGCACCTACCCTTTGGTCGAGATCTTAGGGCTTGACATTGCAGTCGAATCTCTCTTAGCTCTAATTAGATCCAAAGTACTAACAAGTTTCAGTATTGGGGTTGAAAAAACTTAAATTTTGTTCGCTGCTGTCAGATGGCTCTGATTTGATGACTCATACTGGGGAGTGAATCAAAAACGTTTAGATCCAAACTTTAACAATTGTGTCGCTTGAACTTGCCAATTCGACGATACGACCTAAGATGGGATAGCTCATGTAGTAAATACTAAAACTATATGGGAACAAACCTTTCATTCGATCCACCGACTTTGTTCGTAATTTTCTGACACAGAATTCGTCGAATTCGTCAGAGTTAAAGCTGTCTTGACCATACTGTCGAATCGAATTAATTTTCCTTCATGTAGCTAACCCGAAATTTATATGTTGAAGGGAATAACAATGCCCCCTAGGCCCCTACAATCGCAACGATAGGCGGGACATTAGAAATGACGATGATGACAATAATGCCACGGTAGTGTCAAAAGAGCGACAGTCTTTACAGCATTTAACTAAGTACACGATGGGATCATTGCTGCGTCACCAGAGGGGCTGCCAGTTCTGACCAATTTCTGTGACAACTATTACATTATAGACGTAGTCGTCTAAAATGACCCGCTGAAGGCTAAAACAGCTACAGGCTAGTGCAAGTTGAATGACCTGCCCCATTCATTACAATGTCTGCCAATCTCACCGCATATCGAACACAAATTCACAATTATCCGCATTCAACTAAGTCTATCTGCCATCGAAATCAGACTCTTCTCCGACTAGACCGCCTCCACTCATATATAAAACGCACACAATCTCGCCATCATCTTTCGATTCCATTCTTCTTCCTTTTGCCGTTTATATTCCCTTCGATCACCAATTGCCCTCGCATATTACATGAATATTAAAACAACAGCGCAAAACCACATCATCCTCCAAAGAGACACCGAACATAATGCATCCGCATGTTAGCGATAAATCCTGCGGACCGGCACACGCACTCGTGCTCTGCTCGCTCTCGCTCTCTCTGTGCGGTAGGTATATACCGTGTATCCGTGATGTTTCTTCCACGTAGGTCTACATGAATGTCTGCAGCACCTCCATGTCCATCTTGTGCCGTTTTAGATACTTTACAACGATTAAAGTTTTCGCTGCGAAGTTGTCTTCTCTGCCGGCAACATGCGGCGGCCTAGACCTCCTTACATATCCTTTTTCTTCGGTGATGTCGTCCTGCCTCCCTACGAATACTGGAGGAATATTGTAACTCGTGTGTGGGTTTCAAGTATCGCGATATGTTTAGAATTTGTTCTTGAGTTATGAACAACAGATTTCATTGAGTTTCGCCCGATTTACAAGTTCCTTTGAACGATGCTCGGCGCGGTTTGTATTTGTACGAGTATCTATATCTAGTTATCTCATCCCCTCGAGAGAGTAGCCATATACAAAAATCAGCACTAAGCTGTAAGCTCCAATAGACAAACAGTAAATAGTGTGTGGGTGGTACATTGAAAGTTTTTTCTTTTCTATACACAGGGGTATATCTATCTTGCGAGAGTATCTTTTATGTACAGAAAATTGAATTTTGTCATGCGCACGGTTGGATTTTCGTCTCATAATTGTATCGAATGGCAGAAAAGATGACCACCAGTTGAGAGTGTGTGTGTGTATGGTAAATGACATTAATTTACCACCCAGAAGTTGTCTGATGGGGTGGGCGCGCGTTTCAATAATTATTTTAGGACGAGAGGCAAACGAACAAAATGACGGCGAATCGTGGAATTGTGTAAATAAAAATGGTGCTAGCGAGACTTGACGGATTTGGGCACAGCCCCATTTAACACTTGGAAAGTGAAAGCAATTAGAAAGGGACCTATTGGGAGAAAATGGATGTATCTATGGCAAACTGTTTGTACAAATGGAAGTGGTTTTAAATGTCACTTGCATGGGACAATTAACTCATTTGTTATAAGCGATCAACGACGATTTCTACAAGTCGAAGTGTTTGCGAGATATTTCAAGTTCAAAAGACTATAGTGAGATCTATACTTTCGTGAGAGGTTTTAACCTTTTTTAGCAATTCCCAAACTTTATTTTGCTTGACTCGGGACGCATTGGAGTGGATAGCACTGTAATCGCTTAACAGTGGGAATGTCGCCATTACACAATTGAATAATAAATATATTGCCAATGGCTTTACAGGGGCTCATTCGGTGGTCTAATTCGACAAAATTGGCAAAAGTGTGACACATCATCACAAGTGAAACTTTACTTTTAAATCTTGTCAATATCATATAACCCAATGTTTAATAGACACATGTTGAAGAAAGTCTTCGAAATATTTCAACACATTCCCCATAAGAACTTATTACACTTTCGACACTGTAAATGTCGATTGAATACAACTGAACGTTTTCTTAGCTCGCAAGCTTCTGAATAACTATCGTCTGATACTTTCTTTCAATTTTAGTTGAAAATGATTGCACTGCGAGCAAAAGAATTCATTTCGTAAATTTTACACGAATATTTTTAAATTTCCCAGTCTCAGAATGAGCAATTATGCATCAATTCGACAACTAAGCTAATATTTGTACATTTTATTTAAAATTTATTGCACCAGGAGCAATAGGACAGTTATTTCTAAGATTTTGGACAAATATTTGTAAGTTTCCCAGTCCGGATACATTACACAGAATCGGCAATTATGCATCAATTCGACAACTAAGCTCATAATTGTCAATTTTATTTGAAAATTATTGCGGTGGGAGCAAAAGGACATTTTTTTCTAAGAGTTTAGCCGAATTTTTGTAAATTTCCCAGTCCAGATATCTCCCTCACAATGAGCAATTAGCATCAATTCGACAACTAAACTCATATCTGTCAATTTTGCTAGAAAATTATTGCACTGGGAGCAACAGCTCAGTCATTTTTAAGATTTTGAACAAATATTTCAAAGTTTCTCAGTCCGGATACCTTCCTTAGGGATGAGCAATTATGCATCAATTCGACAAATAAACTCACATCTGTCAATTTTAGTTGAAAATGATTGCACTGCCAACAAAAGGACAGTCCTCTCTAATTACTTAGCTGAGTATGTTTGTAAATTTCCCAGTCCTCAGATTGATCAATTATGCGTGAGAGTGAGCAATTATGCATCAATTCGACAACTAATTTCATATCTGCCAATTTTGTTAGAAAATGATTGCACTGGGCATCAGGACAGTATTTTCTAAGACTAAAGCTGAATATTTGTAAATTTCCCAGTCCGGATACCTTCCTCAGAATGAGCAATTATGCATCAATTCGACAACTAATCATTATGTCTGCCAATTGTAGTCGAAATTGGGTCTGTTTTTGGCAAAGGAACAGCAATTTCTATAATTTTAGACAAATATTTGCAATTTAGCAACTTCGGACACCTCGACCGATGTAACTAAAGTCTTAAAGTTTTGTATTGAGTTCAAGTTTCGTGTACATTTGTTCAATTATAGGCAACAAAGAGATGACAAACTATTTATGACAGTAGTTATGTGTACCAAGGGTTAGCCAGAAGGGAACCATTTTTTGTGTTAAACAAAAGGTTCTACCCATCTGTCCCTATCATTACTGGCCATCCACTGGGTTACGGATACCTAAAAAGAAAGCCACAACGTTGTCCGTCACAATCCTTCCATATAAATAAAGAAAGACCACCAATCACCCGCATTTTTTGCCTCATTAGAAGAGGCGTTCCATCCGTACACACTATATTGTTTACAAATCCATTCTGCTGGCAACCTTAATCGAATTTTAATAACTTCATAACTGACTCGACTCGTACTTGCGTCTATCGAAAAGCCATTTAAGCCAATTTACGCTGTGTGTTTTCGAAATTCCCTGGCCACGATGACCACCCTGATGCAACGATAAATACACATTTTGTTATGTTCCTCATGATACAACCGAGATAGAGATCTCTAATGGCAGGAAGAAGACGAACAACGCAGCCAACAAAACTGCCAGCGAAGGCGTACACCATTCCCTCAACCTGCCGTCGATAAATTTTATTATTATTTATTGAAGCAGATACTCGCCATCGCCTTCGCCACTCGACTGTCTCTCTCTGTCTCGCATGCAAGGAAACACACAAATGTCACACTACTGTTTGTTTTTCGGTTCTATGCTTCATTATTACCTTCTCTCGGTGGTATCGCCTCTTTGTTATCTGTTCGCATCCTCTCTAACAATCCATCTAACAAACATTCGCCGGCTGCCTTTGGAAATCGATGACGATGACAGGCGCTATGCAACGAATACACCTGTCGGGTTAATTAACGACACAGCGACCATAAAAAAAAACACACAAACACTCACAGAAAAATAAAGGAACAGAACAAATGTTGCCATCCGTCCATAATTTGTACAAAATCAAATCCAATTAAATTGCCAACCGAGCAAGATACACACCGATGGATGCATTCAAAGATACTCGTACTCGTCTCGTACTCGTTGTGTATTTATTATTTGTCAAATAAATTTCCATTTCATTGTCGATCGCACATCTCGGCGAGAGCACCTGTCGCTCGATTATTTTCATATAAAACTTATGCCAATTTTACAATCAAATTATTATCAAAAGAAAATAATAAAATTTACATACAAAAACATGGTAATCGGTTGGTCGGGTCGTGGTCATCCCCCCCATTTGCAGCGAGCAAACAGAATAACCGACCCCTTGCTGATCGGTGCATCGTGATAAATGTGTCGCAGGACAACAGCGGAGTCAATTCTTGTTCTCTGTGTGCAACCAGTGACGGACAAGGTGGTCACTCTTGAGGTACTCCACAAAATGGGGAGAGAACAGCAGAAAAACCATCAAAAAAAAAAAAGGAAAGGGGATGGCAATCTTATCAAATCGCATAAAAGTTGTGAAGTGCCGTGTCAAATTGGACGAAGATGAATTTTGATGTGTGGATTGTTAGTACACGCGCACTGCGGTAAAAATGGCGGCGCGCACAAAAACTGCTTGGAATTAATGTAGAAAAACAGTTGAAATGTCAGTTTTGGATAAGTTTAACGAATTCAGACTGCAGCTCGGCTGGCAGCTGAAGGAAATTGTTGCAAATATTTGTGTATTCAATTTTTTTTTTCGGCAAGGAATTTGCCCTCGATGAAACGTGTGAATAAGCTGATTGATTGACGGGACGAAGGGCGATTTAGATACAGCAGATACTACTTTTGGCCAGTATGGAATGCATTTTTGTGATCTTCAAATTGGGTATTAGATATAAATTGCTATCCGTCGGACTTTGCTCATTCATTGAACAAGTAAGTGTTTAATAATTTACGAACTCTAGAAAAATATTGTCAAAGAAAAGAGTTTCGTCAAATAAAAATAGACTCTTCTGCGAAAGTATCTAGCGCCGTCGAAAGGAAATAGAAATTTATGCGAAGTGGCGGGCGACTGATCGCAAAAGCATTCTTCAAAAAACAATCTCTGCAGTCGAATAGTGACAGTCAACCGTCGCGTTGCTATGAATGCGTTTTGATCTCTCCAACCTGAGACTTACCTAATTTAGGCTAGGTTGACACAATCCACATACGGGTATAGGAGAACTGTCGGACTATCATCGTGGCCCTGCTAAAAAGTCTTGGAATTCGAGTTGGGTATAATGTGGCCAAACCAGCGAAGCGAGGACCGCTTAGTTCAGAGAAGTTTTCTTAGCTTATAGGTACCCCTTTCGCTAGACCACAAGTTGATAAGTGCGTTTTAATTGACTTGAAATGAGCGTTATTATGCTCTCGAGAATAAATCTCCTGTCATCAACTTGCAAGAGAAATACTCAAAAACAAGCTGACATCTAGACTGCAGTCCACTCTAACTCAAAACTGATTGTGAACTTGGGTGGCCTCTATTCCAAAAATTAATTTCGCCTAGATGTAGTGGGTGGTCTGGGCTCATCAGTAGACGACCACGATCTAGATCTCGATGCACTGTTTGCTCTATGTATTTTCACCGAGATATGATTAGTTTTAACCACTGCAAACAACTCTTATAAATTTTAGTCTGAAGCTTGTCCAACTTGACTACCATTGTCGAATTTTAGAAAATACGGCATCTCTATAAAAATAGGTTTCAAAGTCACAAATCAATGGAGACCGTGAAGACTGTGGCTTACTGCTAACCCATTGAGTATATACCTAATCACGTGAGTGTTTTACCAGCGTATATCGAGGGTTTTAAGCAGTTTGCACAAGTTGCCGAATTATCGGGCTCCAAGATCAGGTTTATCGGGCTCAAGTGGGCGCCCATTATAGTTTCGTCATTTTCCACACTTTCCATGAGCAAAATAAAGTTGCCACTTTAGTCTACCGAAGCTTTCATTTGTTTGAAGGGAGACACATTAGCGGGCCATATGAGCCGTGTTTTTTCGTTTTATGTGTGGACATTAGAGCCCGACTTGTTGGCACACTTTTGAAGCGTTTTCGGCCTGTAAATGGAAAATTTACGCGCCGGAAAACGGGATTTGTTTACCAAGAAACCATATTGAGCTGGCTTGTCAAGGCAAAAATAAAGTTTAGGCTTTCCTAGCTCAAAATTAACTATTGTAAAATTTTGCGGAGTTTGGGAAAATTTGGAGTCACAGCAGTAGCAAACATGTTTCTCCGTCACACTTGAATATATTTAAGTTTTGGTCATCCGAAGGCAACATAGACTTACACCTACTTGCCCACTGTACCTACTTTAGTCTAGATCGCCTGAACTTAAGCACGTATCGTTTAAAAGTCGTGCAATTACAACTAACGTTTCGCCTACTTTCAGCAACCAACCATATACGACTGAGCTTCTTACCCTAAAAGTTTTAAGATACTCTTTGAAAACACTGAAACAAGTCAAGTAACTGAACCCACTAAGTTCAATCACTTAGTTTAACTTTTATGGGCGCTACAACAGTCCGTCGCGGTCCTGGACCTCAACCATAATATGCCTCTCCAGGCAGTTCAATCCATGTGTCATATTCTAACTCCACCTAAGGTAAGGTGAGGACTTTTATCGCGTTGTTTCTCTGAAGTAAAGTTGTAGATTCCCTCGGTTCCCAAGAAATGGTGGTGTTCCACGGGTGTCACTACTGTCTCCCACATTTTTTTAAAATAAATATGTTTGTTACTGTTTTCTACGATCACAAGAGCTATAGAGAATATTTGCATCACACTGACGCGACTGAGACATCAGGGACATGGAGACACGGATACCTTGAAGTCTTTACTTTAGTTACTCACAAACGAATGACTGATAGAAATTAGGCCTTGACATCCGTGATTGCCTAATTTTTCTCAGCCATTCGTTTGTGTGAGTTTTACTTTGGGAATGCCACATTTGAACGGCAAAATTCAGAAGCTTCCTTGAGAGAAATCCATCTGGATGTTTGTCAGCTCGTACCTATTTAAGAATGAGTTGAAGAACAGAAAAGCAACTCGGGTTTGGGAGTCAGGGAGTCTCACAAGAGACTGATCGAACAAATTCCATATCTGCCGGCTATGTCAAATTTTCCGGCCAACATTTATGACGCATTAGGTGGCTCTTAGATTTAGGCAACCAGCAATAAGCAACTATAGTTACTATAGCAACTGCCAATAAGCAATCAGCAACATTTTTCGTTCGAGCGATTTTTAGTTGCTTTGATGTGAGACCTCTAATTTAATTTAAAGTAAAATAATTGTGAAATTTTGCGTGTTTCCTATTGCCAGTTGCTTATTGAATGTTGCCTCAATGTGAGAGCCGGCTTACATCCTCCAAACCTTTCGAATAAACATGTTTTTCCAACGCTAATCGCACTGACCTTAAACCTATACCAATCTCCCTCCGTCCGCAAGCCAATGTCGAAAATTCAATGTGAACAGCCAACGACCTTCGCGCAAACTTATTCCTTGCATTTCCCACGCACTGCATCTCATTTTGGATTCCGTGCAACGCGTCGCACATCTTCCAAATCACCATTATTCCATTGCCATTACCAGAATACCCATTTTGACGTATATTTTATAATTGTTATCGCGCACTCATAATTTGAGCACTGATTGCGAATTTCAATCACGTTCCGCAGATAAATATGAACTATCATCGGCTAGAGAGAGATCTTTTCCCAGCCATTGGTGGGGCTGAGTTGAGGCGATATTATAAATGGCGAAGCGTTTGCGTGCCATGTTTGACACAACCCCCATACCTCGACACGCATACACAGTTTTATGTGCGCGATTTTTTTTTTAAATGCCAATCGCGCGAGTAATTGTTGAAATGTGATTAAAATGCCCTCGCCTCGATGGTGGTCGACGATTTGACAGTTGTTGATGGCAAAAGGTTGGTTGGAGTTGGTTGAAGTTGGGCTTTGTGGGAGGGATCGGGATATGCTTTGGCTGTGGCTGTGGCTGTCGTCATCTCATCGTCGTCGTCGGGTGGTCTGGGGATATATACGCCACGCATAAAGCTGTCACTTTCGATGTAATTACGTTTATGTGTTTTTTTTTGTGCAATTTTGTTTTTCTTGTAACGATTATGGACGCGGAATAAAATATCAGTGCTTGGTTAATATTATGGTGGACATATAGGGACGCTGCAATCAGTAGTCGACTATGTGTGGACTTTTTTTTACGCCATTTTTGAGAAAAGGACTGTGGTAAAATTGTCTTCTGGGTGGTAATCAAGTTTTCTTGTTTGAGGACGGGTTCGGCAATCAAATTGTTGCTGTAAGATGAGCATGACGTAGGCGATGCATCAGGAGCTAGAAATTTAATTAAAAAAAAGGACTGCTAGCATTTTTGTACCTTATCAATATGGGTATTTCAGGTGGCTCTTCAGTTACGTGTGCGGATATGGGTTTTAGTCAACCTTTGCTCATTGTCTTCAGTTTATGAGGCCAAAGTTGGATTGAAGTGCGAGGACTCCACTTCCTTGTGAGGAGTACATTGGTATGTACATAGATTGACAGTGAGCTCTGCAGTTCCATTCCGCTGAGAATACACCTTATTCGAAAATATTGGTAGGTACACCATTACTCATCGTTTACCTACGATTTCGTCAAATCCATGCACCTCGTCTGTTGCTTTGCCACAAGGGATTGGTTATAGTAAGGCCACCAACTGGATAGAATCAAGGGTAAACTGTAGCTGTAACTGACTGCTTCACAATTCCATTTGATGTTAAAGCTATGTGACATGCTGATGCTTAATCGACAGTCAGCTTGGAGAACGTTTAGATCAAGTGGAGCAGGTATACCTCACAGGAAAAATTTGGAATGGCTTCACATTTGTGGAAGGCGATTTTGGAGGTGAAAAATAGCCTCCACTTTTAAAAATATTTTCAGAAGCTTGTTAAAAATGCTCGTCGGTCCTCTCGGAAGACGAATTTTGTAAAAGTGATGTCTGGATGCACAGCAAATTAGCAACCACTGACCCTTTTGGTTATTGGTTGCAGAGTTTCTATAGAGCTTGGAGGAAAGCCGATTAGAAAAAAGTTGCTGAAAAGTGCTGGACCATCAACTGATACCTGCGGTAAGCCATTGCTAAGTAAAGTTATCTAATGGGGCACGCACTGTTCGCTAGGAAAAGCCGCTTCCTAAAATTGCTGTAGGCCAGTGGCCTATTTCACTAACTTACAAATTTGTATTTACAAGCATTTTTCAACAAAATTTGTGAGTTTTTAATTTATTTTGTTTCACCAAACTCTGGGTATTAGAAATTGTTCGTTGTTTTAAATTCCTTTTATTTTACAAGTTTTTGAACTTTCACAATTTGTGTGGACTTGGGTTTCACAAAGCGCAATTAAATTATAAAATTTGTACAAAATGAGGGAGATCGGCTGTAGCTCCACTTAAAAGTCGTTTTGCAATCACATTTCATTCGAAAATGTATTCGCGACGAAGACTTAGGCCGTTATTGTGATTGTCGATCAGCGATCGTCACGACAATTATTGTCGATTGCGTCGATTGATTTTAGCTATTCGTAGCAGAAAATGTTTTTACTTACAAGAGAAAGCATCGATCAGACATTTGTAATCGACTACAAGCGACTGCCAAATCGACAAATATCGATCGCAATCGACAATCACAGTTCTCGGTCGATCGACAGTTTATTGATACTGAAAACGAAGAATTAATTTTGAGTTTCCGGAACAAAGTCTACCGACAATGTATAAACAATCTTTTTTTTTGGAATTTTGTGAACAATTTCGTCTAAGTCATTGCAAGGCAGAGGAAATACCTCTTAGTTTCTTTCCTTTAGGCTATGGTTCAGAATTCTATATATGCAACGGCTCTCTGATCGAGTAGCATTTTGGATGAACATGCAGGCTTCTTTTCATCTAGGATCCTTATTAGTTATTATGTCCGCCGTGGCTGCACTCCAACTACTTCTGTCTTCCGATCTGAGCGACATATCTATGTTTCACTGACGGCTAAGCTGCTCCTTTTTATCAAAAAGTAAAACTTTCCTGCGTAGTAGAAAACGAAGGACAATCTTAGGCAGACGATGGTCTTGCATCTTGTATGTCTACCATACTTTTAGGATGTACTTGAAGTGTAAGCGCAAGATGTATAGACTTAGAATGGGTAGGCCTTTTTCCACATACAGCATTATAGTTGACAGTATTTACCGGAGGTTTATAAAAATGCTTTATAAAATATGTTTGCAATGCATCTACTATGTTCTTCATAGGCTCAAACTTGGCTGTGCCTTCAATATATTTCTGCTAAATACCGTTTTCGACGTGCTACTTATAGCCCTTTGAGACTCTTTTAGCTTTACATTTAGGTGCCTCGTATATGATAATGTTGGGCGTAAGCGTTGCTTCTAAATAGCGATAAAATCTTCGACTACTTCGAGCTGCTCCTGTGCAAACGACCATTTCTCCTCTCAGGTGTATCGTCCTGCTTTGTTCTGAAACACCAAATCTTTTGACTTTGCGGTATTTACAAAGAGCTTCTAAAGGTTAGGTAAGTTTAGGTTAGGCCAGAGGAGGCCCATTGTGATCTCACAACTACCCGTTGAACCAGCAGGAGCGGAGAGTGAAGCATTAAAGGCAACTCATGCTTGTAGTAGCGAGTTCGCCGAGATTGTCGAAGAAGTATTCTCCGAGATATAGTTTTCTGCGAGCTGCGAGGGTTGGGCACGTGCATTGGGGAGGTCCAGCCTGAGAGCATGAAGTGTACCGCACCTACTAATGTGCTTATATTGGATATATTTAGTATTACAAGATTGTTGGAGCGCTTGAGATCCAGCGTAGGCCAGATCTGCTTCGTGATGGAGCACGTGGTGCAGTTTGACCACCTTCGATTGGTGGCGCTTATCGCAGCCAGGTATGCAGGTTTCAATTGAAACTGGGGGACATAGTCAGAGTTACCAAAGCTTAAAATACTCCTTCAGTTTGTTGATCATAAGTTACAACTTTTATAATGCAGCTTTCGGATTCGATGCCATCGGTTAAGTAGGCTAAGATCAGCCAGGTATAGGCTAAACGCTAAACAATAGTAGTAGGTACTTGATTTAATGAACGCCACCCGCAAAACTTGTAGCAAAAGAGCTGTAAATCACAAGTCAACGGAATTTCAGGTGAAATGGCAATTTGTAGGACTTGTTTGTTTACCACACGATTTCTATAGCTTTGATCTTGTATTTGCTGAAACAAAAATTGGCATTAAAAATTTGTAGTTGCAATATACAATAACAAATTTGTGGTCGTAACTTGTTATTGTTAAAATAGGCCACAGGCATGATTCACAAGAAATATTTTTATTTGCAGTGAGGTAAAAGCACTGACCACCGAAGCATGGATCGCTCCGTCGGGAGAAGTAGCTGCTCGACATTGAGTTCCTCACGTATTCTAGTATTTCTGATGCGATCTCTACGGGTCACACCAGCAATACCAGATCTCATACAAATAATAATTTGAGCAACATCGTAGCAAACTTAATTATAAATATTTAGTTGTACAGTGACTGACCAAACACTTATGTATCTGTCATGTTTTGCTCCGCAGATTTTTTTAATTGATTTTATTTGTAAGACTTTACTGCGGTTCATAACCTATTTTACTCTTTGGATATGTATATTTTTCTTCCTGTGGTGTATGCATAAGCTAATTAACTCGGTTTGAATATTTACAATAATTTTAAACAAAAAAATATCCACTAAAATCTTAACGGTCTGAATATCAATATCTAGACACATTCTAAAACTAGTCGTTGATGTTTTGTGTTACTTATTTCATTGAGGTTAGATTTGGATCGGTTCATACTTTACCCCAACAGATGGAGACTGTCCTAGGTGATTTACCAATAAACGATAGTTTTGTTAAGACATTTTTACCCTATTTGAAATATTTGTAAACATTGAAGCAGATTTCTTATGCAATACTCTTCCCGATAGATGGACCCAATCAATTGGGTTCGAGTACATACTAATGAGGTGATCGATTCTGTTGTATTTTGTTGGAAACGTTTTAAGCATTGCAAGATGATTTGAAAGCCGAAAAGATTAATCAAGAGTTAGAGGTCTATTTTTGCCGAAATAGCTTGCCAATCAGATTTTACTTTGCCTATGTGAATGGTGTTCGATCTAATGGATTCAATTGGTTTGAGGCTCTACTATTAGGCGACTGTTTTTCTTTAATTCTTATATTTACATAGTTCTATATTGCTAAGAGCTTTAATCGATGAAGTGGAATAGATCCATAAAGGACTACTTTGAGCATAATAGATCGATGTCGTTGGTAAAGCATGGTTGGTGTCCAAACTAATAGATTCTTTGGAAATAACTCCATGAATACTGAAGTAAATAGATAGCAAAAAAACGAAATAGAGAAAGCGTCCAGGTACACACTTGGTGGGTGTCTAAACAAATCAGTTAATTGCGTTGAGTGCAATTGTGGTTTTCCCTATTATTCTGATGTACACACGACACGGTTTGAAAGTAGATTTTTAAAAAAAGGTTGCAATAGGACTTCAACTGCTTTTTCGCACACATTTTATGACATAGTAAGTGTCAACTGATTTCACCACAACGACTTCAAATGACATTCTTTTTTCTCTCCATATTTCGATTCTTCTAATCGCCAACTGAAGACCAATTTGGAATCTCTGAACCAAGGCCCTCTGACCCAGCACATTCATTAACCAAATGTCCTCAACCAACCAAGTGCCGGCCGCCAACGAATCACTGTTATCACACTAATTATAATCTCGAGTGACACAAGAGAACTATCGCACAATTAAAACATATTGCATCAGTATCAAGTTTACATTATTTGAAGACCAATTCATTAAAATTGTCACTATTCTGTCCAGAAATGGATTATTTATTGCCTCTAATCAACCGAAATTTCATCGCCACTCTCTGTCGTCGAGATCGTAAATCACACGATCGCCATTCATCGAGATAAGTGCTTGTCATGAGCGTACATTACTGGCATGTGTGTGCTGTATGGTCTCGGGAAATGAGTTGTATCTCGTTGACCTTTCTTTCTTTTCGAAAAGGGCCTAACCCTGACTGAAGTATCTGTGTGTATGAGTAATTATGTGAAGATTTCTTTGGGGTTGATGTTGATGTTGAGGCTTTTTGTTTAATCGTTCGGTATGATTGCATTGCAGGGTAGATAAGGGAGATGGATGGTTGATGTTGAATCGAAAGTTGTAGCTATATCTGTTCGTGGAGGTATTTTTCAGTCAAGAAAATATGGTTTTGGACCACAAATTGACGGAGTTTTAAGCAGATATTTCAAATCCATACTCAATGATCACACCTGCCTGCGAGTACAACTTTCAATGCATCTATTTAGTTGGATGACCCACCCATAGATACCCGGCCAATCCCCAACTGTGAAAAACGTCCATATAGCCGGCGATTCCCATCGATCTTCATCCAAATCCTTCGTTCTCCATCACTGGTGGGACATAAAAGTGATATCCCCATCTCGACAGATAAAAAGCCCAACTCCACAGGAAATATTTGCAATTTCTTAGCAGCACAACCAATAATTAATGAATAAACGTCCGCATTATACCACATCATCGAATTATCAACTTCTGCGCTCATAAAACATTCCTCTCCCCTGTTTTATTCCTGACAATGTTTCCTGCGCTGTCGCCATATTGATGGGCCAGCCAGCACCAGACCCATCATCAGTTCTCATCATCATCATCAGCAGCAGCAGCAGCAGCAGCATCATCATCATTGTCGTGATCGACAGAGATATTTTCTGGTCAACAAAAAACCAAGAGAAGAACCCTCACTCTACACTCATTCCTCAATGTAAGACAAGACATTTCAGAAAATGATTATCTCCTCCGCCGGACTGGGCGCATTCCTCCTCCGAATTGGTAACAAGCATGTATAGTCGTACTCGATAGGAATGGAGTCTCGACCAAGTTTTTTGGCGAAAATTTCGTGTGGCTCCCCCAAAAAAAAAACCAAACACAGATTCCCCATAAGTGTATAGTGTTAAGAAGATACCTTCATCAAACTGAAGTCGAAGTGCATCCTCTGGTGGTGTGCCTTTGCCTGTGCCCGTGCAGTCGTGTCAGAGAGCTCGCGACGTGTTAAAGGTGGGTTACCCTTCGATTTGCTAAACGAGCGAGCAAATTTCGATTCGAGCTCATCGCGCCATTGGAATCAGAGTGAAGTTGGCTATGGAGTCATTGTCGTCTGGCGTCTGTGGAAATGAGGCCATTCTGACAGAGAAAAAGCAGACCAACTTCTTCTGGCCGTCGCGCGTGTGGCTTCACCTTCCTTCCTCCAGGTACACTCCACCATCATTAGCATCATCATCACATCCTTCAATGCGAGAGCACCCAGAGAGAAAGAGTCAGCCTCTTCTGGTATAAGCAGATTGGTAATAGGTAGTTAGGTAGCTTCCTCTTCAATTCTCATTCCCATTGCCAACATCGCGTCGTCGTCAATGTACAAGGAATATAAAAAAAATCTCTCGCGGCCGTACAGAAATGGGGAGCTACAGCTAACTGGCGCCAAGTCTTCAATAATATTGAAGTAAAGAATTTTTCATAATGGTAGAGTGTGTCTGCGAGAGGCAGAGAGGATTAGCCGGGTATCACTCACTTTTGCCTGTGTGCGCGCCCTGGACTCATCGCATTTTGATTTATTTTTTTTTTATTTTTTGTTAATTTTTTTTTTCGCTCGCCCGGATTCCTCCGTTTAGAAGACGGACGGGCGAATGGACCGTAGACGACGTCCGTTCGTTAAATTTGATTCATGACCTGGACACTGGCTGTTGCGCCGCCGCGCCGCGATCATGTTGTACGCGTTGTTGGTTTAAGATTGAGTGATTGCTGGCCCAAAGATATAATTTTCATATTTGTTGTTGTTGCTGGATGCTGGCGGACTCTCTATACCCCACCACAAATTGGACAAATGAAGTCTGGCGCTTGGGAGGGAGGCAGAGATGGGGGCCAATATTATGATAATTATATGGGTGGGAAATGCCCGCAACCGCCCATGGAAAACAATCAATTGAGTGAAAGACGAGGACGATGGGTATAGAGGGTATATATGGTATCTATCTGTACCTACATCTGTCAGATTTTTTTCTTCTTCAAATTAATATGCATATTTTGTATTATACAAGACAAAAAACTGTTTACCTAAAATTAGAATTTTCTTCTTCTTTTTTTTCAGACAAATGTTTCCGCAGATGAAATTTCGAGTGTCGGGACTGGATGCAAAGGCGAAGTATATTCTGTTGCTGGATATTGTGGCGGCCGATGACTATCGATACAAGTTTCATAATAGGTGAGTGTGTTATCCATACTGCTTATAAAATGCAACGTCCGTCTGTTCGTTTTTCCATAACTCGAGAACCATTCGTCCGATTTTCGTGATTCTTTTTCTGATTTATAGATGTGTGGCCAACTTAGTCCGTAGGGTGGGTGAGAATTGCTCAGGAGTAAAGGGGTCGCGGGGAATAAGGGGGGTCTGACGAACCGTTAGCCGTATGAGCTTGAAAGTTTGTGTGTTGATAGATAAATCAAAATAATTACATGCCTCATTCATCGTTTTTCAAAATTCGACCTATAAGGGTTGAAAAACGTTTGCACCCTACTTTTCTATTTCGACCTTACTACGCTCAACTTGCCATTATACTCATATATCTACGTATGTCATATCAAGAAATGCTTTTATTTGTTAGCCAATAGTTCACCGAGTATTTTGAGCTAAAATTCATCTTTTTGGTCCATCCAGATGGTGAGATATAATAAATTGAAAATAGATCTTATTTGGTCAAGTGCGAAAAAAATGATTTCTCGATTGCAGTTGTGCTTAGGGGTAGTTTTATATTGCGTTCCCAAAATAGAATATGATTACTCACACGACTGGCATTCAGAATGCACATTGTACATACATACTCATATACGGCGTAGTTGAATTTGATGTAGGCAATTGATATGCATAAAACAAACTAAATATGTATATATGTACGTCTACGTACATATAAGAGGTTTGTGGTGCTGGTGCGTAAGTGATAGGTACATATCTACATATATGTATTTGAGATCTGCAGCTATGGAAAGTGTAACGATATGACCGCGTAGTATAAATAATTAAATCATACCTGTGAGTTTTTATTTATGTGAAATCTTATGTCCATTGACTTAGGACTTTCGGATCAGTACAGGTTACGTAAGGACTAAGTTGGGGACGGAGGAAGGGTAAAGGGGTGGTAGGGACTAACTCCGGAACTATTTGGCCGATTTTAAAAATTCTTTCAAGATTGTACCGGCTATCCTCCGGATCAGTATAGGTTAGTTAGTGTGTGGATGGGGGAAGGGGAAACGGGGGTGTAGGGGCTATCTTCGGAACTACTCGGCCATTGCCAGAGTTGACCTCCGAAAGCCACGTTTTTCACATGGACAGCTATATATTGAATGTTCACGTGTGAGCTGTAGGTGAATTTGTTTATAGCTACTTGCGCCCATTAAATAAATAACATGTAGGTATAGTTTATGAAAAGGCATAGCGATCAAATATTAAAAAGAAGACAAAATATAAACAGGTAAAAGTGTTACCATCGGCCTGGCTGTATGTACAGGTACACGCATGTGTCTAATATTGGTTTTGTATGGGAGGTACCAGAACTACTTGACCGACATAGACAATTTTTTAATACCAACTTGGTAACGGTAAAAACAAGTCCTCTCATAAAATTTCATTCCCCTAAGTCAAACAGACAGACAGACAGACAGACGGACATGTCTACATCGATTTAGAATGTGATCCTGATTCAGAATATATATATTTTGTAGGGTCTCCGGTGAATCCTTCTTGGCGTTACAAACGTAATGACAAAGTGAATATACCTTCCTGTGGAGGGTATAACAAACGAGGCATGTTGGTCGATTGAGGCCCATCAGGTCAGTCAGGACTATAAAGTAGTAACTAACAATTGACAAAGTGCCCATCAACCGAATGGAGCGAAATATAGGGTCTCATCTCAGTCCTCGAACCGATTAGTCAATCCACCAACTTCGACAATGTACACAATTGGCGACAACGCCTTCATAGACGCTCAAAAACGGTCAACTCTGCATAATTGGTATTCAGCTTCGTGGCTAAGAAACCCCTTTTATAATCTGTTGCATATTTTAAGGGTTTGAATTCAACTTTTACTACCGACGGAGTAGGTACATACCGCCATCTCAAAAGCTATGTCTCTATGAGAAATATTTTCAATGAGCTACACAGCATCTGTATGAGTGGTCTTCTAGGTCACTAGAAACCAGATGAGGCAAACCAAAAACTTGACTGACAAGGCGGTAAAGTGTTTTCAAGGCTTTGAGCGCGGACATAATATTTGTGAAATTTTTTAAAATGCGTTTCTTAATGAAATTTGTAACAATTTGGCTACCAAGAAAAGTATGTTCCACTATATTTTGAAAAATATAAATTATTAATGTATCGTGACATTTTGGTGACCAGATTATTGTGTCGTGATAGAAGCACATGAAACTATGCAGTCCATTTAAATTCGTTAGTCTATTTCACTTTCACTTTCGTGATGTTGCAACAAAGAAGCAAGTCTTGCGATGAGCATCTCACTAGGCTTGGTGCAATTTAAGTCAAAGAGAATCAGTTTCGTTACATTTTCCACATTTGTTTCGTGACCCATAAGACTTTCAATTCCATTTTCTGACGTTTTGACGAAAGCAAACATGCTGCAAATGTATTTCAACCATTTGAACGACGAGTAGGTATTCAGAGATTCACATTCATCCGATTTTGAAATCTGTTTTATGACAGAAAAAAAATCAGTTTCCCAACTACTATATATGTCTTGTTGTCTCGTGATACATAAAATAGGTCAAATAAATTTCGTGAGTCTATTTCATTCACAATCGTAATTCAAGGGAGAACTCATTGTGGACTGTGTATTTTAGAAGGATGTATGAGTTTATGCCCAAAAGAAACCACTTTTGTGACATTTTGAGGAAGAAGCATTTATGTCGTGAGATTTTGAAGTCGACATCTTGGTGTCGGGACACACAAAACAATTTGACTAAATTTCGTGCCGTTTTGTCGAAAAAAAATAGTAAATAGTGTTCGAAGTAGGATTTGTGAGATGTTAGCAAAGGAAGCCAGTTTTGTGACAATTTAAGATCATTTGTGTTGTGAAATTTTGAAGTCCATATCTTAGTGTCGTGATACACAAAGCAATTTGACCAAATTTCGCACCATTTTGACAAAGATAAAGGATGATTCGTGAGATGTTATCCAAAAAAAGCCCATTTCGTGAAATTTGTAAAAAAAAAGAGCATCTGTATCATGACATTTTGTACGATAGAATACATATTAGTGTCGCGCGCGCAGCAAACAAAATAATTTGATTGAATTTTCCGTCGGTTTGTCGTAGGTAAATGTTTTGGATTGGAAGTAGGTTTCGAAATATTTTAGCCAACGGAAACATTTATGTCATGAGATTTTAAAGTCTAAATCTTAATATCGCGACACACAAAACAATTCGACTTCGGTTTGTCGAAGGTACACAAATGTGTTGGAAGTAGAATTGAATTCCAAAGACTTTATTTTACTGAAGTAAATAAGTTTTGTGAGATTTTGAGGAAGGAGAAGGAGATTAGTTAACACAATTTAGTATCGCGACACACGGCAAAAATTTTACATGTTTTGTCAAAAGTAAATTAGATGAAAGCGTTGTTACCGATCATAAATAATCCTTGATGAGAGGTCTATTCGCCTAACACTGAAATTATTATCATGACAGAAGAAAAATCAGTCTCGTAACATTTTGACAAAAAAAGTTTAGTGTCGTGACACAAAAAACTAGAAAACTCAATTTCGGTGACATTTTGACGGAACGATGTGCGTATTTCACTAAAATTCGTCATCAACTAAATTCACTGCGATGGCATTTTGAGAAAGAATAAATATCGTGACATTTTTGTGAGGAAGATTAAATGTAATGATATATGTGCATAAAATTAAATTTATTGAGTTTATCCGAAACAAAATTCGTTACATATATATAATTCATGCATTTTTTGATTTGAAAATAGTTTTTGACCCTTCACAAGCTTTATAAATAAATCCTTATAAAGTTGAGTGACATCTCAATCAAAATGTATATTTATTTACTGAAAAATATTTTACTATAACAAACACATCCGCAAGCATCTTTCTAATCTCATATTTTCCCTCTTTTCAGTCGTTGGATGGTAGCTGGCAAAGCCGATCCAGAAATGCCAAAACGAATGTACATCCATCCAGACTCACCCACCACCGGTGAGCAATGGATGCAAAAAGTCGTCTCATTTCATAAGTTGAAACTAACAAATAATATTAGTGATAAACATGGATTTGTAAGTACTGTACGTTTTATCTGTTTATTGAAAATTTTAAAACATTTTCATTTTTGAAAAACAGAACCAGCCACTCTTATATAAGAAATTTTCTCAATTCGATTTTTTCCAAAAAAAAAAAAACCTATAAGCCATCCGGCGATCATAATTATTCACAGATTTACTATAAAAATATAAAAACAAATTTTTGTGAAAAAATTCATTTTGAGAAAATTATTTATTGGCTCGCATTTATCTAGATTTGATCATAATTACATGTGTAGAAATTTTATTTACCTATATAATATAGTATTTATCTATTCAATGTCAAAAAAAAAAAAAATACAAAATGTGCGGCAATACGTTAGTTTGCTTTCGGATTTTGGGAGGACAAGAAATCGAAAGTCGTTTCGAATTTTTTTAAATCGTTTACAAAATCATGTACAAAAATTGTTGGTTATTTATGATGGGCGTGCCAATCAACGTGTTAATCGTTGAGACACTGAATATACAATTGAATAATTTATGAAATTAAAAATGCAAATGTGAATTTTATGGTCTTTCGGTTAATGATCTCAATGTCAATATAGCTGTGCGCGGGAAACTGCCTTATGACAAGTTTCTGTCGGTGCAAAAATTTAAAACTACATATATACCCAATTGTGTGATGTGACAATCTAAATTCGGTCAGAGGTAGAGTCTGAAGTTGTACTTTAGAAAATATCTCGTAAATTGTTTGTAACATTTCCTGTCGGGTGTCAACTTAGTAATGAGCATGCAACATATTGCTTATCTGTCATGGCGAACCATTGAGACCACTGACGGAATTGTATGGCCGCGCATGTGTCATGGTGGACAATTGTGAGACTCTTATCTATTATGCGAATGCATTCATTTTGGCAGATGCGATTTTGGGAGCGCAAACAGTCCGGGGTGGACCACGGCCTCAACCAACAAGCCCCTCCAGCCAGCTCTGTCCCTAGCTAGCTGCCTCCAGTTACGCACACCAAGTTGGTTGAGGTCCCCCTCCATTTGTGCGCGCCACATAAGGTTGGGTCTTCCTCTGCTACGTTGTCCCTCAGGGGTGGACTCAAAGGCAGCCTGGTGCGTTGCTGTCTATACGCTACACGTGCCCCAGCCATCTCAGCCGTTGTACCTGGTCAACGTTGGTCGCTGTTTAGCCCATAATGCTCGCCAACAAATCTTCTCCTCCACACTCCTTAGATACAAACCGAATATCGTCCCAAGAATATTTCTCTCAAAACATCGCAGGAGGTTTTTATCCGCTTTTGACAGGGTCCATGCCGGGATGATTAGGGTCTTATATAATGTCTCATTGGTTTTATGAGAGAGGGCTTTACTTCTTAGATGCCTTTCTTAGCGCGAAGAAACAGCGATTAGCAAGAGTGATTCTTCGTTTGATCTCTGCGCTGATGTCATTTTGCGAGGTGATAGTGGAGTCAAGGTAGACAAAGTCTCTAACTACTTTGAAGTTATATCGTATCTGTCCATCGTGACGTTTTATCCGAGTCGTCGATACTGAGACTCCTTTCGCGTTGACAGCATATACTTCGTTTTGTCCTCATTAACAGCCAGACCTATCTTCGCCGCCTTCGTTTCAATACTTGCAAATGCGCCACTGACAACTCGCTGCGATCTTCCGATAATGTCAATATCGTCAGCATAATGCAAGCAGTTGAACTGACCTGTGAAAAATTGTACCTCTGCTGTTGGTACGATGTTGATGTTGATATTGAGCGAGGATGCCGAAACGTCACATGGCTTTGTATAGCTCGTCCCTATATACGCTATCATAGCCGACTTTAAAGTCGATGACATCCATTGTAGGTACTGAAAAAAATTACAACGAGCATTCGTCTAGACTTGACAATTTGTCCAGAATTGATCTTGATCGTTTGAGTTCCGAGCTACCAGGGAAGCTAGAAACCATTGACAGTAATATTATTATAGATGATTCAATTGAAGTCCCTTCGTTTTAGACAAATTCACAAGTGGCACAAATCAGGTTAGAAAATAAACAGTAGATCAATGATCAGCGTCATCACGAAGTTAAGTGTTTCTCAGAGTTATTTCCTGTTCAGCATGCATTTCTAAGTCAAACTGATAAATTAGGAGACAGATCAGTTGTCCACCCCAACTTTAGAAACTCGTCAATCTGTCAGGGTAAAAATAAGCAAATACACGAACCATTCGAATCACAATTAAACGAAAAATTGGAAATTTCCCAGAACCATCTCAAACATTTATCAAATCCGAAAAACAAATTAATCGGATGATATTCTCCCAGCCCATATCTCAC
Source organism: Cheilosia soror (assembly GCA_949372485.1). Taxonomy (NCBI): domain Eukaryota; kingdom Metazoa; phylum Arthropoda; class Insecta; order Diptera; family Syrphidae; genus Cheilosia; species Cheilosia soror. Next base: position 70,015,548 of record OX443561.1, on the reverse strand, counting down.
CCCCAAACAAGTAACTCAAGAATGTGATTTTTTCCAGGCGTATTTGTCAATCTACTCTTTAGTGGGTACATGAACCATTCACAATTTAACAATTTAATTTCGCTCAATGTTTCAGTTGCCGGAAACTTTTAAATATTTCAACGAAAGACATCACCATTCCTGTAATTCTTGTTGTGCACTCAAAGTTTGGTCAACATCAACCGACAAATTAGTGTTTTACCAAAGTATAGGGACAAAACCCAACTAAATCCAAAGCCCTCCAGTTTTATCAACTAAAATTAAAACTCCGATTAATTATGAAGGAACTGTTCTAAGAACAAACTAACTAGGCACCCTGTCGAACAATCCCTCACATGTTTACTCACACACTGTCGCACTGCTCTGACCACAAAATATATATAGTACATAGCACCCTTCCTTTCATAAAAAAAAATACATAATACGACCGTCAGGTGGCAGATTTCACAGGAAAAAAAAATAGAAAATTGTAAATTACACTCATTATCGATGGGCGCGATACTAGAAGAGTATGGCCCCGTATTATGGGTCAGACACATCTCCAACTCCAACGGCTGTTACTGTGGTCAGAGTCGCCCTTTGTTATGGTATCACCACAGAACCCTGACTGAAGAAATGCATGTAATTTGGGAAATTCTGATACCAGTAGGCGGAGCTACCAATAAATACATTCTAACTGCTGACACTTCAAAGTGACATTCAGCTAGTATAATCCTTTCCATTCAAAACTGAACTCACGTACATTTCATGTTGTATCGATGACTTAGGAGGCATTCGGCTAGAACACACACGTCGCACGCCGCCGTAAATAAATCGATAAATTGCGCGATCCGCAACAAGTGGTGAAGCGGGCTACTACCCACTCGCATGTCACGATCTCAGGACTCTTCCCTTTTGGTCCAGTCGGAGATAGAGATAGAGATAGATAGAGAGAGAGAGGGAGAGTAAGGCGGCCAATTTGAAAGGCGCATTATCCATAAGCAGAGGGGGCACAACAGTGCGAATGGCACCTTCGCGCGCCGATCAACATATTTTCATGCGGTCGGCGCGCAATCAGCCAAAGCCGCTCCAATAAAAACGCAAGAAAGATACATTTATACCAGCTTACAGATACCGATACCTACCGCCGGCCGATCGGTCGGCTGGTGGGTCCAACACGCAGCGCAATCGCCGCCAACCGATGATCATCAATAAATAAATTTGTAAGTAAGTACATTACTTTCATCTTATTTCATTTTTATCGTCGCGCGGTCCGCTTTACTCATATTCGGTCTCTTAAATGCGCGGCGATGCTGCCGCTGCGCTGAGTGGCGGTCGGTCAAGCTATCGACAGAGGAGGCGGCTTAAGATCAAACGCGGAATTAGCTTTGTGGAAATATGGAAAACACACGGGACACCGCGCTCTTGCGCCTTGTCGTATGTACCTATATCTATGTATCTTTAAGCAAATTAAAACAAAAAATAAAAAATAGTTCAAACGGAGAGCACACAGAACACAGAAGGAGATTATTAAGTGCATTTCGGCCCCCACCATCGGTATTCATGTATCCAGCATCCAGCATCCCGTCGCCAACACACACAATGATGCGTCATCGTCGGGAGACGAATAAACATTTAATTTGTTGTGCGTTTGGTTGTTTGCGTTTTATGTCCGGTCCGAGATCTCTCGCGATGGGATGCAAATTGGAGGTTGCTCATCAGAAGTTTCCCAGGGTTTTCTTCGGTAGAGTTCGGTTTTTGTTTTTTTTTATTTGTCTGCCACATCAAGTGTCGAAAGGGGTAAATCATCATCAGTTCGGGGGGTGCGCGATTGGCTGGGAATGCGTGAAGGTTGACTTTAATTTGTGAGTCCTTGGTTAATGTTGATGCATTTTTATTACGATAAGCACTTGAGTCAGTGCCATGAAGGGGATTGGCCGGTTGGATAGCAAGAGAAATGGTCCTATCATGGCAGGTTAACTATGAGGCGCACCGAAATATCGACAGATACTTAACACTGCAGTTGTATCTTGTATCTATTTCTGGAGTACTAATCATTAGCTCTTAAAGTTCGTAATAAAAAAATCAATTCCCGTCGGCGAAATTGAGTCCATCAATTCAAAAAGCGACCAATATTCTCCTAACAACGATGTGACATGAAATTTATTTCAATGCTCCGCTTATCAATTACAAAGGTTGTGTTGTCTTTAAATTGTCTGAGAAATCTATATACGATTAGAGAAGAGATGTCTTAATCCGACTACTTAAGAAATTCATATTTTTTTGTTAAACATAATTGGTACTAAGCCTCACACCATCCCTGGACTTTTTTTTAAATGGTTTAACGAAGAAAGCTAGGTACCTACCACAAAGACGAAAGTTAGCAATTGATTAATTATTTTGACTGTTAAGCACTTGATCAATTTTTGAATAACATCCCTGCATTTAAGATTTTTACATGAAACACTTATCCCATTTCATATATGCAGAACATTCTATTGTTCCTACCACTGTCCAGTGGGGTTGCTTAGAAGATAAACGGACTCAGCTCAAAAAGAACTCAAAGGGCAGTTTAATTCAATAGAATTGATGATGACGTGCCCAGGGATGTTCCATTTTGTTAGGAAACTGTGACTAGTTCTTATAAAAAAAAAGTTCTGGTTAAAATTTGCGAAGTTGAAGTTAAAATTTTGAAATTTCTGGACCAACATGAAGAGATAATTGTATAGAAACTGTCATATTTTATAAGGCCTACTACAGACCTCCCCTATACCTGTCATTTTTCATAGTTGAAGCATCGATAGCAGTTTTTTCCTTTAAATATTTAGTATTTTGTCGTCTAGCCTTTTACCCACAGGAGGGACTATCTGCTGCTAAAGAACTGCAGGAGCTGTCAATGCCAAAGAAAAATTTGAAAATATTACGACTGCTTTTGTTGCATCTGCTTAATATTTCATAAAGAAGTATTAAACTCATGCCACATGTGATATAATAACTTTAAACATCTATAGAATAAATAGGAACCCGCGCAATCGTACAAAGTCAAGAAAAAATACAGGCCGCAGGTGGCTACCCTGTGGTACTCCTGAATATTTTTGTACATTGGCAGATACAGAGTCTAAACAAGGGGTTCCCAATCTTTTCCATACTGCTACTACCTATGAATGTTATAATATTTTTGCTACGCCCTTCTTAACTGAACGAAACAGAGCACCGATTTGTGAATACACGCTGAGGTTACTGAAGATTCACTAAAGGGTGTCGAGGTTGAAATAGAATAAAACAAGCTGTGTGCGAGTTATTAACGAAATCGTTTTTGTTTTTTATTAAAGGCCCATGTCACAGATCCGACTGGTCCAATCTGCCGCATAGATCCGGCTGAATTTGAGCGATTGCATTGGTTACGTCGGGCTTAAGGACATCCGGCGATTATGATTTATTTGCATTGAGCTGCGACTTCAGGCAATCTCACGAGAAAAAGTCTAGCAGAGTTAAATTGCACGATCTTGGTGGCTAATTCACGTCACCTCTGCTCATTCCCTTCTGCAGAATGACCACCGTGGCGTCTGCTGTGTGACACGTAGCCACGTCTTGGTGGAACCACATGTCGTCTACCTCCATATCTTTCAACTTGGGCCAAAATAAATCGGTTAGCATCGTTCTGTACCGCTCGCCGTTGATTGTAATGGTCATTGATGGTCATTTCAATAAAAAATACGGCTCACTGACGCCGCGCCGTCGGTCTAAAATCCACACCAAACAGCTTTTTATGGATAAATTGCCATCTTGTGTGGGTTGGCGTCATCCCATATATGGCAATTTGGCTATAGCCATTCATCCAAAAATGTGCTTCGTCGCTAAAGACGAGTTTTCTGTGGTCATTATCATTAACTTTGAGCTCCTGGGCTAGTGGGATCTTGAACGGGTATAGGCCCAAGTTCTGACGTAAAACTCACCAAGTTGAAGACTGCAAAATGCCGACTTTTTGAGCACGGCAAAACACAACGGCCAACATCGAGCCGACCCGAATTTTTTTTTTCAAATCGAACTCAAAGCCGATGTTCGTGTGCAGGCGACCTGTGCGCACCGTCTTGCGACGCCGCAGGGCATCTCGACGCACAGTTAGGGAACCCCTGGACTATAAACTAAATGTCTGAACATATTCTATATAAAACTTTGTCCAACGAAAAAGACTCGGCTACGAACCTTGTGGCACGCATTGTTTAAATATTGTATCTACAAAAAGATGAGATGAAATGTAGATGCCATTCTGGCTCTGACCTGCTTGACAAGTTTAACACATTCAAGGCAATTGGAGAATAAGCTGTTAGCTACTTAAAAAGCAGGGATCGAATCGCCGCATCAATCAATTGCGAATCAATCGATTTTACACTCTAAACAAAAACAAATTCCGGCGCGCATGGCTCGTTTGCGGATGAAACGATTCGGCCCCAGCACTTTTCTTATTTGATTTCCTATTCAATTGATTGTTTTAGTGATGCCACTTGGTATGCTTCCATGTAAAGGGGGTATGCTCGCTACGGCCCATTTTTGCTACAATCTGAAGCGAAAACTGGACAAATTTCCTCACCAATGTTAAACTTTGCATCCTAAAATAAGGAATAAATTTACATATTGCATTTAAATCAAAATTTGTTGTTTTAGTGATGCCACCAATATCCACATCTGAAAAAAACACTTTTTTGGGAAAACTTAAAATTCGATTTACAAAACAAAAACCGACCGAGTACTTAATTGATGCCATTTTGCTACTGTAAGGCGAACATTTCTGATAACTTCCATTCCCAAATGTTCAGCTATCAACGATGCTAAAATCGAGAACAAAATTGACAGATTTCTGTCCCTTGATGATCCACCAACTGTATAAATCAGAAGATTATAATATGTACAACTGCAATTTAGTGCCACCCTGTTCCACTGTTGAACACAATCATATGGTGCACTTAGCGAGTGCGTAAGCAGTGAGACAATCAAAAGCAACAACCATTAATAAAAACGAAAGTCAGCCATATTTTTCTTTCTGTACTTTTTTTTTTTATCCAGTTTTTATACCCTCCCGAAGCAAGGACGTGCTTAGGGATGTGTGTATTATTGTTCGTGTTCTATATTCCAGTTGTTTTCTTTTTTTATTTTCTCGCACCCCTTTAAAAAAAAAATAAATAAAATACGAGTATTGTGTTGAAAAATACACGAAGGCCAACCCATGTGCGTTGAACTTCCCTCTTTGCATGGCAGACATTGTGCACGCACACATTCAGGTCGACAGCAAAAAAAAACACAAATGCATCGCGCGATATCGATAGGTAATGTGTAAAAAAAAAGAAAGAAAATCATTCATCTAAGCAAAGCATCTCGAAATGATCCTTAAGTGAGAGAGAGGAGGCTTTGAAAAGCAATCGATACGCACTTAGTAAAACTGTATGGTTGTCTTAATGAGATTTCAATTCTCCTTGCGTCCGGCCCTTGTGTGTTTAATCTTCAATTGGATAATCCTGCAGCCGAGAAAAATCAACCCTAGATAGACTAGATGTTATCGTAGGTAGGATCGGATATTTTTTTTTATGTACCGGATACTTTTCCCTTATGTAGAGAAAGTTGAAGCAGATGTATCTGCGGTTAATTCCCTCCCGATACTCATCTAAACTATCCCGTGGTTCGAAATCTATCGAACTGGAATGCGAATGCGAACCACACCGCCGCCATTGTATCAATTTAATGCCTGCTAACAGGATAATCAAGGGAGTGAGTTTGTAGGTAGATACGAGTACTCGTATATATAGAATTAGAAAGGAGCTCCTTGAAGATGATGTGTAGGTATCACTCAATCAAGAAAAGGACATCCTTAGCCAAAAATCTTTTTTGATCTCCACCAGGCGTGTAATTCGAAGGATACACCAGAATATCCCATCGTTAATTTTGGTCGCCACTTAACATGTACGTATACGTTTGTGTGAGCGCACGCTACACGCTCGTACGTGTAATATTCTGGCGACCAACTCGCCTCGCCACATCCACTTTGTATAGTTATACACAAAGTGAACTCCTGTGCTCACTTACGGAGTTCTTCATGCGCAAGCAAGCAACGAGTCGAGGGCGGAGGGAGTTGTATGGGCACTTATATTTTGGCTAGAACATGTTTTAGCCCCTGCTAGTTACCCCCGCGCACTCACCCCATTTATCTGCATCGACGGGAATACAAGATGACACAATTAAAATGGAAACACGGTTGGCTGGGCTAAACATATGTGGTACTTATGTGTGTAGTTGTGCGGACGTGTGTCCCGAAAAAGGACATGTATCCCAATCCCAAAGTGTAGCAAACACACAACGACGAGTTTGTACCATTTTGAGAAACAATTCAAATAGAAAATCAAAGAACTACTCGTATATGCCCTTACAAGGGCTATATGTGTGTCGTTTCTGGGTTGAATTTCTGGCATAAGGACGGCTAATAGTGACCCCAGGACGGCAAAGATGGCAGCGAGGGTAATTTATTTCAACTTGTAGTGTCTTTGAATTATTAAAACTTTGTTGTTTTGCTGGCGAACACGTATCTCACAAATGCCAAGGGAGAAAGGTTAACATCTAGAGAACACGAAAGTGTTTCGAGACGTGTTTCGACACCAAACTGAAGTGGGGAAGGATCTTAAAGTAGGACAAAATGACTCTCTTGAATTCCAGCAAATGTGGCAGTGGCAGTTTCTTCTTTGGCAAATATTTCTAAGTCCATAAAGAAGTTGAGTCTGATCCGATTCAACCTGACTTAATGAATGGTTTGTGGACACACTAACAATTATATTGAATGCACGCACCAATTTAGCTTCTGCTTCGATATCATTATCGCAGATATTTGTCTAAAATTTGACATCTTTCGACAAAGGCCACAATAATTCTGCGTTATGGGGCTTAATTTGTAAAATCGCCTTTGAGGCTTAAATTACCACTGGTTTCTGTACCTGCTTATAACTTTATCGAGTGCACAAACCAGGTATGCTTTAAATTCCGGATGATCCTTATTTGACACTACAAAGGGATATTAAAACCCTCGGCTTTTACGTTCTTAAGAGAGGAACTCCAAATTTTGGCGGCATTAGTCACATCAAACTAGGTATACTTCCGTTGCACTTTAGAAACACAAAATCTGCAACAGGCTACGTGGGTGAAATGGCAGTTATTTGTTCGTCATTTAAAGTCATTTGGCAACGTGTTTCCTTTGGAAACGATGGACTTCGAAGCCAATCAAGTGTAATCTACGTCCTACGCGGACAAAAGTATTACTTGCAGGCTTACAGACATTTCCGTGCAGTGAAAGATACTCTTGATAGTGCCTGAGAGGCACCAGCGCTACCTCCAAATAAGCTAGGGTAAACCATTGGACTTCAGACCAATTCGGTAAAAAGACTGTTGAGAAAATCAGCGAGCCTGCAGATCTCTTTTAAAATTGCACACTCAGTCGACGCCGAGTTTCTAACAAGCGTGAACTTCTGCAGGTGCACGCAGTACTACGTAAAAGACTTTAAGACAACAACCCCATAAGGAAAGCTTTAACCCCATCTGGGTTGTGTGCCTTTAGGTTAGGTTGAAGTGGCTGCTAGCATACGCCAGCACGCTTAGACCAATCTTGATATACCAACTGGATCTATATTACTCCGCGCCTAATTGTTGGAACCATTTTGAGCTTTTAATGAAGCGTAATAAACTCCTGATATCATTAGTGATGAGGTCTCCAGGATCGTTGAAGAACGAAGCTCCTAAGTTAATTTTCCTATTCCAAGAAAGAGCAGAACAGGAGCTGTGAAGGTGGGGGACAGTTTCCTCCTCCTCCTCATCTCTACAGCTTCTACAAAAATCATTTGAGGGAACACCAAGTCTGGCCGAATTTCAACCTATCAGACAGTGTCCAAGTGATGACACCTATCATAGCGCTAATATGACGTCTTTCTAGAGATATCAAACGTTTCAGATCCAGCTTTGGCCAAATCTGCTTTGTCGCTAGACATGTTGTACCATTTTTCCATCCAAGATTTGTTTTCTCAAAGGCGTTCAGCTTTAATCTATGTATGTTTACATGTAGCGATTGGTATTCCTAAGTTAGCTTTTTCAGGTAGCAAAGGTAAAGTTCTTCCACTTTTGGCGAGTTCATCGGCCGTACAATTCCCTGGAATATCTCTATGCCCCGGCACCCAGAACAGGTGAATATTGAACTGCTCTGCCATCTCTAGAAGAGACTAGCGGCATTCTTGGGCTACTTTCGAATTATTGGAGAAGTAATCCAAGGATTTGATAGCTGCTTGACTATCTGAACAGATACGGATACGTGTGCCTTTAACTACAGAGATTTTAAAAAGGGTTCAATGACTTTGCTTGACAATGACGTCTATAGCGTTACAAAGCCGGAAAGAAGAGACCAGAAGGGTTCCTCAGGACTCCATTTCCGTACCTGCTTACTCGCAGTACCAACTATAGTTCAATTTTTTTCTTTTTCTTTTTTTTTCAAGAAAGCTAGTGTGAATTGAAAGACGAACTAAAAATTTCAATATCGCGTTACTAAAAAAAATTCGGTCACCAAAACCGTCGAATGAATGACTACGAACGACGAAGATCTTCTTCTCTGCTATTCGTCTGTGTATACCCAACCTCGCCGGCCCTGAAGACCAATGTTGAGGTTGTTGGTTGTGGAGCTAGTAAGAAGGAAGCATATGCTTTTCGAGCGCTTCCATTTGAATGTACCCAAAACTGGGTTGCAGCAGTTTGATTGTACCAAAAGTTCTATACAAGAATTTACGAACATGTGGACTGGTCTTTACTTCCAAGGTCTAAAAGATGCTATTTCCGAAATGGATCCGAGTGTAAAAGTCGCTCTGCAATTTATTTAAGAACGTCAAGCCGTAAATTTGCACATAATTGGAGGACAGTTGGTGTTCCCTGGAATTGGAAAATTTGTGAGAAGATTTTTTGGCTTTGGTTTCAATTAATGTTTGAAACACTACTTTGTCTATACCGAGAGATCATATGCTAAGTTCTTACTGGCCTTATAGTATTACGAAAGACAACTTTTACCAAATTTCAAAACCTAAGACGCTTGAGATAATTTCAACGTTTCGCTTCACTTTCGAACTGCTAAACCACTCTTTCCGACCACGCAAACAAAACACCTTGACGACTTAGTGCAAAAGTCAAATACGTCAAAATATCCTGTCTATTCCCCAACAATCAGGGTACTATTTTCAACCGCAATGGAGTCAGCAGTATGGAAAAGCAAAAGGCGACGAGTGACAGTTGACATAACATTTCCACTGTCATCACCTCCTACTCGCAGGTTGTCAAACTTACATGGAGTTGACTACTTCAAATGTGTTACCAACCTACTGACAGGAGAATTTGAACATTCTTTCAATGACAAGTGTCATGTACAATTACGATTTACTTAGGCACTCCTAGTCCGATAGTCAAATCAGCTGTCACAGTAGATGTTTGCAGCGGCAGGGCAGTTGCTTTGATATTTAAAAAGTATTGCCAGCATAGCATCTCTGTGCAAATAATATTCTACACCTACACCACCTTCAACTTCAACCATCTGTCCGAGGGCTAAAAATCACCCTTTTCCCAATAAGATTGCCATCAGCGACTCCTGGAAGATCACTCACTTAAATGAGTGCCCCTATCAATGCGCATTCATGTTCCACCTCCTTCGACTCTATGCCTATCCGTCGTCGGGTCTGCCTTCTTGTTTATCTCAAAACATCATCTAATCTTGACATAGGACAAAGAGAGTCCTTCATTCGACAGATGAAGACAAATTTATTATCCTCGCTCCCTCCCTAAAACATTGATCCTTGTTATGTGTGTTGTGCACTCATTTCGATCACATTAAGATACTCTCATCGGACTCACCGTGCGCTCTCTAAGATCTTCTTGAATGCCATAAGATCAGCAGGTATAATGTATAAACGAAATTCGGGACAATAGGTAAACAAAGAACAGAAAAAAAACCCGCTAGCGCCCTAAAAATATACCCTGCTGAGCGGCTGACAGGAGTACACAGAGCGGATGATTCAAATAGAAATAGACAGCCACGACAAAGTGGTTGCTGGCTTCAATGAACCAGCTCATCGCAAGAACCAGGCTAATCGCAAAATTATCATCCTCAGATAAACCGCATACTGTAAATTGCAATCCTATGTATGTACTGTCATCGTTGCCGCCGACACCGCCGCCGAAAAAGGACAACAAAGCGAATGAAAGTTTATCCCCGCAAGGAACAAAACATAATACAAAAACTAAACACCTTCTTAGACAGGTAGCAGCTCAGACCCAATCTGGTACAGTAGCGGTTGAGGAGAGTAAACTGCATTGACAAAGGACAATGCGGTTAGGAATAGATTTCTTGAGTATAGTTCTCTTTCATAGACAAAAGGATACACAAAGGCACACTCGGCTATAATCTGGTTGCGGGTAATCAACACATTATGCGACGACGCCTGTAACAGGATTGCGACCGATTTGAGTGTTGATTCGTGTGTTTGTAGGTGAAAAGCGTTTTCTAAGGTTTGACATTCCAAACGTGACCACTCCCGCAGCCATCGTGACAAAAATCTAATTTACATAATATTTTTAGCGCTTTACCTGAGCGCGCGGTGTGTGTGTTTAACATGAATCTAATTATCCTGGTTAAAATGTAATAAAAACCAACTACGGCCCATTAATTTTTGGCCTGGTGAGGAAAGATGGAGAGCCTGCCTCTGGAGTCAATGACGTCCCTGTGGGTGTTGGAACAATTTTAGCACCGAGCACAGAAAAAAAAATTAAAAATCAGCTACTAACAGCAACGCGAATGTAATTTTATTTCGTGTTCATTGGCATGTAATTTCGACTTGAATTTCGTTAGAGAGCGAGATAGGAGGGGGTTGGTTCTTTTCCTGATAAGGGAACCAAATGAGGGGGCAATATGGCTGATAATATTTGGGTGGAGTTAAATGGGTCGACGTGAACTTGGTGGTTAATTTGTTTCATATTTGTTCCCCGAGATGCGTACGCCTCTTGTGTGAGGAAGGAAAATGTATCTGGGCGTCGTCGTCGTCGTCGCAATTGAAATATAAGGAGAGAAATTCCTTCTTGTAGAATGTAATATCGTGCATTCTTGGGGAATTTTTATGGAATTTCATTTCGTTTCTTGAATGTGTCTTCAATGACACCGTCTTGGGCGATTGGGTAGGGGGGAAGGTTAACGTGTTCTTGGGGGTGATGCTAATTTTTCGGGAAAGAATCTACTCATATCTGCTATGTCAATGAATTGTTATATTTTTTTTCTTATCAGTCTTGTACTATATAGCTGCTCAAATCAAATTGGATAGGATTTTCACGCATCCCTTAAATTTTTTTTTAGGTTTAAGAGGTTTCGTACAACACTAAGCACCATATTGGACATGTCGCGGTAGAAAATAAGAAAGAGGACCATAGGACTAGCTTTTCAAAACCATCTTCTTGTGGTTCCCCTTCTTTTCTTATGACAAATGACTAGAATATCCATTAAAAATATTAAATGTATTTGTAGTTGTCAAAAAGCGAAATTTTATACACGACGGCCATAGCCTCAGCTCAGTAAAAATATACTCAAAGCCTAGTGCATATTTTTGGTTCAAAAAACTTGGAATATTACAAGGGGTCCTTGTTGGCAGCTACTCAACTGTTTCAATAACACTCCATAGCATATAAACTACACGATTTGAAGACATATTTCACTTCAGAACAACAAACAAACAATTCAGATCATCTCTCAGCATTTTTTGAAATGACCCCCCTAAAGGGGTCACTGCGCCACCTCTCGCAAACGCCTGACAAACATCTATACTCTCAAATGTTTGTCAGGAAGGTTCACAATTCAGCTTTTTGGAATCGGAATAAAATAGTAGGCCACTTCCATTCGTTCGAAAAATAAAAATTCACACAAACAAGTGGTTGGAAGAAACTAGGCCAACGATGCCTAATACGGACCTAACAATTTTAATGCAAAACGAGGTTCAAATAAAGCCCAGGAGATAAAGACACAGTAGAACGTGAACTAAAGCCCATATAGGTTATAAGCTTGTGAGTTTCCGGAACATATTTCGTTAATGGTCAATGTTCATGTTGCCACCTTTGACCACATTCGAAATTCTCCTTTCTCGTTGACGGATCCCAATTAGTGAGTTTGGTACTCTTTGTTCTTAAGCTATAGGTTAAAAATGTTTGATTTTTGTTCATCGCTCAGTTGTGTCACGCTATGCGTCACTCTCAGTATATAGCCATGAAGATTGGTACCTGTTTGACTGCGTTTTAGGTCTTAAGACTGTCCAGGGACTTGCTTTTACAAAGACTGTCTGAAGTTGATCTGTCTTTCCTTCATTCTCTAATGAACCGTTTATTCTTTACAAGGCTCGCGCGGGTGTGGGTTGCTCCAGTGGACTCCCTAATTCATCTGGAGCAAGAGCGATCCACATGAGGGTAGAAAATATATGTCGGGATTGATCAAACCGTCTTATTCAGGGCCCACCATATAGAGAAACCTTGCCTAATGGAACGGATTCAATTTCAATATCACGTCTTTAAGTCCGAGTTGGGACATGCGCTTAACGTTAATAGTGCCACGGCATGTCCGTTCAAAGTACTCTACGATGGGTGAAAAGACTAAAAAGTATATGGGACTTAGTGCTGACCACTGTGGAACACCTAATACTTCGAAGTGTTCCATAGCTGAGTTATGTCTAACCTTAAGATGTGCCGGCCATGCATGGGGGTTTAAACTAAGTTTATTTTACGGTGCTTCGTAGTACGATCTCCCTCCTGGTGTATGGAAAAAAAACATTGCTTCATTGTTGTTTTTATTGAACCAATTCGTTCGCAAGAGCAGGCCCTTATCTTTGATTGTATTCCTCTGTTTCTAGAAAATACTCTTGTATACCGTCTAACACAATAGAGCGGTGTAGCAAAACCTATTCCAACCGGTACTTGTCAACTTTGAGGTGTCACAAGTGCAACGACTTATGCCACTTTATTAGCAGGCTTCGGAAACCGTCATCGTCACTAACAAAATATTGGCTTAGCGATTAATATTGTACTAAATGCCTAGTGCGCAGTGTCATCAAGCTTAGCTACGTGTCGGCCATCCCGTTCACTTAATGTTGTAGTTTGCCAGCTTGGCGATAAATTTCTCTCCAGCAGGAGTCTGCAAGAAGTTGTCCTTCCAAACGGCTACTCCATCGGCGATGGTTTTTAACTAAACTTGAGTTTAAAGTTGCAATGTAAAACCGGCCCTTAGAAGATATATTTCAAATAAATAAATAAAGGACCCTACAACTAGCTTTCTGGCAACCATTCGGTTGTCATCTAATAATAGGTTAAAATTACAAAAGTCCTATGCATTTTACACCTGTCCAAACTGGGCCACCCCGAACATTTATGGATTCTACAGAGTTCCAAATGGGGTCCGGAATACTTTGAAATCGCCTTCAACAATTTTCAAATATCTGCCGTCATCGGTATGACCGAACTTCCTGATCACAATGGAAGCTGCATTCGGAGGGCATGGAAGTTGGTCAATTTTTATTTCGTGTTGCAGCTCCGATTGTACTCAGGAACCGCCTTTGAATGGAGCAGTCGCTATCGAATAATGTTGCATCCTCATCGTCATATCAGGTTTAGTTGAGAGGTGGAACTCAGTACTCAGTATTTCTAGGAAGCCTGATTTACTAACAATTTAAGCTAAGGCAGTGAGGTTATGTTTTCTGCATAATTCATAGATCCGTGTAATCCTCTGTTGAGTCTTCGTCTGCATATTACGAGTTGGGTGTATCTATGTCATCTTCAGTTAGATGTGGATGTCAATTTAGGGCTTTAAATACTCGGCGAGATGTTCCCCAAAAGCGGGTTGAAGAGTTTTCAAATTGAAGACAAAACACTTTCTTAAACGTTGAAGGCGGATAGATTTTATGGTTTGTTATATTTAAGTCCTATTTAAATTTTAAATTAATCTTCATCCGTCGACGTTCTTTCTTCGTCACTTTGACACTCATTTTATGTCGAGATACAATATGGCATGTGCCTCTCTACTGCTGAGTTGGTCATTTGAAAGACTGTATAATGTAGTCCACCCCGAATACTGTTCAACATTTCAGATTTTTTAATGCTCAAATGTGTCCCAAAAGGTAACTTGCAATTCTGCCCAGCTTTTCGAGTCGCCTCCCCACTTCATGCAAAATGTAACAAGTATCTGATATTCGATAGAAATCTTTGAGAAACATAATTGTGGTAAAAGTGCCAATGGTAGGTGCAACTACTATATCTTTTTGAAGATCCATTATCACTTGTAAATTTTGCACCTCATTTCCAACCAAATCGGAAAAAATCTCCACACTGTACGCGATCAATTAATACTTTCAACGCTTTGCTCTTCGTGGTCACGGCCATTTGCGAACCAACAAACTAAGACAAGCAAACAAGAGCCAAAACCTCACTTTTTTTTCCAAAGACCTCACTTGAACTCGCTTAAGCGGAAACTGCAGCTTAATCCTATAAGTCAAATAAAAAACAATCCGCACCGGCGCCAACCTCACAGCGACTTGTGTACACTTAACATTCAGTCAGAGAGTCGGTGACTCCTTGAAAATGGTAGATGGCACTGCGTGTTGACATCTCAAATGGTGTTTATCTTAATTTCCTAGCTACTTGTTTGTCAAACCAAGCATGCAAGATTCGGTGAATATCACAGGGCGATTCTCCTATACCGTTGGGAGGCACACAAACCGAGAGTCTTACCAGCTATACAGCTGGGCAGTAGCTGAATTAAAGGTGTTTTCTTGTCACCTTAAGGCCCATGTGTACGAGAGTTTTTTAAAAGACTTTGAGACTTAAAACAAATATGCAAACAGATTTTTTGAATGGAATTAGACGCATAGAGTAGACAGGGAGGAGATAAATGTTTGCTGTCAAAAATGAATTCGATACGATTTGGGCTGACTGTTTGCTGTGTTGGTGCTTCCGCTGTTGTGTTGGAACAATGCCCTCATTCAGTGGCCCAAAAATGATAAATAAAAAGAACATGCAACCGTTGACGTTGACTGGGGTCGGTCTGCGTATTTTGTGCGTGCGACAAATATTTACAAATGCGCTGACGTTGATTGCGTCGGGGTTGCGCTTTTGTTTGTCCACTTTGTCTTAGTGGTGGCGCTAATGCTTTGCAGAGGTTTTGAAGAGATTTTTTTGTTGTTGGTATAATAGATACAGCAGAGAAACCTCTGATGGATGAGATTTTTTTCTTGATGACAGAGTAGAGAGAGAGAGAGATTTAAGAATGGATATCTTTCAAAGTATAACTCTTTAATATAACTCAGATTAGACTCTGAATCTCCTTAAGAAAAGGCTGATGGACCCTCTTATTGTACGACATTCGAAAGTGTGGATAAATTACTGTTTAAAAGTCTAATGAGCTTCCCACCGACTCGCTCGATTAAAATCTGAACATACAGATAGACGTCCAATAGACTTATGTAACAGGAGATGTCGAAGATCCGGCAGTGTTCGGAAGAAATAGACTAAGCTGGTGACCATCGGTTGGGGTTCAGGTCCACCCTAGATAGAGACGCTACCAAAAGTAAAGACTGTCTTAATCTACATTCAATCGTGCTCCACTGCATGCTGGAATAAAAACACAACTAAAAAATTGGAAGCCCTAATGCGCGGTCACACATCTACCTTTTTGGGCCAAGTTCAAACTATGAAGACCAGTGTATATTTACACGCCCATACTCCCTCAGAAATCCACATACAAGGTCCAAGGTATGTAGTCCATTATCGAACCACATAACAACTCTGTCGAGTACCGACAGACTTGATCGAAGCAGCCAAAATTTACAGTCAATTTCAAGACAGTCAGGACTAGATTTTTACGGTCACAAGACCAAAGTTTCTGCATACTCCATCTGCACGGTCTGAAGTCTAAGAACCCGGTCAAAGGTAGACGGCCAGAAGAACAAAATGAGATCAAATGCCCGCGTAAATTGCCAGAAGTGACATTCTCATGCTTATGGTTGAAAGTCCAAACTCATGCGCTCCTATACGACCTAGTCTGAGATAGAACTTGATCATCAGAGATCTACAATATCAGAAGTAGAACTACAAGTTCAGAAGTCGAACTGACGGTCAGAGTCCCATGTAAATGGTCCGAACTCTATCTACGCGGTCGACTTCTCACTGGCATGGTAAAAATCACAAAATTCCCGCAAGCTTGGTAGCAATGTCTCCTTTTTTGTCAATATGTTGGGTAATTTCTCACAGACCGGAACGAATCCTAGAACGAATTTGAATGTCTTCAAAAATTCTATCACTTCTGCTGAGCATCAGATACAAAGTTGCATACAACTCAAATCCTTTACCACTTATCCCATCGAAGCAGCTCTGATGCGAATAATGCAATTTTCAAACTTCCAATAGCAACTCGCTCCTCACTGTGGTGACAATAATTACTTCATCGGCCATCTTCCAAAGAGATTGGCCACCCGGATGGCATCAAAAACTTGTTTGCTGTCACAAAACTCTCCCCACCGTGTAGGTAAATTGCCAAAGTATCTCAATTCAATTGTTCCGTGTGTTGTCCATCCTTGTGTATATCTATGCCTAGACTAATCGAAGGTCCGACAAGAAGAGAAGACAAACTTTTTAATTAATTTCAATTACCATAAGCACCAACTAATCCTGTCACCTGTATTCTTCAGTATATATCCCACACACAAATTTGAATTTCCTCTGCGCTGCTGTGGCTGGCGGCTTCATCTCAAAAATCAAAGCGAATACGAAAATCCCAAAATTATTGGCCATTATACGGCGGTGTCGTATAGCCGTGTTGAAATGATCTTTATCCGATCACAGCGCGTAGAGCTCCGGCTCCCCAATCCACCTCGGATTACTGTCATTCGCAAGAGTTGTTTTCTAGGACAAACACTCGAAATTAGACGGTATTAAGACTTTATAACTGCGGCCGCCACCACGGCGCGGGCTCTTAGATCTCTTCGCTGAGCTTTAGAATGAAATCTTCCCCGAAAAGAAATATATACCTTTTGTGGTTTGATGACAGTAGTGATGCTTGCTCAGCGGCTTATTAACCATTATTGTCACACAGTTCCCATTGTTCGCGCACACACACACGCATTCTTTTCTATAGAATTTCAGTTTCGGTGGTTCAACTACAGATTGTGATCGAAAACGTGCACCGAGATACATACCCAGATAGATGGATAGACGTGGGTAAAAGCAGACGTGACGAGCGCAGTTAGCGCCATGTAATTTGTCCATTAACCATTTATTCCACCAAAAAAAGGTGCGTGATCATAAACCGAATGAGTAGAGTACTCCTTTCCGTGTCTATCTAGATACATTTCATATTTACACATACTTTT
The DNA here is from genome assembly GCA_949372485.1 of Cheilosia soror. Classification (NCBI taxonomy): domain Eukaryota; kingdom Metazoa; phylum Arthropoda; class Insecta; order Diptera; family Syrphidae; genus Cheilosia; species Cheilosia soror. The sequence continues at coordinate 69,998,101 of OX443561.1, read as the reverse complement.
CTTTTCAAATTAATCAACTGATTGCATACTAATTTGCGTAAGTGTCTCGCAGGAGAGATGCATGGCGCCTACCACAAGCACGACACAGCACAAAATACCTGAAACACAGGAAAAGATGTATTCATTGTGGATGCGCGCACGTCAGCTGCACACACTACGTCTGTCTTTTCCAAATAATTCATTAATATTTTCGGATAATTATGACTTTGGGGTATAAAATGGCCCTTCGAACGACCCTATAATAATCAGTGTGTCATAAAAAAAAAAAAATACAAAACCCATCTCGTTGTTGTTATAGCCCTTCGGGCTGTGTATATTGTGATGTGTTGTACCTGTGTAGAACCCTCTGGCTGTATCTTTAACAACCCAGGCAAGCAGCACCACACGGAAAACAAACATTGGTAATTTGAAAACAACAAACTAATAATAATAAATCCATGGCTTGTTAGTTCGAGAATGCTCGCAGAAATCCAAGGGGCGCTATAGATACAGATATACAGATAGAGCGCAGCGAGCAACAACAAAAAGTATAAATAATGATTTAAATGGCCGTTAATCATTTAAACACCCTCTGCTGGGACTCTACACTCGAAAATGGGAAATAAAAGGATAAGTAGGCTGGCTGGAAGGTGTTTAAAAATAAAATAAGAAAGGCACTGCAGCCAGGATTAGACAGTCGAGACAGAAGGTTCGAAGTTAATTGATGCAGTTAACGAGTGGGATTGTTATTTAGTTTGAGTTGTATCTTTTATGGTGCTGGGAATGTAGGAGGTGGCACGATTTTCGGGTAAATTCTGATAAGGTTCTCATGAGAAATATGATTGGTTTGACGGGTCTGAGACACCTCAAAGATGGAAGTTAACAATGTCTTTCCTATACCCAATAACAGGATACATTTTGCAAGTTGTCACGAATGTGCGTTTGCAGTTTTTTGAGAAATTGCCCACTCATCGGAGATATGATTTGGCTTCCGAGACATTTATCTCGGCACCTACCGAATTTGCAAGATGGCGTGTTGTGTCAATGTGTGTTAAATTTTTTTTAATAATCGACACTTAGTTCCATGGTATGGCAGCTTTAAACGGTGGGATGTCATGCAACAAGATGTCTGCATACTTAAAAATATTGCAAGTCATTCAAATCCCAATTGCATCCCAAGAAAGTTTTCTACGAAAAGTGTCTCTCATGCAACATGATTGAAACTCAAAATATCACAATTAATTGCATGTGTCTATGGCAGTTGTTCTTGATTCTTTCCTGCGCGACAATTGTAGCTATGTGCTATACTCATGCGAAAAGATTTATCATTTTCTTGTGCTGTTCAGGCTACCCAAATCCTACCACCCACAGTGGTAAGTGTCAAGCGATTTTGTAAAATTGTGTGATCCAAACATGGGATTTGTGCGACATGATTTCAATTGCAACAATTGACTGTCAATTGAAATTTCATGTTAGCAATAAACAAACGAGTTGGTATCTACAGCATCTTCAAGGATTTTTAAATTCTCCCATGCAACAAAAAAATCAAATGTCGCTCTGATTTCTTTTGCAAGAACCAACAAAATTATCTCATGATACCTACACCGAGTCGTGAAATCCGATATTTCATTCAGCGGTTACCTACGCTATAAGCATTTGTTACATCCAAGTTTTCTCTCACGCAATATAATACATATCTCATGACATTATTGTGTCAGCAGATTTTTACAAATGCAAATTATGTTTTCTTTTAGAACCTATTGAAAAGTTGTATCACTAATGAAGTTCCACTGTAATTTTTTATGACATCCGAGTTTTCTCCCATGCAATAGAATATTAGTTACACTTTATCATTACTGAGTAAAAACTTCCTACAAATACCGTTGGTATTTCAATTCAAAAAGTGCTGGCGATTTTGCACACAATTGTAAAATGTGATATATTTCTCTCATATGGCATGGGAGAAAAATTTATTAAAATTTAAATTTCATTAAAAATTAAAATGTTTGTATTATTTTAAAGTGTCTCTGATAGTGTCCACAAATAGGTAAATATCGCGGAAAATGTTTGCTTTATTGCAAAATTTCTCTCATGCAAAATTTCGTTCATTGTCTTGAAACTTGTAAGCTATTTCAATGCAGAGCACTATGCTTAGTTATTGTGGTCATGGTAAGGCATTCGCTATATAAATTTGTTGCACCCAAAGTTTCATGCTTGCAGTAAAATATCTCATAACACATTTTGAGTTGCCCGTTGCTATGTAATTTGTTACATTTCTTACGAATCCCGCTGCTATTTTATTTTGGAATTCATTGAAAATTGTGGTATGTATTAGATAATTCTTCAACGCAGCGGAATATCTCATGAAATAAATTTAAATCAACATATTTTCGGATGGAATACTTTAAGTTCTCGTTCTAGGAAAGAGTAAATAATAGAAAAAATTGTGGTGATTGCGTACAAAATTGAGATATCTGAGATTTCTCGCATTTCTCCCGATTAATTGTGAGCATATAAAAAAAGTCCCTTCATCTTGCAGATTTCTAACAAATTCCACAAGGCATTCAGTGATTTCCTAATAATTATGAGAAGACATTTGGATCTTGAACAGGACAAAACTTAGTGATATCTCAAATTGCTCTCATGACAAATTTGCCCTACCTAAACGGTTTTCCAATGAGAGGTGATATTTTGAATGGCCCGCTATTTCGGTAGCTGTCACTTTTGAAGCTTTTATTCACATTTAACAAGTCGAAACTACGCCATTACTAAAAATGGAACGATACACGCTTCAACAACGCATTAAAATTATTAAAATTCACTACAAAAATGGTGAAAATCTTGCAGTCACAGTTCGCAAAACTAAAGCATTTTTTGGTCATCGTGAAGCACTTTGTCGGACCGCAATACAGAAATTGGTGGACAAATTCGAGCTGTTATAACAAGTTAGTGATGTGAAGAATAAAACACGTGCACGCATGAAATATTTTTAAATGTTGCCAAAATTGTCAAAAAAAATGTCAATTGTACTTGATTTAGAAAATAAGTGCTAACAATGATTGGAAGTAAAATTCTCTCATGCAATAAAATACTGATACTTAGATTCTCGCTTTAAAATAAGGATGATATTATTGTAACATTTAATTAAACTATGGACAATACACAACCAGTTTGTAGATGGATAGATCTATAAAATTCTCTCACGATACACGGTATATCATTAGTTTTTTATTCTAGTAATGTCACCACATTTTTTTTCAAATGTCACATACCTACCTATCACTCGAATTTTAACGCCTTCTCTGTCATCTTTCCTTAGCAAATCTTTAGCTTATTCCCAGTACAACCTCAAGTGATAAACTACATAAAATCCCTGTTAGATTAGAGGTTATAAGGAAATAGACAGCGTTAATAAAAAAAAATGCAAATGACGTACGCTTATCTCATACTCATACATGATAGAGTTCCATGTTAATCTAAATACACAGCCATTTAAAAACAACTGTCAACACTCTCCCTGTCAACAACCAACAACTGTTGACCATATCTGAAAGTTGGGTGTGCTTCGTTCAATAATTCGTAAACAGTTTCCCTAAAAAAGTGAAAATGACATTTCCATTGTTCCCTATTTGAAGAAACACAATCCAATTCATAAAAGATGTTCATAAACAAACCAATTTTCCCCCCAAAAAAAAAAAAGGTGGGATGTGTTCACAGTTTACTACACACTTACACCCACTCCTTTATTATTTTTTTTATATTCTTTGTTATTTATATTTATTGGAGACATTTACACATGATTAAGCTTAAGTGGCTACCACCTTTGTGTCTAAACTTTGACAGAACGACGACCACGACAACGCACATTAATGGTATTCATTAGGTCTGAGTACCGTCTCATAGTGTGTGTGTATGTGTTATTCTTTTTAGATGATTCCAACTGACATAGTTGTCATGCTCAATCCATTCACAGCCATGGAATAGCAATTTGACACGCTAAAATCATGTCAACACGGACTGTGAAACACAACACTAATGGAATTTATTGAGAATAGCGCACAAACAAAAGCCCGTGACACAAAAGTTGTAGAAAATCATAAAATATGTCAACGATCTGTCACATTCCGCCGAGTTTGACATGAGATATTAAAACCTAGCGGAATTTGCTTGTTGCACCCGACTTAATTGTCATGTAATTGTCAATGGCTCCACCACCACCACCATCAGCACCATCAGGTGACAGGTGTGGAATGTGTTATTTGCACGTCAGTGGTGACAGACGGCAAATTTGACATTAAAAATGCAAAAGTTTTCAAATTTCAAACCAACTCCAAGTTAACAATCACGATGATGATGATGATGACCCTCATCATCGTAAGGTGTTTTGTGTGCAAAATTGTTGGAAAATCTTTGGGCTGACTGGTTGGCCGGCCGGGACCGAGAACGGGGATTGGCTGTGCAATATGCGAGGAGCCTTAATAAGATGTAAAGTGAAATAAATGTCCAATTAAATGCAATTGTCGACAATATGGCAGGAAGTGGATAGCAGCTTGACGCAGTAAGGGTTGAGTTGAGAGTGAGTCGGTAAATTCCTGAAAAGTTTTTTTCTGCAGCAGAAGCATAATAACTGTGAATCTATTATTTAGAGACGATAAAACGACGACGTCCGTTTTGTTGAGGAGAATGCTTTAAAAAGGGTTTCCCAGGTCGCAGGGTTGTTCGTTTCGTATGCATGGGTGGTGGATGAGAGCTAATTCTAGAAATATTTGAGCAAGCAGTGAATGACATAGGTTTTCCTAATGCGCCTGCATACAAATAGGGTACAGTGTGGCTGACAGGTGAGGAATTATTTTTACACATTTTTATATTTTCGAACCAGATTTTGCAGTTCATTTTTGCAGAACTGCTGTTGGGATACTATAAATTTGATAAAATATATCTTCAGCCGGTTAAATGGAACCATACACAGTAAGAAAATGCTGACTAGAGTTGGATGGGATTCGAGATGGCTGAAGAGACATTCTGGTCCAAGGTAAGGTGCAAGCCGCGAATTATTAGGGACTACTGCCGTGCGACTTTTAAGGCTAGAAATAGAGGAAATAGGGTGAGTTCGTGAGGCGTTTTGCATTTTTATCAAAAAAGAGCAAAGCCCCAAGATCGCTGTTAAACAAACAAATCGTAAAGTACGACCATAACTGGCGACGGTAGCTGTTATGAGCCATGTCCATAGCCCATAAGCCTACATGTCGAAAAAAATTTTGTGAACAGTTCACCTTTAGGTCAGGTGCATTTTTCCCAGTTTATCTGCTGTAGTTTTCGAGCATTAACTCTGCAGGAAGTTTGCGCGATGGATAAATTGATGGATTCTAAATTTGTACATTGATCATCTGACTCAATAGATGGCGTTGTTGTGTATTGAGCGGCGTTTGTCATACATTTGTTTGACAGTTTAGGACTATATGCGAATGAACCTTCAGTTCTTAATGTACATTTTGCAATAATCTACTTGCTAACATATTTTTTTAAACAAATTTTGCCAAAAGATCCACCTTTAGGAGGTGTTTAAGTTATCCAAACCGTGCGTCGATGTCGAGTATAGTCGTCAGATTCATCCTCGACTTTTTTATCCGTCCAAAGTAATCATAGGTACTCGACCGCTTCAAAAGTGTCATAAAGGTGTTTGGATTGATTGTTGATTTGTATCTAGCAAGCTAAAGAGCGATCAGCAATATTTTTAGGTGAGTCAGAAAAATCTTTTAACTATCACGGTCGCCTTAATGATTGCGACAATGCAAAACTTATGTACGATATATATGAGTCTGTTTGCAAGTTCAAAAACGAATTTTTCAGTAGCTTAGACTAAAAGTACAAATTTTGGGGGAGCAACCGGGTTAAAGCCATACAGGCCAGTGCGTACATGTATCTCATGTCTTTGCCCAGAGTTTTCAGAAATTTGCTTGTTATTGCCGGACAATATTTGATGGACAACTTCTTATGGGTCGTTGGGCAGTAATTCCAAGCTCCGATGAAACGAAAAAGCGACAGGAAACGGCTGTAAAATTAAACTTCGTATAACTTGCTGGGCATTAATTCCGAACTCAGATGAAACCAAAAACCCGACAATAGGTCAGAGGCAGCTCAAGCAAAATGAGACATGGGAGAGGAACGAAAATGCAACAGATTCGGGGGTGACGTGTGTGGTGCGGCACTAACTTTAAGGGAAAGAGTTGTGAGCGATAAAGGGGCGATATGCAAGAGTATACAATGCGCGTGCGGGATCCCGCCGGTCCACCGCTTGTCGGTACTATAGACCCTAGTATAGACAAGACATGGCTCGCTTCGTATGAGTATGGCGAGTTCGCGCGCGCCGTGGCTCACTGATTAGTTCGCTTGACTAATGAGCTTCTGGTTCGACCCCCAGAAAACAGAAATTACATCGAAATATTGGTTTACACTGCGCCACCCCTCGCGAATGTCTGATGAACCTCCGAAAGTGTACATGTTCTCAAAAAGCTTATCAATTCAGCCGTTCGAACTCCGCATAAAATTAGAGGTCCTTCCTTATCCACTGATTGTATTAAGGTTCTATATGGACCTATTGCTCCATTTTTTTTTTAATTAGGGCAACTTCTCGACGCCTAAGTTTGTTGGTTAAGTTTCTGGTTAAGAAAGCTACCTAGGGCTAAGGAAGGTTGCAGGAAAAGGGGCCGACCACTTCTGAGATAAATCTGTCAGCAATGATAGGCTGGTAGAAAAAAAAATACAATCTCGACGAGTCAGTAAATCTGCCACATGAACACATACCAACATGACACAGGCCACTTGTAACAGAAATTACGTAACACTCCATTTTTGTCGCACAGACTGTTGGCATCCCAATTGTAATATCCACTTAAGGGCTAACTTTCTTTCATATTTATTTATTTTTTATTTTTTGGTTTCCACATAGGGTGGCGCCGCAATTCACTTCACACAGTAGATGTAAATATCCATAGCGAGAGAAGGAGAGACCAAAAGTAACCGTATACCAGGCCCCGAAGGCATGCAATTATCACAACAATAAAGTTTTGAATACTTTTATGAATTGCTGCTAACTGTCTCCCCTTCCCTTGCCTATTGTAACAGTTTAGAGTCATTCAACGCTTCTAGAGCACAGCAACAAAACAAATAAGCTGTGAGAATCTTTTATTTGGGTAGTTGTGGCAGGGCGCTACCACTACGACTATACGACTATACGACCCTCCGACTCCGTGCTTCGATGCGATTATTGTTTACTGTTGGGCGAGATACAATTGTATCTGTCAATTTGAAGTGTCTTCATCTTTGTTTTGTTCCGCAGCAGCACCTGCCCGCAGGAGAGATTTCTTCTGTTTTTCTTGCTAATGAGATTGAATCTAAATGAGTCGTATTGTAGTCCCGTGGCGGGAAGTTAATCCTTTTGGCAATTTTACCCCGGATTGGAGCTGATATAAATGTGCCACGATACGCGCGTCCAACTGGAGAGGGTGTGGCTGGCTTAGCGCACTTAATTAGTATGCGTTACGTATTTTTTTCTGGTTTCTGTTTTCCGTGCAGCGCTTCGCTTCTATTGAGTGCGCGAATAAGGCCTAATGGTTCAGCTTCCATGTTTGTTTTTTCCTTGTTGCACAATGCACTCGCACTCGCTCGGTATGGTGTCCCTCTCTCCTGATGGCTGCTTTATTCCTTTTCCTTACATATTTGCATTTTTATACGTGTGTTAATTATCGCACTCTGCCTCTTGGGTATTTTATTTTTTTTTTTTGTTGTTGTTCTTCTTTTCCTGTAGAGTTTTTGAGGGAAGCCATTTTTTTTTTGTTGTTTCCTTCAATGTTCAACGACAGCTAAGATGATGATGATGTGACGCGACGACAACGACGACGGTGCTGCCTCTAAAACTGCCAAGATGGTCGGTATAGTATAGTGGCGCTCTAAAGCACTGCCTGCCCTGCTTTTCTTGTCCTCCAATGCACTGTCAAGTGTAACTTGACACCAGCAGCGACGACAACCCTTGAGAAGCAGCTCACTGCTGCATATATGCGTTGCTGCTTCTGTCAAACAGAAAACAGAAAAAAAAAAAAACGAAGAAAGTCGTTGCCATTTGCATACGAATAACTTGATGCAGAGCCGCATATATGCCTACTCGCGCCATTTCGCCATTAGTGCACTTATTCTGTCGCACTTGTGTATACCTAGAGTCTATATCCAAGATGTCTGTGCTCTTGTTGCATTCGTTTTGCCAGTGTCATATTTGTTTTTCGAAAAACTGTTCGAGTTCGATGCGTGTGACTAAGCGGTTTTTTTTAAATAGTACCTACCTAGTTGATAGGCCCTATTGCCAGAGCCCGTCCTCCATTTTACTCAATTCTGAAATGGCACAGTGTGTGGAATATCACACACTGCATGTGTGCGGAAAAAATATGGCGTCAAGTAGTTGTCGAGGGCGGATTGGCAGTAAGAGCGTTTCGCAGCTAAGCTGAAGTTAAACAACAAATTTGCTCGCAACGCAAAAGTTGAGTGCTCTGAGTGCGGAGTGCAGTTTCGAGGTGCAGGCTTGCTATTGGGGTGTGAAAAACGGTCATAGAGCTTGAAATTTGCAATATGGAAATTGGGATTAACTTTATTAGATTTGCAAGGCCTTTTTAAATATTTGCATCCATATTACATTGAAGCACTGCGTGTGGCAAGTGGAGCGCCACTGATTTTCCGTAATAGGTATACATTTGTAGAGCTGTCTACAAATTAGGCAAACTCATTAAATGCTGTCAGTTTGATTGTTGCAGCTATCAAATTCAGCCATCTTTAGGGTGGTTATCTAAAGTGTTTGGCGTAGATGTGATATCTTTGCTCTGCAAGCCAAAAAACGCTGACGACAAACTTGTAGGTGTTCAAACAAATTCTAAGGACTTCGACAGATTTAAATTAAATTGTTTATCTGGGCCGTAAATCATACTTTTACTTTAGACGGTCATTGTAGTCTGGCCTCAACCAACAAGCCTTACCAGTCGCTACGAAGGCAACTTGAAGGCGGTGTGTATCGACCTGGAATTCGTGCTATTAAAAATATGTACTCAACGTCAATCTTGTCTTTCTACACTATTTCGGGTAACAATAATGTTCACGACTGAATCGCCCGAAACTCTTCAGTTCATTGAGATTTTGGACGACACAGTTTGCATGGTCAAATTTCATTTGTTTAAAGAACTTTTGTCGATAGAAAAAAAATGTTCACGACAAACTCGCCCAAAATTCTTCCCCTCATTGCGAATTTGGGCAATGATTTTGGAAAATCAATCGTTTACAGAATAGCTCTTGGCAATGAAAAACTGTCATTCAAAACTCTTCCCTTCATTTGGAGTTCTTGTTTGAAGATACTTCCGACAAGCCTTGCAGCATGATTACTCATAAGACAGTAGGTACTCAATGCTGACACTTATTTTTCGTTGATATGAAGTGTTTCGAGAGAGTTCTAGCTGTTACTTACTTACTTAAGGTGGCGCTAGAATCCGGGGTGAACCGGGCCTCAACCAACAAGTATCTCCAGCCAGCACTTTCTTTGCCCAGCTGTCTCTAGTTTCGCACGCTAAGTTGGCTAAGGTCCCCTTCCACTGGCGTGCGCCACCTAAATCGCGGTATTCCTCTACTGTGCCATCACTCGGGTGAGGATTCGAAGATCTACCGTGCCGGAGCATTCGCGTCCATTCGCTCTACATGGCCCTGCCACCTCAGACGTTGAACCTTCAATCTTCTGGCCATGTCTACGTCGCTGTCGCTGTACAGTCCGTATAGTTCGTCGTTGTATCTCAAGCTGCTTGAGAAATTTTTATATCCAGCTTTGTCATTAGCCATTTTTCGCAAATTTGTTCATCAAAGGTCTGTTCTTTCGACAGCATGCATCTGTACGAGTGGCGATCGGAAAACCTAAGGTATCTTTATCTGGTCGAATGAATAGGCAGCGTGGTTTCATCTGTGGCGAGTTTATCAGCCTTACAATTTTCTGAAATATATCTATGACCCAGAACCCAGCAAACGTTTATATTAAACTGATTCAGCAGTACCCTAGGGGTGGTATCAAGTTAAGAGTCTAATTCCAACGGCCATGCAGCAATGCCTGTTGGCGAAGATGCGGATATAGACTTATCCAAAAATTACAAGACTTATTTTTTCGCCTGTTGGTCTTATGCTCGAGCTTAATTTTCTTTCTTAAATAAGACCTATTTAAGTATTCAAATTCATTAGAAAATGACAAGTTTACGCCTTTAATAGATGGAGTAAATTGTTACCACCAGAAGAAGTTCAATTTTGTGGGGGTTAATGCTTAATCTTCAACTATTTGTTCAGCTCTAAAGATTATTAAGAGCACATTGCAGGCCATTAAGGTACCTATAGAGTAAAAATTACCGGAAAGGCACCCTTTGTAGTGGAAGTTATTAAATTTAAGGTCGAAATTTCAGTGTCCCGTTTATCATTTAAAACAGTCGCGTTTGTAGGATGACGTACTACGACTCAGCACACCCATTTAGCAGAACATTCGTACGAAAGTCTGGGATCTGCACTGAAACTTGGTTAGAAGAAAGTGCGAGTGGCAAAAGCCGGGGGCTTATTCCCAAATGCGCGGCGGATCGCTTTTCATGGCGGATTGATATTTTTGTATTTCCAAAAGCTGTCAAAAGCGATAGCTATTCAGGTGACGGATTGCTGGCGGATTTATTGCCAGCAATCCTCACAAAAGCTATCGCTTTTGAATGGATCGAATCGCTTTTGGAAATATAAAAATACCAATCCGCCATGAAAAGCATTTGGGAATAAGGCCCTCGAGCTAAACTTGCGGAAGTCAACACAGTTACCCAAAGACGCGATTTTATGAGACCTAAGAATTGGAACACCTGGGATAAGTAGTCTATTAGCCTTTTTAATGATATTTACAAGGTTTCGATTTTTGAACGACATTTTTGACTGAATTTAATAAAATGCAATTCGGTAAAATGTCAAATTTTGACCGAGAATCAATTTTTCTATTGGCAACACTGCCTATAGAGGTGCTTTCGTAATTTTGATTGCATAGCAAACTGCTGACTGCCCTCTCCTATTAGGCATGTTAGCAGTTCAATAACGCCATCTTGTGGAAGAGTTTCTCTACTCTCAAATGTTTCAGTCAGATTCGAGTTCATAATCGGACCATTGAGCCAAAAGTTAATTAACCCAACAAGTGAGCCAGTCATCGAAATACATCAGGACCTGGCAATGCATTGCAGGTATAGGTTGATGTTATTAAAAGCTCCTTCTAAAGGGTGTTCCATAATTCACGCAGAATTAATTAATTAATCAATTAATTAATTCCATACAGATTTTTAATTAGAAGGCTTAAATTTTTTATGGATTCATAGAGTATAGAGATTGGGATAAATGGCCGCCAAGGTTTTGCTGGCAAGTACGTACTCTTTTATTGAAATTTTCAATGACCGTTTCGCTGAATTTCTTTAATAAAAAAAAAATATAGGTGGCGCAACAGGTATGTAGACAATCAAGGCCTATCTTCTCGCAACCATTCGTTTTGTGTAAGTTTTTATTATTGGGACGAATGGAAGGGACCTACAATTTTATGCCTAGTCCGAACGGCTGAATTGAGAAGCTTTTTCAGGACAGTTATACTCTCGGATGTGTGTCAGACGTTCGCGAGAGGTGGCGCAGTAGAAAAAAACCTTAAGATGTAATTTGTGTTTTTCCGGGGATCGAACGTGGGATCCCTCCCACAGGAGTCCAGCACACTAACCACTGCGATTCTGCGCCCACGAATTTCATTAATACACCTCCCAATTTCCTCTTTCAAGGCGTTGGTGGTCGTGGGCTTGTTTGCATATAGATTTTAGACTTCAAAAAACCCCAAAGAAAAAAGTCCAATGGCGTTAAATCGTAAGATTTGGATGGCCAATTCTGATCGCAAAAATGGCCGATTACACCATAAGGAAATGACTTATGTAGTAATTAAAATTATTTTTCTTTCTGTTTGACATGAGTGGCACCGTCTTGTTGAAACCACATGTTGGTCACATCCATTTCTTGTAATTTAGGCACTAAAAACTGGGTTATCATCTCACGATAACTAACACCATTAATTATTACCGCCTGACCAGCCTTATTGGCGAAGAAGAATGGTCCGATAATGCCTCCAGTCCAAAATCGTCACCAAACAGTCACGCCACGCGTAGTGGATACATTTGTTTCTTAACAATTACTCGCGGGTTTTCTGAACCGCAAATGCCACAATTTTGACGATAAACGAAGAAAGCCATCAAGATCAAAATGAGTTTCATCATTGAAGATGATTTTGTTCGAAAATTGCGGACTGTAGCTGCCGAACGAACATTCATTATTTTTAAAATATTGCTCAACAATGAAAATGCGTTGTTCTTTCGTATAGCGCTCTATTTTTACTAACTGTCAGCTGTCACATTGTTTTTTCCGTTGCGTTGGCACCCTTGTGGTACTATTAAATGGCGCAAAATTCAAATTTAGCGTGAATTATGGGACACTATTTATATCTAGGCTAGGAATGCAACGACTGTTTATATTTAAGGCTATCAATCAGTCGTTCCAGAATTAATGCTAAAGACTAAACTGATCTGATCTGAGAGCTTACGTGTTAATAAGTTCATTTGCCGCCCTAGAGCACAAAAACCACTAACTTCTCTCCATATCAGAGGAATGTGAACCAGATTTTGAGAACGCTTTAGAACTAGCTCTTAAGGCCCCGACCCATAGAATCCGTCGCATCCGTTGCGTCGACGGATTGGCGTATTCGACGGAACGAACAGTCCCATAGAATTCGTCGCATACGTTGACAGCCGATGACATATGAGAGACAGTTTCTCTCATTATCTTATATTTCCACCAATGAAAATGCTTACTCTCACGCTCTGCCAACTGTCAACGGTTCGACGGACAGAAAAGTAGAAAGTAAACCTATTTTATCCGTCGCATCCGGCACGTTCGTTGCTCATGGGTCACGTTCCATAAGCTACCTGTCAGTCGAATACATTGCCGCAACGGATGTGACGGATTCTATGGGTCGGGGCCTTTACTCTGGTATGTTGATATCTGCAGTCTTTTGCATGTTCGGCTTGAACCTATTATATAGCTTCCAATGCATTTGATCTCTATACCTTAGACCTTAGAGGTTAGATGTTATTTGCCCAGTTACCGAGGAAGCTACTTGGAAAATGGATGCCCAGTTGGAGTTGCAGATTGAACCATCTTGAGCGGTTGCGTCGGTCTTTTCAAACAATTTGGAGAGACTAAATTGGTTGAGAATATAGGTACTTTTTAACCTTGATGCCTTAGAATTGCCTCTAAGAAAATTGCTCGGCTTGTCTTAATTCTTTCTTATATTTTTGTTCGACTCTCAGTTGGTCTTCACTTTTCTCGTTCCTTTGGCTACATTAAAAAATCGTCTCTTAGTAGAATAAAAGGACAGAAAAAAATTAGGTACAGCGCTTTGTTAAAGGCCAAAGGTAGATCGTTGGTTTTAGGCTCTAGCTCACAGGGAGGACTTAAAAGTATATTGTTTGTCATTATTTGATTCAATCTATATATAAATTTTTAATGAACATCAAACTTTGAATGCATTAGTGCAAAGGTCCAGGTCCACTACGGAATATAGCGTCATCTATGGTAGAGCTCAAGCGATTGCCTTGACCCTTACGATGCTTACGAAACAGCAAACTAACAGCCCTATTATGGCTATCAAATATCAATTAGTTGATACTTGATAAGATCTATCAATTCATTGATAATTTGGTATTATGAGTATCAATTGATAAATTTTACACCATTGTGAATACTTATCAAAATGTCATTGAGAATGGGTTCTGTTTTGATGTTTGACGTTTCTGATTTGTTGTTGGTTGTTGTTTTATGGCTGACGACTAGTTTTGGTTAATTGTTTTTATTAAACAACAGTCGCTTTTTTCGCAAATCAAAGGAACGACCAACGCTGTTGATTGTGCAATGCCAATATTAAAGTTATTCCCAAACGCTCAGTTGATGGTTTCCTTACTAGCAAATAATTTTAAAATCGCTGCTACTCGTAGTATATGTACATTTGGGATGTCTACCGAAGACATTTCGCTCTAAAGTCTTTATATTACAGTAAAAACGAGGATATACATTTTTTAATTTGATGCGCCCGAATATTTGATACGTATCAACGAGAAATTTGTGGTTGATAGACAATTTGATGAATATCAAATTTTTTGATAATCGTAATACCAAGTTTATCAATAAAACTATTCACAATAGATCTTAAATCTAATACAATTCACAATTCATCCAAAATGTTGTTAGGTTGATAACCATAATACCGATTCATTCATTTTGTTGATACGTATCAATTATTATCAAATATCGTGTTGATATTTGATAGCCATAATAGGGCTGTAAGACCGAAACCATTACTAACTACTGTACTGTCAAAATAAAATAAAACAGAATATACCACTCATGTGTAACCCGCTTTAAATTATCTGAGATAACTTACCTGCAAAGAAAAAAATAAAATAAAATTAACTTAGGATCCTTTTGCCATATAAAGTTAAATTTTCTTCATATTTAGTTATCAACCTTTGTCTATAAAATTGTTCGAGAAGAGTAGGTACGGATCTTTGAGGAATCTTACGACTTCAGCAAGACACGTATATTCAAATTGCATCCGAAGACAGATTTAAATAAATTCGTCAAACTACTAACTAACTACTAACTCGAATCCCTCTGAGTTATGCTTCTTTACAAAGAAGGGGTAGCCAACAACTTGTTTCCTCTACTAACAAAAATTATTAGGCAAGCATCACGCTGTTGATGTGTTTTGTAACGGCTACGAGTAGTCATAAGCAGGCCCTTAAAACAACCTAACATGTGCCTGTTGAATTTGTCCCCAAGCGGTCATAAGGTCAGCGATGTACATACCTACCTCTAACTCAGTGCTACGGAAGCCTGTAACACTTCCAAAAATTCCATTGTTCAAGTACTTGTCGCGTTGTGTTTTAGGGCCCACCTGTCCAAGCCTCAGTTGGTACGTAGGTATAAAGTCGACAAAAATTCAACAGAACCTGCTAAAATCAGAAAATACTTTACCAACTTACACGAACCTCGTAGGTTAGGTATAAACTATTGCCTCTATATCCAGGGGTTGTACATATAACTTTTAAAGATGTGAGGACCTCTGGCATTTTACTTATTATCTCCACAAATTCGGTCTTAAAATTTTAGCTTTCGCACAGTATAGCCCGCTTGAGTTGTGGCAAACACTGTCTAAAGGCAACGATATAGAAATAGAAGCAGAAGCTGATGACAGATCTCACAGATAGACATACATAAGGTCCCCCACCTTAACTGTGGAGCTCACGTTAACACCCTCCTTTGACAGCTGCACCAAGTTTAGCACGACTAGGCACGACCGTATGCAGTTGCCTATAATATTTGACTGCACCTTTCACTTGACAAACGTCGTGATTCACCAGAATCCACGCCTTTCGCCAAATCTCCCAACACATAGGGTGGTCGAACCACGAAATCATTAGCACTGTGAATAGATGCGCCTTGTCCTAGTCCTAGCACAGCATTAAATACGATTGAACGGCAATGGCTGGCGTACAACGTGAACGAGAATGGGAAATGGAAACAAATGCGATATTGATAGAGGGACTAGCTAATTAGGTATCATTAAAGAGTACATGTCATGGTTTCGTTCATTGCCCAAACATCGGTTGCAAAATGTGTGTTCAGAGTGACGACAAAGGCGCAACGGCGCAACGGCGCGGCGTGGCGGCAAAGACGAATGAACACCCAGCATTCAGCATCCACTGCATCGTCGTCCCCGGATTCATGTCAAAGACCATTCATGTAATTGGATTGTTGCAAATCTCGCGAAAACAAAATGAGATGTGCTCACGGATAGCAAACATGCGCGCACGCGCATACACACAAACGATCGACCAAGATACATCGCTTCTCTTTAAGTGGCGCCCAACGCGGCGACGACGGTGGCGGCAGCGACTACAACTGCGACTGCGGCCTCTCCTGGGCGGTATATCGGATATTAAACCAAATAGTCGCCTTACTTACATCGTTTACACAACATGTGTAGGTATGTACCACAAATGACCCACCAGCACTAGTTAGAGCCGCGACCAGTTTAGCCCCGGTCCAGTCCAGTCCACCAGGTATGCATGCATACAAAATGTATGAATAAAATAAAAATTTGCCGTCCTCTTCGTGGTCTGTCTGCATCCAGGCATCCGCACAGCGATATCATTCATTTCTCATAAGATTTGTTCTCCTGCCTACCTCAAAGGGAATCCGATGAAGACCGCAGGCGCCAGTGCGGGTTCTTTCGCTCCCTCTGGCCCGCTGTTCGTCTCTATCGCGCGCTCTAAGCCGAGCGAACGAACGAACGAAATTCAAATCTTAACTTTAAATCGCGGCGCGTATTTCCCTTCATATGCACACAGCCATTGTGATGCCTGATGCCTCTTTGTGGTCGTCGTTTACTTATTCAGAATCGGGGAAAAGAAAGGAGAACAAGTCCCTAAAACAAAGAGACGAATAACGCGAACCGATCTTGTGAACATCTTTAGAGAGCTTCGTCGCCAGTTTAGAAGACAACACATTGCAGATACTTTTTTCTTATTCGCCGCGCCGCCGGCCGCGCCGTCTTCGTCGCCGGGCTAACAAGGCCACCCTTTGAAATCTCCTTGAGCATCCACCACATTCACATCATCCTCATCAGCAGCGGCAGTATTGGACCCAGAAGCTGTGGCCGAGAAGTGGAGGCCGCTCACTCGCATCATCGTCGTCATATAACAAATATCTGGGGACAGGTTGTGCGGTTTGTTAGGATTCGGCTGTCCTTTCTTTCGCTCGCCCTATCCACACTGCCATCCGATTTCTGTGCAATGTCCTGTGCACTGTGAAGGTTCGGTTATTCCTCCTCCCCCTCTCGATTGTTAGTTAATTTTTGTCTCTTTTTTTTTTTTGTTGAATTTTTCGTTTTATTTTCTTGTTTATTGGGAAGAGAGGAACCCTTTTGGTTCCCCATTGGCAGGATACAAATTGGATTGCCAGATCCTTATCAATAAATAGGAATACGAAATTCTGTGCACAAATAAAGAAGAAGCAATGCGCTATAGCGATGTTCTGCTGTTCGAGTATGTGTTGAGTATGTCTGGCGGCAGCAGCGTGAATCATCCAGGCGCTACGGATTTCTTGTAGTTTTGACTTTCGAATCACAGTACAGAGCAGTGGGGCTTGTCTATGCACACTGTATGTGACGACAACTCGCACATGCTTTTTGCAGTCCCGATTCCCAAGTGGGAGGAGACAGTTAGATACAGTTTTTTTTTTTTAGAGTTTTCTATGTCGTTAGAGAGTTGTAGTCGTTGTCGTCGTCTTTTGTATCTATTATTGTATCTCTTAGATGGAGTTATTATTTTTTTTCGGTTTTGCTTCTTCCTTAGAATTTGTTTATTCGATTTCCAGATTGGAGTGGCTTTTATTTTAAAATTGATTAATCAAATTCAAAGGGGTGAACAGGGAGGGGCGTTTAAATCGAATCAAAAGTTGCTCTACCGTGGAATACTGAAGAGTGGATAGGGAATTTGTGTGCCCATAAACGAAGAAAATATACAACTGGTTATCTTATGAAGATATTGAAGCGCTTGATACGCTAGCTTGAAGATGCTTCGACCCGTGGTGAACCGGGTCATCTACGACGGTAGTTTGTTCGTGGAGCCAAGGAGTTTGTTTTCATCTAGTTAGCATTTTGTTTTTTGTATCAAAGTTTACAAAAACTAAGTTTAGCAGCTACCGCCATCTATTGTCAACGTCGGCTAATGCAGTATCTATCAGTGACGGTAGATATAAAGAGGATTGATCACTTTGCAACAGAAATGAAAAACGAAAATATCAAATGGCTGACTGTAAATACATTTTACAAGGAATAGGTTTGTGCATTGGCTATATATAGCAAGGACACATGGTGGCTTAGATCAATATGACAAATTGATCCAAAATCATTTACCTTTGCCGATGGAATGGCTGCAGACTAATAAAGTCGTACAGAAATGGAAAAATAAATTACTGTCCCTAAGGACCTGTACATTTAGATGACGTCATTTCATGGCTGCTCACAGCTCATGGGGTCTTTATTAAGCCCGTTTCCGGAGCCAGGAGCTGTATGAACTCCAATCCAGCTTTAAATACTTGGTTTTTTATAAATAAAAGCTAAATTCGAAGCCTTGCTTACCCCTGTAAAGCTCCAGAGTGTTCACACATTTTTTCAAATATCAGGTAAAGCAAGGTAAATCCGACATAAATACGGGTCTACAACCTTAGAAAAAGCTCATAGGTACAAAATACCGCCTAAACTCAAGGGTTGTATACATCAGTTATTAGATAGATATTCGTCCTGCATTTGTGTCGCACTTTAGGGCAAAATTGCGTGCTCTATGACAACATTCGCATTTTCATTTACCAACCACAAATTCGGTCTTGAAGTTTAGTCTTTAGCTGCGTATAGCACTATTACCTTTTAGCAAAGACTGACGGATGATAATGCTGCGAATCTGAGCTTCAAATAAACAAATTTAAGTAAAGTATCAGCATCAGTATCTTCTTGACAGATCTGTCCTTACCGAGCAAAACCATCTATTGGCATAAAATCGGTCGTCGATTAATTTAAGACCGCTGCTCGCTGGCATTGCGTGATCCGTTGAATAAGCAGCCATCAAAAGCCCCAATAGCCTCTGCAGAGACTGGAAGTGGATATGGCATCTGAAAACCACCGGGCATCATCATCGAGCAACGCCATCACTCTTGGCAAATAATGCTTGTATCTTCCCTGCCAGTCAGAACTTTTTTCCGTTCAAATATGATTTCAATGGTCTTAATAATGCATAGTCTATCACAACAGCCCTTAAAAAGGAGGGGTGGAGGTGGAGGACACTTTTTATCTCCACAGTTTATCCGCAAACGACATCAATCTCCATCTATGTACTATGCTGTCTCAGTTAAGTTTGCTGCACTACACTGTGTCGGCCTGCCAGCATCTACCTGATGGTTCCTATCGGTGAACTGCTTCGATTTATCTCATTGGTATGTGGCCAATCCATAGACAATTTTACTGAACTGGATGTAGTTACTCTCAAGGTTACACGTCCTTCAAAGTCAAATAAATATTTGCTCTGTGTTGTGTAATTCAGCAACCAGATGTCCAAAGGCTATTAAGGCACAGAGGGGTTTTTTTCTGCCATGGCCACATCAGTCGTCGGGCTGCCTAGACTGTTATACTGCTCGACCTTCTGTAGGCCAGCTTCACAGAGCATTTCTTGGCGTTTCTTATATTTTCAGCTACGATGGCGATCTCTACACCAGCAGTCATTACCCGGGAAATATGATGGGTACCAGTAGGTACTCCGGCATAAGCCCGTATGGCTTTCGGATGAGCTGGAGAGTTGTTTAGAAATATATTCATTATCGCCTTAATTTCGATGACTTGACGGTCATTGCTGTACCTTCACCTACTTCTAATGTGAGACTTAGTTCAAGGTAGCAAGGCCGAGGAACTTTCGACTTATGACTGCCTGTGGTCAACAGATTCGTTTCGTGCAATCTACCGAGCACAGCGACAGCACAGCCAAACACCTGCCATTTATGACTGAAGGCTCGTCAAAAACTCATATATTCTCCTACAGCTGTGAAAATGTGCGGCTCAAAAAGCTTCAATTGAGCCCCAAATACGCATTGACATTCGCATGAATAAAGGCTCGCCAAAACCCCATTAATCCGATTTGTATATTTTACTCTATGACAAACTTCATGATAGGAAAGCTAAGTAACTTATGAAAGTCGACTTCGAGCAGTTCACCGAGCATCGCCAAACATTTGACGTTCATCACTGAAGGCTTCATAAAAATTCATTCGTTCTCCAACTGTTGGGAAAGTGTGTGGCGCGGTAATTTTAATGTGTTGGCCGAAAATGGCCAGATAGTGAGGCATATATGCGCGACGATATCATAAGCAAGAACTTTAACCAATTTGAATACTAACTGAAAAAGCCTTAATGCTGCTCCTACCAGCATGCGTATCTGCAGATATTTTATTCTAATGTGTCTACGAAAAGTTGCTAGAATTTTGACTTGGAATGCGCTGTAAAAGCTTCGTCAATTGAATCTGCCATAATTTGATTTTCTAAAACTGCAACGAATTTTCATACAAAAGCTCAAAGATACTTGGAGTCATACCTTCCCAGTCAAACTCTCTGGCGAGGTTTTCCAGGCTATAAACACATCTCGCTCCCAATAGGCATCTCTTCAACTAAATAATTATTTGTCCAAGTTGTCCATCCGTCAAGAGGTTGATGATTATAATGTTTTAACGGTCTTGACATCCTACCCTCATCAAGCAGGCCACTTTTTGAATTTCCCTCCGGCCCTATAGCCATCTTCTTAGCACAATCAATCATTTGTTCCCTTTACTTGGCCATTTACACAACCACTCAAGTGATAAATGGCAAATCAGCTCACTTAGTGTAACCATATCACGGTTGTTAATTAGAAAATTCCCATCCAAAGACAGTCAGCCTAATTATATGTGTTTTGTTAATTGCTGCCTGCTTGGTGGATTCCACTTTACTTGTCGAATTCATTTGCCAATTTGGTGGTGCTGTTGCCACTGCCACCATTATCTGTGGCCACCAATTGAATGTGCTTTCGATTTCGTAAATCGGATAGAGTTGGTGCGGGCCCAGTGAATTACCTACTGCAGAGGCCCTTATGGGCCGCCGCCATTCAACCATCAATTATGCGACTGAGCACACAAAAGACCACGGAAAACAATTAAGTAAGCGCGCACACATAGGGTGCTGCATATATACACACATGTGAGCTGCAATTATTGTGAATTCAACCTCCTCCACATATCAAGTGGGCGCTCGCGATTTAGTAATAATAGTAATTATAAAGTAATTATTACAGCGATACAATGGCTCTATATAGCGACTGATGGTTTGACTAAAGGGCCAAGACGCGTATATACGCATTTGAAGGTGAAACGGATGCAATTTGCGTTGACTTGCAGGCGACACTGGAAGATGTATTTAGAGAAAAAAAAAACCCTTAAGGGGGCTAAAAAATAGAGCTTATTACAAGCGTGCGCGTAAAAAAAGCGGAAGCTCTGAAAGAGTCAATTTGGTGACACCTGAATAGGAGTGTAGGAGTTGCAAATGTTTCTGGTCTCCCATTTTTGCTTTATTTTGCATACCCTTCCAATACTAAATAAATGAAATGGTTCGAGTCCACGCTATATACAAAAGACTTTTGATGATGAAGAAGGCTGAAACAATGCATATAAAGCTTAGCCTTGTTTTGGGCGAGATTGTATAGAATTTTAGTTCATTGCTATTAATTTAGACTTCATGTAAAGCATGTTTATTCTTATTGCGGTTCAAGTCTGTGCTAAAACAAGCATGAGCCGGATCTAACTCTGCCTTGCTTCGACGAACGACACAAGACTTGAGGCTGGACAATAATTGGTGAGAGCGGGCCTTACACGAAGATACCTTATGGGCTCAAAACCAATATTGACACCCAATATTTATAGTAACCGGCCTTGTGGTACTCCAACTTTGACCTTAAAGTTCACAGACGCCTACCTGTCTGCATGTGAAATGTAAAATTGGCTTCAAATAGACTGACTCTTTAAAGACATACATTCTCGAGACACTGGTCCTCAAGAAACTGGTGAAACTTCACCAAATTTGACAAAAACAAAAAAAAAAAGATACATAATTCTGGAGACATTGATTTTCAAGGCCTGTGCACAGAAAACTCGTGCGGAAATCTATCTAACGAAAAGACGTAAAATATATTATTAATTTGCAAGTCTATAAGGTGAACGCTCAAACAAGCAACTGTCTAAAAGTGTGTTTTATGCTAACCGATTTAGTTTTCGGGTGTAATTCGAGAGTTAAAAATAAGCCATGTCAATTATTGGAAAGACTATAGAGTACGGAGGTATATAAGAATCTCAAGGACTCACAAGGAACAGTAGGAAAAAAATCACTCACTTTTCTGATTACTCAAATAAGCTTGGTTGTCGCTTTCTGGAATTCGAGCTGACTTGATTTTTGAAGCGAAGGTTCGGTCTTCCTTGTCGTCTTGAACCATGAATGACCAGGAGTCGAAGATTTTCTTGACTGGATCATTATAATTCGTTCATTCCTTATATATCCATATGCGGCAGAGTAAACTTAGTTGACGAGTTTCAGCTTTTTGAACCATCCACACCACATATTTGTAGAGTTTTTAGAATTCGCGGTTATATCTTCTTCTCAATTCGGTCTTCGTTGAAAAACTTTTCTTCCAATGCAGACCATTATCAACTTTAACATCCAGAATTACTAGCCGAATAAAGGTTCTGCAAAGCGTATACTTGTTCCTTGGTTTCAGGAGTTTTTAACACATCTGCACGTGTATTTAATCCTACCTCGCAAATACCTCTATAGGGTCTGCAATAACACAGCTGCTGAATGGATCTGTTGAAGATAGTGCTTTCCGTGTTGACAACGGTTTAGTTCAGATTTTAACTGCCATCCTTAATTTTAGGCTTCAGACTCGGTTTCCTTGCGTGTTTCTCGGTTTTAGCTTGTGAAGCTTCTAAGTTTTATCCGATAGACTAAAGCATGAGCTGTTGTGAGCTACGACTATATGGTCCCTCCAATAAAAGACTACGAACTTTGGCGGTGTTAGTAGATAAAACACTTGATGCTTAAACTGATGAAATAGTCACTTATAGGCAGGTTAATATAAGGGCAATGCGACACTTCCCTGTCGCCTTTTCATTATCTACAGGTGAGTGAAAATTATTTCACTTTCGAACAGACCTTACGTGCTTCCTCTGCATAGCTTTTGAGATTCTAAGGGTGTAGTCTGTTCTCAGACGCCTTGTGTTTCTATTTTGTTTCATTGATGAGTAACCATTTTTTAAATAGCTTGTTTCAAACAAGCTTCCTAGAACCAAAGTATCTGCAAGGACTTAAAGAGTGACCCGCCTTCATCTGATAGATGAAAGCACACAGACTACAGCGATTTGCTGTTCAAACGCGCCCCAACTAATATATGAACTTTTTATTAATCAAGCTTATGAAAGTCGTATTACCAAGGACTAATGTTTAACTGCAATCATCGTAGCACATCATAAACTGTGTGTAATTCTCTGCAAAACGGATCAAAGATAATGAATATTTGCTGTATGTCTGATGCTTTTAGGGCATGAGACATTTTTCCACCCACCCAATACTCTGTGATCAGTTTGCCAATGCCTGACCATTATTCGCAGCTGAATAGCCTCATCGGGAAATGAGGAGCATGTGACGAAATGTTGTATCAGTTTCCACAAAAGGAAAATTTCATGTGGACCTAGAGGTCATATTAGTCTTACACCGAGCACACGGATGTCTCCAAAACACATTAGAATAAGCTAACAGAAAGGGTTTTGTTGGCGGACTATTACCGTCGAGCTATCTTACCCTGTAGCATGACATTGGTTTTGCATCGAAAGAACTCTTCCTCAAGTTGAAGGAATAGCCTCTCCTCTGCGTATAGGCCAATGGCATTTCAAAGTCCAATCATAGACGTAAATTCCTAGTCAAGAGTCGTATACTTCCACTGTCAGTTGAGTGCTAATCGGGCGCTTTCAGAAGCGTTCGGATTGCTTGCGGACGCATGTGCCTGTTGAACTTGATTCGAACTGTGAATAGGATCAGCATTGGACTTCTAACTCCGTGTTGCACTTGTAGACATTTTTTTGAGGATTACACGCATGATTGCTGTTTATTTAGTGAATCCAATAGAGGTATCGTCAATCCTCACTAACTTCTGAGACGCTGACAAATGGAACAACTGTCGTTCGTCTCCTACATTTTGTGCAGATAGTTGCAGAGCAGAGCAGTAAATATGGCTATTCAAGTTCCGGCCAGAACCGCTTCATTTAAACCCCACTGATTTTGACAAAGTTTTCACTTGTTTACCTCGCCAAAGTGTACTTCAAGCCAACACACATCCGATGAATGTAGACTTACTGCATATGGTTCTGTCAACCTCCCAAGTATCTGACGTACTAAAAACCCATGAACCAAACCCAATTAATTAATTAATGCAATAATTAAGAAACCAAAAACAAAATACTAAACTCAATAACAATAGATAAAAAAAAACCGATAAAAGATACACAAAAACATAAATTTAAATTCTTTTTGTTTCACTGAGTTGTTTTGTTTCCTCTTGTCGCCTTATCGGCGCGTCTATACCATTTGCCGAACGCTGCAGGGTGCCCATGCCCATGCCCACTTTTCAGCTCTCCACCTTGTTCGAACGGAGATTTCTCAAATTAACACAAATCAAAAAAAAAATCTTAATTTGTTCTCAAAATCTACCTGTGCTTGGGTGCGCGCGCGATTATATTCAATTTGCTTCTCACGCTCTGAATCTGAGAGTGATTTTTATGACAGAGTTGATGGCATCTTCCAGCAAATCTAAAAACTGGTCAAAGCTATACACAATCGATTCGCTTTGCTTTGCCATTTCGGGAGGCAAACCAAACCACCTCGTGACCACACACACGCGTCATCGTTTAGTCGAAAAATGCATGTTGCACCATACCGATGGCACGTAACCTATTCAATTAGTCAATTATGTGGTCTTTTCGGTGCATCCGGTCTTTTGGGGTACGGAAATCCGTCGATGGATTTATTGACATACCTTACCTCAGTCGTCTTCATTAGGCGAATTAATATGTCGTTTCCAGTGTTTTCCCTTTAATTGGTGTCCGCGCAGTAATCAGTAGATCCGAATTTCTCATGATTAGTATGCAGGGTGTATCTGTGAATCATCGCGGTATAGCTCAGGGCCATTGTGTGAGGTTTGGGCTTTGGCCAATCTTTTTTTATATTTAATTTGTTTTTTTGGGTGGCATTTATTGTCGTAAAATTGACAGTCGATAATATAGTGACTAATGGACGCACACGCATCCCTGACGCACCCGTAAAATGTATCAGTGATATCAAAAGCTAATTACTCCTGATGGGAGGGTGTAATTGTCTGCGGAATGGTTTTCTCTTTCAATAATCATGGAAAGGTAATGACCACTGGGGATGGCAAGTCGACGGTTAATGAGTTTTCGCGATTACGTCTGATAAAAGTCAGTGGCCGTGATACAAAGCGGCAACTTTACGACACACTGGACGGTGATCAATGGGACATTATATGCGTGAATGTAGGAGCAGTTTTGATGACAGAGACTTGGTTTGTCCAAGGTAGGATGTGGGTCAAAGTAACAGAGGCAAAATGTACTAAAAGGAAACAGATATTTATAGTCCTCTTTGAGAAATAGAACCAAATTTCTGTAAGCAACAACATATACCTTCAAATTCTATCACATTGAAATGACAATTCTTTTGGTATTACCTCAGAAAATTTATTTTCATTTAAAACCACGGGAGATCGAGAAGTCATCCGACAGAAAACGAGTGCCGAGTGTATTTAGCTACGAATTTGTGTGCCTTAAGACACCAGTTTATACAGCTGATACTTTGAGATACAGCATCAAACCATTGATCTCCATTATAGCTAACGGACACTCCGTACATTTTTGCTCAGATTTCTAAGGCTTAACGCACATTTGAAGCACTAACTTGACAGCAAAAAACAATACATACAAAGAGTATGAGAAGTAATCACGGTGAAGGCAAGTCTGACAACACTTGAACGTTCATTTGACACCAATTTGCCAGTACAAACCTAACGCCAAACATGAGCTATATCCGAGTTCGATCAGTGCCACTTCGCTGTTGAACTATATCGTATGTTGGCCTTTCAATCCTGTAAGATGAAACGAGTGCCATCATTCGAGATCGCTGTATCTTATAAAAGAAAATGTATCACACAAGGGCCCGATTAGTGCCATATCGGACGGAAGGTGTTTGGTGTGCTCTGAGCCTTACGACTCTTCAAAGCTCTAAATAGGTTAGGTACAGTATCAGGTCAGTGGAGACTTTTATAGAATTTTTAGGCTAAACGGTGTCGGTTCTGTTATAAGGTATTATTCAGACTCTTAGAGTGCATATACTCATGGCTAACACACAAAAACAAAAAAAGCCCTATAGCGTGTAAACGCAACCATGTTGAAAAAGTTTTCATGTCTGACCCCCCTTTCATTCACAGAACCGACTAATGCCTGCACTCGAATGCGGCTATTTTACAAGGAGGTCCCCTATAGATGATGAGCAGGTAAGATAGTTAGTAACCTTATAAACACGTAGAATGAAGTCACTGCGCTTCGAACATATTCAAAAAAGGATCAAGTTTTGGACACGATGATAATTATAGTAAATTGTATATGTAGTTAAGACACGAACCGAATGCGACGTTTTTACTCACAAAATGGGACGATTTGTACTGTAAAAAGAACGGCCAGAAGATTGACTATATATAGAACATACTTGAAAGAGTTCTTTTACAGAATTTATGTCTTTCTAAGAACTATTTGTAAACCTCTTTGTAAAAGTCGTTGCTAGTCGACCAAGAGAGACAGACCCCTTCTGTTGAAGACATGTTTCGAATAGACCAATGTCGAACCGCGTACATGCGACTAAGATGGGACTATGAGTCGAATTTGTATATATCCAAGCTGAAAAAATGTGTAAAAAAAATCCTGCGAATATGCGACAGACGGCGATCTAGCCCATCCTACCGCCTGTTCCGCTGTCGAACTCTGTCTTTGACTGATCTTTTATATTTTATAATCGTCAATTTGTGGAGCACCGAGCACTAAGAACAATCCACCGAGTACGTAGCTCGCTATGTTATCGGACCGAATAGTTAAATGCCATAGTCTTATCTGTAAGCATTTAGCAACGATGCTGGAGTTGATAGGGAAATCCTCCACAAGGCTCGTATACCCTTGATCCATCTGATGACAAGATTCCTCCGACTGATCGAACTCTTTATCGGGCCCAGTTGGTAAGCGCGAAAGACAATCAGCATTACCGTGGTGGGCTGTTGGCCGGTAACGGATCGTGTAGGTATATCCCATTAAAATTATTGCCCAGCGTTGAAGTCTTTGGATAGTAATGTGAGGCAATTTTTTGCTGGGACTGAAAATGGTGACCAGTGGTTGGTGGTCGGTTATAAGTTTGAATTGGCGTCCGAGCAAATATTGGTGGAATTTTTTCACGCCAAATATGATTGAAAGGGCTTCCTTTTCGATCTGGCTTCACTTTCCTTTGGGCTTCATCTAGAGTTTTTGATAGGAAAGCTATTGGCTTTTCCATTCCATTTGGATAGACGTGCGAGATGACTGCTCCGATGTCATGTGATGATGCATCAGTAGCCAAAGTAATCGGCAAGTCATCCTGGAAATACGCCAACCTAGAAACGTTCATTATTTTTTCTTTAAAACTGTCGAAAGAGTTCTGTTGATCGTTTTCCCAAACAAACGGTTCGCCTTTAGCCCGGAGTCGATTTAGTGGGGCTGCTAGCTGTGCGAAATTGTCAATAATCTGATTGTAGTAGTTCACCTTTCCAATGAACGCTTCGAGATCTTTAACATCTTTCGGTTCTGGCAACTCCTGTATGGCTTTGACGCGGGATTCTGAGGGGCATATTCCTGTTTCGTCTATGACATGGCCCAGATATTCAATTTCAGACTTCGCAAATTTGCACTTCTCCACTGCGGCAGTAGAACATTTAGGTGACCGTCTATATGTAAAAAGGGTGTTTTTTTAGAGGTATGGAACTTTAAGTTGGCAACACTATTTTAAATGGCGGCCATTTTGTCAGATGTCAAGTGATTTATTTTTAGTTTGGCTTGGCATTTCAACATGAATAGACTGACGCCTCAACAACGCTTCCAAATTGTGCAAATTTATTTTGAAAATCATGGTTCTGTTCGAAATATACGTATCGCGCACAACGTCAATTTTACGGTCAACATCGTCTCAATTTTGGTTGAATGGATACGTAATAAACAAAACTGCCATATTTGGAGTGATTAAAATCCTCAAGTGTATGTTGAGACACCATTACATCTATAAAAACTGATTGTTTGGTGTGCTTTATGGGTTGGTGGAATAATTGGTTCGTAGTTCTTTAAAAACGATGCTGATGGCCAGAACGTTACAGTCAATGGTGACCGCTATAGGCAAAGGATTACTAACTTTTTCGTTCATCAATTGAACAACCATGATGTGCAGGAGCTGTGGTTTCAACAAGACGGCGCAACAAGTCACACAGCTCGCGCTACAATTGATTTATTGAATGTAACGTTTGATAACCGCATGGTTTCACGTTGCCGACCCGTGAATTGGGCTCCAAGATCGTGCGATTTAACGCCGCTTGAGTATTTTCAGTGAGGATATGTAAAGTTGCTAGTCTACGCTGATAAGCCCGATACTATTGACCACTTGGGAGACAACATACGCCGCGTTATTGCCGATATACGGCCACAAATGTTTGAAAAAGTCATCGAAAATTGGACCTCCAGATTAGACTACGTCCGAGACAGTCGTATGCCAGAAATCATATTTCAGTTATAATGCCAGAAGATTATCTTTTGAATAAAGTAAATTTCATGTCAATTTAAAAGAAGTCATCTTTGTTTCATTCCATTTCAAAGTTCTATACCTCTAAAAAAACACCCTTTAGTTTCAGCAGAAATGTAAGAAGATCGCTCATAGTGCTCGTTTGAAGGTATTATGGATTCAATGCTTTCGAACGAGCATGGATCTAAGAGTTCCTATGTTAAGGCCTTGGTTCACCGCAAAAAAGAACTGCCTTTAGTCGCCTAAACAAGTAAGATCTCAGTGGTGCTTTCTGTAAACGCCATAACTCACCCCCATACCCCAATCGTCAAGTGTTTCTTCCGTGCGGATTGTGCCGAAAGGCTCACCACGATGGTGATTCTCTTCTTGCCAGTGCCTCATGCAAATCAGTGACTTTGGTTTCCTTGTCTCTGACTGTAAAGTTTTACTGCGTTGTCACTGTTCTGTCACTTGTCATAACTCGCGCAACAACATTTTTAGCGACATTTATTGGACTGTCAAATGGCACAGTATCCAAAGAGGGCCAGGTACACTGAGCACAAGAACAACTTAAAAATCCCAAATTTAAATTCTCTGTCATGGTTCATAGATCGAGCTGCGAGAAACTGCAAGTTTTGGCATAGTTTTTTTTTAAGTTTTCAGGCGCCATAAAGTCCCGTCGAATATTCAACCCCATCGCGCAAATGGACTATTCAAAAACGATCGTTCTCATGCGCGCCAATATTCCGATCTTATCGATTTATCATCACAGAAACGCACTTAATTTTACTTAATTAAGCAGCGACAATCCTTGGCAATTTTGTATCGGTTCCCACTTGCAATATAAACACATTACGATAAATTAACGATGAGAATGCTGATCGTCTCGAGCCTTCTCTGTGACTTGCCAAAGTCATTTGCATGGTATGGGATTTATTCAACTCTTTCGGATATCTCTCGCCGAGTTCGATAAAAATGTAAATGTCCTACAGAACGACGCCAAGCAAAAGTAATCCCGCATCTGAATCCGAAAGACAATGGTGATAAAATTGTTCCCCATTGGCATCATTATCGTCAGGGCAACATTATCATATCATCATCAGCAGAAGTCGCGGTGGCGGCATCATTGGCGCACAGGCATCCAACAGCAGCAGCACCACCACCATACCATCGTCAACAGCAGTCAGTCAATGTTTCTGACGCGTTTTGCTCTTTGGTGTTTCGTTTCAGCCACGAGTCGTCAAGTTGTCGTCGTCGCTACGTGACCCTCAAGTAGCTTCACATTTTGTTAAACAAATGATATCGGTCAGTCAGATCAATCGGATGCTGTGTGTCAACAAACACGTTGTTGTATGGCGAGAGATCGTGGGATCATCGCGTTATAGACCCTTTTTGTTGCCAAAACCGGAAAAAAAAATCCGGAGAATCGGAGAGCAGGGCAACACCGCACAATGAAATAAACGATAGAAATTTATGGATGTGCTTAGCAAGTGGCGACAAAAACAGTAGGCAGCTTACAGCGCATTGAAAAGCTGTAACCATTACGGTCGTCCTCTGTGTGTGTCTCATGTCATGGTGAAAGGAGGCAATGAAGCTATTGACATGTGTGGAATTGGGAACG
Organism: Cheilosia soror; assembly: GCA_949372485.1. Taxonomy (NCBI): domain Eukaryota; kingdom Metazoa; phylum Arthropoda; class Insecta; order Diptera; family Syrphidae; genus Cheilosia; species Cheilosia soror. The sequence goes on along the minus strand of OX443561.1, from coordinate 69,967,856 downwards.
TCATAGGTGGCCGGAATCACACGGAATTTACATACAACCGCTTTAATGGGATTGGGGGGAAAAGTCGATGAATTGGATCGGCTTAGTTCGATAGCAGACTCTTGAATATGCATAAGGGCAATGCGATAGAGTTTCCAAGGTGGTCATGTGAAACACGCACAGATTTAAATAGCTTACATGTCTTCTTGAGGTTGCTATAGTGACAAAGTTCAAAGCTGTCGACTGATGATCTTTCTTCCTTTCCTATCCGATCAGAAAAAAATGGTGGAGATTCGTTATTATGGGGATTTACAGCAGTGATTTCTGCTCGGTGATCACTACTGATCATCAGCTTGATCACTTGAAGATTAAGGGCCAACTTTTCCTTCGTTTTCTAAAAGTTCGAGCCAATTTCCGATCACATTGGTCGCATTTTTATACAAAAAATGATCTTCAATCGATCACTGATCGATCTGCTACCCTAGGGACAGATCACCAAACGACATCGTTTTCACTAAATCTCTCCCTATCATATCTATGGCAATAGAAACGAGACTGCTATTGTCGAAACGATATCGTTCGATCGTTTTTATGTTACATGATCTGGCGCCTGATATTGTTTACATTTGACTCCTAAATTCGATCTCCAGTATCAAACTACCGACATAGTTCCATCCATTTACATGATCGATCGATCGATCAATGATCTCTAATGCGCCAACGATCACTGATCAACATTTGACCTTCTACAAAGCAACACCCTCTTAGGATCATTTGACAAATCAGTGGTTCACCGTCTCTCTGGTCCGCGTCAACAACCGACGACTTTGTTAAGTGCCCCAGCATCTCTCAAAGGACGGTTGGCATTTCCCAATGGCATTGAACCTCTCACCGCCGTAAATTCACAAACCGATAAAAGACCGACACCAAACAAGCACCCGCAATCAATTTTATGAATGAAATGTCCCCAGAAAAATTAAAGCTTCTGTCTGCTTAAATTCATCAGTGTATTCATTAAGCCAAAATCACTTAAGTGTCGGCAAACTTTGTAGGAAAAAAAAACTGACACCAGTAGCCGGTATGCAAATTTCAACACAAAACAAACAAAAAAAATTCAATAAACCTGCGCACCGCACCATCAGACATTTAAATTATATCCTTCCTGGCAAAATCCCTAATTGAAAATCTGTGCCGCCGAACAAAGTTCCCCCCGCGTCAATCGATAACCGATTGTATAGACTGCATTTGCATACAAATCATCAAACATCAACATCATCGTTATCATCACAATCAACATCAACATCGACAGCATCTTGTTGTTCATTAGCCGAGATTTGAATTTTGTGTTTCTCTTTTTGGGGGCGAGAGACAACATGCGCATTGAATGCGGGAAGCGGCTACCTTACTTGAGTGTACAACAGTGAGTCACTGCGAAACGCCATAATAAAAAGGAAATATATTCGCCGCGATGCGATCGACGCTGCGAAACTGGCTTTTACCAAAATGCGACCGCGGACAACTTGTTTTGACCAAAAGCCAGAACAGAGTTTGCCCATTTTTGGGGGGCAGGCGACGCGACATCTACTTAAACGGGGACGAGTTTCAAAAGCGACTTAAATGTTAGTTCTCAATCATATTAATCGATCACAGATGTGAATGCCATTAGGAGGGAGAATGACAATCGGAATTGAGAATTGACGGCGATTTGCAATCTAAATGATGGCGAGATTGTCTTTTATATGCTAATTAGTTGAGTCCAAAATAGGCGTTGCTATGAAGTGAGAAAAGGGGCATAGTATATGATGCAACTGTATAGTTGGGGTGCCATAGGGGTCGTATATAGAGATTGTTTTCTTTGGCGAAATGTAGGCATATGGGTGGGCCAAACACAAGTTTCTTTTTTAAAAATGCAATAAAATGAACAAAATTAAATTTTTTCCATGCATTATGGCTTTTGTTGGTAAGAGCAAACATTCCCATTAATTATGGAGCACATCGTCGTTCAAGTGGCTGCCTCGACTGGCTTCGCAGTAGCGCATTCTGTCACTCCAATTTTCCAAGACCTTGTTGAAGGTTTCGGGCTGTGTAGCTTACGGATTGCTGGCCTTAAGTGCTTGAATCATTTCCGGATTGTTGGCATAACATCAGTCCACAAAAAAAAGTCCAAATGGTTCAAATCGCAGCTCCGAGGCGGCCAATTGACATCGCCAAGACGACTGATAACACGATTTGGGAATTTGGTGCGCAAAAGATCGATCGTGGCATGGGCTGTGTGGCATGGCGCGCCATCTTGCATGAATCAGAGGTCGTCGAAATCCATGTCTTCAATTTCAGTAAAAAAAAAAGCCGGTTAACATGGCTCTGTCCCGCCCACCGTTGACCGAAACGTTGTTCCCAGCCTCATTTTTGAAGAAAAATGCTCCAATGATGCCACCACTCCACAATCCGCAGCAAACTGTCACTCTCTGTCTGTGCGCACCGTACGATAACTTGGACCATGAGTGTTGTCCACTAGCACAGCAGCCTCACGAACTTTTTGCACAAACTTGCTTACAACAGGCGCGGTGGGTGCTTCATTTCGGCCAAAATTTCTTTTCAAAAAACGCACTTTTGGGCTACACAGCACTCATTTTGGAAATACGTTTTCAATATTTCCCGACGTTTGTCAAGCCGAAAGCGACTCATTTCGTTCCGCGGAGGTATGATACTGACTTTCTGTAAAGATTTCGAGCGGGAAACAGCTGTCAGTGTCAAAACAACCTATAATTTAAAAAGAAACCACTAGATGACCCAAACATATAGTATTGCAACCTTTGAGTCAACATTTGAATCTAAAATCGTATCGAGTTTTGTATCGTTTGCTCTAACTAGATGGAGTGCCACAAGTGTCAAGAATAGGGCCTGTTTTCTTAGCGATAGACGGTCATCTATGCATGTCATGAAAAAGCTTCTCAATTGAGCCGTTCGGACTCGGCATAAAATTGTAGGTCCCTTCCATTCGTCCCAAAAATAGAAACTCACACAAAACGAATGGTTGCGAGAAGCTAGGCCTTGGGTGTCACCCGCCTGTTGCGCCACCTATTTATTTATTTTTTTTAGACGGTCATCTATAGTACTGCGGACTACATTTTTATTTGTTATGAGTGCACCCAGCATTTGGAGTTAAAAGCGGTCGGAGTTTTGAATTCTATAATGAATCTTGATGGGGTACCACAGGAGTCTAGTATAGGGCCTGTTGTTTTTCTGTCGATATTTAGTGCTGCCACCTGCAATGCATTAATAAGGACTGTACCCAACATTTGGATCTAAAATGGCATAGAGTTCGTTGGAAATAGATGGGGTGCCACAGGCAACTTGTATGGGGCCCGTCTTCTTTATAGTCATAAACACTAAACATATTTTTATGTATGGTGCTTCGACCTCTATTTGCAGTGAGTATAGTCAACGCTTATTGCTGAAAGTATACGCACCTTTTAATCATACGATAAAAATGGTGACTGTCTGTGCTAATGCATGTTATCTAACGTTAGATCCTAAGGAAAATCTAGTTACTTGCGAATTTTGGGCCAATACAGTGCCAGTAGCTATATAAACAGATGACACTCCACACGTAAAAGTTTGGCAGATTATACTACAGCCCTCCCATACCATAGGTACTATCCCGAGAAAGTTGCTTCCACTTGTCCAGGCCAACTTCTGCGACTGCTTCGTCTTTTAAACGAAGTTTCGATGTTTTATTTCATTCCAAACCTGGGGGCTAGGATTCGATAATCCTCATTGAGAGTTTAACGCTTTGAACCGTAGCATGAGAAAAAAAAAGATGCCACAGGTGACTAGTATAGGGCCTGTCTCCCTACTTTAGTCGAGTAGCTGCTGCTTAAAACTTAATTTTTAGAGATCCGGCATTTAGAAGCCCAACATTTATAGGTAGCTTCAAGCTGTATGATTACCATACTTGGGTGACCATAGTTGACGAACGTAGAAACTGTCTTAATAGGTCCTCGGCTTCCAATGAAAAACGAATCTCTCTGCATATATGGTAGCCATTTTGTGTAATGTAAAAGTTTAAGCAAAACTGGGGTTAGATTGCAGCTCACAGAAAACCGTCATATCTAAGACGAATTGCTCAGTTATGAACCCTATGATGAAAACATATGGTCTTACCACAGGAGACTCTCCTTAGGCCTACTCTGTTCAGTGGTTTAATTGAATGTTCTTCCCCAAAACGAAACAATTTAAGGGAAAAAATCCTAAAACCCTTTAAAGACCTTAAACGTCCAACCAGTCAAAAGTCACACAAAAAATCACCCTCCCGAAAACAACCTTCAACACGCTTTAACAAATTCTCTCGTCATACCACCTTGGTCTCTGTTTAACACACTTTAAAATGCTCAAGCAAAGGAAAAACGAGAGCAGATTCCTATATAACCTCGAAAAAAAAGGTTATAACATAATTAAACCTTCAACCGAAAAAATACATTTTTTAACGGCTTCGTACACACAAAGTCCTTGTTCTGGCTCTCCTCTTGCGAAGAAAACAGCTTAAACGTCAACGCAATAAATTTGTCGGTCCAGCAAACCAACGACGACAGAGTGGCAAAATGGCAAAGTGGCAAAGAGATGGCGAAGGAATCATTCCAGATACCGCCTAAGTGATCCTTAAAATCATTTCTCCCCCCACTGAGCATTTTTCGAAGCTCGCGCAAACACCCCTCCTCGGTCTGAAGCTCAATGGCGCTGTGATTCCGGATACCACTGCGGTATGCAAAGTTATCGCCATCCGCAGAGTGGGTGGGAAGGGAGAAAGACGTAAAGAAATAAAAACTCCAAATGAAACACCAAAAACAATCTCTTAATGGTTCGCCTCCGAACATGAAAAAATACTCAAGGTGTTATCGATTTATGTCCGCGTCCAGCGGCTACCGGGCGCTTTCTGTCGCTTCATCATCATCATCATCATCAGTAGCAGCAGAGAAAGAGAAGACGGTGGAGGATGTGAAGGACGATTACACATCATTACCCAGTCGAACAGGAGCAACACCAACAACATCAGGACAGTGGCAGTGCTGCTAATGTTATCCACTTTAGTGCTTATGTATAGTTGTGGCGGCGGCGGCGGCAGTGACGGCCGGCGGTCCACATTTTGACAAAAGAAAGAGTCTGCGCCAACCGATGATGGTGGCGGTCATGTCGCTCGATCTCAAAAGGTGCTATCGAATCGAATGTGAACACCTTTATCAATGTAACTTACTTATTCCACCGCCGAGATGTGTGTATACTGTACGTATGTGTGCCAAGGCTTCGAGGTGGTAAACGTGGACGAGATGCATCTCTTATCAGCGGAAACTCATTCCACGCAGTGACACTCAGGCAGTGTAACGTTTAAAAAAGTCATTTTATGTGCACGCTCACCCCGCACCTCGGTAAAACCATTCAAACGATGGCGCGACATTGTACATACAATATTCCAGAATCCAGAGCAACAGAGATAGCGAGCGAGCAAGACTTGGGTAACCTCCAGCGACGACGACCGACGACGACGACAATCAATTCGTTTTACTAACGCGCGGCGGCGGCGCAGTTACCATGTATCTTAGGTCAGACATAAGGCGATGAAAAAGAAGGCATTTAGCTTCTGGATGATGACCGTAGTCCCATTCTCGTCGTGCACACACAGGTAAAGCAATGATGGTGGTGGCTTATCTCTCCAGAAATTAGTTACCCTCTTTAGGTTACGTCGTCGGGCTGCGAACGATGATGATAATGGGAGCCGTAAAGTGAGGCGGCCCGGCTCTTTCAAGTCATGGAAAAAAAATGTCAAACTTCGATAAAGAAACGGAATTCACTAAACGAAATTAAATAATTGAAGTGGCGCACTAAAAGGAGGACGAAATGAGACACCGACCGACGCACGAGGACTGGTTTTCTCTTTTTGGGAAGAAATGACTTCCGTATTGGTAACAGTCACAATGAAGTGGTTGGGTATAAGACAATTAAATCATTTAGCCTGAGTGGGCCGGAACACCCTTTATCCAGGAATTTTTGTGTATTTCAAGTCTTACCAAAGTCGGGAGAGTTTTAAATGTAGTTTGTTACTTTGGAGTATTTTTTTGCATAGTCAGTGAATATTTGAAGAAATTTATAACGAATTATAAACGAATATAAAAAGTTGGACCTATTTTCGTAAAATAGCACGGACAACAACCAAAATTTCAAACCCGTGCCTACAAAACGTTTTCCATTCCGTCAGATACGTGATATGTTTATCTATCGGATTCACAAAAACCTGTAAGAATTCCCTTAAACGAGTTTAGGCACCGGCATTTCAATAGCAAAGTTTTAAACCACATTAAGCATCATACATCTCTTAACCTTTATTCACCGTCAATATTGTCTTTACTTCGAGTGGCGTTATAAATCAATGAATGTTTTTTTGGTGCTAAAACAGCGTTTGGCTCTTTTGTGCACTATCTAAGGCACCGCCCCTGGCAGAAGTAAAGACTCAAACCACTTGCAATAAAACTCACCTCTTTGCACCTAGTTTACATTGTTCTTTGCACAGATTCCAGGGGCCTTATTACTATACGGATAGGGATTTGGAAGCGTAATAAATCCGCATGAAATGTTGCACCCCACATTTCAACAGCAAAGATTCAAACCACTTTTTTTTAAAATGATCTCCAGTTTTGTGTAAATTAAGGCAAACTATGCGGACTGCCTTGAGTTTCAACTTTAATGAGAAGAAGGTACTTTTGTCGGCTTACGTTTGTAAGAACCAATTTAATTACCTTATATTGCTCGAAATTAGAAGTAAAAATATGACTAAAGAAAGCCTTCCCGCTAATCTTGAATTCGTCTTTTTGGACAAGTTCTTCCATGCCCTTTATCCATATTTAAAATGCTTGGTACAGACGAATATCCCATTTCTTAGACAGTTTCATTTAACAGTATTAGATCTGTTTCTTATTATACAGATTTCTGGCTGGCTTCCAGTTGCAGCCTGTTTAACCGGTCTCATCTGTAACGTGTTTCGTGGTACCACGATGTCACTGGATGGATTGGTTCGTATTTTTTTTTTTTCACTAAACTTTTACACAACTTGTCCTATTCACGTACTTTACAAATAAAAAAAAATCGCATCAACTTAGATGGCGCTGTAAAGGCTTTCTGGCTTGAATGGGGCTTTAGTCATCTATTTTCATTATAGACGGTTCCAAATAGATATTGTTGAATTCCGGTGATCGTTTAACCCTTTTCGATGTGAATGACACAGCGTGCATCACAAGAAACTGTCGCTATGACCTTGTTGGGCAACAGACCCACCTTGACATTGGTTTTCTTGGCCTCGAATCATCAGAAGAAGTCCACTATCTCGACTGTTCCTGCTTGGTCTCGTGTGTTGTGATGAAATCATGTCTCGAAACGGCACAAAAACGCGTTCGAATTCTGATTGACCATCGCCAAAGACTTTTTTTTAAAGTTGTCAAACGATTGCGTTCGTTGTCAATTGGGAGCAAAAGCAGCACCGGTCGTAGTCCGGATAGCCCTTCCATATTTAAATATTTTTTTCAAAACTGAATTCACTGATTTTTCTGACAAGTCTGTAGCCTCTTTAAGTTTGCGCACCTTCACTCGCCGATCTCCAAAATCATGCCGTGGATTCTATCGACAATTTCTGGTGTGGTGACCTAAGTAGGGGCGACCAGATCGCTCGGCGTCATGTCATTTTGCTGGTACGAAGGCTGTGAAATTGAGTCAACCAGCGGAGTGGTGGAGAGTCTCTGTTGTGTTCAAGCTTTTCCTTAGTTTGCGTGATTTTTTCGCCCAAAAAATGTTTTCATTTTTACGAAATTTCTCGTCTGTTTTAAATGTCAAAACTTTTTGACAGATCTGTCTGAAAATGCTGGTGCTTTCTTCGAAGGCTACTTCTTAACAAGAATGTAAGATTTGAGGTGGCAAGCCAGGGTTTTATTGGCCCATCCTCTTTTCAACTTCTAAGCATATACGATTTTCACTCACTAGATGGCGTAGGTATCTGTAAATCATTTCTGACAACTACAGTGTAGGTACCTTTAAATGTATCTAACCCACTGACACTTAAAGCAGGCAAAATCTACCCATAGTAGGTAAGTTAGTATCGGATTAACTCACAAGATTTTATAGCTCTGCAAGTTTTATTGGTTTCTGTCAGAGTAAAGGTGGTACACGGCATGTAGCAAGCCACATAAGTATGTAGCATTGTCGTCATTTTTACGTCAGCGCATGATCCCAATGGCTACATGCCGTGTACAAGCTCTCTTTCTACACTCTCTGTTGACGTCAGAGCTACATACGTATGTGGCTTACTACATGCCTTGTACTAGCACCTTAAGCTTTTAGTGTGCTCCGCTGATGAGGCATTTGGTGGTCTACGACATCTGTAAGACTCACAACTAAAGTGAGAAGACTATAGATTCGTACTCAGTCAATCTGGAACGAGGAATCACTGTTTACTCTTTGTAATACGTAAAATAAGTACAAAAGTTTTTTTTGAAGTGATCAAAATCCCCTTAACAAAGCCTAAGTAAAGCGCTTTCCAAATGTTGTTGCATTTGTTGGCATAGTTTCTATACTAGACTTTCCTTCAGAGTTTATATATGACAGAAGCCAAAAATTCAAAAGCAATAGTGTCAATACTTGAAAGAAAAAACCCTCCATTTGCCGTTTATACGGTGTCCCTCAATGTTACCATTTAGGGCCCACTATATACAATTTCACTCATACACCGCTGTTAGAATTAAAATTAATATTCAAAATCTTGTTGTGAGTGCGTCAAAAGCCTCAATAAATCTGAGACGACTTCTAGACACCCAATTCTGACACTCTTATCCGCGTTCCAATGCCCTTTGAACAAAAACTGTAAATCGCTGAGCTATAAATTTGAAACGTCTCACACTCGACCCTGCCCGGTCATTGCTTGAGAAGTTCCGCTGATAATAATGGAACGGTTTTTTTTTGTATCTCCTTTTGTTATATAAAACAAAGACATTTCGTTAATTATTTAATTATGCAAAACATCCAGCACCCAGACTTGTTGTATAGTTGCCAGCGAACGGACCTTATTTTTCTGTATACATTTCTTGTGATAAATTGAAATCATTTGCCACCCAAGTGCCTCTCCCGTTTTTGGTGTGTATGTGGTTTTTTTTTTAAACAAATTTAAAGAAATATATTTCTAATCAACGCGCAGGGATAAGTTATTCAAAGAAAAAAAAAATCAAACATGGTCGGTAGTAAACTGGTTCGGGCCTTTGGAGTGTTCGGGTTCGCTTCCTAATTTGCATTGTAAGACAATCGGAAGGAGAGGGGAAAATCGATAAATGAATCTCGGATTATTTTGTACAGTAGCAACACAATTTTATCAGTTTAAATATATCACCCCACCGGCATTGTTCCTTTGTTAATTTATGATTTTCTGTTTGTGTAATCAAATACACATTTGGGCCGAAAGTGATCGAATGTAAAATCTGTTTAAGAATATAAATTAGAGCATCGGGCTGTTGTATTGTAACCTTAATGAGAATCTAGCTGGACCAAGAGATGGGAAATGGTGTGTTTAGAATGTGATGTTTTACACTTTTGTGTGGTACGGGTGGGTCGACATGGGCCGTAAAAGCGGAACGCAGTGATAAAATCGATGCAACTTCTAGTCATTGAAGATGTGATCCACTTTGGTTACGCATTTTATGGAAGGGTAATGAAGCCCGTTTATTGGACTCATGAATATGGAGGTCGGACGCTCGTATTCTAACGAGAAGACATTTCTCTTGGTCAAAGTGTTATTTAGTGGACACAATTTCGAGGCAGTACCTGTCAGTGAATGGGAACGTTGTGAGGCACATCTGAACATGTGAGTATAGTATTTCAAAAGGAAAAGTACACTTCTTAATGTGAAACTTGTAATACTTTCTTCTCGAAAGCGGAGTGGACAAAAATGAATTATCCGCACTTACATGATTGATGCTGCGCACCCCAAATGTGCGGAATCAAAACTGCAATTCATTTAGCTTTGAGTACAGCAAAGTACCGCACAAATCTATATTGCGAGCTATTGAGGACTTCTTTTCCTCAAAACCATTGACGGATGTCAATTTAGCTGGATTGGCACGCAATTAAACTCCCCGGTTTATAAGAATAAGCTCTCACTTCAAGCGACTTTATCTGCGAGTGTCATTTTAACGAAACCAAACAATTAGAAAAATAACAAAATTATACTACAATTACTACGTTCAATACGCTCTTCTATCCGATTTTCAGACAGAGGACATACTGAAATAGCGCAATTGTTGCTTCAATTATACTTTTTCTTCTCAAAACAAAGAAAGTTGACAAAAACAATGTTTCCGCACACGAATTGATGTGTTTACGTTATATCGCACACCAAATGTGCGCATTCAAAATTATAGTCTCCATTATAGTCTCTGGTTAGTAGCAATTTTAGCTGGAGTTGTTATATCGCACACCAAATGTGCGCATTCAAAATTATAGTCTCAATGGCTCTGGATTGTAGCAAGTTTAGCTAGGAGTGTTATTTTAACGTAAACGCACACATCTAACAAAGTAGAAGAGGTGTATTTCTCATGACTCACAGCAACTTTTCTTCTTAACAAAAAATTACAGGTTTGCGGATATTGATGAATGCGCACACAATCAAATTCCTCGGGCCATAACATTGAGCTGACATTTGAAGCGTTTTTTACTAGGCGTTCTATTTTAATACTACCGCACACATAGCTTCTCAATTTAAAGGGTGGGCCAAATACAAGTTTCTTTTTAAAAATGCAATAAAATTAATAAAATTAAAATTTTTCCATGTATTATGGCTTTATTAGTAAGAGCAAACATTCCCATTAATTATGGAATACAACGTCGTTCAAGTGACTGCCTCGGCTGTCTTCGCAGTAGCGCATTCTGTCACTTCAATTTTCCAAGACCTTGTTGATGGTTTCGGGCTGTAGCTCACGGGTTACTTGAATGATATTGGCCTTAAGTGCTTGAATCGTTTCCGGATTGTTGGCATAACATCGGTTCTTTACGATTCCTTACAAAAAAAAAGTCCAAAGGGGTCAAATCGCTGCTGCGAGGCGGCCAATTGACATCGCCAAGACGGCTGATAACACGATTTGGGAAAACCTCATTTTCGAAGAAAAATGGTCCAATCCGCTCCACAATCCGCACCAAACTGTCACTCTCTGTGGATGCATTGGGTTCTCGGCTCTTAACGTAGCCGCCGAGATGAAAATGCGCACAAACTTGCGTACAACAGGCGCGGTAGGTGCTTCATTTCGGCCAAAATTTCTTTTCAAAAAACACACTCTTTGAGCTACCCAGCACTCACTTTTGGAAATAAATTTTCAATATTTCTCAACGTTGATCAAGCGTAAAGCGACTCATTTCGTTCTGCGGAGGTATCATACTGACTTTCTGTCAAGATATCGAGCGGGACACAGCTGTCAGTGTCAAAATAACCTATGATTTAAAAAGAAACCACTAGATGGCCCAGCCTGTACTTCGATTGATGCCAAGAAGAAATTTGCGCACACGAATTGGTAGCCCTACCTGGGCGAAAGGACATACATGAACTATTAACGCCTGTAGATATTTATTTTTAAATGTGCGCACTAGTCTTTCTGAAATGTATAAATACATGTGCGCTTAGAGGTAACAGGTGCACTTCGACTTCACTTGACCAATCAAGCAATCATTGCTAGAGGTCTCTTAGCTTTCGAATGGTAAGTTATGCAAATAGGACTTGCTTGGTCCAGAGATTTTGATTCTGTTTGCTGTAAGCACGTCGACTTAAGCAGCAACACTTCAATGGAACGAGTAATATACTGAGGCAATTCTAACGAAGGCTTAATCCGCATTCAAATAGGGAAATAGGCAAGTACCTAGACAGACTTGTTTTGGAAATGGTAAAAATAACTATTTGATAGATGGTTATCTGCAAGTTAAAAACACATACGAAGTGATTGCTAATTCAACGATTGAGTGCATAAAGTGGATTTCAAGTGACGAAAGTATATACATACTAGAGCTTATTTTTATGAACCAGTCTTCCATCTATTTGTATTACCCCTTTCTCTATACCTACTCTCCACTATATGGCTGTCATTTTTCACCATATATCCTGATATATGAGCCGACAATAAAGTACCCATTTGGGCTTCCGAGAAATGGCATGCAAGACAACGTATAGCCCCGTCAAATGAGCATGCATCAAAAATGCTATAAACATCCATGCACCGCATCTGCACACTAAAATGACAGCTCTGCAGACATGGTCCCATAGCGCCTTGTTGGCTGACTATATTGATTACACTTAAGCGAAAATTATTGGCCCGTAAACATTTATTATCCTTGTTTGGCATCGCACATCAGACACACAAAGAAATAATGGACGACAACAACGACGACGACGATGATAATGATGACCACTATCACAATCATCATCACCAGCAGCAGCGGCAGCAACATGATAATATTATTATGATCTCCTTCATAAAAATATCATCGCTCAACATTTCTTGAATGACAATTCGATAAAAGTATCAATTCCGTCAAATCTCGTGAGCAGTTTCCTCCGTGTAACAGGACAACGGCGATCCAATGGAAAAAAAAAACACCCAAGAGACGAACACAAAATGTTTCAACATTTGTTCAACATTCCGTCAGGTGTCTGAAGAATACCGAGTTTTATTATTGCCCAATGTCCCGCCGGCCGCCACCCTACTCCGCCCAACAGTCAACACCTAGTTAGCGCTGCTGCTCCCTTGTGCGCGTTGTTAACACGATTTCAACTGCTTTGGCTTGTTGGTTTATTGCAAATTTCCACGTTGTCGCTACAACGATGACACACAGCACACGAATGAGCAGCAAAAACTGACATTACAAGCGACGGACGAGCGGTTGGGAGCGCGGGAATGATACACAACAAACACTTTATGCAGCCATTTTGCTCCTGCTGCCGAGAGATACATGGTCAAAATTACTTTCGTCGAACAACAACAAACCGTCGCCATTACACGCTGAATGTCAATTGCGCGTGAACGCAGCCCCTCTGACGCGCACTGTCAATTGATACATTGCCATCGTTAAAATATTGTCACATAATTTCAGCGATTCTTCAATGATTCTTCAATGATTCTTCAAAAGCGCGCGTTTTTCTCTCTTTAAAATTAATTGAAAGGGTTTCATCATCATGTATAGCGGTATCCGCGTGTGTGCGAGCGAAAGGAATAATTACAAAATTCGCGCTATGAGAATGTGTGATGCACACGTATGTTGACGTCCGATTGCCGCGAGCATTGACAATGTAACGTCAAATATTTCATTCTTGTCAGAGTAATTGTGTGCATTTTGCGGTTTCGCGAATGTGTTTGCCGTTTGCCATACTGTCAAAGTGAGAAAAACTAATAAATTAGCTTGAACTAAGTGCCGAGTGGCGACTGTGTTGGCAATAATTTATGAACGTCATTGACGGGCATCGAGCGCGGAGCGAGCAAAATTCTAAATATTTTTAGATGATCGGAGATTTTGCTTGCGTATTTTCCACTAGATCAACTGTCATTGCAAGGGGCAGGTGAACTGTCACTGAACATTTTTTGGTCCATCAAATAGGTTTCTCAGATTGGGTAACATTTTTTTTTTACGGAGTCCGAGTATATTTTTATTTGGATTCGAATCGAATTTAAGGTCAGCTATGGGTAGGGAATATTATATATTGGTCTGATGCGCTTGCGATACAGCCGACAATCAAAATCCTAAATATTCAATAATTCTACCTTCTTCTGTCGCAGAGCCATCTGGAAAGTCAAGAAGTCTGAGCATGCCATATAATTCCACAGAAGGGGGCCCAAGACAAAACCCTGTGGGACCTTCCTTGACATTTGCTCTGGTTTTCGCCGTCATCACTGTCATATGAAAGAGCATTGTTTGCGAAATAGCTTGCCAAACTTTTGCAAAATATTTGCAAGGGTAACGGCGACTGTCCAAGTCTGTAGCGATTTATAAGAGATTAGGCAATAAGCGGGGGTATCATGTTACGGTTACTCTCCGTCTTTTTCCCGAATTCAAATTGACAACCTTACCGACGACAGTAGAGCAGATTCGTCTCCGTTCCGTACCAGCCACACTTCTTGAAATCGAACGGTCAGTAGCTACAGGTGTGGGGTTAGACTCTTTCGGTCACCCTTTGTCTGTTTCTAAAGACTAACCGCCAACGGGAAGAGCTGACTACGACAGTCAAAATTAATCTTCACACGTCGAATTTTTAGACTCCGTCAGAAGGGAGAGGCGGTGGGTTAGACTGTTTCGGTCACCCCTTTGCTCTCTCCCGAAGCCTAACCACCAACTGGAGGAGCTGACTTGATGAAGCTCATCTCGACAATTCAAGGAACCCGTCAAAGGCGACAGACGGGGGTTAGACTGTTTCGGTCACCCCTCGCCTTTTCACCGAAGATAAATCGCGTCCCTCTTCGGTACCAAGCAGTAGTACGGAGTGCTTCAATCAAACTTTTTTGCTCAGCTTCAGTCTCTGTCATGCGGACTGATCGTCAAAAAGAAAATAAACGGGAGGCAGACTGCTACCGACTTTTGGTCAAGCACCAAAGCGGATTGGTTCAATCACCCACTTCTGCCACGAACCCAGTCTCCCTCTTTAGTGATGGTCTGTCAGAGGCAATGGGCAGGGGGTAGACTGTTGCGGTCATCCTCACCCTGACCCGGAGACTAAGCCGCAACCAGGAGGTATAAACTCATATAAGATTCGACTGCCTCAGTCACCATCAAAACCAATCAACGAGGTCTTGTGGTATCACAACACAATGGACCAAATAATTATGGGCTAAATTTGGCTCCTTTGGGATAGCCACCTTTTACCTAACCTAACCTATAAGAGATTATATAAACCTAGACTCCAAAGTATCTTTTTTAGCCTTCCTGGCTTGGCATGGCGCGACATCTTGCATGAACCACCAGAGGTCGTCCAAATCCATGTCTTCAATTTCAGTTTAAAAAAAGGCGGTTAACATGGCTCCAATCCACAAGGTCCAATGATGCCACCACTCCACAATCCGCAGCCATATTGTCGTCTGCGAGCACCGTACGACGACGGGGACCATGAGTGTTGTCCGCTAGCATATCAGTGCTTTTGCACCAACTTGCGTACAGCGGGCGCGGTGGGTGTTTCATTTCGGCCAAAACTTCTTTAAAAAAAAACGCACTGTTTGGGCTACACAGCACTCACTTTGGAATAAGTTTTTAATATTTTCCAACGTTGTTCAAGGGTAAAGCGATTCGTTTCGTTCCGCGGAGGTAATATACTGACTTTTTGTCAAGATTTCGAGCGGGAAACAGCTGTCAGTGTCAAAATAACCTATGATTTAAAAAGAAACCACTACCTGGCCCACCACGTATTTAGACGGACATCGTTGATGTCAGTTAAATCAAATAAAATCTCACAGCACATACATTTCACAAAATAGACTACAGGCTAGATAGGCTTTTGTGATTCTTGCAAAAAAAGACACCAGATGTCGCTTTAGACATCGAATTTATTAACTGTATGGGGCTGAGTTTTAAAAATGTAACCGCTTTCATTGATTGCTACAATCTTGACTTCACATGCTGGAATGATTTACCAATTCTCCGAGACAGATGAGTCGGTACTGATAAGTGTCTTGTTTATTCGACTTGCCACAAGATGGCGCTGTACTGTACCAACAGGTTTTTTGTTTATGTTCTCTAGAACGATAGATAGACAAATGTAGGAGAGTAGGGAGATATCTTTTAGCGGGTGATAACGACTCCTTTATTGGCACACATTGGGCTGAAGTTATGGATTTTAGTAAGAAACGCCTGACTATGCGGTTTGAAGTTATATTCTTATTCCAAAGTTTCTCCAAAAACATCAAAACTGTCCATCTATACGACGACTATACATATACCGTCCAAGGTTTTGCCAATAAATGACAGTTGATGCGCACACTCTGTTTTTTGACATTATCCCACCAACAGATCAATAATAATTCTCCAGCCAAAATCATACATCACTGGTGTACCTACGTCCTTGTTGCCTTGTTGCCTTGTTGCCGTAAGAGATAATCTTCTGCTTCGTCAAAATTAAACAAAATCCTCTGGTGCAATTCAATCCACTCGTAGGTATATGAAGTATCTAAGATCAAGCCCAAGACCAAGTCTGCAGCGTGTGGGCCGACAAAACACTCATAATTTTATGCAGTGTTGACGACGACGACGATGACGCCCAACATGGGGCGGTGTATATGCGAGCGGTTTTTATACACATCTCTGGCACGTCCAGGGAACAACCCCATGTGGGGAGAAACCAAATTAAAATGAAAGCAGTTGAAGTGGATTGGAGTTGCAGTTGGAGTTGCAGCTGGGAAAAGAAGCCCACACACACCTGGAGGACCTTTATTCTTATTTTTATTTTTTATTTTTTTTTAGCTCGCTGTTTTCATATCTGTTGGTAAATAACGTGTGGTTGTCACAATAACATGGGTGGTGGCGAGTTAACAGGCGGCATATGTTCGCATCGCAGTATCTTTTCATCGACACTTTCTTGGGTGCTCTCGACTGGGTTTGGTTTTTTTCCCGGTACAGCGAGTAACAAGTGAGTGCGAGAGTTTTGCGAAAAGCGCACACACCTCGCGCACAAATGGACGTTTAATAGACGCTCAAAATGACATCTCGGCCTCTGCACCGAGAGATGGTAGATCTTGCGGTGTTGGGTGCGTAAATGTACCTCTGTGGAGTGTTATCTGTTTGATGTATGAATTATGACAGCGAGCAGCGAAGTCACTTGGAACAACGCTGTGGCTGTGGTAGGTACATATCTTTGTATCGGAACTCTCGAACTGAAACACATGATGAAATGTGGAATGTTACGCAGATGGTGTTGCCAATGTTGCCTTGGAGTGAGTACTCTCTAGTCGATTGGTCAATTTTTTTTAATTCAGCGAGCTGCGATATAAGTGGATGGGTGGGTTGTAAATTGCTTTAGATCTGTCCTGTGAAGTAACTGGTAGCTCAAAGTGGAGCGATTTCTATTTAGCGACCACCACTTACTGTCATTTACAATTTGAGAATCAGTGGATGGGTGTCAATATTAAGCTATGCGATGGCAGCACTCGTTTGCTCCTTAGTTTTTAGTGGGTTGAGTGTTTCCTTAACATTTAAATTTTGTCTAAATGGACGGGTTGGTACCACGCGCATTGGAATTTTGAAGAACTTGTGCGAGAATTATCCTTTGACCCCTGTCTTATGGATACGCCTTTTGACGCAATGACATCAGAAATCCTACTGCAACAAACCTACCACGTCAACTTTCCTCAGGCAACGGAATGGCTCCGACCAGACTCTGAGTTAGGGAAAGAATGCCAGCGTGCCACGGATGGCTTTAAAACCGGACAGGGGTCTGGTTCTGGAGTCTTCGTGGAAAGCGAGAACACTAGACTACACTACCCTCTGTCTTCCAGGCGAAGATTTTCGCTATCCTTATATGCGCTATATTGTGACAAACAGGTGGAGGGCTAGAAGCATATTCGTTTGCAGTGATAGCCAAGCGCTGCTCAACCCTCTTACCTCGTCCAAGTTAGTGCTCGAACTCAAGCTTTCTCTGTAGGCTAAACACGGTCAAACTTGTTTGGGTCCCAGGTCACACTGGTATCCGGGGAAACGAGATCGCTGATGAGCTTGCAAGGCTGGTTTCACAAGAAGTTCTCTTAGGACCTGAACCTGCGTTGGGTCTGCCTTCATCCGTTGTTAGGTCATCCATTGATACTTGGGTTTCTCGTGAACACGAGTGTCGGTGGGGTGACTGTGCTGGGTGTAGACTGCGTCCGGACATCTGCAAAAGGTCCGCGTCTTTCCTTCTGTCTCTCAGGAGAATCGACCGCAGACTTCTTGTCCGTTCTTTCGGACCACCAAGCTTTTGCCAAACACTTGTATTGGGCTTGAGCGACATCACCATATGTCCCGCTTGTGGAAAGGACGACGATACTCGTATCCGGTGGCGGATATTTGGGGCTGACGTGCTGAGTGCCGAACATCTAAGCTCTTCATCACTGAAGCTCCTCCTCATCGGGGAAACTAAGAACAGTAAAGAAAGGTGTCTGTTTGGCAGTACAATGGACCAGTAGTTCTGAGTGTTCCAGTGGATAGTAGCAACCTCCGACAAGGAAAACAAAAATTAACGGGTTAGATCTCCTCCATCTATTTGACTTGTTGGGACTAGTCAACAAGTTAAAACGCTCTTTTGGTGATATATCCCATTTTTGCTGCGCTTACGAATACTCGGTGATCTTGCTCTCTTCAGTCGGTCTAAGACGATAGAGATTGCGTCATTTAAGGCTCAATCTTACTTCACTTGACAGAAATTAAGTGGCGCAAAACAAAGTTGATTAGATTGCACATAAAAACGAAGCTTCGCACAATTAGCCTTTAGCTATGCGCCAAACCAATGCGGTGTAGATATTCGGTTTGACGAGCACACTTGTCCGATTTTTTAGTGCGATTGTATTGGAATGCGACAGTAGCAATTGTCTACTTTGTATGGATTGCCTCAAGTTGGTTGAACGTCTTTACCCAAGCGCCTTTTTTGCACAAACTTCGCCAACATTTGTTCCCATGACTAGCGATTTTAATGAGACGAGAACAACGGTGTCATAGATCTAATTGCGATCTGACAGGCTCTAAGCAGATTTAAAACATGTCAAACGCAGATGCCAAGATTACACAAGTTGTATAGTGACCTGATTGTGATCTAAGTCACAGAGCCATCTTTTGGCAACCGAAAAACTCCCATAACTCTTGTCAATGTTTCCCGGTTCACATGTCAAATCATACTGGCGTCATATTTAACTGCCGAAGCTGTAAAACTTCTCACATAAAACGCGTGAGAAGTAACCGAAAAAACTTCGATACAAAATCTGACATAAATTCGCTCTCCGATGACATTCAGATACAATAAGTAATTTGCGCGTCCGATTTTCTGAATCTAAACAAAGAGCATAGGTATATCCCTGCTGGCCGAGCATCCTGCACAAAATTGTTCTCACACTCATCAAGAAGGTTACATCGGAGGAATTTTTTTACGATTATTACCAGGCCATCTCTGCACACACACACATTCACCTCAGCATCTGCATAAAACCAAATTTACAGACATAAACCCGTCCGTAAGGTAGTTAAATTGTCTGTCGTCTCGAAAAACGGAAAACAAAACGATACACAACCGATTCGGCAGAAAGATCCGAAATAGATACTTGTGATAATGGCCCCTTTTTTGAATATAGGGCTCCGATTAGGCACCATCAACGCTTGGCGGAGTAGTTTGCCCAGAACAAGAATTAATAAAACAATAAAGCATTTTAATTAGCAGCAGGGAAAATGGTTCCAGATACTCGTTGTAGATACCTTTGAATTGTTTTCCCAAATTTTCTTCCAAAAAAAGGGGCACCAGTTCTGTCTGTGGTCAGTCCAAGACACAGTGTGGCGTCAACTTAATTACAGTGAGTCGGCCATAAAGATGAGTCTATTCTCGTCTCTCTCTCTCGCTGTCTCTGGGTTTGCGCCCCCCCACCAAGCCGAGTCTGATGGCAAACAAAACGACGTGATGCTCAGATGATTTAATTTCATTTGATTTTTCATTTTTATTTATTTCGTCGAGTAATTAGTTTTAATAGACAGACAGCAGCCTTGATTATTTATTGTATAGAAGGAGGGGGAGAGCGGGCGGCTTTTCACAATTCGTTAAGGCACTTGACGGACTGACACATGGGCTTTCGTTTTACCTGTTGAGTTGGCGTGCCAGCACATCTGACTGCCGCCGTTGCTGCTGCTGGTGCTGTGACTGCTACTCGACCGATGATTGATGATGTATTAACTTTGTTTTCTGCGTGTACACACCTCCTCCTTTGGACGTATTATTAGGAGAGAAAGATAGGGTTTTTATATTTTTTCATTATATGGTCATCTCGTAGGGCGGTGTGCGGAGCTGCAAGGGTGTACATACATCAGTTGATTTGTCTTAATTTGTAGAAGTCAGTTTTAGAAAAAGAAAAGTTGTTACCCCAGAGACGCAGGCAGGCAGGCAAGCAGGCAGCAGCAGCTGTTGGGGCGAAGGAGAGCAGACATCAGCCATCACAACTCCTCGTTTGGGAATTATTACTGAAAGGAATTAATAAATCACATGGCAGTTATATGTGTGCCTATATGTAGATAGTTGGGTTGTTTCTCTTTCCCCATTTGGAAATGTCTGAGATTGCTTGATGGGGTGGGCACCTATTTGGCGCCAGCAGGGAGGATTCCATTGATTGGTTATGTGCTGGATGGTTTTGCTTGAACGGTGAGAAATGTGCGTCAGGCGAAAGGAATGCATACCAATTTCGAGCGGGAAGCAATCTTATCGGAGGCTTATTCGAAAGAGATTGTCCGGGCTGGATCATGTACTCTTGCGTCACAGACAAGATAGGTAGTTAATTTCGATTTTATAACTATTCAGGATTGGTGAGGAGGTCCATGCAGAGACAGACAACTAAAATCTTTTTATATAACGCGTTTATTGCAGGAAGTAGGTCGCTGTCGGTTTCACAAAGGGAAAAGTAAGAAAAATTGGTTCGGAACTCGGGTGCTGTTTTGATCGCTGATGATGATTGGTTGGTATCCAAACTTAATCGGCAAGGAATGATGGGATATTTTGTAGTCGGATTTTTTTCTGAGGGCTTTTGTAGGTTTTTTGAGTCATCAGAGTCAATTTAAGTCCGCATAGTCAACTTGAATCAACAGAGTAAAATCGAGATAAGCTCCTTCGACTAAATGTGTGTGTACTTCTTTTTTGAAATCATTTGACTAGTTGCGTATACGTCAGGTGGTCGACTTTGTCACTTGCTTAAAAGCAGTCGTGATGATTGTGTGTTGGCCAATAGAGGGCGAACGGAACAATAAGGGCGAAACATTTAGATTTGCCAGAGAATAAAATAACCAATAATTGACTCAACATGTCCACCTTCCCACAACCATTCGTTTGTTTGAGTTCTGTCAAAAGGCCAAATTGTTTAACAATAAGGCAAACAAACAACAATGTGAGAAGAGAATGACAGTAGATAAGTCGGAGATGAAATTATTCACTATTTCTAAAGAGATGTACGAATTTTGGGTAAGGTCAGAATTTTTATGTAAATTTGTACGGCCAGAAAAAAAAAATGATGTTTGATCACAAGTAGAACCAAAGAACACCAAATTCTTTGATTTTGGTGTCACATTGTTATTCCCGATTGTCCTAAATTGTTTGAATTTCGACTTAAATCTCTGCTTCAGCCGAAATTCATACCAATTCGGCTCATAATTCATACTAAGTTGAGATAGGAAGATTGCCTATTGGAATTAGGTCGAAATTTCAGAATTATGTAAAAGTATGTAGAAGTAATTTTCTGATCACTTTTTGTGCAGGGTCGGAATTGATCGGTGCTTAACTAAAAGAAACGATTTTATTCAGTTCAGCCAAATTGTAAATATAAAATCATACCAACCTCAGTCGTATTTCGCCATAATAATGTCAAATGTCCTAAATTGTCAGAATTTCGCTTATAATATATGAATTGTGTCATGATATACCTACTTTATGATATCTAAATAAGTACCACAAACATAAATGTTCAGCCAATCAAAAGAGTTGTAGATTTGCTTTGGTTGTATGAAATAAGAGGCAAAAATTTTGGTTAAAAATTCGTCACAGTAGGCTCCAATTTTTGGTTGCAGTAGCTCGGCGGTATCTCACATTCAAATTCAACACACAAACACAAAGAGGCTGCCATTTCTTGCGAAGGTCTAATATAAAAATAAACGAGGGTACTTCGGTCAAGACACGGCGTCGAATATGTCCCTAATACGTCCTAAATTGTTTGAAATTTCAAATTAAATGTTAAAAAAACATAAACTTTAGAACATTTTTTGAATTTTTCGTAAAATGCACGCGACACTCTCTCACTGATGACAGCAAAAATTCGATAAGCCAGATAGAGAATTGTTGAAATGTCATCGTCATTTTAAAACTTCGGAATGGTCAAAAAGCGAATTATGCTAGGTAATGGAATCGCATTTTACAAAGATGTACTCAAATTTGCGCTTTTACTTTACAACATTTATGCAGTTCTTCAACTTATGCCCACGACTATATTTGCGCCAAATTGTCAGAAATTTCGTCAGAAAATCTCTAACTCACCATTTGTCGGGTTTCTATACTTTTTTTATTGAAATTATTACCTGCTTTCTGGGTCTTAGCTAACTCTTATAGATCAAGAGGTTTTACCCGCCTTAATCTCCTGATTATATTGTCAGTATTTTAAAGTTCTGTTATTTCTAAGTTAACATGGTTAAGAAGTCTTCTTCTGTAACTTTAAGCAACTTTTTTAACTTTTTCTTCAACCATTTCAATGTTTAGATCTCAGATCAGTGTTGTGTATGTACCAAGGTGCATTAGCTATGTTCCTTAGTACTTTATTTTGGAAAACTTGAATTTTTTTGGAAATTTTCTTGGCATGTGCATGCCTACAACTGGTGCTCATAGGGTCATACTGATTTTAGAACTTGTAACGAAACGTCCCCGTTCGTCACACTTTTATGTGACATAAGAGATTTTCATTCGTCACTTATAAGTCACACTGACTAAGTGGACAAAATTGTATGAGACTTGTCTACTGGTTGATCGTACCAATCTTGTGTACCAGATAAGGCTCCCATATAGAAATTGACTTCGGTCAATATTCTAAATTTTTGGTGGCTTAGTTTCCTTCGTGAAGCTAGCCTTAAGTCAGCAAACTCAGCATCTTTGGCTGTTCTGCTTAGGATCGGAGTCACGCTCGTCGTTGAACCGCGCTTGTTACTGTGCCGCATACGGAGCAACGCTTGTCGTTGGGCCGCAGATTGGAACCGCGCTTGCCGCTGGGCCGCATATCGGAGCCACGCTTGTCGTTGGGCCGCATCCTGTAATACAGAGCCACGCTTCTCGTTAGGTCGTATACTGTATAGCGTATACTCAACGTTAGCCTCAACTTAGGAGTTAATTCTTGTTAAGTTAATCATAAGACAGTAGTTTATAAGCAGGTTACTCTCGGCCTCAGAAAAAGCACATCACAAACCTGCTTGTATAGGAATAACTTATTGTAATTGGACAGAGATAAATATCTCCCAATAAGCCAATACGTCATTTTACAGTATCGCATGTTCAACTCATCTCTTTCTTTCTTTACATGCGCTTTCCAACGCAGTTTAGCGTCTAGAGTCATGCTAGAGTCAATTTGCTATGGTGGGTTGTCCAGTTTCAGGCAGATCGCTAGTGAATAAAAGGTATAGCACTGGACCTATCACACTACCTTGTGATGCACCAGCTTTAATTTGTCTGAGTGTGGAGTACCTACTCCGCCTCCTGAATCGATCTGAAATACATATATGACTCCAGAATTGCCGAATACTGCCTCAGTAGTTGCTTTTGTAATTTGTGGATCAATCCTTTGTGCCAACACATTGGGCAACATTGGTAGTATTGATATTGGGTGATATGATATTACCTCTCTAGGTGGTTTGTCTGGTTTCGGTATCATTATTACCTCCCTGACTTTTCAAATGCTGGGTACATATCCAACAGCATTTATAATCTGAGCTAGTTTTTTTCCTTTTCGAGAAAATTCTTTTATAACTTCACCTGTGATTAAATCGAACCCTGGGCCCCTTTTTTATAATTATGCCTTCTTTAATATCTTGGGCAAGTTCTTTCGCTGTTACCGGCTGAATAGGTCTATCTTCTTCACAACTTACTTCGATCCCTTGATAACCTTTATCTTCATAAGTTTTGAAGACGTCTTCAAGATACTCTATAAAAGTGTTTGCTTTCTTTTGGCTGCTTTTTGCCCAGTTACCTTCTTTGGTTTTTAGTGGCGGAATATGAGCTATTGGCCTGTTCATTTTCTTGGTTGCTTTCCAGGGCAAGTAGTCGGTACTAGCATAATTTGTAACACTGGTGAGCTATGTTTTTATAGACTCGTTATTAAATTTCTTATAGATTTTTTGACCTTATTATTTAAATTGTTTTGTGTGGTTTTGTCACCTGGCGCCCTTGTCTATTGTCAACGTTTTCTAGCTTTCCTCAGCAATAATTTCACAGACTTCACGAGGATAAAGGTCTTGCTGTTTTGGGAGTTGCAGCTCATGCAGCTTGGCCTCATTCCTTTTAAAGTTTTCTGTTGAATGGGTCAGAATTTTGAACTTTTTACGAATTTTTTGTTCCATCATGACGATGCAATCAACTTAAGCTTTTAAGTCTTGTCAACCTCCATGTCAGACGACAGTTTTTACCCAATTTTACAAGATTGGGTCACATTTTATAAATAGGACCAGATTTTGAGTTTTGCATGAAATCTCAGAATTCACTGCAATGAATGTCAAACCTTTTGCGGCGTTAGACTAAACAAACTTTATTCAAGGTGACGATAACAAATGTCCAACCATTTCCCACCACAACATCTTAAGGGCAAATAACTCAAGCACATTTGACTTCTCAGAACTTGTCTAGCCCCTTTTTTTCCGACTTTCATCCACGTTCCCACCGCCGCGCCGCCGCCGCCGCCAACGATGACGATGACACAAACTCAGCTGGACTCTTATTCTGGTTCCCATTATTATTAATCGATTTGTGCTCCATCTAATTAGGCTATTAGTTCACTGTCGTCTGCAGATCGCCTTCGCAGAATTCCCGTGCAAATTGAAAACGAAACAAACATTTTTGTCCCATGACACCACACACACGCTCGCGCGCATCAGGACCTCCCCAATAGCGCCACACCACTTAACCGAGAGACATCGCGCTACATTCTCACTTCCAAATGCCACCTTAATAGTATTGTTATCTGGTGCTAGTCAGCAAAATTGATACTAATAATCAAAAGATACAAAAAAAAAATTCAAACAAAGGTTCAACCATCCCAATCCCAATGCGCGATCGCATCTCTCTCTGTCTGGCGCAGCATCAGCAGCGCGCATCTCATTAACGACTGATACTGCTGTGCGTCTTTTTTGTGTGTGCTGGTGGCTGGTGCTGGCCAAAACCAGATCTATAAATATAAACTGTTGGTTTGGTTGGGTCGAACTCCAGTTCGCGCTGAAAGCTAATCACGTCGTATAAGACGGATATTTCTCGCGTCTTAATGAAGGTGATTAACTCGGCAGATAAATATTTAACACACACACACACACGCAGAGACAGTTGAAAAAAATATTAAAATTTCCAAAAAAAGAGGCACACTAATCGAAAATGTGTCGAAGACAAATGACAGCGATTCCACCCAAAAAAAAAAGGAAGGAAAGTCGCCTGTGTGAGGTCTCTTGTACCTTTTAAGCCCACATATGAGTATGATTGTCATCCACCGACTCACCCGGAATCGGAATCGAATTCAAAGTCTCCCAATTCACTTTGTTTCTTTCAACGGTTTTGTCTCTTCTCGGCCTTTTAGGAGATTTTTATCACCAATTAAAGAGATTAAACGAGATACCAGCGTTTAGGCCTGGCTTCTAGGTAACTACGGACTAGGCAAGCTCTACCTCACACACAGGTTGTGTGCGCCGAGAATAGAAGACATAAGGACCGCGCTGGCTACTATACCACCACTAATTACCGTAAAACAAGATTAACAAGATTTTCGAGCCACCACCAAGCGCGAGAAGAACACTCCAAAGCGAAAGCCAAGAGACGCGGAGACAGGCCAAAAAAACGGTCTGATTCGTTAATTATTCGGAGAGATAAAAATCACTCCGTCTCCCTTGCTCCGGTGCTCTCCTCGAATCCAAAATAAAGGATAATTAAGTGATAAATAACTGGAAATGGGTGTAATTTTGAAACTTATTTATGATGTTAATCATGTTAGCCTTAAGAGGGACCAAAAATAAGTAAAAACCTTTAAAACAAAAAAACAGCATTGAGACAAATGTGGGTGGTCTCCCGATAGCCACGGGGGGCCACGGTCGGTTTTGCGTACATTTTGCTGCAGGATTTGATCGCTTTATTGTTTGACATTGAGTGGGGTAGAGAGAGACTATAGTGTACTTCTGTCACATGCCACAAACGGACGTACTAAATGAGTGAATTATCTTTTTTCTTCTTGCAGACTATACTCAACTCGATGCACAAGTATCAGCCGAGATTTCATTTGGTGCGAGCCAATGATATCCTGAAACTACCGTATTCAACGTTCAGGACGTATGTGTTTAAGGAAACTGAGTTTATAGCCGTCACTGCATATCAAAATGAAAAGGTAAGTTGTGGCTGTCTTCTATTTGTTACTGGAGATACTTAGTTGTGACACTTTGCAGATAACTCAATTGAAAATCGATAATAATCCGTTTGCGAAAGGCTTTCGAGACACCGGCGCCGGCAAGAGAGAGAAAAAGTGAGTATCAATAAATTTTTGGCATTTTTTTTCGACAATTATCTGTGATCTCGTGCGAAATAAATTTGAGGGAAACGATCCAAGGAAATTATTATTAGCAGTCTCTGGCGACGTTGTTGCTTTCTGCAAAGGTCACACATGATTCGAAATAAAATCTGACGAATTGGTCAGAATTTGTATGGGAAATAGACGATGCACAAGGGTTTCGCTCCAGAGATCCATTAAGATTAATCTATTCAAATTTTGTACAAAGAATTTTGAGCTTGTACCAATTTATGAAGCTTAACTCCTTGAATTGACGAACTTACATGCCACAATGCACTGTATCAAGTAGTTGGAGCAAGATAAAATCCACCGATACAGAAAAGCTTGCAAAAATTAGGGCCAGGTCAGACATTTTAAGCTTCCAAAAATTAGGGCCAGGTTTTAACTTTTTGCAGAGTGGGGTCGTAATGTGTTTTAAAACATGGTTGACCTATGAGTCGGGGTAAAGTTTGCTGAAATATACACAACCTAAACCACATTGTTAAAATTTATAACAAAAATTCTGACAGAACGTAGGTATATACCATTTTTGACAAAATTGTTATGGAAACTTTTAGTGAACAAAGAAGGACAATTTCGACAGAATTTTAAACTTGTGCGTACAAAATTGTCTTAATAAGCAGATAATTGCCAGAATAAGATTTAGGGATAATATTTAATTTTCAACCACGTTGATGAACTTTCCTTCAAAATTCTGACAGGACATCTGCTTCTACATTTCTTACTAAATTGTTATGCAAACTTATAGGAAGCGAAGAAAGACAAAATAATGTTTGGCAACACACGTCTAAATTGAATTTTTGTTAAATCCTTTAAATAGCAATTATATTTTTTTTTTGTAATGGGAATTCGCTGGAAGGAAAAATTATCGAAAGACATTGCACTTTGCAGAGCTATTACGCGAGGGATGCGAGGGATAAATAGCAATTATATCAGAATTTGTACATATTTGTCAGAAAAAGATCTATCTAAACTGCAGCCAGATTTTTAAAAATTGTTTTAACAATTTTGAACACCTTCCGAATTATCTATGTTTAAGTTTTCCGGGAAGCTCTGTCAGAATTTTGTTAGATACCAAATTGTTAGAATTTTCAAAAGAATTTGTAAATGAATTTGCAGTTGTAAATTATTGTCAGAGTTTTCAGGAGCAATCCAAAGTCTTACCAAAATCTTAAAACTTGTGCGTACATTATACGCACCCCATTAAATTGTCCGAATTTTTAGTAAATTTTTAGACTTTTAAATTGTTCGGAATATAAATTGCTTGGAACTCAATGTTGTTCCAAAATACAAACAAACTACTTTGGTCGGAATAATGTTTGGTGAGTTTCAAATTACCAGTAGTAATTTGACAGATTTTTAAGAACACACAAGTTTTAGGAAATCAAATAAAGAAAGACTACAAATTTGTATGAATTTTTTTTAAATTCTTAAATTCTAATTTTTCTAAATTCTAATTCTGATAGTGACAAAACTGTAAGAATTTTCTTAACATGTTTTAGAAATTGAGTGGACCGAGTCAAAGAATTCGCCTGACTACTTTGTACTAAATTGTTACAAATATCTGCACCCAATTACGTAAAAACATTACGGATTTTCCAGAAAAAGAAATGGAACTAATTTGCTGTCACTTTCTGTCTGATCAAACTACGAACAACCAAAACTGGCAAAAAAAAATAATAGATTAGCAATATTTTTCAGAACTTAAAACTAAGTAACTTAAAATCTACAAAAATGGACCAAATTTTAAAGCAAAAAAAAAAAAAAAATAACTCCAAGATTACAAGTTTTCAAAAATTCTGCAACTCTGTAAAAGAACAGATTTTCGATATTATCAACTAAATTCTGACTTGGTAGGTGTTATAATATCTCTTAGCTTAGAGGTTCGTGGGCGATTGTTTGGGTTTTCTAAACAAACATACCTGTCGCAAGAAATTTCTCAGTGGGATTGACCGTAGCCATTTGAGCGCGAAACACAGTGCATACAAAATTTTGTTTTTGGTAGCTACGAGAGGGCAGGTAGGTAGGTAAATTGTTAAAAATATTTTAGTCTTTTGTTAAATTCAAAAATTTAACTGGTTTCATCGACAGTAGAAATAGCATTTGAAAAAGTCTTATCAAGGCCGAGCAAGACTTAAAGAAAATACCAAATAAATCAGTTTCTATGAAACTTGGAAAATGTTTTGAATAAGCTCTTAAAAACGTATTGTTTGGCGTTTACTTTACCGAGGCTATTGATGGTAGGACAATGATTCAGCTCACAATGCCATGTTTGGCCTTAATTTAGTAACAAATTTGGCACACGAATTAGAAGAATCAAAGCAAATTGTCAGAAATGCCAAAAAAAAAAAAAAACTCCGGGATCTTCTAATTTTAACTCAGACTGCGGCGTTAGAAGTAGATACGTAAACAAAATTAGGTAATGGATCTAAGTTCCATAATCAGAATTGTTGGCTAAATTTTAAATATTTCTTCAAAGGATGATAACGATCAAAAAATTGAGTCAATTGAAGGATTACATCTTAGTGTAGATACTTCCTGAGTGAAAAAATAAATCGTTTTACGTGTGTACCAAATTGTCAAAATTTTTTACTAAAATATGTCATTTCTGTTCGAGGTTGGGTAGATACATACTTAAAAAAATTGCTTCTGTAAATAATAACCACCTGACGAACTGCACATCGAGTATGTTAAGTCTTACTAACGTTGGACAGAATAATCAGTATCAGCTCAGTGCCACATCAATTAGGATAAGATTGTATAGGTATACGTCTTCTAGTTTCTTGCAATCTTTTGTTTCCTAAAGTGATCAAGCACTGAGAAATAGTTTATGATTTTGACATAGAATATTACACATACCTACACCTTACCCTCGTGCAAATCTTGAAGGGTCGATTCCTAATTTCTCATGGAGTTGCAAAAAAATCGCTAAGCCTATGTCTGTTAATCTCAAATGCGTTACCATTATCCTTATATTTGTGAATTGTGTCCGGTAGTCAGCTACCAAATTCTAGACCAAAATCAGATAAGGTAATTTCGCACATTATCTGCAGATGTGCCTCAGAGTTCAGTCAGTCGATGGTTGCAGACAGGGGATCTTCTATTTAAAACAAACTTAAGAAGATTAATCACCTTTTAGCCTAGCCATACAAAATTAGCAGACAGCCCCTCAAAGAGTGTTGATTCTATGGCTATTATGCTACATGCTGTTCTGATCTTTGTAATGCTTCGAATGTGTTGGTTGTTCAATGTTCACCCTTCCATTCTATTATTTGTATTATATTATATTATATTATATATTCCATATAGCTTCGAGTTGCAAGATTCGTTGCGAACTGATGTTGAGGCTTATAGCTGCTTTGTTGTTCGAGCTCCAGTAAAGCTTACCGTGTGCCGTCTGCCGTGCTTTATCATATTTCTTTTCTTTCATTTGTTACTTGCTACAGCTTTGCCAAGCAATCTTAGCTGCAACTTGGCAGGTGCAATGAAGATTTTGTGGCTGGTTTTGCAATGGCAGTAAATTTTCTTGGTCATCTCTTAGTCCTTTTTTGAGAATTTTGTTAAACGAAGCTCAATTTACAGCCGCACTGTCCTACAGCAGATACATTTCGATACGGAATGCCTGATAAAACGTAGGTACTATCGCTGTTTTGTTCCAGAGGGCATACAAAACAAATGACTTTACAACTTTCTGCTCTAGGAACTTTTAAAGTAGTTATCTATTGCTTAGCTACAGAAATTTGACTATAACTACATTTTTACATAAATTTTTCGTCACACCCGTATGTAAGGCAAATAAGCACCAATCTCCTAGATTTGCAATTCAGGAAACAATTTTGCACAAGACTTTAGGTGACAACTTGCACAGCAATTTCACAAAGTCAAATGCAAAATAGAACCGCACAATTTCCACCATCACGTTCACAAAAAACTAAAGCAAGCAACCGACCAGACCATCCCTTACTCCTTTTTGGTAGCACGTCAGAAACAATGCTTCCACACACTAATCAGCCAACTAAATGTACAAAGTCGTGAGCAGAATATCTCATTCGACGACACAGAGAAGCCCCCATTGTTTCGTATACATCTGAGTGGCTTTTTGTGGGTGGAAATTATTTCAGTCTTCTGTTTGTGTGTACTCAATCGTTAAAAACTCCCACTGTCCGCGTGTAGGTGTCACCCGAACTGGCAGCGCCACATAAGCTAACTGACATCTCTCGAAATGACACTGACACTTTGTGCTACGCTGTCAAGCGATTCCGGTTTTGACTCTGTTGTCATTCCACCCTCTTGATGACGATACAAGTTATCCCCGTCATCGTCGTTTCATCGTCCCCTTGTCAAGGATATACGTACAACAACACAAACAGACGAAAAAAAAATCCCAAATTGATATGTCATTTCTGGGTTTCAATTCGCCACAAACTCTGTGTGTAGACTCTATCAATCTGTTTGTCCAAATGGATTTGTGATGACGATGACGAGGCCGAGATGGATGTGTCCTGTCTTCCGAAGGCCGAGGACGAGTATGACGGGCTTTTACCCTCAATCACTGGGTGTATCGGATTTCCGGTAATCTCGTAGAAAATTGTTTTTTTATTCGAGTCTATAGGGTGACTTGGGGTATTTGCTCTCCTTTTATGCGTTGTTTGACTCGGGCAAATCTCAGCTAGATTAAGGATGGGATCATTATAATGCAGGAAATTAAAATCAATCAATCAAATTAGAGGAATCCGTTTTTCGTCGGTCGTGGTTCGTGTATGCGGTCTCGTGTGGAATCTTATGTCACACTACTTGTGAGCTTGTTCTTCGGCACCGCATTCTAATGCTATTAGCTGACAGAATAATTTCTTCGCGTTTCGCAATCGGCTTCGACGGTGCGCGTTGGCGGTGGCAAACGAAATCCAGAGATGATGTTAAATGAAAGATTAGGCTGTCAGTCCAATGACATGGAAATGCCATGTAAGCTCTTGTGTCTTGCTCATTTCGAGTAAATTTATTGCTTCGTTACCCTTTCGAACACGAAATTGTATGTAGGCCGACTCTGTGGGCTGATGTTTAACAAAAAAAAGAAAGAAAAGTTTACCGCACAGGGAGAGGGTAGTTTTGCAATGGAATAGTAGTCAATTATCTTCTAATGGAATTCTATTCACATTTCACATTCTTTTCGATTGCGTGGTATTGTGGTGGCCCCCGGCTGGTAGAGGAGTGCTAAAAGTCGCACATATGAATTTTAGATCAAAGGCCAGGGCGGAGGCGTGGTACCGGTGGAATTTATTTTTAAATTTCGAAAATTACAGGGAACCGTAAACGGTAGCTGAGGGGCACTGTAATTTTGTGTGAAATACATTATTGTGGGTTACAGAAGGAGTCAGAGGCGGGGAAAAATTATTCATGATATGAAATGCGTTTTAATGAAAATAGTCGTGCGGTGGTTAAGTGATTCTGTTAGCAAAAAGGTTCGATTTTGCAATATCGTTGAGTATCTTCAGTCAAATCAAGTGATTCTCATATACTTACGGCGCCATCTGTGGAGTAAAGTCAGAATACAAACACATCAAGGTTTCAAACCACCTGATGGTCAAATATGTTTTACAAAATTCAATTTTAAGTAGGTATTCACTTGTAGGCAACACATTTTACCCAAATTGTGAACTAGTGACTGAAATATTGACAAATACGATTGCCAGACCCACTCTGGGTTGTAACGTCAGCTAAATTTTAAGGGAGGGTAGGTGCAGGAAGCGTATGATAGATTTTAAAAGATACTTATCCAGGGAACCAACACAAAACACCATCAAATCGGTTTTGTTGAGCGGCATCTCAACTCAAAGGTTTGGTAGCCACATGGCCTTGGTTTCTTAAATTTCAAGACGCTCTACTGTGTATCCCAATCACTTAAAAAAAAAAGGAATGGTTGACTATATTGAGTCATCGTGTGTCTGCAAGGGTTGAGCCTTGGAACGCGCTCAGAAGAGTTTGGTCAGAGACACATTGTAGTTGGTATTTGGGGAAAATTGTAAACTTGCAGCTGTTCTTATTGATATTGCCGATTTTGAGGGTTAAAATGCATTCATTGAGCTCACGTAGGCACGCATCTTATTAAAGATCAGGCGCTATTCGAACTGGGTATTAATTTTGTTGTTGTATTTAACCAATTAATTGAGACTGTGGGAGCTGCCGAATAAACTTGTTTTTAAGGCCGGAGTGGATGAAATCCGGCCAGAAATGCTCAAGGCCTTAGGTGAAGAGGGAGTTAACTGGCTCTCTCGTATTAAAGTGGCCTGGGAATGCGTCGAAACTCCCAGCGATTGGCAGATTAGGGTGATTGTGCCCCTTTTCAAGAAAGGGGATAAAAGGGATTGCTCCAATTACAGGGGAATCTCACTTTTAAGTCTCTTAGGGAAGAGTCTTTGCCAAGGTACTGGAAACGCGTTGCAGAACTGTGGTCGAGGCACGATTAGGAGATGAGCAGAGCGGTTTTCGTCCCGGCAGAAGCACAACCGACCAGTTATTCACTCTCAGAATGGTGCTTGAGAAGGCTTAGGTCTGTGCTACAGCTGTTTACGCATCCTTCGTAGATTTGGAGAAAGCAGGAGTATGTAGTTGACGGTTCTCTCTTAAGAGCCATTCAATCTCTTTACACAAACTGTAAAAGCTGTGTTCGGGTAAACGGCGTTAAATCAATTCCTTTCACCGTGGGCGTTGGACTTCGTCAGGGGTGCGTCTTGTCTCCTCTCCTTTTCATTACTTATATCGACTGGATGCGAAGAACGTTTCGAGTTGGGAGATCTGAGGATAAGTCATTTGCTCTTCGCTGATGACTTGGTCATACTTGGCTCCTCTCAGACTGAACTTCAGCGCACACTCGAT
Source organism: Cheilosia soror (assembly GCA_949372485.1). NCBI lineage: Eukaryota > Metazoa > Arthropoda > Insecta > Diptera > Syrphidae > Cheilosia > Cheilosia soror. Next base: position 69,934,461 of record OX443561.1, on the reverse strand, counting down.
CGCTTTGTAGCCGTTTGTGTTGAAGCTGAGATGAAGGTTAATGTGAACAAATCTGAATTGATGGTCGACTCCAGAACGCCTGTTCAATGTACTCTGCATGTTAGTGGAGTCCCATTGAAAGAGGTGGAGAAGTTTAAGTATCTAGGGGTCTTATTCACGAGTGATGGAAGAAGCAATGCCGAGTTTTCCTGTAGGATTTGTCAAGCTGGATCAATTTTGAGACAGCTTTGTCATTCTGATATCAGGAGGACTGAACTTGGTGTCAAAGCTAAGTTGTCAGTGTTTGTTCCAACTCTTACCTATAGTCATGAGGTTTGGGTAATGACCGAAAGAATAAGATCGCGAATACAAGCTGCCAAAATGAGATTTCTCCGTTGTATTGCTGGTGTGACCAGTAGAGATCGCTTTAGAAATACCCGAATACATGAGGAATTCAATGTCGAGCAGCTACTTATCCGGACGGAGCGGTCCATGCTTCGGTGGTTTGGGCATGTTAAACGTATGTCCCCGACCAGGATTCCACGGCGTGTATATGGAATCCGCACCATCGGGCAGGCGTCCTCTAGGTAGACCCAGAATGAGATAGATAGGTCAAGTCCGTAATATCTCCTTCACCCGTAGGGGGATAGCCCTCGAGGATTTGGAGCCGATGGCGGAGTATCGAGAGCTATGGAGGGTCCACTTAAGCAAGCTACACCCGCGATCCACTTCCAATTCCCAAGTAGTGACTCTTAAGAGCTATAATTCGTTGCTCGACTTCGGTATCTTTCTTCTTTCTAAAGCCGCAAGTGTGGCTCAAAGTGGTCAAACTGATGAGTCACAAGAGATGAATCGTAGCTCCTGAAATCAAAGTCTGAGTTCGGTTTCACTACTTTATGCAGACAGTTCGTTCCGTCTTTCTAGACACCCGGCTCGAGATGTCCATCAAATTGATAAAAATTCTAAGAGCTAGATCACAGTTTTTCCAATCAAGTTCTGTGTTTGGCTTCAGTTCTTTAAATTTTTCTATGGCCGAATTTTGTAGTTTTCCGAGCGGCGAACCGCGAGAGCTGTTTCTGAATATATTTCTCCGGTCTGCGACTCTTATAAATACCCAACTAGCGATAGCTTTTAAATCGTAAAAGGTCAATCAATGTTTCAGGCGTGTCGACTTTCTTAGAATTCCATGTATGGAACTCTTTAAAAGTTCATCGATGGCTGACGCCTGACCAGTGACCGACTTTCAGAGATATATTCTATTTGTTGTTTGAATTGCTCTTGAGCTGATTTGCAGACAATGATTTGCTGAATCGGGTCCAGAATCAGATTATTTGCATTTTCTTGAAATTTTGGTTCAGAATCTTTGTACTCAATCTTTGGGTCGCCATAAAATTGGAATGTTTGGTACAGTCAGACCTGAATTCAATACTTTAAGCAGTTTATTGCTTGTATTTAATCAACTTAGCTTATCTGAACCATTTTAATGAATATGAAAAGTCATCCGCCTTCAGAACTCACTTCAGAGATATCTAGCATATCGTGAAAACGTACATACGTTAACAAGCAATGGACTGAAGACAGTGCCCTGCGGTACACCGTTTCAAACTAACTAAATCTTTGACTCTTTGGCTTGACAGAGATGATAACTGCCGTGTTTTTGAAAACCTTCTTTTACTGAACAAACTGTTCAACAAAATGTTCGGACTTTCCTTTTCCTTCGTGATTTTTCTTCCTCATCCCACATCAGTCACCTCAGACAGCCAAAATTGTGTCATCGCTTATCTATCTGATGTTATAGAAAAAATGACTTTGCACTGCGTCAATTCCCATCTCTCAACTCACCTCATCGATTCAAATATAGGTACCACGATGGAACCCTTTGGCACTCCAATTTAAACATTCAATTTGCTCCTGTCACATCTGCTGTAAAATGCCCTCCAGCCACTGTATCAATAGTTTTTCTTCAACTTTAGTTATTTCTTCAACTGCAATCACTACAAAGTGACAGCCAAGTGTTTAACTTAACTTCCAAGCGTTTTCATAATAATTTCCCCCCGAGGCAACACCAAACGCTTTCCGCCACATCACCCTGAGCTCCTGGGCTTCTCCTTCAATGCCATTGTTAAAGTTTTTCTTTGCACTTTTTTTTTTTAAATTAAAAAAATATGTACCTACCTACAAGTTCTCACAATTTGCAAAAAAAAAAAACAGCAGGAAATTTTTAAACGATCAAAATATGCCCAGAGGGCTAGCAACAATCTACCCTTAGCCATAGGAAAGAGAATCAATTGTATACCACCAGCAAACAGGCAAAGAGTCAAACACTTCAGTTATTCCGCAGCAAAGAGTTGGAGAACAGCAACAAACAAAATAACAGCAAAACTTTTGGCGAAGCGGTAGACGGTGAAAAATGTTCCTCGCAAGCAAAACACCGGAAAATCCTTTCCCCAACACTATTTTCTCCGAGGTGATGCTTAATTACGTCAAAAAAAAGGACGAAAAACAAAATCCAAAGTACACACCACACCGTGATAATTGCACTAGACTACTTACACACTTTCACAAAAGAAGTTCTCAATGATTGCGCTCTCAGTTATATACTACTCCTTTTCGATCTCGATTCGAATATTATCCTTTCAAATCCCTGTGGTGTGCTGCGAGTAACTTAGCATCTAATACCATATCATTGGGCATTATAATCATAATAATACACCGCACACCAGAGGGGGATGAAACCGCAGAGAATTTATTGGGATTATTGTAACAGTCTCACACTGCTGCGTCGTCATCGTCTATGTTTGATGTTTTGATATACACTCGACGGTGAAGAAGGGTTCGTATAATAAATTAGCCCTCAGCATGAAAGAAAGGGTTTCCAAGTGGTCCTTTGGGTGATCAAATAATGACAGGAAACAAATCGCCAGAGAGAAGCGACAACCACATTTGAAGTAATTAGCAGGGACTTAGCAAAAGTATCTTGTTTTTCGGTTTTGTTGTTCGTCCTTTGGCTGGTCCAAGTGTGGGAAGTGGGGCGACGACAACAGTCACTTTGATGGGGTTAAAGTTACACAGATTTATATCAATTAACAGTTGCACTCAAGATCATAGATATAACGAATGGTTTTTATTTAGCGATTTACTGTTGTCTGTTCGAGCCGAGGATATTCTAATGAACAAACTCCCATACCAATTGTTGTTACAGGCAAGCGTTAATGTCGAATCGCGGGTCCGATTCGGATAAACTGAATCCGACGCACGTGAGCAGTAGTAGAGCACCGCTGCATTTGGGACACACCGGCCGTTCGCATCCGCACGACAATCAGGACGATGATGACAAGCTGTTGGATGTGGTGGGACCGCCACAGAGCCCGTTGTTGCCTTTAAGTCATTCGCTGCAACAGATGCATGCGCATCAGCACTCAGGTATGATTGACATTTTTAATATGATATTTATTTTTTATTTTTTATATTCCATCAGTGGTTGGTCGAAAAGGTTTATGTAATTTAGGGATCTGTCAAATTAACACAAGCAACAGAAGCGTCAAATTTGTATTCTGTAACTCTTGACAGAGACTCAGAGAGAGATTTGGTAGAGGGCGCTAAAGATAAAGGTTTTTGTAATGTCGTTTTCGGTTGTTTGTCAAGAACCGTCCGGAAGAAGTCTCCGCGATTCTGAAATCAAATCCAGAAGCAAATCTCTCTTCTTTTCAGGAGAAGAACTGTCAGTTGAGTGCCAATCGAACGCTTTCAGAAGCGTTCGGATTGCTTCCGGACTATTCTGGACGACCAACCGAAAACGACATAAGTCAACTTAGCTCTCGAAAAAGAAAAAAAAAAACCATTTGACAGCTGTCACTGAATGCGAAGAATTGGCGTGCATTGAAAACTTTCGCGGGTCCAAGCGCAGGCACTCACTTCTCTTCTAAATTTGTTGGAGGCTTAAGTACCTACCGTGTCATCTCTAAACAGCGTCCATGTATCTGCTTTATTCAACAGCAGTTTACATTCCGGGTATCGACTTCAAGACATTCGCGCATTTAATGACAAATGACACTACAAACGATTTTTAGTCGCTATCCCCACAAATGTAGCTTAATCGTACACTACAGCACGCGCTAATTTCTGACGTCTATAGATTGATACTAGAGATGAAGAATTTCAAGACTGAAATCATTCATAGACGATAGGACATCGAAAGGGCGTTAATAGATGTTAGAACTTTATGGAAATCTATAAGATAGCGCAGTGGGTACAGAGGTTCAGTGATTAGTGTCCGGTTTAACCCCCAAAAAATTCAAATTAATGACAAATACTAAAAATTGTTGGTAACTATCCGCTGCTGCTGATAAATGTTTCAATGAAACACACTTCCATTTGTGTTGGTAGCAGTCACAAAACTGGGGTAGATCAAAGATCTGCTTGTCAATTTCACAGCCGTCACTGCTCTTTTGGCACAGCTAAGTAAATCTCTATAAAAGAATGTATGGTAAAGGTATACGCCACTAGAGAGTGGTTAGGAGGGCTTGACACCACTTCATAGACAAAATACGACCCCAAGGCGTCAGGTAATATGCACATATTTCCTGAAAAAAAAGCAGAAACACAAAACACATACTCCCACTATAAGCCTAACTTTGACACGAGTCGTCACTTTCCGTCGCTATTTGGACAAAGGTTATTAAAGGTGTTATTTTACCAAAAACAAGGATGCGGTACTATGTCTAGTTGAGACCAAAAAAGCTGAGAGTATAACCACAGGCGATGCAATCTAGTCCAATGAAGACTTTTGCTTCATCTGTTTAAAGTTACAGAAAGTCGTCAAGCCTGCGCAACCCAAATGATACCACATACTCCACCTAGCTGAATGCAAAGAAATTGGAGACAAATTGTAGTCATGTCGGTTGATTTTTTTATAAACCTAATTACATTAAACATGCTTCAAACATGTTTGCGTCAAGGTAAATGAAACAAAAAAAAAATCACAAACTCCATGAAAAATACAAAATCCTTATTTTGAGTGCCACTGATGATTGGATTGACATACATAGTGCTGCGACCAAGAAGGATCTGTAAGGCCTCTTTATTTACACATATTTGAAGATTTTTGCACTTTTTCTGACTTAAGTATATCTACAGACAAGGTGTACAGACAGACTACAGGGTTTCGCACATGTCTTCAGAAGGCGGTCCAGAGTTTCCACTGATGAGTTGAAGAATTTACGACCATTGGCGCCTTTAGATTGGAGTTATCTTCAAGACTTAAGGTGTATATTTGACAGCTTGGAAGGTTTTTCGCATATAGCCTATTAAAATTCGTAGTCTGGCTGGCAAAAACTTCTTTAGTTCCACTTTTTGAGGAGTAACGAGGAATGCGTTTCCCATCACCACTCTGTTTTCTAACACGTAGAGAGTTCCGATACCTAAAGAGGTTGGCTTACATACTACTTTTTGTAGGACTTGATCCAAAAATATCATACTAACCCGACTCAGAGTGTGTCTTAGGGCCGTTTGCTGATACGACTTATAACGACTTAAGTTCTACTTAAAATCTTATGGGTTACTTTTTGTATGGCATATAAACTGTCACATAAGAGTTTATGTGAAACTTAGATCTCTGAGTGGTATCAGCAAATGGCCCTTACAGCCCTATGGTCCTTCCCGTCCATTGCAAGGCATTACTTCAAGACATTTGTTAGTTTTAATGAGACTCGTTCTTTAGGCCATTCGTCATAAATGTGTGGGGCCAAATTTTGTCCACCATCAGTTGATTTACCACCCTAAAAGAATTTCTGTAACGAGGGTGCCTTCTTTAACCGCGAATTCTGCTAATCGATCACATTTTTCTAAGATTAACCACCTTCATAGATCCATAAACCTTTTCGATCAACTCAACTCACATAGCCTCATAAACTATACAGATTTTTCTCAGTTCAGATATTATAACAACGTTTTCTAACCAATTTTAGCCCTTGCAGCTTGGTTCAACCACTTGGCCGGTGCTGGCGACCACTCAAACGAAGATGCAATACGACGCCGCCTGCAGTCGGACGACATCGAACGCGATGGCAGCGACTCCAGTTGTTCGGAAAGTGTTGGCGGCAGTACGGGTGGCGCATTCCGGCCCACATCGTCGGGAAGTCCCAAAGAAGCGCATGGCGCTGCCGGTGGCTCATATCCAGCACCGAATATATCAGTGGGTCCACCGATTCATCCATCGCCTCATCTATTGCCTTATCTCTATCCCCATGGATTGTATCCACCACCTCCGTTGTCGTTGTTACACAATCCCGCCGCTGCGGCTGCCATGAATCCCGGCCTCAATCCGGGACTCTTGTTCAATGCTCAACTAGCGTTGGCCGCTCAACATCCCGCCTTATTTGGTCACTATTCAGGACATTCGCCAGTGTCTCCATTGCAGGGCTTAAAGGGGCACCGATTCACACCGTACAATCTGCCTGGAAGTCTAGGCTCGGCATTCGATGCCGTCACGCCCGGCTCGAACAATCAACGGTGTAGCGGCACCGGCGGTAGTTCCGGTGAAGGGCCCAGCATCAGTGGCGACAACGGACCAAGAAGCCTTAGCTCAAGCCCATCTAGACATCAACGTGCCTCCTCGAATTCTCCTCCGACGCGACCGATATCCATGTCACCCACAACACCGCCATCACTGCTTAAGCAGCGTTCTAGTTCGCCATCAGAACTGAAGAATATCGAGAAAATGGTCAATGGGCTGGAAGTGCAACATAACGGCAGCAGTCTAAACGTCAATAGCTCGATGGAAGAGAGTCCGCTGCATCATCATCATCATATGCATGGGAGATCGGGGAAACAGTCGCCGCAATCGGATCAGTGACATTTGTATGCCGCGGACGACAACGACAAGTCGTCCATCATAGATCTCGATGACGTGTGACACACCGAATTGTAATCCAGTCGGGTTCCCCCACCCCCATAACATCCAACTTCCCTTCACGCACACACACAAACAACACACACACACCTTAACTCGTAAGACTTATCCAATTCACAAGCTAACCGTTTAGATATATAGAGGGCGCCCCCAACAATGACACATGTGTACATAGGACCGCATAGCATTTTGTAGATACAAAAATAAAAAATAAAAAAAAAACAACAAAAAAACGTAGGCGATGAAAGAAAATATAATATTTTATAGGTTTTAAACTGTATAATAAAAAAAAACTAAGAAAAATCAAAAAAACACTAAATAGAAATTAAAATTAAATTTTATTAATTAAAAATCCGATCGGAGAGTGAGTTAAAACAAGCGGTGCTCCCTAACAGTGGGTGAGTACCTACTACTTATTTAAGTTGCAAGGCAATTTTTTTTATGCAATTTTGGGTGTCCTAGAGTTTATGTTGTTCATATAGGGGTTGGATCGAAATGCATCCGTTTGGCTGAAAATGTCAGCAGGACATTGAAGGGACATATGTCGAAAAAACAACTTTACAAGTGTATGATTGACAAAGCTTATGATATTGGTAATTAATTGTGTTTTTTTCCTGTTTCGGAAACATGTTGCTGCAGCATGTTGTCCCAAAAATCTGTGCAGATGTGAGTTTATTTGAATAGGACAGTATTGTCGTACCCAACATTTTACTATTTTTATATTTCTCTGAACTCTTTAAATGAAATGTTGCGCAACAACCTGGTGATGCTTTCGAGGTAACACATTTTTATTCTATTTCACAACAATAAGCAACAACGAAAAATATTGAGCTGCAACATTTTGAAGACATGTTGCCAAGACTTAGACAGTTTCAATAATGATCGATCATGCTGTCAAAAAGTTAATTTGAATGGAAAGGTTTGTTCAACTAGCATGTTGCTGAAACAATGCATATAGCTACACCGAAAACAAATGCGTGGTCGCACCATCCTAGAAACAATCATTTGGCATGGTGATTTCCAGTTCTTTGAGTCTTTTTAAGACTCTTAAAAATCCTTGATAGAAAGGGTCATATTCGTTTCAATACTATACAAATTGTTAAGACCTTTAACATATTTTGTGATGCCAATGATGCCAAGTTTTCTGCACACCACTGTATGCATATAATAACACTACAGTGATGTGCAAAAATATGTCTCCCAAAAAACATTTTTTTTCCACAGGCCATCATCGTTGTTACAGCTATCTACTTAAAAGGTAACAGATTACTTTCATGGAACATTTTTAAGATTATAATGAAAACAAAACAAATATGAAGAAAGGGGTAAAGAATGTAATAGAATAGAAGGTCATGGTGCTTAAAAATACCTTATTAGGCCCATTTTCCTTATTTTCCCAAAACCTCCAGATGGATTATGTGGCAGATCTACATCACCAAAGACTAAGTAGTTGCTTACCTGAAAAAATAAGAAAATTAATTGTTAGTTATTTTTGACTTTACTTGTACCTATAGCTGTTGACCTAAAAAAGTCACAGGCATTCTATGCTATTCTCGAAGTTTTAAAAAAAAAAACCGGCCAAGAGCGAGTAGGTATCACCCGCACACCGAAGGTTCCGTACTTGGCCAGAGTTGGTGTCTTGAAAACGTTAGTATGTTTGATTTGATAGACCTAGGTACAAAATTGATTTGTGGGTTTGGACAGGCGAACAGGCGGAACCTTACAAAAAATGGTTGTCTGTATACATATTTAAGGGAAAAAATGTATGTAAACAAAAATCGTTTCCTCGTAGGTACTGCGTCTAAAATTTCTAGGTCGGTCTTTTAAGAATATAGACGCAATAGCGGATGACTCTTCTGGGACGTAGAGCTCTGCCTCACTATCTGCAATACTTATTCGGCCTAATCAAATCTTTCGGATCCACCAATTCTACATAATTGCTAGAAGAAAACAATGGTTATCTGTGTCCCGTCTAGATCAGCAGTGATCACCTGCCATACCATAATATTTTTTTTGGGGGTTCAACCTGAAGTAGTCAAGCTCACAAATCATTCAGCCCCTGATCTAATTACATAGAAAATGCTATCTCAAGAACCCATATAAAGTGTCATATACTTTTTTTAAATATAAAAATAAATAAATAGGTACCTGACATTAAGCCCTAAGGTTATAAGGCCTGATGCTGCTATACCTAAGTTATATTTACAAGCTTGGCTTGTTTCCAATTTTTATATATAACAAGTGACAACTATCGCTTCTTAAAATGGTGCCCTACATAGTGGATCAGCAGTCACATATTGTGGTAGATTATTAAATGATGGATCTCAGGGTTGAACCCCCCAAAAAAAAACCCAAATTATATAATGACTATTGTTTCCACTGCGAAAGTCTAAGTAATTTTCTTAAGAAACTTCTCCATTCAGTCGTTCGGATTCGGCACAAATTTGTAGGTCCTTTCATCCTAAGAAAAAAGCCTTGAAAGCATGCAATGAGGACCTGTAGATCCAGTTTGATAGATGCCCCAATTAGGTGATGTGTATTTTTGCGATATCAAGTCGCTGACTTCAACGTGATGGCTTCTTTATTCGCTGATGACTATGAATGTTTGTAAAGAGCAAATCCACCACTTTAAGCCACAGACTTGGCTTTTATTTTGACAAAAGGGAGCCTTCAAATGCTATCGCATGCTGTCTGTGTCAGAATGGAGTCAGATGAACTGTTGCCACTAAAAACACTTCAAACCTGCAATAGAAGCACAAAACTAACGTCGCTGTCATTTGTCAAGTAGCTGCCTCGGCAAGCTTGGCAGAAGCGCATTCTGTCACTTCAATTTTTCAAGACCTTGTTGATGGTTTCGGGCTGTAGATTACGAATTGCTTGGATGATATTGCCCTTAAGTGCTTGAATCGTTTTCGTATTGTTGGCATAACATCGGACCTTCACGGTTCCCCACAAAAACAAGTCCGAAGGGGTAAAATCGCTGCTCTGAGGCAGCGGATTGGTGCGCAAAAGATCGATTGTGGCATGGGCTGTGTTGGATGGCGCACCTTCCTGCATGAACCAGAGCTCGTCCAAATCCACGTCTTTAATTTCAGTAGAAATCGGTTAACATGGCTCTGTAATGCCCACCGTTGAGCGAAACGTTGTTCGCAGCTCCATTTTCGAAAAAAAAAAATGGTCCAATGGTGCCACCACTCTACAATCCGCACCAAACTGCCACTCTCTGTGGATGCATTGGCTCGACAATAACGTGCGGGTTTTCCGAGCCCCAGGTGCGGCAATTGTGTTTGTTAACGTATCCGCCGAGATAAAAAAGCGCCTCGTCGGTGGGTGGTTTATTTCTTTTCAAAAAACGCACTGTTTGGAGATAAGTTTTCAATATTTCCCAACGTTGTTCAAGCGTAAAGCGACTCATTTCGTTCTGCGGGAGTGCATATGACACAGACTTTCTGTCAATATTTCGAGCGCGAAACAGCTGTCAGTGTCAAAATAACCTATGATTTAAGTTGGTAATGAAGCCGATACAATTTTTTCGTGTTAACAAAATCAAAGGTATCCTGAATACATTCCGATTAAAATGTTTTCGGGGGAAATATTTTTCGCGATAGGGGGGAATATGTTTCACTTTTGACGGTGACCATGGTGTAGCGGTTGCAGCGTTTGTGAAATGAACAGCGTAATTTCGGGCCCCGACGGAAGACATCAATATGTATACTGAAAAATGTATTCTAATGCTTCATTAGGGGTGGCTAACTTCACCGGTGGTGCCGACTCTTACATGCTAAGCCCTTTTCACCTTCAGGCAAGCCAGTCTTGGAACTGTTTTTTACACAACTTTTGATTTTCCTTGGTCTTTATGTCCTGTTCTCTGCCTCTATATCTTTAGCACTTTCTCGATTTAGGAATCGTCATTTCGCCTTCCTTTATTTCTAGTATTTGTGTCTTTGTAAGTGTTTTGGAAGAATGCGTCGTCTTGAGTCAAGTCAATATAATGACATGCTGAGCTTTTGACATTTTGTGCAGGTTATCTTTGAAGCACCCGCAGGTTCGAAAAGGTAGATATTGGCCGCTTCCGTGGTCTCTTTAACTCTAATTTCTACCGTTTCCTTTTCAACTTCATCTTTACTCTCATATGTATTTGTTTTCGGTAGCTATGGGATTACCTATTACCACGATCGAGAGAATGCCACTGGAACTTGCCACCGATGCCCATTTACTTTCTATAATTTTGTAGAGCGCATCAGTCCACATGATGTGATAATCAGATGACTAGAATACGCGAGTGTCTTAAGAATTTTTCACCGATTTGCACTCGAGAATTAATGTCATTGAGGTCCCGACTATCTAATTGTTACCCTTAGCAACAGCTACAACTCCATGTAAAGCTCCGGCCAGCATACCAACTATTTTCAATCACACTTTGACAACATCTCCCTTCCGGTCCATCCCTAAAACGCAACATAAACCCCATCGTTTTGTTGTATTTATGCAAATCAGTGAAGTAACCAAAGAGAGTTTTTTTTTGTTTATTTTATTTTTTATTTAGTGTATCAGTAACTTTTCCTATTATTCTTTAAGTTTATGTTTTTTTTTTTTGCAAAACAATTGAGACAGAAAATTTTAATGAATGCCTTCTAACAAAATAAATAAAAAATAATTGCGCATGAGAGTGACAGTATTAATAATTATTTGCATTCGTAACATACTAATGTTACCACCTAATTACTACACTACATCACTAACATATCAGTTGGGCATCGAATGTGGAACAGAACAACAAAAAGAGACAAATTTAAGCTTCCTTCCAATGTTATCCGATTTTTTTTCCTTAAAATTCAAATTCAATCACAATAAACTAAAATGAGCAATTAAAGCCAAGTGAATTGTATAAATAAAAAGCAAACAAAAAAATGTTACTACCTATTAAAACATAAGTTAATTTAAAACAAGAAAACTTTATAATAAAGTGTGATACGGTAACAAAAAAAAATATATATTAACGATTATGTTCCCTCAATTGTTTTTTTTTTTTTTTGTTAATCACCTATTTTCATAAATGCTTTAATTTTATTTCATTAAAAAAAAAGTGTATATATAATATTCATTCTCCTTTCCTCATAATAGATTAATAAAAAAAAATAAATTTTAAAAAATTTGCATTTCAATTTCAAGGAAAAAAAAACAACCGCATGCCTGTGTAAAAAAAAAATTTAAATCACCCACACTCAACAACAAAATATTATATATTTAAATATTATATAAAAAAAAAAACAATTAAAAGCAATATTATTCATAGTTAATTAGCACTATTTGCATTGCTATATATAATATTTTTTTTTTGTTTTTCGTCTAATTTCATTGTGAATATTTAAAGTAATTAGATATATATATAAAAAACACTACTTGTGTATATAAATACGCAAGTAAAACAAAATGTAGTACGTAATTAAGTTTATTTAAAAATAAATTCTAATTATAACAAAATGAAAAAACAAATTACTATACCTTATATATATAAAAATATTATGTGTATAAAATAAAAAATAAATAAAAACAAAAACAATATTAGAAACAATTTAAAAGAAGAAAAAAAGAAAACACAAAAAATAAACAAAATCACTTTTAAAACAAACAAACAAGAAGGCATATATATAGTATATTATGGTATATACATACAAAACAAACGGAGATCTGTAAATTTGTTATTTTAAATAAAAATATAAAAGCAAAAAAAAAAAATACAAAAAACGAAAACAAAACGGAGACAAAAGAAAAAGTAAATAAAAATTATATATTAAAAAAAAAATTATACATGTTTTATGTTTTAATGGATTTTCAGAAATTTTTTACTCAGTCATTGCATTTGGAAAGGCAAGTAACAGATTTTCTTTTACAATTTTTTCTATGGACATGCTTCTTTATACTATACAATCGTTATTTTGACACTGACAGCTGTTTCCCGCTCGAAATCTTGACAGAAAGTCAGTATCATACATCCGGGGAACGAAATGAGTCGCTTTACATTTGAACAACGTTGGGAAATATTGAAAACTTATTTTCAAAGTAAGTGCTGTGTAGCCCAAACAGTGCGTTTTTCGAAAAGAATTGTTTGGCCGAAATGAAGCACCCACCGCGCCTGCTGTACGCAAGTTTGTGCAAAAAGTTCGTAAGACTGGTATGCTAGTGGACAACACGGGGACAGACGAGAATGTGACTGCTGTAGCCGAGAGTGTGAGACTCACTTCACGAACATCAACTCGCCATCGATCTCAACAGTTAAACATTTCACGCATTAGCCTGAGGAGAATTCCGCATAAAGATCTCGGATTATTCGCTTACAGGGTCCAATTGACTCAGCGATTAAAGGCCCACGACCATCCGCTTCGTTATCGCTTCGAAGTATGTGCCTTAGAGCAACTTGAATTGGACAACGATTTTGGGCGAAAAAGCATCTTTTCCGACTAGGCTCATTTTCATTTCGCCGGCTAAGTTAACAAACAAAATTGCCGCATCTGGGGCTCGGAATACCCGCACGTTATTGTCGAGAAGCCAATGCATCAACAGAGAGTGACAGTTTGATGCGGATTGTGGAGTGGTGGCATCATTTTATCATTTTTCTTCGAAAATGAGGCTGCGAACATCGTTTCGGTCAACGGTGAGAGCCATGTTAACCAACTTTTTTTGCTGACATTGAAGACATGAATTCGTACGCCATGCCACATAGTCCATGCTACAATAGATCTTTTCCGTGCCAAACTCCCAAATCGTGTTATCAGCCGTCTTGGCGATGTCAATTGGCCGCCTCGCAGCAGCGATTTGACCCCTTTGGATTTTTTTTTGTAGGGAACCGTGAAAAACCGATATTATGCCAACAATCCGGAAACGATTCAAGCACTTAAGGCCAATATCATCCAAGCAATCCGTGAGCTACAGCCCGAAACCATCAACAAGGTCTTCGAAAATTGGAGTGACAAAATGCGCTACTACGAAGCCAGCCGAGGAAGCCACTTGAATGACGTTGTGTTCCATAATTAATGGAAACGTTTGCTATTACCAATAAAGCCATAATACATGGAACACATTTAATTTTGTTCATTTTATTGCATTTTTAAAAAGAAACTTCTATTTGGCCAATTGCTATTAGAAGCTAAATTAATTATTCATATCTTGGTCCGGGGTCAGAAATGAAGTTGGTACAAATTAGCCTGACAGTTTAGGAGGTGGCTGAGTTTTCAAAAAATGGAGAAACCGAATTGCCATGCTGATGCTAACCTTGAAAACAATACTTGATATTTTAGGAGCTTGGCAAAAATAAAATAATTTAAAAATCAGATCACATACAGTGAGCGTCAAAAGTGAGTAAACTCCAACGCTCTTTTACATTTTCTTTAGGGTCTTGAGAAAGTTATTAAATATCAGCATTTTGTAAAAAGTTTCATAACGAAATAACAATAACAAAACGAATTTCCAACAAAAAATAGTTTCCAAACTTCAAAGAGAAATGAAAACATCATTATTGTTCACTCACTTTTGACGCTTTAGCGTTAAGTACAAGAAATAAGTTGAAGAACAAAATACAAACAAGGTCCGCAGCTAGAGCGGGCAAATGCGACACACCAAACCACGAAAGAAATAAAGTGCATCAGTCGCTACTAAGAGCGATCAAGTCACAGCTCCAACTGATCGGATTACTTGCTTACTTACTTACTTAGATGGCGCTACTGTCTGGGGTGGACCGTGGCCTCAACCAACACGCCTCTCCAGTTAGCACGATCTTTGGCTAACTGCCTCCAGTTGCGCACTCCAAGTTGGTTGACGTCCCCTTCCACTTGTGCGCGCCACCTTAAGCGAGGTCTTCCTCTACTGCGTTGTCCCTCCCGGTTGGAATCGAAGACTTTTCGGGTCATTTTCAGAATTAATAGCGGAGACGAGGTAGACAAAGTCCCTAACTGCCTTAAAGTTATAGCTGTCTATCGTGATTCGTGACGTTCTGTCCGATTCGTCGATGTTGTGTGTCCCTTCTCGTTGACAGCATATATTTTGTTTTGCCCTCATTTACCACTAAACCCATTTTTGCCGCCTCTGTACTGATACTTGCAAACGCACCAGTGACAGCTCGCTGTGTTCTGCCAATGATGTCGATGTCGTCAGCGTATGCAAGTAGTTGCACAGACTTTTGGAAAATTGTGCCCCTGGTGTTGGCTTGCGAGTTTCGCACAATTTCCTCAAGAATGATGTTGAAAAAGTCACATGACAGCGCATCACCTTGTCTAAATCCTTTTTTGACATCAAAGGTCTCGGTAAGATTGTTTCAGACCTTTACGGAGCAGCGAGTGTTCTCCATCGTCATTCTGCACAATCTCACAAGTTTGGCAGGGATGCCAAAACTAAACATGGCTCTGTATAGCTCGTCTCTATAAATGCTGTCATATGCGGCTTTAAAATCGATAAATAAGTGATGAGTATCGATTTGGACTTCTTGGGTTTTCTCCAGGATCTGCCGTAGTGTGAATATTTGGTCGGTTGTGGACTTACCGTGCCTAAAACCGCACTGATAGGGTCCAATCAGTTCGTTGACAAATGGTTTCAGGCGTTCACACAGTACGGCAGACAGAATTTTGTAAGCGATGTTAAGGAGACTGATGCCTCTATAGTTGGCGCAGTGTAGAGGGTCTCCTTTCTTATGGATCGGGCAAACAATGCTGAGGCTCCATTCATCAGGCATACTTTCCTCTGACCAAATTTTAGAAACGAGTTGGTGTATGCTCTTTAGCAAGTCATCTCCCGCTGCGTTAAAAAGCTCGGCCGATAAACCGTCCGGTCCAGCAGCTTTGTTGAACTTCAGCTTGGATATTGCTATCCTTACCTTATTTTGGTCAGGTGGGCGGAAGTCCTTTCATCGCCCAAGTTGAATGGTTCATTCTGCCTGACAGCGGAATTTGTGTCGTTTTCGCCGTTTAGCAGTCTGCAGAAATGGTTTTTCCATATCCTCAGCACCGACTGTGACTCCACTACAAGGTTTCCTTGTTCGTCTCTACAGGTCTCTGTTCGGGTCTTGTTCCCGTGACACGTTCTTTTTACCTTTTGGTAAAACTTCCGAACATTGTTCCTGGAGTAACACCTCTCTACCACCTCTATCGCGCGCTTCTCATGCTCTTTCTTTTTCCTCCGGAGAAGCCAGTGTTCTTCCCTCCTTTTTGGCTCGTAGAGCTCACGAACTGCTCTCGTCCTTCTTTGCAGCGCCGCTTTGTAGACCAGTTGCTTTGCTGCATGTGCTTCCCGGCACTCTTCATCAAACCAAGGGTGTCGTGGTGGTGGTCGGGTGAAACCTAGCAGATCAGTTGCGGCTTTTCTGATGGCTTCTTGGCATCGATGCCACTGGTTTTCAGCACTTGATGCTGGCTGCACAGGACTTCTCGAGAGGTTAAGGGAGACGCGATCGGCGAAAGTTCTGGCGGTTTGTTGCGTTTGTAGCCGTTCAACGTTGAATCTCCTCACAGTATTTCCTCGTTGTTGTGGTGTCTGGGATATCCGCATACGTACCTTGGCTACAACAAGGTAGTGATCCGCGTCTATGTTGGCCGCTCGGAAAGTTCGGACATCTAGAATACAGGAGGAGTGCCTTGCGTCGATCGCGACATGGTCCATTTAATTTACGGTTTGTTGATCTGATGACCGCCATGTCCCTTTGTGAATGTTGAGGTGAGGAAACCGTACAGTAACATTACGTCCAGCAGCAAAGTCAATTAGCCTAAGTCCGTCTCCAGACTATGTGTCGTGTAGAACTGATCGGATTATATCAACTTAATTAAGGCTTACGATCAGCGGCACACATCTCAGACATAACGCTAAAGAATGGTAAGATTGAAATTGATAGGGTTATTTGAATGCTCATAGCAAGTAGCGCTGTTTAGTGAGCCCTATAAAACATATGGCCTCACAACTATGGGTAGATTCCAACTTAAGGAGGCAGTGATGCTAATGGAAATTGCTAAAGATCGACGATCTAAAGGACTACTTCGTAATCACTTTTGCATCTCATATATAAAAATGGAAATTACGATTCATTCATTCACTCACTGACTCATGAACCTTTGCCCAGAGGTTCCGCTTATAATGCATACAAGGAACATTTTCAAACTCAAAAGTCAAAGGGGGTTCACAGTTTTTATGGGCACATTTTTGTTTTTCATCCGATCGACTTCAAAGTTCAAACTCGGTTTGTGGAGCTTATATAGGAAATAAAATTTCACCGATTTTGGTAATTTTGCTTGGGGCCCAAGTTATTGGCGACGCCCCTTTTAAGGGGCCTTTTTGCATAACGCACGAACCGTTCGTCGTATCAATTTGAAACTTTGTACATTGATAAAGAAGAACAAAATAGTCATAAATCTAAATCAACACAAAAATAAAATTTAAACCATTTTAGGCAATATCTACTTCCCTATGTGTTTTGCGCTGTCAGTGATTTTTGTACTAAATCGAAAATATTTGATAATGCTTTTCTGGTATCTCTATATATATCTGTTTTAGGATAGGTTAGGTTAGGTTTGTGGGCATGGCGAGGAGAAGTCAACACTGACCCACTGTGATGCCTTACGGGAAAGAGGTTGTCCCTTACCCATTATAACCCTGTATTCAAATTACTTTCTATGATGTTACATAGAAACCATCCTGAAGATTTGACGAAGTTCATTATCTTGTCTATATAGCTCTATAGCTCGTCTAGGTCGTTGCAGAAGTGACTGCCTAGGAATTTATACCTGGTGTGTTGGAGACCTAGGCAGTGACATAGGAAGTGGGTCTGGGTTGTGTCCTCAAGAGCTCCCACATCACCGCAGCCTCTACAAAGCCTTTTCTTTCGTTAAGCCCATTTTCTTCCATGTAGTATCGCAGAGTATTGTGCCCCGTTATGATACCTACAAGAGTGGACAGGGATTTCCTATCCTTCCTTATGATACTCTGGTTCTAGTTTTATTGAAGGACGACCATTGCATTCTTGCAGTATCTATTACAAATATTTAAGGCGGCCAATTTATTGTTCGCCTCTATTGTGGCTTTTCTTCCTGGCTTCAACTTTGAGTGTGCAAGGCGGGTTGTTCACAGAGGGATCCGATTGTTCTAAAACAGCTGTCTAACCTTGTCTTGCTAATTCGTCTGCTTCGCATTGCCTGGAATGCCTTCATAATAACATGCGGAGGTTTTATAAAAAAGCCAAGCAACTGGCTGCTGGCTACAAAACCGGAACGCAGGCTCTTCGAGACAGCGAAGAAAACTTCGTCACCGAAGCGCAGGGAATAGTAGATGTGTTTAAGCAGCATTTCCAGCAGCTGCTTAATGGGCATCATGTAGAGAGAGTGATAGGGCAAGAAGAGAACCCACGTCCAGTCAATGAAGAACTAGTTCCACCACATAGTATAGAAGAAGTTGGCTTAGCCATAAAAAAGCTTAAGAACAACAAGGCCGCAGGCTCTGATGGTCTACCAGCGGAGCTCTTTAAATACAGTGGTGATGTTTTGGTAGGGAGCATGCACCGAATCATCAACCAAGTATGGGTGGAAGAAAACATGCCCGATGACTGGCTCCATCTAAAAAAAAGGCGATCCTATGTCTTGCAAGAACAATTGAGGCATATCCCTGCTAAATGTCGCATACAAGATCCTATCCAACGTACTGTGTGTACGTCTAAAACCGTTCTGCAACACACTAATCGGCACGTACCAGTGTGGCTTCCGGCCCGGCAGATCGACTATAGACCAAATTTTCACACTGAGGCAATTCCTGGAAAAGACCAACGAATTTCAAGTCGAAACTCAGCACCTATTCATCGACTTCAAAGCCGCGTATGATAGCAGACATCGTCAGGAGCTCTATATGGCGATGGCCGAATTTGGAATCCCGGCAAAACTGATTCAGCTGTGTCGCGTGACGCTGGAAAACACGCGCTGCAACGTGCAGTTTGGAAGCAGCTCTTCCGAACTATTTCAAACATGCACCGGATTTAGGCAAGGAGACGCTCTATCATGCGACTTCATCACTGCTTCGTACTGAAGCAGATAGTGCGCATCAGGGCAGGTGTCAACACGGAATGCACTATCTTCAACAGGTCCGTCCAGCTGCTGGGCTATGCGGACGATATTGACATCATCGGTCGCTCCCAGCGTGCAGTGATAGAAGCGTTCACGGCAATTGAAGAACAGGCGAAATCCGTTGGCCTTGAAGTAAATGAGGACAAGACTAAGTACATGCTATCAACAAACAAACAATCATCTGTCCACCGGTTAGGACAAAACGTCACTATTGATAGCAACAATTTCGAGGTAGTTAAGGAGTTCACATACCTCGGAGTAAACGTAAACTCCACGAATGACACCCTAGTGGATATCCGGTGAAGAATTACCCTAGTAAACCGTTGCTACTTCGGTTTGGCAAAACAATTGGGTTCAAAACTCCTAACTCGAAGAACGAAATGTGTGCTCTACAAAACCCGAGCGAATGGACAATAATGCTCAAGCTAAGAGGATCTTCGAATCCCAGCCCCCAGGTTCGAGAAGACAAGGATGTCAGAGCGCTTGGTCTGGACAATTGGAAGCAGCGTGTCCGGGATCGTAGAGGATGGAAGGCTGCAGTGTCTCAGGCAGAGACTCTTCAGGGGTCGGGAGCCCGATAAGTAAGTAAGTAAGTAATTTGCGAGTTCGGACCGACCGACATCCAAATACAATCCCAACTTGTTGGGATTTTTAAACACGTTCGTGCGTTGAAATATTAAAAGTCGATGTTTATGGACACAGAAGGGGGTATGGGACACGGGACATTGTCTATTTGTCAGTATGCGCACTCAATTCGTACGACCATATTCATACGTTTAGGTACGATGCAAATTCGTATCCAATGTGCGGCTAGCCTAAGTCAAATTCAACGAATGCCCGTCGTGCGACTAATAATTATTGTATTTTTTGAACACAATTTACCAAATACGATCCATTTTCAATTTATTATATCTCACCCTTTGGATGGACCAGAAAGATGAATTTTGACTCAAAATACTCGGTATATAAAATCGGTATGATAAATTGCCTAATAAATTAAAAGCATATCTTGAGCTGATCTACATAGATTTATGAGTATAATCTATAATGTCAAGTTGAGCATATCAAGGTCGAAATATAAAAGTTTGCACCCCCTTTTTCGACCCTTATAGGATGAATTTTGAAAAGCTATGAATGAGGCATGTTTAGACTTATCTATCAACGTACAAACTTTCAAGTTTATACAGCTAACCAAGGCCCCCCCTTATTCCCCTCGACTCCTTTACGCCAGAGTAATTCTCATAAACCAGTAATAATAGACCGTCGGCTCGGACTTTGCCTACAAGCTGCCGGCAGGTCCAGGATTTTTCATGTATTGGTGATGTACAAAATCAAAGGAGCGCCATTAACGCACGCATTCTTGAAAAATCCTAGGCCCATGGTATAGCATGGAAAATCATTGCCGCCATTAATTTTGACATTTAAACGTATTCACAGACAGGGTAATGTTTTCCGGGGAGAATCGGGTAGGTGCACGGGAAGTCGGCGGTCTAGTAACTCTAGTTCTTACTGGTTTGTGGTAATTCTGACTGGTTCTTGAGTTATGGGAAAACGAACAGACAGACGTTACATTTTATAAGTAGTAAAGTATGGATATGGATGACCAATTGGCATAATTGAATATCTCCTCTACGCGTGGGGGAAGGGGATTGCCCCTGATGATCTAGGTTTGATGGCGGAAGATCGTGAGTAATAAATGGTCCTACAATCTCGATCATTGAAATGAAGCTGCGATTATAAAGCCTTTTCATTGACGAGGAGTTACAAAAACAAACTATTTTCCTCCCTTGTATAGAATAGCTTTCAAAATATTACTACGGCCAATTTTTTTATTTTTAAATTTCACTTACAAATTTTATTCCCTGGGGATAAAATGGTATAGAGAATCGTTGAATATTGTCCGGCAAGTGGCAACAACAATTTTAAGTTAACCGTTCCATTGTCGAAAAAAACGTAATAGAAACATTTGAGACTCGCTATAGACAAGAAATTGGATACGCCATTTGTAGTTCTGCGTTATAATTTAAGTGGACAGCTAACTAAAGTATAACTTAACTGGCGGCGAGAATAACCGAGTGAGATTCTGGTTTGAATACCGTGCAACTGATGGGCAATCTGTATATACCATATCGTCATTTTGATATCTGCTGCAGTCTGCTGACAATGAATCTTGTGAAACTCCACCAAAGATCTCAATGTGGAGGAAGCCGCCAAATTATACCGAATGAATTAAGTCAACTAATGTGATTTTGTCAGCGACAGTTCATTGGTCTGCACCGCTAAGAGGCCTTCGACAAGATAACCAATTTTTAAAATGCAACCCAACGGAGAGCTACTGCTTCCAACTTTCAGTCATTACTTCTTTGCCTAAAGATATTGACTTCCAAATGTGTGTGTGTTTTTCTTCAACTTCATGACAATTCATCTGTAATCAGCTCTCCTTCCGTTTCAACGGAACAGTGTCACAGATCACTGCCTGATTTATACTCCCATTTCCGGATGGTTAACAAATAATAAAAACTGAAAATATGCGCGGCAGCTAATCGAGCATGACTCGCTCCCACTCTCCATCTCCACAACACCATCCCACCGTGAAAAGCCCACAAATCATCGCTCAAAGTGCACTCAATGAAAAATCATCCATTTAAATTCGACCGCGCACAAACACACTCATAGACACCCGCTGCCGCATTTAGCTACGTCGCGTCGTCAACCCTTCCTATGGTAGTCGATGGTCGGGCGAAGGCCCCATAGATTAATGTCTCTCAGATCGCAGCCAAATGTTGATTTTTATTAGACCGCGTATACCGTACCCCTTCCCTTTTCATGCTATCGTCACCTTTTAACCCTTTCACTCCCTGCCACCCTGCGCCGTAGACGCCGCTGCTGGTAGTGTGCTCGCTCACCTGGTTGGTTTCACGGGTGGCGAATTGCCAGTTGCGTGAGTGTCTATCTCAACTCGACTCACTGACTATAAGCGGGTGAGAGTACTACATACCTACCTACAACTACCACTCTCGCCGAGTTTTATATGGCAATAAAATTATGAAATTAATTGGCTGTATGTCAAGAGCGCGGTTTTATTTAACGGCAGCAGAGCCCAAGACTCTGGTAAAAGTAGAAGGCCCTTCTAATGAACACAGAGGGAGTGGCAGGACTCGCTTGTTGTTTATGGCACGAAAGAGTTGTCGAAATTTTGCGGTGACGCGAGCAATAAATGTTTGTTTTCTGTTCTCGTCCGAGTTTTTGGTAATTTTTTTTAAAGTTGTCACGCACTTTGGCCGTAAAAGAAAAACCTATACACAATACACGTGAAATGGGGGCACACTATGTGCAGAGATCTATAAATTTAGCGCCTGTCAATGGCAGGGTCTTGGGGGGGAAACCCATTAACTGACAGATAGTCATTTTTGCCATTAAAGTGCGGCTAAGGATGTTTTGTGAACCGGAAAAGGGTTAAAACCAAACCAAACAACCATTGCTGCAACACAAGTCATTATTAATTAGTTTGACTTGAAGTTGGTTGCTATCTGACAATTGAATCGGCGCAAATTAGACGGCGACCGACGTCTAGAGAGGCGGAGGTCTGCGTGTAAATTGCTTGAGATTATCAATTTATTAGAGAATTTAAATCCGAGATTACACGACTTGGCATTGATAAAGACAGACTAAGAAGTGCAATGAGTGTTGGGGGTAATTAGCCGGTACGGCTTATAAATCATTGGCAGCGTGTAAATAAAGAGGGCGCCCGATGGTGTTAATTTAAACAAGTGGAGGCGGAAATTGTTTAACCCTCGCTGGGTTATTTGTCTTGGAATTTACTCTTTTTTTTTGCGGAAGGTTGACTGCCATTTTTTCGTAATGGTTTTGGAAGGAATAACAACAGTCACTTGGGTTATTTACAAAAAAAGAAGAAGCAGCGCTCTAGGCACGGAAAAGAATGAAGTGTTCTTAATTCTTTTACGAAAGTAGTTAAGGAAAAAAAACCGTCAGAAAATGGATCAAAAATCCGTACAAGAACATGTCATTGCAACGAAAATGAGGGAAACCCGATCCAAAATGGGGCGACGAATTACGCACCAAAAAAAAGGCGAGTTAAAAACTGCGCGGAAAATGCTATAAAAAGAAATAAAAATCGTTCAAAAACGCATCATGAAAAGAGTAAAAAAATCGCAATCACAGGCAAGCTAAAAAAATGTGCACGACTGGGTCGCACGAAACTTTCTCGTTTATTGCGAATCTCGCAGAATCTTATAGTCATTTCAACAAATTTTACGTTTAAAATTATTTCCACTTACGTACATCTTACGTAGGTTTAGTAACTGAACCCTTGTTAACTAAACACGTAATACATACTACATAGACATTATGTACGTATTAACTACAACACTTTATTACTTACTTTCAAATTTCACCCCAACTGACATTTGAAGGAGGCAAGGCCAAGGAGGCGATGAATTTCGAATTCTCATTTTTGGTTATTATTTAAAAAAAAGTGGTCTCAATGGTCGGGATTTGGGTAGTAATTTTTGAGAAATATTCATAAAACGGCAATATTCGAGTTTTCTGAGAAAAACTAAGTACGTGATCATGTTTAGAATGCTTATGTTGTGTTAAATATGTAATTTGATCAAAATCGTCAGAGCGGTTTTTTGTAAAATTATGCTGACAAATGTTACAATTTGGATTCGAAAAGCACTGTTATTACACTGTTTAGCTGAAAACTGAGTACGACGTATTCTTCAGGATATAAACATTACCTAGCAGTTACATTTTTAACCAAATCGAAAATAGTGTTTTCGAGATATGTGTAGTTTTTAAAGTACCGTTTTTAGCGATTGGGGTGGAAATCGAAGGACGCATTGATGGTTCAAAAAACACTGTTTTTCAACTGTTTAGCTCAATAGTGAGCAAATGGTATTACTATGTATTTAAGCATTACCTGAAAGTAACATTTTTATCATAATCGAAAATGGCGTTTTAGAGATATGAGCAGTTTTTTTAAGTACTATTATTAGGGATTTGGGTGGATATCAAAGGACGCAGCCTTTTTAGAGAAAAACTGAGTTTACTATGAAGTTAAGAATGACAATAGTACCTTAAAAATATATTTTTTTTTAAAAATCGTTTTTACTGTTTTCTAGAAAAAGGGAATTTTCAAAACTGACGTTGCTGGACTTTTTACCGAAAAACTGGGTATGCAGTCATGTTAAGCATGCCTACATTAACTCAACTATCAATTTTGGTTTAAATCGTTAGAGCCGTTTTCGAAAGAATCTAAATTAAGGCATATTTCGTAATATTTCGTAAAATTTGTATATGGGAGGTACCGTTAATATTAGGGCCAGCATAAAAAAAAACGTCCCTAGCGGGAAGCCCACAAACTCTAAATACGAAGTTTGAAGCAAATCCGTCCAAGTGTTCAGATTCCCCAGGGGTGGGACAGACAGACATACGGACGGACAGAATTGCGAGACCCACTTTTTTGAGTTCCCCTATCATCGTAATATCAGAATTGATCAAAATCTCGAGTTCGAAATTTTGTACGAAAACAATATCTTTCTCTTAGATACTACGTATACGAGAAAGTTAAAAAACGTGGCGAAAAATGCTAACACAAAATGAGAAAAAATTCGACTAAAATACGCGTACATATACAAAAAGGTGTGCAAAAATCGAAAAAAGCAATCATGAGTGCGACAAAACCCATCGGAAGCTCAACGAAAAACGAGTCAAAAATTCATTCCAAACCGCGTCAAGAAAATGAAGAAGAACACGTTTAAAATGCTGTAAAAGTATGTGTCAAAAACAGCGTCGTGAACAAGAAGCTAGTCCAAGAAACGCAAATCAGAACGTTATTTAAAAGAATGCCAAGAAAATGGCGATAATAGCGTAAAAGAAAACGCAACAAGAATAACCATCCAAAAACCAGTCAAGAAATGGAACCAAAATCAGGAATTACAAAATCACACAACGACTCAAGAAAATTTAGGAAAAAACGTGTCAAAAACGCATAAAAAAGAGTGAAACACGCAGGAAAAAGCGAAAAGAAAAAATTTGTCAAAAAACGTGTTTAAGAACAGTGGAAAATACGTTCAAACCCCACTTTTAAAAATTCCTCAATATTGCAATAAAAACTGCTGCGAAAAATAAATAGAGATGAGCGATAAAAACCAGCCTAAAAATTTGACGAAAAACGGATCAGAAATTGAATTAAAAAATAAGTGCAAAAGTACAAGAACAAACTGGACAAATGCACAAGAAAAGCGCCAACATCGGTACAAAAATCATGTCGAAATTGCTAGCAGGAACATTTCAAAAACTGCGCAAAAAAAAAAAGTCAAAAAAATTACATCCGAAAACTTAGTAAAAAATTTAACCAGAGCAAAAAAAAAAACAATGAAAAACGCCACAAAAAGCCTATACAAAACACGTTAAGAAAGCCAAGAAAAATTCGACAAAAACCGATAAAGGCAGGCGTCAAAAATTGCGACAAGAACGAATCCAAAAATCGATAAATTGGAGTAAACAAAAACCGTGAACATATATCCCAAAACTTGCATCCTTAGAAAAGAAAAAAACTGTCAAAACTGTGTTACGAATCGAATAAAATAAATTGTCCAAAAACGAGACCAATAATGGGAAGAATATTAGTCAAAAATTCAACAAATTCAGCTCCAAAAAAACCAACACAAATGCTTTTAGCAAAGGATGAACCACTTTTTAAGAATAAAAAACGCATCAAGAAGAGCTCCTAAAAACGAAACAAAATGTAAGTGAAAAATGAGAAGAACAAAATTTGAAAAGCCTTTTAAATCAAGACCTAAAATAGAGAAAAAAAACTAAAAAGAAAAAAACAAATTGAAGAATAGAAACGGTTAAGAATATAGTCACCAAACATGCATGAAATTTAGGAAAAAAAAAACTGTTTTAAATTGCACGACGAAAAGCGGGATAATGACAAATAAACAATTGCGTCAGATAATAAGACTAAACGCACTGAAGAGACCACATAGAAAATATATCAATGTTTTGTCCCATACGTGTCCGGATGGTCAAGAACGTCCGGTCGCATATGCTTCGCGGTCTTTATCAAAGAGGCAACTGCTATTTTCTGGGCGCTAAAACGGTTTTTCATGCACTGACATGGACTTAAGTTCACCTGGTTGCTATTTTCAACCCCATCAAAAATTTTCCCAGCATTGTTGCAACTCGTATGCTGCATTATGCTCAGTTCCTGCAGGGCTTCAAATACGATATTGTTTATCGAGCGTCATGAAAATGCAGATGAGCTGTCCCGCGTGCCCTTACATTCGACGGAATTGAAAGAGGCTGATGACGTTACATACTACCAACTGCAGCAAATCAACACGGTTCCAGTAACGGGCAAACAAATTTCTATCGAAACCAGCAAGGATCCGATTTTAAGAAAAGCTGTACGACTGAATGTTATGGAAAAAAAAATAATTGAGCATGGATACAAAAGTATAAGATGTGCAATTCTCTTTGTCAAATTGAACCGTGTAGAGATTCTAGAGAGCTTGCCTAAGTTGGTGCTAGCCGAATAGCATGCTGCGAATTTATGCATTGTTAAAATTAAGGCGTTGGCGAGGACGTTTGGTGGCCAAACATTGACGCGGACATTGAAGGATGGCCAGCAAATGCTATGCATGCAGAAGTTTTGCGAAGCAATCTGCGAACAAAATATATCATCTATGGGAATATCCATCTGCCCCTTTGCAAGAATTCATACTTTGCAGATCCGTTTAATAATAATTATGAGTGGTCGATGCTCATTCAAAATGGCCGGAAAGAATACCGATGACTTCTATGACCGCAATGAAGACAACTGAGGTTTTACGTGACAAGGGTAACCTTAGGCATTAGTGAGTGACAATGGATCCACTTTTACATCAGGTGAGTTAATGCGTTTTTTTTTATCTTACGACCCTGGCAGCATAGGCTGTCAAACTACCTTATGCGATACAGGAAAACTCCAAATGACACCACGGGGGTAGCACCCTGTGTGTTATTCCTACAAGGGGATATTCGCTGTATACCTTGAGGATTCCATTCGAAGGACTGCATTACTTATTCTGCTCCTCAATGGGCGTCTGTCTCAAAATAACCGGCTGACGTGCTGAGCGGCCAGTGTGCATTATTTTAGTCTTGTTGCAATGAATGTTAAGACCAGCCATCTCACCATTCACTTGCAGTGGGTTGGCACATCTCGTTCATCCCGCTGTTGGTACTTACCAGGAATCAGATATCGTCGGCATAATCCAGGTGGCTTAGCCTCTCAAACGGTCTCCATTGGATACCATATCTCTCAGTTCTACCTACGGTGGCAGTCAGTACATGTACATCATCTATCGCCAGTAAAAACACGATTGGCGACAGATTATCCCCTTGTCTTACTCCCTGTCGCACTTTGAAAGAGCCGGAAAGCTATCCATTATGTAGAACGCACCATTTTGCGGCGTGATAGGACACCTTTATAACAGTAACAATTTTCGGGGGAATTCCTCTCCTATCTAAAGATTTCCAGACCCATTCGCGGTTGACTCGGTCAAATGCCTTCTCAAAGTCAACGAACATAAGGAAGAGCGGTGACGTAAACTCGGTTGACTGTTCGAGGGTGTTGATGTGATCGACACAAGACCGGCCACTACAAAAGCCCGCTTGATGCATCTTGAGCGTATTTGCGATCCTGTCCTTTGCCCGTTCAAAAATTATACTTGCCATTATTTTCGGGAAAACAGACAAAACGGTAATAGCACGCCAGTTATTGCAGTTCTTAAGGTTTCCCTTCTTTGGTATCTTAACAATAACTCCATCCTTCCAGTCCCTGGGGTATTTTTCATCTTCCCATATAGCCTGTATTAGTGGTAGCAGTATACGGGCCGTTGTGTCGGAATCGGCTTTCAGGAACTCGGCTGGTATGCCATTAAGTCCAGTTGCTTTGTTGACTTTTAAGAGGTTAATCGCGGTTTTGATTTCTGCAGCTGTTGGGGGCCCGGTGTCAAGATCGCCGCATTTCTAGCTGTTGGAAGCTCATCGTTGGACTCATCTCATCTGATTCCTCATTTAGCAGGGCACAAAAATGGCCCCTCCATCTTCGCAGTTGATCTTCGATTGTTACCAATAGTGTGCCATCCAGAACCAAAACAGGATGATTGGTGTTGCTTTTTCGGCCAACAATATCTTTGGCGATTTTATACAGTATCTCCTCTTCTTGCAACGCTTTCCGCATTTTCCGCAAGTTCGTCCATTCTTTTTCTCCTGTCGCGCCTTACACAGCGCTGCACTGTCTTGTGAGCTACTCGGTACTCGATACGTAGAGCCACTTTACCTTGAGCGTTGGTTTCGGCGTTTGCTTTAATTTTCAATGATCTACAATACTCGATTTTGTTCCAGGTGTCTTGGGATATCCAAGGGTCTCTCTAGCTCTCAACATTTTGGGCATAGTTTCGCAGCCGGCCTCTATAAACGCCCTTTTTACTGTTGCCCACATCGCTTCTATAGATGGTTCGCCCAATTCAATTGAACTCGATGCTTTGCCGTTAAGTCTGGTGATGAAATTCCGACATGTGCTGGGGTCTTTTAGAGCATTCGTATTGAATTTGGTTCTCCTCGCTGCATTTTCATTTCGTCGCTTGACAGCTGCTGTGAGTTTTTGGATATTTGCTACTACCAAGTGGTGGTCATTCCCTGCGTTCGCATTTCTCTCATTTCTGACATCGTAGACCACATCTGGAGGAACAGTTTAAAGCAGAGTATACTGTATAATAGTACCATCCGGGCAATAAGGTTCAAGTGAGGAACTATATACCAATAAGGCTAAGAAATGGGAGTTCGGCAAAATAGTTTGGAGGGATGGACGACTACACTATACTACGTTGATGTAAATGGACAACAATGGCGAAGGCACGCGGATCAAATTTTGATGTGCATCGTAGACCCAGACAACGTAATCAAGGACCCAGTTCTGGACGGACTTCCACAATTGGCGACAGAAAAATGCCGATTCAAGTTCAACTACTTCGTTGCCACCGAAGAAGTCCCGAGTCTTGGATCCAATGGATGGAGCTGTATACAAGAAGAGCCAGCTAACAAACAAGAAGGCAGCATAGAGACAGACAATGATACACCTATACCCGCAGCATGCGTACGGAAGAGCACTCGTGTCAGGAAGCCATCAGTGGAGCGCTTAACGTAGACTTAGATTTAGTGGAGTGGATTACTATGTATTCCTGAACGCGAAATAAGGAACATCAGCGTGGCACCGCCCATACAAAAAAAAAAAAACATTCAAAATCGTTATCTCGAAAACCGCCAAACTGATTGAGCTCAAATTTACAGACAATCTTACGAAAGAACATTATTCTGGGTGATCACAGAATCCGTCGTAATCGGAATTTTGCTACGAACACCCAAAGAACTATCACAGAATCCGTCGTAGTGCACAGACAGATTATCTAAGATCAAAGCAATACAATTTCTGTTCACAGGCAAAGCCGGGCGGGTACATCTAGTTGAAAATAAACTGTCAAAAAGGTAAGTGGAACAAAAGGGACCTCATATGAACACCTCAATCGATATAGCAAAAACACTTTTAAGAGGGGCTATTCAACACGGCTTGACTATATATTCTCATTGGACTAAAAAAAATGACCAAAATGTGCAAATTAAAATTAATGCTATATTAAGAACTGCATTAGGTGCATTACCATCAATGCCTATCGATGCTTTACTAGCAGAAGCTAACATTCCAAGCTTTAAAGATTTAAAGGTTATAAGTCAGAATAATCTTTTTTCTAAAAGTATTATAAACGTAGAACATTCTCTTCATGGTATTTACAAATTGGGTTGGATTCAATCCGAAACCTCAAAAAACCAAAGTGCTATTTTCAGATCTATTCGTAACATCAAAATTTCAAATATAGATATTCCCGAATTTCTGAGCTATAACAACCAAACACCCCCTTGGCTGTTTCCCGGATACCTCATCAATACTTCCTTGAAAGAAACATCCAAGGATAGCACTCCAAACGAAGTATTTAGAAAAAAGTTTGCTGAAATCTTGGAAACTGGCAATTTCGGTTGTGTTCTCTACACGGACGCTTCTTGCAAAGATGGAGTTACCGGCTACTGCGTCCATAGACTTGACTGTTCGAACGATAAATTAATAGTACAACAACTTACCACTCCTGACCAAAATTCTTACACTGGAGAAGTTATGGCAATTGCAGAAGCGTTCAAATATGCTATGTCTTCAGCGGTCAAAACAGCAATATGCAGTGACTCTTTAAGTGCAATTCTTGCTATCAAAAAAAATAAAAGTAATTTACCAATCATTCAGGCCCTAAGAGCTAATCTCTGCTCAGAATGTCCACGTATTCAGTTAATATGGTCACCGGGACATGTTGGCATACCAGGGAATGAAAGAGCAGACGCTGGTGCACGAGACGCTATTAATATGCCTTTAGAGTACAAAACACCACCGTTTGCAAAATCTGTTTGGACTCAATCTTTAAGACATCTTCAAGATGAATCAAAAAATCGCTGCAATCAATCAACATCATTTTTAAGGACTCACAAACTGGACCTATCACCTGTTACTTATAACGAAGAGTTAAGTCGATTGCAATCAGTACAGATCTCACGAATTAGATTAGGGCATACAATGTTTAACAAATCGCACCTTTTCAACAGAGTAGAACCACTATCATGTAGCTTGTGCAGAGAGTTACTTACAGTTAACCATCTCCTACAATGCTGTAAAATAACGAAAGAACACTTCGAGGGTAAGGTACCTAGCCTCCAGATATTACTACATCCATCAATCGCTCCAAAAAAATCAAAATTATTTCCTCTATTAGCAAAACATAAAGTTAACATTTGAAATAACATATAACACATACTTTTAAACTTAAATGAAATATAGCACTTAAGAATATTTTTTATTTTTTATATTAATACATCAACAGTTTAAAATATAAAAAACATATATTTGTTCATACATTATTATAAAATAACATTAAGAACTATATTTAAGATACCTAGTATAAGTACACAACCAATAATAAACTTAATATTTGTAACAGCCATATGGGCATAGTTCCCCGGCTTTAAAATCCGGACAGTATAAATTAATTTATATTGTATCCTTTGAAAATAAAATAAAATAAATAAAATAAAGGTAAGTGGATTTACACAACATACATTTATGTCAAATTTAGTAACAGGCAGTCGACATAATGAAAAAGAAAGGCCCTCCCACATATCGCCATCAATTGCTGACGTCCAGCTGACTCTAATCGAACGAAAACCTGTCAATTTCTGTCAAATTTCTCAATCCGTTCACTTTGCTAAAAATGACCGCAACTGCTCTTCCGTGACTGGTTTCAATTTGACACATCGCATGCACACCAATCTCAGTGTCAAACTGAGACAAAAATGTGTCATAATACCAACACATTCGCCTCTATAAATACGTTAAGTTCAAAGTGAACAACTATTCGAAATAAACTCTGACAAGTTAATACGGTCATCAGTCAGAAATTGATTTCCAAAGCCACCCTCGAAAGAAAATTCCAAAACGGGGGGGGGGGCAAAATAATTTGCTATTAAACCGTCAGAGACATTATCGCTGCACAGCCATCGAAACAACGCCCTTTACGCCGACCGATACATAAAGCCAGTTATACCTATTCCACACACAGGACATGGCTTGACTATTAGTATCAATCTCCCGTTTTCAATTAGTCAGAAAGACAAATGTATGATACCGTTAACACAAGTCATTTGACATATGTGACCTGTGACGATGACTCTACTGTGAGTTGTCTCAACTCGAATCGATACCGAGCCACCCCCCGCGCGCCGGTTTGTTAAGGGTGAGACCTTCCGGTGCGTTAGAGACAAAACGGTCACATAATTCCAAGGACAAGACGCCAGCAAAACAATTTCGACAAATTTCTGTAAACAATTGATGATCGAAGGAGAGCTTTGGAATTGCTTTATCCTTTTTGCTGATTGCCTCTGTTTTGTGCCGAGGATGTGTGTGCGGATTTCTGTGTGTATATCTATCCCCTATTTGCTGAATTAAATGACCCTTATGCTTGATAACTTCGATGTTGTACAATCACTTACAATTGGGTTTTTTTTTTGCGCCAAAGAAATCATCACATGTCGTGTATATTGGGGAGTGTTGGTGGGTGTAGGCAGAGCTGGCTATAAAAAGGATGGGATTAGCAAATAAAGAAAAGTTTGCTTTGTTTGTTATTTAGTGTTCCATAGTTTCAAGGACCATAAATTCGGCCTCAAAATTTAAAAAGTTTAAACGATGTGACTTTGGTTGAAGGATATCGTCAGAGTGGCACATAGTTCCGCACTAAATCAGCGTCTACTCGAAGTTTTGCTGAAGACGGTTTTTATGTCCATTCCGTTGAAGAAGGAGTAGCTTATCCCTTTATTGGTTGGCAGCCAGAGTCTAATGAGTCACGGTTAAATAAGGACGCAGCTACGAATAAGTGGTGAGGAAAGTTTCAAAACAACTACATATTTAATGTATCTCGTTGAGCGGTTAAACAAAAATAGTATCGCCAGAAAAGAAATACATCCGAGAGTAACTGCCAAGAAGCGTTTAGGTCTCTTCAGGAGTACCTACCATTGAAGACTTTTGAAGATAGATAGATATTTTTATTAATTTAGTTAGTTAAACTGACATTCAATTTTAATATTATTACTTGTGCTGATTTAAAGTAACGATTCCAAATTGCCAAATTGCTAGCACGCTGAGGTCAGCCGAACTTTTATATCACCAAGTTGGTACACATGATATTCTTTTGTGCATGGACACACGAACGTGGGCATGACTTTCATTCCAAGGCGTTATTCCATTGAAATAAAATTTGGCAGTTACAGGTATAGTGAATTTTGCACTGTGCACTTTGTGCCATCCCATGAACGTCGTGTAGAGCGAGCCAGGTAGATTTTGAGTAATTAGAAGGTTGAAGTAGATGTCACTGATAATGCAACTAAAAACCACTTTCAGAAATAATTCTGCCAAGGGCAGGCCATGAAGGTTCTTTCCGCACCATTGCGCTTTCGAAACAAATCTTCGTTTGATATTTCCAGTGATGGGCCTCAACCAACAAGCGTCTCCAGCCAGCACGATCTTTGGTCAGCTATCTCCAGTTTCGCACGCTAAATTGGTTAAGATCCCCTTCAACTTGCGTGCGCCACCTGAGTCCCTGTCTTTCTCTACTGCGCCGTTCCTCGGGTGTGGATTCGAAGATCTTCCGGGCCGGAGCATTCACGTCCATTCGCTCTTCATGACCCAGCCACCGTAGTCGTTGGACCTTCACTCTTCTGGCTAGGTCAATGTCGCTGTACAGCCCGTACAGTTCGTCGTTGTATCTCCTCCTCCATTCACCGTCTATGCAGACGGGACCTAAAATTACTCGAAGAATTTTCCTCTCGAAGCAACCAAGAGTAATCTCATCCGCTTTTGATAGAGTCCATCGTCCATGCCTCTGCACCATAAAGTAGGACTGGGATGATTAAGGTCTTATAAAGGGTCACTTTAGTTGTTCGATAGAGGGCTTTGCTACTCAATTGCTTTCTTAGCCCAAAGAAACAGCGATTGGCAAGAGTTATTCTTCGTTTAATCTCAGCGCTGGCGCTGGTGTCATTGTCTGATTTCATAGCGGAGCATAGGTAGACAAAGTTATATAGTGACATTCTGTCCAAGACGTCGGTGTTGGGTATCCTTTCTTAATGACAGCATATACTTTGTCTTGCCCTCATTGACCGCCAAACCCATCTTCACCGCCTCCGTCTCATCACGCTGCGTTCTCCCGATTATGTCGATGTCGTCGGCGTAGGCAAGCAGATGGACGGACTTTTGAAAGATATTGCCTCTAGTGTTAGCGTTTGAGTTTTGCACTATTCTTTCAAGAACAATGTTGAAGAAGTCACATGACAGCGCATCGCCTTGTCTAAATCCTTTTTTGACATCGAAGGTCTCGGTGAGTTCTTTACCGACCTTGATGGAGCAGCGTGCATTCTCCATTGTAATCCTACATAAACGAACGAGTTTGGCAGGGATGCCAAAACTAGACATTGCTCTGTATAGCTCGTCTCTATAAATGCTGTCGTAGGCGGCCTTAAAATCGATGAAGAGGTGGCGCGGGTATCAGTTTGAACTTCCTGGGTTTTCTCTGATCTGCCGCAATGTGAATATTTGGTCGATGGTAGACTTTCCTGGCCTGAAGGCACACTGATAGGGACCAATCAGGTTGTTGACGAAAGGCTTCAGGCGTTCACACAGCACAGCAGATAAGATCTTGTAGGCGATGTTAAGAAGACTAATACCTCTGTAGTTGGCGCAGTTCAGAGAGCCTCCTTTCTTGAGGATCGGGCAAACAATGCTAAGGTTCCATTCATCGGGCATACTTTCCTCCAAACATATTTTACAGATGAGTTGGTGCATGCTCCTAACCAAGTCATCGCCTGCCGCTTTGAATAGCTCGGCGGTTAGGCCATCTGCCCCAGCGGCTTTGTTGGTCTTAAGCTTAGATATGGCTATCTTTACTTAGTCCAGGTCGGGTGGACGGAATTGTTTGTTTTCATCGTCCAGGTTGAATGGTTTATTCTGCCTGACAGGGGATTTAGTTTATCATCGCCGTTCAACAGTCTGCGGAAGTATTTCTTCCATATCCTTAGCATCGACTGCGGTTATACTCTGATGTTCCCTTATTCGTCCTTGCAGGCTTCGGGTTCGGGCTCTGTAGCCTTGACAGGTTCTTTTTACCCTTTGGTAAAACCTCCGAACCTCATTCCTGCTGTAGCATCTCTCTATTTCCTTGATCGTTCGCTTCTCGTGCCTTTTCTTTTTTCTCCTGAGAAGCCAGTGTTCGTCTCTGCTCTGCGCGTAGAGCTCATGAGCAGCTCTGGTCTTCTTTACAGCGCCGCTTTGTATGCCTCTTGTTTCGCTGCATGTGCTTGCCGGCACTCGTCGTCGAACCAGGGGTTTCGTTGTGGTGGTCAAGTGAAACCAAGCAGGCGCTCTGATGGCTTTTTGGCAATGTTGTCACTGGTCTTCAATACTTGATGCTGGCTGCATAAAACCTCTTGATAAATAGAGAGAGACTCGATCGGAAAAGGATCTGGTGATTCTCTTGCGATTTTAGCCGCCCGTCGTCAAACTTCCTCACAGTATTTTTTTTTTTTTTTTTGATTTGATTTGATTTATTGATTCATATAGAATATTAGTAAGCTTTAACAATAGTTGTGTTTCCCGCGAAGCCTAATTGGCTTTTCTGCAGGAGATTGCATATCATAATATTTAATATCTATATAGTGAGTTTACCTTTTTGCATTTTTGTTTTAGTTAATTAATTCATTTTCTACTTAATAGTTTTATGTATAATATTAATTTAAAATATTATAATTTTTGTTTTTTTAGGAGTTAAGATAAAAAGAATTTTTTTAATAGTTTTTTTCTGACTTTAAAGTTTATAAAGTTTCTTAAGTTAGCTGGAAGTTCGTTGAACAGCCTTGGAAAACAGCTTAACAGTTGCCTTCTACCATAGTTGTTGTGCGATCTTAGTATTTGCAACATTCCTTGAGCACGTCTTCTCGTGTTCTGCTCGTGATCGATGATCTTCTTGAAACGATCGTCATCGTAGTACTCCAGCAGCACCGTCATCTTAAATATACTCTTGACTTCCAGAACTGTAAAAGGTGTATGGTTATGTATAAAGCGTGATTTTGCAGCTCTGATGAGTTTTAGTGAATTATTTTGCAGCCGTTGTAGCTTCAATAAATGTGTATCTGAAGCATTGCCTAACGCAAGTATACCGTATCTCAGCTTCGATTCAAACAGGGCGTAGTAGACTTTTTTAAGGACACTCTGTGTTGAGTAGTATCCTAGATGTGCTAGACCATAAAGAGCTCTTCTTAAGTCCAACCGTAAGTTGTCAATATGTTTATCCCATATGAAATGGCTGTCAATTATTACCCCTAGATACTTAAAATTTTCAACGATTTCTATATTTCCACATCCAAATAAGCGGTGGTTGGGTGTGTATGAATCGGGTAGGCGCTGATCGGCATCAACCTGGCGGTGCCCAGCTGTTGTAACTTTTCGTACACATCAATTGTGCTTATTTTACCTCCTAGTGGTAACCACCGGGTACTGGTCTGCCCATCCGGGTGTGACTTGCTGAACTTATAAGCGCGAGTGTTGAACACGAAGAAAATAGCAACACTATAATGCTCTGTCGGAAAGACTGACTGATCGAGCCTCAGAAGTCTTACATGAGCCCCTCAGAAAGAGGACGTACGGCGGATGAATTCATTAGCCTGAATCAACGGTGTCGTCAACAGTCAAGATGACAGTTACCTTACTTGAGCTACTTCGACATATTTGGAGCTGAGGTCAGTGAGGATTTTTCAGGACTAGTCAGGGTGCTGAAACAGAGATGGTGGCGGATGAACCCTTTATGGGCCAACGGCAGCTCTCACATCCCCGAAGTGGGTTACTGACACCGGAGGAATCCGGCCCCTTTCGTCCAAGGGGTCCAACAAAGGGCCTGGCCCTCCAGGTTGGGGGTTGTACGCCGGGGTAACTGCCCGACTGCGGAAAACAACAATAGTTCCGAAACTACAACAAGCCTCGGATACGGATGATTTTACTGTTGACGAACCTGGCAAACGAATTAAGGACAACGAATTTCGGATCTGCACGTGGAATGTTAGGTCCCTTAACAGACCGCGTGCAGCCGAACAGCTAGCGGAGGCCCTGGACTGCTATAAAGCAGACCTAACCGCCATCCAAGAAGTGCGATGGGATGGACCCGGCAAAAAGAGGATGAAGAACTGCGACATATACTATGGCGACTGCTATCGGCAACAAAAACAGCGCTTATTCGGATGTGGATTCGTCGTTGGAGGCAGACTTAGGCAAGAAGTCTTAAGTTTCCACTGCGTAAACGAGCGCCTCACGACAATTCGCATCAAGGCTGCCAAACTCGTCCGTTTGTGTAGGATGACAATGGAGAATGCACGCTGCTCCATCAAGGTCGGTAAAGAACTCACCGAGACCTTCGATGTCAAAAAAGGATTTAGACAAGGCGATGCGCTGTCATGTGACTTCTTCAACATTGTTCTTGAAAGAATAGTGCAAAACTCAAACGCTAACACCAGAGGCACTATCTTTCAAAAGTCCGTCCATCTACTCGCCTACGCCGACGATATCGACATAATCGGGAGAACGCAGCGTGATGAGACGGAGGCGGTGAAGATGGGTTTGGCGGTCAATGAGGGCAAGACAAAGTATATGCTGTCATTAAGAAAGGATACCCAACACCGACGTCTTGGACAGAATGTCACTATATAACTTTGTCTACCTATGCTCCGCTATGAAATCAGACAATGACACCAGCGCCAGCGCTGAGATTAAACGAAGAATAACTCTTGCCAATCGCTGTTTCTTTGGGCTAAGAAAGCAATTGAGTAGCAAAGCCCTCTATCGAACAACTAAAGTGACCCTTTATAAGACCTTAATCATCCCAGTCCTACTTTATGGTGCAGAGGCATGGACGATGGACTCTATCAAAAGCGGATGAGATTACTCTTGGTTGCTTCGAGAGGAAAATTCTTCGAGTAATTTTAGGTCCCGTCTGCATAGACGGTGAATGGAGGAGGAGATACAACGACGAACTGTAC
Source organism: Cheilosia soror (assembly GCA_949372485.1). Taxonomy (NCBI): domain Eukaryota; kingdom Metazoa; phylum Arthropoda; class Insecta; order Diptera; family Syrphidae; genus Cheilosia; species Cheilosia soror. The sequence goes on along the minus strand of OX443561.1, from coordinate 69,896,745 downwards.
GGGCTGTACAGCGACATTGACCTAGCCAGAAGAGTGAAGGTCCAACGACTACGGTGGCTGGGTCATGAAGAGCGAATGGACGTGAATGCTCCGGCCCGGAAGATCTTCGAATCCACACCGGAGGGACGGCGCAGTAGAGGAAGACCGCGACTCAGGTGGCGCACGCAAGTGGAAAGGGACCTTAACCAACTTAGCGTGCGAAACTGGAGACAGCTGGCCAAGGATCGTGCTGGCTGGAGACGCTTGTTGGTTGAGGCCCAGGTCCACCCCGGACTGTAGCGCCACTTTAAGTAAGTACATCCAAATAAGCGCTGTTTTTGTTGCCGATAGCAGTCGTCATAATAAATTTCGCAGTTTTTCAAGCTCTCCTTGCCCGGTCCATCCCATCGAACTTCTTGGACGGCGGTTAGGTCTGCTTTTTAGCAGTTAAGGGCCTCCGCTATAGTTGTTCGACTGCACGTGGTTTGTTAAGGGACCTAACATTCCACGTGCAGATCTGAAATTCATTGTGTTTATTCGTTCGCCAGGTTCGTCAACAGTAAAGTCATTCGTATCCGAAGCTTGTTGTTGCTTCGTAAGTATCGTGGTTTTACGCAGTCGACTAAAAACAGCACAGGACCAAGAATTTAACCCTATAATGTACCTACAGCATTTTTTAAATACGACGGTCACTAAAGCTTCACTTTTTGATTTCTACCTTTTAGATATGAATAAAAACCCTTGTGAATTACTCCTTTAAAAGCAGCATAAAGTATTGTTACGAAAATTAAAACTGCACTTAAATTACAACAAAATTAATAATCTTTATTGGCGACCAAAAAACTTAACCTCGCGCAACCACGTTTCATTTTCTTCTCTTCTCTAGTCCGTTTTTGACAGATGTCATTCAGCCGGAAAAGTTGGCAGATGTAGTTCAGCCGGTCAGTTTGGGAAACTGAATTTCTCACCGGGGCCTTAGATGGGATCCAAAATCATTACAGTATATTTTTTCTAGAAGCAGGTCATGGTCAATCATGTAAAAATCATTTATACATTTATTCCACATTCCACTTCTGAATCCAAACTGATTACTACTAAAAACAAAATTGATTCTGTCTTACAAAATCTTACAATGGTAATAGGAAAATAGGTCTGTAGTTGGACATTTTTTTTTTTGTTATTTTTTGTTACGAAAATGACATAGATTCATCGACTTTTAGGAGCACATTAGAAGCACTTTAAGACCCAGGATAAGATATGTAGTTAGATTAAGTCCACAATCTTTCCTCTACCCGTATGGAGATTGCCTTTAATGATTTGGAGTTGATGGTGGAGAATCCAGAGTTATGGAGGGTCCACTTGAGTAACCTACACACGCGACCCACTTAATGAATAAGCGGGAAATTGAAAATGAATGGAATTAGTAAATACACTCGATAAACCATTACTAATACAAGACTTTTTGACAATATGCTTTACAGATTTCATTTGAAGAAAACTGTTGGGTTGTGTGTTTTCTTGTGGTTCTTAGGACTATTACAGTCCATTGAAGTCTCGTCAGATGGTTTTAGTTTTTCTGAAATTTCGGTAAATTACTCATTGAACTTATCGGAGATTCTGACTGAATCAGTGTAAATCTCCAAGCTGTTAATACTTAATAGTTGTTTACATTTTTCCTAAATGCCTTCCATTCATCCTTTATACAAGCGCAAAAGTCATCACCCTATCGAAAGATGGTGCAATTTTTGTAAATGGCAGCAAATGTTAATTCTATTTTGACATTTGAGAAGTAAACAGCACAAATACCATGTTAACTAGACATATTTCTAAAGAACGCGGAATAATTGTTTAGATTTGTTTGCAGAATAATTCGACGGTGGTTTTGGCGCAGCGTGATTTCCTGGTCGTCCGCGTCACCAACTGGGGAGGCACTACCAGGTTAAGGCACTCCCCAAGAAGAGAATGGGATAACACGAGATGTTCTGGGCGGCCCCAGAGCAGCCGTTCTGCTGAGAATATCGCATAAGCGTCCAGACGAAGCGCCACGCAATTGGGCATCGGCGGCCGTCTTTACAGAAAATTTTGGTGAAAGGCTGTAACATGTTCCCTTACAAAGTGTAGACAGTAGTCTACAAAAAAAGATTTCACACAGGAAGCCTAGGCCTAGGGTGCCTATGCGGACCTGTTGCGCCGATTTTTTTATTTATTTTTTTGTGACCTTTCTTAATTGTGCATTTGAAAGCAGCTGAAAATATTTCTGTTTTCGCATATTTCACTCCCCATGGCCAAAGATTAGTTCCAAGTGCCCCACGAGAATAGCCGCCATTATTTGACAATTCCCCTGAGCCAATTGTATCCCATAAACCGAATACGAGACCCTTGTCAAAGCTGGAGTTCATCGCCAACAGCTCATCTATCACAGTACACGTCGAGCGAATGCAAAACTGTGTTATGTGCCTCCATTCAAATAACATTCCTTAATCCAGAGCCGAACTTATAGCCATACAACAACCCCGTGAATAAATGTTGCCATTTAAAATTCCACTCAACACCCGAGAGCTCGTCGGCGGTGGCTTTGTTTCGCTCCGTATCGAATCAAAGACGACGCACAGTCCAAGATAATTGTCTAAACATTTGGATGCGAACTTTTGTCTCAGACGCGACCCCATCTACCACCATAAATACCGCAAAGAGAGCAAAAAAAAAAACGACCGCTTTCCAAGCCCCAAACATTAATCGCCGATAAGGACATGCGGCTACTACTCCACGGTAGCCGCCCGAAAAACGACTACAAACCTCAGCGATTTCACAAATTTACACGAGGTTAACCAAACCAGTTGCATTCCGCCGAGCGATGCGGTTCCAGCATCGGAATGCGTATCCAGCGAGGAGCAACACACGACCATTTCTCTCTGTGGCCAGATCACATAATGAGATGAGTTCACGAATCTGTCCGCGCCAACATGGGAAATGGACATCTACTTGGTCCCTTTTTATTGTCCTCCGCCCGCATGGATCGACTATACTGGGGAAGCGACAAGCCACGTCCTTGGGCTGGGCCCATCTTATTTGTCTTATTCGCAGCAATTCGGTGATTCCTTGTCGTCGCATCGTCGTCGTCGTCGTCGTTGCAGTGGCAGTTGTGCCGATCTCTCGTCTGGGCTATTATCACATGGTTCCGTAAGTGGCGTAGGCATACTGCATATATATACCTGACGGCGATTTGGGGCGAGCAAATCCTGCTGCGTTGAGGAAATCGTCGTAAAGTTTGGCAAAGTGTCAGGAAAATCAATTACGCGAATGTCGGCTGTCCAATTGTTGTTCGCAAACTTCGTCGAGAAGATGTGCGGTGTTTTGTGCGCGAAATCGAAATTGCTGACCGTTCGGATTGTTATTTGATTTCGAACAACGGAGCCACTTATCAAACTGACACCTAACACCGTCTGCGAATTCTCAGCGGGAAGATTTATGCCCCAATCGGCGAAACTGAAATGAATTTGAATGTGCGCATTGTCGTTGGATGGTAGCACTGTGACAGCGAAGGGTAATTAAGTTGAGCTTGAGCCTATGATTGGAAGCCGTCTTTATTGTTGGTCGATTATGGGATTATTTTGTTCATGGGTAGCAAAGTGTGCTCATCCTTTTTGATCCCAGGATAGATAGTTTAGCTGTGATGTTGTTCTTTGACACTCACTTAACTCACATTTGGTGGAAGCTCTTGCTCAAATACACTTTCCATTTCTGAGTCTATTATACACTTTTCATTAGACAGTAGATAAGAGCCAAGCCCCAAGCTGAATCAATAATCAAAAGGCCACTGGACTTTATGGAGTAGCAGCAGAATCATTGAAGGATCAATTGATAATATGAGATTGCTTGATAAGTACCTATATACAATAACTGCTAAAAAAACAAGATCTTTAGCAGGAAAAGCAACGACTGGTATGTAAATTTTGATTGAATGTTGCGGAAATATACGATAGATATCAACGGTTGCCTATGGATCACTTTACAATAGGTAGGTGATGGTCAAGACCTTATTAAGTTGACGATATCACAGGTAGATCCCAGTCAGTGCTATTTTTATTGCTGTTCCGAATTTATGGGAAATTATTCTGCAGTTGGAGTCGCTTTCAGCCGATTGACTTATGATTGATAAAATATACTTGTCAATAAAATTAAACCACTATTCCACTGATTTGTTCGAATGGTACATTTGAATGATAACTATAACTAAGGGTGGTCTCAAAACAGAATTCAAAATAAGACAGGAAATGTGCGGTTTGTGTAAAAACTGCAGCGAGAACTTGACAGGGCTGCTTGGTGCTATGCTATGCTCCACAACGCAGTAGTATCTACATATTCTCCCTATCTCAAAATGGTGCAAAGGGGTCACTTTTGGAAAAAAGGTACCTGACCAATAATTTTTTACTTTTCTGTCAATGGTTTTAAATTAAAGAAAGTACAATTCGTGGATTATCGTGTTTAGAAAAAAGTTGAATACCCTCAGAGGGGCAGGTGTCTAATACAAAATTCACTTCTTAGTGCCCTTTTTTTTTATTCGAATACCGCTTCTTCTATATTAACTTTCTCATAAGAGAAAGGTTTTCGTACAAAATTTCAAACTCGAGATTTTGATTAATTCTGATATTACGATGATAGAAACAAAAATAAAAATAAATAGGTGGCGCAACAGGCGGTGACACCCTAGGCCTAGCTTCTCGCAACCATTCGTTTGTGTGAGTTTCTATTTTTGGGAGGAATGGAAGGGGGACCTACAATTTTATGCCGAGTCCGAACGGCTGAATTAAGAAGCTTTTTTACGATGATAGGGGAACTCAAAAAAGTGTGTCTCGCAATTCCGTCCGTCCGTATGTCTGTCTGTTCCATAGCTCTTAAATCTAAACGCTTGGACGGATTTGTTTTAAACTTCGTATTTAGAGTTTGTGAGCTCCCCGCTAGGAGGCGTTTTTTTTTATTATAGCCCTAATATAAACATTTTACAGAATCTTAAACAATTGAGATTTTTTCGAAAACAGCTCTAACGATTTGACCCAAAATTGATAATTGATTTAATGTAGGCATGCTTAACATGACTGCATTCTCATTTTTTCTCTAAAAAGTCCAACCATGGCACTTTTTTTCTCGAAAACGGTAAAAACGATTTTAACAAAAATGTATTTTTAAGGTACTATCATCATTCTTAACTTGATAGCAAATTCAGATTTTCTCTAAACTGACTGCGTCCTTTGATATCCACCCAAATCCCTAATAATAGTACTTTAAAAAATTGCTCATATCTCAAAAACGCCATTTTCGATTATGATAAAGATGTAACTGGCAGCGGCAGGTAATGCTTAAATCCATAGTAATACCCCTTGCTTAGTTTTGATCTAAACAGTTGCAAAACAGGATTTTTTGAACCATGAATGCGTCCTTCCACCCCAAATGCTTAAAATGGTGCTTCACAAACTACTCATATCTCGAAAACGCCATTTTCGATTTGAATAAAAATATAACTGCTAGGTAACGTTAATATCCTGAACAAAACGTTTTACTCAGTTTTCAGCTAAACAATTTAAGAACAATGCCACTCGAACCCAAAGTTGTAATATTTGCTTTCATAATTTTACAAAAAGCCCCTCTAACGTTTTTGATCGAAATACATGCTTTAGAGACAACATAAGCATTCTAAACATGACCACGTACTTAGTTTTTCTCCAAAAACTCAAATATATAGCCGTTTTATAAATATTTGTCAAAAATTACTACAAAATTCCCGATCTGTTGTTGCCCAAAACTTCAATGGCAATACAAATCCAATAGCAACCATAAACAACTTCTTCTAAGCAAATACCAGTAACACCCACTTCGACGCCCCCTTTTTAGTCGTTTTAGATATATGGTTACCTAAATATACATTATTTATCTAATACAGAGTTTCCACTATTTTTCAAAATAAATTTCCCTGACTTTCCCTGATTTTCCCTGACCAATTTTCAAGTTTTCCTTGACTCAAATTTATGCATTTATCAAAAAAACAAATTGTCAGTTAGGTAATGTCTTTTTTATAAGAAAAAGGATAATAGAATCTATACAGTGCTTCAGTTAGGCGGTATAATCCTTTAAGCGGAGATTCCTAAAGTTTCGCCGAAAATGAAATTGTATGGCAGGTGCAGGGGGGTCTATTCTCACCCTATTTCGCGTTATAGCCCATCAAAGTAGGTGACCTCTAATTTGGAGTTGTTACCACTTAAAAGGCTATAACTTTTAAACTATTATCTATAGGTATACAAGCATTTCGTACATTTTGAAAAGAAAATTTAGTAGCGCATATAAGTTTTAAGCACTTCGGGTACATCTGTGTAGATTGTAGATACAAAAAAGTTATGGCTTCTTAAACTTAAAATTATGAAAATTTGTTGTTTAATTTTTTTACTTAGAATGTTTTTTTTCTCAAAATGTTTACTTTATAAATTGTTTTATTTTTTTTATGAAATTTTTGTCCTTGAGAAATTTCCTAAAAACTATTTTAAGCAACTTTTTTACGTACGATAAACAAAAGTTTTAGTAGAAGAAATTTTTTGTCATTCAAAACTGGTCAAAAAGAGACTCGATATTTCTCTAAACTAAACTTTTTTCTTTCATAGAACCCCAGGGGTGTTAGATCAGGAGATCTGGTTGGCCAAGTGTTGGGGCCAAATCGACCAGTCCACCGTTCGTTAAATGGTGGACTAATTTCATGGGGCTTATATTGAAGTCCATCTTTTTCACAGATGGGCAATTTTTGTTTGTTCAGCCTTCAAAAAACCTTGTAGGATAACAATATAGCGCCTTTGAATGGCCGCCAGAGCAGTACCTGTTTTGAGAGATAGGATAATTAGCTACTCAAATAAAGAATGTGCCATATTTGGGAAGAATAGAAGGAAAGTACTATTTTATGACAAATTCGATAGCTGAATTGAGAAGCTTACTGCAGGACAGTTGTTCTTTCGTGTGTATATAACGTTTATAAAATTAAGTGCAGCAGAAAATACCTTAAGTTTATACTTTGCGTCCATTCGTCCCGAAAAATAGAAAACTCACACAAGCCAGCGTTTGTGAGAAGCTAGGCCTAGGGTGTCTTTGGACGATGGACGTGTTGCGCCAACTATCTATGTATTTGTTTATTTAAATTGTTTTTTTCCTAGGGTTGAACCTACGACCCTTGCTCAATAGTTCACATGATGTTGAAGTCGTTGATCTGGGTTTTTATTGGCTTTGACGCAGACAAAGAGATCACCGACAATTCTAGTCAAGGACTAATCCACTAAGTACCTACACGGCTGAAATTTAGTTGAAATGTTTCAAACCACAATATGATTGCAACTTCAAGTATGAACTATTTTGCAGAATTTCAGTTTGAATAACGCCTTGTGATATTGAATTTATAAGAAAGTTATGCTTTTGTGACATATCATAGTAATTATGAAGAGAATTCAATTATTGACAATTAAAAAACAAATCTGTGCGCAGTATTTAATTTTTTATTTTTTTACGCTCGATTCGACGAGTTTAACGACCCAAATGAACGCAAACAAATATTTCCAGAGTTTAGGGCCTTTCTCAGAGTTAGATACGTTCTAAGGTTCAAATATTTTGAAAGTATTTTTCGAATATAACTTGAATTCGCATTTATCACTTTCGAAATAAGTGAAAACTAAAATCTAAATTCTCACTTTCGGCCTTTCGTTTCGATATTAGCGGGATTGTTCGGATACCAACATAAAATTGGTGAAGACCTTCACATTTCAACAGCAAAGAAGATTAGTCAAGTTGAGTTGAAATGCCATCGAAAGTATGATGTTCCGAAAAACACTTTTATTTGTACACAGACACACAATTTAACAAAATTTTAAATTACTTTTTTTTCACTGGTATTTTTTTAACAAAATTTTGGTAAAATTAAAAATAAATGAAACAAATTTTCCCTGACTGCTCTCAAAATTCCCTGACTTTCCCTGACATTCCCTGACCAAATTGCGTTCCCTGACTTTCCCTGACATTCCCTGACTTTCCAGTCGAGTGGCAACCATGTAATAATATCTTAAGGAAACTTAACCGATGCAGATTGCAAAATTGTTAAATAAATAATCAAATATGGGAATTCGAAATCCATCGTCTACTTGCCTCCTTCAAGTGTCAGTTCGGGGTGAAATCTAATTTTAAGTATAATAATAGTGTTGTAATTAATACAGTAGTGGAAATTCCCATAAAAACACTGTAGTATTTTATACATAATGTATTGCAAATACTACAGACCTGGGAACACTTTTATTTTTTGGATGGTCAATCATCTGTAAGGCCAAATTGTTGTGTTTTTAACTTTCTAAATCAGCCCATATCATTAAAATTCCACTTTTTGCAAAGACATCTTCGAAACAAGTAATTTTTAAGCGGAAATTCCCATAATACCAGTCAAAATAAAGTGTTTTTTTATCAAAATTGGCCAGAATTTTTTTATCAAAGCTGGTACGAGATAAATTGGTCTATCTTTTTTATTGTTTTTAACATAAATTTCGAAATCAAAGATGTCACGCGGAAGAATTTCGAAAGCGGAAGAAGAAAATTACTTTATTTAAAGAATGTGGCATTTCTGATCGTGGAATTTCCAGAAAAATTGTCAGATAAACACACAACTTTTTAAGATTAGGTGAAAATTATAAAAAATTGTTAACCATACGAAAAAAACATAAAAATAAAACGCAACTTTTGTGCGTCTAAACAAGTGAACCGCACTGTACGTATCACATTGGCCCATTTTAAAAACTCACAAAACTACCTTTTTTACCTCATATATCATTTACATAAAAACACATCAGTGAAAAAAGCATAACACGAACCCTTTTCTAACCAAAGGCACCTACTCAACTCATCCCCTGAAAGATCAGCAACCTCTATACTACATTTTTACCCAAAAACTTTATAAGGCGTAAAATTTGCACTTTATTGATATTGCTTTTGGCTAGAATTTACTTTACTGCCTATTCGAAAAAAAAATACTTTTTTTTGTTTATTCCGATTGACTTTAATGGCCCTGAGCTCAAATCTGCAGGAATGAAGTGTCACATTTTTCAAAAATATTTTTTTTATATTAATTAAATGTGTTTCATCAGATTTGTGTTTAGGGCACTGCAATCAATTGGACTGTGTAAAAAAACGGTAATTTTCGAATGGGCAATGAAAGTAAAATTTTACATTAGTACATTGTAAACAAAATTATTTAAGCTACTTGATATTCGTTAAATGCATAAAATAATTAACATAAGCAACAATCAATATCAAAACATCTGAAAATACTATTTAGTTGTGGCAGGTAGTGCCGTCGTTCTAAAATTATAGAAAAACTTAAAAATTTTCTCGTTATGGTCCAGATTTGTAAACAAAAAACTAGAAGAAACGACAGTACTGAGGCTCTCACTCAGTCTCTCACATCCTGTCATTAGTTTTGCTGAGCTCGCTGATCGCAGCGCCACCATCGGGTCCAAAGCGATGAAATCAAACACGTGCAGTGAAAGGGTAGCACACAGATTTCAGCGTTGCTTTTTTTTTTCGTCCCTTTGATCTTTACACTCTGTTTGTACACTAGCGCGCCCAATCTCATTTATTTGTTGTTTTGCTTTGTTTTACTCAATCTAAACTATCCCGGGCCCCCGGGGCCCACTCAAACAAACCCACCGAAAATTTCAGGAAAATCAGACGTTTAGGAGAAAAAGAAGTGTTTCACTTTGATTTCTGTTTTTCTTTCATTTGTGTTACATTTTTTCTAACTTAAGGTGTTAGTTGCATGGGATTGTAGTCATTGGGACCATTCGCTGACGTAAAAAACATCAGTGCTATATACGTATGTGGCTATCTACATGCCGATGGCGATGCCCTGTACTAGCACCTGTACACCTTTAAAGAAGTTTCACATAAAAAAAAATCTTGCAATTAAAATGTGTCCACCTCTTCATTCATTATTCTGGCGGTCCGCAACATCGTTTGATACCCAAAATAGGTTAATGCTTTTTAATGCTTCAAAAAGGAAAATACAAAGCGAATGGGAACAACAATGAAATGAATCGTTTAAGCTTTAAGGAATAGAGATAAGCACATTTCGTACCAGTGATCGGATGATTCAGTTATTGGCAGGCCATGACCCATGAGCTCATGGCTGTTTTAGAGAAAATATTTCTTTAAATATTAAACCATCCCAATCTGTCCACGAGACCGAGAGATTCGCCCTATGGCTACGCTACCAATATGAGGACTCTCTCACGTCCCCGCGCGGAGGTATGTCGCATTTAAATCGACGGCTACATGAAATTTGGGCCCTACGAACTAAGTCCCAACTGGAACTAACTCCCACTAGCCAAAACGAACTAAGTCCCAGAAAATTTGGGACTTAGTTCATATGAACTAATTCCCACGATTTTTAGGAACTAAGACCCAACTAAGAATGAACAAAGTCCCAATATGAGAATGAATTAAAACCAAATAGTGGGACATAGTTCTTTATGAACTAAGTCCGAAATGAACTTACTCCCAAATTATTTAAAATAAAACGAAAATTCACGATTTGAAATGAACTAAGTCCCAAAAATGTTTAATCCAGCATAGGTAGGTATATACTTTTGTTACAAGATACAAAATAAGGGTAAATTAAATACATATATATATAATACAATTTTATTATTGTAAGTAAACGTGAATTATATCAATGATCTTTGTGCGGCACAAAGGACATGTATATCCATCGTTCGAACCTTTGGCGATGCTGTCTGCTTGCAACTTCAAATGAAATTCGCTGCAAATCATCATATGCTTGCATGGAAGAAGGACGTTGTTTGGGTTCATATCAATGCAAACAATGCACAAAGAGTTGTCGCTATTCATACGGTGAACCTCTGTAGACACAGTTTCAACTTCATCTTTATCTTGATTATCATCCGTAAACTCCTCAAAAATATCCTCGTCTGGCTCCATCTCGTAACAAATCTCATTTTTCTTGAATATCATTCGCTGCAAAAAATTGTCAGCCGTGATCCGTGGCTTTTAGCTTTAGAAAATTTGAGAAAATAAAAGCTAAAAATTCGCGCGAATTTTGAACTTTTATTTTCTCAAATTTTCTAAAACTAAAATTAAAAGTTGTTTCAAAAATTGAGCTGGCTTTGATTTTTAACTATAATTTTCTCAAATTTTCCAAAGCTAAAAATTAAAGTTGTTTCAAAAATTGAGCTGGCTTTGAGCTTTAGAAAATTTGAGAAAATAAAAGTTAAAAATTCGCGGGAATAATGCAAACCTATGTATGTACTGTACAAAATCTACAAACCGTATTTGTATGTCTGATTTACATTTGAACCCGTTACCATTCCTAAAAATTTGTTAAAAACATTTTTTTTCACAAAATGAACTAACTCCCACTTTCAACAGAACTATTTTTACTCGAAACAAATTAAATGAACTAACTCCCACTTTCTCAAATTGGGACTTAATTCATTGGGAATTTGTTCATAATGAACTACGAACTATCCCCCAAACATATGAACTAAATCCCTCTGAATATTTCGTGGAACTTAGTTCATTTGGCTAGTGGGAGTTAGTTCCAGTTGGGACTTAGTTCGTAGGGCCGAAATTTGGCCCCAAACTAAGAATGAAAAATCACCCCAAAATTAGGGCTGTTTTTTATAATGAAAAATGACTCCAATTTCAAAATATAAATAGACCCAAGCAGGGGAGTTGCAGGGGGCAGCATGCCCCCAAACGTTTTCGTATGAAAATGAAAAATGAAAAAAAGGCCCCAAAATATCTATTGTCACCCCAATTCGCAGAATTTTTGCTCAATTTTCTGTTCTTGTTGCCTTTCATGTAAATTTGTGGGGTGATTTTTCATTTTCAGTTTGGGACATTTTTCATTGGGGGCAAATTTCATGTAGCCTAGATCGACATATCTATGCATGCTGCCTCCCTGCAAACCTTCTGCTTGGGTTTACTGTCAGATTTGGGCCTCCGTGCGGAGATATATGTCGTTCTTAGTTCAGCGGAGATATGTCGCGCGGACTTATGTCGCAACCCCGACTTTATCACTTTGGCCATCGGTAACGCTGTGAACTATTTATTAGTCGCATAGCTGTGCGTGATTTTAGACATCTTCCAGAGACCCAAAATAAAGCGAATAGATTTAATAAACAGACCGATTTTTGAGTGAGCACAACTTTCGCCAAAGCGAAACAAGCCGCTACTTTGAAGGAGAAGGGCGAATATTTTAAAAAGAATGATTTACAAAATTAGCTCCTTTTTCGTTATTTTGGCAGTTATTTTAAACAACCTATTATATAAGAAAAAAATGTCATAAAAAAGGCATACGAAAACGCAGAGCTAGATTTACCATTTGGGATCTTAGACCGCTTAGACGGGTGTAACAAAACCTGATCATTAAACGGTTTAAAATTCGGTCAATTTGAAAAACAAACCCAACCACTCACGACTCACCTGCTTTCAAAATTTAAATGCACCCGATGCAAGTTGGTCTTGCTACTGAAATGAAAGACAAAAAAAAAACTTTTACAATTCTTTTATTAAGTAGGTATCAATGGAATTCCCCACACCTCCAGCCAGACAGATAGGCAGCACCATCTGGTGCCCACATGATAACACATAAGGAAAAAAAAAAAACGCCAACAGAAATAAAACATTTTTCACACTCATACAAGTCAACATCCCGAGCGCGTCAATGAAACCTACTCAACTGCAACCGACCGCAATAACTTTTGCGTTCGGAAGTCAGCAGCCTTTAATGGTCATACAAAGATTTGTCCATTCCCTTGAAATGCAAACCGTGTGTGCTGTGCATAGTGTGGGGTGACGGTTTCGACAGAAGAAATTTCGAACCGAATAAATTAGAAACACCAACACAATAATAGCGCAAAAAATGCAACAGCAACAGCAGCAGCACTAGGGCACACACTGCACTGTTGCAGGTACCCTTGGTTGTCCAAAGATCACCAGTTCGGCGGGCTATCGAACTAATTGATCGGTTCCATATGGCCGGTCGCGCATGCAACGATTCATCGAATTCGATCTCATCACCAGATAAGCGACAAACTAACTCTTCGATTATACACAATTGGAGGGAATAAATTATTACGGCCCAAACAAAGCGGGCCTCATCGATATGCGCGATGAAGGGCACAATTTGAGTGCCTATTCCGGATGAGAACCGCCTCCGGGCGGCGCGCGCGGTGCGACGCAAATGGAAAGGCGAAACAGTTTTGATGGAAATTAGTGCGGACAAAGCGCAACTATCGAGTGTCGACCCAAAGGGCACAATCTTCTACAAGAGTATTTTGTTGGACGACACGGACACGACATACGAGTAGTGCTACAATTGTAATGGACTCGAACTTTGATTAAACTGCGGTGCATTTAAATGATTGTTTGGATGACATTTCCGATTCCTCAACAGTGTGTGCAGGAAGTAGGGGTACGAGTATTGCGATATCGGAATTTATTGAATACTTTTGACTTTGGAGAGCATTGAATTGGAAAGAGTTCTTAATGTCCTTGGTTGGATGTCCGTAGTCCGACTCAATGATTTTGTTCTGCGGATGAAGGTGTTTTAAAAACCACCAACAGTGGACCGCTCTGATCAGAGAAATTTTGAACCTCTTTCAATTGTTCAATGTCACGGAAGATGTTCCACAGATTTTATTTTCTCTTTATCTCTGCAACATCTGCAGAAGTCATTTGTAAAGATACCTAGTCTTTTGGCCATGTTTTCAATGATGCAGTGTCTGTTTAATCACCCCTGATAGCCAGGCTGCGCTAAAGGCGATAGTGTCTTACATCATCAAATCTGAACAGCCAGGAGTTACCGCACAATGGGTAGGTATACATGGACACCCAAAAAACGGAGTTGAGCTTCCACAAAATGAAATAATTGAAAACATAAGAGACCAACAATAGCAGTGGCCAAGAGAATTATTCTCGAAAAAGCCATTAATAAGCCAATTGTCTCACATAAAAGAGCAAAAGGCCTTAAAGGTCTTGCGGGCCTAAGCTAGATTTGAAGAATTGTTAAAACTCAGCAGATAAAAGTTACGAATAGCTAAAGGGATACCTTTGAGGAAGCAAGCTAGAAGATTAGGTTTAACGAATACGATATATCACTCATCTTATTTTTGAATAACAAGCTCTTCGTCGGAACAGAAGGAAGCAACTTGGAAGGTATTTCTTCGACAATTTAGCAGAGATTGGTTTCACAAACAAAATAAAGGATCCGCCATCTAACGTTTTTTTTTCAACTAGTGCTTATTTCGCGAATGGTAACACTTAGCTCATGTCTGATTTGACAGATAATTAGTTTTATCCTTCCGCTGAACGAATATGGTTGTGTATACGCTTGGACAACGCTGGGAAATATTGCGACATTACTTTGAAAATCATGGTAATGTTGCAGAATGTGTGCGAAAATTGCGTACGGTTTTGGAAGAAGAGAAGCACCGTCAGCTCCGTATGTTCGTTATCTTGCGAAAAAAGTGAAAGAAACTGGCATCCTCATCGATAAACCAAAGCGTGAAAAGCCAAAAACAGTGCGTACACCCGAGAAAATTGCTTTGGTGCGGATTTTGGTCCAGAGGCATAATTGGGCCATTTTTTTTCGAAAATGAGCAAGGAGTGGCCGTTACAGTCAATGGCGATCGTTATCGGGCCATGTTGAATGAATTTTTGTTCACAAAAATTGAAGAGGAGGATATTGGCAACATTTGGTTTCATCAGGACGGCGCTACGTGCCACACAGCCGAAGCTACACTCGATGTTTTGCGCCCTGTTTTTGAAGATCGCATTATCAGCCGCAGAGCTGATGTCGTTTGCCCACCGCGGAGCTGCGATTTGACACCGTTGGACTATTATTTGTGGGGTGCCGTAAAAGATAAGTGTTACGCCGATATGCCAGAGACAATTGACGCTTTAAAGGACAATATTCGTGAAGACATTGGTGAAATACAGCTGCACACAATCGAAAATGTGCTTAAAAATTGGACCGATCGTGTAGGCTACTGCTTGGCCAGCCGAGGCAGCCATTTGAATAAAATTATTTTCCATTATTAACCGGAAGGATTGTACTTTCAAATAAAAAAATAAATTTGAGAAAATATTCAGTAGTTTTTTCATAGCATTTGAAAATGCTATAAAAAAAAAGAAGAAACAAGTAAAATTGTTATCATCGGCCTGGCCGATGCTTTGATACCCTCCACTGCATAAAAGTCATGCAAAATGTTTGCCATGCGAGTAAGTATGTGTCTAATATTAGTTTTGTATGGTAGGTAGCAGAACTACTTTACCGACATAGACAATTTTTAACCTGACGAGGGTTAAAAAAAGTCCTCTCACAAAATTTCATTCACCTAAGTCGATTCGTTTGGACGCTATCGTGCTTTCAACAGACAGAGATATATGCCTCAAATATTAGCTTTGTATGGGAGGTACCAGAACTGCTTGACCGACATAGCCCATTTTCAATACCAACCTGGCGACGGTAAAAAGAAGTCGTCTCACAAAATTTCATTCGCAAAGGTCAATTCCTTTGGACGCTATCGTGCTTTCAACAGACAGACAGACAGACAGACGGACAGACAGACAGACAGACAGACAGACGGACATGGCTAAATCGATTCAGAATGTGATCCTGATTCAGAATATATATACTTTATAGGGTCTCCGGTGAATCCTTCTTGGCGTTACAAACGTAATGGCAAAGTGAATATACCTTCCTGTGGAGGGTATAAAAAAGTTATTTGGCGGACCCTTTATAACCTATTTTCAGGTTTTATAGAGTATGATTTGAAAAACGAAGCCTTCAAAGCCTAACCTACTCATTAATCAGGACTAGAGCAGCAGCCCAATTGAGTCTCCAACGGTGCATGTCCGAAGCACGGGGATTCTAAAATCTAAACGCAATTCCGCTGCAATACCTCTGTTTCCTGGCACCCAAACAAGTTTAATATTGGTGTGGTTATGGTTAGCTAGAGATTGCAATAGCACGAGACTGACTCAGAGTCTATTAAATTGGATGCCAATAGTTGGAGTTATGCTTTATACAATTTTCATGGTTAAGCTTGATGATGATCTCAACGGCACGAACTTCAGCCTAAAACACAGTCGGGCACATATCCAATGGTATTGAAACTTTAATGTTAGTGCCAGAGTTCCTAGTCCTACTGTAGATTCCATTTTTTAGCTGTCGGTAAACCAGACCGCCACAATTGGTCCAGTTTTTACGGTTAAAGATTTTACCTACGGAATAGGAATTTTGCTGATTACAAAGAGGACCCCCGAGGATGGTATAGAACCTGAAATATCAGTCAGCGAGACATTACCTGGTAGCCATCTTGAATACTAAACGACATTGGACTTAAAACATAGAAAATTGCATTAAAAAACTTGCAAAGAACTTATATGTCATGGGGATTTAACGGCCTTCAATGAACCAATCTTCTGCTAGATTGGGTGATTCAACGTAAGACAATTTCAGGGGGTATAACATTTACTTAATTACTGACTTACTTAGGTAACGCTACAGTCCGGGGTGGTGCTGGGCCTTAACCAGTACGCCTCTTCAGTTAGCACGACCTTTGGCTAACTGCCTCAAGTTGCGCACTCTAAGTTGGTTGAGGTTCCCTTCTACTTGCGAGCGTTACGGTCACCTAAGGCGAGGTCTCCCTCTACTGCGTGGTCACTCCGGGTTGGAATCGAAGACTTTACGGGATGGAGCGTTGGTTTCCATTCGCTCTACATGTCCCAGCCATCTTAGACGACTCAGGTCGATGTCGCTGTCAATGTACAGCTCGTAGAGTTCGCTGGTAAATCTCCTCGAAAATCACTCGAAGAATTTGGTTTCGAAGCGACCAAGGACATCTTCTGCGCCATAGACTGGGCTGATGCGGGTCTCTTTGGTGTTTCTCGACAAGGCCTTACTAATCAATTGCCTTCTTAGGTCCTCCGCTTCTTAGGTCGCAGAAAACCGACTGTCAATTATCTAGGAAAAGTAGTGGTAACAGTATGCAGCCTTGAGGTGTCACACTTTAATTTTAAAATTCTCTAACATCGACATATATATTTTTGGACCCGAAACTTTTCCCAAATTTGATTATCAAAAGCCGCTTGAACTCAGTTCTTAAAACAGGAGTTGGCAGTTTTAGGACCTGTCGCACGAACCAAAAGATAAACAGGACTCAAGGAAAATATCGTCGAACTGCCGAGGCTTGTACTTAGCTTCAAAGCTATGGTTGATTTACAACCGATCAGTCTTTTAAGGCACACCGAATCGACTTCAATGTCTCTTTAGCTCGATGTACTTGGTCCGATTTACTAGCAAATTCTATACCTTACTGAATGTCTTCTTTAATGGGGATCCCTTAGCAAATCAGTTTACACATGGACATTCAAATTACTTTTGGAAGCCTTGAAGTCTGAGGCCTTGTCGCAAAAGTCTACCTCTGTGCTTCGCCTGTGCAAACAGACTGTCAATGTCAACTATTCACCACCCTTCACCAATTGACTGTCCAGTCATGTGTGCACAGTCGGCATAGTGATACTCCGATAGCCAGCAGCGTTATAATCGAATATAATCGGACTTGAAGTAAAAAAAAAAACGAGAGCAACCCGCCAGAGCTAATTTCGAGGCATTGTCACTTGTAATAAATTTCGAAACAAATTGAGTGTTAAATGCCCGACCAAGCTACACATGTTGATGCTCCTTTTTTTTTTTTCTTCCCCTATATACACCACACACCATCAACAGTGTGTAGTCCTGTGTGCATTGTAGTGCGCACTACTAATGAATTGATCCATTAAAGTCGTCGATTATTGACATGGGACCGTGTAGAGCAGTCCGATCCCCTATTTGTGCATCTGATGCCCACCACTTTGGATGATTAATTTTCCGCTGTTTTTCCTTGGAAGCCGTTGAGAATCGACTTTCCATTTGTTAGTAGCCAAACCAATGGAAGGTGGTCCACCAAATGCGCTCTGGCCAAATGCGGAATCTTCTTTGGCCGGTGCAGAGGTCATCGCCCAAAGAACATACCGCCCGTGCAATTATTATGCGATAAGGGTGCAGTGGTGTGGGGGTTGGTTGGCATTCTGCCTCCCCATGGTCAGTGTAGTTGATTGCGTTTCCTGTGCCTAATTCACTGGTGAATTAACTCCACATATCGACAACGACAACGACAACGAATGGGATAGAGCGCCCAAGGGAATTCAAATTCAATCGCATCAGCATGATAAAGGCCAGGACGAATGACGATGAGGATGACGAGACGACTCACTCAATTTCGCGTATGTGTCGCTGGCAGGCACTGCTGCGTATTGTCCGTCGTCGTAGCCGCCACAAAGAATAACTAACTATCGCATTCGAATGCTCAAATGCATCTTTGTCGACAACGATAGCTCTGGATGCGTGTCCTCTTCATCCGATATATCTGCGGCCGAATTGTGAGCCACATTGAGATGGATGCAAAAACTTAGTGAAGCGTTTAGTACGCATGAATGAGCGGCACCCCCGTTTTAGTGACATGATCTGTGATGTGATGCGTGAGCAGTACATTCGGTGGGGTTATTCCGGCTAACGCAGCAGAATTGATATCACGAATATCAATTCTTTAGGCGATGCACAAGGGTGTTATGTGCGCGGCAGTATTTCTTTTTCTCTATATTCTGCGTGCTGTGTCGTCCTTAGTCCGATTTTTGGCAGCAGCCTTCCATTCCATCCATCATCGGTTGCGAATAGTGTAGTCTTGGGGTTAATTGATTGGCGGTAGTGGTGTAGATGGCTTTTCATCCCTCGAATGAGCGGTTTTCCGGAATTGATATGCGAAATGAGTAGTCCCGGGGAAATGTGCATGTACGACGCGCGAATGTCACTTGCAATCGACTGGGATGGGATTGGAAACGAAATTTGTCTGAAAAATACACTCGAATGGCAGTGCATAAACATTCAAACCAACGACTGGCAAAGTCCGTTGTTGCAGATAATTTTCATCTGTCTTAAATAATTTTAAAAGAAATTTCTTTTTAAAAGGACATTTATACGAAGAATGTCTACTGGATACAGGCTATGATCCCAAACGTTCTCTTAACCACTTCGTCGACTTCGTGGAACTTATCGGAACAATTGAGTGAAGACAACTTACCGGGAGTCTGAGATCTGGCCACCATTATCGGAACTGCGAGTAAATACAAGTAAATTGGCACGGGCAGGGGTAGGGGAACCTACAATATCAATTTTTTACCTGCTCACAGCGCCGATCCTAATGGTGTTGAAATTAAAGACTAGATATTGGGATTCATGCAGTTCAAACGTTTGCTTGTCCCGTAACCAGGATTTTTTCATCCACCGAGTTACCAAGTATACTCTGTTTGGTTTGTGTGCACTAAGTTTGCTTAGGTTGGGTAAAACCGGTCGTTCAGTCCTATCGCAGCAACAGCTAGTGCAGAAGACCAGTGACAACACTGCCAGAAAGCCATCATCAAGGCTGCGACTGATGTGCTGGGTTTCACCCGACCACCACCACGAAACCCCTAGTTTGATGAACAATGTCGACTTGCAAACGCACCAAAACCAGAAGCGTATAAAGCGGCCGGCATTGCGGAAGAGGACTAGAGAAGCTTGCGAGCTATACGAGCAAAAGAGACGGGAGGAACATCGGATCCTCAGAAAGAAGAAAAAAAAAAGAGCACGAGAAGCGTATGATCGAAGAAATTGGGAGATGCTACTCCGGAAACAATGTACGGAAGTTTTAGCAAAACGTAAAAAGAACGTGCCAGGGTAGAAAATCCCCTATACAAACCTGAAGAGGTAATGTATTAGAATCACAGTCGGTGCTGAGAATGTGGAAAAATGACTTCTGCAGATTCTATAATGGCGACGAAGACCAGAATCCCGCTGTTAGTCAGAACGTACCACTCAATATAGACGATGATAGACGAAACTTCCGTCTACCTGACCAAAGCGAAGTACGGGTAGCAATATCCAAGCTAAAGAACGACAAAGCCGCAGGGCCTGATGGTCTACCTGCCGAACTTTTAAGAGCAGCTGGAGATGACTTAGTAGAGAGCATGAACCAACTCATCTCCAAAATTTGGTCAGATGAATGCATGCCTGATGAATGAAATCTCAGCATCGTTTGTTCGGTCCACAAGGAAGGAGACCCCGCCAACTACTGAGGTATCAGAGTCTCCTTAACATCGAATACAAGATCCTGTCTACCATACTGTGTGAACGCCTTAAAACCTTTGTAAATAACCTGATTGGACCCTATCAGTGTGGTTTTAGGCCAGGAAAGTCCACCGTCGATAAAATGTTCACACTTAGGCAGATCCTGGAAAAAACCCAAAAAGTCCTAAGAACCCAAGAAGTCCGAGCTATACAGAGCCCTGCAATACTCGTTCGATTATGTAGGATGACGGACGAGAAAGCTCGCTGCTGCGTCAAGGTCGGAAACCTTTGATGACGAAAGAAGATTTAGACAAGTGGCGCGTTGTCGTGTGATTTTTTCAACATCATACTTGAAAGAATTGCCTAAAACTCGCAGTCCAACACACAAAACACGGCCTTTCAAAAGTCCGTCCAATTACTTGCATACGCCGATTATATTGACATAATTGGTAGAGCACAGCGAGATGTCACTGGTACGTTTGCCAGTATAGAAACGGAAGCGGCAAAGCCAAGTATATGCTGTTAACAAGAAGGTACACCCAACATCGTAGAATCGGACAAAACGTGACAATCGATCGATAGCTATAACTTTGAGGTAGTGAGGGATTTTATCTACCTCGGCTCTGCTATAAATTCTGACAACAACATCTAAGAAGAAATTAAATGAAGAATAACTCTTGCCAACAGCTATTTCTTTGGGCTAAGAAAGCAATTTAGTGGTAGAGCCCAGTCCTGCTTTATGGCGCTGAAACATGGACTCTATCTAAAGTTATCCTCGGACGCTTCGAAAGAAAGATTCTTAGTAAAATTTTCGGTCCCGTTTGCGTTGACGGGCTTTGGAGAAGGAGATTCAACGACGAACTATACGAGCTGCACAGCGACTTTAACCTGGTCCAAAAACTGCGAGTAAGTCGTTTAAGATGGCTAGGGCATGTAGAGCGGATGGAAACAAATGCTCCTGCCCGTAGAGTCTTCGAGTCTAACGCGGAGGGACAACGCAGTAGAGGAAGACATCGCCTTAAGTGACGCACACAAGTGGAAGGGGACCTCAACCGATTAAGAGTGCACAACTGGAGGCAGTTAGCTAAGGACCGGGCTAACTGGAAAGGCTTATTAGCTGAGGCCTCGGTTCACCCCGAACTGTAGAGTATAAGGGTAGTTCTACGTTTCTTTGTTAAACATCTTAACGTGATTGACTTTCTTGAATGTTTAACTAAAACTTTGCGTTGTTTATGTGCAACTGATATCAGTTAGAAGATGGCGAAGACTTCGATGTATGTTGCACAAGCCCATGTTAGACAAATGTACCAGGCATCAGACATCTGGTTCATAAAACCATAATAAGCTCACAATATAATGACATTTTGTAGTTTCACGTACATAAAACATAAAAAGCTTAACAACTCGGGGAAGAAAATCTTGCAAGGAGACAAATCGGGAGAGCGGGCTGGTTGCTACAAGTGGCCACTTATTGATATGAGGCGCTCGGGAAGTATTCCCTCAAAATACCCTTTTGCCCTAGAAGTGTGAGAGCCGTTGTTGGAAATGTCACATAAGTCTAATCCGCAGAGCACAATGGGGATTGTAGTTCCCACTGCTTCAACGTTCTCAGGTGACCACCTGTAGCGGCAAGGAATTCATGTTCTTTACCTTGTCACACTCGCGGTTTGTCTGAACGTAGTAAACCATGTAACAATTGATTTCTGGTCCAGGACAGTGCCCAACGGGGCTATATTGAAACGATACTTTTTTTTCTGCACGAACCTATAGTACAGACTGGCAGTTTTAGTTAATACACGAACCAATGCAAGCGTTACCCCTTCCAATATATATTACAGTATACACACGCAGTCATGTCTTATAGAAACACTTTCTAAAATTGAATACCTTCCGACTTGAATCGACGATATGACAACCTAATTTCAGAAATACTCAATTTTCTGTGACATCCTTGACAGCCACTGCAAAGATTATAAAAAGTCGCTCAATTATATCTCATTAGAGCAACCACTAAACATTCCTTATTTTGATGGCGCCAATTGAACGACTTACAACGACTTAATCCCCTAATCTTCTAGGTGTATACACCTATCTGCGGTGGTAGTAGATTTCCAGAAAACTTTCCTCACTTCTATATGAAATTTGTCAACCTCAATATAGAATATCCTAATGACAGCATTTCATTGTCCGTAACCACATCATCTCAACCACCCCGAGGTAATCAGTAGAAACGAGGTGATTTAATGCCATTATCATCGCAAAGAATATCCACCCATCCAACACCATAGGACAGGACCACCCCACCCAGTCGAGCGCATTAACTTTGTTAAAGCGAAACTTTTCGCTCGGATACGGATCACATTCGAAGAGATTCTGGGATTCCCTGCGGCTTTCCGGATACAAAACGAACGCACAACTCAGGGCGGCCAAGAAACCGAAACCCAAAACAGCACAATAAGAAAGAAACCGCAAATTTACTATAAATTATCCCCGAAAATCACATCCTTCTTGTAATTTGTTGCCGCACAGTGTAGCAGTCTCCCCGTGTGCCCTGCTGATGTTGCGTTGCGCACGGGAACTTTTTGTCAAACGCACTCGGTGTGTGCGATTATTTCCGAATCTTGTCTACAAATTTTTAATGCGAGTTCATTGGGTGTTTTGTTGGCGACGACAACCGCGCCGTCGAGGAGGCCAAAGACGCATCGAACAAGTTATATGACCGGCAGGGGGCTGTTATTTCTTTTCTCCGTTTTGTTGTTGTGAAATTATTGCCGACTACAGAATCGCGGTTCATAAATTCCCAGCAGGTGGCGGTTAACTTGGTATATGGTGCTGGATATGTGGCGAAAAGTTTACCCACTCAACGGACACTTTGTACTGCTGTCGTTGTCGTCTCGTTAAGACGAGCACAAGTGACACTGGAATTAGATTTAAATCGAATCTCAGTTCCACTTGAGTGTGCAATCATATTTTCCCATTAACTGTCATGAATGACAATAAATTCATCATTTATTGTACAAATGGGGAGACAACGCCCAGTAGCGAAATGAGTGGGTAACCGAATGCCGAATGCCGAACCTAACCAACCATTTGCGTTCGAAGAACCCATTGATTTGTAAACGAGGCATTTCCACACCTACAACGACCGTAATATCGGGTATCTGTCGGTGCGTAACTGCGACTTCGGCAGTCTCATAAATTCGTTTAGACATTCGTTGGAGTAGGTTTTTTTTTTGCCCCGATTGAACGGGGTATATGTACTTAGACAGGAAATTCGGTGGAGACAAGCATTTTCGATGGTCATTCATCAAACACAGCACTCGCAAGAGGAATGTTGGTTGAAGTGAATAATTTGGCTGAGTCTTGCGACTTGCGGGTATACAATTAAATTTTTAGTACCTCAGATGATTAAATTGCTCTGTTCTTTTTGGAACTCCGCTTTCGACAATACGCTGTATTTATCTATCGAATAGTAGGCCAATCGGAAAGCCAAAATAGGTTAGGTTGAAGTGGTTGCCAGCATACGTCAGTACACTTGGGGTACGTCCATATAGTGAACAAGCTCCTCGCTTTCTTGCTTACCAGCTTTCCGGCAAGATGCACGCGCGCAAGTTCTTAGAGCCAGCGTGATTTTGGCAGGTTATGGTTATAATAAACATAAACCGAGAAGCGAGAAGCTGGTTGTATTGACGTACCCTTAGACGAATAGTAAGTCCGTTGTAGTTGTGATACCACTGGATAATATATTTTTCCAAATCTAAAAGTCCACAGCCACACACGTCCACCAGCAAAACCATAGCTGCCAAACTTAGACTAACATCTTTAACAATAGAAGCTTCTAAAGGATACCAAGGAGGAGTAGGTAATATCACTCTACTCTAATAGACATAGAGTCAAGTAGTAAATGTTTTATACGCAAAGTATCGAGTCAAAATATTAGCAAGGGGCTCAGTATTTGGTCCGTTCCGTTCCGGTGCTGTTTTAGGCCCGGTTAGTCCACAACCGACCGGGTACTCACACTGCCGCAGATTCTGCAGAAACCTCAAAAAGTGCATACCCACCCTTTATCCATATCAGGGCCGCATGACAACATTTATACAGAGGGAAGTTATACAGAGCCATGTCTAGTTTTCGCATCCCTGTCGAACTCGTCAGGTCCAGAAAAGGCTTTAGACAGCGAGATGCTCTGTCACAACCAACACCAGAGTTGAATTGGAGTGCCCAACTGCGGCAGTTAGCCTAAGACTGAGCTAACTGGAGACTGGAGAGACGTATTGGATGAGGCGCAGGTCCACCCCGGACTGTAGTGCCACCTAAGTAAGTATAAAAGTCAAGTTCCATCGACGGCCGGTCTGTGTAGGAGGCTGGGTGGCCCGATGCTAGATTAATCCGTCTGTGAATACGGCTATGGTTGGTGTGTTAGCTACGAGTCCGTCTCTCCATTCTTCCCTGCTGCTGGGATAGGAAGAGAATGGTCTTGTAAACTCTAGGTAAGGCGTAACGTAGTCCATGACAGGTACATTGGCCGAAATATTTCTGTTGGATCGTAGAATGACCCGTTTCGTTCAAATTCCATTTTACCGTTTGGCTGATTCCCATTGCACTAATTGCGGCCGATAGTTGCATATGAATGTCTAGCGGACACAGGTTGAGGATAGCTTCAAGTCCTGCGGTTTGAGTTGTGGTCGCACTGGTGGTGCCGATGCACAGAGGGTGTAGCAAACTGTGGTATTTTCCTTTTATTTGTGAAAAGTACCAGATCAGTTTTCTGGGGATTGACTTTCATTGTCATTCTTCAAGCATGTTGGTTATCCAGATGACAATTATACTGTCAATGTTGAGCTTGCTTAGCGTTCTGCATACGGCATCATTGTTAAACGCTCCTTCAATGTCTAAGAATTCCGCTAGAGTGTACTCTTTATCTTTCAGTGTTTTCTCTATTGTGCCGACAACACAATGTAGGGCGGTCTCCACACCTTTACCTTTGGTGTGGGCGTGTTGTGCCGATGGTAAATCTACCGGGCGTAGCCTGCTATGAATATGTATATCGATCAGTCTTTCTAAAGTTTTCAGGATGAAGGAGGTGAGGCTTATTAGCCTGAAGTCTTTTGCGTTGGTGTAAAATTGATTTTGTATCGTTGTCACTATGTCACTGGACATTGTCATATGTAACGAGGTACACCATATATTTGTCTTATGGGCATTAACTACGAGTTCAATGACGCTTGAAGCGTGTCAGGCGGATTTCAATAATCGAAGCTCAGAATGAGAGGATTTATGAATTAGATTTATGAATGGAAATAATCGCTGATGTGATCCCTTCACATAGGAAAGCAAGGCACAATGGGACACATCCCATTTGAATGCCCGGCAATTGCTGAAACAGGTAAGTTGTGGCATAAATACCGCAATATAGTCCGATAACACAGCTTTAATACCAAGTTCGGTCCATTCTGATAACATATTGACCTACTTTTCTCAAAATTGACCCAACCTAATCAATCCTAGGAATACCCCCTAAAATATTTAGACTGAAGTGCAGTCTCGAAGAACGTCTATTCCATAATGCTGCAGTACTGTTCGGAGCTCATCTCGGGGTACTAGGCCGTATGCTTTCTCAAAATCTGAAGACCGGTTAACCTCCAAGCTCAAGTCAGACGTTCGTAATTTGTGGTTTTCGGGGACTGAACTTGCGGCTCTCCGCTAACACACTAAACACTGTGTCAACACCTTAGGCAACAAGAAGTCTTGATAATGATAGCCGCTATAATTGGCGCAATCTCTTTTAACCTCTTCCTAAAAAAGAGGGGCACGCCATTTTCTTAATCGGCATGTATTGTCCCGCATTTCCAGTCAACTTTGGCATGCCATGAGAGAGCTTTTGAACTCCCGCCTTACCTAGAGCCTTGAGAGTTTGCTATGCAGGTTATTTGCATGTAGGGCTTTCGAGATGCCGAGTGTTCCAAGTGAATGTAACTTCTCTCTAATGTCTACTCCGATCGACATACAACACAAATCTTCTCTCACCCCCAGCTGTCCCCACCGACCCGCTTTACTCCGCAAACACCAACATAACATGAGATCCGAACTTATCCCTTTATAACAATGCAATACTTTGCTCGAAAGCGACTGCTCTTCCTGCATACATAGCGCAAGCAAAAGGCTGGCGATTGAGGTAGTTGAATATCGAAAAAGTTGCAAAATCCCACATCAAACTGTGCTTTCGAAACTTTCCATTCCAATTAAATTAAGCAAGACCTTCCCTTTGTAACATATGATTCAATTTCCTTCTGGATTGTGCCCTCGGGCATGGAACCCACAACACATGTCGACGATTGCTGCAGCAAACTTCAACACTTTCTGTCTGACATCACAACATCGTTCGACACAAACCACCCCCTCCAGCATCGCATCGCATCGCCAGCATTCATTCCACATGTCAAAGCGTTTGTCTACACGCACAGCAACCGTAAACGAAAATAAAACACAAAAACTGGACAAAACACCAAACCATCTCAAAATTCCTCACTAATTCTCACTTCTCGGGGCTCGTTTGGAAACTGCAACAAGCAGCAGCATTGCGATCGGTTTTTGCTATCTTCGTGTTCTCTTCGATTGATCGCAAATTGATTTTGTACTTAGTGCGCAGCGCGTATCTGCGCGCGCATCACGTGGCTGCGCAACCATGTCAGAGCAAAATCGTTGACCAAAAATGGACAATAATGCCTCGCTTGCTACTTGTGTGCAAAAGGATTACAATGTCGTTGTCGTCGTCGTCATTGTCGTCATCGTCGTGCGGTTGTTGTATTGCGACAGCCAACTTATTTGTTGAGATCTTAATTTAAGAAAAGCACATGCCGTCCGCTACGGTCCTCACTTACCGTATAGTGTTGTCTATGCCGCCGTGTCCGTCTTAGTGATTACTCGATTTGAAATTGCTTTGTGGAGCGCGATGTGATTCCTACGCTTAGTTATTTAAGTCAATTACTCCATTTTTATCGCAGAGCGCTGCAAGACGGACACTGCCGAAAGCCGAAGCTGTAGGGTGGGAAAGATGGCTGAGCGTTATGGGATTTAGTTTTTCCGACACACTTGCCTGAGAAAGCGGTGCCAAGTGAAATGATCCAGTTGACTAGGGTAAATCAAGTTGAGCTATGAAACAGATCAACTATTAGGTTGTGACGATTAGCCGCCTTTAGCCATGGCCTCCTCTCCCTCCTACTTATGTCATTTCAAATTTGTAAAGATTGGAAAGTAGCTTAAAAGTGTTTCTGTGACGGTAACGCACAATCCGTTCAAAGGAGTATAATGTTTGCTCTCCCATTTGCTATTGAAGATTGTGCCTTCCGTGTTGACACCTATACCCTGTGCAGGTGCACTATCTGCACAACGACATTGAAGAAATCACATCATAGCGCATCTCCTTGCCGAAATTCGGGGCGTGTTTTAAATAGTTCGGAGAAGATACTTCCAACTTGCATGTTGCAGCGCGTGTGTCTAGCGTTAGGCGACACAGTTGGATGCGTTTTGAAGTCAATGAATAGGTGGTGACTGGTGAGTCTTGACTTCAAATTCGTTGGTCTTTTCCATGATTTGCCTCAGTGTGAAAATATGTTCTATAGTCGATCGACCGAATGCCAGACTGGTGCCAATTAGCATGTTGCAGAACCGTTTGAGGCGTTCTCACAGCACGTTAGATTTGTTCAACAGGAATATGCCTTCATGGTTCTGGCAAGACATTGGATCGCCTTTTTTGTAGATGGAATATAATGGGGCTGATAGTCCAGGGGAATGCTTTCTTCCACCCATGCTTGGTTAATGATTTGATGCACGCGCCCTACAAAAGCCTCACCACTGTGTTTAAAGAACTCAGCTGGTAAATCATTAGAACCTTTGGGCTTGTTTTTTTTTTTTTTTTACTTTTTTATAGTTAAACCAAATTCTTCTCGTGGTTTCTCGTCCTGCCTTATCGTAATCACTGTCTCTACATGATGCCCATTTAATAGCTATTGGAAATGTTGCTTAAACACATTTACTATCCCCTGCGCTGAGGTGACTAGGTCTCTGTCGCGCAGTTTCGAAGAATACGTGGTCCGGTCTTAAAGCCAGTTGCTTTGACTTCTTGTAAAAACTCCAGAAATTGTCTCGATCGTGAGATTCTTTTGTTCTTTCTATACGCAGCATCTTCTTTTCCTCTCCTCTTCTGGCTCGATATACTCTTCCATCACTAAATAAATAAACCTAGTTCAGCTTTAGCACTGCAGCGATATACACATTCATCATCGTACCACAAGCGCCTTCACTGGGGTGGCTGGTACAGTGTCTTCTGCTACCTCCTTGATGATGTCGCGATTCTATGGCACCTCTGGTTGACGTGCTTACCAGCTAACCCGCGACACTCGTGTTTTCCTTTCCCACATAGGCAGAATACGTCGACAGGCTCCAGAGGGCAATAAAACTAATCCTTGATTGGGTCTTCCGCCGTTTTAATAGGGGCGTGTGCACATATTAAGCTTATACTTCAACCTGAAGTCAGTCACTTTTGTCCTACGACAAGTCCACATCTGCGTAATAAGTATCGCAATTTTTCGCCTACATCATACCTGGGGCCTGTAACATAACGCGACAAGTCGACAAGTATAAATTCACATGTCCAACTATGCTTGATTACTATCTTTGTATTCTGCTTTTACATTTAAAAATGCACTTGTCAGCTATTGCCAATATCCAAATCAATTGTCCTCATTGAACCACAGTTCTACAAGTGTTTCTTGACACTTGTCGTGTTCTGTTACAGAAAGAGGGAAATTATATAACTTCCCACTTGTCATCTTTCATCGCGACAGTTGTCGAAGTGTTCACCGACTTGTCGTTTTTTACAAGTTATCGGAATTCACTTGTCCTACAACTACTTGTTGCGTTGTGTTACAGGCCCCTGATCTTCGAAGGCACTGTGACAGCTTTATTAAAACCATCAAGGTTTATTAGTTCTCAAATATTACATTGGTTTTCGGTAAGTCTTTGCTCTGGAATATCATGATCGACGATGGGGACTTTCATTTTTCATCTTTCTACTTAACTACTACCAGGGAGCGTGTGTCGTCTTCTCGAACTATTTTAGAACCTCCTCGGAACACTCAAATTCTGACGGATTTTTAGATTTAAATTAGATTGTAAGTCGGGACGGGGAGAGTCTTCACGGGGCTCTTAAAAATGTGCCTATTGTGCCTTCCCTGTTGAGGTTCTAGAGGCATCTACTCAGGAGACAGTCAGGAAGACACTGATTTTCTCTGGGGGTATGTCAGCAGGTTTTGTTTTTAAAGTAACGATTTCTTCGTCAAGGACATGCTTTCTAATATTTCTAAATATTTTTGAATAACATAAATCAGCTTCTGTCGAAATGAAAGACAATTGAAATTTCGCCTTCGCTGCGGTGCTGCTCCAGATCCCCGCCCTTATTTTCCTCGGCCATATACTCCAACTCGGCAGAACATTTTCGCAGTAACAAGGTGTCTCCTCAGCCGTGTACAAATGCTTGGCTGACCTGGCACCGGCGCTTGACCTACTTAACCCTATTGGGATTTTTTTTACAATTCTGCGCCACCTTGACTCGTAAAACTAACGCATTCTCTTCTTACTTATTAATCCTGTGCTTAGACTTTGGTTCATGCGCACTTCTGAAATGGGGCCACCACAGGGCACGCTGTGTTACTCGCGATCAACGAAACTATGATTAACAGTCCCGCGCAAAAGAGGTTACCGTATTTGAGACCTATTTTAAACTCGATCAATAACTTAGAAAAATTCCTTCCCTTTACTACTACTGTGAAACTTGACTTTCCGTAACTCCGTGTCATCTCACTCCACTGCCATCGGGTTGGAAAAAACTTTTTTTTCTAACAGCAAAACCGCTAAAATCACGACAACGCCTCCAAATTTGTATGCGCCACCAATTTGCCATCGCAAAAAATCGAAAAAAAAAAAAACAATTTCGTGGAGCAAGAATATAAAGCGAACACAATTACCCCGCAGGAAGCCACCAAAAAGGACAATCAGCCCAAACATGCAACCATGAGGTGGCCTTCTTCCCTTCTCTGATTGGTGATGGGTATCTAGGCATATGCCACTCCTCCTCCAAACAACGAAATTATATTATCCAACTCTTTGGTTCGGATAATTGCACGAGAATTAAAATTAATATACTGTCATTGTGGGTGAAGTCTTTTCTGGCTCGAAAGGAGTCGGGGTGGACCTCAGCGCCGTATGGTGCGGTACCATCGCGGAGATGTCACCATTTGTTAATGCCTCGCAATAATTCCTTGTAAAATTAGAAACGATAAAATGTGTATACATGCGCTGGCATAGGGATTGTGGGGGGGGGGGAGGAAAAACGAAAGGATTTAAGGACCTTATAATCAGGTAGTTAAATTCTGGCAAACGAATGTCATAAACAAGAAGTCCCATTGCCGCGCGCTCTAATGAATAAGCTTTTTTTATTTATTTTTTTTCGAAAACAGTTATAGGGGCCGCCGCACACAATATCCCGGCTCGAATTGGAGGGTGAATCGGGTGGCATAACATTAATTTTCAGTTCGTAATTTCATGTTTTCTCTCCGGTTACGCGGTGAACTGGTACACACTTCAAGGGGAATAAAAGTTCCTTTTGATTTTTGCATGCGAATACACGCACAGTAGTTATGCATTTTGATGAACTAGTTATGGAGTCCCGCAACAGAAGGACAGATATATTGCGAGGACATATTTCAACTATGAAAATTATGGGCATAAAAATATCTAAATAGGTTGAGTATTATTTAGTATACAGTGGGGGCGGGGGTAGCGAAAACGCACCAAACGAGTTCGGATCTGAATGGAGGCAGAGAGACATTTTTTTATTGAAGGGTTGCTTTTCTGATGTTTTATGATTGGCTTGAAAAAGGCGTGTGTTTTGATCTATACAGTCCATAATGTCTTACCTTCCAAAAAGGGGACTTGTTCCTCAAACATCAAGTGAGGTATCATGGTAGTCCGATATCCCGATTTGTAACAAAACAACCTTTGTAGCTCTGGACCTCTGGTCGGCTGATCAAAAAAATTTTAACAACAAAAGGTTTGTCGAACAAAATAGGGTTAGATGAAGTTTGTCGGTTGGCGAGGAGTATATACCCCATGCGACACTAGGGTCAGTACTAACCCATTGTGATGCCCGTGTTGGGGGAAGAGAATTGTTCCTTACTGTGTTGCTACCATCCTGAAGATATATCTTGCCTGTTGATGTGCTAAAAGGTTTCTCTAAATCTTGGAAGAACTATCTTCCAAGGAATTTGTGTTAGAGACCAGGGCATGAATACGGTGTCCTCAAAAACTCCAACATCACTGCAGCATCTACAAAGTTCTTCTTTCATCAGACGCACTTTCCCATGTGGTATTGTGACCCGAAGGTGGAAAGAAATTGTCTATCATTTCGCACGAGTCTTTTGGTCCAGGCTTTACCGAAGAACGACCTTAGCTTTCTTGTGGTAGTACAAGTATCCATGGCAGTCCATCGGGCGTTCGTTTCTTTTGTGTGTTTTTTTTTTCCTTCATTCTTGAGGCACTCGCGAAAGGTCTTGCGAGTTCTAAGTATGGCGAGATGTAGTCGGTGGTAGGCTTTGTCCATTTTATACAATTTACTGATTGCTTGATCCTTATGGCTCTAATGGCGGCTGACGATTGTATAAATATGTCTAGTGGAAGCAGATTTAGGTTAGAGTTGTTCTCATCGAACGAATGATATAGGGCCAATGGAACCGGAACGTATTAGGGATGCCACACAACTAATGGCGGAGACGGAGACTCGCAGGCATTACCATCATTCAAGAAGTGTCCTGGAAAGAACCGGACAAAAGGATAAGAATAGTTTCGACACTTTTTTTATTTCTCCTGTTCCCAATTTATTGAAACAGCGAGTATTACTTTTTTTTGTGCTCCATTTTTTGAGCTATCTATTCAAATTTATTGAATCAGATATTGTAATGAAACATCCTCTTCATTACATGTTCCCACTACCTATAACACCCGCCGCCGTCACAAAAAGAAACATTCCCGACGCCACTGTACTCCCCGCCAACCTAGAATCCACGATGGTACTGGGCTGATACACAACAACGAAAGTACACTTTTTCAATTCGTTTTTAAAAGTCACACTGTGTTTCTGTTGGGAAATACACTAGCAGCCAGGTAGTACAAATGGCAGTCGGGGAGTATCTTGTCAGTAGAAAAGGTACCAATCTCGTGTACAGACAAAGACTCCCACTGCATTAAATTGATTCTCATCAATTATCAGTGAACGATAGAAATTTCTTCCATGAGCGCCCAACACAATTTTGGGCTATATATCGTTTTACAAATTTTGTTTTAATTTTGTTTGTTTTACTCTTTCGTAAAACTAAAAAAATAAATATTTTGGACAAACTCTCACTTTTAAAACATGGCCGCACTCTTGCAGTCAAGTAACATCGAACCGAGCATCGAACAGTCGTTCAACTTGCACGCACTCTAATTTATTTTGCAGACCTTTTTATTTGACACGAGCCAAAATACTGAACATTTTTGGGCTTACGTGTTATCTAACGTAAGAAATGGATCGAATGAAGCAATTTTGAAGGAGTTAAGTTTATTTGCATGCAACCCAATTAATTGCTAACACTTCCAGTGAGCAATGCTGTAGAACAGCGGTTCCCAATCTTTTTTGGTCGCGGAGCAGTTTTCTGGAGAGAAATTCCTCGCGGAGCACTTCGCTGTCAGTATCCCAATTTTCGTAGTTATAGAAAACACCACGTATATTTTTAGTTGTTTTCTTATTAATTTTATTAAATTGAAGAAATAAGTAACGTGTTGTGACTTATAGCATTTTATAAAATATTTAAACTAGTAGATATTTAAAAACAAAAAAAGAATTCAGAAACATTTTTAACTCATTTTCGAGTTGGCCACAGAAAAACAAAGACTTGAAAATTCCAGTTTCAAAAAAAAAATAATAAAAATTACCAATATTTACTAAAATAGCCTTTATATTTTTAAAAGGGCAGTCAATCTGTTCTAAAGATGTTCCACTAAAATCCGAAATATTTGGCGCAACAGGTTTTACAGGCACCCTAGGCCAAGCTTCTCACAACCATTTGTTTTTTTTTTAATTTTTTTAGGGACGAATACAAGGGACTTTCAATTTTTAGGCCGAGTTCGAATGGCTGATTTAAAAAGCTTTGCAGGACAGTTTCAGGAGTCTCGGATGTTTGTCGGATGTTCGCGAGAGGTGACGCAGTGGAAAAAACCTTAAGACGTAATTTGTGTGCGGGGATTGAACCTGTGACCTCTCGCACAGTAGTCGGATCCATCCAAATAAATTAAACTTGGATTTGGCACTCCAAAGAACTTTTTTCCAAAATTACAAATGCGTTTTTTAAGTGGAGTCTTTCGAAATTCGGGCTCTTGCTTAGGTTTCTGTTGACATAATGTGTGTTTTTTGTGGAATATGCATCCACGAAGATTTTGTTCTACGACACAGCGCTCTGAGTTCTTGATGGAGTTTAGGTGCAACAATCTCCTTAATTTTAATGGACATTAAAAATGGATTGGCTCTATACTTGTCCGGCTAATCTTTCTTTGGAGTAGTTTTGCGTCCAATTTCACTTCTTTTGCGGTTCTCAAAACTTCCGGTCTTCTTAGAAACTTGTATTTCCCCAAAAACAAGCTTCGTAGAAAAACAAACCGTGTAATTTTGTTCGCAACAATGTAATTTGTGTACTGATTACACAGTACAAAAATGGGTAAAAATAAATCGTGTACTCCAGAACTTCCTAACGCTCCGCAATAAAAATTCAAGTGCTCCGCGGAAAGATAAGCGCAAAATATGAAAATTCTAGCAGACTAGCCATCAACTATCAACGCCATTGATTCGTTTCCATTTTGATAGTTAGGAAGTTTTGGAGTACACGATTTATTTTTACCCATTTTTGTACTGTGTAATCAGTACACAAATTACATTGTTGCGAACAAAATGACACGGTTCCAGAAGCACAAAATAAGCTAGTCTGCTAGAATTTTCATATTTTGCGCTTATCTTTCCGCGGAGCACTTGAATTTTTATTGCGGAGCACCAAGTGTTCTGCGGAGCACACTTTGGGAAACTCGGCTGTAGAAGAAAGAGCGTTTTTATTTATGAATTTAATTAAGACCAAACCGCGAAAACGATTGTCAACGGAATCTCACGCATATGATGCGCATACGCATACATGTGTACCTGTTTTATAATAAAATACAAGAACCGAATTATTTTCAACGATTTTTGGGGTTCTTTCTGGGCAACGATATTGGGCTACATTTCTTTAAGTTTTGGGCGCTTAAAGCAACCAAAGTTCTGGCAACTATGCGTAGAGCGCGCAATCTCTAAGCGTACTCCGACGCTCACGCTCTGCCGTAGAACACGTTCTCCTAAATTAACATTAGGATATTCAAATTTAGTCACTTTGCACTGCATATCCAAATTTTGCTTAAATTATTAGTTTGAAAATACGTTGACCATTTGAGAAGTTTAAAATGGATGCATGAAATTTAAAAAATGACCCAAACAAACATAAAGTACGCTACCAAAAAATGATATGAAAACCAACAACTACCAAAAATTAAATAAATTTTTATGCTGAATTGGAATTTTTATTTCTCTAATTCATTCAAGATGATGCATATCTCCTGGTAAGTTCTGGCACTCTACAGAATAAGAGAAATAAACTTGGATATGCAAATAATCAAGAGGCGTAGTAAAAATTGCAAAAAAAAAAAAACGATTGCATAAAGGAGGATCAATTTTAAAATCATAAAAGCGTAGCCAAAAAAAAAATTTTTTGACCAAGGGAGGATCGATTTGGGGTGTGAAAATTAAAAATTCGCGCGAATTTGAAAATTGAGCTCTAAGTTGAGCTATCTTTACTTCCAGCAATCAAAAGTATATTGGAAATGTACCAAGGATTGAAAGAGTACTTTTCTTGCCTGGAACTTTGTCCTGTCCTCATGTCCTGTCCTGTCTATGGCCAGCTTTCACTGTTCAACAAAGCTGTGCTTTCAATGGAGAAGGACAAATCTAGTGCAACTGATGTTGTGAGTCTCCTCCAAATGTTAAAAACAATGCTTGAAGAGAGGAGGGACAACAAGTTCATCCCCAATGGTGCAAAAACAAACTATTGAGAACTCTTGCCGAAAAAGGTGAAACTGAAGACATCTTGTCCAAAATAAACGAAGATTTTAGAAAATTTTACGACAGGTAAGTTTTGTTGGAAAAAAAAAAAATTACTGGTGTATTTAATTTAGTGTAAAGAGGGTATTATTTGTTTTATTGTGTCACTACTTTAAAAAAAAAAAATTAATATAGGTAATTGTCTCCTTTTTACAGGTGCGTGATTGAACTTTGGGAAAAAAGTTTTGTAGGTTCATATGACTTTCAATGGATAAACCATACCTCTTTTGAATGGAAAGATGTAGAGAAGACTGGTGAGAAAATAAACGAGAGCCTGGTGAAAGGAGCTGTGAACACAGATGAACTATTTGATGAGTTTGTCGTTGCAACGAGGTCTGGAAAACTCTGACTGAACAGAATAATACAGAGCCAAAGCCACAAACCACATAGAACTAGACCGCCGAGTTCCGTGCACCTACCCGATTATCCCTGGAATTAATTCCCCTGTCTGTAAATACGTGTGAAATGTCAAAATCAATAGCGGCAATGATTTTCCATGCTTGGGCCAAGGATTTTTCAAGTATTCGTGCGTTAATGGCGCTCCTTTGATTTTGTACAGCACCAATACATGAAAAATCCTGGGCAGCTTGTAGGCAAAGTCCGTTATGTGGGAGAAGTCGATGGTCTAGTTTTATGTAGTTTATGGCCAAAGCTTACAAGCGAAGAGATGTGGTCAAAGGTTTTCTGTCACTGCAAGGAAAAAGACATTCCTGTTCCTAACCTCAAACTCATTCTGGATTATATATTCTGTCTGCCAGGAACTTCAGCTTCAGTTGAGCGAGTTTTCTCTCTCATGAAACAACACTGGGAGAGATGGCAAAAGTCGTCAAATGCATAAAACAACTGTGAGAAGTCTAATTTGTGTTGCAAAATGAACATAGGTTGCAGCGACTTTCATGACAAGATAAAAAATAACAAAAAAATTCCTGGAAAAGGTACATTCGAAGGAAAAGTTCCACAGCAACATCAATCAATGTATCAGGATGATGACTAAATCTAATAAATACCTACTACCCTACTAAGTTACGTATCTCTAACCCCCAGTTTCACAGTGAGAGTTTAAACTACACTTTTAGTTTAAACCTCAGTTCAACAATTAATTCGATTTCAGAGATTCGTTTAAACCTTGAAGGGAGTTCATTCTGTAGTTCAAAAGTTAAACTATAGTATTCTGCCGTTTAAACCTCAGGTCTGACGATTGTCAAAAACACAAATATTTGACGTTGTTTTGTGTGTTCTTTGAAAGAAAATACAATGAACGATTTCGAAAAAGTAGTATAAAATATAAAGTAGTTTAAACTTCGAGTGTGAAACTGGGGGTAATATAGATTAAAAAATTAATACAAAAAAACGTTTGACCTTAAAAACTTTTTCTTTTTTTTTTGGTGGCGTGGTCCGGTTAGTCGGTTCAGAAATATGGCAAGCCTGTCTATAACTATGACAAAATTGTGGGCACAGTGGCTCCAGTGGTTAGTGTGCCGGACTATAGTGCGAGGGGTCCCAGGTTCGATCCGCGAAAAAACAAAAATTACATCTTGAGGTTCATTAGGTACACTGCGCCACCACTTGAGAAAGCCTGACAAACATCCGAGTATAACTGCCCTTAAAAAGCTATCAATTCAGCCGTTCGGACTCGGCATAAAATTGTAGGTCCCTTTCATTCGTTTCAAAAATAAAAACTCACACAAACGAATAGTTGTGAGAAGCTACAGAACAAATGAAGTCGTGACAAATTTGTCGTTTTCTGCCAATTTTTTTCACCCGCCAATGTTTATGAAATAGGGCCCAGGTATTTCAAGTTGCATTTGATATTGGTTATACACACGGCTGGCCCCATTGCCATCGGTCTTTATTCGAATCAAGTTTTAGCCAATAACACTTTTAGTTGAAGACTATAGGTTTTTCTACAGTCTTTTCTACAGCTCACTAAGAATTGTCTAAGCACTAGCTTGAAGGCATAATGAGCTGCCGTACTACGGCTAGGCTTTACTTGAAGCATTTTCATATTTCGAT
Organism: Cheilosia soror; assembly: GCA_949372485.1. Taxonomy (NCBI): domain Eukaryota; kingdom Metazoa; phylum Arthropoda; class Insecta; order Diptera; family Syrphidae; genus Cheilosia; species Cheilosia soror. Next base: position 69,859,243 of record OX443561.1, on the reverse strand, counting down.
CGTTCACTATCTCATAGCTTCTTGGAATGATCGCGAATGAAATAGGCACTAACGCTAACCTTTTGCAGGGCTGAAAGCAAAACCTAGAGCGAGAAAAGTTAAATTTTAATTCGAAGTCGTACTTGTGTCAACTTATGCCAAAACTGCATGCACTTGTTTGCATCTATCTACCCCTGCTAAGCTTAAACTACCAAATTTCGAACAAAAATTTTAAATTTTTGGCTCCATCAATCCCGTATGGAACACATTTACACGTTCCCAGTGCTCCATGCAGAGCCCCAAACGATCATTCAAACTTTACACACATCTCAATTTTCCTGTCGGCCATCAATCAAGCCCCGTGACTACTACTGATTGCCACCGTTTATCCGAGCGTCTTTTTTTGTTCTCTTGTTGCCACGACGAAGCGAACCAACGCATACGTCCACCAAGTGTTTGTTTCGTCTTCCTCGCTATGGGTATTATGGGTATCCTCTGGAATGGAATTCTTTTCCCTGGTGCTTCTTCTGAGAACAGCGCATCAGAGCGCAGCCGATCGTTATTCACCAAATCCCGAATCGTGACGAATTGCTTTTCCTCCATTCCAATACCGGATTAGAAGCATAGAAGACATTGATTTTCCAGCGTGCGATCCGAAATCACGTCATTGACAGCCGCTCTCCGAGCGCAATTATAATAGAGAACCAACAACAGCAGCACCAGCAGCACTGTGTCACCGATTACGCCGCTCGGACATGACATCTCTGTGTGTACGAGATTGGAAAATTTCTTGTGACACTCAGTTGGAATGAAGCCGAGGTTCGCGTATCGCGTCGTCGGGTTTTTGTTTGTTTTACGCATAATTGTAATAAATCTGAGAAAAATTGCCTCCATTGCATTGCTGGTAAATTACACGGTATTTCGGTGTGCGCGGCTGTCGAAATTGCACCACGCTCAATGACAGAGTGTCACCTGAAAGATTTCCCATCTACATAAGGCAATTTGACGCGCAAGTAATTGCTGGACAAGCAAATGAGCGCAAAAGGGGGAATTCCTTGTTCATCTTGTGTTGACATTACAGACACATACTCGCACAGCCGGAACAACAGCAGGGCACTGGTGGTACGTTGTCCCCGGTACCTTTATTAAGGATGTGTGTATTATTGTAATAATAATGCCGAAAACAAGCAGAGCTTAATGGACCGTAAAACTGTCCAAGCATGCGGCTGTACGAAATGCCACTGCCACAGCAAAATGCCCCCAAAAACAACCTCTGACGACAGAAAATGGGGGAGGCTGTCCTGTACCGTATATATGGAGAGCATGGACCAAAAAGCAATAGCACCGCCAGCACCAGTTAAATCATCTGTAAAAAAAAAGACCGGGTCGGGCGAGAAAATTAAATTGGCCAGTGCTGGAATTGAGCACTATACATGTGCCATGGGTGGTGGTGGTGATGATGATGACGACGACACAAACGCATATCCCGAAGCCTGAGTAAAGTCTGGACGGTGATTCATGTTTTTTCTTTGCCTTTAGTATATTCAGTAACAGAAGCAGGCGACGCGCAAAGCATGCATCATGTGAAGGAGGCTGCGATGACCCTCATTCTTGCAGTAGATTGCTACCCGCACACACAGGAAAATCAAAGAAAAAAAGGAAAGATATAGTCGGTATAAAAAATTACATAAAACGCTTTCGCACTTATTCCATTGAATTTCATTGACATTTCAACTTCAACGGGACGAAGGTTAACCTTCGAAATACCTCGGCAACGTTTCGGTGCTCGATTTAATGTCCAGATATATGTCATATGTATCTACTATCGATTTTTTTTTGTTGGAGCACCGTGCTACTACTGATGATCTATCTGTGAGTGAAACACGCTGATGGTGACACATTTAAGAGACGTGGTCGAAAAAGGATGGATATGTCAGCAATAACGAAGTGCGTGATGGGACGACTTTGTTACTTGAGACTTTGTTAATGAGATCTAAATGTACGCCAAGTTCTAATATATCCATCCCTCCATAACTCAAGAACCATTCGTCCGATTTTCATGTTTTTTTTTTTTTTCTGATTTATAGATGTGTCGCCAAATTAGGCCGTAGGGTATGTGAGAATTGTTAAGGAGTAAAGGGATCGCGAGGAGTTAGGGGGGTCTCACGAACCTTTAGCCGTATGACTTGAAAGTTTGTATGTTCATAGGTAAGTCAAAATTATGGTTTTTCAAAATTCGTCCTATAAGGGTTGAAAAATGGGATGCGTACTTTTCTATTTCAACCTTACTACGCTCAACTTGCCATTATACTCATAAATCGATGTATGCCAAATCAAGAAATGATTTTAATTGTTAGGAGTCGAAACGGGGGTAGGGGCTATCTTCGGACTACTCGGCTATTGCCGGAGTTGACCACCCTCCGACAGCCAGGTTTTTCACATGGACAGCTATTATATGATACATGTACATGTTCGTGTTCGCGTGTGAGCTGTAGGCGTAATTTGTTTACAGCTACTTGGCTCTTTTTTTACATTTATGTCTTTGGTGTGATTTAACTACTTTTTGGAAAGTTTTTTTTTTTATTAGATTTCATAAACAACGTTGAAACGTCTTCGCTTTTTAATATGTCATTAGACACTGACTACCATCACTCTGGCTTTCTTTTTTATAAACTATTCATTAAAATTATATTCAGCAGGTAGATTGACTTGAATTCATAATTTAAGCGGGCAGATTCCACGCCCCTTAAATGGGCAATGTTTAATTTATGAAATTTCTCCTTTCATACAATGCAGGTCCTACAGCTGTACCGAATTTCAACATTCTACGACAATGGAATGTGAAAAAAAAAATAAATAAATAAATAGGTTGCGCAAGAGGCGGTAGACACCCTAGGCCTAGCTTCTCGCAACCATTCGTTTGTATGTTTCTATTTTTGGGACGAGTGGAAGGGACCTACAATTTTATGCCGAGTCCGAACCGAACGGCTGAATTGAGAAGCTTTATCAGGACAGTCATGCTCTCTGATGTTTGTCAGACGTTCGTGACAGGTGGCGCAGTAGAAAAAACCTTTCATTCATTCATTCATGCATTTTCAATGGTCCGCTTGTGCATTAAGTGGGTCGCGGGTGTAGGTTGCTCAAGTGGACCCTCCATAGCTCTCGATCCTCCGCCATCGACTCTAAATCATCAAGGGCAATCCCCATACGGGTATAGGAGAGATTATGGACTTGATCTAACCATCTCATCCTTGGTCTACCTAGAGGACGCCTACCCGATGGTACGGATTCCATAGCACGTCGTGGAATCCTGGTCGGGGACATGCGTTTAACATGACCAAACCACCGAAGCATGGATCGCTCCGTCCGGAGAAGTAGCTACTCGACATTGAGTTCCTCACGTATTCTGGTATTTCTGATGCGATCTCTACGGGTCACACCAGCAATACTACGGAGAAATCTCATTTCGGCAGCTTGTATTCGCGATCTTATTCTTTCGGTCATTACCCAAACCTCATGACCATAGGTAAGAGTTGGAACAAACACCGAATTAAAGACTGACAACTTAGCTTTGACACCAAGTTCAGTCCTCCTGATAACAGAATGACCAAGCTGTCTCAAAATCGATCCAGCCTGACCAATCCTACAAGAAAACTCGGCATTGCTCCTTCCATCACTCGTGAATAAGACCCCGAGATACTTAAACTTCTCCACCTGTTTCAATGGGACTCCACTAACATATGCAGAGTGCATTGAACAGGCGTTCTGGTGACGACCATTACTTCAGATTTGTTCACGTTTACCTTCATCTCAGCTTCAACACAAACGGTTACAAACCGATCGAGTGCGCGCTGAAGTTCAGTCTGAGAGGATCCAAGGATGACCAAGTCATCAGCGAAGAGCAAATGACTTATCCTCAGATCTCCCAATTCGAAACGTTCCTCGCCAAGACTGCGCTGTAACATCCAGTCAGTGATGCCAACTGAGGCATAATTATGCCTTTTAGGCATAATTACGATGCTTGACTGCTTGAGGCATTGAGGAATAATTTTGAGTAAAGAGGCACAATTTTTGCGAAGTTTTTTTATAATCAATCCGTAAAAATAAATTTTGAATTTAGTAAATCTGGTGATGAAATCAAAGTAGCTTCAATAATTTTCATTTACCACTGTGCGTCATGCTTATTTTTCAATTCTCTCACTCACTAAACCCAAACAAGAAATGTGATATGGTATGCAAATGCATTAGGGCGGCCGCACATTTAATACGAATTTGTATAGTACGCAAATCTATGAATACTGGTCGTACAAATTCAGTGCGAACACCGAATACGATTTTCTCAGTATCTTCGATTTTGTGCCTGATGAATAATCTGTACCTGGAAGATAATTTTCTTCTAACTCGGAGACTACGCTGGCGGCGTCGTCGCTATCGTAAAACCGAATACATATTTAAAAAGAGACGAATTCAGTGAATTTCCATATATTATGGAAGACTTACTATATAATGAATTCCAACAAGTTCGGATTGTTTTCGGACGTCGGAACTACACGTACGTATACGTATGACAAACTCGCATCCAATGTGCGATGCGGGCTCCCATAGTACCTGGTTAGAGAGTGGGGATCGTTTGTCCGTTTTCGTACCTGATCGTACGAGTCAAATTCGTACGAAAACGACTCCAATGTGCGGCCGCCCTTAAAGTTTATTTTCGTTGCTAGTAAAAAATAAATTTTAAAAAACAGTTTGTAATAGTTTATTTTAAAGATGAGTTCAAGTTCAACTGATCGCGATGAGTTTTGTGCAGACCATCGAATAAACACCGTCTTACGTGAAGTTAGTTTTTGTTTTTTATAATTTTAGTTACAAATACTAGGTTTCTTAACTATGTTCCTACTAATGAAAGTTTAACACATAAATTGAAACTTTCTTCGTTATATATCTTTTTTACCAAAAAGGCATAATTTTTTTGAAAAAGGCATAATTTTTTTGGGAATGAGGCCTAAAAACTTCGATGCGGGTTGGCAACGCTGCATCCAGTCCATATAAGTAATGAAAAGGAGAGGAGACAAGACGCACCCCTGACGAAGTCCAACGCGCACCGTACCAATACCAATACCAATCCGGGGATCGAACCTGGGATCCCTCGCACAGTAGTCCAGCACACTAACCACAGCTCTACTGCAATGAAAAGTGACCCAAATAAATAATAACCGATTTTCAAAAGTGGGCGGATACCACGCCTCCTGAAGGGAGAATTTTGGATTTTTCTTTCTTTACACTGCAGGTCCTACTACAGCTAGGTATACCGAATTTCAACATTTTTGCCATAAAAATTATATTTATACAATAAAAATTGATTAAGACTAGGTAAGATTAAGATTACGATTACGTTTTTTATATTTATATATTATTTAATTAAGTTATTCATTATTGAATCGTTGTATTTTCACATTAATATTTTTTTTTCAACGTGTATAAAATGTCAAAATATATATTATATGCTGTTTTTCCGGTTTTTATGTTGATACGTTTATTTTAAATTGTTCGACTTTTTATATATCTACCTAATAAAGAATATTAAAAAATTTTTAATAGTTTTTAGAGCATATTTTTAGAGCATGTAGCACCTTTTTATACCCTCCACAGGAAGGTATATTCACTTTGCCATTACGTTTGTAACGCCAAGAAGGATTCACCGGAGACCATATAAAGTATATATATTCTGAATCAGGATCACATTCTGAATCGATTTAGCCATGTCCGTCTGTCTGTCTGTCTGTCTGTCTGTCTGTCCGTCTGTTGAAAGCATGATAGCGTCCAAAGGAATTGACCTAGGCGAATGAAATTTTGTGAGACGACTTCTTTTTACCGTCGCCAGGTTGGTATTGAAAATTGTCTATGTCGGTAAAGTAGTTCTGCTACCTACCATACAAAACTAATATTAGACACATACTAACTCGCATGGCAAACATTTTGCATGACTTTTATGCAGTGGAGGGTATCAAAGCATCGGCCAGGCCGATGATAAAACTTTTACTTGTTTAGATTTAAAGCGTTTTAAACAGTTTTTTTTAGAGCATATTTCCGGTTGCCCTATAGTAATAAACAATTTTCAAAGATGAGCGTAGTATACCACGCCCCCTGAATGGAAAATCTCAAGTTTTGGACATTTCCCAATATATGCACCACATTATCTAGCATTCTGCCAAATTTCACGATTCTAGGATGGACGGAAGTGTTTCCTAATTTTGATGATCATCTAAGTGAGTGAGTTACGGTTTTTGCGTTTTTTGCTATTTCTGAAGTCCTGTATTTTGAGAACCAATAATGCTATAGAGGTGAAATCTTAGGAGGTGGAACTTTTAGAGGGGGTAGAGAACAGCCTGAGTTTGTTCCTGTAAAAAGGGGAAGTGCCTTTACTAGAGAACTTGGCTGGGTCACTACAGTGCCCTTTGATATGCGTTTTTTTTGTTGATTTCAAGGCGGCCTTCGACACTGTTAATAGTAACTCAGTTCTTGAATAGGTGCTTGCACAAAGATAAAATGAGATGTCTATATTTTTCTTCTGACAAATAATGGCGCGAATACTGGTGTACATAAAGGCTGCTTTCTCTGTACGTATCTTTTCGCGCTTTTAATTGACGATGTGCATGAATACCTGTTTTTATATTATCGTACCTACACCTTTCAATGTGTGTCCATAACTGTCATAATAAAATATGTTTGACCACTTCGAGAGTACCTATACGCAACTTTGAACTGAATTTATGGACCAGAGAAGGGAATCAAAGCTACCCAAGCGTTTAGGTCTTTAGTATCGATCGTCCGTTTCCCTCACTTCCCGGGAAATCAGGTCACTACGTGCTCCTCTGTGGTACCGGCAACGGTGGCCACTTCGGAACTGACAAACACCATACGCGGCGTAAATGGTATATGCATCCAGAGTTTTGACGGATGATGCTATCAAATATGCAATTGCAATGGTTGAGAGTTTCAAGTCACCTGATCCAGGTGCAGTTTATCCGGCTATGCTGAAACAAGGTTTTAGTCAGCTGATGCCGACGCGACGTTGAAAAGAATTTTCACCGCAAGCTTGGCCTTGGCCTACATACCATCTCCTTGGCGTATGGTTAAAGTCCTGTTTATACCCAACCCAATACACTCTCGCCAAAAGTTTGAGACCCATAAGACTGTCTTCCTTCCTGCTGAAAAGCTTGAATGCTTCCATGCCTATCAGCGTGAAAAATCCTGTGAAACTGCGCTTCAGAACCTCGTTTGTAGGATCGAAAGTGCTCTTGATCAGAAGGAGTATGCGTCGGGTATTTTCGTCAATATTGAGGATGCTTTTGACAATACGGCCTTTGATAGCATGTGCAATGCAGCCAGACATCACGGTATAGAAACATTGGGCATATGGATTAAAGCAATGCTAATGTACAGTACGTTGATTGCCGAAGCGGATTGTGGCAAATGCGTCATGACAGGGGTAAACAGGGTCTGCCCTCAAGGTGGTGTTCTGTCTCCCCTTTTATGGTGCATGGTAGTAGGCTCTCTGCTGACGACTCTCAATCTTCCTGGAACATACACACAAGCCTACGCGGGCGATGTTGCCGTTCTGCCTGTCGGCTCAGACCTAAGGACTGTCCGTTCTCTGGCGCAGAGATCATTGGGCTTGATCGATGATTGGTGCACAAGGAATGGGCTTTCAGTGAATCATCTTAAAACTACGGTTGTTTTCTTCACGAGAAGGAGGAATGTCAGTGGTCTGACTCAACTTATGCTAAAAGGTCTATTCCGATCTCTGACAAAGTCAAATATCTGGGAGTAATCCTCGATAGAAAACTTCTTTGGCCCAAGCATCTTGAATCGAAAACCGATAAAGCGCTGTCAACTTTCTGGCAGTGCAAAGGCGCTTTTGGCAAAACATGGGGATTATCTCCTAAAAGGGTCCCTTGGTTCTATACGGCAATGGTAAGGCCATATGCATCGGTTGTATGGTGAAACAGGCTTTCGCGGAAACGTGTTACTGCCTCTTTTGCCAAACTTCAAAGAGGCCTAGGGCCTTCCCTAGCACTCCGGGCACTGCTCTAGACGCTATGATGAACCTCCCCGCCACGATATTTTTATCATTGGGTGTACGCTGAAAGCCATCTCTCGGTTAAAGAGAGGTGGTTTTTGGTACCACGCGTATTAGAATTTTGAAGAACTTGTGGGAGAATTATCCTTTGACCTCTGTCTTATGGATACGTTGTCTGACGCAATGGCACCGGAAATCCTACTGCGACAAATCCACCACGTCAACTTTCCTCAGGCAACAGAATGGCTTCGGCCAGACTCGGAGCCAGGGAAAGAATGCCATCGTGTATTCCAGGATGGCTCTAAACCCGGACAGGGGTCTGATTCTGGAGTCTTCGTGGAAAGCGAGAACATTAGACTACATTACATTTAGGTAACCACTGTCTTCCAGGCGAAGATTTTCGCTATCTTTATGCGCTATATTGTGACAAACAGGTGGAGGGATAGAAGCTATGCGTCTGCAGTGATAGCCAAGCGCTGCTCAACCGTCTTACCTCGTCCAAGTTAGTGCTCGAACTCAAGCTTTCTCTGTAGGCTAAACTCGGTCAAACGTGTTTGGGTCCCAGGTCGGCTAGATTTTACTTTACTGCCCATTCGAAAAAAATAAATTTTTTTCTTTATTCCGATTGACTTTAATTCGCTGAGCTCAAATCTGCAAAAGAAGGTTGGCGGTCTCTTACCGTTTGGGCGTGTCACGTTTGTTTCCCTTTGAAAGACGGGAAAACTAATTACAGTAAAGTAAGGTGTCTGTTTGGCAGTACAATGGACCAGGGGTTGTATCTGAGTGCTCCATCGGATATTAGCAACCTCCGACAAAGACAATCCGTTTCCCTTCTCATCTCATCAGTCTCAAAGTTGCTAAAATTGAGGGTCTTAGTTGGTACCAACATTCAAAACTACCAACAATCATTGCCGTCTATGAACTGAATATCTTCTTCTACACTAACTGGCGCCCAACGTGAAGCGCGGCTCAAGAATTCAACAATTTCTTATAATGTCTGTGAGAAATTCACGTCGAAGGATTTACTATATGGCACTTCATCCTCCCTACCACGGCAGTTAACCGCCTTTTCTCAAAATTTTGTTCATCGTGCGACTTCTTTAGACAACCCTAAGTCGTCAACGCCTCAAGAATGTAGCTACTTAGGTAACCAAGTACCATCCTTCACTTACATCCTTATCCCAAAATAACATGCCCATTCAATCTGGCATTTAAGGACTAAACCTCTTGGCAACGTTATCTCCTTAAAATTACTCAAATCAAACGCTAGACCATTTTTTGAAAGCCCCCTCGCGCCCGACCCAGTGTTGATGTTGAGAAACTAAAAGAATGCCGGTCCGCACACTCGACCAACAATGATAGCGAGAAGCGGCAATTCGTCTCCTTTCATCTCTGAATGGGCCCCCCAAAGGAGTCTTCTTACACCAGCAAGTGCCAATAGCCTGCCTCCATAGAGCGCACATTATGCATACATCAAAGGGATGTATTCGTACCGTATGGTGGGCGCCGTGAAATCAACAAGCACACACTCGTCTCTTTGCAAAAAAAAAAAAAAAAAAAAAAACATCCTTTTAGGGTTTTTTATTTTCATTTTTGTATGTGCGGTTCTTGTGTCGACTGTATAGTCGGCTGATTATCACCCCTTGAGTATGGGGGTAGATTTGAAAGACTAGAGTCCTTCATATCTAACTAGCAGGCTCTACACCTTTGTGTCGTCGCTTTGTAAAAGGTGCCGAAAATTGCCTCACTATATACGATGTGGGGAAAGTGTAAACTTTTGCAAAGGTCTGCGCCTTTGAAGCCGTCGTCCCGTTGTTGTTATAGTTGGAGAGAGGGGAGCGCACAAACTTGTCTTGGCAGGAATGATGAAAACACACTCGAGCAAGTGTTGTGGCAGGAAAGTTGCACACACGAAAAAAAAAAAGTGGTAAACAGCTCAAGGAGTTCGCTTGAAGGTGTTTTGTGAGTCGGCTTTGAGATTGCACTTGAAAAACAAATTCCACTCAATCGGAAGATTAAGATGTTACCGTGATATAAGTTTTGGGGCAGATTTCCGGCTGTAAATAAGGTCTAGGTTGGCTGATTTTTTGGAGGACCAGTGTTTAAAGCGAAGGAATACCTTTGCTGATCCGCTATGGAACTGTCGATTTATCGGAGAGGCGGTAACTAAAAGATGATGCCTTTTGGGTTACTTTTTCTAATACTTCTCTCGGGTAAGACGAACAAATAATGCTTCAATAGAGCTCAAAATGTCAAAATGCTTTGCAGATGGGTGTTACTTTTAAACAAATGCCTTTAGAAATAAGCCTCCATCTAGCAAGTTGAAAAGTCAAGGAAGTTTTCATTGCGGATGACAGATTTGGGCATCGAAATGGTGCGTCTACCGGGCACCTGTGAGTCAAGCTCTAGAAGACGGTGCAGCGTTTATGAGTTTCAATCTATTTTGTACCCAGTAGCGAGCATAACTGGCGCCCAGGTCGATACCTATTTACGCTGTTATATGTTTTTCGTTTTTCGGGATATATGAAGACATAAGCTCAGGTTAACTCAGGTCTTTATGAACATATTATGATGGCCGATGGGGATTAGGTCCCAAGGACATCAAATAGTTCTTGTAGGTCATGGAAGTAGTACCTTCCTAGTTTTCTATTCCTCAGCTTAGGCAGTGACACCCATGTTATCTCCGAGTCCTCTGCATATGATATCATCGTTGAGTTTCATTGTGTGGTTCCTTAGTGGATTTTGGCACATGGCCAGCGAGCGCACCTGTCAACATTGACACCGATTTATCATTTTGCAAGAGTTTGTTGATCCTGACTTTATCGTATCATGGCCAGAGCTTCCATGATATGTGTACTTATTGTTAGCTGTCATTAGGATCTTGGATTCGATTCGTTCCCTAAAGATAGAGAGTGGAGGCCTCACCCATTGAAGTGGTCGGTTTTGGTTCATTCTTGCAAGTTAATTAGCTTTCTCATTCCCGGTTATGTCCTTGTGACCAAGGATTCAGCAGAGATGAGCCAAGAGTCTTAAGTTCTTCGCGACAGCGTGGGACTTGATTTCTGTAGCAAAAATTGCAGTTTTGCCATCATTGATACCATCATACTGGCTGCCATTTTCACTGCAACGACCTTGAAAGACACTGATGTAGTTAGGAAGTCTAATAGAGCTGTGTATGCCTAGTTCGGAGAATATACCGGCGTCCATTTCTATATCCATCGTTGACCCATCTATGTAGATAACTATAGATTTGTCGGTTGTTGGTTCATTGGTTTCCCATTCTTTTATGGGTTGCAGAACCCATTCACAGAAAATGTATATGAGTTAGAAGTACTGGTTGGTCTTCATAAAGATATCTCCAATCGGGCCAACCTCTTGCCTCTATTTACTCCAACAATACAGCTTATCTGTCACATATTTGCCACTTGCTTCCCTTCGAGAGATCGTGGAAGCTGAAAGAACATTTCGCATGTTTCTAGACGACATGCTACCTGAATATGGCTTCCATAAAAACTTCTCTATCATCACCCCGCCAAGGAAAGACTGAGAAAAATATACAAACCTAACCCATCGCGACTTGACCTAGTCTGGTACACAGACGGTTTCAAGAGACTGGATCTGATATTTATGGAGAAGCGCCTCGTGCGAACTTTTCAGTCTACTTAGGCAAGCACTCGTCCATATTCCAGGTTGAAGTCCTTGCCACTGCGCTATAATAAATTTAAGCTCTAATACACGTTGTAAAACCATATTTATCTTCTTAGACAGCCAAGCTGCTCTTAAAAGTCTTGACTCATCTGTGATAAAATCAAAGCTGGTTCTCGAAACCTACATGGTCCACGAACTTGCAAAGATAAACTTAGTCATCCTACACTGGATTCCAGCCCACAGGGGCTTTACTAACTCACTGGCTAAAATCGGCGCGACAATGCCACTCGTCGGACCTGAACCCATCTGTAGTGTCAGTAAGGAATGCTTCAAGAATTACATTAGGAACTTAGTTCAAACCAAATCTAATGAACTATGGCTTAAAACACTTTGACAGAAACTGCACCAAACAGTTCTTCCCACAATTCTCCCCCAAAAAAACCCTATTTTCTTACTAATCTAGACAAAAATAACCTAAGAATCCTGACAGGTATAATTACTGGACATGGCCTTATGAAGAAACATCTTTCACCGAATTGGAGTTTCACCGGACCCCACATGTATACTTTGCCTGTAGAGTGACGAATCCTCTCTTCACATTCTCATGGAATGTCCGGCCTTCTCTCGTCTCAGAAAGAATGTTCTTGATGAAGAAATCGTTACTATAGCAAAACTCGCTGACCTACCCCCAGAGAAGATACTTGTCTTCCCGACTGCCTGCGGAATCAAAAGATGGTTCTTAGGACCTCACAAGGGAGGGCACAATAGGCTCCTTTAGAGAGGCCGCAGTCCCAGGGCCGATAAATGCTTTCCTCGCTTTTAATCTAATCTACGACTCGCCTATTGATTTTACATTGTTTTTTGGTTATGGATACGTCGATGATATGGTATTTTTGTCTCTATTAGGTCAGGCCACTAACCTTATTATGGTTGACATAATAATTTCAATAATCACCCACTGGCCGCGTGAGGTGCCATAGGTTAATGTTATCGTCTGCGAACTTACTTGAATATCAAAGACTTTGGTCTTCACTATTATTTTATCTACGCGCTAAAGTGCTAAGCTTAGGTTGTTACTTTCTCCGCTTTAGTGACCCGTGCTACACAATAAAATACGTCTGTCTAAGGACTAGTAGTCCAAATATTTCAATAAATGGATGCCAGATTAAATGTTTGTCTAACTTAAATCACGCTTGGCCCTAATGTGTGATCAGGATTAACACAGCGGTTCCAGCTCTTTTCTAAGGTATTCTGTGAAATATGTCTTAAGGTATTTAAAGTAAAGGCGTCTGATGACAATGTACTTGAATTCTCACGGCCTCAGCTAACCAAGGTCCCAAGGTTAGAGCCAAGACATGCCAGTTTTATAAATCGCAATTTTTATAGAGAATCATTTCGAAAAGTATGTCAAAGCATTACATGTTTTAGAGAATGGGGCACAAGACCCGCAATTAAAGTTATAGACCTCGTAGTGTCCAAGTCCGACCCAAGCCTTAAGTAAAAGACTCTTCTGATTCATTAAATACTCTGCACTTCCTCTCGGTTTCAAGAACTGGTGGTATACCACAGGGCTGCATACTGTTTCCCATAGTTTTTTTTGCCAAGCTTCGCTCCATCGATCGCTCCATCGGATACTTTCTCTTCAAAACTTCTTCCTTGCAATCAGAATATAACTCCCTATGCTCTTTCACACAACGCGCGGTAATCATTTCTGATAATTGGCTTTCGTAGCTCGGCAAAGTAAAAACTAAGAACTTCAGAAATTTCGAGATCATTAAAATTCTCTTTTCCAATGTCAAATTTGTTTGAGTCAATGTTCTGCCATTCATCTCGAAACTTGTTAAAAAGAGATATTAGTATTACTGGACTTATATAGTGACTTGTTGGACCTTACTTTCGAAGACACTTTGAAGCACGAGCTCATAAATGTCATGCCGACAACCAAAAAGGACCAACTCTCTTTCCAATTCCTGTTCCAAGAGCACGCATGCTGCATTAAAGCGACCTGTGTTAGATGCAGTTGTATCACTACACATAATCTGAACTTTATCATCCAAGTTCCAGTTCTTAATTGCTCTAGAAACAGCTTTAGCGTGTTCTTTAAAAGAAGAATTTTTAAATTTTGGCACAGATAGCAGTTGTTCCGCATAACCAAAAGTAATAACAATTATAGGAAGTCGTTCTTCCTTAGGAAGACCTTCTTCGCTGCTTTCGTAAGAGCTTGTAAATAAGTCATGCTTTTCAGGAATTACATCCCCCAATGACGCTGAAGAAGTGGATGGTGTTGCCAATGACATGACACACTACGTTTTTGTTCTTCTTCTAATCGCCTTTGTCTTACCCTATCTTCTTTTTCAACTTGCTTTTTTTTTCAACTCCCACTAAGGAGCCAGGTCGTCCTAGCTCTCTCTGACTCTGTAAAAAAAACTCTGTCCTCTTCTATTTTAATTTTTTGAAGGGCATCAGCATGAGCTATGTCAAATATGATGTTATCCAAATCGTCCTGTGGAAACTTTCTTCTCGTCGTTTATGCACCTCCTGGGTTTTCTTGGAATTTTTTTTTTTCAATTCTCTCCAAGCTTGATACAAATTTAAAGCTTCTTCACAGAATTGGGTAGTGATTTTGTGGGGAGTGTTGCCTTTTGCCACAAAATTTAATAATTTATCACCCTATATTTGGTGATTTACATCCCCCACTAAGTAAATGCTTTTTGTATTACATCTTTAATTGATTAAAAAAATACGTGTTTACCGTTAAAAAATTAAAAATGCAATACAAATTTTCTCAGGCCCGTGGTATTATTTCAGCGTAAATTGTACTGACATTTTTCGGTCCAAGTCGGCACGGGTAAACATGCTCCAAATGACTTAATTTTTTTTGAATACTATGTTTTATGATCAAAAAAACAAAATAAGAACATAATGCGTTTAAAAAATAAAAAAAAAACGAAAAATAAGGGACACCCTAACATACACTGAACCAAAAAGGTACGTAGATTCAAACAAAAAATTAATTGAGACAATGAATAATTAATTAATATTTGTCCAATGAACGCGTTAATTGTGACAACGAACACGAGTTTATTAATTCAATTAACGTTAATATATTTAATAAACGTTAATAAATTCTATTAACAGTGTTTATAAAAAAAATATTAATAACCCATTAATTAGAGCAATGAACAAGTTTATAAAATTAATAAACTCCATTTATTGATTTAATTAACGAGTTAATAGTAACTATGAAGACTTGGTCATTAATTTAATAAATGCTTTTATTAAAAATAATAAACAGATTTATTGAATTAATAAATACGTTTATTAATTTAATAAATACGTTTATTAAAAATAATAAACAGGTTAATTAATTTAATAAATACGTTTATTAAAAATAATAAACAGGTTTATTAATTTAATGAATACGTTCGTTAAAAATAATAAACAGGTTTATTAATTTAATAAATACGTTTATTAATTTAATAAATACGTTTATTAAAAATAATAAACAGGTTAATTAATTTAATAAATACGTTTATTAAAAATTATAAACAGGTTTATTAATTTAATGAATACGTTCGTTAAAAATAATAAACAGGTTTATTAATTTAATAAATACGTTTATTAATTTAATAAATACGTTTATTAAAAATAATAAACAGATTTATTAAATTGATAAACCTTATTAATTGAATCAATGAATGAGTTAATAGTGACAGTGAACAGCAGTTTATTAATTTAATAAACAGGTTTATTAATTTAATAAATACGTTTATTAAAAATAATAAACAGGTTTATTAAATTAATAAACCTGTTTATTATTTTTAACGAACGTATTCATTAAATTAATAAACCTGTTTATTATTTTTAATAAACGTATTTATTAAATTAATAAACCTTATTAATTGAATCAATGAATGAGTTAATAGTGACAGTGAACAGTAGTTTATTAATTTAATAAACAGGTTTATTAATTTAATAAATACGTTTATTAAAAATAATCTGGGTGATCACAGAATCCATCGTATTCGGAATTTTGCTACGAACCCCGAAAGAACTATAGTTCCACTACGATGGATTCTGCGATAGTTCTTTCGGGGTTCGTAGCAAAATTCCGAATACGACGGATTCTGTGATCACCCAGAATAAAGCTGTCCATCAAATCAACGAACAAGTTATTTTGAATAAATTTAAAATGTAAAATTTCTTATAGTCTTATTTTTCTGCCAATGAATTTTTAATTTCCGGACCAGAAATTAA
The DNA here is from genome assembly GCA_949372485.1 of Cheilosia soror. Taxonomy (NCBI): domain Eukaryota; kingdom Metazoa; phylum Arthropoda; class Insecta; order Diptera; family Syrphidae; genus Cheilosia; species Cheilosia soror. The sequence continues at coordinate 69,843,279 of OX443561.1, read as the reverse complement.
AAATTTGATTAACAAAAAAGCAAAACAAGGAAATGATGCTTTCTAAATTTAGTTGGTCTTGTTGCTCGAACACTGTAAAAATACGAAAAAGATGAAAAAATTAATGTGTGAAAATTATTTTTTACAAACCTATTAACACTTTGCATGTTATTAATTCTCTTGTTTTTTTTGCTGAAATTTGAATGGTGAAATTAAAAACATCTTTAAATAATTCATTTTTACATTTTTATTTTATAAATAAAATGAGCCCAGGAAAATGGAATTACAATAATCTTTAATCTGTTTATTATAAGATCTCATTCAGTAACACATGAGTCTTGGCACATATTTCTTTTTTATTTCTTTTAAAATATTGGGTCTCTATAAAGCCCCAAAACGAGGAACAAGCGATTGGGTACTGGAGATTAAACAAATAAAAAATTTTGAAGCAGATATCCACTGCTCGGATGAAACTTTTAAATATAAATTTAACCCCATCAAAATACAGAAAAATGTCTGAAAAGTTCAGAATTGAATCACCGTGTACAATTATAAATGGCTGAACATTCTCAGCCATTTTATTAAGAAAGGCAATATGTTCCTCTATTGCTTGAATTGTCTTGCCCACCCAAATGAAAGAATTCTGCGAGTCTTTGATGGTATATCTGGTAACATGTTTATGTCCCTCTTTGTCCTTTTTGAAAACTTTTTGGAAAGGTACAAAGTATCCATGTAGAGCCCAAAGCAATGCTGCATCTTTGCAATCTGAAAATAAGCCAAACAATAAACTTAGAACTTATAAATGGACCATGCTGGTTGGGTTGTGAAGACAATGTAATATTTAGAAGGAATTTTTAAATTTTGACTTCCCCTGCCCCTTTAAGGGAGGCTTTCATAACACATGAACCATTAGCCATATTAACTTGAGGCTTTGTATGTCAATAGATACCTAAGTCAAAACTATTACATACCCAATAAATTTTTAAAATTCGTCCTATAAGGGTTGAAAAAAGCGGGTGCAAACTTTTCTATATATAAATCTATGTAGGTCAACTCAAGAAATCCTTTTAGGCAATACTTCACCGAGTATTTTGAGCTACGTAACATTCATCTTTCTGGTCCATCCAGAGGGTGAGATATAATAAATTGAAAATAGATCTTATTTGGCCAAATGCAAACAAAAATTTTTATCTCGATCTCGACTGCAGTTGTGCTTAGGAGGGGTAGTTTTGGTTTGCTTTCTATAAAAAGAATTGTCACTCGGACGACTGGAATTCAGAATGTATATATACGAGTACGTATTTTACATGTACGACGTAGTTGAATTTGATGTAGGGTATGGTTTATCATGGAAGGGTCTTAGAGCAAGCCATGTTTGTGTAGTTTACACTCAAATAATACAATACATAACTACAAACATGGCTTACATTAAGCCCCTTCCAGGAAAAACTTTAAAAATAGATTGGTTAATTTTTATTTTTTTGCCTTTTAGTGCAGTAGGTATACTTATAAAAACGTTATATTAGTTTTTTAAACTATAATTTTTTTTATTGTATATTTATGTTTACCAATTACTTGAAAAGGTAAAAATAATAATAATAGTAATGTATATATTAAGAATATATAAAAAAGAACATACTTTCAGATGGATTTGTTGATTCTATTTTCTTTAGGATCTCTCGTATACTTTTTTCCTTGACATGGTTTTCAGTAGAGAGAAATCTCAGCAGTTTTTCCACCAGTTGTCCCCACTTGTTCAAAAATGAACCGGAATTTTGATAAAGTTGACTGAAGTCTATATCAATCTAAGGAATTTAAAATTCTTAATATTTTTCGAACTGAGTAAAGCTGATTAAACGTTTTTACTTACCAAGCGATGGCCAGTTGGAAGCTTATACTGGGGCCATTTAGTAAAAATTTCAGAGGTGGAAGAAGCGTTTTTTATTTGTAGGAGTCTGTGATTTATACATGCTTTCCAGCAACGGTCAAATTCCTCCAATGACAAGTTATCATACTTCAATGCCCGATATGTATGTTCTGCATCTTCTTCTGCAACTAAAGACAACAAAAATCATTCCAAAAAAAGCTAAATTATTGTCTTAAATTATTTCCTTTGTCAAATAGAAATTGATTAAAATAAATAAACAATTCAAACATTTTTTTTTAATAAAAATGAATAGAAAACTTAGGAAAATTTTAAGTTAGCATATAAACCGATATCATCGATACTATCGATTTTTTTGGGTCGATTTCTTTTTTACACCGATATTTTCGTCTTGATAATAAAATATCGATGTATCGATGCGGTTTTGGATTATCGCGCAACACTAAAGGATAAATGTTTTCACTTATTTAAAAAAGTGTTGAACCACCAGAAATATCAACGAAATTTAATAAAAACTTCAGTGCTTAATATCAAGGCAAGAAGAAAAATAATTAAAAAAAAGGTTTAAAGCGCTTACTCTCTAACCAAGATGCAAATAAGATATATTATGTATATATGTATATTTTTTATTTATATAAATTAATTTAAATCAAAAGGATAACTTCTGCTTAATTAAACAGTATTTGAAAAATATGATTTCTTCTCTCTTCTATACAAAATTGTAATCAACTTTTTTTTTTTTTAAATAAGTGAAAACATTTGTGCACTTTTCATATATTTTATAGTCGAGTATAAGTTTCGGATATCAATTATTTTGGTTGTATGCATAAGCAGGTTCCAACCCAAAATGTTTCGAAGAAAGTAGAGTTGCTCTTATTTTCCTTAACTAAATAAAAAAATAACGCAAATAAGAACGTACCTATATCAGAGCTCGGTGTTTCTGGAGTTTTATTTTTTGCTGCGCTTGTTGAAGGGGATGAAGTAGTACTTGCCTCCATTGTATTCATTTTGGAAGAGGATTTAATGTTGCAATACTTGTTGTAAATTTTGCCTCTTTTACCTGTTCGATAATATTCCTACAAAAGTTTAGAAATTGCAAATTATTTTTATTCGAACATAAAATGTAGATATAGGTAGTGTTTACCAGTTTTTCAGTCGGGAATCTTTCTGCAATCTCCGTTTCAATTTTGTAACTTGAATGTAAATCCAAATGAATTTTGTTCTGATCAAAATAACTGGCTATTGTATCAATAAGTTGTTTCCTTTGGTGTTCTTGAAACTTGTTTGACTTATCGTAGTCTTCAGCTAATGCCAAAGTTTTGGGGTTGCTGTTCAAAATTTCTCCTAACGATATTGAATTCGGCGGATTTGGTGATTTGGATGATCTTGGCGTGCTTGGAGAATTTATAACGTTTTGTCGTGATACGTACGGGGAGGATGCTCTAGATGAACATTGGGAGCTGGCAATCGGCCTAAAACCTGCATTGGAGAACATTAATAGGGGCTTTCCAATCGAGTGTCGCCACTCTCTTAATTTGGCTTCAAACATAATCAATGTTCGGTATGTAAACGGTCTTAGAACTCGTTCTAGGTGGTGACACTCAATATTTTTCAATACGTCAATATCTATGCCCTCCTCTGAAAGAGAATGTTGAAATACAATTTCTTAACCCTTAGCCCATCAGATGGCATGAACAAATTTATGAATTATGAATGAACTAATTTATAGCAACATTTTTAGTTTCGTTTAGCAGTGGGATGTAATTAAGCAAAAAATCTCAAAAACAAACATTTGCCTTTTGGTTTATTTTTTTTTTTTGCGTGTAACGATTTTTACATCCAAAATAAAAAAAAGTTTAGTTAAAAAAAAGGGCCTTGAAGATCATTTAATTTATATCATTTAACACGTGATTAGACAAATGTTTGGCATAGCAAAAACTAACAACCATCATAGAGTTTTTGTATGGAAAAGTTTAACTAATTCAAGCTTAAGCCCAGTATTCTGCTCGCGAGGCAGTTTAGCAAAGCAGTATTTATTTTGACTATTTTGTGGTATTTTCGTGAATAAAATTATGTGCATCTGAAAACCAGATAAGCCACCAATGAGTTATTGGTGTCTCTGAGTTTGTCTAATTGCGCTCTTCAAAATGGTATATTCTATTTTGCATTTACATATTTATTTTAAAATTTTGTAGTACCAAACCCATTTCGACTTATGTTTTTTTGTGCGAAATGAATATACCAATGTCATAACGTATTTGGTACTACAAAATTTTTAAATAAAAGGATATACTCTCAACAGGATATACTTTCTTTTAGAGCATTCTTCAATGAACTAAGAGATACCACAAATTTAGAGCAGATATTTTGTGTGGCCCATCTATATAAAATTAAGAATTAAGCGTGCGGAACAGGATACTGCTTCGTTGAATTTTATCTCTGTAGGCATTTAGATCAAATAATTTCTGAAATATTATTTATCTCTTCCTGCTCAGAAACCTTTTTTTTTTAAGAAACCCACTAAATTTCTATAAATGAATCATAATTTTTATATTGTGAAATAAAATGGAAATGAAGTATGTACAAAAAATGTTAACTTACTTTTAAATTGATCCAATAATTCTAACTGGTCCCAATTTTTCAATAAATTTGTCAGCTCATCATGTGGGACTATATTTACAATAGTCGTTGTTTGGTAGTTTGTTAAAATATTTTCCAATTCTATGTCTGACATTATTTCCATTTCTACTGATTTAGATATAATAATGCCTTCCTCATCTGCATCCTCCACTTCACCAACGTCCACAATCTTCAGCGGCGGCGGCGTTGCCATTGGCAAGGATTGAAACTACTGCAGTGTTTAATAAACTACGTTTAATATAAAGGTTTCACTAGCTGTTATATTTAGTTTTGTATCAAAGTTGGGTTATTAATTACGAATATTGAAAACCATAATTATTTTACACTTTTGAACCTTATACTAATTTCAATAATATATTATTTTGTCAATTATTTTATGTTTTTGTAAGTGTATAACTATCTAAATGAAAGATTAATTAATAATGAAAAAGCTTTCCTCCTAAATGCTTGATGATACACATGACGAATTTTTGTCTTGTCTTTCTTGGTATTTTTACATATGTTATTTCGTTTTTATTTTAATGTAGATAATATGACAGCAAAATTCGTCTTTTGCATAATTGTGTTTGTTTGGAAATTCTTAATTCTTAAGTCTAATTAAACCCTAAACTTTGTTTGCACAAATTGCAATAATCCTGTATACATAGTTACTAACAATTTAATAAATTTTGTTGGTGTTACCCTATATTTGTAACCTGACCTTAGCTTGTAAACTCACCCTACTTTTATTTGACATATAATAAACTTACTCTTTCGTACTACGTACTTCATTAAAGACGCGTTTTATCTAATAAATTTAAAGAGAGATAATGACTCGTCGATTAAAACTACATTTTTATATCTGATAATTTGAAACAAAATATTCCTTAACTCTTAGTACCGTTTTACCTTCAGCAGTTTTTATTAACGTCATTGGTGGTCCAACAATGTCTTTTAAAGATATAATTGAAAATCCACCTAACTGCTTTTCGTCGATTTCAAAAGATAATATATGCGGATTGTATTGAATTCTGTTAATCTTTTGGCAAAACAAATAAACCTTTTCTTTTTTTAAGAGAATAATGTCTATTATAACGTACAGTTCTATGTCCGATTTAAATTGGGCTATATAAAATTGTGTTTGGTATTTATAACCTTGGATCTCAGTTTTAGAGTAAAACTCTATGTCCGTGATAGGTACTTTTAGAATTTCTGATACTAGATTTGTAAAATTACTTTCTTTTTTATTTGTTTCATAAAAGCAAAAGTAGCTGTGATTTAGGTGATTTAGGGTATTAAATAACTTAAATGCAGCTTTTAGCTGATGTTTTTTTGCTAAAGTCAAACAAATATTTTTACGGGATGTGATGGCATGAGAATAAAGCTTAAATTCTTTATGCTTAGCTTCAAATTTAAAACACCAAAAGTTCCGAATAGGTCCCGATTGTTTCATAACAGATGGATAATGAGTCAAATTATGATGTTTTGGTTTTAGCGTGTCATTGAAAAGACGAACATAGTCGTTGTTGTGAATTTCAATTTTCATTTTCAACATAGAGATGATGTCATCGGAAATTTCAAAAGAAAGCAGCAAATCAATTGTTTCAATTAAATTGAGAAGAAATTTCCATACCTCGTCATCCTGTGGAACTAAATCTCCAACCATTATCTGAATGAAAGATATAAATGTCATCATTTCTCTCGCTGTCATTTTTAAATGTTTGCTTTTTAAATGATTAATTTTTATTTCACCCGACATGTTATCAATCTCTAATGGGCCGTATTGAAAAGTTTGTTTTCTTAAATTTAGGGTTTCCAAAGTAAAATAAGAAGTTGTATGGATGAAATAGTTAATAATATGGCAAACATCGTAATGACAAACCCCTTCGAATAAGTCATGCATAAGATCAACGCAATGGTTTTCTACAACATGAAACGATGGTATTTCATTTAGTTGCGAATAATTTTGTATGCCACTTTCAGAAGAATTATTTAGAAAAACATCTCTTTCATAGTTAGAACGATTTCTTAATAAATCGTGTCGTTCAACGGATAACGTCTGCGCTTCAGATCTTTTAACTTTACAAAACCTACAATAGGAATTAGCTGAAAATGATCTATTGAAATCTAAAATTGTATTCAACCCCAAATTATCTCCTAACACAATCCCCAAAACGAAATAAACTTTTTTTTTATCCTGTCCGTTAAAGTTAATATCAAGGCCATCAACTTCAAGACTTTTAAGTTCTTGTACCAAAGCTTGAAAACATTTTTCGTTTCCAAACGACTTCAAATCCCTTGATTTAATGATTCCTGCTAAAAAAATATTATCTAGCTTTGATTCTTTCCACGGGAGGCAGGGAAAAGTATAGTAAATGTTACATATTGAGTGAACTCCGGCATGAGAACTTAATGGATTATTTATTTCGAAGTCATCGGTGTATAGAAAATATGGTATAAGTATTTTTCCCGGATACAAATTACTTTTTTGCTTCCAAAGGTCACCCTGAATGAAACTTGACATTTTGTTTTCTTTACTTAAGGCTTGCATGTGAAGAATAGTTTTATTCAATATGTCACCGCTCTCAAAAAATTTTTGGAATTGGAACTTTAATGGCATTAAAACACCTTTAGTGCTTTTTTCGTCATATGCTAGGTTCCCGTTATTAAAAACTGCGTCGATTTGTTTGTTGACTGAAAATTCGTGTAAGCGTCCTAAAAAATCATTTTTTTCTAGCCAGTCAAATAACTTGTACTCAGTATTGCAATAATAAAATGGGTCACGACACTTTGATATTAGACTCAAAAATTCGTTATGGGCTTCTATGTTTTTGTTTGCAAGGTGTTTATTTGAAAATGATTTAAACAATTCAACCGTAGGATTTAAAATAAAATTTCGTATACCCTCTTGAATCTCTATAATATTTTTCCTTGAGAAACTATTTTTATCATGCAATTTTAAAACAAACCCAATAGCCGATGTAAAGAGTTCATTAAGACTGTCTTCAACATTGAATTCCTTAACTTCTGGAATTTTACTTTCGAATGCTTCCGAGTATTTTTGCAAACTATCAAATGTATCATCCTTTTCGAAAAAAATATTCTGGGTCATATTGCCTTGATTAGAGCTACTAGCAACACTTACAGGTTGTGTTGAAATCTGAACGTGTTTTCTAGTTAAATGTTTTTTAAAACTTCCTAAATTTTGAAAGGATTGCATGCAACTATTTTCCATACATCTAAAAGTGCTATATGTACTTAGATCATGTATTTTTTTTAAATGTTCTATAAATGGGTTCACGGACCCTATATTTTCTTTACATATGAAACAAATCATGTTATAATATTAACTTAACTTAACTTTAAATAATAACTTATGAAACTACAGACGGAGCAGACGAAAAAGTAATGAGAGAATAATCCTAAAAAGAAAAAAAAAATTAATTGAAGCGCTATTGCTTTCAGATAAAATTGTAAAGCTAATACCAGACAATATGTGTATACACATCATAATTCAATTTCGAGTTTTTAGTGTAGCGATGCTCTATTGGATACTGCGCAGCTTTCGGTTGTATTTCTGTGCGATCCTAGGCTGCACTTGAAATGCGACTGGAACTACGTTTTTTGTTGAGTGGAACCGCACCGCTAAGACTAGCGCAATTTACATATTACAATCTGTGCTATTCTGCACTGCACATAGAATGCAATTTGTTGTTGCATTCCTGAGATGACACTGAATTCGTGCACAGAACCCAATACTAATGAGTAAGAGAGAATTGACGCAATTTCTTTTTCAGTCATTAACTCACCTGCAAAGTTCGTTTGTATTTCACGCGAGCAACACTATTGGATTCAGCGCATCAAGAGCCATCCCGCATAGAGATAGTTCTAACTCTGGAACTACCACTAATTTAGGCCAAGCCAATCTTTTCTCCAACAAGTACCTAAGGCGCTTGCGTGGCAACTAGAGGACTTGTTGGCTTTCGTCTTCTGTTTCACTTTCGAATAAATACGCTGCCAAAATAACCGCAACATATTTTATATTCAACTTTGTTAAATTTAGAACCTGACCGAATCCAAGCATTTATATAATAGGTACATAAATTGTCTGAATATATTAGCTAAACATCTACCTTCTATATATATAATGCGTCACACAGAAAGAAAACTTACGAAAAATTTAGGAACTTTGCTATTGCGGTGAAATTTAATTATTTTTACCAGTACCTATCATTTTCGATTAGGCTTTTCAAATGTTTATCTGAGATTTCAGATTTCTGATACGAAATAGAACGAACAAAGAATATTTAAATAAGAAATATTGGATTCAGCGCATTAAGAGCCATCCCGCATAGAGATAGTTCTAACTCTGGAACTACCACTAATTTAGGCCAAGCCAATCTTTTCTCCAACAAGTACCTAAGGCGCTTGCGTGGCAACTAGAGGACTTGTTGGCTTTCGTCTTCTGTTTCACTTTCGAATAAATACGCTGCCAAAATAACCGCAACATATTTTATATTCAACTTTGTTAAATTTAGAACCTGACCGAATCCAAGCATTTATATAATAGGTACATAAATTGTCTGAATATATTAGCTAAACATCTACCTTCTATATATATAATGCGTCACACAGAAAGAAAACTTACGAAAAATTTAGGAACTTTGCTATTGCGGTGAAATTTAATTATTTTTACCAGTACCTATCATTTTCGATTAGGCTTTTCAAATGTTTATCTGAGATTTCAGATTTCTGATACGAAATAGAACGAACAAAGAATATTTAAATAAGAAATATTGGATTCAGCGCATTAAGAGCCATCCCGCATAGAGATAGTTCTAACTCTGGAACTACCACTAATTTAGGCCAAGCCAATCTTTTCTCCAACAAGTACCTAAGGCGCTTGCGTGGCAACTAGATGACTGGTTGGCTTTCGTCTTCTGTTTCACTTTCGAGTAAATACGCTGCCAAAATAACCGCAACATATTTTATTTTCAATTTTGTTAAATTTAGAACCTGACCGAATCCAAGCATTTATATAATAGGTACATAAAGTATAGGTACATAAATTGTCTGAATATATTAGCTAAACTTCTACCTTCTACATAATATAATGCGTCACACAGAAAGAAAACTTACGAAAAATTCAGGAACGTTGCTATTGCGGCGAAATTTATTTTTTCCAGTCAAATGTTCCTTTTTTAAATTTTTATCTCAGATCTCAGTCTTCTGATACGAAATACCTAGGTATAACGAACAAGGAATATTCTAATAAGATGCGTCTTTATAATGCGTCACACAGAAAGAAAACTTACGAAAATTTTAGGAACGTTGCTATTGCGGTGAAATTTAATTACTTTTACCAGTCCCTATCGTTTTCGATTAGGCTTTTCAAATGTTTATCTGAGATTTCAGATTTCTGATACGAAATAGAACGAACAAAGAATATTAGTAGGAAATATTGGATACAGCGCATCTAGAGCTATCCCGCATAGAGGTAGTTCCAACTCTGGAACTACCACTAATTTAGGCCAAGCCAATCTTTTCTCCAACAAGTACCTAAGGCGCTTGCGTGGCAACTAGATGACTGGTTGGCTTTCGTCTTCTGTTTCACTTTCGAGTAAATACGCTGCCAAAATAACCGCAACATATTTTATATTCAACTTTGTTAAATTTAGAACCTGGCCGAATCCAAGCATTTATATAATAGGTACATAAATTGTCTGAATATAATAGCTAAACATCTACCTTCTACATTATATAATGCTTCACACAGAAAGAAAACTTACGAAAAATTCGTTGCTATTGCGGTGAAATTGAATTATTTTTCCACTTAAATGTTCCTTTTTAAATTTTTATCTGAGATTTAAGATTTCTGAGTTCCAACCGAGGTTCCAACTCTGGAACTACCACTAATGGTGGCCAAGCCAATCTTTTCTCCAACAAGTACGGCGCTTGCGTGGCAACTAGACGACTTGTTGGCTTTTGTCTTCCGTTTCACTTTCGAGTAGGTATATACGCTGCCAAAATAACCGCAACATATTTTATATTCAATTTTGTTAAATTTAGAACCTGACCGAATCCAAGCATTTATATAATAGGTACATAAATTGTCTGAATATAATAGCTAAACATCTACCTTCTACATAATATAATGCGTCACACAGAAAGAAAACTTACGAAAAATTCAGGAACGTTGCTATTGCGGCGAAATTGAATTATTTTTCCAGTCAAATGTTCCTTTTTTAAATTTTTATCTCAGATTTCAGTCTTCTGATACGAAATACCTATAACGAACAAAGAATATTCTAATAAGATGCGTCATTATAATGCGTCACACAGAAAGAAAACTTACCAAAGTTTAGGAACGTTGCTATTGCGGCGAAATTGAATTATTTTTCCACTTAAATGTTCCTTTTTAAATTTTTATCTGAGATTTCAGATTTCTGATACGAAATAGAACGAACAAAGAATATTTTAATAAGAAAGAACACCCGCACTCCACAGACAACATTTTAAATTTGACGAACGCTAGTGAACGATTTGCAGACGCCGGCTACTTCATTTAACGAAAGATATTCTTTCGTTTTGTAAAACAACAAGTGTTCCCACTTTATTCGCCAATTATTTTAGTCAAATTTTGTTTTAACTTTGGAATTTTCATGTCTGTCTGTCTGTCTTTCGAATATTTTGGGATAGGTATATATTAAATTTATTTCGAAATCTCACCTCAATTGAAGATTTCTTAGACGTTTTTTAATTCATTGACATCGCAGCCATCCCTTGATTTAATTTGTTACTTTATTTCTTGATAGAAAGAAGACAAACTATATTTTGGGATATATACTATATTTATTTCGAAATGTCACCATAAAGCCCTAAAATCGCAATTTTTCCAAGCGAAAAAAAAATCACTCAAATTTTGAATATTTTAGGTATTCTGCCTGTCTGTCTGTCATGTCTGTCCGTCATGTCTGTCATGTCTGACTGTCATGTCTGTCTGTCTGTCTGTCATGTATGTTTCGAACTGTATTTTGGGATATATGTATACTATAATTATTTCTAAATGTCACCTCAATTGAAGATTTCTTAGACGTTTTTTAATCCATTGAAATCGTAGCCATCCCTTGATGGAATTTGTTGCTTTATGTCTTGATAGAAAGAAGACGAACCATATTTTGGTATATATACTATATTTATTTCAAAATATCACCAGAAAGCCCTAAAATATTAAATATGTTTGTGATTTTTTTTTCGCTTGGAAAAATTGCGATTTTAGGGCTTTATGGTGACATTTCGAAATAAATATAGTGTATATTCCAAAATATGGTTCGTCTTCTTTCTATCAAGACATAAAGCAACAAATTCCATCAAGGGATGGCTACGATGTCAATGGATTAAAAAACGTCTAAGAAATGTTCAATTGAGGCGATTTTTTGTTTGCTCTCCGAAATAGCCAGTAGAGTAAATAATATAAGAACAAAGCAAAGTGTCAACTCTGATGCATGCAAGAAGTAAGTATTTTCAGCGAATGACGCACATTTGTTGAAATCCGTTTCGTATGCAATAGTACAGAGCAATTTTTTTTCCTTCAAAGTGTATGCCTCTTGTACTCCTATGTGATGTTTGTTCGTTCTCTTGTGAAAAGTAACGGTGCACATGTGCCGCCTCGTTGTCGGTTGTCATCATTTCAGTGTACGTCATGGTTGCCACTTTACTTTATTTTTATTTTATTTGCTATTTCGATGAGTATTGTTTGGTTTGTCCTTCTTTTTTTCTTTTAGCTATTTCGCCTTATAAATCTGAATTCTGGAAAAATTATTGTTTAAACTGAGTGCTTTTTAGATCAAAAAGCAAATAGCGTTTAGGACAAAACGTCATATTGAAGCTCATTAAATTCATTCAGGCCTATTCGGCAAAATCTTTCATTATTTTATGAATTTTCTGTTCATAATAGACCTCGACCATAAAAGATCTTTTATAAATCGTATTCTGGGTTTCGAACTATTATGGACCTCTGTTATGGAACTTCGAAAATTGAAAGTCTGTTACGAAGCGTCAAAACAAAAATAGCTGAGTTTTTAGTTTTTTTGTGCACAGTCGGTAGGCACCTATCAAATCTGTGCAAAAAAATATTAAAATGCAGGCTGAAAAGAGTAATAATTATTACAACCTAAATAAATGTGTAATAAATACTGGAATATCTTTTTAGCAAAAAGACAACAAAAAACCGCGATAGAGAAAAAAGAAATATAGCTATTGCTCTTACGTGGAGCAAAATCCAATTAGAAAACACTATCAGCCTTATTTATAAAATTTATACACTCTCTATAATAACTCTAAACGCAAAAATCTAATATATTTTTTTTTTGCGTTTAGACCTATTATAGAGAGTGTATAAAGTTTATAAATAAGGCTGTATATGTATAAGTCAGTAGTGTCGCGAGAAATTCGAAATCTTAATCCAACTTTACATCGTCATTACATCATTAGAAGTACCTACAATTTAAATGAATTTGACATGAAATTGTCGTATTCGTGATACCTACCAAGATCCAAGAAATTGTGTGAAACTATTGGATTTCAGCAAAAAACAAGTCATAAAAGAAGTCAATGATATGAAAACAGTGCTCAATTTATTTCTAGTCTGATACACGTCATTATTTTAAAGTGTGATCACTGTAACGCCCAACTTCACACTGAATAAAGGAGGAATATCAACTTTTCGTTAAATTTTTAAATAACGATTCGTTAAAACAATAAACTGTTTATTGAATTAATGAACACATTCATTACGACAACGAATGATTAATAGAAAAGGTATTGCAATTAGTGCATAGAAACTTAATTTTTAAACATACCTAGGTATCAAAGAAGCGAAGAGTTTCGTTAATTAAAGGCTTTCACTAACTTCGTGAAAAATTTGTTATGTTCAAATCTTGCAAGCCAAATTTGAACCACTTCCACTAAACTTAGAACTTTTAAAAGTTCCATGCTGGTTGGGTTGTGAAGACAATGTAATATTTAGAAGGAATTTTTAAATTTTGACTTCCCCTGCCCCTTTAAGGGAGGCTTTCATAACACATGAACCATTAGCCATATTAACTTGAGGCTTTGTATGTCAATAGATACCTAAGTCAAAACTATTACATACCCAATAAATTTTTAAAATTCGTCCTATAAGGGTTGAAAAAAGCGGGTGCAAACTTTTCTATATATAAATCTATATGTAGGTCAACTCAAGAAATCCTTTTAGGCAATACTTCATCGAGTATTTTGAGCTACGTAACATTCATCTTTCTGGTCCATCCAGAGGGTGAGATATAATAAATTGAAAATAGATCTTATTTGGCCAAATGCAAACAAAAATTTTTATCTCGATCTCGACTGCAGTTGTGCTTAGGAGGGGTAGTTTTGGTTTGCTTTCTATAAATAGAATTGTCACTCGGACGACTGGAATTCAGAATGTATATATACGAGTACGTATTTTACATGTACGACGTAGTTGAATTTGATGTAGGGTATGGATGTGCATAAAACAAACTATGTGTATTGTAATGTAGGTACCTACATATAGGTATGCACAATCGTACATACGTCATATATTTGAGATCTGCAGCTATGGAAATTGTATCGGTATGAACGCGTAGTAAAAACAATCAAATCATACTTGTCGCGAATTTTCATTTATGTGAAATACATAGTATGTCTATTGACTTAAGACTTTGAAATTTTACATGCTGGTTCAGTTTTAATGACAATACAATAAAATAATAGTAAAAAAAAATGTTTCTCTTATTCAAAGCATTAATAAAAGTTATGTAATTGAATCAATAATTAATAAACATTCATTGGCACAATTAACATTTATTAAAGGCGTAAAAATAAGAACGAATTAATTGTTTCTATAAATCGTTTATCAACTAAAACCAATTTTCTCGATTAATAAACGTTTATTGGGTTTTAGTTGATAAACGATTTATAGAAACAATTAATTCGTTCTTATTTTTACGCCTTTAATAAATGTTAATTGTGTCAATGAATGTTTATTAATTAAAACGTTGTTTTGAATAATAAACGAGTTCACTGCCCTAATAAAACAATTATTGAAACAATAAACTGTTTATTATTCATATATTTCTGACTTTAATAAACGTTCATTCATATTCCCAATAACCGTTTATTGATTTTATTAATTTGTATTCATTGTCCATACGGACAGGTTTGTTGCCATAATTAACGGAATAATAGAAACAATGAACCATTAATTAATATGTAGATATAGCTTTTAATTAATGGCTTTTAATTGTCTCAATAAACGTTTATTAAATCAGATTTTCAGAAACAATTAACCGTTCGTTGTTTCAACGAATAATTTATTGTGACAATTAATAATAAGTTAATTAACGCCGTTTATTGATTTTACGAACCATTTTTTTTTCAGTGTAATATCCACTCAAAGTTTGCTGAGGTCTTTCCCAACTTCGGTGACCATCTGGGATAGAATCGAAGACTCTGCGGATGGGAGTGATCAAGACTATAGCTGGACGAATCTGGCGAATTGCATCATTTTCAAGAACATTTTAGCAGCTTACAACAGAGGTATGAGCACAGCAAAGAGCCTCATTTACAGAGTCAAGTATGGAATATTTCCCATAATAGATACCCCATTCCGAAGCTATGGCTATACTATACTGTATACAGCTTTATGTAAAACTAGATATTACAAGTCATTCTTGGATGATGACCTCTGTGCCATCTAAAACCTCAAATTTGAAAACATAATTGAATTCCTTAAGTCCACAAGTGAGGCGTTAGCTTCACTCCCATGATCTTCTTTTTACTTACAGGTTTCGTGAGTTGGAGTCAGAAATTTTGTCAGAAAGGCGCGACCAGCCAAGCTTTGTTCGTTTACATTTTTGGGACCTATAGGGGCACCTACAACTTTATAAACGTTTGAGTTGAGAAGCGGCCATAATAGAACCAGATGTTTGTCCAACTTTCGTAAGAGCCGATACAAACAGTCTTTTTATTTGTACTTTTTCGGGGGTTAAATCTTAGTATTCCATAATAGAATAACATCCCAAGACATTCAGCGCTTCAACATGACGCTTAACAATCAGCGGAAACTGTCACTATACAATTCCAAGAACTCCTGCCGCACCCTTCCGCACACATAACAACGTTCGTGTGGCGCCAATCTAGTCCTATTACAACCTTCTCTCATAACAAGGATAATTCCAAATTTATTGTTGCTTCCTCGCGTCTGCACTTAAATGCCTTCTCCGGCCAAGACTCATGATTGAATGCAACGCGCGAGATGACTTCCTCCAGAGTGTCCAATAAAACTTTATGATTTACAACCTCGAAGAATGGCCTCGACGACGCGACGCGACCCTCTACCATTCATTGAGAAACCAACACGAATCCGTAATTTCATTCACCAAACGCAGACCTCTTTCCAACATACATAAATTTATTTTCCGAAATTCAAGTGAACGGATATCAATACCAAATACGCGCACGCGTGCAGTAGCCCAGGTACATGAACTGAATGTGACAAAATGCCTCGTATAGCCGCAAACAATACGCGCTTACCACGGAATCACTTCCTAGAAATGCAACCGAAACCCATTCACCATCCCATCATCACCACCACCTGACCAGACAGTGGCTTCTTCAATTACATGTCGTATATCGTCGGTTGTCGGTGTCGCATGGGACGTAGACGTGTATCTCTATGGACTAGAATCGTATCTCGCTTGGGCGATAGAGAACGGATTTTGTGTTCGGTCTTCTGTTTTTAATGGCCATTACAAGGAAATCCATGTGCGCCTGTGCGCCATGGTGTTGGTTGCTTTCGGGAAACCGATCGCAGTTCTGAGGATGATCGTCGAGAGCGATATAGTTGGGTCTGTGCTCGCTGCGGTTCTGCCAGGCCAGTGCTCGTCGCTGCTGTGCGACCATCCAATTCTCAGGTGAGAATTTAAATGCTTTTCGTGTTCGTTTTAACACCTCTGTTGCATACGTAATTTGGTGGCCGTTTGTGGTGCGCACGCACACAGTGATTAATTAGAGTGGACTGGTTTTTATTGTGAAGAGATATGTCCCATCGATAAACGAGAGTATGGCCCAACGGCCAACAGGGCCTACATGCCCATTTACCGTGTAAAGTACGCGTAATTCGAATGGCAAGTGCATGAGTGGCATTCACAAGCCCTTGTCTCTATTACACTTGTAAACGCTTCCAAATGAAATGTAATGAGACTTGAAATTTACTGCCAATAAAAAAAGGGTCTGCTGAGCAATAGATTCATAATTTGGGAAGCTCTAGGAATGCGATTGTGAGCCACAGAATGGCTCAGAAGTATCTGAGTTGTTTAAAAAGTATGAGCCGAATCAAATATTCTGGTGGGTGTTGGGACAAAGACTGGAGGAAGAGTTCCTTTCAATATTTCTGATATAAGCAAATGTCAAGCAAGCAGGGACGATAGATATCTGAAATATAAATGACCATGATTCGGACCAAATATGCTGTCAGAAACTGTGAGCAAATTAATTTGTCTCTGTACAAGCACCCATATAATAAACTTGCTTCTCGCCCCCCTGGAAGACAGCAAACATAGAGAAACTTTACTCAACCCTTACTACCAAGGTTCTCGAAAATTCGATGTCGGTGGGTTTGTCCTGTCCTTAAAATGTTGTGGAACACAATGCTCTTGCTTAGAAAAAGATGCAAACAATGCTTTAACAGCCCTTATCTGAAGGCTTTGGACTGGGATGTTCATACTAGTTCTGTGGAATCCCCGAAATCCCAAGGCAACGGAAGATATTTTCTACTATAGCCACTTATATATTCAGGGATTGCGGAGGGTCCACTTAAGTAGTTTAAGTACATAGAGAAAGTTTGAGTACTTCCATATCATTATGACATTGACATCATTGGCAGAACTTAACGGACTGTCACTTAGGTGTTAGGTTACCTAAACAATAACTTAACATTGACCGAGAAGAAAAGTAATATCCTCTGTGACACATGTAGGTCCTCGCAATACCTGCACGTCTCTATTTGTTAAACATAATCCCGTAGAGTGCTTCCTAAGAAGGCAGTGCCGAGAAAGTTGGGTTGGGTACGAAAACCCTAAAATTAAAATCCCCAAACTGAAATCCACAAGTCAATATCCCCAAACCCAAAATCCCCAAAACCAAAATACCCAAATAGATTTCGAGTCACAATTTGTGTTGGCCTCGACTCCAGTAATGCGTTTCGCCCCGATGTGGCGGGTGGGCTCATCAGTAGACGACCACCACATCTGATCTAGACGAACTGTTTGCTCGATTTTCCCCGAGACTATATGATTTTTCGAGTGTATTCACAATGCATTAACAGTAAAATTGGTATGGGGGGGGCATGCTTCCTCCCTGCAACCCCCCTGCCTGGGGTCACTGTTGGATTTGGAGTAGGCGCAAGGTTAGGTATTCGAAAATTTCTTTAAATATTTTGAATTATCATTTTGGGGATTTTTTTATTTGGGGATTTTGGATTTGGGGATAGTCAATTCGGGTATTTTTCAAAATGTGGAGATTTTGGGGTTTGGGGATTTTGCACTTGGGTATTATGTAGGTATCCCTCAAATAAACTCCATGGACCTTACCAATAATCATTTTTAGCCTTACCTTAAATAATTTTGACACAATAGATAATTTTATATGGCAAATTTCGACATTGTGAGAGTTTATAAAACTTTACCTCGTATGGGAAATTGTTGTTTAGTACCGCGATTACTGGGGACCTAAAGGCGCCAAGTGACAAAGAACGGAAACTGGAACAGAAACCGAAACAGAACAGAAAACTTTTTCATTCTGTAGTAAAGGCTCCGCCAAAAAACTTTTTTTTTTTTTGAAAATGCTATAAAAAAAAAAACTACTGAATATTTTCTTAAATTTCTTTTTTTATTTGAAAGTACAATCCTTCCGGTTAATAATGGAAAATAATTTCATTCAAATGGCTGCCTCGGCTGGCCAAGCAGTAGCCTACACGATCGGTCCAATTTTTAAGCACATTTTCGATTGTGTGCAGCTGTATTTCACCAATGTCTTCACGAATATTGTCCTTTAAAGCGTCAATTGTCTCTGGCATGTCGGCGTAACACTTATCTTTTACGGCACCCCACAAATAATAGTCCAACGGTGTCAAATCGCAGCTCCGCGGTGGGCAAACGACATCAGCTCTGCGGCTGATAATGCGATCTTCAAAAACAGGGCGCAAAACATCGGGTGTAGCTTCGGCTGTGTGGCACGTAGCGCCGTCCTGTTGAAACCAAATGTTGCCAATATCCTCCTCTTCAATTTTTGTGAACAAAAATTCGTTCAACATGTCCCGATAACGATAGCCATTGACTGTAACGGCCACTCCTTGCTCACTTTCGAAGAAAAATGACCCAATTATGCCTCTGGACCAAAATCCGCACCAAAGCAATTTTCTCGGGTGTACGCACTGTTTTTGGCTTTTCACGCTTTGGTTTATCGATGAGGATGCCAGTTTCTTTCACTTTTTTCGCAAGATAACGAACATACGGAGCTGACGGTGCTTCTCTTCTTCCAAAATCCGTACGCAATTTTCGCACACATTCTGCAACATTACCATGATTTTCAAAGTAATGTCGCAATATTTCCCAGCGTTGTTCAAGAGTATACACAACCATATTCGTTCAGCGGAAGGATAAAACTAATTATCTGTCAAATCAGACATTGAGCTAAGTGTTACCATTCGCGAAATAAGCACTAGTTGAAAAAAAAACATTAGATGGCGGACCAGCCAAACAAAGATCAGCCAAACAAACAACTGCAACTTTTGGCTTTAGAGGAATGAAAAGATTTAGGAAATAGACCTAAAGTATGGTGAGCCACATTATCTTGCTGATTTGCGAGCAGCCTGCGGCGGCCACTAAAAAATTCTCGACTCGACATATGGCTGAAGAACTGGCAAACAAAATGATTTTCCGAGGATTACGATCGCGTGTCAGGACCTCTACGACAGCTATAAAAATGTCTGTAGCTACTTCTCTCGCGAACCTATAACGCTTCAGCTTCAATAGCGCCCCGAGATGCTTGAATATATTCAAGTTCAGTTCTGAACTTCACTTGTTGTTTTCGAAAATTATGCCGAATTCTGCAATGACTCCTCGTCAACTGTCCTGATCCTGAGCCATATACTATTTCTCCGTCGACACAGTGTTGTTATATCTTGGGTTAACAGTCTACCTTTGGAAGCGTCGCCTTTTCGAAAATGTGGGTCTGATCCACTGGCACCTTTCGTCGTCGAATGGTATAATGTCAATTATAAATATTAGTCTGTTGGTTCCGGACCAATGATACGGAACGAATGTTTGCATCTTACTCGTTATAGTGGCAGCGGAATTGATGTTAGCTTGGAGTTTATGGCATTGCTCCGGACAACAATGTAATCGCAGACATTTCTTTGCGGATTCGGCTACATCGTGTTCGAAACCGAGCCCATTCCCCAATAATACAATACTCACTGTAAATGTTGACGCTAACTTGAAAGAGTAAGATAGAACTGCGGCTGATTGGATTTGTTTTTACTGTGTTGATCCTCAGCCCAACTATAATTGCCTTCCTCTCCAAATCTATTGTCATTTAGTAAAGGTCCATTATTCTTTACAAAGCATATATCGTTAACGAAATCCAGATGTTTGAGTTGTAAGCTAAAAGGAACTAACTGTCGAATTCCTTTTTAAACTCAATGTCGAAAGGTGAAGACGCGATAGGTGATGATTAGGCACAAATTTTTGGATACAAGATGACCCAGAGCGAACACTTTCTTGTTCGGAGACGAATGTATTTGCCATGATGCTAATTTATTCGCTCTAATATTAGTGGGTTGGCAAAACAAGAGAAACCTGTTCGTGTCACACTTAAAGATCAATGTAGATCCATTGTGAAGCCCTAGGGGTTTATAACCCCACACACTGGAAACCTATGCAAAACCTATACGGATTGGTAAACCAAGCCGTTTTATTTACAAATTTAAGTAGGTCATTAATGGACCAGTCTGAAAGTTCTTATAAGTCCTCGAAGAAGTAACTACCAAGGATTCTATTTCTTATGTGGCAGAGCGCTGGGCAGTGACAAAGAATGTGTGGGTATCCTCATTCACCTCTTCATCACCGCATCCTCTGCTCAAGTCCTAAGTTTGATTTCAATCTATTCGGTGGTTTTCAAAATATACGATTTTGAATGCTTTTTTTTTGTATGGGCGGTGCCACGCCCCTTTGTCCGATTTTGAATTTGTTTAGCCTATTACCCAATCACCGTAATTACCCACATTTAAAAAAAAATCAACAAAATCGGTTGAAAATTACGGACGACAGAGGGAAACACTTTTTTCCACTTTGTTTTATATATATAGAGATATTGAGATTACCAGCACACAAAAATTTGCCTCCAGTTTTCACACCACATGAGGTTGACAATCATTCCCTTAAAACTATATGCATTCCAAGTTCTTTAAACAAGTTGGTGGAGCAGCTCTGCTGATATTATTGGCAGCCCGGGAATTCTTAAGAGCCTTGATTCGAGAAGCGAGCTCAACTTTATTGGGAGTTCTGATGGTACGTATTCGGACATCTGTTAGCTAGGGCAGTACATCTTGACTGGTTCACATAACACACGTTTCACAACCACTTCTGCTGCACTTCTCTATCCTTCAGCCTATATTGGTATTCCAGTTCGCTGTTTCTACTTTATGGGATCGCCGCTCCGTCTCCAAGTATTAATCCGTAAAGTCACGTGCTATGCCATCTATCACTCCGGATGTAAAGATACATTTTTCGCAATAATTCAGTATCTATATACTCTTGTATACGGTGAGCTGAAGTGAACTGCTGATTACTTACCTTCCTTGAGACAAGTCTTCCCTTAATAGTTGGGCCACAGTCAAGTCATGCTATATCTGGACAGTATTTCAATATTGCGAAGTCCTCGAACTGATGCAGTGCGCAATTGGACAGTAGCTACCAGAAGCACCATCCCTATGACTATAGGTGGTAAGTGTTATAAGGAAATCCATATAAACCATCCAACATTGTCACTGCAATGCAATCGCCGAGGCCATGCTTCCCGATCACATTTCGCTGTCCGCTCGGAGTCAACACCCTTCACATTCAGAGCACTCAATACTTTGATATCTCTGTTTAGCGTACATGGCGCTTGCGTCGTTGTAATTCAACAAACTTTAGTTCTAGTTCACTTCTTGAGCGAGAAGTTTCGCCACATTTTTGTCAATGTATTCTGAGAATTCTTTCACAAAATTGATATTTATTGTCGCGAAGCACCCAACAACTTCCCATAGCAATTGAGTTGAAAACTGTCAGTTTTCATGAGCTCACCGAGCTCCTGTTTTATCACATTCAACATCCATTCCAGTCAATAGGTTCAAAATATTTCAAAAGTATTCGTCAAATTCAACGCCACTAATATTTGAGCCAATTTATTTAGTGAAACGCTTAAATAAAATGACACATTATTCCCACGTGAAGGTCTTTCCAACTTAAATTTCTTCGTGCACTCCTCAAACTACATATTTGACTACAGCCAACCCATATAACTGGTGCTACCCACATGTGTGTGTTGCCACTTTGTAAGCAATTTGCATTCAATCAATTCAATTTGAAATAAAACAATGCAAACACAACAAATTTCTAATTAACCCCAAGTAACACTGATTCAAGTGCGCGCCTGTGTTGCGACGACCAGCAGCCTTAGCGCGTCAAAATGTGATGAAGGGAACAACACTCTCGACCGACTTGGAATATTGAATTCCACCGAAATACACAAGTGAGCTGCTGCGACCGAACAGAGTGTGCTTAATCAAATTACAAGCTGGACAAGCTGTGTGTGCGCGCAAAATGCTGCTTTCTCTACCCCCGCCCCCCGCGATCCAAATCCAACCACTTCTGAGTGGATCTTTGATTGATTTCAATTTCAATTAATTGCACGCGATTCAAATGAATTGATTTTTTCGTCTGCCGTTTTCTTCGCTTTTCAGGAAGCGAATTTCAAACGACATTTCATTTGTAATTAACCCCTAAAACGAAGAAGACCGACACATAGGGGTGGAAATCTTATTGAGTATGAGAATTACCCAGCGACATCTTTCGGATTTTTTCAGAAGTGACCAGCTGCTTACACGGCGACATCTATGGGTGGGTAGAAGAAAATACATTTTCTAAGGCACGGCATTTGTTGTCTCTTGCGCTCCTTTATAGTGGTGCGGTAACCACTCCTCCGAACGCCATTGGTAGATACACAAAACGACGGCAAAAAAGATACTGCCATGCGTGAATTGAAGATTAGAGTGCACTCGTTGGGCATTAACTACAAGTGGGTATGGGTACGGCTTAGAATGTTGGTGGTACCGAGATTTATGTTGCCTTGCCGAAAGATCTTCAGGATTGAGATGCGTTTCAATTCGCAAATGCATCTGTGCAGTTTGAAATTGGGAGATTTTTTTTTTTTGTGGAAAAATAAAAACTACATCTGCTCAATGTTGTTACAATTGACGAGAGTAAATTGTAGGAAACGATATCAGATGTGATCCTATTTCCGATTTATTTACCAAAATCGATCATTCCGAGCGATTAGATGCGAGGCAAACAGTAAAGTATCCATTTCGTTGGGGTGTGATACAATCTGCACCTGA
The DNA here is from genome assembly GCA_949372485.1 of Cheilosia soror. Classification (NCBI taxonomy): domain Eukaryota; kingdom Metazoa; phylum Arthropoda; class Insecta; order Diptera; family Syrphidae; genus Cheilosia; species Cheilosia soror. The sequence continues at coordinate 69,820,072 of OX443561.1, read as the reverse complement.
AATAGATACTTTTCTGGAATTAAACGATACTAGCACTAGGTATACAGTGTACGTTCTCGTTGATAGATTTTTTGTAGGTAGAAGGCGGTTCACCTCAAAGTTGTGATGTGATAATGATGCATGTTAGACAGACAGGTAAGTAAAAAAAACAATTTTGTTAGGTAGGTATTTACGACACTTAACTTGCGTCTACCTACCTAATTTAAATACACTTGAAAAAATCACAATTTTACTTATAAATATTATTTAATTATTAGGTATTAAACAAGAACAATCTCATCAAATATCTAGATAACTAATATCTAATCTTATATCTACAAATATGTATTTTTAAGTTACACGTTATACTGTAGTCTAGTCAGAGGCTGTAATTGAGAAACCAACTTTTTAAAAGTTTGACATTTCATAAACATTGACGTGTAATAATTCTACGAATTCGTCGCACTTTGTCTGACAAATTTTCATCTCATAAAATATCAACAGGGGCCCACCCACCACATCGGGGCGAAACGCATTACTGGATTCGAGGCCAACACTAATTGTGGTGTCAACCACAGTTGCCAAATTGGGCGCTTTGTCGTATTTTGGGCTATCTTTTTGCTTAAAAAACGATAGAAATTTCTTCCATGAGCGCCCAACACAATTTTGGGCTATATATCGTTTTACAAATTTTGTTTTAATTTTGTTTGTTTTACTCTTTCAGAAAACTAAAAAAATAAATATTTTGGACAAACAAAATGGATCGAATGAAGCAATTTTGAAGGAGTTAAGTTTATTTGCATGCAACCCAAATGCTAACACTTCCAGTGAGCAATGCTGTAGAACAGCGGTTCCCAATCTTTTCTGGTCGCGGAGCAATTTTTTAATTTTATTAAATTAAAGAAATAAGTAACTTGTTGTGACTTTTAGCATTTTATTAAACATTAAAACTAGTAGATATTTAAAAACAAAAAAAAAATTCAGAAACATTTTTAACTCATTTTCGAGTTGGCCACAGAAAAACAAAGACTTGAAAATTCCAGTTTCCAAAAAAAATATATAAAAATTACCAATATTTACTGGAATAGCCCTTATTTTTTTAAAAGGGCAGTCAATTTTTTATGAAGATGTTCCACTAAAATCCAACATATTTGGCGCAACAGGTCATATAGGCACCCTAGGCCAAGCTTCTCACAACCATTTGTTTGTTTAAGTTTTTTTAGGGACGATTACAAGGGACTTTCAATTTTTAGGCCGAGTCCGAATGGCTGATTTAAAAAGCTTTTCAGGACAGTTTCAGTACATAGAGTTTCGGATGTTTGTCGGACGTTCGCGAGAGGTGCCGCAGTGGAAAAAACCTTAAGACGTAAATTGTGTTTTTCCGGGGATTGAACCTGTGACCTCTCGCACAGTAGTCGGATCCAAACAAATTAAACTTGGATTTGGCACTCCAAAGAACTTTTTTCCAAAATTGCAAATGTTTTTTTTAAGTGGAGTCTTTCGAAATTCGGGCTCTTGCTTATGTTTTTGTTGACATAATGTGTGTTTTTTGTGGAATATGCATCCACGAAGATTTTGTTCTACGACACAACGCCCCGAGTTTTTGATGGAGTTTTTTTCATTCATTCATTCATTCATTTTCAATGATCCGCTTGTCCATTAAGTGGGTCGCGGGTGTAGGTTGCTCAAGTGGACCCTCCATAGCTCTCGATCCTCCGCCATCGACTCTAAATCATCAAGGGCAATCCCCATACGGGTAGAGGAGAGATTATGAATTGGATCTAACCATCTCATCCTGGGTCTACCTAGGGGACGCCTGCCCGATGGTACGGATTCCATAGCACGTCGGAATTCTGGTCGGGGACATGCGTTTAACATGACCAAACCACCGAAGCATGGATCGCTCCGTCCGGAGAAGTAGCTGCTCGACATTGAGTTCCTCACGTATTCTGGTATTTCTGATGCTATTTCTACGGGTCACACCAGCAATACTACGGAGAAATCTCATTTCGGCAGCTTGTATTCGCGATCTTATTCTTTCGGTCATTACCCAAACCTCATGACCATAGGTAAGAGTTGGAACAAACACCGAATTAAAGACTGACAACTTAGCTTTGACACAAAGTTCAGTCCTCCTGATAACAGAATGACCAAGCTGTCTCAAAATCGATCCAGCCTGACCAATCCTACAGGAAAACTCAGCATTGCTCCTTCCATCACTCGTGAATAAGACCCCGAGATACTTAAACTTCTCCACCTGTTTCAATGGGACTCCACTAACATGCAGAGTGCATTGAACTAACAGGCGTTCTGGTGACGACCATTACTTCAGATTTGTTCACGTTTACCTTCATCTCAGCTTCAACACAAACGGCTACAAACCGATCGAGTGCGCGCTGAAGTTCAGTCTGAGAGGACCCAAGGATGACCAAGTCATCAGCGAAGAGCAAATGACTTATCCTCAGATCTCCCAATTCGAAACGTTCTTCGCCAAGACTGCGCTGTAACATTCAGTCCATATAAGTAATGAAAAGGAGAGGCGACAAGACGCACCCCTGGCGAAGTCCAACGCCCACGGTGAAAGGTATTGATTTAACGCCGTTTACCCGAACACAGCTTTTACAGTTTGTGTAAAGGGATTGAATGGCTCTCAAGAGAGAACCATCAATTCCATACTCCTGTAATACACTCCAGAGTTTCCCTCGAGGAACTCGGTCATATGCTTTCTCCAAATCTACGAAGCAAGCGTAAACAGGTGTAGCATACTCCCAAGCCTTCTCAAGTACCATTCTGAGAGTGAATAACTGGTCGGTTGTGCTTCTGCCGGGACGAAAGCCGCACTGCTCATCTCCTAATCGTGCCTCGACCACAGCTCTGCAACGCGTTTCCAGCACCTTGGCAAAGACTTTTCCGGGGAGACTTAAAAGTGATATACCCCTTTTGGTTTTCCATGCAAAATTGTTATACTCACTTTGGGTTTTGCTATACTCACTTCCCAAAAAAAACACCAATAGAATCAAAATAGTAAAAAACGCTAATGTTATTAAAAATGTATGGATTATTAAATTATGTTATAATTTCTTTGTGAAAAACAAAAGAATACCTACACAAAAAGCAAAAGTATGATAACATAACAAAACAAATAAGATAATTACGTGTTTTAAATTAAAATATTACGTACCTTTCAGTACAGTTCACTTTTCGCTTTAGTTTACGCGTTACTATGGAAACGAACTTTTTTTTTTTTAAATCAAAAATGCCACTTTTTTATTTAAATTTGACGGCGTCCTGGCCTGTGTATACGCTATGCTATGCATTCCGTAGCGCCTATGTGTGATGTTTTAAAACACGTTTTCTAGCAGGTTTTGTATTAAAATGTCCATGTTTTAAGTGACAAATGTTGATTTTTAATTTTTGAACAACCAATTCTTTATAAAACCTTATTCAAAAACCACTCATCATATTCTCCTCATAGATAAAATAAAACAATAAACATGCCTATTTATATACGACCAAAATAATTTTCGTTAACTTTATTTATTCCAAAATATCTGTTCTTGAAAATATAGGTAACAAGAAATAGCTCAAAATGTATATCAACAAAATTGCAAAGAATCCCGTTTAGCTGATTTCATTATGCTTGCAATTTAGTTTTACAGCTTAAAATAATATTTTTTTTTTGTAATAATGTCATAGGAAGTTATATCATTAAAAACAGTTATTACGCAAATATAATTATTATACTTTTTAATAAAACATAAGTTGGCAGTTAATTCACCACACCACGCACACCATTTGCTTAACACGTCCCAATAGTGGTCAATTATTTCAATTATTTGAATTATTTCAAAGCCATCTCAGATTCAATTGTCTTATTTCATCTTTTTTTGCTTATTCACACGTATTCGCACTTCACAGATAGAAAAAGAGGCGGAGCTACTTATTTCAAAACTGGCTCTATGAAACTCTCATTTTTGGCCGAAGCTGGTGGTCTATTCTCTCTGGTTTGTGGTTGTTAGTTTAAAAAAGTTCAATCTTAAAAAAAAAATGGTTTTGGCTCTAATGGTTCCGAAGTTAGAGGGGAGTCGAAAACAGCCTGAGTTGATTGCAGTAAAATGGGTATGTGCATTTATTACAGAACTTCGCTGGGCACTGTAGTATCTCGAAATCCATACTACTTATAAAATGCATCGTCCGTCTGTTCGTTTCTCCATAACTCGAGAACCATTCGGCCGATTTTCATGATTCTTTTTCTGATTTATAGATGTGTGCCCAACTTAGTCCGTAGGGTGGGTGAGAATTGCTCAGGAGTAAATGGGTCGCGGGGAATAAGGGGGGTCTCACGAACCGTTAGCCGTATGAAATTGAAAGTCTGTGTGTTGATAGATAAATCAAAAGAATTACATGCCTCATTCATCGTTTTTCAAAATTCGTCCTATAACGATTGAAAAACGTTTGCACCCTACTTTTCTATTTCGACCTTACTACGCTCAACTTGCCATTATACTCATAAATCTACGTATGTCATTTCAAGAAATGCTTTTATTTGTTAGCTAATACTTCATCGAGTATTTTGATCTAAAATTCATCTTTCTGGTCCATCCAGAGGGTGAGATATAATAAATTGAAAATATATCTTAATTAGTCAAGTGCGAAAAAAATGATTTCTCGATTGCAGTTGTGCTTAGGGGTAGTTTTATATTGCGTTCCCAAAATAGAATATGATTACTCGCTCGACTGGCATTCAGAATGCACATTGTACGTACATACTCATGTATGGCGTAGTTGAATTTGATGTACGCAATGGATATGCATAAAACAAACTAAATATATATATATGTAAATCTACACGTACATATAAGAGGTTTGTGGTGCGTAAGTGATGGATACATATATGTACATATATATGGATTTGAGATCTGCAGCTATGGAAAGTGTAACGATATGATCGCGTAGTATGAATAATTAGATCATATCTGTGACGAGTTTTTATTTATGTGAAATCTTATGTCCATTGACTTAGGACTTTCGGATCAGTACAGGTTACGTAAGGACTAAGTTGACGACGGGGGAGGGGTAAAGGAGTGGTAGGGACTAACTCTGGAACTATTTGGCCGATTTTTTTCAAGATTGTATCGGCTACATCCTCCGGATCAGTATAGGTTAGTTAGAGTGTGGATGGGGGAAGGGGAAACAGGGGTATAGGGGTTATCTTCAGAACTACTTGGCCATTGCCAGAGTTGACCTCCGATAGCCACGTCTTTCACATGGACAGCTATATATTGAATGTTCGCGTGTGAGCTGTAGGCGTAATATGTTTAGAGCTACTTGCGCCCATTAAATAAATAACATGTAGGTATAGTTTATGAAAAGGCATTGCGATCAAATATTTTGTAAGCTTAAAAAGAAGACAAAATATAAACAAGTAAAAGTGTTACCATCGGCCTGGCCGATGCTTTGATACCCTCCACTGTATGTACTGGTACAGGTACAGGTATGTGTCTAATATTGGCTTTGTATGGGAGGTAATAGAACTACTTGACCGACATGGACCATTTTTGACAAAAACCTGAAGGCCATGAATATAAGACCTTTCATTAAATTTCAGTTTCCTAAGTCGATCCGTTCGGACGCTATCGTGATTTCAACAGACAGAAGAGACGTGGATCTAATAGTGGTTTTGTATGGAAGGTACCAGAACTACTTGACCGACGTAGCCCATTTTGTTTTGCCTAGGTCAATTTGTTTGTACGCTATCGTGCTTTCAACAGACAGACGGACGGACATGGCTAAATCGATTCAGAATGTAATCTTGATTCAGAAAATTATATACTTTATAGGGTCTCCGGTGAATCCTTCTTGGCGTTATAAACGTAAAAACAAAGTGAATATACCTTCCTGTGGAGGGAATAACAAACGTGCATTTATATGATAGCTGAAATAAATTGGAATTTAATTTAATAGAAAAGAAATCAGCGGGCGGAGCCGCGGGCGTTGCTAGTACTATATAAATTGTTTGAAGTTTAGTTTATGCTAACTTTGTATAAAATGTCAGTTTTTATAAAATAAAACTTTACTTATACGAAACTATAGAACTAGACGGATGTCGTTTGTTCAAGATACAACAGGCACTACCGTTCCCTTTGAGTTTCCTTATATTACAATGAAATAAAAATAAATTTACCAACTTTAACGTAGACGTTAATTTAAAAGTCTCGGACTCACCTGAAAAGAAAAGAAAAATACGAGTGACTTACATCTTTTAAGGTAAAATTATTTAAGTTTATGTAATAATAATTATGTCATAAAAGGCTGAAGAGGAAGTTGGTTTATTGTAAATTTGGAGTCCCAGCTTTTTTCAGATATACCTATACAATACATACAATTAAAAAAAAATAAATAACTAAATATAGATGGCGCAACAGGCGGGTAGACCCTAGGCCTAGCTTCTCGCAACCATTCGTTTGTGTGAGTTTCTATTTTTGGGACGAATGGAAGGGACCTACAATTTTATGTCGATTTCAAACGGCTGAATTGAGAAGCTTTTTCAGGACAGTCATACTCTCGGATGTTTGTCAGACGTTCGCGAGAGGTGGTCTCCTCGATTTAGAGGAGAGCAACATTTTATATTGGAGGTAGAACAGGCCATAAGAATTGATAATGTTAGCCAAGCGGAAAGCTCGAGCTCACGCCGTTTATATAAACAACTTCAGCATCAACACAAGATCTATCTGAACCTTAACCTCAATACTGCCCAAATATCATTGGTAATTCGAACGCGAGGAGAACTACTCAAGCTCAATTGGATGCCACATCGTGATGACCTTCCGCATCGCTGCAGCTTGTGTAACACTGGCGAAAATGAAGACGTGACACACTGACACACCACTGATTTTGGAAAAATTAAAAAATATTCTTAACGAAAGTCGTAACTGGAGTACACTTGCTTCGTACTGTGAAACTGCTCTTAATTATAGAAAAAGAATTTTGGATGAAAACTTTTAAATGTACACTTCTTCAGCTACTTTTTGCTTTTTTGACAATTGTGTGTAAAATTATTGTTAAATTTGTTGTCAAATCTCGGCAGACGGCTAGGCCATGCTTAAATGTACAATTTGTATGCAATTAATGTGATATTCATGATTTAATAAAGTACTATTAACTTAACATAACTTAACTCAGAAGTTGTCGGTACACCAGTGTTCAAATTGTTAGATACAATTTCCCCGATAGAATTATCAAGACACTTCGTTCTGTATGCTTTCAAAAAAATAACTGAGGTACAAAAATTATTAACTACATGGATATCCTTAGGGTCAAAGACGGCTTTCGGTAAAGTTATTCAACGATTGACGAAATTCGTACTCCCCTCCCAGAAGCTCAACGATAAATTGATTCATAGAGTATACAGATTGGGGTTATGTATGATGGAATAGCACATTCGATAAATGGCCGCCACGGTTTGCTGGCAAGTACAAGGTGGCGCAAAAGTAATGCTCCTATCAGAAAATGCTATAAATTTTGCGATTGGCCCCTAATGTCAGTTCTGTTTTGACATTTGTGTAGTAAACACATGCGAAATACACGTTAATAAACAATGTTACGCTACACTGCTCCAGAAGGCGGAATATTGGTGACTATTTATTTGAGCAATAATCGGTCGGTGACTTTGGCACAACGTGAATTTCGTCGCAGATTTCCTAGCCGTCCAACGCCTACTGGTGAAACACTGCGACGTTTAGCCGCTCGCCTCGAAGAGACTGGCACAACACGAGATGCTGCCAGGCGTGGCAGACCCCGGAGTAGCCGTTCTGCAGAGAATATTGCTGCTGTAGCCGAAGATGTCATGGACATGAAGACGTCGCGGGCCAAACGGTTACTGTGAATGGTGAGCGCTACAGAGCAATGATCAACGAGTTTTTTTTGCCGCAACTTGATGAATTGGGATTGGAAAACATGTGGTTCCAACACGTGCCACAACCGATATGCTGAAGGATGCATTTCCCGGGCGCCTAATCTCCCGTTTTGGCGATTTGCACTGGCCAGCAAGATCGCCTGATTTGACCGCTCCATACTTCTTTTTGTGGGGCTTTTTGAAGTCGCGGGTTTATGTCAACAAGCCTCAGACTCTTGCAGCTCTTAAAGACAATTTCCGTCAATAATACACCTCACAATTTCCTCTATCAAAGCGGTGGTGGTCATGGGCTTGTTTGCATAGACCTTTAGACTTCAAAAAACCGCAAGGAACAAAATTCCAATGGCGCTAAATCGCAAAATCTCGACGGCCAATTTTGATCGCAAAAACGGCCGATTACACGATTAGGAAATGACTCAAGCAGTATTTGAATTATTTCTTTGGCTGTATGTGACACCGTCTTCTTTAAATCACCTGTTGGTCACACCCATTCTTGTAATTTAGGCACTAAAAACTGGATTATCATGTCACGACAACGATAATTGTTATTGCCTGACCAACCGCATTTTTGAAGAAGAATGGATCCGATAATGCCTCCAGCCCAAAATCCGCACCAAACAGTCACGCTTGGTAGATGCATTTGTTTCTCAACAATTACTCGTGGGTTTTCTGAGCCCCAAATGCAATTTTGAAGTTTAACGAAGCCATCAAGATAAAATCACTGAAGATGATTTTAAAAAAAAAAAAATCAGCATCCACTTGGTTCCAAAATCCATTCACCGAACTCTCTTCGCGCTGCATGGTCAGTAGTCTTCAGTTCTCGAATAGTCAATTGAACTTTGTAAGCATGAAGTTTCAAGTCTTTCGTGATAATTCGCTGTAGAGAGCTTCTCGAAATGCCCAATTCTTGACTACGGTGCCGAATTGATGTTCCTGGACTGTCGGCAACTCTCGCGAACTGCTTCGACGTTTTCTGTTGAACGACTTGTGACAGGCCCAGGACAACCAGAGTATTTAAGGCGGGTCTCAGATTGAGGCAACAAGCAATAAGCAACTATAGTTGCTATAGCAACTGCCAATAAGCAATCAGCAACATTTTTCGTTCGAGCGATATTAAATTGCTTTGATGTGAGAGACCTCTAATTTAATTCAAAGTAAAATAACTTGTGAGCGATAATATTGCGTGTTTCCTATTGCCAGTTGCCTATTGAATGTTGCCTCAATGTGAGAGCCGACTAAGATCACTAATTGATCCATAGTCTCCCTGAATTTGTCAATTATTCTCTTTACAGTTGATGGTTTTCAATCACTATGACGGCAATATTTTGTTCGAAAATTGCGGACTGTAACTAATAAACCTTCATATTATTTTTAAAATATTGCTCAACAATGAAAATGCGTTGATCTTTCGTATAGCGCTCCATTTTTACTAACTCCGAACTGTCAGCTGTCACATTGTTATCTTTTTTTCCGTTGGCATCACTGTACTAAATGCCGCAAAACTTAAATTTTATAATGAGACACCCTTTATAAGCTCTTTCGTAGGGTATTACAAAACGTTTGTTGATCTAAAAAAAAAAGGTGGAGGAAGGCTGTGTAGTAATGAGAAATGGTTTTGGAATGGCGAATAGATCAAAGGAGTTCAAGAATATAAAACATAAACATAAAACCCAACTAAGTTGTATGCGACCCATACACAGGGTGTCTCAGTTTAACGGTATAATCCTTTAAGAGACGATTCCTGGAGTTCCGTCTGGAGGACCTGGAGGTCATTAATGGACCTGTCTGAAAGTTCTTCTAAATCCTCGAAGAAGTGACTACCAAGGATTCTATTTCTTATGTGAGGAGTGTTGGGCTGTGACAAAGAAAGTGTGGAGTGTTCTCATGCACCTCCCCATCACCGCATCCTCTGCACAGGTCATCTGTATGCTGATGCCCTTTTTCTTGTTTAATTGTAAGATTCTCTCAGTTTTCTGTTTGTTGTAGAATGGCCACATTTTCCTGGTTATGCCACAGGAGTCAAGCTTGCTCCATCTTTCCTTTGTGGCCATTAGTATTTGGTTCCCAATCGTCTGTCTGAGATTACAGGGGAATTCATTACTGTGGTGTCGGCCTGGTTTAGTTCAAGGGGGGCCCTTTTCTTGCCAGCTTATCAGCTCTGTGCCCGGCAACCCAGCATAGTCTTACGTTGTGCTGCGCGCCAAGAACCCGTAGCTCTTCGTGAAAACAACTTACAAGCTTTGATTTTAACTCAACGGCAGAGATCGCTTATTTATTGCCGCTGGACTGCCAATGAAAAATGTAATATCTGCACGAGGTATTGCCATTATTACAACCTGTTTAGCAGCTGCTGTCACTGCCAAAACCTCAACTTGGAATACGCTGCTAATAATCAGGAAGTCTAATTGATTTGGATAGTCCTAGACGTTCGGAGTAGAACCATGCGCCAATGCCGATTTCCATCTTTGATCCATCCGTGTAGATAGGTATGGTTGATCCGATTGATGCCGGTTGATCTTCGTACCATTCGTCCCTGAAGAATTCCAACAAACAACGACATTAAATGGAATTTCCGCAGTCTCTTTCCTTCTTCTGTTGTTTGTTACGAAAAAGTTTTGTCGTAAGACCTTACAAATTTTCCGGAAAGAAGTATGTACCTACACATAGCTTCAAAAATCACGAAAATTGGATAAAATGGTTCTTGAATTAAAAATAGGTAAATCGAAAATTGTAATATTAATATAGAAATTTTGAGAATAAAGTATTATTGTTATTATTATTTAAAAAAAAAACAAAATTGATTTGTAATGTGTATTCAAGAAAATAAAACTGCACTATTAATTTGTAAACTTTATTGTTTGGTGGCTGATGAACAACTGACTTAATCTCTATTACATTTATTGAGCTGTCACACAAGTGTCAAAGAAGGCTAGCCTGGACTAATGGTCTGTTCTCATTACATGATTACGTCTTCTTCTATTCTGTTCGTTTGTCACATTAGGTGGAAAAGGTTTAAAAACATTGTTCAAATGTTTCGAAAAAAGTTTGACCTTTTCTTTTGGGTAGCCGATCCATTTCCCAGCAGATTTTCTTAACGGGAGATCTTGCGCTTGTGGTCTCTTTATATATTTGGCAGCCTTCCAAAGGGAGTAGTCTGTGACTTTGTCAGCAGTTAAGTTGCAAAGATATTAAGTTAGGGATCTATTTTTAAATTCACCGATCCTTTTTTTAAGCCTGTTATTTAGTCTATAGAATATAGTTTTATCGCCGGGATATCTTGTCATTTGCCATTTTCTGCGAGCTCTTTTCTTTTCTAATATTAGTTCCCTAATTTCTATGATTTTTTACCGAAGCTTTTTTACGTTGTTGGTAAGTTGGTGTACTATCTTCTGCTGCTTGCTGTATATCGGCAATGAATTGTTCTACTTCTATGCGTCAATATGACTTGTTGTGACTATAGTGGAGAACTAAGGTTAATAAATCCTTCGAGTAATTCTTTAAATTTACACCAGTTCGTTTTTTTGTTGGTAAGTCTTTCATTGTTTACCCGTTCTACTGTCATGCCGTTGACCGTTAGAATTATGGGTGTATGATCCGACGACAAATCATCACTGCTTTGAACGTTTAGTTCTTTTCTATTGATTCCTTTCATTATGAAGAAGTCAATGAGGTCTGGTATTTTCGCTGGGGTCGGACGGCCAATAAGTCGGCGATCCAGTCGAAGTAAAAATTACAATTAAAATTTCGCCCTGCTATGTAAAGCTTTCTGCCTCTTGTCGTTACTAGTCTTGAACCCCAGTACGTGTGCTTTGCATTGAAATCACCTCCAACGACAAAGTTATTGCCTAGAGCTCAAAATATTCATAACAAAGAATTTATTTATTACAAAAAAAAAATAGTTTTAATAAATCATATAAATAAAACACTTTTCTCCCCTAAACTTACTGGAAAACATTATTGAAAATGAAGAAGACTGGGGCATTGAAGCTATTGTTTTATCGAAAGGTCTGATATATTATCTTACTGATAAGAAATATATTGTTTTTCAATGCGTTTTCTCCACAAAGTGATATTTTATTTAAAATTCTTTAATCAAAGTCCAGCGATGGTCAATATTGTCTAAATCAAGTTAATAAATTCAAAAATAGTATTTCTAATCTTGAATCAACAAATTTCGATTCTTTTTGGACAAAATTTCGAATGAAAACGAGAATTTGGCCAATTTTAATAGCAATAGGAGTTCCGAGATCAACCTTTCAACAAAGAAACAATTTAAAGGTCTCTTAACAACAATAATTGTCGACCAAGTCATAAACGAAATCGATATTCGGTTTAGTTCCTTGTCATGTTTTGAATTTTTTAAACTTTCGGACACATCATTGTATGAACATTTTAAAACCAATTTTCCTGTTAACTTGCTCAATAATTTACAGAGCTCGTAACCGGGATATTTTGACATTCCAGCTTTGATTTTCCAGTTGATTTTCCATGACGAGAATTTCACGTCAAAAACTGATCTTAAAGAAATATTAAGATTTTTAATCATTACTGATTTGGATAAAAGTTTCACTGAATACTTTAGGCTTTGCAAACTATTGTTGTCTTTCCCCGTGAAAAAAGCATCTCTAGAGGGATCATTATGAGTGTCTTAAAAGAATAAAAAACCAGTAAGACAATTATTTTCGACTATGCCGAAGCTCAAATACCCGGTACTATATTATTGCAAAAATAAAAAAAAATAGTTTAGTATTAAAAAATTAAATTATATTATATGGGTAGTTTTTATGCGACCAAGCTCATTTTTTGTCATAAAATTTTAAATATTATTAAAACAATATATGCAAAGCTTAAACTTGCTATCTTTACTGTAGCTATTTAAATAGAATTTTTTTTTAATATCAGAAAGCTATAAATCCGTAATTTTTGTATGGGAGGTAGTAGTAGTTTTCATCCGATCTTGCCTCAGTTTGGTGGATAAAAGCTTACGTACCGAATTTCAAGTCGGTAGCTCTTAAATTACGGCCGTAATCGTGGGGATAGACAGACGGATATCGCTAGATCGACTAAGAAAGTGATGCCGATCAATAATATATATAAGTTTGTCATACCTACAACGCCTCCTTATGTGTCAAAGAGAATATACCCTCACCACTGTGTGGTACCGGGTATAATTAAATACGAAATAAATGTGGGCAAGAAAAGTTGTTAAATTTAGCCCTTATTTCGATTGCAAAACCAGTGTTAAAAAAAAGAGTGTGGTGCGTGGTATACAAATATACAAGCCAAAGGGAATTTTTATGACCAAATAATGGATAATTTTGCTTCAAAAGAAAGAAGAATTAAATTAAAGTACAACCTTAATAACCTTTTAAATTATTTATATTATTATTTATTTAAATTAATTCTATACATATTTCTTTTATATGTGCAATTAATAAAAAAACGATATTAAGCCAAAGGATTATTATGACGAGATCATGGATAATTTTGCTTAAAAAAAGTAGTACCTAATTTATGTTATTTTGTTTTTAATGAATTTTAAAAATATTTTTTTTTTTAATTACCATTTTGGCCTTAAATAATTGAAATAAAGCAATATTTTCTTAAATAAATTACTTTTAATTTTAAGTTTAAAGTTGAGTGCTTCCGCTTCTAAAAAAAAGTCAGGCTTCGTGCCTGGTGGGCAGTATATAGAAGCTATATTAAATTGCTTGTTTTTAGTCAAGATGTTTATTGTCAACCCGCTTAGCAGCTGTTGTCACTGTTAGGACATGAGTATAAGGTTGCATGTGAGCTCTCTTGCCTGGTTTGTTTTTCTATTTTTGGCATTTCATAGGGTTTCAAAATCATTTTTACAATTACAGCACTACCTCCCCTGGCACTGTCAGATGGATGAGGAGAGTGGTAACCGATGCAGCCAGGAATTCTAATGGCTGTTCCCTGTTTAAAGTGGGTTTCAGAAATCAAGCAGATATCAATGTCTTAATTGCATAAAAATACCTGAAATTCTGAAATATGTTGGTATAAGCCGTTTGCATTCCAGGTCAGCGTTGCCTCTTTGCTGCAATTGCAGTATATCTACTGCATTTTTTTCAAAATTTAAATCTACTGCAACCAAATTAAATCTACTGCATTTTTGTAGCTTAAATGAGGAAGCCAAATCCGAAATCTATATATATAAAAATTGAGCCATAAAATGTTTGTCGTCGATTCACGCTTTAACGCATTTACCGATTTCGACCAAACTTTCACACATCTTTGGTATTGGTCTATATATGATTTCTGTGAAGTTTGGTCAAAATCGGACAAAGGGGCGTGGCACCGCCCATACAAAAAAACCTTCAAAATCGTATATCTCGAAAACTAACAAATCGATTGAGCTTAAACTTACAGATAATCTTAGTTATTGGCTCTGGAGTTGTACGGTGAAGTTTGGTCAAAAAAAAACATTCAAAATCGTATATCTAGAAAACCACCAAATCGATTGAGATCAAACTTACAGATAATCTTAGGTATTGGCCCTGGACTGCTACTGTGAAGATTGGTCAAATGTGGACAAAGGGGAGCGACTTTACATACAAAAAAAAAAAAAACATTCAAAAATTGTATACCTCCTTTACAAAAAACATCTTCTATGGGGTGAAACTCGATGACGTTATGTCTCGATAACTGCTGGGCCGATTTTTATTATTATTTTTTGTTTTGTTCGTATTGCTGTATTTCAGGTTTAGGCAGAAAGAAAATTCCACCAAGTCGATTCATTCTCATTTCTCGCATTTTACAAAAGAACATTATTACCTAAGTCCTCAGCAATACAATTCCTGTGCACGGGCAAAGCCGGGCGGGTATACAGCTTCTTCGACAGTCTTGGAATGGGAAGTCAAAGTTTTTAAAATTTGTAACATTGATATGTGTAAATAATGCATTGTCCTGAAAGTCAATAATATTGTCTAGGCAATACGATTTCTGGAAAAACAAAAAATAAAAACAGTTTATCTTTTTAACTATTTTGCACTACGAAGTGTGCACGGGCTGAGCTAGTGGTAGATAAAATACAAACAGAAATACAAGCCAATTTGGGAAACTGAGTTTTCCTGGCTGCAATTGTCGAAGGAAACTGTTTCAAAAAAATATGTCTTTGAACAAAAACATGTCAAATTTAGACGTCGATTCTGAACAAATATTTTCTAGCTTGATGGGGTTTTTCGTGCTGCAATTTTATATCGAGGCTTGTCAACAAATAAAAAAACGTTTAATTTTTAATGATAAAAGACTGAAACCTCTGAGGTACGTAGATACAAAGTTAGTACCTAGTGGAAGGCAGTATATCCTACTCGATTTATTGTCTATTTTACACTTGTTTAATTTTTTTGATGATGACAAAGAAAATCTTAATAGCCAATGATGATGAACAATTTTCCATGCTCATTAATATTAGTGCATTTTTCTGTTTTGTTTAAATACTCGTCTTTATTAATTTTGTACTGTTTTTTAAAAAGAAATGCAATCTACTGCATTATTTTAGAGAATCTACTGCGAAAAAATAGTCCAACAGTGGCAACGCTGTTCCAGGTTGCGACTTTCAGATTCTTAATCATAATTATTTGTTTGGTTTTTTCTTTTGGAAATTTCTTTGCTCAGTAGGTTAATTTCTTTATCTTGATTATCCAATCTTTGAAAGCATTTCCTTTACTGATATTTCTTCTTCTTTACGTGTATTTTTTACAATTTGAGAATCCGATTTGTTATTCACAATTGTAGTGTTTATTTTAGCAGCAATTGGTACTTTATTTTTTTCAACATTTATGTGTTGTTTGTTTTTATTTTCTAGAGGATTCTGTTGATGTTTGGCATTACCTCTCTTTTTCTTTTCTTGACCGGTTAAGAGTACCTACATCCCAATAACAGTTCTAAGAAAAAATCTTTATAAAAATTCTACTGACTTTGTATCTACAAATATCGACATCGTTAAATAAACCTACCTCCGCACTCCACCCCACTTACACTGAGTAGTACCTACATCGATTTGTGAATCCATTCAAATCGAGTTGTGATGAATATTTGAAAGCATTTGTAGGTATACATAGGTGCACGACAAAATCTAAACATTTAGGATGCTAATGCCATTAATGGATAAATAATAGATAGGGGACATTTTCAGCATCTCTAATGACCTCACATGGATGCCATTAGAAAGTCGGGTGGATATACTCGTACCTATACCTAAAATCCGCATCTCCTCAACCTCAAAAGAGAGTATAGGTATTGTAGGTATACCCCAGTGCTTCTTAAGCATAAAGCCCATCCATCGTTGGTGCTCTCTCTATAATAGAAAGTCTAAGCCCGAAGGATGACATTGTCAGATCGGAACGAAGAGGGATATATAAAGCCATTTATATTGGAATTCCAGTTATCTGTGTTTTGGTCAAAAGGACACCATACAGCAGCAGTACGAGTATATCCTATCCACTGTCACCATTCATCCGAACAAGTTTAGATACCATATATGTAGGTATATATCTAGTTAGAGACCATATGCACACATTAGATGAAGTGATGCGAGCATCTCTCTTCGGCAATATACCAAAAGGAGGGTTGCGATTGCGATGAACATCATCCCGCCTCGCTCCCCATCCTTGCGATGAAACGATGACTAGCATCGTTTCTGCTTCGGCGTTTGGAAGCAGCAGCAGCAGTATTGTATAGTAACGTCACCAACAGAGAAACATAAGGGTCCTGGTGTGTCCTTTATGTTTATGTGTATATATATGCAGGTAGCTGATGCTGCCTAAGCACATACCTAATATCCCTCCTGTGGGTAATATGCTCTGTGTGTGCACATTTGGCCGGAATATGTCGTCGTCTCCTTTAATGGCGGTGCGATATGTCAACTGAATAATGCCCCGACACAAAGCTATGTATCTTCGGAGTGTAAATATGGGTGGGGCTTAATATTTACCCTTGCACTTATGTTGTTACCCTCGCCCAACCTGGCCATGCCTTGGCTATGGCTATGGCTACACACATCACGGCTTTACGTTTGCCTTGCTTGTGCTGTGTTGTGCCCGTGCTGATGCCGTACTTATGCTTGGGCGAGAGGTGTCCGGCGAAGAGACGTCGGCGTCGGATGGTGTGGCGCGCAATAAGAGACAAAGTTGTTTAGACGACGATAACGAGGACTAAAGCAGGACACTCTCATACAGTGGGAAAAATTGCGACTTGTTCTGGCCGTTGTTATGGAGTGCTTTCAGTTGGTGCTTCATCTGACTGCATTTTGAGGTTATACACCACACGGCGTTGGCGGCGGCGACGGCGACAGAGCTACATACTTGTTATGTGCTATTCCGCTGCTGTCCTTATTATTGTTTGCTGTGTCATTATTATTTTGTATTTCAATCTTCTTCTTATTTTTTTTTTCTCGTCCTATACCTAGGTATATGACCATTTTTTTTTTGACGTCGTCATCGTTGTTGCTGCTGCTGTTAGTTGGCTCTTGAAGCTCAACCTCAACCCTTAGGTGATTTTGCTTGTTGACGCTGTCACTGTCGTCGTCATTGCCATCGTATTTCAAAAACCCTCACTCAAAAACAAAAAAAAGTGCTTGGACAATATCTACTTGAAGCTCTTTTCATGCGGACATTGTCGTTATATATGTATACATAGTGTCATGGCGATACAGTAGGTGATGGAAGTTGTGAGACAGAATTGTTTTTTCTACCGTATAGTTATGCTTGACTAGATATTCCTGGATGTCTACGTGCTTAAACACCCCCTTAACTCTTCCCAGTTGCCACTTTCTGGCTTAAGAACCGCAACGGCTTTACCTCAATAATTCACAGTTGCTTCTGTTTGTTGGATACCTAGGTAAACTGGCATCCGTCATCCTCAGAAGCAGTCTTTTAGTCCATTGCTTTCTTTTAGGCATAGCGGCTTATCATTTATTGGAACGTCTTTTCATCACCAGTTTTAGGTGAATGTTTTAGGCGAAAGTTGGTTCTATGTACGCGCTATGAAGTGTATCGATTTCGAATCTTGGCGACATCTATAAAGGACCATTCACATGGGAGCGAACGAACGAATTGATGAAAGGCGAATAAACCACTTTTTATGCATTTATAAACAGAAAACTCCACATTTTATTATTCCAAGATATCCTCCTCTTGGAATAAGTTCGAACGAATTTTTTATTCGCTACTTTGTGGAACGCGATTTAAATGATGTGGATTGTGAATAGACTGACAATTCGCGCCAGGGTGTATTCGTTCGCGGCAAAAAGTTTGGAATTCGAAATTTCGTTATTAAGACTATTTTTAAACTTGTTTTCTTAGTATATTTTGATGGAACAATTAATTATCCTCCTCTTGGAATAGTAAAATGTGAAATTTACTGTTCATAAATGCATCAAAAATGGTTTGTTCGCATTTTAGTAATTCGTTCGCTCGCTCTCATGTGAATAGTCCTTAATAGTGTTCGAGAATGGACCCGCTTAATAGTCTGCACAAAGTAGTATCAATAACGTCTTGCATTTGGATTTCCAGGACAATCGCCTTTACACCGAAAGAAAAAACATTGGATGCATCAAAAATGTTTCGCTGTTAGCTAACAATGGGCTTAAAATTGTTAAATCAAATACGTGCGTGAATAAAACAAACAACGCTGCATGTTTGAAACAACTACTTTGGCGTTGTTGATTAAAATGCTCGTAAGTATCACAGATATGTTTAGTTTGAACATTTTTGTAGTTGTTTCAAAAATGGTAACATTGTTAGCCTACAATTTAAAATTAAATTTTTTCATGTAAAATAGCATTGGCCATTATTAAAGTATCATGAACATGATGCACTTAGCATCTGCGAACATGTTTTTATATAAAAACCCATTGACCCAACCAACATTCTTGCCAAGACGTATTGTAAAGTGGTCGCGTGTAATAATCAGAAACGTTAATGACGTAGCACACTTCAGTTGAATTTATCACAAAAATGTTGAAGTAATAATGCTTATTTAACGGTCAAGCATAAAACATTGTTGTAGGAACACAAACGTTCTGAATGTATCACGAATCTGTGGAAATAATAATGCTGCCAAGCAGAAACATTGTTCAAGAAATACAAACATTGTGAAACTATGACGAATGTAGTTAATTTACATGTTTTCTTGTTAAACCAACCACGAACGTCGCAGTCGCGACATGCTTAACGGAATTTTTCTTGTTAGGTCGCCTCGTTGGCGTATTTCTTCACGTTTCTTGAAAAAATGTTCAGTATTCATTCAGTCAGAAGCGCGAGTACTAAGTTACGTTACGTGCGAGTGTCAACAAGTGTATTTTTCTTTCTAGTACGCTTGTTGTTTGAGGCCTTGCGTGGTCCACTCCGGACTGTGAGCGCCATCTAAAGTAAGTCTTTAGTCCGCGTAAGCTTTTATCACTTGTCTTATAATGTACTCCGCTGGTCCCCTGTTGTTGAGCCAACATATTAAAATATTAATTTATTCATCACCATTTTCTTAACTAGCTGGCTATTTAAAAACCGAAATTGGCAATGACATGATAATAGTCTAAGAGCTAGCAACGTTTTTGGCACGTGATTTTAGCAAGGCTAAGTTTTTTACATATCCTTCCATGCTATGGTTTAGTAAGGATGCGGGTAGTCTGGCAGTCAGGTGACGTTGCGTTTACCCGTGAGAGCGGGGCGAAGAGGGTAAACAAAATCGTAAAATTACGTGATAATAGCATGATTTCTTTTTATGCCATTTGCTTATGCTCACTATTTGAAATGTTAATCCATTATTGCCAGACGGCTTTGGCGTTGCTAAAGCCGTGCCAGACCGTGATTTACAACAACAAAAACAACACATTTTTACGTCATTTTAGCAAAGCTGAAATTTTTATATGTTATACCTTGGCTTTCAGATAGACTATATTTTTTTTGCCAGACGGAAATACCGTTGCTAAATTGCTGCCAGACCGCTTTGAGTCTTGCAGAACATGAGCGAATTAAAGAGTATTACCCATAGCAAAATAGCGGATAGACTTAGATGAGTTGGCAAATATTAAAAACTATTTTTTTAGTATAGAATAGAATATAGAATAGTGTAATAATAAATACATATATTTAATTAACAACAATGTGTTGTTTGACAATATGACTGCAACAACTTATTTAACATTTTTTAAAAAATGGTTTCACAAACAAATGAATTTTCAACGTCTTCATCGTCATCGCTGCTGTTATCATGATAATTATCATTATCATCATCATTGTCTGTAGTATCTAAGGCTGTCATATGATATTTACAACTACATATAAATCTCGGAATTTTGATGATAGTTTTAAAAAAAAATTTAAAAATTTTGACTCATCAAACCTACCACCTTGTCAAGCAGAATTGCGGCAGCATTTGTTACGAGCCCGTTATGTAACAAAATTTTGGAGAAACGCTCATAGGAAAGAACCTTCTCCATTATTACCAGAATTGCCGTCAACAGTTGCTGACATTATCATTCAAGGTAAAAATTAGTGTTAAAAAACACTGTAAATAAATATATTTTAAATCACCTTTTTTTCTCTGCAGAAGATCAAATGGAAGGGAACGATATGACAGCCTTAGATACTACAGACAATGATGATGATAATGATAATTATCATGATAACAGCAGCGATGACGATGAAGACGTTGAAAATTCATTTGTTTGTGAAACCATTTTTTAAAAAATGTTAAATAAGTTGTTGCAGTCATATTGTCAAACAACACATTGTTGTTAATTAAATATATGTATTTATTATTACACTATTCTATATTCTATTCTATACTAAAAAAATAGTTTTTAATATTTGCCAACTCATCTAAGTCTATCCGCTATTTTGCTATGGGTAATACTCTTTAATTCGCTCATGTTCTGCAAGACTCAAAGCGGTCTGGCAGCAATTTAGCAACGGTATTTCCGTCTGGCAAAAAAAATATAGTCTATCTGAAAGCCAAGGTATAACATATAAAAATTTCAGCTTTGCTAAAATGACGTAAAAATGTGTTGTTTTTGTTGTTGTAAATCACGGTCTGGCACGGCTTTAGCAACGCCAAAGCCGTCTGGCAATAATGGATTAACATTTCAAATAGTGAGCATAAGCAAATGGCATAAAAAGAAATCATGCTATTATCACGTAATTTTACGATTTTGTTTACCCTCTTCGCCCCGCTCTCACGGGTAAACGCAACGTCACCTGACTGCCAGACTACCCGCATCCTCACTACACCATAGCATGGAAGGATATGTAAAAAAATTAGCCTTGCTAAAATCACGTGTTTTTTCACGTTGCGAGCTCTTGGACTATAATATAGAGTAAGAGCTAGCAACGTTTTTTCTCAAGTCATTTTAGCAAGGCTGTAACTTTGTGAGCATAGTTTGTGGTCGTGTCTACTGAAGTACTGAACACGAAAATACATTTCTGGCAGCGCTGGGTTGGTTTATATTGGAATGCCATAACCTCAAATGTAAAAGAAATTTACCTCATTTTAGCAAACTTAAGATTTTGGCATATGATGAAATCAGAGTTTTGGTTTAGCTTTGAGGAATTAGTAGAGTGATAATATCTCTAACATAATAATCTCTAACATGACTTTGCTTTATGACTTAATTTTTGCCTTTTTTGCACTTTAAAACCGGCAAACTCATATGGCAATTGCATTTTCTGTTTACATCGGTCGTAAATTAACACATACCAAAATCTCAAATTTGCTAAAATGAGATACCTACATTTGTTGCCCTTTTAAAGTTATGGCATTAATATATAAACCAACGCAGCGCTGCCGGAAATATATTTTCGTGTTCAACTATGCTCACAAAGTTACAGCCTTGCTAAAATGACTTGAGAAAAAACGTTGCTAGCTCTTAGTCTAATAGATTTATGCAAAAATAGAAAATGCAAAAATTGTTGCATTAATTGAAATGGCAATGCCCATTGGTTGACGCAAAATCAAATAAGGTTCATGATCATGATCAAGTAGGAAGATTCTGCAAGACCAGCGGTTGTCCTAAAGGTTCGTTAAAGCAGTCAATTGTCTGCATAAAGTACTGCCAACAACGTCTTGCATTTGGGTTTGCAGGGAATTTAACGTCTACTCAAACCCCTTTAGAGACAGCTATGTTTTAAGGGCTTCGTTGTCGACAATTCCTTTGGTCATATATTTTTTTTTTTTTAAATTTCGATATGCTGTTGCTTTTAATGCGAAATGGAACTCTTCGCCTATTAACAGAGTTTCGAATACCTCCAGAGAATATGTACACCCGATGACACATCTGCAGTTATCTGAAGATGTGCCACCCTGGATGACTGTGGATCAAAAATAATATAGTGATAGTCACTTGGT
Organism: Cheilosia soror; assembly: GCA_949372485.1. Taxonomy (NCBI): domain Eukaryota; kingdom Metazoa; phylum Arthropoda; class Insecta; order Diptera; family Syrphidae; genus Cheilosia; species Cheilosia soror. The sequence continues at coordinate 69,797,811 of OX443561.1, read as the reverse complement.
CAATTGAGAAAAATCGAGGTGTAAGTTCACTTCCTGACAGGAGAAAACAAAAATGTCTTCCCAAGTGGATATATACGGAGAATTGACTGTCAGAATTCAAAACTATTCAAAACAATCACTTAAAAGGAGTCTGATGATGAATTAGTGGTGTAGTTCGAAATAGCTATCATTCCTACCAAAGTGACTGTGTCTACGAGTTGTTGTTAATGTAATTCTCTCAAACAATAATTCAGAGACTGAAATTCGACATAATTTTCCAACAGAAATTGTCAGGGTCAATCCCAAACAAGCGAGAATCGTTGTTACTCGTCGCTTTCCCACTCAAAAATAATATAGTTGGGAACAAAGTTGTAAAAGAATTAAATCATTTTATAATTTAATTCATTTGATTTATCTGTAAAAATGCTTAACTCATGAATTCACTTAAAGATTTCAACTTCAAAATATGAAATCGCCATTCATTTTGAAGTCAGTGATTGAGAATTCATTTTGTTGAAGTCAAAGATTGCATTCATTTGAATGCATTCTTCTGTGATTGCTGTGAAGTCATTGAAGTCTTTTTGAAGTCATTGCAGTCACTTTGAAATCTTTTGCGTTCAATTATACTTTTTTTTTCAAAAATTTAAGTTTTACATAATAAAACAAAATAATTCAAAAAACATTGGCGGTACGCCATTTACGATAGGTACGTAAGAAAAACTATTTAATTTTCATTTATAAAGCAAATAAACAAAATAAATCATTTTTTCATAATAAATATACATGTATACATGTTTTCAATAAGAGCGCTACGAAAGTTTTTTTAAATAAAACAAAAACGGTTTTCGATATCAATGAAATTCTTTATTCTTGTGAAAGTACGTTCGATGCCATTATGTATGGAACTCGATTTCTTTTCCATGGCCACCATGGGCACGCTTGCAGAAGTCCAGACGCTGAACCCAATTTTCGACGGTTTACAAGGATAAATCGGCCGATACTGCTGCAATTTCACGTTCGATATTCGTACGAAGTTCACCAATCGTCGCTAGCTTGTTGGCATAGACCATAGACTTGACGTGGCCCCACAGGAAATAGTCTAACGGCGTCAAATCGCACGACCGAGGCGAGGCGGCCAAGCGACTGGACCATTTCGTGAGATAACACGTTCTCCAAACTTAGTTTTCAATAAATTGATTGTGACATTCGCTGTGTGGTTTGTGGCGCCGTCCTGTTGAAACCACATGTCCTCCAAGTCCATATCATCCAATTGGGGCCAAAAATATTCGGTTTTCATTGAACGGTAGCGATTCCCATTCACAGTAACGTGCCGGTCTTTATCATCACGGAAGAAGTACGGCCCAATGACGACGCCGGCCCATAAACACCACCAAACCGTAATTTTTTCGGGATGCAATGATGACTCATGGAGTACGTGTGGATTGCTGCCTGACCCATACCGCATATTTTGTTTATTGACAAAGCCATTCAGCCAGAAATGAGCCTCATCGCTGAAGATGATTTTTCGATGAAAATCCGAATCATTTTTAAGTTGTTGCTCAGCCCAATTTACGAACATATACGACGCTTCTGGTGGTCAAGCGGCTTCAGTTCTTGCGTCAATTTAAGCCCGAAACACACATGCGATTTAAATCGCGCGTCGCTTTAGTCGCAAAAAATGAAGTATACACACTTCAATATAAAGGCGCGCACATAAAATCCAAAATTATGTGCGCGCATTCACATTGAAATGTGTATGTTTCATTTTTTGCGACTAAGCAGTCGCGCGATTGAAATCGCATGTGTGTTTCAGGCCTAATCTTGTAAGGATGTAGGCCAAGATCTTTTCGCAAAATTCGCCACAATGACGTCACAGAGATGCCCAACGCTTGAGAACGACGTGTGAGAGACACATTTGGGCTTTCTTCAACTGAAGCCTCAACGGCAGCAATATTCTCGACACTACTGGCACTTCTTTGTCTCACTGGTACGGGAACATTTTGTACTGTGCCTGTGGATTCAAATTTTTCCACTAGACGCTTAATTGTTGATCTGCTAGGACGATTATGACGACCATAAATTGGACGTAGAGCTCTTAACGTTGAGACCACTGACTCCGAATTTCGGTAGTAAATTTTAATAATTTCGACTCGTTGTTGGCTCGTATATCTTTCCATCATGAAATGGCTAACCTTACTGAAGAGAAATGTCAAAAGAGCGGCAAGAAATTCGGCGTCGCTTGCTGTCCCTGTCGCTCTACTTTTGTAGCGTCCCTGTTGAAAAACCCGTTACAACAAATTATTCCGGCTCGTTTTCATTGTATCCCAGATCGCTGCGAAATTTAAACAAAGGAAGGTAGCTATTCAAAATTAATCAACGGTTTTAACTTACTTTTGGACATTCATTATATCATATTCATTGTCAGTATCGTAATCGTCTTTATATTGTTCAAATATAAGGACAATTCGTTCGCATTCAGAAGTTAAACGGTCACATGTAGCTAAGTGTAAAGCAATTAATTCGTTCGTAATGAATTGAAAATCTTCATGTTTTGCGAAGCAGTAAAGATCTTTGCGTACTTCGCTCAAGGTGATCAAAAAAGTTTCGTATATTGCCTGGTATCGCCAGCTATCGGTTCTGTAAATCATCTCCGGGCAAGTGTTTTCAATAGCCATATTTATGTTATCTAGTTTGTTAATCAGATTCAAGAGTCCCACGATCATTTTTTATGCGTAAGTTAAGAGACAGACTTTGGTAATAACTGTCGTCGATTGTTTTGCAAAATTTTGTCACGTAACAGGGATCTGTGACTTCAATGAATGCAATCCAAAATGATTGCATTCTTTTACAACTCTGGTTGGGAATATGTTGCCTGATGTTTGGGGGTAGTTGGGGCTAGTGGTCAGGCCAATCAAGCGAGGATTATTTTGAATTCTGACATGATTTCTACTCTCAAAGGATAATGTCACAGCTGCGTCTAGTCCACCCAAGACCATATCTAGGTACGGCGAAAGCTTGTACATTTGGCTATCCTTCCCTAATGCACCACTCGTATAGTCTGAAGGCATATCCTTGTAGATCATTATATGACCCTAGGCCTAGCATATCGTGGGCGCAGTGGCTCAGTGTTTAGTGTGCTGGGCTACTGTGCGAGGAGCCTCAGAATCAATCCCCGGCAAAACACAAATTGCATCCTTAAGTTTTTTCCACTGCGCGAACATCTGACAAACATCCGAGATTATAAATACTTTGGCAAAGCTTCTTAATACAGCCACTCGAAATCGTCATAAAATTGTAGGAACCTTCCAAACGTGTCAAAAAAAAAATAAAATTCACCCAAACGAATGACTGTGAGATGCTAGGCCTTGGTTGCCTATACGGACCCGCTGTGCTAACTTGTATTTTTTTTAACTGGCTGGACGAAATCGCACTCTATATGTGTTATACGATGGAAAGAGATGGATGGCGTCTGGCAATGCTGTTTTTCTCAGAGAATAGACACTAAAAATATGACTATACCACCAACCATAGCTTTTCCTCTCTCATTTTAGTGAAAATAGCTGTCTTTTTATCCTTCGGGATTCTTTTCATGCTTTCTTTATTAAATACTTCTTGTCGAGCAATGTGGACTATTTTACCAAAACTTTCAGCTTTTTCAGAAGATAAAATCATTTCGATCTTTTGTTAGGACTTGCTATTATATATATTCACCGATTTTACAAAAACTGTTCACTTTTTTTTAATTTTTCTTTGCAAAGCGTAAAAAACGTGCTAAACTCACTTGGACACTGCGAGGGAAATCTATAATGCTGACAAATGGAATATTATACTCGTACGTTCTATTGCAAGCATACATTCGACAAACGAATATATAACTTGCCCACTTGTCGCGTTGTATAAAATGATCGCATACGCCTACGCTCTAGAGCAATTTCAGTTAAAGCTGGGGTAGAACAAATCAAATTCCTTATAACAGAGGGATCAGGAGAGATTAACAAAAAAATCGATATCGCGTTCTACGTCAATTTAGTTCTTGAGATAGGAACAAAATTGGCTTAGTGGGTTCGGAGAGATATCGATCGTAGCGAAGACAATAAGGTTCTGTTTTGTCCCTATGGGAACGGAACTTTAAAAACCCACTTTACAAGTATAACATGAGTTTTTATACCACTCTGACTATTTTTATACTTCCCGCATGACTTTGTGTCGTCACTGTGACTCAATTGCCTTTATCTACCTCATGGCCTCTGAAAGTAGCACCCCATCAAGCGCCAGATGAAGATTCGCCTCCACCAAATTTACAGATAAATATGTATTATGCTTAACAACAACAAAGTTGGAATATATCTTTCGCCTTCTATATGAGAAAGTGTGTTTTTTTCTCTACCCTAGTCCTTTAACTTCCCACATATACTAAAGAGTGTGGGTGGATATTCCATTTGCAACCCCTAAAAAATATAAAAGAATGTCAAAAAAAAAGAAACCACCACCATCGTACGACACTACACCCGACGACAGAGGATAATTTTGTCAAGAGCAGCGCTATGTGGGCGTTATGTACATCTCCTTGGCTGCCATGTTACTTTTTTTTTTGTTTTTGCCAACAACAAACCCTAAACGAGTAGGTGGTGTGCAGAGCAGATCCCTGTGTAAGGCAGCACATTATTCACGCACCACAAATGCAAATGTTTTAGGGAAAAGTGAAAATGTCTCCCTAATTCCCGTGCGGACCTAATTTTATTCCAGCACGCTCATTAACTGCGCGCACGGTGCGGGGGGGTTAAGAAAGCGCCAGTAATGGCGGGTTTTGGTTTTTGTTTTGCGGGCTCATTGTGTGTAAGCTTACGCATATTTTTTTATTTTTTTAATATTAATGAGTGTTTTTAGCAGAAAGTTATGCAAGGAGGATACACCAAGACAAACACCAGCTCCTCATATACAGTCGTCGAATAAGGACAATATGCATTGATTTCATCTTTTACCGCATCAGGATGTTATTATTATTTTTCACATTATCATGCTTGGTCAAGCACAAAATATGGGGATTAGAATGGAAATGTGTTTTTATTCGTTTCGCAGGAAGAAAAAGGTTTCTTTTCATGTTCACGGCGATAGCATACCTACAAACGCAATTGCGCAACAATAACACGGAGGGATACGTATGCCGCATGTATTTTTGGAAAATTGGTAAAAATATGTTTTCTATCACAAAGTAAATGTTTTTGTTACATAATGTAAGCGGAGAAGTGAACAGATGGTATGAAAGTGATTGGAAATTTGATTATGAGGAAGCGCTTTGGGGGTAGATTCGATGATGTCAAGATGGCGTAGAATGACTAGGGAAAAGCGTCACTTTGCTGGAGGAACCCCTAAGTTAGGTGCATGCCGTATACCGACTGGAGCAGCTGCCTTAAACTTTGATTAAGGGGTCGCGTGTTGAAATAGGAAGTTTCTTCATCGCAGTGGCAGTGGCAGCTGTCCTCCTCTGGATGGGGCGGAAAACATGTCTAGATTTACGTGGCTGACAAAGCCCACACACAAGATGACAAGAAGAACTAAGCGAGCCTCGGATATTGCCAAGCATGTCACGGCATCGACTTAGGATAGGCATGTGGAACATCCCTTCCCTTACATGAAAAGAGTTAGAATTTCTTCGAGATCCTTTAAAATATCTACTAGATAAGAGTTTTTCTGTCTACTTAACAAACCACATGTTTTCAAATTTTGGATCTTGCGGTTGGGTGGAAAAGGTTCATTTCAGAAGTAGCACTCTTCAATGTTTGCTAAGGGCGATAGTGGAGATGCTCACAAGTTCCAAGCTGACAGTCAGATGGCTTTGAAGTGGACATTGAAGTAAGAGTTAAAGCTTAAGGTTGAAAGATCAAATCTACCTTTAGAACGGAGGTAGATGAAACTATCAACTGATCACTACTTGGTGTATTGGGAAACGGTAAAATACATGTCCTGCCCCAAAATAAAGCTCGTATCATTAGAGGAATACATTAGGAAGGGGTTATAGAACCATGATAACTAATCGTATAGAGGAGGATTCATGTATATGGAGCAGGATTCTTGTATATAGGAGGGTTTTGCACGACCAGCGATTGTCTGAAAGGTTCGTTTAAGCGGTCAAATGAACTGTCTTGGAAAAAGATTGGCGAAAAATTAGGCCGTGACCACGGATTTGCAAGTGTCCTGGCAGACCGTCCACCGATTAAGAGGAAGAGAGTGAAATACAATTAAGGGTGTGTCAAATCTGAAGATGGTATTATCGGTGAGAAGGACGTCTTACGGTGATGAACCAAGCATTTCTCTGTTGCCGTCGTCAAAGCTAATATGTACATGGCTTTGGGGATAAGGATAACATATTCATTGCTTTGAACAGGACAGAAAAAAGAAATGAAAGCAATTTTTGAAATCAAGTCGTTAAGGGTTGTCAAATCTGTCGAAGAAATCTGGCCAGATATGTCCAAGATCAAGGCCATAAGTAGGGGTGATGTTTAGTGGCCTTCTCGTGCCAGTCATATGGCCTGGACAATGCGGCAAACTATACCCAATTTGGACGATTGTTCCGTCTTTTAAGAAAGGCGATACCTAAAAAGGCCTCCAATTACAGGCAATTTTAAGATTTCCTTAGCTAAGGTATTCAAAATGAGATGCGAGCTGGTGGTTGAATCAAGGCTGGAGGATAAGCAGTGCGATTTTCATGCGGGCAGAAGCACTGTCAGAAGGCTCGGAAGTTTGCCTCACTTGTCTACACGCATGTTTCGAATGCTTGGAGAAGCTATACGAGGGTTCCTCTAGGTAAACTTTGGACTTTAATACCGGGAAAATAGAATTGAGCCTTCTGAGGGCCATTTGATCTGCTTACACAAATTTTTCGAGCTGTGTTCAGGACTTCGTCAGATGTGCTCTTGGTTTCGTATACCATTTACATTTCTTTTACTATTCTTTTCGAGTTGAGAGACCTAAGGATAAGTCATTTGCTCTGATAGTCCTTCTTGGCTTCCTCCAGTCTGAACTTTAGCAAGCAATTGAATAGTTCGTAGTTTATCTGTGAGTTTATTTGACAACTAGGTCAATCTCTTGGTGGCAAAGCAAAGTTATCTGTATTTTATTCGATGCGTTCCAAGTCTTACCTATGGTCATGAAATGTATAGTTACTGACTGACCGAAAGGACATAAATTACCTACAAATTATAGATAAGGATTACAAGAAAACTTCTAAGGTTAAAGCCTTGGTCGTTCTGACATATTGAACGGAAGTCCCCAACTCGGATTTTAAGACTTTCTATACAATCCCTGACATTAGGCAGGCGTCCTCTGAAACATTCTTATGAACGCTTGCGCTGATCTGGTAATCCGAGTGCGAAGAATATTTTATAAGTGCTCAGCTAATTTCGAAGGGACTATGGGTCAATCCGTCGAAAATAGAAATCATGTTATGATCCCCCCTACAAGCCCCGAACATGGGTAGGTCGGATGGTGATTTATTTATATGCTATAGAACGTAATCCTGAATCCTAAAGAACTACATCCGTTACCGCAGTAATGAAGGCAATGCTAAACCTCATACCTCCTGGACCTCCGTAACACCAAGGTGTGGAGTGTCTCTAGAGACAACAACCCTAGACAGACTACCTCACCTCTACCTTTGCCTTCAAAATGAAACTCACTACCCAAACATCTGACATGAGGAAGAGGTGGACCCGGGTAGAGATAGCCGCACCTATGCCAATGGTTCAATATTGGATATCGGCACAGGCTCGGGCATTTTTTGTGAAACTCTGGATCCATGAGATTCATATAGAAACAGTTTACGATAGCAGCCTTTTTTAAACAAATAGCTGCTAAGGAGATGAAGAAACGCAACTTCATCTATTGAAACTTCACAACCAAGCCATAAGTCGGCCGTATTAAATTCAAGAGCTATATAAAAGGAACACTTGGGACGTAATATCAATTACCGACGCGATGACTATTATGCTATAGGTGCCGGGGCATGTGCGGAATACAGTCAAACTTCTTTATAACGAACCTTCAAGGGAACAAAAAATTGCTTCGTTATAAGGAAGTTTTATACAAAATTCGTTATATAGAAAATTTTATTTTTTTTAACACTGTAAGTGTTCCTTTATTACACCTTAACGTTTTTTCTACTGCGTCACCTCTAGTGAACGTCTGACATACATCCGAGACTATGACTGTCCTGAAAAAGCTTCTCAATTCAGCCGTTCGGATTCGGACTCGGCATAAAATTGTAGGTCCATTCCATTCGTCCCAAAAATAGAAACTCACATAAACGAATTGTTGCGAAAAGCTAGACCTAGACCTACTCGCCTGTTGCGCCATCTTTTTATGCCTTTAAAATTATGCTGACCCAAAGATTCAGAAAAACATTTAGCCTTTTGTTTGATAATAGAGCCCGAGAGCGGTAAATTCCTTTTCCTGTTTATCTGAACCCATTTTAACATAGCTTTATCCACATCACCGTATTTTGTTTTTCTTAGTTTTTTTTGGCTTCTGTTTGAACTTGCTTCGGAAAACTTTAAAATGTTTACCTCGTTCTTTAAAATTGTCGACAATGTACTAATAGAAACACAAAATTTTTCTGCAACATCTTTTTTCTTCCCCCCCTTTTAACTTTTTCAATAATGGATAATTTCTCCGAAAGTGAAATAGCCTTGCGCTTCGACATTCTTGATAGGTAAACGTTTCACGAACTTAAAATAAAAACTCAAATGTGACCTGTTGATATGCGTAGAATTTCTACTACACATGTACACTTATTCATACATCCATACATACCTTGAAAATTCTTGCCAAAACGGGGAATTCCCTTTTAAAATTAGTAACAAAAATCATAGTAGGCTTTGTTTTCAAATTTGACATTTCGTTATAAAGAAACATTTTTGCGTTTGGGCCAAAAAAAATAGTTCATTATAAAGAGAATTTCGCTATACAGAATTTCGTTATAAAGAACCTAATTCATATGGGATATTTTTGAAGGGGAAGGGGAACAAAATGAAATTCGCTATAGAGAGAATTACGTTATAAGGAAGTTCGTTATAAAGAAGTTTGACTGTATCTGGAAATCGATAAAGCGAATGAATTTTTTAAAAAAGAAGCAAATATGCATGCATCTCTAGCCCATGCAGCTGTAGGAATTACGCTAATTTCTTTTGGACGGAGGATTGATGGTGAGGCTAAAATTAGAATAAATCTACCTTAAACCACAATGATCGGATTAAGAGCCATTCACGTTACGGCTGGTGATCTTATAGGACATAATAACTATGTACATTTGTAGGGACCTCGAAAAGGCACAGACACCCCTGATGAACTATAGACTCCTGACGATGTGCACAATAAAAAAAAAAATAGGTGGCGCAACAGGCGGTAGACACCCTAGGACTAGCTTCTCGCAACCACTCGTTTGTGTGAGTTTCTATTTTTGGGACGAATGGAAGGGACCTACAATTTTATGCCGATCCCGAACGGCTGAATTGAGAAGCTTTTTCAGGACAGTCATACTCTCGGATATTTGTCAGACGTTCGCGAGAGGTGGCACAGTAGAAAAAACATTAAGATGTAATGTGTGTTTTCCGGGGGTCGAACCTGGGATCCCTCGCACAGTAGTCCAGCACACTAACCACTGCGTTAATGCGCCCATACCCACGATGTGCACAATATAGAATTTAAAAGATTGCTGGCCTAAATAAGGGTCAAAAGATGGGGCCTGCAACCAAAACTCACCCTTTGGATGTACACAGCCGTAGTACGACCAATCCTCACTTACGGTTCAATGGTGGCCGGCTCTCGGAAAAGCCTACAACATAATCAAGCTCAACAGAGTCCAAAGAACGGCACGCTCTGCCTTTTACCTTTAGACCTTCGTATCACAAAAATCACAATACATACCGTGATCAGGCTCAGAGAGTCGGCAATATTCTTTCTCTTGCAAATAAGGGCCAAAAGATGGGGCCTGCAACCAAAACTCACCCTTTGGATGTACACAGCCGTAGTACGACCAATCCTCACTTACGGTTCAATGGTGGCCGGCTCTCGGAAAAGCCTACAACATAATCAAGCTGAACAGAGTCCAAAGAACGGCACGCTCTGCCTTTTACCTTTAGACCTTCGTATCACAAAAATCACAATACATACCGTGATCAGGCTCAGAGAGTCGGCAATATTCTTTCTCTTGCAATTGCAAGAGAGCTAGTTTCACCATCAACGGGTTACATTTAGCGTTGCCGTTTTGAAATCCGACTTCCAGTCAGATTTGACTGGAAAAAAAGCAGTCAAAAATCTAAAACCCAGTCAAAAAAACAGTCAAAGAAATTCAAACAAAAATCCAGCTAAAAATCCAGCCATGAAAGCATAAAAAAATATAAAAATACAAGTTGCTTTTGATATATATGTATGCAGTGGAGGGTGCATACATATACAAGTCATGCAAAAAGTTAGCCATATGAGTTAGTTCGTGCAGGCATGGGCATGGGTCTAAAATTAGTTTGGTGTGACTGGTATCAAAACCAGAACTACTTGACCGATATAGATTGGTGATGAAATCTCCTTTTTCAAAATCTCCTGTTTCATAATGCCCTGTGCTGGAATCCCTTACTCCAAAAGACCCTGAGAGAAAATCCACACGGCACAAAATCTCTCATTCTTAGATTTGGTGCTATTAATTCTGCCTCGCGACAGAAGTGAGATACGTTTGGCATAGGGGATTTCGTACCGAGAGATTTTAGAAAAAGAAATAAAAAAAATGAGAGATTATGTCCAATAAGGATTTTGGAAAAGGAGATAACGTAGGGATCCCAGCATATATTTTCCATGCCAACCTGACTACCGACGGTAGAAAGAAGTCCTCTGACAGAGTTTCATTCGCCTAGGTTGATTCCTTTTGACGCTATTGTGTTTTCAACAGAAAGACAGACGGACATGGCTGAATCCTTTCATAACTTATATAAATGAACTTTATATAGCAATCTCTCTGAGCGCTTCAATTGTCTCCTCATCATTTGCATCTACAATGTCGAATGTTTTATTGCAGCTTCTGTAAGTAATATGTATTAGTACCAACCAATTATTTCAATTATTTTGTTACTTCGACCGGTATAGGAAAGTTGAACCTCACACAACAACTGATAAATTTTCAGTTTCAAATATTTGTTTGTAAGTTGGCAAAGGCAAGTACTTGTGCAAATGCAAACGCATAAATTGGTTCGTTGTATGAGTGGGATATGCTTTCAAGCTCAGAGCAACAAAAAAAGTGAAATTCAAGCAATATTTGTTCACATTTTTATTCTTTTCTATTTCCACTTTGAATTTAAAAATGTATATTGATAGAAAAGATATTACACGAAACATTTAAGGCGGCTCTCACATTGAGGCAATTTCCAATAAGCAACTGGCAATAGGAAACACTCAAAATTATCGCTCACAATTATTTTACTTTGCATTAAATTAGAGTTCTCACATCAAAGCAACTAAATATCGCTCGAACAAAAAATGTTGCTGATTGTTTATTGGCAGTTGCATTACTAACTATAGTTGCTTATTGCTTGTTGCCTCAATCTGAGAGCCGCCTAAAAGCAGTCAAACAAAATTAGTATCCAGCTAAAAAACCAGCCGGCTGGATTTTGAAAAATCTGCCAGCTAAATGCATATTAATCCAGTCAGATCTGACTGGAAAGCAGTCAAAATGGCAACGCTTTACATTACGCCCAGAATACTTTTTAGCAAACACTTTGCAGTACAATTCCCTTCAAGATTAGACTGGCAGGAAGAACAGGTGAACAGGGACTCGAACTTGACAATCTACACTCTGACTCTGAGTCTCTGAGCATCTCAAAATCCTTCAGGCTCCCGGACGCAGCCAGTGTGTTTCAAGCGGAAAAACTTGCTATACGGCAAGCCTAATCAAAGAACAAATGAACATGGATTCGAGGCAAAAGATAGGCATATTCATTGACAGTCAAGCTGCGATCAAGGTTATCGACTCAGTCAATATAACCTCAAAATTAGTATTAGAATGTTGAGAGGAGCTGATGGCCTCGCTTGATCAATTGAGTGTTACCCCGATCTAGATCTCAGGCCATAGCAACGTTTATGGAAACGAACAGGCAAGGTTCAGACCTCCACTGCTCACTTGCGGAATCGGTCCACATTCCAATAGGAGCAGTCAAAGCAAAAATTTCCTCAGAATCCCTTTCGAAAGCCAATCTCAGATGGAGGAGGCTAACAAATTGCATCATATACAGAAGGGTGTGGCCAAATTACAGCGGGGAAAAAACAACCCACCTCCTGAGTAAAACACGAAAAGATATAGCCAGAATAACAGCGATCATCACAGGCCACTGGACCTATAGGGGACCATGCAGTCAGATTAGGCATCCCACATAATACACAGTCGCAGTTGTAACGACGCAACCGAAAAAGAAACTCTCACCCACTACCTAGGCGCTTGTCCGGCACTAGCTAGGACTAGACAGCGAGCTCTGGGTAAACCCTTCTTCGCATCCCTTGAGGAAGTCCTCGAAGAATATCATCAAAGAACTTATAACCTTTTTGAATTCCACAGGCTGGCTCTAAACCACCCTTCGAAATACTTACAGCAACCAGGTCAAACAACAAAACGGCACATAGTGCTACTTGGGTTTTATCTCAAACCACCACTCCTACCTACCTACCTCGGTAAGGGTCACAAATATAGTTAGCGAACACTCGAACAGGTACGTATATGACTCCGAGGCCTACCAGAAGGCTTAATGCACTTAACATTGTCTGCCTCAGACTGAAGGACCCAGAAATGAGATCTCTGACAAGGTTGCTCAAAAAGCTCAAAAGGATACAACTATCGGGCTCTTTGTTTGTATAAATATATAAAATCAGGGATATTTTTGAAGCCACTAGAAACTGGAGTCTGGTCCAGCAAACGAGTAACCAGGTTTTTCGAAAATCACCTCATTCAGTTTTTCTGAAATGACACGATACAGCACTACCTGTCATTGCTGTGGTTTTAAAGCTCTTCATCGCACTAAAGCGATTTTTTAAACTGTGGGCAAACCTTGCATGGCCCTGCGCCGTTTCACTTTCACTGAACAATTACAAAACAACTCCAATTGCATGCGTCAGCAGCTATCACATTAATCCTTATATAAGGGAAATCATCCCTTCTTTCATAATTCCGCATATTTCAACTCATACCTTGCCTTTCTTTATACCGCCATGCTACATTTTGAAACCAATATCCGAAAACAATTTATAAGCGAATGCTCTCGATTTAATTCAACAAACACTTCCGCTCGTTTGATCTGTGCCGTCAAACGTGTAAGGAGATCCGCTTCGTTTTGATATATATTTCGCGACGACAACATCAAAAATTCATATAAAATCAAGAACTTGACGAGTTATCGAGGGTAATCCAGCCTATATACAAAGCCTGTCATATGCTCATTATCCTTAAATGAAAACCCCTTGGAGAGATCTCATTTTTGAAAGGCAGCAAAGCAGAGAAACCTGCCCGCGTGTATATAAGAGTCCGCGCGTCATCATGAGTGGTCTAGCAAAATAGCTGTCATATTGAGGAACAAAAAGCAAAACTGAAATGAAACCCCCTCCGCCACCAGTTCCACATATAACAGCCAGAGAGTGTATATCCGATGCATGCTCTGTGTCCTTTTTATTATGGCTAATCATTGCCAACAGCGGCGATATCGGGTTACTCAAAGCAAACTATGCGGCTCCGGCTGCAACAAAAAGAGCGATATAAGCGGTATCGATGTCAAAATATCACCGGCCAGCGCGACGACGCCGCGCTCTGAGGACCCAATGCTTCCCGTATTTCGTGTGGTGTATACCTTGGTACTGCACACCAAAGGTCAAACCGAATCGTTGGCGTGTGTATCTGGACTAATGATAAGAAGCCAATCTGTTGGCGTTATTGTTGTTGCGGTGGCATTCTGACAGACGCACGGCCGGCGTTTAATTCAGCTGGGAGTGTATTTTTTTTTTTTTTTTTGCGGTGAGATCAAAACGACGATATGTTTAGCGGGGTTGGCAATGTCATTGAACTGTTTTTTTAACCAAAAAAAAGAAAAATTATCCAATTGATGGCTTGCAAATACAAAAAAAATAGTTGGCGCAGCAGGTTCATATAGGACTCTAGGTCTAGTTTCTCACAACCAATCCTTCGTGTGCATTTTTATTGTTGGGACCCCTACAATTTTATGCAGCACGTGACTTAGTGGTAATTGGTGTTTTTCTGGGGGTTAAACCAGAGACTCTTCTCTTAGAACTTCGCCCGCCCTTGAACGGCAACGAAAATCAAAATGTGTCGACAAGCAATTTAAACTGTCGAATGAAATTTACCAAGGAGCATGCTGAAAAAACCCTTCGCAACTTGTAAAAAGGAATTCTGGAGCAATAAATACTTATTCAAAATGTCTGAAGGTAAAAAGTACTTAAAGCGACAAATAAACTGAAGAACTCGATTATAACCATAATCAGGGCAGGGCAAAATCCTCAGCTTTCAGTCCTTCTCGCGGGCGCCTACCTGAAAATGGCTAATCAGCTTGTCTGTTTAGTGTCAGCCAAGGGTCTCACTTAGATACTGACCGTGCGCTGCAACTCGTTGAAACGTACGATCAGTGTATAAGCGTGAACCATAAGTTTGAGGTGGGAGACAACCCCAAACCCAAATCCAAGGTGGAACAGCAAACGCCGACGGATGCATGGCTAAAAAGGGAGTTTTAAGCCGCTAGTTTGCGAATTTCGGATACCAGGCGACCTCCGATCTCAAGATAGCCTTCCTGTGGTTATACGGGTAGACCACGGGCGACCGATTATATCCCGCTTACTCGTGGGTACAACATAGATACCATAAACAAAAACCTTTTAGAGAATGATGCCTCTACAACTGCATCAACAACTAGGGCTGTTAATTACGAACACCCTGTCAGCAATGACGTGACATCTGCCAATCGGGAAGAGTCACAAATAATAGATGCTGAGATGAAAAGCCTAGACGAGAACTCGTCTCAACTAAGCGATTACATCTCAGAGACAAGCACCCTGTGCAATGAAAGCATGTTATCGGACGAATTTACGGATGACATGGACAAAACCAAGACCACTGACAAAACAGGTCAAAAGGAGTCGGTATTTGTCATATTTACACCCTCAGAGCAGCGCCGCTTTAAACAAGCGCTAAATAAGGGCTGTACAAAAATAGAAGCGAGGGAATTCGCAAAATCAGCGGGTAGACAGAAGGACTCCGAGGTGAAGCGAATGCGATCCGAGGATAACACTCCCCCTCAATCCGATGCGAAGCGAGCTCGAGCTGGTAACACAACCACTGACAGAGCAAGTTATAGCAATATAATGAGCTATGTCAGACTGGGTGTCGTACCAGTAGATCTCGATCGCAATCCTCTCAGTAATGAGCATATGGTTCAGATACAAGAGAGGATTATGGACATCACGATTGAACTACGTGATGAGGATGTCAAACCATCTTTCCGCGGCACGACATTCAAAGCCGGATGGCTGATGTTGACCTGCGCGGACGCTACCACTGCGAAGTGGATTAAAACAAATTTCGCGAAGCTAAAGGAGAAATGTGGATTGGAGGTGATGCTTGTGGAAGAGGATAACTTTCCGAAACCACATGTCATCAGGGGTTTCTTTCCACAGAGTACCGGAGTAGCCAACGAAAGAATCCTGGCAATGCTAGACGGCCAAAACAAAGGACTCAACACCAGAACATGGAGGGTCCTGCAAAGATCAGAAGAACGTGACACCGCACACCTGGTCTTTGCAATAAATGAAAGCACTATGAAGCAGCTTGCTGAGCTCAAGGGAATGGTCTCCTACCGATTCGGGCAGATCAAGCTAATCCTGAAGAGCGCTGACAAAGCAACACAGGGAAAGAAAGACGTTCACCCTGAAGAAAAACCGTCAGCCACAAGGTCGAGCGAGTGTGAACGTGAAACACCAATGCCCAGCACTAGCGCCGCCGCCACAAATGTCAAGGCAGCCGTACCAAATCAAGGTACATCAGCTGAGGTTGCAAAAGACAGAGCAACCACTAGCAGAACTAGGTTCAGGCCAAAACTGTCTCATGAGGACAGGGGGGGCAACAAACGGAAAATGCCGGGAAAAAATCCGAGAAGTAGGCAAGACGGCCACTCTCCGAGAAGTAGGCAAGACGGCCACTCTCAGCAGGGGATTGTACGACGCAGAGGCGATAACAAGCCAAACAGAGTACGAAACCCTGAATACTCAAGAAGACGATGACATCTCTTCTAAACGTGCTGCAGGCAAACCTGCACCGCGCTATGGGTGCCTCGGACACCTATAGCCAACGATGTGCCGAAGGGAACATCGCTCTCGGACTAATCCAGGAGCCATGGGCAACAGAGGGTAAGATATTTGGTTTAAAGAGTAAGACCAGAGAGCTCATCTTCGCCCGAGGAAATTTTAGACCAAGGGCAGCTCTTCTTGTTGCGAAAGATATAAAATTCTCTCCAATTCCAGGCTTTATCACCAGAGACTTGGTGGCGATCCTCATAGAACGCCACAACGGCCGAGAAATACAAAAAATTGTATGTGCATCGGCGTATTTTGCTGGAGACGAAGACGAAGCGCCACCAAAACCAGTACAGGAACTCGTCCAGTACTGTCGGAACCAGCAACTACAAATAATCATCGGATGCGATGCCAACGCACACAATGAAGTTTGGGGCAGCCGAGATACGAATAAAAGAGGTGAGTCTTTACTAGAATACCTGTATAGCAATAACTTAGTTGTACTAAATAAGGGCAATAAGCCCACGTTCAGAAACGTCATCAGAGAGGAAGTTTTAGATCTTACCCTTTCATCTCCTTTTGTACAAAATATTGTTGAAGACTGGCATGTGTCCGGCGAGGCATCTTTATCTGATCATATGCATATAAGATTCAAACTAAGATGCAACACCGAACATGCGCCGGTTCGATACGACAACAAACTCACAAACTGGAGAACCTATCGCGAAAATCTAGCGATCAAATGTGACATGCTTCCAGAAAAACCCGTACGCATAAGCGACGCGGAAGATGCACAATGTCAACTAAACGACATTATTATCTCATCCTTCACAAATAGCTGCAAGGTGAAACGTACTGTAGTAAAAAGGTGCGCTCCATGGTGGAACGAAAGCCTTGAAATTCTTCGTAAAAGAGTGCGGAAACTTTTTAATAAAGCAAAACGCACCGGAGAGTGGGACCAATACCGATCCCTTCTCACCCAATACAACATAGAGTTGCGTAGATCTAAAAGAGCCTCTTGGCGCAAGTACTGTGAAAAACTCGAAGAGCTTCCAGCAGTGGCGCGTCTACAGAAGGCACTGTCAAAAGATCAAACTAACGGCATGGGATTGTTAGTCAAATCGGACGGCACAATCACACGCGACCGGGAAGATACGCTGATCACACTTCTTCAAGTCCACTTCCCCGGCTCAATTATCACGAGTGGCCCTCATGAACAAAACTATGAGGACTCACCCCCCAGAAATTTAAACAGAATTAACAGTTTATCCGGCAGACTTTTCACCCCGGATAAGGTTAAATGGGCCATAAACTCATTCAAACCATTCAAGGCACCAGGTACAGACGGTATCTTTCCAGCCCTTATTCAAAAGGGTATGGACTTCTTTTTATCGACCATGATTGCCTTATTTAGGTTTAGTTTCAACTGGGGCTATATACCACAATCCTGGCGGGAGGTAAACGTGGTATTTATCCCCAAACCAGGCAAACCAAGCGAACAACCTAAATCATACCGTCCAATAAGCTTGACATCGTTTTTCCTGAAAACAATGGAAAGAATAATAGACGTTCACATTAGAGAATGCTTGAAAGAGAGCACACCTCTACACCCCTGTCAATATGCCTATCAGAAAGGCAAATCCACTGAAGGCGCTCTTTTGAATATAACAACTCAAATAAAACGCGCATATCAGAGCAAAGAAGTCGCGCTATGCGCCTTCCTAGACATAGAGGGTGCTTTTGACAATACTGGATATAATTCCATATCAAATGCTTTGACACACAGAAACATAGATCACCCTACTATTAAATGGATCAAAGCGATGCTTGAAAGTCGGAGAATAACTGCCTCGTCAGCACTCACTTCAGTATCAGTAACAGCCGTAAAAGGCTGCCCTCAGGGAGGAGTACTCTCACCCTTACTATGGTCCCTGGTTATCGATAACCTACTTCAAGACCTTAATAACGCAGGCTTCAACATAGTTGGATACGCCGATGACCTCGTCATCATCATTAGGGGCAAGGAACCAAACGACGTTACTACGCGCATGCAAAATGCCCTTAAGATAGTCTTGGACTGGTGTAGGAAAGAAAATCTTTCTATTAATCCCAGCAAGGCTGTCATAGTTCCTTTTACGAAAAGAAGAAATTTAAATCTAAACCAAATTTCGATCAATGACACTGTCATTGAGTACTCCAACGAAGTCAGATATCTTGGAGTGATCCTGGATAAAAGACTAAGCTGGAACTCCCACATAGACAACAAAATCCAAAAAGCAACAAAAGCTTTCTGGGCCTGCCGCAGCATGTATGGTAGAACCTGGGGGATATCTCCAAAGATCACATACTGGATCTACACAGTCATAGTCAGACCCATTATAACATACGCCTCGATAGTATGGTGGAACAAAGCCACACAAAAAACAGCCATAAAAAAGCTTAATAAGGTACAACGGCTCGCGTGTCTGGGCGCTTCCGGAGCCATGCGTACCTGTCCCACTGCGGCTATAGAAGCCTTAATAGGACTAACACCCCTCCACATTCACATCAAAAAAGTGGCAATAAACAGCTCTGCAAGTCTGATGCAAGCGAAAGAGTTAAATATTAACAAACATCCAGAACTTAAGGAACTACTTTCCGAAATTCCAGAACTTGACATGATCTGTGCGGTTACAGACCGCCTACCTAAGACACTATGCTTAAACAAACTTTTCTCCACAGAAATTACAAATAGGGAAGCATGGGTTAGCAATAACCCACCAAATTGCCAAAACGGCCTAAAGTGGTATACGGATGGTTCCAAAATGGACTCGGGGGTAGGAGCTGGTATTTACGGACCAAATCGAAATGTCTCAATACCAATGGGAAAAAGTCCAAGTGTATTTCAGGCAGAGCTCCATGCCATCAAAGAATGCGCAAACCTCATACAAAACTCAGGTATAAAAGGCGCAAACATCCATATATTCACGGACAGTCAATCAGCTATAAAAGCCCTTAGCTCACCAACTATTGACTCCAAATCAGTACTACACTGCTTCAATTCCCTCCAAACACTTAGCACCAGGAACAAAACCAGTTTATGGTGGGTCCCCGGCCATAAGGGGATTGAAGGAAATGAAAAAGCTGATGAACTAGCCAGAAAAGGCTCGGAAACCCCTTTTGTAGGACCTGAACCCTTCTGTGCAATCCCCAAATCAGCTACAAATTCTGCTATAAGCAGCTGGGAACGTAACAAAAACATTTCCTATTGGGAGAACATCCCAGGTCTTAGACAGGCCAAAAAAGCTATACAGCCTTTCAAAAACGATGCCAAAAAGTTGCTAAATCTAAGCAGGCACGATATCAAAAATCTAGTAGGTTACCTAACAGGTCATCACGGTCTGCGATATCACCTAAACAAATTGCACTTGGTCGACTCACCGGAGTGCCGACTATGTCTCGAAGAAGACGAAACAGCTGAGCATATCATATGTGAATGCCCGGCTCTCTATGGTATTAGAAGGAAATCATTTTTCAGGGAAGTAATAAGTACCGAAGAATTAAGAAAATCTTCTGCTGAATGCATCATCAGCTACATTAGGAAGGTAGAGGCGCTACTAACCTAAACATAAACCTGACAATTTTTAAGCACAATAGATCTTTTAGGTCAACGTGCATCACATCGCTCTGGCGAGTCAGTTTAAAAAAAAAAAAAAAAAATAACCATAATCAAGCCTTTTCCTGCTACGGTGTAGGTCTGAAGGAATCTCCGTACGAAATTTTGGAAAGCAAGCAAATTGGGATCTTAGAGGAACTGGCTCCTAAACCATTAGGAATAGGCACTGGTTAAAGAGCATTTGCAAAAGCGACTCGACGACTTGACTAGGAAATCAAGAAGCTCCAACTGGATGGCACTCAGTTGAATCTCAGTTTGAGACTGTTTAAAAGAAGGACGATATGGGAAATCTTCCTATGATTAAAAATTCTATTGGGGAATTTAAGAAGAATATTTAGGGTTGGTGATGAAATCTCCTTTTCCAAAATTCCCTGTGCTGAAATCCCTTACTCCAAAAGACCCTTAGAGAAAATCCACAGGGCCAAAATCCCCCATTTTTAGCTTTACTGTTATTAATTCTATTGCCGCGACACCTAAAAATGGTGTTAAAAAGTGAGACACCCCCCTGCTTGGGGTCTCTGTAGGATTTGGAGTATAGGTGCATGGTTGGGTATATGAAAGGTATAGTTTGATGTGGGAGATTTGTGGGAGAGAGCTATGACAGCCGTCGTAGTGGACATTTTTGCTACGAATTTAATCGTAGCATACATTTTCATTACAACGGATTCTGTAGCAAACGCTTTACTAAAAATTTTAGGTGACCATCAAGTCGACATTTTGGATTGTGGAATTGTCAGAATTTATATACGTTTTTCACAGCAAGTACCTAGCGATACCAAATTCTGACTGAAAAATTATCGCAGAAGAAAAGCGGACAATTTTAGGTTATAAAAAAGCTTAGCGATACTCTTATTCTGAAATCGAAGGAGCTCTAACCAACATTATCTTCTGATAACGAGCAGAAAGACATTGTGAGGAATGAAGCATTGAACCTTTTACAGAATATGGAACGACATTAAATTTTATTTGGAAAATAATAAGCCAGAGGGCCTCCACTCATTTATTGCTCCATGGCCTCCAGACCTCTATAAGGAAGGACATTAACCAAGGAGGAAATAGGCCAAATTCGAGCTTACCGGAAACAAGGAAAATCCATCCGTTTTATAGCCAGCAAGATTGCAATAGACGCTACTGCTGTACATAGCTTGATTAAACACCTGGTGAAGTATAAAAAAAAACCGCAAAGGAAGAGTCAGCAAAGCAACAACATGTCAGGAAAGTCGCACGATACTGAGAGCTGCTTCAAATTCAAGGCTCTCCGTAAGTAAAATTAAGCCAGAAACTGGAAGTTACAGCCAGTTGATCGACTGCTCATCGCGTAATACAGAAGGTAAGCCATATTGCGCATGAAAAAGTGAAGAGGAAACCGCCACGTAAAATCCAGCGCCATGATTTTGCAACAAGTCACATCAGGTGGAATCGAGAGTGGCATTCCGTCGTCTTTTGTAATGAAAAAAAAAAAATTATTTCGACGGACCTGATGCATATAGTTGTTATTTCCATGATTTGAGAAAAAAAGAAAGAAAGCGATGGACTTTTCAACAAGACGATGCACCGATACATATCGCACGGACAACAAAAGCCTGGATTCAGAACCAAAATGTAAACCTACTCGCATGGCCCCCATATTCACCCGAGCATCATGCAAAACGTGTGGGGTTGGCTTCAAAGAAAAGACTACGAAACGAATCTTGAAACGGAAGAAATTATTGAAGCTATAAAACGAGCCTGGTCCGAAGTTTCGCTAGATTATTTGACAGCACTCTATGAATCTCTCACAGCAGGCTACTAACTGATTTAGCGATTACTAAAAACTATTGCTACTCTTTAAATATTTTGTATTGTTTTTTACCTTTTAAGCTTCTAACAGGTATAGATAAAGCCACTGTTAGTAATCAAGTGAGAGAAAAACAAGTAAAAGTGTTATCATCGGCCTGGCCGATGCTTTGATACCCTCCACTGCATAAAAGTCATGCAAAATGTTTGCCATGCGAGTTAGTAAGTATGTGTCTAATATTAGTTTTGTATGGTAGGTAGCAGAACTACTTTACCGACATAGACAATTTTCAATACCAACCTGGCGACGGTAAAAAGAAGTCGTCTCACAAAATTTCATTCACCTAGGTCAATTCCTTTGGACGCTATCGTGCTTTCAACAGACAGACAGACAGACGGACAGACAGACAGACAGACAGACAGACAGACAGACAGACAGACAGACAGACAGACAGACAGACGGACATGGCTAAATCGATTCAGAATGTGATCCTGATTCAGAATATATATACTTTATAGGGTCTCCGGTGAATCCTTCTTGGCGTTACAAACGTAATGGCAAAGTGAATATACCTTCCTGTGGAGGGTATAATAACGGGTAAATTTTATGACCTTTTTGTGAAAAGTTTCCAACTTAATCCCATTTTTTTGCTACAATATAAACATAATATATCGTTTTTCCGGATTAGCGAAGGATTTAAAAAATATCGTAAAATTAAAACAAAAAATGTCCTGTTCGTTATCAAATGAGACGAAGTGTACGTTGGAGTGGTCTATAACCTTTCGCTTTCATTGTGTAGATCCTATACTGTAGGCAGATCCCCATGAATTCGTCCAGCAGCTTCTTGAAACTTTTGTGCTTTTGTTCACTTTGATGGCAATTTTTGGAGATTTTCTCGTGGTCTTCAAAGTTTTTTGAACGTCGAATTTTTTGTCTTTCTATCAGACAAATTGATCGAAGGGATTTGATTTCATCGATCCATCAGTTGGCTTTCTTCTTGTCATGGAAGCGTCGCATGCAGTGGTCACCAAATCCCCCATTTGTAAGGTTAGGTTTTAAATTCCGTGCACTAAACCATGTAAACATTTTCAAATGAACTTGGAGTTCATAGCTAAGAGATGCCTACTCTTAAAGCCAATGTCACACGAGCTCCAAAATAGTCGAGCCCAAAATTTGCCGCGCACCCAAGTTTAAGCTGGGTTGTTGTCCGTGGTATGAAGAAAATAAAACAATATTTACCCGTCCAAACCAAAAAAGTACTGGCGACAGCATGCAGCCTTGCGGGACATCACCAATACAGCTTACCCTCCAGATATTGAAAACCATTTGAAGGCCAGAAAGCCGATGTAAATTTTTTTTGGTTCGAGCTGTACAGTATCAGTCTGTGAGTCTGAAACTTTTTATTAACCACATTTCCTGACACATATGCCATTATTTGCTGCAACAGAGCAAATTAATGAACAACTCCAAGCCCTTAAGCATCACAGCCTAGCTCAGCACATATATACTTGGCACATTGAGTCGACGACAACAAAAAATGGTGACAAATGTCATTTTAGCCAGCATCCCTTTTCTATATTTTTGAGCACCATCAGGGACAAGTTTGCAGTAGATTCCATGCCAACCACTATTCGTTTCGTAGCTGCTTCTCTAATTCTCTACATAAGCTCGCATGAGTTCCTCGTTGTCGTCGTCGTCGTCATCGTCATCGTCATCGTTGTCATGTGGCGGAGGTGGTTGTCAGAGATAGAAGAGCGAGTGCTTCGTCCTTTGTTGGTCGATCTGTCTGGTGTTTGGGTGTTAGTATGGTCCAAGCTCAGTCGGTCGCCGTGTAAATTTTCCACACAAAAGCGTCTATATATGTTGCAGTGTTCACCTGAAATCCTATCTACTTGGTAGCGTTCTTTTTTTTGCAGCTTCCCATCCCCTCGCTCGCCCCCATCTGTATGTAGGTATATACTGAACCACCTCTGCTTGGTTAGATGTTCGTTCTTCGCATCATAAAGTGTACCTACACTGTGCAAAGGCTATTAGGGTATTTTCTGCCGGTAGCCCCCGGACCCAACCCTTATCGGGTTCTTTTGATGCTCGAGCTCCCTGTGTCATATCTCCCATGGGTGAATAATAATGCTTGATATATCTGTATATACAGTACACACCGATAGTCAAATACATAGCAGCAGCGGCAGATATGGATCTCTGTGGCTGTGTATACGACGTTCTCTACACTACAGCCCCTGTGGTGTCCGCAATATCTGTGTGAGGTAATTGAATAGAGCCATTTTATTATAAAGACTGCGAAGCAGGAGACGAAGGGTCCGCGTTGTCATAGCAACGCGGCACTTTACGTGTCGAAGTCTGGTGTTGGCTGCCATATTTGCTCTTTCTAGTCTCGTATCGTATCCACGTTTGCCGCTGCTGCTACCCTACAACAACCACCACCAACAACACCACCACCACCCCTATGTGTTCTGTGTGCTTAATGTTTTTGCCTTTTCCAAATTTTTCGAGGGAGATCGGAAAGGACGAGTTTTTTTCCCCCGTTCAATGCTATGCTCTGGCGTTGGTTTCATTTTTGTGTTGGCCCCAGGGGTTGCTGAAATGTACATAAGGGTGAGCTGCGCTGTTGTGCAGTGGAAGCGAAACTTGACTGTATGTATAGCAGGAGATTATGTATACTTGAGAGTGGCGCGTATGTATTACGGTCTTTTGTCACAATGGGTTAGAGAATTTTCACGCTTTCCTCAAAAGGGAAGGAAAAAACAAATTAATGCCTTCATTGAGGCAAAAGTTCAAACAAAACGAAAAAATAAAACACACAAAACGACGAACGGAAAATATGGAAATGACGTTTTGAAGTTGGCACTTTGAAGAATTTGTACATGGGGTGCGCGGACACTGACTTGACTATATACGCTTTATAATGACATTCGTTTCGGGGTCCGAATTGGAATTAATTAATGGAAGGTAGAAGGTATAGCTCAGGCAAGGACATGAGCCATGTAGAGGCACTCCTTTATTTAATTCGACGCGAGTTAAAACGAAATCACTCTGCGAACGTACATAATTCAATTGTTGTTGTTTTTTTCTATACGGGAAGATGGGTGAGTCTTTGAAGTTGGGAAATCTAATTTGTGATAACTCGGGTAATGGATCGGTTTGAGTGCATTTTTAGGAGCGGATTACATGGGAAAAAGTTGTATGCCTGTAGAATTAGCAAGGATATCTTCATTCAGAATCAGAACTTTGGAAGACAGTTTTGAGATTATTTGAATTTAAGTTGGCAATCAGAATACAGATTACTGAGACAGAATGGAACTGGCAGGATCAAACTTGGAACTTGGGTCAGTTTACGAGGATGTGCTTGTTAAATTAGTCACTATACAAGTTTTCTGTTTGTCAGCAGTCATAACCTAAATGGCGTCATTATGGTTCGCAATATAAAAATTAGCCACAAAAGGTCCAAAAAGAACCATAGACTTACGTACCTTGGTGACTGTAGAGCGCGGGTGGGACTGGGCCTCAACTAAGTTGTAGCAATCTTACATATCCAGCGCATTCAGAGGTGGCTGAGGTCCCCCTTTTAAGTTAAATATACCTCTACAAGCAAGCGGGACCGAAAATCACTCGAAAAACGTTGCCTTCAAGACCACCAAGAATGTCTTCATCCACCTTCGCTAATGTCCATTCTTCTGCGCCTTAGGAAGATGGCAAATGTGATTCTTCGATTGATTTTTAATAAGAGCAAAGGCCCTCTCCTCGAAGTTATTGCCGCCCATTAAAAGATTCTGTCTGTTTAGCCGGCGCGTGTTCGGCTGTCCTATTGACAGTATACCTCAATTCTTATGCTCGTACAGCTCAAGAGCCTCTCTCAAGAGCCGCTTTGTATAGGCAAGTTAATTTGCTGCATATTACTTTCCGGCACTCTTCACAAAATCAAGAGTTTCGTGGAGCTGGTCGGATGAAACCTTCTTAGGCTCGAAAACAAGGCACTCTCTTTAAAATGTAATTTTCAATACTTTCCATGGGAAGAATAAATTTCTTAGATCTGTGAAACCTCAGAAATGGGTTTTTCTAAAATAAAATAAATAAATAAATAGGTGGCGCAACAGGCGGGTGACACCCAAGGCCTAACTTCTCGCAACCATTCGTTTTGTGTGAGTTTCTATTTTTGGGACGAATGGAAGGGACCTACAATTTTATGCCGAGTCCGAACGGCTCAATTGAGAAGCTTTTTCATGACAGGCATACTCTCGGATGTTTGTCAGACGTTCGCGAGAGGTGGCGCAGTAGAAAAAACTTTAAGATGTAATTTGGGTTTTTCCGGGGATCGAACCTGGGATCCCTCGCACAGTAGTCCAACACACTAACCACTGCGCTACTGCGGTTTTTCTAAAATGCGGTAGGTATTTCACTTCGCTATTTTTCATATAGAATGCCAAAATCATGGCAGTTTTTTTATTGTTTGTGTTGTCAAAGTTCTTTTAAAATTTGCAAATTTAAATTTTATTTTCTAAAAAAAAAACTGCAGATTCTTAAACCCGGTCAAAGTAGGTACGAGTACGAGTATGTACATAAAACGCATCACTGAAAATTTTCGAAAACAATTATGTTTCTTTCTCTGATCTGAGTTTATAAAAATGTACATCGAAAAATACACACTAAATCAACGGAAGCAGAATTAAAAACTCGTATCGTCAGAATTTTCCAAACCCGTTGTCTGATCAGACTTCTTCTTAAGTAAGACGAGTCAAAATTCTTCAAAAAATAAAAATAAAACACTTTGAGAAACGATTTACATATGTAGGTCTTCACTGCTAAAACCCAACCTTGAACAACACGTTTCATATGAAGACATTTTTTTAATTTTCCAAAACCAAGATAATTTGATAATAAGTTTTCTAATTAAATTTGAGTTGGTGGTTTTAATACCATTTTGTAACCTTTAGGGCTTAAATTTACCCCAACGTCGAAAATTTCGAATAATTTTTTTTAAAATATGTAGTCTGAATTTATAGTCTACCTTTGTATTTCGAAAACAGTGTTGGAATATTGAAGTTTTTTGATGAGTTTAATTGCTTCTAAGTAACACACAGCGCGTTTCAAAGCGTTTTTGTTGTAGGGTGTTGCGTTTTTGAATTTAAGTAACTGCAATTTTGAGTACCTACAATATTGTTTTATTTTTAGCTTTAGTATTGAAATGATTCTGGTTAGCCGAATTGGCCTTAGAAGCTTAGCAAATGAAGTTGAACTTTATAAAGAATTCAATTAGAACTCATATATCGTTAGACATATTCATTCAAAACATAATACCAGAAAAAGCTCACATATCAACATTTTGCACTCGTATGGGTAGGTTATAGGTGTTTCATGGTTAAACAATAGCTACACTGAACCAAACGAATGAAATTTCGTCATATTGACAAACTGAAATCGTTGACTGAACTAAATCCCGTAGGTGATATTGAAGAAAATATTTTATTCATTTTTAGAAGAATCAGTTATTCAAATCAACAATTTTTCATAGCATATTTTTAGAATCTTATGGGTTTTTCATCAATTTGAAGAAGTTTCTTTAAAATGTTATTGTTCGCTATTGCGCTCGAAGTGATAAGTTTTATTCTAGAAAGTGAATTGCCAAAGTAAAGTCGTGATAAAGAATTTATTAATTAAAATAAAGCAATTAAATAAGTGCAAACGCTTGCAAGTCTTTCTCAGACGCAATTGTATAAGAAAAACGTAAGTAATATAGAAATATTTTTCCTTCTACCTACATATTATAATCGCAGTTGAATGAGTTTCAAAAAAAATTCACGTATAATTATATTTTTCCAATTTTTCTAGGCTAGCTTTCTCCTAGTTGGATTAACCGTGGGCTATGTGCGGAGGAGATGCAACAAGAAAAAGAACATTCAGAAAATGTTCACCATAAAAGAACCGTAAGAACTTCGTTGTATTTCCCAATGACATAAACAAACTTTAATATTTTCAATTTGTTTAATTTTTCCAAATTTAGCTAGGAACTTTAGCCAGACCTGCTTTCATCAATTCCAATTATGACAAAAACCATGTTCAAGTATATTCACTTATAAATAGTATGTATATGTAAGTTACAAACAATTTTCAAATTTATAATTTACCTAATGTTAAGAAAATAAAAATAAAACGTTTTTGACTTTAAAAAGTGTTTCTTTTTTGTTTTGTTGTCATTTGAAAAAAATAAGCGATAAATGACGGAAAAAATCATTAAGTTGAATAAATACCTAAGTAAGCTAATTTGAAGAAAAACGATGTATAAAATTGAAGAATGTTTATTCAATATGAATAAAGAAAGAAGACATAAAAATGAAGAAAATTTCGTTAATTTAAAGTGCACGATGCGTTGAATTGAAGAATGTTTTTTTTTTTCAATTTGAAGAATATTTTTTTAAAATGAAGAATGATGAAATTTTATCACTATAACAAATTTTTGTGAATTTAACACCACAACGAAAAATTTAATGAATTTTTTTCAAAATGACAATATTTCTTAAGTATAACAAAATATTTGTCAAAACAACGTACAGGAGGTGTTGACCTTATATTGATCACCATTTCTTCAAGTCTACCTGCTTTTTTGTCAATATGACTATGCCAAATTTGGTTCAGTGTATATGTCTTCCGCACACGGATCGTATCATCATCGTCTCATCATGAATTTGCTCTGCAGCAACGATAACGATACGGCTATTGAACCGCACACGACGCAATTTCCAATCGTCAAAATACAAAGCGTAAAGATGTCGATTGTCGAATGATGAAGACGAATTTCTTTTACATATTAAGATTTCTCTGTGGCCGAAAAAAAAGTCAGAAGAAAGTATTCGGTGGGCACTCATACATTTTAACATATGAAAGCAAAAGGTTATGTAGGTATTGAAAATTCAAAATGTCACACATTTTACAGAATGTCGAAAAATATCTACTTTCAGGCGGCTCTCAGATTGAGGCAATAAGCAATAAGCAACTAGCAACTGTCAATAAGCAATACACAACTTTATTTTAACCAATTCTCACATCGAAGCAACAGTATTGCCAGCAATTTTTAGCTATCATGGATAACTTTCCACAACTTCTACGAACTTTGTATTAAAAACGGATTCGTCCGACATATTTTCCAAAGCTGTATAAACGTAGTATGCGCAAAAGTGTCAATAATAATCGCAAATGAAGCAATATTTGTTGCTTTTCAACATGCGCTGTGTACCGCTAGCGATAATTATTGCCGCAATCAGCAACATTTTTCGTTTGACCGATATTGAGTTGCTTTGATGTGAGACCTTTAATTTAATTGAAACTAAAACAGCTGTGAGCGAAATAAAATTCTAGTTTTTGTTTTTCAAGTCCTGTGAATTAATTATGGTCCAGGTCCTGACTGGTTGGTCACCATAAATTTTGTTTCAGCCGACGCACGAGACGTTATCAATGAGTTCGGTTTCAGCACTTCAAGTGCATTAATTTGGCAATAATTCGTTTTTATTTTTCTTAAACTCATAATGCATAAACAGTGAATATGTAAGGGGGCATGCTGCCTGCCTGCAACCCCCCACTTGGAGTCACTGTTGCATTGGGAATTAGATGACACTTTCGAGTCTGGTTGCATTTTCAGAATAAAAATTGTCCTAAAACAAAAATTATGGGTGACTGCAAACAGGATCATATGTTATGGCCAAAAGAAGTTACTTTTCTGCCGTCTCGACCTTTTGTCCATCACTTTAAGATCTGCAAAACAAACGAAGAGAACACATACCCTGCTGACCTTGGCATTTTCTTTTCCAATAACAGCGAAAAAGGAAAATTCTCAATCATGTCCTTATTGAACTGTGTGGCAGGCAATATCCAATCGACAAATAGAGTGCACAATTCTTATCCTTCTTATCATCCGCTGCTTCGCATAGGTATAGCTAAAGCCATCGCCGACCGCATACACAACTCCCGCAGTCCTCATCGTGTATTATTCAAATTGTAAGCACTTTTCTACTAGCCAGTATTTACCGAGAGGAATACACATTGGAACGCCACAATTATGGTACGAAGGGCGGCTGGCTGATGGTTACAAGGATGGAGGACCATTCTCAAGTTCTTGTAAAATACGCCATGCAGTCGCAATTCAATATACTTAGAGGCGCATTATTGCCATGCCAGAGTGAATATCTCTCCTCTCGGGAGCTCTTTTAAATAACAAGACGATTAATTTATTCGTCGGAAAATGGATATTCAAATAATTAAAATGAAATACCCGCACTCCGGGGGCGGGGAGGCCCTCCAATAATGGGGGTGAATTGAATGGGTGCGGCAGTGCGGTGCTATAGAACATCGTCCTCCTTAGGCAGCCATTTTCATTCTTCGAATCGAGAGAAAGAATGCAAATACCTACACCGGGTAGATGGGGAAAACGCGCATTCAGGAAAAATCAGCAATTTTCCACTCTTAATCCTGCAAATGCGACATTTTTCCTAAGAGGTAGCGCGCAGAGGAATACAAATAAAAATAAGAAAAAATGAAGGACGAGTTCTAACCGCCCCCTATTGAATGAGGTTGTGTGTTTTTTTTTTTTTTTTTAATTTGTTGATCCTTACGACGGATGAGCTTTTACAATTACTCCCCGTAATGCCAAAAGAATGAGAAACACAAAAAGGGAGCACGCAGCTCCTGCATGTGGTTGAATAAATACGACAGGGCCTAGAATTGAAGCTATGTCTCTCTCGCCATATAGTCGCTATCGCTACACGAGAAATGACAAGTCTCTTGTTCATCGTAGTCGTTGTCGTTGTCGTCGTCGTTTTAATGATAGAAATGTCCTTATTAATACTCTTTAGATGAGTGGTGGTGGTGGAGGTGGGAGTAGGGGCGGCGGCTGTTGTAGCAATAATAGGATGCGAAAATAATAATAATCATCATCGTCGTCGTCGTAGAATGGGAAATGGAGACAAGAGAAAGGACTTGAAGCGCATTCATGTGCACTTGCTGTGTCTAGGGGTTTGCGTAATGTGATGCGACGATACAGCACTCACTCTTCGTTACGTTCATTAGGTGGTGCTTTCTGCTCGCATTGCCAGGGCAATCGCGCCCAACTCCTCCTGTTCTGCATTGCTGTGTATATTTTCCTTCAGTCTGTGTTTGTGATTTGCCATTTCTCCCATTCAAATGAAAAACGAATCGCAAAACAGGAAAAATCTGCTCGCATTTCAAGATGTGCACCAAGTAGGATATTTTTATATGCAATGACAGTGAAGCATCCTTCGCCAGTGAATATATAGTTCGGGTTTGGTTCTAGTGGGGTACTCTTAACGGCGGAATGCTTCAATTTGTCAACTTGTCAAGTGAGTGACTCTGTTAAGGCACGAACACAACATATGGCACATGTGTGCAGTGCATAGCATCCACATCCTTTTGCTTATGATGCCATTCATCATGGTAAGCTACTTTCAAGCTATATGTCTCTTCTATGCTGCATCTATACATGAGATGGAGGTTGAGGCACTACTACACGATCATTTGGAATTTTAGATTTGCAGTACTTAGCTGTGTATTATTATTTAATCCGGGAACACTCTTTGCTGTAAGAGGTCTCGCTGGAGTGCTGCACTTTGATATAGGGAAGATCAAATGTGAGGTTAAGAGGCGCCTACTGGAATCACGGATTAGGATATGCAAATGTGAAAATTGCAAATTCCAAAGGGTGCCCTTTGCACATCAAAGCGAGGAAGCATGCTCCCAATTAGTTTTCGTCGACATAGAATTGAGCACATTCGCATATCGTGTCCTAATAAGGGCGCACTGAAGTCCATTTGCATTTACAATCAAAATTATTACACGATGCCATCAAAGGGATGTGTCCCTAAAAATTCAGAAAAAGAGTAAAACGAATATGGTCAAGGGTTCGTCGGGGCTTACGAAGAACCTGCATGTTGTCGTTTGGTCGCCGCTTGTGACCGGGAGATTTTTTTTAAATGGCTCTTAAGGTATGCAGTAACTTGAAAAGCGCCAAAAATGCTTGGTATATTTTCAAACGATTTTTGTCGAAGCTATATGGATGAGGGCGAAGAGGGGCGAAATTCTTAATGCGCTGGCGAAGGCAATCTTCTCTTCAATATAACTCGTTAAATATAAATCTCCTACCAGCCCCTCTTAAAGGACAACTTTAGGTGGAACTATCTAAGTAACCCAGGAAGATGTGCCCCCAAAGCCTTAATAACACAATAATGGGACTTACCTACGATTTAACTGACCCAGTTAGTTAGACCCAGATATATAGCAAACTTGTTGGTTCGTTGCTGCTTCAAAAACTCGAAAAGTTTTGCACCGATTGAGCTAACATTTTCAGAGAATCTTTGATATTGGCTCGATATGGTTGTTAAGATGTTTTGGTCAAAATTAGACAAAGGGGCGTGGCACCGTCCATACAAAAAAAATTCGAAAAAATCCAAAATCATATACAATGGAAACAAAAAAAGATGGAGTTATCATTGAGTCTTTGTTTACACAAGTTTCATCTATTAAAAATACGAGTATAAAAATTAAGTTTACCGCACACTGATCATCAACGCCCAGCCCAAACCCTTTGCTCTAGAAACCTGAAATTCTGCACAGAGGTTGCCTTTATGATGTATATACAGTATACAAGAAATAAGGAAGGATATTTCGAATTTCAACCCCTAAAGGGCGTAAAAGGGGGGTCAAAATTTGCATGGGAATATTTTTATTTTTCATCCGATTGACTTCAAACTCGTTTTTTTGATGGCGATGACCCCTTTGAAGGGGACGTTATATGCACCGCAATACAAGTTTTCAATGAGACAGGTAGTAAAGAAAACCTCAAAAGAAAAAAAAGGACAAGAAAAACAACCGCTAAGGAAGACAGATTTATTTGCCGTTTAAATATGGCAGATCCTTTTATTACCAGTAAAGAAATTCTGTCAAATGTATCAGGACAACTAAGTCAGGAAATTACATCCAGGACCGTCATGAACCGACAATTAGAAGCAGGTCTGCGGGGGTACATCGCTCGTAAAAAGCCACACGTTTCAAAAAAAACTTTTTAAATGTCGCGTCGGTTGGAATTTGCGAAGGAACATGCACTTAAACCCCTCTCTCTCTCTGGAAAAAAGTGCTTTGGAGCAATGAATCCAAGTTTAATATGTTTGGATCTGATTTTCAAGCATAGTGGTGGAAATGTGATGGTTTGGGGAACCCTTTCCTGGCGTGGTGTTGGTCCTATTGTGTTTGTTGATGGACGAATGAACCAGCATCTGTATAAAGATATACTAGCAAATGTTATGGAGCCATATGCTTTTGACCATTTGCCAGTGTCTTATATTTTCCAACAAGATAGTGATCCTAAAAACACTTCACGGCTTGTGAGGAGTTGGTTTCAGAAAGACAAAAATTTATGTTTTGAGATGGCTGGGCCAGCGCAAAGTCCCAACCTCAATCCTTACTTACTTACTTACTTACTTACTTACTTAGATGGCGCTACAGTCCGGGGTGGACCTGGGCCTCAACCAACACGCCTCTCCAGTTAGCACGATCTTTGGCTAACTGCCTCCAGTTGCGCACTCCAAGTTGGTTGAGGTCCCCTTCCACTTGTGCGCGCCACCTAAGACGAGGTCTTCCTCTACTGCGTTGTCCCTCCGGGTTGGAATCGAAGGCTCTTCGGGCCGGAGCGTTGGTGTCCATTCGCTCTACATGTCCTAGCCATCTTAGTCGACTGATACGTACTTTTCTGACCAGGTCGATGTCGCTGTACAGCTCGTAGAGTTCGGTGTTAAATCTCCTCCAAAGCCCGTCAACGCAAACGGGACCGAAAATCACTCGAAGAAATTTGCGTTCGAAGCAACCAAGAAGATCTTCATCCGCCTTTGACAACGTTTATGACTCTGCGCCATAAAGCAGGACTGGGATGATGAGGGTCTTAGATAGAGTTTCCTTGGTGTTTCTCGACAAGGCCTTACTAATCAATTGCCTTCTTATAGGCCAAAGTAACAGCGGTTGGTAAGTGTAATTCTTCGCTTGATTTATGATGTGATGTCATTTTCAGATGTCATTGTCTAGCGGCTCCGCTCGAGGTAGACAAAGTCCCGAACTACCTCAAAGTTATAGCTGTCTATCGTGACGTTCTGTCCGATTCGTCGATGTTGTGTGTCCCTTCTTGTTGACAGCATATATTTTGTTTTGCCCTCACCACTAAACCCATTTTGCCGCCTCTGTACTGATACTTGCAAACGCATCAGTGACAGCTCGACCTCAATCCAATTGAGAAATTGTGGGCTGATGTGGAAAGAAGTTTGGGAACGAAAACATCGAAAAACGCCAGCGATTTGTTTATAGAAATATTGAGAAATATCCCCGTTCAGTGATGTCAAAAGTTGGTAGCCATTTTACTAAGCCGGTGTGCTGCTGTCATTGCAAATAGGTTATATTAATCAAATTTTATAATTTTTAAAAGTTGGACTCAAAAACTTAGTTTTTATTTATTTTTCAATTTAAATTTCATTTATTTTTTGTTTCTAATTATACTCGAAACCACCAAATCGATTGAATTTAAATTTACAGACAATTTTAGGTATTGGCCCAGCAATGTTGATGAAATAATTCAGTGTCATTTAATATCTTAATGACCAATTGAATAGTTTATTTTGTGAGATGATTTTTTAAAAGCGGATTCGAAATCCTCAAGCACTCAGTTCTATCTCCGTCCATTCTACTACTGAGCAGAAACTCCTGTTTTGTCGGTTGGAGCATATTGCTGGAGGCTCGAACCTACGTGCTACGTCTCCTTGCTTTCGATGTCAATTATACTAAAAAAAATCAGTATCTCCTACGAAATCAAATCAAAGGTGGGTCTGAACAATGCAGCCGCATTCTGACGCAATAAAAGTTATGGATACCCTTTTGTTTTCCATTCCCAATCTTGCAAATACGGCCCCGCGCTTATATTGGTGTCATAAAAAGAAGTCATCGGTCGCTGATTAAGTCCAAAAACCGTACTTTTTAAGTATTACATATGTATGCACACATAACCCATTCCAATTTGTCTGCTCTTTATCAACTTGCACTTGTTTTTAAATCCTCTCCGGTAAAAAAAAAAAACGATTATCGCCACAAAAACATGCGAACAAAAAACTCACCGCACTGTCAAGTGAACTTGTAAATTATATACGAAAAAAATTGCATGCACTTCCTCTCAGCAAAAGCGCTGTTGTGTCCTTCAAAACATGAATCGACGACGTCGATGTCGCTTACGCTCTCATGGATAAAAATTATAGAAACGACGACATGAATCGTTTAAATCATTTTTAATTACGTCAAATGCATTCGGTCATGCTCGCACACAATGTCGGACCAAAAAAAAATTATTAAACTAAGAAACCCTGTGTATAATTGCTCCTCGGACCGGGCTCTTGAATGCGGAGTTTCCTGGGTGGTATGGCATATACTTTATAATATAGGTAGGTACGACTCAACTTGAATTCAATACATATTTTGGCCAATGGAGTTCCCCATTTCTGTTTTCAATGGTTTCGCTTTGGAGTGCAAGGGCCGCCGACTCTTTCAATTTATTTTCCGATTAATATTTTCCTAATGGCATAATTCAGTTTTTACCTTTATTTCTGAAGTGGCGCTGCCTCCAAAGTGTCCCCTTAATTTTTGTATTTTAAGGCTGCCGGTGCGGTGGCGGTCGCTGGCGAATTTCTCATTCAAATGGAATTCTTTTCACGATGATTTTCCCGAAAATAAAAGGGAACAGCTTAAAAAATAAATAAAAAAAAATCTAAAAATTGAATGCAAAGAGTTTTGCGAAAAAAAAAAAAACTTTTTGTCGTAGTTTTTCCAAAGTAATTAAAATGCGGTTTTTATTTCCAGGATCTCGGTTTCGATCGGGAGACACTTGATGGAATAATTGCTGTAATTGGCCCTTGAGTTTGTATTTTTTGTGCGCGGACATTTTTATACCCTCGAATGAGGTGGAACAATGGTTCAATGAGGGTTTTCTTTTTAATGGAAATAATGACATTGGAGACGATAGTCCCAAGCTCATAAGTATTTGTGGACATGCAATGCATGTAAAAATAAACAAATAGATGGCGCAACAGGTTCGTATAGGTACCTGATGTATAAAATGCATATATTTGTTTGTAGGTACCTAACGAAAATTGGAAATCGACTATTTTGCGTTTCATGTGATCCAAGACCAAGATCATAGGATTTCATGAGCCGGAAAAAGCTAAACTGACCGACAGCTGACAGAAACACTATACTTTTTTTTAGGTAAATATAGACAGTCCGTAGTAGACCTGGCCCTCGACTCGAGCACACATATCCCGTTAGTGAGGTAGTAGCACTCACTCCTTGAGTTAACTTTCTACTTCTGAGCACTGACTTCTTAAGACGATGTCTACTTATACAGTGTTATGTTTTTGTATCAAAGAATCTTCGAACCGGAATGTAGATGTATGTTCGCTCATGTAGGTACTAGATCCCACTCAACAACATACGAATAAGTTCATGTTCCAAAGAACGGGCCTAAAAATGGCCAAAACGTGCCAAAACTACCTCAAAAATGCGCTAATTGACATCATAACCCCCCCAAAACACACCAAAACCGTCAGAGAACCTACAAAAAACGCCCAAATGACCTACCAAGAAACGCAATGCACTTAAACCATCTCAAAAATGCGCTAAAATGCGTTTATGTTTAGGTCGTGTGTTTAACATGACCAAACCACCGAAGCATGGACCGCTCCGTCCGGAGAAGTAGCTGCTCGACATTGAGTTCCTCACGTATTCGAGTATTTGTAATGCGATCTCTACGGTTCACACCAGCAATACAACGGAGAAATCTCATTGCGGCAGCTTGTCTCCGCGATCTTATTCTTTTGGTCATTACCCAAACCTCATGACCATAGATAAGAGTTGGAACAAACACCGAATTAAAGACTGACAACTTAGCTTTGACACCAAGTTCAGTCCTCCTGATAACAAAATGACCAAGCTGTCTCAAAATTGACCCAGCCTGACCAATCCTAAGGGAAAACCCGGCATTGCTCCTTCCATCACTCGTAAATAAGATCCCGAGATACTTGAACTCCTCCACCTGTTTCAATGGGACTCCACTAGCATGCAGAGTGCATTGAACAGGTGTTCTGGAGACGACCATCACTTCAGATTTGTTCACGTTTACATTCATCTCAGCTTCAACACAAACGGCTACAAACCGATCGAGTGCGCGTTGAAGTTCAGTCTGGGAGGACCCAACGCAAATGACTTATCCTCAGATCTCCCAATTAGAAACGTTCCTTGCCAAGACAGCGCTGTAGCATCCAATCCAATAAGTAATGAAAAGGAGAGGAGACAAGACGCACCCTTGGCGAAGTCCAACGCCCACGGTGAAAGGTACATATATTAATTTAACGCCGTTTACCCGAAAATTGCTTTTACAGCTTGTGTAATAAGATTGAATTGCCCTCAAGAGAGAACCGTCAATTCCATACTCGTGCAAGGCCCTACGAACTAAGTCCCAACTGGAACTAACTCCCACTAGCCAAATGAACTAAGTCCCACCAAATATTCAGTGGGACTACGTAGCTTGTTTTCGGGAAAATACAAGTTTCTAAGACGACTGGACGTTTTGAGAACTGCAAAAGAAAGGAGATTGGACGCAAAACTACTCCAACGAAAGATTTACCAGACAATTAAAGCCAATCCTTTTTTGATGACCATATACAAATTAGGGAGATTGTTGCACCTAAACTCCATCATGAACTCACTGCCAGGGATGTTAGGCGCTGTGTCGTAGAACAAAATCGTAGAACAAAATCCTCGTGGTTGCATATTTGACAAAAAACATAGTATTTCAACAAAAACCTAAGGAACAGCCGGAATTTCGAATGACTCCACTTACAAAAACAATAGCAATTTTGCAAAAAAGCTTTTGGAGTGCCAAATCACAAGTTTAATATAAATTTTTGGATCCGATGGAAAAGTGTGTATAAGGTGTCCTCCAAGCAAAGAATTGCAGTCAAAGTACATACGCTTCAGACCATAAAGTATGGAGCAGATAAAGTAATGGTCTGCGGTGCTTTCTCTTGGTTCGGTGTTGGTCCATTACTTTTATAAGAGTCGACCCTTGATCAACACGCTTATAAAAGCTTTTTAGGGATATAACCCTTTTTTTATACATGCCAGTAGCATATGATTTCTAACACCACTACGATCCTTAGCATATTCCGCGGAGAGTGAAGCAATAGCTTGCAGATAATAAAATTAATGTTTTCGAAAGAGCATTAAAAGCAAAAAAATCAAGAAATGCTGAAGAGCGAAAACATTAAGGAGGTTTGGAACTGTATACCATCCACCATATTAGAATGCCGGATGGGCGCAGTGGCAGTGCGAGGGGTCCTTGGTTCGATCTCCGGAAAACACAAATTACATCTTAAAGTTTTTCCACTGCTCCACCTCTCGCGAACGTCTAAGAAGCATCCCAAAATCTAACTGGTCAGAAAAAGCTTCTCAAATCAGCCGTTCGGACTCGGCATAAAATGGTAGGTCTCTTCCATTCGTCCCAAATATAAAAACTCACAAAACAAAAAGCTGTGAGAAGCTAGTCCTAGGCTGCCTGCCTTGTTTTAGTGGAAAGTCTTCAGAAAAGGTTGACTGCTGTTTTAAAAAAATTAAGTCTGTTCCACTATTGACATTTTTATAAGTTTTGGAATTTTTTTTTTAATACAATTGAAATAAAATCGGAAAATAGTAATTTTCTCTCCAGAAAAGTGCTCCGCGACCAAAAAAGATTGCAAACCGCTGGCGTTCACTCGTGCCTTTGAGAAGAAGGCAAGTAAAAAAAAATAAATAGGTGGCGCAGCTGGCGAGTGACACCCAAGGCCAAGCTTCTCGCAAATATTCGTTTTGTGTGAGTTTCTATTTTTGGGACGAATGGAAGGGACCTACAATTTTATGCCGAGTCCGAACGGCTGAATTGAGAAGCTTTTTCATGACAGTCATACTCTCGGATGTTTGTCAGACGTTCGCGAGAGGTGGCGCAGTAGAAAAAAAAAAGAAGGCAAGTGGCAAGAGAATATTCCGCAGGGTTTTACTTTTAATTCATTTTTATTGAAAATATCTAAAAGGAAGGCAAAAGGGCATTTCGCCAAGCTCATCTCTTTCATTTTTGCTTAGGTACGTAAAAAAAACTTGTAAAAGAGTAGATAGCACATTTTAAAAGTGAGGAGTAACAACGTTTTTTCACTTAAGGAACAACGCCTTACCAGGTACTAATTCCAGCCGAAGACCTTGTAAAGAAAGTAGATGATCTATCAATTCCAACACAAATTTGTATGGCAAGAGCAGTGTTTTGTTTATTTGTTTGTTTGTAAAACAGTGCACAATCCCAAACTTTTCACCTTTTAGAAATACCGTTGATAGGTACAACTCGATGCTACAATTTTTTATTCACGTATTTTGCACTTTATTATAAACTTTGCAAAAATATTTTAACAAAACATTAACAAAACACAGTTCTATTAATATTCAAGTTTTTTTTAATTGTGACTCCATTAAAACTTTAGTGAAAATTAAGGCAAGAAGGAGAAGGAGAAATAAGAACATGTTTAGAATGCTTTTATGTCTTAAATATGTATTACGATCAAAAGCGTTAGAGCGGTTTTTTGTAAAATTATGCAGACAAATGTTGCAAATTTGGATTCGAAAAGCATTGTTACTAAACTGTTTAGCTGAAAACGTATTCTTCAGGAGATAAACATTATTACCTAGCAGTTACATTTTAATCCAAATCGAAAATGGTGCTTTCAAGATATGAGCAATCGAAATCGAAGGACGCATTCATGGTACAAAAAACACTGTTTTACAACTGTTTATATCAAAACTGAGCAAAAGGTATTACCTACTACGGATTTAAGGATTACCTATCTGCCAGTTACATTTTTATCATAATCGAAAATGGCGTTTTTGAGATATGAGCAGTTTTTTAAAACATATAGGTACTATTATTTGGGTGAATATCAAAGGACGCAGTCTTTTTAGAGAAAAATTGAGTTTGCTATCAAGTTAAGAATGACGATAGTACCTTAAAAATAAGTTTTGTTAAAATCGTTCATACCGTTTTCGAAAAAAAAGCCAATTTTCAAAAGTGGCGTTGTTGGATTTTTCAGCGAAAAACTGGGTATGCAGTTATTTTAATCATGCCTAACTCAAACAAACTGCTTGAAAGTACTCCAACTCGTTAAAGTCTAGTACTAGTTGTTAATGGAGTGAATAATAGAAACTTATTTGCATCTTTCGAAAATTTACTAAACTATCTATCGAAGCTATCGAAGTCGTTTTTCGTGCAAACGGTTTCGAAAATAAAGTTAAATATGTTGAATCCGAGTAAATTATACGGAATTACATAAATATTTGTATGATCTAAATTGAATCAGTTTTTAGACGGAGTAATGCGGAAGATAGAGCTTAATAGAGTATACTGAGCAAACCACGAAGAACCTTACCAAATTTGAGGTTTTTAGGTCAAGAGCGTGATTTCTAAATGCCAATAAGTTCGTTAACGAATGGTTTTATGACTGATGCTTCTATATAGTTGGCTCAGTTGAGAGCTCCTTTCTTATGAGTGGTCAGACAAACGATACGGAGATACCATTTATCAGGCAATCAACTCTTAAAAATGAGCTGGTGTATAGGTACTCTCAGCGGCGTAACTATAGGGTGGCAGGGCTGGCAAAATGCCACGGGCCCCCGACCCGAGAAGGCCCCGGCCCAAGAAGCCGCGAGCTCAGAAATAACCTAACATTTTTAGAAAAACTTTGTACCTAAGTGTTAAAAAAACCAAAAAATAAGCTCTAAAGCACTTCAGTCTAAAGCCACCGATCTTTCAAATGCATTAACCTTAAAGGGTTTGAAAATGTGTCTAGGCAAATTGGAAAGGTTTAGACAAGAATTTGTAAATTTAAAAATGAAAGCAGAAAAATGATCCATCAACCCCAAATTTTCTAAAACTGGTCAGAGGAAGGTAAAACGCCATTCTGACGAACTTTGCGAAGATGAGCGTCTCCAAGATCCGGAAAGTTTGTTCAAAGTGAACATATTTTCTAGAGTATTGGACATAATTATTAATCAACTGAAATCGAGTTTCCTTCCAATGAATGAAATTGTTTCCAATTTCAGTGTTTTGCAACCTTTCACTTTGCAAATATTAAATGACACTGATCTTTTTCAAAACAGCTCTAGAATTTGTTCATATATACAAAAAGACATATCTGAATCATTTGCCAGGGAAATTCTCAGTTTTTGCCCCACTTTCAGAGACGAAATAGAGAAGTCTTCGTGTATTAGGGAATAAAAAATCATTTAATGTCGTGCAGCTTTCCTGAAGTATGTACATATTTACTTACTTAAGGTGGCGCAACAGTCCGGGGTAGACCTAGGCCTCAACCAACAATAACAAGCGTCTCCAGCCAGCACGATCTTTAACCAGCTATCTCCAGTTTCGCACGCTAAGTTGGTTAAGGTCAACTTCCACTTGCGTGCGCCACCTGATTCGCGGTCTTCTTCTACTGCACCGTCCCCCGTGTGTGGATTCGAAGATCTTCCGGGCCGGAGCATTCACGTCCATTCGCTCTACATTATATATTGCAATGAAACGCGTTATAGTATGAGTCGTTTATTCGTCGTGACCATCTTAAGACTAACTCTTATTCTCTGACAAAGTCCTTTACCACCTCAAAGTTATATCTGTCTATAGTGACACTCTTTCCAAGACATTGGTGTTAGGTGTCCTTTCTTGAGGACAGCAAATACTTTGTCTTGCCCTCACTCAGTATGTACTGTATTAATGTTATTTATTACAATTCCTGTGCTGAACGATCATTTTCAAAACTAAAATTAATAAAAACCTATTTAAGAAACTCTATGGAAGAAGGCAGGCTACGTAACTTGGCTATTCTGCCTATTGAAAATTCTATGGCCCGATCTTTAAATTTCGATGATATTATAGATACCTAGTTTTGCGGAACAGAAAGCTCGGAGAATATAATTTTATTAATAAATATCTCATTCAAATTAAACTGTTATTTCATTACAAATGTATTTATAAACATAATATGCTCTTGAAAATAAAAATTTATTAGATAGAAATTTTACTAAAATGCACACAATATTATTAATAGTGTTGGGTAACTACTTAAGTGGTTTATTAAAACTAAATTACAACCAGCGTTGCCATTTTGACTGCTTTCCAGTCAAATCTGACTGGATTGATATGCATTTAGCTGGAAGATTTTTTAAAATCCAGCCGGCTGGTTTTTTAGCTGAATACGAATTTTGTTTGACTGTTTTTAAATGTTTCGTATAATATCACTTTTCTATCAATATAAATTTTTAAATTCAAAGCGGAAATAGAAAAAATAGAAAAAACGAACAAATATTGCTTAAATTTCACTATTTTTGTTGCTCTGAGCTTGGAAGCATATCCCACTCATACAATGAACCGATTTATGCGTTTGCATTTGCACAAGTACTTGCCTTTGCCAACTTACAAACAAATATTTGAAACTGAAAATTTAGCAGTTGTGTGAGGTTCAACTTTCCTATACCGGCCGAAGTAACAAAATAATTGGTTGGTACTAATATTACTGACAGAAACAGCAATAAAATATTCGACATTATGTATGTTGACGCAAATGATGAGGAGACAATTGAAGCGCTCAGAAAGATTGCTACATAAAGTTCA
Source organism: Cheilosia soror (assembly GCA_949372485.1). NCBI lineage: Eukaryota > Metazoa > Arthropoda > Insecta > Diptera > Syrphidae > Cheilosia > Cheilosia soror. The sequence goes on along the minus strand of OX443561.1, from coordinate 69,755,298 downwards.
TTTATAAGTTAATACATTTTGTATACCCTCCACATGAAGGAATATTTCCTTTATCATTACGTTTGTAACTTCAAGTAAGAATCACCGGATTTGACCAGGATCAAGTTCTGAATCTGAATCGATTCAGCCATGTCCGTCTGCCTGTTTGTCTTTCTGATGCAAACACAATATATAGCGTCAAAAGGAAAGAAATCGACTTAGGCGAATGAAATTCTGTCAGAAGACTTCTTTCTACCGTTCAGGTTGATATTGAAAATATAGGCTATATCGGTCAAGTAATTCTGGTTCTGGTACCCCTCACCTCACACCAAACCAACATTAGACCAATGCCCAGCCCATGCCTCACATGGCTAAATTTTTGCATGACTTGTATATGTATGCAGTGGAGGGTATCAAAAGCAACGGCCAGACCATTGATAACACTTTTACTTGTATTTTTATTTTCATGACTGGATTTTTAGCTGGATTTTTGTTTGAATTTCTTTGACTGATTTTTTGACTGGATTTTAGGTTTTTGACTGATTTTTTTCCAGTCAAATCTGACTGGAAGGCGGATTTCAAAACGGCAACCCTAATTACAACGTGTCAATTTTTACTGGGAGGGCCCCATGAAAAGAATTTGCCACGGGCCTCAGATGGTATAGTTACGCCACTGGGTACTCTGTCTCTATATCAAGTCGTCTCCGTCTGGTCTAGCAGCCTTGTTGGAGTTGAGCTTAAATATTGCTATTTTGACTTCATTTTGGTTGGGTGAGAAAAAGGTTTGACTTTTATCGTGAATGATGAATGGTTCGATCTGACAGCGGATTTTCGGTCCTCTTCAAAGTTTAACAGTCTGCAGGAACCTAAGATTTTCGTATTCACAGCGCTTACTTACAAGGTTTCCTTGCTCATCTCTACAGGTCTTTTTGCCATGACACTTTGTTTTTACCCTTTACCCGACCAGACGACGTGACACGCAATTATGGGCTTCAATCGGCGGTCTTTACAGAGAAATTTTGGCGAAAGACTGTAAGATGTTTCCTTGCAAAGTTCAGACAGTGCAACAGTTGGTAGATGTTGACCGCCAAGCGCTTGTCACCAAGCCATTCTGAACCTCGACCACGAGAAGGAGACAATATTTCATCGAAAATCATGATGAGCGAAGGAGCCCATTTTAATCTTTTTTTGTGGGGTTTTTCAAGTCACGAGTCTATGTCAACAAGCCTCAGACGTTTGAAGTCCTCAAAGAGAAAATCCGTCAAGAATGCGAGAACCTTTCGCCGGAAGCTCTGGCAAGAGTGAAGAAAAATGACATAAATTGGGCCCAAGTGGTCATCAATTCTGAAGGCGGCCACTTAGCCGATAAAAATTTCTCGACTTAATGGAAAACTATTTAGGACATCAAATAAACATAATCCAAGAGCAGACCCATAGTTTTTCATACATAAAAAAATGGCAGCCAAAGAACATAGAGTGACACATTTCGTGCCACCTTGTATGAAGACGGTTTTATTTTAACAACAAAATTGTGTCAAATGTTTAAAAAAAATCGACAATTTGCTGTCGAAATTTACCATCCGATGGTTGGTTCAAGTCATATATCTGCCCTCTTCCTTTACCCGTACAGGGATTGCGTCCGAAAATTTAAAGTTATTGACAAAGACTCGTGGCGGGACAAATTGAGAATCCCACAGCCAGTACTTTAATAATGAACAGGCAAAGGGGAGACTTATAATCAAATTTAAAGTTTATCAATAGTCAAGATGTGTATAAATGTTCGACATAGATTAGGTCAGTTTTTTCTCTCTCTCTCTTTCTCTCTCTTTGCCTGATCTATCAAGAACATTTGATACCATTTTAATCCTTAATTTCATCCAAGCTTAGTCCAAATTGCTTACATCACCACCACCATTACCAGTATCACATTTACATTCCCAAACGCGCCTTGTGTACTTAATCACTTAAGAAGTTTTAACTTTTCACTTAAAACACAAATCCTCGCATCCTTCTGTACATAACACTTTATATCTCAAGTCATCCAGCAGTGTATGTAGTATAGCTACACAAACATCGAAGACTCAAAATGAAATAATTTTCTACCCGAAATCAAAATGGCGAAAATGTGTTCCCTTTATCTGCTGAGTGCTGATGTATACGATATACCATCCATTCCCCCGAGCACCATTTGATTCGCAATATACACATTATATGACGACAACATGAGCGAAAGGACGATGCGACATTTTTCTTGTTTGCTCCGGTACATGCGCATACTTTGTCACCCTCCTCGCCAAGAATTTTGCACATACCTACTTACAAAGAAAATGAAAGAAAAAAAAAACAGAAAAGACCCGAAAGCCTACTTCTATGTTGTGTGTTGTAAGGACTGATGCGGGAAACAATGGATGCGTCATCTAAGACAAAAGCGTAAAATGTGCTTTGTCAGGAATTAATATTTTTTTTTTCGATGAATGAGCGAAATTCGAATTTGAAAAGAAATGGAAAAGTAATTGAAATGTAATCTTTGTTTATACGAAAGCACTTGGCAGAGTCAATTTGTTAATGGAACAGTGGGGGGAGGGACCCAGGTCAACCACAGTCTGTAGCGCCACCTCAAACCGGGGAAGGATAGAAATTCTATAAAATGAAGTAGTCCCATCCAAATAGGAGTACATTACATGGGGAACAGAATACGATATCAGATAAACAGCAGAACTCAATTTCAGGGGCCTATAAGATAACCCGACAAGCCAATGAGTCTTACAAAAGTTACAAGCGGTGATAAGATCAGCGTAGTGAACCCTGTTACAGATTTATGTTACACTTGTAGAAATTGGAGAATCTTCCCAAGGATACAAGGCCCGAACAGAAACCTGCAGAGATGAGCATGGGAATACGGTTTTAGACTCAATGTCGATGCTGAGGATTTGGAAAGAAATCATACTGGAGGATTAGTCCAAATGTCCTTTCAACCGACCAAAACGAATTAAGGTTTTCGAAATCCAATTTTAGGTCGAACAAGACTGGAAAAGTTGACCTGATGGCCGATAAAGAGAATTCTCCGCCCGCCGGTTTTATTTCTTTTAAATAAAACTATTTTTTTTTTACTTATCATTGTACATTTGTTTATATTTTTCCCTCTTATTTAGCTTAAAAAATATGTTACAAAATATGTACACACGTTATTTTTTTTAGTGGGAGCAAGTATATAAACAAATTATTACTGGAGCTCACACGCGACTAGGCTTACCACCCGTCCTCCTTTGTAAGGTGATGTCCTCCGTCCTCCACAAAAAGAAAAATGTCCTCCACAAACATAATTACTATCTATAACAAAAAAGTATAATTCCTTTCACTTCTCAAAGAGTACGGTTTAATTTTACAAATGTGGCAACAGATTTCTTTAGAGTCAAGTTTTAATATAAATTGTAGCACCTGCAAAACAGTAGGAGAGTTTAATCACCCAAAAAAATTTGTCGTAGAAATGTTGAAAACCGCTGTTAAATCGACTGCATTCATTGTCATAATCGACCCGACATCCAATGCTTTCAATTTAACAGAGACATAGTTGTACTTTCCAAAACCAAATTATGAAAATGAGAGCATTTGTTGTAGATTTTACAACTAGAAAAACTGTAAATAAAACAGCATTCGTTGTTGAATGTACAGCAAACTTTGTAAAATACACAATACTTATGTCTATAATCTACGTATTTTGGTTGTATTATTCACAACACCTTGCGGTCAAAATGCAATTTCTGTCGTAAAATCGACAACTCGATTTCTAGAAACGAATACCCTTTGCTTTCATTTTTACAGCTCTTTGGTCTCATATAGGTACACAATTTTTTTTGTAAAATCTATGCACTAAAATAAAAAACATACGACACCAAATAATTTAAAATTTATTTTATTGAAGTAAATAATATTAATAAATCCATAATTGGCATAATTACATTATGTTTGGTTATACAAAAAAAAAACAAATTTAAATAAAATTAAAATACAAAATTGTATATTCACGGCGTACAAAAAATACTTTTTGAGTCTCATCAATAATAATATTTAATATTTTGAAAAGTTTTAATAACATTGATTATAGTTTTGAATTTTATACTGAGTTCCCTTGTATATAAGAAATTTACTTGAAACGATTTTTTGTATGTTTAAGTTCATATCATTTAACATTGCAAAATAAGGTAGACTTTCATAATTTTCAGTTAGAGCATCTTTAACTATTAAACCATTTTCTGTCTGAAAACCTGAATCATTTAACAATAAGTTTGAAAATGACAAGAAAGCCTTTGTTGAAAGAGACTGGCATATATCTCAACTATTTTTATTAACATGTGTATATTGTTTACTATTCTTATGATAGTATTCATATCTAAATGTCCAATTGTATTTTACTGGTCCTGATTTTCTAATAGCTGATGGATAATGAAGTAGAACTCCAGCTGCAACCCAAGTTCACTGTCCGGAAATATTTTGGAGATGTGCTCCGATCTGAGCAGAAGTAAACTACGTTTAGTGAGCCCACGACCTTGTTACAAAAGAATAATGTGGTCAAGTTAGACGAGAAACGGCACTCAGACGATGAAGAACACACGAAACACGAACAAATTTATAGCTTGCTTACCTGCTAAAAACGGCACAACACTTTTCGACAATGTGAAATTGCACACCACTTCAAAAGCTTCCACGTCTAATAGTAATATTTTTTCGGTAGCCGCGTTAACTATGACGGGATTATTTTGAACTGTTTCCTTATTTAAATTGCAGGCTTCCACATCCTCAGCATTTGCAGACAAAAAAGCAAATCACAATTCATTTGGAAAAAACCTCACAACTTTGCACTTTAATAATTCGTCTCGTTGGTTCCAGACTTGATGACTAAATGCACAAAGGAATGTACATAAGCCATGAAAATATTCTGGCTAGGCGAGTGGGTTACGGTAAACGCAGATGCCATATTCACAACTCAATATAGTATCAACTGCTAATGGTTGCAGATTTGAATGTATATTTTGTGCATTTCACAAGTTGCACGTACTTTCTACAGCATTTTGTATTTACATTTTGCATTGTGGTTGTAGATTTGACCAATTCATACATGTACATTTAACAACAAAAATTGACAACGCAGCGCTGAGCTCAAATATGCAAAAACAATTTGGCGCTATATTTCCGTCAAATTTTTCCAAAATAGTATTTTTTTATATTAACCAAATGTGCAGTTAACAAATAAAAAAATGTTCATCAAAATCGAATTTTTTTTCGGTAAAACTGAACAAGCATCATCACATAAACATTGCATATACCTAGCGTTGCTATCCGTCCGGGTTTTCTCGGACATGTACTCTTTTTTGGCCTATACGGGGAACGTCCGGGATAGTTTTTTCTAGATTGTCCGGGTTTTTAATTTAAGAGTGAATCGATTCGAAATTAAAAGAGAGAGAATTAAAAGATTAAAAGATTTTGAATCGTAACTTGTTGGTTCTGAATTCTGCAACATATTATTTTAGTATCGTCTTTGATTAGCGGTGGCCATGGTGTAGTGGTTAGAGTCATTGCTTGTGACCCGAGCGGCGTTGGTTCGAGCCGTGGCGGGGGACAGCAATACTCTGCCACCGACCATACAGAGAAACGAATAATATCAGAGTTTCTCCACCACTACACCAAAAAAAGGGGTTTCTGCTTGGTAGTACAATGGACCGTGATTCGTCTGAGTGCTCCAGGATTTGGAATCCCCTTTAAAAAAAAAAATCGTCTTTGATGGTAATCGACAAAAGAAAGGTGCGAAAATACTTACAAATTCTAATGCGATCTTACCTATTGAAGTCGATTTAATCAGTTTAAAAATATGAAATACTAACTAAATGATATTTTATGATTTGAGTTCAGTGAAGTTCTTTTTTGAAAACTTTCCTATGTGTCAGAAAATCAGCCGAGAATAATTATTCAGTGCAGTTGACGCACGGCCTTAAAACATGTATCTTACACATTTTGTCCTAGTTTTGTACTCTTTTTTAGATCCTATTTTGTCCGGGAAAGTCCGGGATTTTCATTCTGGAAAACTACTTTCTTCAAAAGATTTCTGGCAACCCCACATACACCCAACCTCGCACCTACTGTGACCACAAGCGGTGAGGCAGCGTGACACGATACGTATCTTACAGTTTCTGCGATTTTTGTAACAAAAAAATGAGATAAGTCAGTAAAAAATGTTTAAATACAAAATATTAGCCCGTGCCCTTAACATTAAGTGAAATGTACAAAAAAGTAAAAATTGAGTGGTTAAAATGTAGCTTTCTAATTACCTCATATCTTCGGTATTTATGTTTAAAAAAAAAGTTTTATTTTGTAAGTCCTCCACGAGATTTTATAAAAGGTGGCAAGCCTACACGCGACCATGTAACATATAGATATAGCTGTCCAGTCCATGTGAAAAACATGGCTGTCGGAGGTAAACTCCGGCAATGGCCGAGTATTTCCAAAGATAACCCCTATACCTCTGTTTCCTCTTCCTCTTCTTCTCCCTTAGTCAATATATATAAAAACTGAGCCCTAAAATGTTTGTCGTCAATTCACGCCTTAACGCATTTACCGATTTTAACCAAACTTTCACACATTTTTGGTATTGGTCCATATACGGTTTCTGTGAAGTTTGGTCAAAATTGGACCAAGGTGCGTGGCACAGCCCATACAAAAAAAAAACATTCAAAATCGTATAGAGAAAACCACCAAATCGATTGAGCTCCAACTTACAGAAGATCTCAGCTATTGTCCCTGGAGTGGCCCTGTGAAGATAGGTCAAATTTGGTCAAAGGGGAGCGTAACTTCACATACAAAAAAAAATATTCAAAATCTTATACCTCCTATACAAAAAAACATCTTCTATGGGGTGAAACTCGGTGACGTTTATCTCGATAACCGCTGGGCCGATTTTCATTATTCTTCTTTTGTTTTATTCGTATTGCAGTATTTCAGGTTTAGGCAGAAAGAAAATTCCACTAAGTCGATTTATTATCATTTCTCGCATTTTACGAAAGAAAATTATTACCTAAGACCTAAGAAATACAATTCCTGTTCACGGACAAAGCCGGTCGGGTACAGCTTCTTCGACAGTTTTGGAATTGGAAGCCAAAGTTCATTGATATAAATAATGAAAGTCAATAATATTGTCTAGACTCTAGCCAATACGATTTCTGAAAAAACAAAAAATGTTGTGTACCACAGTGCATTACAATAAAAACAGTTTATCTATTTAACTATTTTGCACTACGAAGTGTGCACGGGCTACGCCAGTAGTGTAATAAAAATTAATAAAACATTTTTTTGTTCATTTTAATGTATCGTGGGAATTTTGTGTGAATTTGAGTACGGTGAAAAGGGAAAAATTACCACGAAAAATGGAGAGAGAGTCCTAACAGCACTGTCTTATCAGAACCCTAGATATTAAAAATGCTTTTAATTCGGCAAATTGGGGACAATTCTCAAATCAGAGAGATGAGAGTACCTATAAATCTCATAAATATGGTGGTAGACTATTTCAAGAGCAGGATATTGGTATATTAGCTGCGTTTTTTCGTTACGGTCACGGCTATAGGATAAGCAAAATAAAAAATATCCTTGTTAAATACAACAAAAACTTAACCTGGATAATTATCGGGGTTAACAGCTTCGCGGGGATAGAGAAAAGTGTAGCCAACACAAATTTCTGTATGATATCGATAACTTGTATGGAAAAGTCATAAATGCCATTTGACATGTTGACAAAAACTAAAAAAAAAAATCGGAAAAAAATATTTTTTTTGTACAAAATCTTCGTTTTAAAGATGCCAAGATTGTTTTTGACTGATTGCGCTGGACAACGCCCACTGAAGCTACCAGAAAGAAATATTCCCAAGTTAAGGTAAGAATATTCCCCTAAAATGCCATGCAAATTCATTAAACTCCTTATATCCATCAGGAACTTCAAAAATTCAAAAAAAAAAACTCGGAAACGAACACATCGCCAACAACGGAGGATTACTGCAAAAATTGTGAGTTAAAAAGTACAAGTCAAGAGCAAATCGCTTCCTGAGGAAGCAGCCATATACCCCTAGTCGAAGTGACAGTGAATCTGAAGCACAAAGTACCACGTCAACGATGAACCGCTATATTCAGGTGAGGCAGCATGATTTCAGATTTCCTTATGTTCGACACAATTTCTTTAATACATATTATCAACTTGCAGGGTCCTTCAAAGCAACATTTGGTAGCGAGAATTCTGTGTCCGCAGCCAGGGTTGTCAGATGTGGCGATTTATCGCCAAACAGGCGATTTAAAATTTCATTTGGCGACACGAAAATCGGTTTGGCGACACACCCCAAAAAAGGCGATATTTTTAGATTTTGGCGATTTACGTTTTTTTAACAAAAATTCTCAAACTTTTTCTTTTTTATAATTTTTACTCAAACCTTATCTACATCTGTGATGGCTGTCACGAAATATTAAAATTAGTAGCGAATGAAGACAACTGTAAAGCTTGGAAAGATATTGATTTAGGTTCGGATAAAAACAGTGGTAGCACAGAGCATGTAAATGAAGTTAAGAATCAAGTTAACGATTTAATTCTTGTTTTACTGAGAGGACAGCGAAAAAGATTTTCTGACTGCAACACACCTTTTGTTTCTTTAGAATATTTTTTTATTTAACCCAACAGCGACCCTTTTTTAAAAGTTTTCTTGTAAGCTTGATTCCATCCAAAAGCTTACAACTTACTGAGGCGCAGTTGGAAAAATTAATTTATGAATGACTATTGTTCAAATAAATTTGATCTAGAAAGTGTACCCGAAGAAGACGTTTTGAAGTTTTGGAACAAGGTGTACAAAATGACAAATTCCTTAGGACAGCAAGAGTTCCATGAGCTTGGGGAATTTGCATTAAGTTTTTTTTACGTAAAAATTACGAGTTGCACGGTTTTTTTTTTTATGGTTTTAGAATTTGGAAAGTGGAAAATTTTGAAATTTGGCGATTTTTTGGCGTTTTATATTTTACGTTTGGCGATTCCCGGTTTTAAAACCCGACAACCCTGTCCGCAGCAGGTCTCTGAGCTCTCTCGCTGGTCGCCGAGTTGCAAAAGAAGTCAAAACTCGTTCAGTATTATTATGATGATGATGCGATACCAAGCTGGTGCGCTTACATCTTTTAAGAGTTATCAGAACAAAAGCGAGTTGGCCAATGTAATGTCAGTGTATGACGCTGGAAGTTTCGCTAGAAATCAATAAGAAGTTCCAGGCGGTATTGGAGGATACTTTGCTCAAGAATATAACCCTGAAGGTAGGCTCTCTCTCATGAAAATCGTGACAAGACTAATGTGTTTGTTTCTTTAGGAAAACCTCGACGTTCTTTGCCTGGAAGTAGACAAACTAACCCGAAAGCTAGTCCAAATAAAGTCATAGCGTTTTTAGCTCTTCGATATTAAGAAGAATAAAAGCAACAAAATGTATAACTAATTGAACCTTGTTCATTATTTAACTACTCCCAGTTACAAACAATTGTCGTATAACTTGGGACTTGCGGGTGCGATCAGCTCTAGTGTTGGTTTCTCAACCTCCTCCTCAGCCAGGCGCGCAAGTTTACTTTGGTCTTAAAGTGTACCTTCATCTTGGGATTTGAGACACCGACCGGTCTCATCAGTAATTTATTCTCGCAACAATGGTGGGAAATCGATTTCACGTGGAAGGATATCTTCCTGGTTCTGCTTGGTAATTGTACAGTACATATTCAGCTTCTTCGCCTTTGGGAATAAGCCGATAATCAGCCTTGTATGTGGTACTGAAGAAAAGTACTGGTTTGAGTTGGATTACTCCGCCGAATGTGCGCTCTATGATGACGCGAACTTCCTAAAATGGTTACCGCATTAGAAAAAGCAGAGATATGTTATTTTGAATGGCTTACTTCGTTTGGAACAGCTCCGACTTTAGGAATTCTCAGGAACGATGGTTCTGAACAGCGCTCAAACGAAAATTTCCAGTTTTTTCTTTATGAATGCCTCCAAAGTATTCGAATTTTCCGAAAAAGGGCGGGGCACTACCCATACAACAAAATCATTAAAAAATCGTATATTTCGAAAGCCACCGACTCGATTGAGTTCAAATTTACACAGAATCTTAGGTATTGGCCCAGGAGTATTCCTGTGAACATTGGTCAAAGTTGGACAAAAGGGTGTGGCACCTCTCATACAAAGAACATTCAAAATCGCATCTCGAAAACTACTCAATCGATTGACCTTAAACTTATAGATAATCTTAATTATTGGCCATGGTGTGCTCCTGTGAAGATTAGTCAAAATTAAACAAAGGGGCGTGGCACTACCCATACAAAAAAACATATTTCGAAAACCACCGAATCGATTGAGCTCAAATTGACAGATAATTTTAGGTATATAAAGGGTTGTGGCGCTATTTGTCTATATATTTGACAGTCATGGGAGCCAAAGTTTGTAAAATGCGTAACATTGATAGCTATGCATTGTCCTGATAGACAAGAATACCGATTTAAATGAATTTGAAACTGATTTTTTACGAAGTGTGCAAGGGTTCGCTAGTACAATACAAGATCACCGGGGGCGTGTCTCAGGGTTCCGTCCTTGGTCCACTTCTCTATCTATCAAGAAGCAAAAATGTGGGATTTGCTGATGGCATCGCCATTACTGTCACTGCCAAATTGCTGGAGGAAGTATAACAGATCAGCAATGCGACAATAAGGACTGTGCGAAATTGGCTTACCTCAGCAGGCCTAACACTGGCGGATCACAAAACCGAAGCTGTCCTAATAAGCAGCAGTAAAAAGGTAGAAACTATTACCATTACCGATGATGGACATGAAATAACATCCAAAAGCTTACAACTTACTGAGGCGCAGTTGGAAAAATTAATTTATGACTATTGTTCAAATAAATTTTATCTAGAAAGTGTACCCGAAGAAGACGTTTTGAAGTTTTGGAACAAGGTGTACAAAATGACAAATTCCTTAGGACAGCAAGAGTTCCATATGAGCTTGGGGAATTTGCATTAAGTTTTTTTTACGTAAAAATTACGAGTTACACGGTTTTTTTTTTTATTTTTATGGTTTTAGAATTTGGAAAGTGGAAAATTTTGAAATTTGGCGATTTTTTGGCGTTTTATATTTTACGTTTGGCGATTCCCGGTTTTAAAACCCGACAACCCTGTCCGCAGCAGGTCTCTGAGCTCTCTCGCTGGTCGACGAGTTGCAAAAGAAGTCAAAACTCGTTCAGTATTATTATGATGATGATGCGATACCAAGCTGGTGCGCTTACATCTTTTAAGAGTTATCAGAACAAAAGCGAGTTGGCCAATGTAATGTCAGTGTATGACGCTGGAAGTTTCGCTAGAAATCAATAAGAAGTTCCAGGCGGTATTGGAGGATACTTTGCTCAAGAATATAACCCTGAAGGTAGGCTCTCTCTCATGAAAATCGTGACAAGACTAATGTGTTTGTTTCTTTAGGAAAACCTCGACGTTCTTTGCCTGGAAGTAGACAAACTAACCCGAAAGCTAGTCCAAATAAAGTCATAGCGTTTTTAGCTCTTCGATATTAAGAAGAATAAAAGCAACAAAATGTATAACTAATTGAACCTTGTTCATTATTTAACTACTCCCAGTTACAAACAATTGTCGTATAACTTGGGACTTGCGGGTGCGATCAGCTCTAGTGTTGGTTTCTCAACCTCCTCCTCAGCCAGGCGCGCAAGTTTACTTTGGTCTTAAAGTGTACCTTCATCTTGGGATTTGAGACACCGACCGGTCTCATCAGTAATTTATTCTCGCAACAATGGTGGGAAATCGATTTCACGTGGAAGGATATCTTCCTGGTTCTGCTTGGTAATTGTACAGTACATATTCAGCTTCTTCGCCTTTGGGAATAAGCCGATAATCAGCCTTGTATGTGGTACCATTGAATAACTACAAATAGAATCGGCACCGATGCAATCATCCGCTACGCGGTCCATACGTCGCTGCGATCGTTTGTGCTGGTTTGTGAAATGGATCTGGGCATATCTGGGATTGAAGATTGGATAAACAAAATCCCAACAAAAATATCCCTCTAAGGAATGCTGGATGGGTCATTTTTTGTTGTAAACCAGTCTGAGGTAGGATATTTCATGCTTAGCTTTGCTGTCGAAATGTATATAGAGAAAACCAAAGAAAAAACAAAAACAAACTGGTTTGCCTTTTCTCTTTCTTCATTCCCCATCCTCATCCATCAGTATAAAATTGTTTCTGATATGACGTAACAGGGTAGGGAACTAGTTCGGTTTGGAAGACAGTAAAGGAGATGCAATATTACAAACAAGTATCAATAACAAAAGCAATGTGTAGGATTTATGACTTTAGGAGAGGGAGGGTGATGCAAGGGGTGAGTTGGGAAGGATAAATTGAATAAAAATGATTTTGGCTTTCTTGCTGACTATATAGGTACACAAGATTTTAAGATTGTGCATAAATGTTCTATGTTAGAGTCTCACTATTTTGCCTATATTTTTGTTAAATATGCATAGATTTTATTGATTCTTTTTCTAATTATGTAATTCAAAAATATTATATCCCGCAAACTACCAAATCGATTGAGTTCCAATTTCCAGGCAATCTTAGGTATTGGACCGATATTGCTCCTGTGAAGATTGGTCAAAATTGAACAATCGGACTGAATAAAAACCATAGGAATCTCATACCTACATTGGTATCACGAAAATCACCTACCCGATTAAGCTCAAATTAAAAAAAAAATGTTTGTTAATGGCCCAAAGGTAAAAAAAACTCAAGCACTTTTTAAAATATGGAACATGCATTGGGCTGATAGACAAAAATGTATCTGGGCAATACAATTCCTAGGCACGAGCAAAGCCGACGGGGTAAAGTAGCTTAGCTATGCCTATACATGGCGTTTTTGTTTTTAGGTTTATCTGAGCTCTGAACAAAGCTCGAAAATTTTGAACATCTGAACTGAAACACACTTGAGCACATATCTGTCATATTTTTTTAGATATTAATTGTTATTATTTATTAATTTGGTTTACCTACTGTGCCAGAACAACAACACTCGTCCACCACTTAACTATACATACCTATTTTGTTTATCCTGTCAAATGTCACTGTAAAGTGTGTAAAGCTAAGTACACATGATTGTAAGATCTTACAATATTGTCAGATCTGTCAATGCTCTGGGGCCAGATCACGTAAAATGAAAACGATCGAACGACATCGTTTCGACAATAGCAGTCTCTGTTTATTGCCACAGATATGATAGAGACAGCATGCGTGAAAACGATATCGTTCAGTCGTTTTTATTTTACATGATCTGACCCCTGACAATGACAGACAATGAGCTTACAACAGCCAACTACCTTACATACAATACAAAATTGTGCGTTTCAAACGGTTGTAAGATTTTGTCTCAAAGTCTTACAATTTCATTGTCAGATGCATGTCTTACAATGGTCTTACAATTACTTTTCTGACAACGTTGTAAGGTTGAAAATTGTGTGTTCACACGGTCGGCACTCGGCAGATATTTGAATATGAAACATTGGTCGATCTGTTGTCAGACATTGGCAGATAAATTCAAAGTCTTGTGGTTTTTTTTTGTAATAAGGATAATGAATTAAAATATTGCACTCGCAACTATTTTAACTGCCTACATGTTGGAAGACAACGAGGAAGATGAATTTCCTTAAAAACGACGTCGTGTTTATACAAAGGATTCGATAGCCCGTCGCGTCGTCAGCAGAAGGGATTCTACTCCAAATTACTCGTCGAATTGCGACCTGAGGAGCCAGAACTCTATCGCAATTTTTTGCGGATGTACTCAAAACTATTTGATGATCACGGCATGTTCATGTTGACGGTATACCTATCCCCTTCGCCAATATGAATATCTAATAAAAAGGAAGTGTCGTCGACTGCCTAGTTTTAAAAAAAAAACACACAGAAAACAAGAATTATATCACAAACTTCAGACCATACATTTTTTTTTTAGTCTTTTTTAATGCTGGCGACTTTTCCAATGCACAGTTGTTTGCATCGATTAAATTATTTTCCATTGTGTATAAAAGTAAACTTCGATTTCGCGTCTATAACATAGGTTAAACTGTCTGTCAATGAAAAAATTGTAAGCTAATGTCAGCTTCCATAAACAACGACATCTGACAATTTCTGATGAGTCTTACAATGTCCTAATTGTCTGACAATAATAAAAATTGTGTGTTCAGACTTGTTCCGACGATCGTTAGCAACCTGACAATTTCATTGTCACTACTAGCCAATCCAATCCTGCGATTTGTGGACCGCCAGTTTTCTGGTCCCGAAAATACCGGAATTTGTAACTACATATTAGATAGATACATACATATTCACGGGATTTATACGGAACTATAAATAGAAGTATGAATTAAGAAAAGGACGGCGTTCCTTAAGGTGCCAAGTTTGATTTTGAATTGGATTTCGAAATTTTGTATGCTGTAATGTTGAATTCAGACGAGGTGTAAAAGTACTATAACATAATTTCGTAGCAAGAATCTAATGTAAACTGCAAATATTCTTAATATTCCTACATACTATAATCCAGATTTGAAATTTATCGGGATGAGTTGGTTGATTGCTGCAATAGCATTCAGCGTAGCACTGATCTGCATACAGATGCTCCTAAAATAATTGTACATATTTAAATACAAAAGGTTAATTTTGGGTTTAAAATTAAAATAAACAAATGAACTCGAACTGTCAGCCCACAAATCGCATACCTACTTATTCACAGTTTGAAGCAAACTACCTACTATAGGTACAAACGAATCCGCCCTGTCGTTTAGAGTGCAGATAAGTACCTACCACCATGCAGACAGACAGACAGAATTGCGAGACTCACTTTTTGATCTCTACAATCCTCTTAATATCACAATTAATAGATCTAAATTTGGATTTAAAACAATATCTTGCTGATCACAGAATCCGTCGTATTCGGAATTTTGCTATACAAACCCCGAAAGAACTATCACAGATTCCGTTGTGGTGGAAATTTTTGCTACGAATTAAATTCCGAATACGACGGATTCTGTGATCAACCATAATACTTCCTACATGATGAGAAAACTGAAAAATGGGATCGATCTAGGTACCTACGTGATTTTATTTCCTAAAATTCAATCAAGCTTCCCTACTAGTACACTTACCATGAACTTTACATGCTTACCCACCCCATAACTTTCAAATCATCAAAACCTGCCTTGACACCTAAGTTCAAAGCCACCACCATGCCACCGCTGCCGCCCATAAATCGAAGAAATACAAAATATGTACTGTAAAGAATCTGATCTGTGATTTCATATTATTTCTCCTTTCCACATTGTTATCCCAATGCACATCACACTCGTCTCCTCATGCTAAAATTACCCCTCCCCCACCATACACACCACCGCTAACTTCCTATACATATTTGCGAAAAGTACCCGATCATTGATTTAATTTTCCTTTGCATATTCCACTTCTGCTCCACAACCATTATTATGCAATCGGTGCAATCTCTTTCATCTGCATGTTGTCAATAAGACGAATAAGAAATGAAGAAGGGGGTGGTATTCACAAGAAAAATAAACATTGGAATATTTTGGGAAATTATTTTTATTTAATGCACGAACCTAGAAAAAGGTGGTAAATGCATACACTAGCTTAATACAAATTTCCGCCGCAATGAAGGTCCGTATGTCGCTTCAAAATGAGATGTGTCCACTTCTATTTGTAGTTATTCAATGGTGGTACTGAAGAAAAGTACTGGTTTGAGTTGGATTACTCCGCCGAATGTGCGCTCTATGATGACGCGAACTTCCTAAAATGGTTACCGCATTAGAAAAAGCAGAGATATGTTATTTTGAATGGCTTACTTCGTTTGGAACAGCTCCGACTTTAGGAATTCTCAGGAACGATGGTTCTGAACAGCGCTCAAACGAAAATTTCCAGTTTTTTCTTTATGAATGCCTCCAAAGTATTCGAATTTTCCGAAAAAGGGCGGGGCACTACCCATACAACAAAATCATTAAAAAATCGTATATTTCGAAAGCCACCGACTCGATTGAGTTCAAATTTACACAGAATCTTAGGTATTGGCCCAGGAGTATTCCTGTGAACATTGGTCAAAGTTGGACAAAAGGGTGTGGCACCTCTCATACAAAGAACATTCAAAATCGCATCTCGAAAACTACTCAATCGATTGACCTTAAACTTATAGATAATCTTAATTATTGGCCATGGTGTGCTCCTGTGAAAATTAGTCAAAATTAAACAAAGGGGCGTGGCACTACCCATACAAAAAAACATATTTCGAAAACCACCGAATCGATTGAGCTCAAATTGACAGATAATTTTAGGTATATAAAGGGTTGTGGCGCTATTTGTCTATATATTTGACAGTCATGGGAGCCAAAGTTTGTAAAATGCGTAACATTGATAGCTATGCATTGTCCTGATAGACAAGAATACCGATTTAAATGAATTTGAAACTGATTTTTTACGAAGTGTGCAAGGGTTCGCTAGTACAATACAAGATCACCGGGGGCGTGTCTCAGGGTTCCGTCCTTGGTCCACTTCTCTATCTATCAAGAAGCAAAAATGTGGGATTTGCTGATGGCATCGCCATTACTGTCACTGCCAAATTGCTGGAGGAAGTATAACAGATCAGCAATGGGACAATAAGGACTGTGCTTACCTCAGCAGGCCTAACACTGGCGGATCACAAAACCGAAGCTGTCCTAATAAGCAGCAGTAAAAAGGTAGAAACTATTACCATTACCGATGATGGACATGAAATAACATCTAAGACGTACATAAAGTATTTAGGCATTATGATACGACACCAGGCTCTCATTTAAGGACCATCACTGAGCTGACTGTTTCTGTCGTCATTATGACCTCCTAACTATGTATAAGATAACTTTGTTTAAAAGAAAACCATAAAATTTTACAAATTTTGTATAAGTTAAGCTACGATTACACGGCCATTTTTTCGAGTCATTTAACTGACGCTCTGACGTAAAAATCGCGTCACATAGCAGTCATTTAAATGGCGTTCTGTGTGATCGCCATTTTTGGGATACCATTTTCAGCGTCATTTAAATGACTAGGAAACTGGCGGAGCAAATGGCATGAATTTTGTGCCATTTAAATGGCGGAAAAAAATGGCCGTGTGATCGCTCTTCAATGACGCCTAGGACAAATGACTAAACTTGTTGGCTGTAGCGCCATTTAAATGTCAGCCTCCAAAAAATGGCAAGGCTCGAAATTCATGCTATGCCATTTTTCTACGCAAATGGCAAATGACAAAGCATTTAATACGATATCTGTGCTGATATCATTTGGATTTTTGACTCGTGGCGAAACGTGTAGATTAGATTAGACTAGATATTAAGTCGCCATATTGTGCCTTCCCTGGTAGGTTCCTAGAGCAATCTTTTTACTCCGGAGACAGTCAGGACGAAAAGTATGTATCTTCTCTGGGGGTATTCCAGCAAGATTTGCTGAGTTAACGAGTTCTTCGCCAAGGACATTCTTTCTAAGGCAAAAGAGAGCCGGACATTCCGTGAGAATGTGAAGACAGGTTTCGTCGCTCACCAGACATAGTCTACATGTGGGGAATATGGACGAGTATTTGCCTAGGCTGACTGAAAAGTTCGCTTGAGGCGATTCTCCATAAATGCCAGATCCAGTCCCTGTATCCATCTTGGACCCGTCTGTATACCAGACTCTTACCTTGGAAGGATGATGATAGAGAGGTTTTTTGGAAGCCATATTATATTATTATATTAGGGAAAGGTGACCTCCGGTGGTAGAAATGGGGGGTCGATGATTTACGAATGGAATAGAGGATGGATACTCAGTCTTACTTCCATTTGAATGTGTACTTGAATAGGTAATAGGCTAATAGGCCTAGGATGACATTTAGTGCAGTGGTCGGGGTAGGTTTACTCTTCGGGTCAAGGCGGAGGGCGACCGTAACAGTCTGCCCCCTGGCTATTGCCTCTGAATCTAATCGAATTGATTGGCTGACATACGAAGGACATTGCGATATAGTTCAGGTTCTTCTTCGGGCAATTCGAGCAGTAATCCAGCGCAAAATCCAATCTTCTCGCGACGGCTCAGCCACTTCTTTTGCCAAATACTCCGCTTTCGTCGCGTTGGCTCGTAATCAAGATCGTCTTCTTCCAGCACACACGCTGCTAAATACGCCGTCTCCGCAATTTCCACCATCATCCCAAAAGTTCTTTTTGACATTTTTTATTTATGATAATAATTTTTTATCTTATTTAATTTAATTAAAAAATTCGCACGTATGCGTATGCGTGGGCCGTGGCCGAGAGAAAAACTCTAAATGACAGTTGCTATATTTTTCTCATAGGTCATTGCCGTCTGATCACAAAACAGATAACTGACGCGAAATCGAAATAATAGGAAAAATGTTAAATAATTCTTGCCTTGTTAAGATAGTATGAATGTAGGTAATATATATCTACAGAGACCTGTTGAGACGAACAAGGAAACCTTGAGTGGAGTCACAGTCGGTGCTAAGGACATGGAAAAACCATTTCTGAAGACTGTTAAACGGCGAAGACCACACAAATTCCGCTGTCAGGCAGAATGAACCATTTAATCTGGGCGACGAAAGCCAAGATTTCCACCCACCTGACCAAAATGAGGTAAGGACAGCAATATCCAAGCTGAAGTCCAACAAATCTGCAAGACCGGACGGTTTATCGGCCGAGCTTTTTAAGGCATCGGGGGATGACTTGGTAGAGAGCATACACCAACTCGTTTCTAAAATCTGGTCAGAGGAAAGTATGCCTGATGAATGGAGCCTCAGCATTGTTTGCCCGATCCATAAGAAAGGAGACCGTCTAAACTGCGCCAACTATAGAGGCATCAGTCTCCTTAACATCGCTTACAAAATCCTGTCCTACGTACTGTGTGAACGCCTGAAACCATTTGTCAACGAACTGATTGGACCCTATCAGTGCGGTTTTAGGCCCGGTAAGTCCACAACCGACCAAATATTCACACTACGGCAGATCCTGGAGAAAACCCAAGAAGTCCAAATCGATACTCATCACCTATTAATCGATTTTAAAGCCGCATATGCATATGACAGCATTTATAGAGACGAGCTATACAGAACCATGTCTAGTTTTGGCATCCCTGCCAAACTTGTCATATTGTGCAAAATGACGATGGAGAACGCTCGCTGCTCCGTAAAGGTCGGAAACAATCTCACCGAGACCTTTGATGTCAAAAAAGGATTTAGACAAGGTGATGCGCTGTAATGTGACTTTTTCAACATCATTCTTGAGAAAATTGTGCGAAACTCGCAAGCCAACACCAGGGGCACAATTTTCCAAAAGTCTGTGCAACTACTTGCATACGCTCACGACATCGACATCATTGGCAGAACACAGCGAGCTATCACTGGTGCGTTTGCAAGTATCAGTACAGAGGCGGCAAAAATGGGTTTAGTGGTGAATGAGTGCAAAACAAAATATATGCTGTCAACAAGAAGGGACACACAACATCGACGAATCGGACAGAACGAACACTTTTGACAACTTATTTAAAGGGTCCACAAGCAATTTCCAAAAATTGTTATACGGATTACGATCTTTAAATTACGATCCACCTGATGTGGTGCTTAGGCTCATCAGTAAATGTATATGGCCACCAAATCTGATTGTTTTCAAACCCTAAATCGAACATACAATATTTTAGCGTATATATACATATCAACCCCCTAACAATACCCACTCCATGGTATTTACTCACATCCCAAGTATACAATTATAGCACCCTCGACAAATGATTATACGAACACAACTCACCCCGATCTGCAGAAACAAATCAAGTCAAGGACTTCATTGCGTTTCCATGTTTATTTTGTTCAGCCATTCGAATAAAAATACAACCGAACCAGTTTCATCAAAATAGAAAACAAGACCTTTTGTCCTCTTCTCCTCATTGAAAAAATACAAAATCACTCTCCATACGGAAGCGCACACATCCTTGATATATATGCGCTATATAATTAAAAGATTCTTCCTTAATTTGATGGCTGTCATACCATAAACGTAAGGGAGGAGATTGACAAAGAGCTAAGCGGCACGTGTACAAACACATGCCTTTAGCCCAAATCCACCCCCGGGCGACTAACCCACATCACAGATCCCAACCAGAAATGTCCGAAATATTCCAAACACTTGGCCAAAAAATTCCAAATAACCTTTGCAAAGTTACAATCCTTTTCGTCACTTTTTACTCAAAAGTTTTGTCATACATGCAATCGACAATAATGGTATGTATAGATCCTTCCACTCCTGGACACAGACAAAGCGAAAGACTCGTCAAGCTTGATGTCATTATCTGAACCGAAAAACAAAAAAAAAAAAAAAAAACAAATTTAGAATCAGGACATTGTCATTCAAATGCGCTTTAGTGCGACAGGACTAGATGATAAATGCGGCCCACTGCATCCTGAATGCACTCTGTGAGTCTGTGCCTTTATCCTTTTGTGTTGTTGTTGATTCCAAATGCAACCGTCTCTCTAGTCGTATTTTCCTTTATTGCTATTGCGACAGAGGTATTTGTGTTTTTGAGTTTGCGGTTGCATGCTCTCGCACAGAATGAACTGTAACTCGAGCATTGTCTATGTGGGTGGTGGCCTGATGGGTGGAAATCTGATTCAAAAAGTTTCCTCTAGCATAGTTAATCAGCTCTTCAAGATTGGGTGTAGCACATCATTAGGATATAATTTTGTCTTAGACATCGGAGTGAAAGAGAGCATAAGGTATTAGCAAAGGGTTGACATTTGTGTGTGCACAGGAGCATTAAGTACGGCATAGATACTAATCAGAGAAACATGAATGCAAAGTGGCATCTAAAAGAGTAATTAGTGTGGAACAAGGAGCTTAGTTACATCGAGGACTTGTATAAATACCTAAGTGGGTTAATACAAAGGGGTGAATGTGTCACAAAGTTTTGACGAGTTGGATGCACTTAGGTAACGTTACGACCGATTCTGTAAAATAAGCTGAAATGTGAAAACTTCTTACCGCAAACAAGTTCCATCCTTTGCAAAAATAATTGCGAATAGTTAGTTTACATTCAAGTAAGTCTTAAAATGTTGATTAGAAAGAGGATGCTACTACATATCTATTTGAGAATCACCAGAGGGAGGGCCAAAACTAAGTGGCACCAGATTATTTTGCTTACAAACCACTGGAAAATCATTAGAGGAAATAAATATAACCGACAATTTTGGCGCTACATTAAATCTAATTTTAGAAGTGGAAACATAGCTCACAACCATACTCTGCATCTTCTCCGTTAGGAGACTCACAGTCACAACACACAGCAAGCTAGGAGGGGGCAGTCAAATAATGTTGCGGGAAATAGAGAAGTGCTACGCCATTAAAACTATTCGTTGAGGAGTTAGAAAAACCATTTCTGAAGACTGTGAAATGGCGAAGACGATACCACAGAGGGCCAGGCATTTATACACAGTATGCTCAGCTGTTTCGTCTTCCTCAAGACATAGTCGGCACTCCGGTGAGTCGACTCTTCTTTAGATGATATCTTAAGCCGTGGTGACCTGTTAGGTAGCCTACTAAATTTTTGATATCATGCCTACGTAGATGAATGATCTTTTTGGCATCTTTTTTAAAGGTTGAACGGCCAACCAAATCGACCATGTGATAATCGATGCGAGGCACGCATCCAACATCCTCGACGTGCACACATTCCGAGGGGCAAACGTCGACTCTGACCATTTTCTTGTCGCGGCTAAATTCAGAGCTCGACTGTCCAACGAGAAGAAGCTGCGAACCGCCCAGAAGAAGAAATTCGACGTTGGACGCCTTAGCACACCTGGAGTAGCCAGAGCCTACAGCGAGCGCCTGAGTATGAAACTCTCCTCTGTGCACTCACCTACCACAAACGCCAACAATCAGTGGTGCCAGTATCGCGACATCATCAAGGAGGTAGCCGAAACCACCATAGGGTAACAGCCACCCCAGAGAAAGAGCCCGTGGTATGATGATGAATGCGTGTACAGGAAAAAGGTGACAGAAGATGCACACAAGAAAGCGCTGCAGCGCAAAACAAGGGCAGCGAGAGAAGAGTATCGAGCCAGGAGAAGGGAGGAAAAGAAGATCCTGCGTAGAAAGAAGAGGGCTTACACAGCTTCCCACCTCAAGGAGATCGAAGAGTCGCGCGATCGTAATAACATCCGGAGGTTTTATAAAAAAGCCAAGCAACTGGCTGCTGGCTACAAAACCGGAACGCAGGCTCTGATGGTTTACCAGCGGAGCTCTTTAAATACGGTGGTGATGTTTTGGTAGGGAGCATGCACCGAATCATCAACCAAGTATGGGTGGAAGAAAACATTCCCGATGACTGGACTATCAGCTCCATATGCCCCATCTTCAAAAAAGGCGATCCTATGTCTTGCAAGAACTATCGAGGCATATCCCTGCTAAATGTCGCATACAAGATCCTATCCAACGTACTGTGTGAACGTCTAAAACCGTTCTGCAACACACTAATCGGCACGTACCAGTGTGGCTTCCGGCCCGGCAAATCGACTATAGACCAAATTTTCACACTGGCACTTAGGCAAATCCTGGAAAAGACCAACGAATTTCAAGTCGAAATTCACCATCTATTTATCGACTTCAAGGCCGCGTATGATAGCATACATCGTCAGGAGCTCTATATGGCGATGTCCGAATTCGGAATACCGGCAAAACTAATTCAGCGTGACGCTGGAAAACACGCGCTGCAACGTGCAGTTTGGAAGCAGCTCCTCTGATCTATTTTAAACGTGCACCGGATTTCGGCAAGGAGACGCGCAATCATGCGACTCTTCAATCTCGTACTGGAGCAGATAGTGCGCAGGGCAGGTGTCAACACGGAAGGCACTATCTTCAACAGGTCCGTCCAGCTGCTGGGCTATGCGGACGATATTGACATCATTGGTCGCTTCCGGCGTGCCGTGATAGAAGCGTTCACGGCAATTGAAGAACAGGCGAAATCCGTTGGCCCTGAAGTAAATGAGGACAAAACCAAGTACATGCTATCAACAAACAAACAAGCAGCTGTCCACCGCCTAGGACAAAACGTGATAGCAACAATTTTGAGGTAGTTAAGGAGTTAACTCCACGAATGACACCCTAGTGGAAATCCGGCGAAGAATTACCCTAGGAAACCGTTGCTACTTCGGTTTGGGAAAACAATTGAGTTCAAAACTCCTAACTTGAAGAACGAAATGTGTGCTCTACAAAACCCTTATCCTACCAGTTCTGCTTTATGGCGCCCAGTGTTGGACGATTAGCAAAAAGGGAGAGCTGATACTGGGCTCCTTCGAAAGAAAAATACTTCGGCGGATATTTGGTCCTGTGTGCGAGGAAGGAGGGCGAATGGAGGAAAAGGTACAACCGCGAACTGTATGTGCTGTACCAAGATAAGGATGTTGTCCAAAAAGCCAAAACACGTCGACTACATTGTTTTGGCTAAGGTGAGGTCTTCCTCTACTGCGTTGTCCCTCAGGGTTGGAATCGAAGGTTTTTCGGGCTGGAGCGTTGATGTCCAATCGCTCTACATGCTCCAGCCATCTTAGACAACTGATGCGTACTTTTCTGACCAGGTCGATGTCGCTGTACAGCTCGTAGGGTTCGCTATTAAATCTTCTTCTCCAAAGCCCATCAACGCAAACGGAACCGAAAATCTCTCAAGGAATTTTGTGTTCGAAGCAAAGGCCTAGGCGTATGGAAATATTTTTTGGCGTTTTCAAGCTATACTTTTGGACTTGGAGAAGTAGACGAACTCTATGAGTTCTACAGCGACTTCGACCTTGTCACAATGCTAAGGCCAGATTATACACCTTGCCGGAGAAGTGGAAGAACACTTCAACCAACTTGGAGACATTTGGCCATATAAGTAGCAAGCTAACTGAGAAAGCGTATTGATCCACCCTAGACTAAAGCGTCATCCAAGTACATAAGTACGAATAGCGGGAGAAGGAATCTACAAAAGGCAAACATTTGCATTTCAATGGGATGATCTCAGAAAAATTTTGTATGAAAAGAAGAAAATGTGGCTAAAATGGTAATTTTTAGCAATTTTCAAAAAATCATAAAAAATATTAGCGAAGAGATTTTTGAAAATTTTTTGTTGCAGTCACTATTAGAATTGTATGTATGTATGTATGTAATAGAGACATTAGCACAGGCCTCGGCCCTCATTGAAGCTAAGCTCTGGGCCTCCGGGTATCGTAGAATAGCGCCAATGCAAATGGAAATGCAGAAACTAAACCCGTAAATAAGCTGATTGAACAATTCCAGTTCATGTTCTTACATGTAACCATATTTACCAGGAACATAGGATGTGGAGGTCCCATTTGTTGCAAATCTTGAAATTACTTCGATCGAGTTCTAAATTTCTTCCGTATAGTTTCTTCATCAGCTCGTTATGACTTTAGCGAGTTAAGGGGGCACATTTTTGAATGATTCCATAATTTGGGAACTTCTTGAATCTTGACGCTGAGTTTCTTGAAGAAGTGTTCTTCCTCATTATTCTTGTAGATTATTTCAACTACCGGAGCGAAGTCTCCAATTGTCAATAACACCAGAAATAACCAGAAAATTTCGCAGTCACTATTAGAATTGTATGAAGAAACTTTTTGCATCAAAACATTTTTTTTTTTTTTTGACCGAGGAAAGAAGTCAAGAAAGTAGACTTTTACAAAAGTTCGAAATTTTCGATGGGTACTTAATGGGTTAAGGAAAGTTTTGTATCATTCAAACGGAATTTGAATGACCTTTCCATTGAAGCCAAAATTTATATGAAGTAAGTTCAAATTATGAGTAGAATTAACTTTAGTTTTGTCAAAATACTTATGGCCACCATTGTATGTTGTTGCCAAACCTTACGATGACATGTATCCCAACCTCCAAAAGTGTTGCCTAAGATATAGTTGGTAGCTCTGTTTTCCATCTACTGCAAAACATCACAAATATTGAGTTAATTAATGTTGTCTCCAGGGCTTGTCCACCCTTAACATCTCCATCAACATTTCGGGTAATGACAGTTACTCCTCAAAGTATTAAAAAAAGTAGTTTCCCACCATAGCCACTGGGCTATACACACAGCAACGTTTTTACCCCTGCATGTGCCTTTTATAAAAATAACCCTAGAAGACTAAAAAACGGCTACATCGCTCCAAGCATTATTGTCTTAATGCATTCAGATCCGTTCCTCACTCAACAAATAGCCACCGGCAGCGGCGGCGTCCTAATACGAATCAATCCCAACACAGCTGTTTCGTCGCTCTGTCTCGATCCCAATCAAACATTTCCGCTAATTTACAATTGCGCTGCTTGCAAAACATTTTTAATTGCACCTACTCGACCCAATTCCCATTTGAAAAGAAAACACAAATACAAAACGAAATCCTTGCACGGCAAAAGAAATCTCGCTCTCTGTCTCTCTCTCAATGTTTCATCTGTTATTACATTCATTGTTATAGGCATTTCATTACTATTGTTGCGTAAGGAAAACACAAAGAGAAAGGAGGGAAAAAAAATTCCGATTTACCAAAAGGATCCAGCAGATCCACCCTTGAGCTAGAAATGAGGATACGACGTCGTCGACGGCACCGCTGTCTCAAACAAACAGAGACGAGTGTTTTGTTTTTTTTGCTGGTCGCATTCTTTAAGGATAAAAAGAAAAGATGCCAGAAGTACTTAGACACAGAGATCCCTAATCAAAGAAAAGGAAACAACACACACGTAAAGACGAGACTTTGCATGGAACTCCTTCTTGTTCAATGTGTAGTGTGTACCCAAGGAAACGATTGAATCCTGTTTTGCGCGCTGCGGTAACGCGGGTACTTTACCGGCGCAATTGAAATAAACAAAAAAAAAGGAAAATCACACAAAAATATCTGATTTCCATTGTGATTGTGTTTGGTGTAGGTACACCTTGAAAACAGGCACCCAAAGGATTTTTTTTTTGCTATACTGAAGTAAGCCTTTGAAAGTTGTATAACTCGCAGATTCTAATCAATCCTTTTGCTTTTGTCCGACGATCGTGATGTTGTTTAGACTTGTTCACCTTCTTGAATTGCGTAATCCTTGGCTTAGCACGTGATTTGACAAGCCGACATAAGCAGGTAAATGAAGATTGAAATCGCACAGCAAAAAAAAAAGAAAGGTTTGCTCCTAATCGGTTTGGCAGTGCCAGACAAAAGTTAATTGTTTGGAAGAAGGGGATATGCTTGGAAATTAGATTAAGGTAAAGTCCTATACTGATGGAGGTTTTCGTCATTTAGTGAGAAGCTTGAGTTATAGTAGGAACTGACAAATTGATGCCATGGAATTAATTTACATTCACACTTTAAGAAGCGAACCAAGGTTAGGTATGTAGACTTAGAACTTGAAAAGGCAATAAAGCAAATACGAATTTATGGAACTCTCCTAAAGTAGGGTTCAAAAGAGGATATTGACAAGACGTTAGACAACGTAGTGGGCCCATCGCGGTCCCTGGAGGAGTTTATATTCGACTGAAAGACCTGTCCACATTCCCTGAAACATTTTATTTACCTACTTAAATGAAAGGTCCTCAGTTGATCGCTAAGCTGACATACATTCTGTTAATGTATTAGAAATATCTTCTCTCTATGTGCTACCAGTATATACCTAACAAAATATTCGCATTTTGGAATCCTATACCTAACCAGATGTAGCTGTTTTTTGGCGTACTTTTGCTTTCCACTGGTTTTAGCTTTTTTCTTGAGATCACGATCTTGCCCTAGAGCCTTAAATATTAAGTCGATTTCTTTTAAATTTTGCTACACCGTTCAATGTTTTTCAAAGTTTGTTGCTTTGGATATGACTTGTTGGCAATAGCCTAACCTGACTTCTCTTTTTTTCCAGTAGTAGTAGTAGTAGTAGTAGTAGTGACTTTATTAATAATTCATATACTTTTACAATCATTATGTTTGTATTTACAGACATTAAGTCGTTTATGGTTTGGCTTAAGGCCGTCTACCAGATTGACAATTTAACTATTTTAAATTAAAAATATAGTAACCTAATAATAATGAATTTAAATATAAAAGCTATTGCTCAAAAATCGCCTTCCAAAATACGCATTCTGTAGCGGCTAGCAGTTGTGGCGTAGTTGAATAAAATTTCCCACCCAAGACTCCCGTTCAATAAATTAATAACTTCATCAAAGCTCAGCAAAGATCGTCCGAAGTATCTCATGCGGAATTCGCTTAAAATGGGGCATCTTCCGATAAAGTGATATATATCCTCCCTCTCTTTAAGGTTACACAGGTCACATAATAAAGGAAGATCAGGCCGATGCGGAATAAAATATAGGTTTACTAATTCTCCTCTTAGCTTGAATACTGTGCTTATCAGTTGCAGAGAATAGCGGTTAAGAAGGTAAGAAGATGCGTTTTCATTGAGATTGTAGTTCAATCTACTATACACCAGCCTATGTTGCGATGAATGTGCTTCAGATATAAATTTATCGTACAAAGAATTACCCGCATTTTTCAATATATTGCTAAACATTTGCTTTAACATCGAGGGATCTGAGTCAGCTGCAATGTTAAAGCTGACTCCATATTTTTCCGCGAACTCCTCCCACTTTTGTACTAAGTGGCCTCTTGTTGAAAGCGCATGCTTCAGGACAATCCACGGCAACCTTTCTTCTTCCATCACCCCTACTCTTGCAATGTAATCTGCATGCATCTTAAGGGTATCCAAAAAAAGCGGGGGCACTCCAGTTTCTAAATGCAGCATATAATTTGGAGTGCAAGAGGGCAGTTTAAAGATACGCTTCAAAAAGTATCTAAGGAATTTCTCAATTTCCTCAAAATAGCAGTAACCCCAAATCTGCGCCCCGTACAGCAGTATAGATGCCGCGGTTCACGAAATAGCTTAATTTTCGACGAGTGATCGATATGCTTACTGTCAATGCACGGTCTCCAAACTGATGAAATAGCTCTTTTAGCTGATGCTAGATTAGTTTCGAAATGTTTTTTCATACTCAGGTTAGATGTTATTAAAACACCTAAATATTTGTATTCTTTTACTATTTCCACTCGTTCACATTGATAGGACCATTTTTCGTTACGGGAGTACCTTCCACCACCATTCCTAAATATCATCATCTTTGATTTCGATAGATTCACCGTCAAGTTCCATTGCTTGCAGTAACTTTCCAATCGGTTGATGACAAGCTGCATCCCTTCTACTGTATCCGACAAAAACACTATAGGCGTTTTTCTTTTTTAGTTCAGAGCGAGCGTGAACTGTCAAAAAAAAATTTCGTGTTTCTTTTTTAGCTCAGAGACTTCAGAGCTCAGATTTGTGTTTCTTTTTTCGCTCAGAGAATGTTCAGAGCACGCTCAGAGCGCGCTCTACACGAGCTCAGAATAAATTGACTGAGCACTCTGAGTAAAAAGGTGATTACAGTCACATTTGACAGAAAAAAACCCAGGATAAACAAAAGTGTGGAAATGGCGGACGAGGCTTGTGGTTCTGGAACAGAAGGTAAACGAAAATAATAAATAACAATTAATAAATATTCAGTTTATGCTTAATTATACTTTATTACAGGATTCAAATGGACGAAAAACATGGTAGTCATTCAATATTCACAATAATTAGTTTATTCATTTTGCTTTATATTTTTGTTTGTTTTTTTGTTCTCATACATCGCTTCAAGCACATTAAATATTTTGCTTGACAAACCAATTTGATATAGCTTATAGAAAAGTGCTTTGCGCGCTATAGAATCAAAAGCTCCACGGAAATCGACAAAGAATACGTAAAGCTTTTTGCGGTTGTGTTTAAAAGTTTCCGCAATGTTTGTAAGTGTGAAAATATGACCCAGTGTTGAATAATGCTTCCTAAACCCCGCCTGGTACTCATTTAAAATCTTGTTGTTTGTTATCCATTGTATAAGCCTCTTATAGATAATAGCACTAAATAGTTTCACCGAGGTATTTAAAAAGGAAATGCCTCTGTAGTTTGCTGGGTTATCTAGCTCACCTTTTTTGTGCAATGGGAAGATAATCGCCCTTTTAAAACTTCCTGGAATCCTGGCTGTTTCGAAAATTCTGTTAAATTCCTTAGTGAGCGCAATGAGAAATTCAGAAGAACAGTTCTTGTAGAACTCGAAAGGAATCCGATCGTCGCCTTGGGCTTTTCTCGCTTTAGACGAGTCAACTGCGTTTTTCACTTCTAAAAGAGTAAATGGCGTATCTAAAAGCTCATCTGCAAATAATGGTGCTGCGTATTACGGTAAAGGAGAAAACTGCGGTGTGTTGAGTAGACTTTCGAAATACTGTCGGAGCTCTGATGCTTGCAAAGACGACGAGATCAAATTAGTTCTGCCAGAAGCAATTTTAGCCGCTTTCCAAAATTCTGCTGAGGATCTTGAAGAGTTCAAGACTGCTATGGTCTTCAGATTAAATTGCTTTCTTTTTTCTATACAAAGCCGTTTAAAATATTTATTGGCTTCAGCATACAGTTCTTTCGACGAGCTAGTGTCGCATGTCCTTAGCCGCCTTAATAATGCGAATGATCTATTTCTCGCCTTGAGACAATCATTGTCGAACCACTTCTGTTTACTGACTACATGTTTTGCATTAACAGCAGACGGTGCAGACCTTTTTATAATAGCGGTAAGATCGTCGATCCGTATTACTGCATTTTGTTCACTTAGGCTCGCAAGCTCAGTAGACAATTTATTTTGATAAGGGACAAGAAATTTGTCGTTCCAAACCAACTTCGGAAGAAGAGCCAGCTGCTTTGCGAATGGCGTAGCACCAGTATTCAAAACTTCACACGATATTTCTACTGGCATATGGTCGGAAAACATTTCAGCTGCTATTGAAAAATCTTTGACAATTGAGTTCCAATTTCCTGATATAAGGCAGTAATCTATAACGGAGCACGAAGTTCCACGGATAAATGTAAGTTCCCCCTCTAAGTCGCCTTTACAGCTTCCATTGAGTATCTTACAGTCATATGCATCAGCCATTTCCATTAACTTCACACCCTTTCCATCACATAGTTCGTCCTTAGATTTCCTCGTTGCATGCATAAACGATGACACATGTCCACTTGAAAAATTATTTTGCGATAGACCTATCCTTGCGTTAAAGTCTCCAGCAAGCAGAATATCCGGCGTTCTTAAAGTTTGTAGCATATCAGAAAGCCTGTCGTAGTCTCGCAACCAATGACTGCCGTTTAGATAAATTGGAACGATGCAAAGGGATTCTCCATTGATCTTTACATCAAGCACGTGGATTCCTTCAGCCAGCCTAAACTTTATATCGACCATCTTAAGGGATTTCCTATAGCCTAACAGTTCGCCGCCGCTACCTCTTCCGAACCAACTGGATTTAATTGCTGGGATCCATTTTATTTCATAGTCCCTAAAAATGCTGCTGAATCTAGCTTCTTCCCCGGCTAATACATGAGTTTCGTAAAGCATAAAAACATCAAAGCGTTTAATATAGTTGAAAAAATTTGAAAAAAATAATTTGTTTTTTAAGCCTGCAACATTATAGCTTAGTATGCTAAATGACAATATTTCCTGATTTACAACTTCATTTTTACTATAAACTTCATTTTCATTGCTATATAATCTTTTGTTTTTTAATTTATTTCGGTAGACGGCATTATTATTAAAAATTAGGATGAGGCGCCAAAAACGAAGAACTGCTACAGTTTGATGGTTTGAAGCTCTATTTCATTAATAGATTAGGCCAGGGGTTCCTAAACTTTTCCATACTGCGACTCCCTACACGTTATAATATTTTTGCGACGCCCTTCTAAAAGCACACAACGGAACAAAACACAGATATGTGAATATAAGCTGAGCTTACTGAAGATTCACTAAAGAGGTTTTCAATGAGGATTGGTCGACATTGAAATGGAATAAAACAAGCTGTGTGCAAGGTATTAACGAATCCCATACGTATGCCATTATTGTATGGAATATAACACCATGCCCGAATATCCGCCGCAGCTTCTCACGTTGTCACGGATCCGAGTGGTCCAATCTGGCGCATAGATCCGGCTTAATTTGAGCCATGGCATTGGTTATGTTAGGTTTAAGGACATCGGTCGCTTGCGGTTTATTCGTATTGAGCTGCGAATTCAGGCAACGCCACAAGAATAACTTAGCGAGGTTAAATCGCACGATCTTGGTGGCCAAGAGATAACCATACCCTGCAGCCGAGTGACACATAGCCACCGCTTGCTGGAACCACATGTTAGCAGCATCGTTCTGTAGTACTCGCCGTTGATGGTATTGGCCCCACCAACGTCATGGGTTATAAACGTCTTGTTGAAGGCTCAGCCCGAAAAAAGGATAATTTATGTTATCAACTTACGAACGATCCTGAGTACCTATACAATAAATGAAAATAAATCGATTTTCTGAAATTTTCTTTCTGCGTCAATCTGAAATACAGCAATACGAACAAAACAAAAAAAGAATCATGAAAATCGGCCCAGTGGTCATCAAGTTTCACCCCATAGAAGTTGGTTTTTGTATAGGAGGTATATGATTGTGAATGTTTTTGTTTTTGTATGGGAGGTGCCACGCCCCTTTGTTCAATTAAATTCAAGTGCGTTTTTGAATAATTTTTTTGACAGCTACATATGAATTTTATTCTGACATGCTCCGACAGAAATTAGTTGAGGAATTTGTTTAAGATTTGCAATGAATTATTGATAAATGAAAGCAATAAATAAAAAAATGTAGCAAAGTAATTCTTTGTATTTGTTGCTTAAATGTGTGTTTCTAGGGCAAAAGCAAACGAAAAACAAGCACCAAATAGGAAATCGTCGATGTAGCACGAAACAACATCATGCCATTTATTATTCTTTTCCGTATACGAATATCTCGAATGTAATCTGTACCCTCCGACGGAGTATGCGTTGCGGAGTATTCTCCGTTCCGACGGACACTTGGTTATGGCGGTATAGTTTTAAACTGAGCAAACTTGTGGACAGTCCTGCGGTATCTACTCTACTCTACTACATTGGGAAACTCGTATTTTTATATGTTTAAATAAAAAAAAAATAAATAGGTGGCGCAACAGGCGGGTGACACCCAAGGCCTAGCTTCTCGCAACCATTCGTTTTGTGTGAGTTTCTATTTTTGGGACGAATGGAAGGGACCTACAATTTTATGCCGAGTCCGAACGGCTGAATTGAGAAGCTGTTTCATGACAGTCATACTCTCGGATGTTTGTCAGACGTTCGCGAGAGGTGGCGCAGTAGAAAAAAACTTTAAGATGTAATTTGGGTTTTTCCGGGGATCGAACCTGGGATCCCTCGCACAGTAGTCCAGCACACTAACCACTGCGCTACTGCGCCCACATTTTTATATGTTTGCCGACAGCTTAATCTGAATGAACCTATTTATGCAAATAACATAACAATTTATCTGATATTGCTCAATTGGTATAGCTGTCCTAATGGGAAAACTTCTTAGTTCTTATGTAATTCAGCCATTGGGATCTGAAACAAAATTGGTTGTGAGAAACTAGACCTATTTATTTGTTTGGTTAATGAATGGTTCCTTTACATATTTTAGTTGTTAAACACCCTTCTCTAAAAGTCCTTCCCCATAGTCAGCCGGATTGTAAAAATCATAAAATGCCGAATTATTTGACGAACTTGCCGACTGTATAGAAATCATTAAAATCGGCCCAGCAGTTATCGAGTTATAAGTAACGCCAACGACTTTCACCATGCCATGCCCCTTTGTCCAATTTTGACCAATCTAAGACCACCTGTAAATTTGAGCTCAATCGAGTCGGTGGTCTTCGAGATATAAGATTTTGAATTAAAATTTTTAATTTTAAAATTACTTAAAAGTTGAATTAAGTTCAGATTATTTACATTTTTTCAAAAAGTTTTTTCAAATGTGACCGGGTTTGCAGTGCGAAGTCACTGAGTGAGAAAAAAAGGTTACTAGTGTATCTTAAGGACTATTCACATGAGAGCGACCAACTATCTAAAGGACCATTCACATGGGAGCGAACGAACAATTTGATGAAATGCGAACAAACCACTTTGTATGCATTTATAAACAGAAAATTGCACATTTTACTACTCCAAGATGAGGATAATTAATTATTCCATCAAAATTTATTAAGAAAACAAGTTTATTAACAGTTTAAATAACGAAATTTCGAAATCCAAATTTTTATTCACAATCCACATCATTTAAATCGCATTCCACAAAGTAGCGAATAAAAAATTCTTTCGAACTTAATCTTATTCGAAGAGGAGGATATCTTGGAATAATAAAATGTGGAATTTTCTGTTTATAAATGCATAAAAAGTGATTTATTCGCATTTCATCAATTCGTTCGTTCGCTCCCATGTGAAAGGTCCTTAAGAACGAACGAATATTCGCTAGTTTTGACAGTTCGCGAATTTCAGCCATCAGTTTTTATCAGAAATTTCTAATTTGAGATTAGGTCCGAACGAATGTTTTATTTACTAGTTTGTGGAACGCGATTTGTCCGCGACAAGAATGTTTTCGTTCACGGCAAAAAGTTTGGAATTCAAAATTTTGTTAGGTATTTAAACTGTTTATAAATTTGTTTTCTTAATGCATTTTGATGGGATAACTAATTATCCTACTCGTGGAATATCTAATAAAATGTGCAATGTGCAAATTTTATTAGATATTCCATCAATTCGTCAATTCAAGTTTATAAACAGTTGCAATAAGGGAATTCCGTTTTCCAAACTTTTTTCCGCAAACAAAATGAACGTTTATCCGCAATCCACTTCACTAAGCCGCGTTCCATAAACTAGCGAATAAAACATTCTTTCCTTCTTTCTTTCAATGCCTACCGTCCTTTTTAATATAAAATCGATACTCGCAAATTTTAAGGTGTTCCGTGTTCAGTCGGAAAATTTAGATACCGACACCGACCGCTCTTTTAAAATCGAATCAAAACTCGCTAAATTTAAAGGAGTTCAGTCGGAAAATTTGCTGATGCCGACCGTCGTCCTTTCGAAAATCGGAATAAAACTTGCTAAATTTAAAGGTGTTCAGTCGGCAAATTCATCGATGCAGACCGTCCTTTTTAAAATCGAAACTCGGAGAAGCTACACAAAAAGAAACAACAAAAATAAATTGGCATTTCCGAAAGGTGAAACCTTTGAAAATGCCGACTTGTATACATTTACAAGTTTAAAACCTATACCTAGTTTATAAATGTATAGCTTCCGTGATTTGCCGACTTTTAAAAACCCTGAACGCAGCATTTCGAAGTTCACCGTAAAATAAAAACATGTAAAACATGAAAACACATAAATCAAACAATACTGTCGGACCCTTTGAAGGCCTAATTGGAGAGCGAAAGTTCATCTTAAGCAGCCAGGCCAGACTATTTTGAAAATTGGGAAATATTTTTAAAAACTCTCGTCGAAATGTTTCTCAAGGTGCCTGTCCATTTGAGAGTAAAAATGCTGCGAGCAGCTCTCAAGCAACTCTCGAGAGCAAACTCGCAAGTGGACATAGTCTTTACTCTTGAGAGTAGTTCGCGGAGAGTTAACTTTTTACTCTCGAGATTCGAGCCTTTTGAAAGTATTGAAATATTTGGCCAAACAGATTCGATTAATATTGAAATATTAGTACTTGTTGTCAAACGGTTAAAATCCCTGAACTCCTGATGAGCATCTTCAATTTCAAGCTCTCTTGCAAGAGCAGATCCTTCACCGAGTTGCCGACGATCTATACCCATGGTTTAATCCAGCACTTCTTTTTTGCTTCATTCTTTTCGTTAAGAACAGTCCTAATAATTATTAACGCAGTGGCAACCTTTTGCTTGTAAGAATACATTTTAACTGGTAACTAGCTGACGAAATATATCAAGTGGACACGGTTATGAGAGTACTCCCAGGGAATCTACTCTCAAAATGTTATCTATCAAAGAACTCGCGAGATTAAAATCTCGAAATTATTACTCTCAACTCAAATGGACAGCTACCCGAGAGTAACTCTCGAGAGTTTACTAGCGAAAGTACTCTCAAATGGACAGGCACCTTCACGAGGCAGCTCTCAAGTCAACACAGTGAGTTGTGAGTCATAGTGCAATCGTCGCAAATGTCCCAGATCCAGATGTATCGGAAGTTGCAAGATTTAATGGGTGTCCTAAGGCTGAGTGTACAGTACATACAGTTTTTCATACGTTTGAAACAATTGTACGAAATGCACAAGACCATAGGGGTACACCTTTTCAAAGGTCCGTATAACTGTACTCCAGAGTACCGGCTATATCTTGAAGCAGACAGAACCGCTGAGCATGTTATAGTGAATGTTTAACCATGAAGACTTAGAAGAAAATGTTCTTAAGATGTCATTTGGATACCGAAGGAATGACGAAATCTATTTTATAAAGAGAAGAGATTAGAAAACCTATACTATTCTCAAAATATCCTTCTGACCATTTCAGTACAATAAACCTTTTAGGTAGACGTGACTTTTCATATCGCCTAGAGACAATACAGACGTTTTAAAAAATAGTACAATATCCGACATTAGATTGAAGTGAATCATTTTGAATTTGTTTCGTAAATGTGACTCCACTTGTACCTACTTCTTCTACTTATAAGGCGCTTTAAGGTTCGGAGTCTCTCCAGCTCTACCTAAACGTTCATTAATTTTTGTGTACATGCGTTGTTAGATGAGTAATCGACTCATTTTCGACTCACTCCAGCTACTCGGTAAATATCGCTTTTGTCAACAAGAACGTAGCCCTCCTCTTTAAATAGGTTATATGTACTTTGCATGCGCTCAATGGAATTCTGATTTTCCGAAAAGAAATACACATACACATACCTATAGCTGTAGAATGACAGCACAGGCAAAAAGCCCCACTTAACAAAAAATAAAGCCTTTATCAACATGGTATACAGAACAGGTCCATTTCTCGCCTGGCTAACCCGGATAAAAGCAATATTTCCGTCCGTTAATCACATTGCACTCAATCAAATACTCTTTTCCACCACAGCACAAAGCCGTGTGCGTTAACCATTGCTATTGCAACAACCTGAAACAAAGAACCTCCTTTATCCGGTGGAATATAGCCGCTGGAATAGCCATCGCACTCGGACGTAACAAACTGTCTTTGACGGTCGCCCGAATATTGTGTCCTTCCTATGTGCACATAACAGCATCACACCCAAAGATATGTATATGTTCACCAACTCTCAGCCACCCTTATACTAGAGCCATAGACAAGAAGTAAACAGTAAATGGAAAAAAAAATACAAAATACAAAATGAAGTGCTCGTCGTCGTCACCCTTCTTTCAGTCCTTTGCCATAGGGGTGCGCATAGCGTATAGAGATGAATTTTCAGGGTGTACACACTTGACAATGCTACGAGCCCTCCATCATGGAAAAAATCCGGTTCCAGTTGTCCTCATCCCGTCATATATGAGCGCGCAGTTATGCATGTATTATTACTACATAAAGTGTGATGTACTCGGGGTGAAACTCATCGTCGCATCCTATCGTCCTAATCCCTTGAGTTGGTTGCTGAAATGAAATCGAAAACAAAGGAATTCTCTCGACGAGTGCGCTGGGGCGATATCCGTTTTCAAGCACGCGGAAATCAAATGAAATCTAGATACTCTCGTCGTGCACCGCCCGTACAAATAATTTTAAGGATTTTCGTCTTTGGTGCTATCTATGCAGGGCTGTGTTGTGGGCGCTTAACAAAAGAAATCAAAACTCGCGTGAGGATGATGAGGCTAATACACAGGACGACAGACGGTGTGGTGAGGTGATGATGCTGCTTTTCATTTGAATCCGTGTATTTCGAGGGCCCGCCAAAGTGAAGTGCTTCACTGTCAATATATGCAAATATACTAAACCCACCCAGACTTACTCGCTTTCATCAAAAAGGACTTTCTCTCTGTGCTGTGTGGTGTGTACACTTGGAATGAAAGCGCTACACCAGAGCGACGCAAAGAGCGGTAGTGGTGGACGGGACGGGCGTCTCGCGTTGAAGCCAAGTGCTGGATATTAATAGCCCCCCGTCCCGCGTCGGAGACTAACACCAGAGCGAGACGCAAACTGTGAGTATTTGAACACCCAGCTTTGCACACAAGAGTCCTTCGGCGCAATATACAACAAGTAACTGACGGCAGCAGCGTTATGTACAACAGACAAAACCAAAAAAAAAGGAATTCAAGGAATATAGGCTAGGTACAGCGCAAAACTCTCGTATATTTACTTTGTAGTATCTAGCTATAGACGTTGTTCTGGGTAGATATGATGGCAATGGCAACAACGAGAACGATGATGGTTTCCCTTTCGTTAGTCCCGTTGTTGAAGCTGCCAGGATGGTGGGCGAGTGAGGGAGTTTCACGCAAAGTCTGTTCTCGAGGGTGGTTAGGCTTATATACTAACGAGGCGTCATTTGTTTGGCGTACCCTGGAGAACGCTTGATAATGATGAGATGCTCGACGCTTGTTAATTCGTTTTTTCTTTTTTTTTGCCAGCAAATCCTTTCCACTCGAGGGGGAGATCCTTTTTCTTGCATTATGGCTATCAATTCCAGTTCCATCTTTAATGATTGAGCAATGAATAGACAGGAATAAGCCACTGTGTGCGATTCGGTATAGCGACGATAATTGTAATGGAGCTGCTGATGGTATCTTTTTTCTTAATCCACTTTGGGTAGGCATCACCCCTCTTATCCTGCTGTCAATCATACTGAGATCTTTTTCGGCACAAGGGATTTCATCATGTGGATTATATTTATATTATTGATTGCGAATAGCTGGCGTAAATAATTGGTAAGGAGTTTGAGTTGAATTAATTGTTGCGCCATTGGACGGTTGAACTTGTATAAAGCTGTCGAAAGCATCACTTTCAGGCGCCCACGGAACAATGGGTTGTATTAGAAATTGTTCGGATTCCAATCCGACTTTGAAAGTTATGTTTTGAATCACACTCGAAGGCTCTTCACCTTGATCTTCAATAATGAAACCACCCGAACCTTTTAGAAACTCATCCAAACTGACTGGGCAAAGCTCTGAAACGCAACAAACATTGACAAGGCTTGACCATTTTCAGGCGCAATCTCCTGGATCTCATTTTTTCTTTTTCAGCTCACGGCATGACTCGTAGTCTCGCAATACTGCATTCAAGATCAGTGTCGGGAGAAAAGCCGCTTTTGATACCTTTGAGCTGAGGACGGAATACAAGAAACTCGCGGTTAGAGAGAGATGTTACTCCAGAAATGAAACTTGAAAAGCCTTACCAAGTTTACCATGCATGTCATGAATATAAATACCTACAGCTCAGAATTTGCAAGTCCCATTTCTGCGGACTTACTGTGCCACCTCTTGTCTGAACAACGTCTGAGAGTATGACTGTCTTGAAAACGCTTCTCAATTTAGCCGTTCGGACTCGGCATAAAATTTGTAGGTCCCTTCCATTCGCCCCAAAAATAGAAACCCACACAAACGAATGGTTGCGAGAAGCTAGGCCTAGGGTGTCGACCCGCCTGTTGCGCTACCTATTAATTTATTTATTTCTGGGGACTGTTAAACGGCGATGATGCCAAAAGATCCCGCTGTCATGCTGTTTAAG
Source organism: Cheilosia soror (assembly GCA_949372485.1). Classification (NCBI taxonomy): domain Eukaryota; kingdom Metazoa; phylum Arthropoda; class Insecta; order Diptera; family Syrphidae; genus Cheilosia; species Cheilosia soror. Next base: position 69,716,562 of record OX443561.1, on the reverse strand, counting down.
CCTGACCCGACGACATCCCGAACAAGGCAATAAAAGCGGCTATAAAAAAGAGGCCAGACCTGTTTATGATGATGATGTAAAGTGCCTTGAAGAAGGAACGTTTCAAGAAAAGTGGAAAATTCAACATTTGATCCTGCTACCAAAAGGGAAGAAGCCTCCAGGAGAACCATCAAATCGAGTGAACTTTCGAGTTGTGAAGACGTGTTACAAAGTTCAAGCGAGTAAAAACGTAAAAAAAAACAGAAACAAACCGCGAGCGAGGTGTAGACGGGTGTTTAATTGATAGAGACAGCCGTATTAAATGACTGATCTCTGCTTTGCTTTTAACTCGGCTTTCATTACAAGATCCCTCGCTAGGATCTACCGTACTACTTGCTACGTATAGTGACGTAATGACTTCAACAACAGGAAATTGAGATATAATACAGATGAATGTGAAAAATACTACAACGTCACTGCCGAAGTTTCACTGGGATCGGTCTTAGGGCCGTTATTGTGGAACAAACGACGGAGTCTTATGACTGGCGCTGCCTGAGGAAGTGACGATAATTGGATTCGCCGATGGCATTGCCGTTGTGAATGTAGGTAAACAGATTCGTACAGTTGAGTCCGTTAGAAACGAAGCAATTGCCTGAGTTAAGGAGTGGCTAGCAACCGCCAGCCTGGAACTAGCCGATCATAAAACAGAAGCTGTCCTTATAACCAGTCGCTGTAGAGTTTGGCAACTTTCAGGTCGATATCAAATAATCAGGTCCAAAGAAGCTGTCACTTGAAGTGATGCTGCACAATTGATTGCGGTTCAAAACACACGTGGACTATTTAGCCAAGAAAGTAATGCAAATGCAGGGAGCTCTCTCGCGCATACTGCCTAACATTGGTGGACCTGGATACGCAAGAAGAATCCTACTTTCCAAAGTTGTGACATAAGTTCTGTTGTATGCACAGGCACTGAGGACGAAGGAGACCAAAAGGAGACTATTGTCAACATACTCTGCGCGCTACGGACAATCAGCGGCTTCCGAACCACATCGGATGAGACCACCTTTGTTATAGCTGAATGGTTCCCGTCGACATTCTTGCAGACGAAATGTTGAGGATATATAACAAAAGAGCCTTAAACGAATACGATGCCAGTGAAATCAAGAGAATTAAAATTGAAGAAATGGCAGCGTTAATAGCTAAGTGGCAAGCTTGCTGGAATAACAGAACGAAAGGCAGATGGACATACAAACTTATACCGACAATCCAGGAATAGGTAGAACGTAACCATGGAGACTGTAACTACAATACAACCTTACACAGTTCCTGTCAGGCCAAGGTGGCCATCGCAAGTATCTGCACCGTTTTGAGCACGACATCTCACCATCTTGGCCCGAATGCGTAAATGAAGATGAAGAGACGGAGCACGCAGTTTTTTATTGCCCACGCTTCATGGCATGGAGAAATACTTTGCCCAGCCCGTCACTAGTCGTCGACCACATATGTTGCATCAGTCTGAAGAGAATTGGGCGAAATTATGTAATTTTATAACCATCCTACAAAATGAGATACGGAGAATAGAAGGCTAAGAAAAGCCGCAGCAGAAGCCTCAGAGGCCGCAGAAGAAACACCAGAAGCAGGTGACACGATACGATTAGCTTGAATGTTAATCAGCCCCGCGAAGTAATACCTAAAGGCAGTCCCGCGGGGAGAGTGGTTGAAGTGTATGACGGTGTAATCGTTGAGCTTTCCGAAGATAGAGAAGATGATTCAGTAGGGAACATGCACCTACTCGTCTTCAAAACTTGGTCAAATGAAAGTACAGCATACACCAATGAAAAGAATCTGAGCAACGTTTTCTGGGTCGAAAAGAAAGAAGCTCCTTTAACCCGAACCAATTATACGGAGGCATTCTGTCTGCAATAATCGCAGAAGTCGATCGTCACCAACTTGATAGATCATTATCAGTGCGGTTTTAAGCTTCAGTTGTCGACCAAATATTCACAATAAGTAGTAAAAAGTAGAAACCCTACTCTAAGGTAAGGTTCTTTGGTAACGTAGAGACAAGCTGTAGCCATGTTTTGTCTAGTTTCAAAATCTCCGCAAAACTCGTAAATGAAGAATTCATCGAACCATTAGCTGTGCATTTTTGAACATCGAGGCAGAAAAGAAAAGAAATACATGCATCTGTTTGCCAACCATGTAATAGGTTTTTCATTTCGTGACTCAGAAAATATTGATCGTAATCACAATTCTTCAAGCAATGTGTGCTGGTAGACCGTCCGCTATCTTATAGGGGAAACAGGTATAGATTTTGTAAGAGTTTAATCCAAAGATGCTGCCTTTCTTCCAATGAGAATATATCCTGCGCAGATGAAGCGAGCATTTTCTTGAGTAGCTGAATCCAGAACAGGGCATTGAGAATCCTGAGATTTAGTCGTGTTAAACTCATGTTCTTAACTCGGAATTAAGTCTTGCTATAGAATCTATGCCATGAGGGAGGCCTCCCATAGATAGTCCCTGGACAAGATGGTTATAGATCAAGCTCAAAGTGGAGAACTCAAGGAAAACTGGACATTTAAAATAAATCTAAATTAAGTTGATACGACGCACGTCACAATGGATTATCCATCTATAATTTTAGAGAATTCTCTCGCAGTGAAAAATATTTGACATTTAAGCTCAGTACGCTGCTCGAGCGAAACTAATGTGATTTTCCATTGGGTACAATCGATTTTTATTTCAGATCTCAGATTTTTCGCGGCGGCCGGCGTGGTGGAACATGAAAGCAGACTGATCTGCTTTTGTAAAATGTATAAGCGGGTTTTTTGACAGTACATCGGCTGTGCAAATTGTTTACGTTATTGTCGGTGGAAACATACGAGCTTCATATGTATAATCATATCGACGAATAATCGAAATCCACAGATGACGAGGAAAACGAATAAGATGCCGAAGATGATAGCAACTGCTCAAAATGTATACTGAATAATTGCTTTTCAAGGGCTGCTGTTAGTAATTTTGTTTCGAAAACAAATTCTGAATGACGTAAAACAGCTGTGCAGGGTATATTCGTATTGAAGAAAGTACGTATCTACAAGTCTCGAAAAATATCGAGAACTGCAAAAAGTGATCCGGATCAAAGAAAAGATTGATTTTTTGCCCAATGGAAAACCACATACATTTTAGCTGCTCTCCAAACATTTGCTAAAATCCTTGCTAAATTTTGACATAGAGTGTGCTGTGGATATGTATAAGTGTCAGAGGAAAACAGCTGTCAGTTGAAAATAACTTCCTTCAAAAATGCATTGACGCAAAATCTATATACATATATAAAAATTAAGCCCTAAAATGTTTGTCGTCGATACACGCCTAAACGCATTTACCGATTTTAACCAAATTTTCACACATCTTTGGAATTGGTCCATTGGTTGGTACGATTTCTGTGAAGTTTGGTCAAAATTGGACAAAGGGGCGTGGCACCGCCCATACAAATAAACATTCAAAATCGTATATCTAGAAAACCACCAAATCGATTGAGCTCAAACTTACAGAAGATCTTAGTTATTGGCCCTGAAGTGGTCCTGTGAAGTTCGGTCGAAACTGGACAAAGGGCGTGGCACCGCCCATACAAAAAAACAACATTCAAAATCGTATACATATATCGAAAACCAAACAGATTGGGCTCGAACTTACAGCCAATCTTAGTTATTAGTCCTGGAGTGGTCCTGAGAAGTTTGGTCAAAATTGAACAAAGGAGAGCACCGTCCATACAACAATAACATTCAAACTTGTATACCTCGAAAACCACCAAATCGAATGAGCTCAAACTTACAGATAATCTTAATTATTGGCCTCGGAGTGCTCCTGTGAAGATTGGTCAAAGTTGGTTAAAGGGGAGCGGCTCTTCACATGCAAAAAAAATATTTAAAATCTTATACCTCCTATACAAAAAACATCTTCTATGGGGTGAAATTTGATGACGTTTAGTCTCGATAACCGCTGGGCCGATTTTCATTATTCTTTTTTTGTTTTGTTCGTATTGCTGTATTTCAGGTTTAGGCAGAAAGACAATTCGACCAAGTCGATTTATTATCATCTCTCGCATTTTACGAAAGAACATTATTACCTAAGACCTAAGCAATACAATTCCTGTGCACGGGCAAAGCCGGGCGGGTACAGCTTTTCGATAGTCTTGCAATTGGAAGCCAAAGTTTTTTAAAATTTGTAACATTCATATAAATAATGAAATAATATTGTCTAGGCAATACAATTTCTGAAAAAAAAAACAAAAAATGTTGTGTAAGAACCATAGGGCATTACAATAGAAACTGTTTTTCTATTTAACTATTTTGCACTACGAAGTGTGCACGGGCTCCGCTAGTATTATATAAATAGTATGTTATATTTTCGTTGCACTTTCCTTCCCTGATCTGAAATTTATGTCTTTCAAAGTATTCCTCATCGATGTATCATCGAAAAACATTATCCTTATTTAATTATTTCCGCAACACAAAAATACAACAGAAAAATAAAACCAGAATGATACAGTGACAGTGAGCGTCAAAAGTGCAGTGCACACCAATGCTTTTTAAGTTTTTTTTAAATCTTTACATAGGTCTAAAATACCAACCATCAAGCAAAAAGTTTGATAACGAAATAAAATTAAGAAAACGTATTTCATTTTGACAGCATAAAATACTTTAAAAGATATTTAAACAAGTAAAAGTGTTATCATCGGTGCCGTGAACGAATGCCATATGAACTAACGCCATAATGATGTTAATTCACTTTCAAATGCGAATTAACGCCATAATCCACTTATGGCTTTAATTCACTTTCAAATGAGAACTAAAGCCATCACATAAATATGAACTAACGCCATATGGTGTTAATTCACATTCGAATGTGTACTAATGCCATAATATGTTTTTGAGCTTTGAAGCACAGTCAGTGCAGTGACAGTTTTGACAAAACGGTATCAGTCCGATGGCCACCAGTTTTTTGCCTGCAGAAATCATCTTGTGTGCAGTGGGCCCCATCCCCATGTCACACAACGATTTTTTTTTATAATTATCACGCGCTAAAGAGGTTATGACTACTGTTAAGTGTAATGCAGGGCTGGGCAAACGTCGATCGCAATCCAATTTATTCTTCAACATTACATTTGTCCCTGTAGAATTTCTATATCTGAAACAAAAAATGCACTGCACGCATTCATTTACTCGTTTTGTGAGGTTTTAAAGCTTAAATTAGAAGTTATTTCAAATCAAGCCGATTTTAAGCTCTCAAATTTTTTAAAGCTTAAAATCGGCTTGATTTGAAATAGCTTTTAGTTTAAATAAATAAAATAACTTCTAATTCTAAAAAATTTAAGAAAAATAAAAGTTAAAAATTCGCGCGAATTTTTAACTTTTATTTTCTCAAATTTTTTAAAGCTTAAAATCGGCTTGATTTAAAATAACTTCTAATTTAAGCTTTAAAAAATTTGAAAAAATAAAAGTTAAAAATTCGCGCGAATTTTTAACTTTTATTTTCTCAAATTGTTTAAAGCTTAAAATCGGCTTGATTTAAAATAACTTCTAATTTAAGCTTCAAAAAATTTGAGAAAATAAAAGTTAAAAATTCGCGCGATCTAGTTTACCTATGATTATAAAAATGTGAATATATAAATTATTTCGAAATATAATTTTGTTGTTTAAAAACATGGAGTTTTTTTTCTACAAGGTACATGTTTTAGGCGTGATGTAACAAATAAAAGTTAATGGAAATTTCCGACTATTGCTTTAAAACTTATTAAAAAGAAAAATTCGTAATATCCCATTTGTTTATCTTAGGACCATTATATATAATTTAAATATGCAGAATGCTGCGAGTGACTTTAATTCACATTCAAATGAGAACTAAGGCCACTTTTAAAAATGAACTAACACCATATGACTTTAGTTCTCATTTGAAAATGAATTAAAGCCATACGTGGATTATGGCCTTAATTCGCATTTGAAAGTGAATTAACGCCATTATGGCGTTAGTTCATATGGCCTTCGTTCACGGCACCTTATCATCGGCCTGGCCGATATCCTCCACTGCGGGTTAGTATTTACGGTTTTGTATGGAAGGTACCAGAACTACTTTTACCGACATGGACCATCTTTCATACCAACCTTGCGGCACGGTAACAAGAAGTGCTCACACAAAAGTTAATTTGCCTAGGTCGATTCGTTTGGACGCTATCGTGTTTTTAGCAGACAGACAGACAGACGGACATGGCTAAATCGGGTGATCCTGATCCAGAATATATGTACTTTATGTCTCCGGTGATTCCTTCTTGACGTTACAAATGGAAATGACAAAAAATGACAAAGTGAATATACCTTTCTGTGGAGGGTATAAAAAAATCTTTACAAGCTGCAAAGACAACTGAAAACAGTATTGGTGTTCACTCACTGTATGTCAAAATTTAACTTGAAAAAATGTGCCGAACCGATCGGCTAAATGGATTGCCTTAAATTTAGCTCGAGCAGCGTACTAAGCTTTAACCAAAAAGTATGGGAACAAAACCATCTTTACCCATGATGGAGGTTAACACCATATAATGTATTTTTATTTATTTTTAAATAAAATATAAATTCACACAAAACGAATGGTTGCGAGAAGCTAGGCCCAGTGTTCCCAGGGTTTAAGATAAGAAATCCCCTTTTTTAACACCAACATGATATTTTTTCCCCTTTAGAAAGAAAAAAAAATCCCTTTTTTTTCCGAAGAAAAAATCTTATCATACTTAACCCATGTTTTGAACTCGAGCAATGCTTCCAATTGCTTGAGATATTGGTATTTTTTTGTTAGTTCCTTCTTCATTCAAAATCCAAAATAAAATGAGAATTATTACACATTAAGTTGTGCCGCCGTTGTTTAGAAATTCGCGTAATATTTTGAATTAAGGCATAGTTCAAGGACACACTATGTGCTGAGCCACACATGCCTTCCCATGAAAGTCGTGTCGGGCGAGACGGGTAGATTTTTAGGTTATCTAATTGAGAAAAGAAGCGTATATTACACTGCAGATCCATTCTCGTTTCTACTCACTTAAAATCGACCTGTCTCGCCCGAAACGACTTTCATGGGAAGGGATGTGTGGCATAACTTTCATTCTAATGAACGACTTGGCTACACACAAAAACAAACCCTCATTGCAATAAAATAAAATTTGACAGGTACAGGAGTAATGAAATCGAAAATACAAAAATTTGATGGTAAATTCGAAGCGGACGCCCGATTTTACGTCCTCACTCTACCAACGCAAATACCAATTAAAGATTTTTATCGAAAGCACTATGGTTCCGGAAAATAACCTTCGTAATCATGCGCCATGCTCATGTGAAAATTATTTCTGAAAGTGGATTTTTGGTCCATTTTCTGTACTACCTATCTTTTTTTCTACTCACTCAAAATCTAGCTGTCTCTCTGTACACGACGTTCATGGTAAGGAGTGTATGGCCATGGTTATAGTTTTATTAAATGTCAAAAGAATGAATGCATTCAGAAACCAAACAAAAAATTAAGTGGGTGTTGCATGGGCACATTTCTTGAGCATGGTTATTTTTTGTAGATTGTTTTGTAGGTATTCATTCTAGAATATTTTCTTACAAACTGTTTTTGATAGGATTTTAAGATTTTCCCCTTTTTGAATTTTTTCCCCGTTTTTATCCCTTTCCCCTTTTTTCACCCTTTCGTCTTAAAAAATCGGCAAAAATGGTGATTTTCCCCTCAATCTGGGAACACTGGCTAGGCCTTGGGTGTCAGCCGCCTGTTGCGCCACCTATTTATATTTTTTTAATAATAAATATTGCAATTGAGAATCAAACAAAAAACAAGTAATTCAATTTAAGCATAAATAATTGTGTGAATAAATTATTGAATTTTCACTCACCATAGCTTGTGTTGAATAGAAATCCGGTTTAGGGATCCAACTCTGGGAGTTTCTTGAGATATTCGCAATGCGATTGCTTTATATTTAACCAACTGGAATGATATGAACATTAAGACTTGCACTTGCACACTTATTCGGAATGCACTTTCAAACACACAAGGGGCAGAACAGAAAGAGAGCTGTGCTTTTCTTTGCACAAGATGACACTTTAAAAAAAAAAACAAAAAACACACATTTTACAAAAAAAAATGTTCTTTTAAAATTAACTACTACTACTACTTCTACTTAAACCAGCATTCAAATTAACACTTGGCATAATAATATTGCACGACTTTTAGGGGACAAGGGCACATTTGAAAGGAGCACACAGAGCCACATATTCGCGAAATAATAATAATAATAATTAACACTTCAAAGCGAGACGCTTTAGAGATAAAAAAAAATGCCGTATTCACATTTTGTCGCGGAGAAGCTTGAACCACGCGACGAAACGAATCGATATGGTCGAAAAGACGAAAACGCGTACCGTCCAGTTCTCGCGCCGTGGCTGACCCTGAAAAAAAAATACAAAATCTTTAAAAAGTACATAAAATGCATTTTATATTTTAGGAGACGAGAAACAGAAAAAAGGGCTTTGTTATCCGGATTGTTCAAAAATCTAGGTCCCAGCCCAATAGCAATGACAGGCGATTACACGAGATCAGTCATTTGGATAACAGGCTACTAGGGCATTAAACATAAAAAAAGATTCAAGGTATAAATTAAAATCTAAGTAAAAATAATCTTCCAATTCTAACTCGTTTTCTAATGGCACATTGCAGTCATAAATATACCTAGCAGATAAAAGTGATATTCTACATCTCAAATTCATAAAAAATGTGGGCTGGATAAAGTGCTCTAACTCTAAGGGACTCAGCTTAACCCGAAAATTGGCGTTCTTATATAATACCTAAAAGAATTTTAAGGCGAGGAGCTCTGGAAGAGGGAACAAACTTCCAAGGTACATATTATAGCAGGCGACACACACAAAATAGACTATAAGGTCGCAGTGTAATACATTTCCCCTATTATTATTATTAGTGCATTGGTTGTGCAACGCGATTATTAAGCCCAACTTCGTGGTTTTTAACTGAACACAATTCGCGTCGAACGTTTTACAACGAATGTGGCAGGGACAGCTAAAGGTTCTTACCCACAACGATTGGTTCTTCGCACCGAAGCGACTTGTTGCTGGACTCCACAGCCATGCCACAGCCAAAGGTCGGCTGAATTCCAAAACGCAGTACTTCTGCATTACTGCTTAATCAAGCGTTCCAAAACGCAAACAGGTTACTATGATGCAATGCATACTTTTCTAAAACGCATTGTGAACGCATCAACTGCGCAAACAAAAGCAAACAGAGCATCATAAATTATTATGAATTATTACCCGAATTCAATTTGAGCCCGATTTTCGAAACAAAAGAAGGAAGAAAAAGGTACTGTGGAGAGTAATTTTGGAGGAGGTCAAAAAAGTTAATTAATTGATTTTGAGACATTTTAGGATAGTTCGTATCAAAGTCGTTCCAAAACGTCAAAAATTGCAAAGCATAACAAATGCAAAGCAGCGCAAAAGCATACATAACCTTGCATCAGAAAAGCAGTGTGCATTCACAATGCGCATTTTTTTGACGTTTTGGAATTCAGCCGTCACCTACCTCCTCAGCAATACCCGTCATTATCGTCTAATATCATCACAGCCATCATCTTCATTAAAGCCCACCAGAGGAACACACCAAACTGTACTGTACATATGCAAAAGCTCAAATAGTTTTTTCCACAGCGCAGCTACTCATCAGCTACTCCTCATGGCCGGAATTAAACCTAATCCCCCGGAATTAAACCTAATCCCGGCCCCCAGGTATGGCCTTTCTCCGTCTGCCGGAAAAATATTGAAGGAAACACCACCTCAGCCAAATGCAACAAGTGCTTGGAATCGTGCCACCTATACATCTGCTCGGGACTACGCAGTTACAGAAAATAGACCGCTAAACTCAATGGCTAATGCTGGCTATCAGGAAAGCAAACCACAACCTCCAGATCACCACAATTGGAATTAAACTTCAAGTGTGGTGTTGCTCCATCTGCTCCACTTCAACATCATTCGTTAAAATTCCACCTCTGTGAAATGCAACCAATGCCTTAAATTGTGCCACCTGCTGCCCAGAAATAAGCAGCCACAGAATTTGGTCAACAAACTTCATAGGCAGGAGTGCCAACATGCCCTACAACAGCAAGAAACCATAGGCAGGCCCCAACACAACTTACCACAGCCAGATCAACACAACTATAAAAAGAACGTCGCCAGCACCTAACAGAAATCAAAAATCTGCAATAGAACTGCAATGACCTTCCAGGGAAGATCGCCGAACTGGTACACTTCACGGAACACAAAAGTTGTCTCAGACTAAGAGGAGACAACGTTTCGAACCCTGTTTCATCACTTGGAGATTTGAATTACCTATGGAAATCTCATTCATTATTATAAGAAAGGCATAACTTTGGTAAGAACTTCAAAATCTTTACACCTGGTAGACAGGATTAGAGCTTCAAGGATATTTAGTAAGCAGCACGTAAAAAGATTAGCTCCAATCAGTAAAAATCAGACTGGCAGAACCTTTCGGCTATAAGAGCAATAAATCATGACATATTTTTGTGGGTTCCTGGGCACGTTAAAACGGAAGGAAATGAAACAACAAGTAAGCCAGATGGAGTTCAAAGTGTCAGTTCATACTGTGATGCTAGTAGCTGGCATTCAAACAGTACCTGCGTCAATCTAGCTAAGAACTTTATAATTGGTATCGCTTTTAATTTGGCAAAATAAGAATGAGGCAACAATAATTGTGGCCCGCAATCGATAGAGTCAACCGTCAACCTCATTTTTAAATTTTCAAACTTTATTTCTATACTAGGTGCGCCTATAACTCCACCTGGATAATTGCAGTAAGAATTCACACAAAACTAACAATAATGAAGTCTACCGCTTAGGCGCAGGTTAATTCGAAAATGTTCTCATTGGAAGTCCCAAATAAATTGGGAAATATAAGTCCAATTGGATGATTGGACTAAGTAGTCGCATATATGCACATTTCCATCTATTCTGTCCGACGCACTTAGCATACTCCTTTCCTTGGCATTCTTTTGCTTCAAATCAAAAATTTTCTAGGTATCTCTAGTAAGTTTGAGGGATCTTGGTTCTGCTTGTCGAAACACCCCCAAATGAAGTACAAAGAATCGACTTTTACCCAGCGAAGACGACGCGACGGACGTACTGTTGCAAAGTAGAGTGCGGCGTATTATCGGGTATTTTCATAGCGGAACTGAATATGTCGATATCTTATCGCCTACCGTACTCTTTTGGATGTAAGTCCTAGTAATTAGAGAAGTCTACCGGAATTTATTTATGATACTCCTGATAATTGATTCAAACACAAGAGCACTCCATTCAAATACCATATCATCCAACAGACAAGTTAACCATAATCACTTCCATCTAAGTCCACGGACACCGGTGCTCCGGAGAGAAACTGAAAGGCCGATAAGCGAACACCGGAAAAATGCCATTCAAAATGACAGTGTACTCTTCCAAATAGAAAGTACCTGCAGAAAGGGCGTACAACATCAGGTATCACCTTAAGAAGAATCACTTCAAGAAGTTTCCACTTGCAGCCTGTGCTTTAAAAACGGTGGCTCAAATACCGTGCCAATGCCGAGCACTTGTCAACAGAATAATTCTATTAATGAGTTGAAAATAGTTCCCTTGCGGAAGAATTTCTCTAAAATGGTTCACCAGTTTCTCTCACCGGACAAGTCGAGATAGAACAAGAACAGCCTAAAGAACTTCAGTAGAATGTGGTCCTCATATAACATACTAAGGATACCCGACATAATGAACAGAACACTTTCCGAGACTACAAAAATTGTTGCAATAAGCAGACTTCATTGGCCATTTGGAACTAAAGATATCAAGATAAGCATATTTATCTTCTAATTTTGGTCGATTTAAACAGGCAGTCATCTTTAACTACGTAAATATTACCTCAATGACAAAGTGACTGTTTGTTATCAAAAGGGGCTACCCAAAAGTCGAGTAGAGAACAAGAGTTATCCGGACAACATGGTAGAAAGAAAAACGAATCACTCTTTTACGATTACAGCATACTTGGCATTATCAGTTAGTAGGTACTGAATAAGAGGCAGTTCAGTAGCCCGATATACATCCGTGTATTGACTGGAATTAAAAGAGTTGTGACAAAGACTGTCCAAAACGAAGCTATGCCACGATTGGTTCTCAATTAAACTTGCAAGAACCACTCTTGAGGTGCAGACTACACATTTAACCCAAAAATCTATACCCCGATTTATGTTCCGATTCGGGGGCACCGTATAAATAAATTCTAAAGATATAAAGCCCAATGGCTGTTGGCAAAATTATCGATCTGGTCAACTCGAAGAAGCACGGTGAATAAAGTCGTTCGTAGGTAAATAGAAACCCCAACAACCTACATTGTCTGGGTACCATAAAAGTGCGTTGCGATATGAAATGAACGCATTAGGTCCAATACAACACCAAATGTGGAAGAGTACATACATGTGTGAGGAAGAATTTCTTTAACCTAAAGTCATTGATAAGCGAAGAGAGTGCCAAGACTTACCGACTACATTCTTTGATAAATTTGCCGACACTACAGATTCAGCAGACTGAAATTTTATGGTAGTTAAAATTGTCAAGAGGTAGAAGAAGTAGGAATAATACTAGGAAATTATTATCAAAATCACACTGTGAAGAGTGAACAGCAATTTCGGATTTCTAACTCCAGCAGTTAACTTCTTTCGAGGAGACGTCAGATCAGCAATACCCAGATATTCCTTTAAATTGCAATCCCCAAATATGTAGTAGAAAAGATATAGAAAAAGTTAAAACTTACCGGGTCGTCATCGCCATTACATTGGATACTACGACTGGATTGACATTTTTTTCATTAGTTGCATACAATTATTAACAATTATTTGTACATATGTTAGTGGTTTGTTTATTATTTTTCGTTTTATTAACAATTTTCTTTCCAGCTGACAAATTTAAAATTTCAGAAAGTTCTACATATAATGAACTGGAATATACAAAATGAACTATTACGTACGAATGACAGAATTTATGTTTTATTTGAGAATTTTTTCAGCGACCCGAACAATTTTTTTTTAAATGTGATGTGTTTTTCAAAGAAAATTGATTGTCGTTGATCTGATGTGAAATAAAAATTCCTACTGCAAGTAGGTAGTTAAGAACTAAAGTACTTTTTTTTGTTTTTTTTTGGTTTACCTGCGAATACGAATGTTTAATTTTTCAAAGTGCACGCTGTGGGTGTGGTTAATTAAATTTCAATTTATGCACATGGCGCTGAAATAATCAACTAAAATTAAAAATATTTAAGTAGTTTCCGTCTTCTTCTAAATATGTACATACATTATTTAGCTTTTCCCTTTTTAAGTGATATGAGACTGAGACCAGTGGCCTACCTATTTAACCAATTTACAAATTTGTATTTATAAGTACTTTTCTATAAAATTTGCAAATATTGTTTCAGCATACATTCTGTAATACCAAATTTGAATCCTCGTACAAAAATTGTGAAAAAATGCTTTATGTAGGTAGGTATACAATATAGAAATTTGTAAGTTGGTGAAATATGTATGTATGTGGCATTCCATAGTAATTTGAAACCCGCTTTTTTATAATGTACACCCGATACATTGATGTGCTAGTACACGACATGTAGCTTACTTACTTACTTACTTAGATGGCGCTACAGTCCGGGGTGGACCTGGACCTCAACCAACACGCCTTCCCAGTTAGCACGATCTTTGGCTAACTGCCTCCAGTTGCGCACTCCAAGTTCGTTGAGGTCCCCTTCCACTTGTGCGCGCCACCTAAGGCGAGGTCTTCCTCTACTGCGTTGTCCCTCCGGGTTGGAATCGAAGACTCTTCGGGCCGGAGCGTTGGTATCCATTCGCTCTACATGCCCTAGCCATCTTAGTCGACTGATACGTACTTTTCTGATCAGGTCGATGTCTTTGTACATACAGCTCGTAGAGTTCGATGTTAAATCTCCTCCAAAGCCCGTCAACGCAAACGGGACCGAAAATCACTCGAAGAATTTTGCGTTCGCCTTTGACAACGTCCATGATTCTGCGCCATAAAGCAGGACTGGGATTCTCCATGGAGTTTCTCTACAAGGCCTTACTAATCAATTGCCTTCTTAATTCTTAATTCTTCGCTTGATTTCTGATGTGATCGTGATGTCATTTTCAGAATTAATAGCGGAGCCGAGGTAGACAAAGTCCCGAACTACCTCAAAGTTATAGCTGTCTATCGTGACGTTCTGTCCGATTCGTCGATGTTGTGTGTCCCTTTTCGTTGACAGCATATATTTTGTTTTGCCCTCATTCACCACTAAACCCATTCTTGCCGCCTCTATACTGAACTGATACTTGCAAACGCACCAGTGACAGCTCGCTGTGTTCTGCCAATGATGTCGATGTCGTCAGCGTATGCAAGTATAGTTGTATGGACATTTGGAAAATTGTGCCCCTGGTGTTGGCTTGCGAGTTTCGCACAATTTTCTTAAGAATGATTTTGAAAAAGTCACATGACAGCGCATCACCTTGTCTAAATCCTTTTTTGACATCAAAGGTCTCGGTGAAATTGTTTCCGACGTATGTGGCTTGCTACATGCCGTGTACTAGCACCTTTACCTATTATCTACCTCTTCCGCAGCGTTACAAACAATTAGTTGAATTATCTACCGGCGAAAGTGAATCGGAATTAATCAACCATCTTCTTGATATAAGTCAGACAACAAATGCGAATAGTAATTGCACGTATTTGCTAAATGATCTGTCAATTGTTAAGTAGCTGACAGCTTTTTAAATTTTTACTACCAGAAATTGGTTGAGTAAGAAGGTCGGTTCCTTAAGGTACTTTTAAATCTTACGAATTTTTACGCATTTTTACTCATTGTCATTCCTTAACTTGAAAAATTCGTAAAAGAGAGAGCAAGATATTACCCCTTCCCCTACACTGAGAATTGAGCCATTGAATAGAAATTCGTCAAATTGAAGTACCTATTTTGTGATAAGGAGAAATAGTTGCCCGAAAGTCGACAATGTTGTAAAGAGGTAAAAACAGAATTTTTGGAAAAGTCGCCGGGGAACCTGAAATCAAAAAAGAAGCCAACGGTAGCCCTGTGCTCTGTGTACCTGTGTGGTATGAAGGGACCGTTAAAAAATGTATTTGAAACAAAAGGTGAGTTTGATTAGACATTTTTTTTTTTGCTAGAGCTATTAGTTTCCGATAGCAAAATTTAAATTGTTAAACAATTTTTTGCTTGTCGTTATTTCGGAATAAAAATGTTTACGTCCAGTCGGTTATAACAATATTGTGTGTTCTCCTACGTTAACTAAAATTTAATTTAACTTACTTGGTCTATAAAAAGTCTCCATTATTTTAGCTATCGAAAGAATAGTCTGGTGCATTATATCGACGCTAAATTTTGACATTGACAAATGCATCAGACAGGGGGTTTGCCGCATCTAAGACATTTTGCACGCACATATTCGTGTTTGAGACATCAAGCTTTTTATTTTGAAATAAGTCGTAAGTGGTTATACCAAAAATTCAAAAAAACGGATATTTTCCGAACGTCTGGCAGGGGGTTGGCCGCCTGCAAAACGTCTTGCACCCACGGATTCGTATTTAGGGATTAATTTCTTTTATCTGGAGACTAGTTGCAAGTGGTTATACCAATTACCTATCCCAAATTTCAAAAAAATTGAATTTTTAATATAGCACCTGAGCCGCCACTACCGGCTGCAAGACTTTCATTTTTGAAATTAGAAATTTCCAAACTTGTTAGTGGTACTTATATCTTTTGGTTATCATTCACACCCAAAATTTGCAGCGAGCTCTTGCTCTATTATGAATATCTTAAAATCTTCGACTGGCTACGTCTGGGTTCAGTTTTGTATTTCAAATAGTTTTAAATTCATTAGATAAACTGATCCAATTTCTGATAACTAAAAAAAATAGTAGAAACGATAGCACTTAGTAAGAGCTACACTGGGCCTAATAAAGAGCCTTGGGCCACTCCTCCATTTAACTCAACCATATCAGCTACAAAGGGACCGATTTTGTCCCAAAGTCTGACAATTTCATTGTCAGATGCATGTCTTACAATGGTCTGACAATGCCCGCGTTCCATTGACCGCTAGATGACTAGCGGCATGCCAAACTCCATATAAAAAAAACAGACATTTCACAATATGTGCTAGAACTCTAGCGCAAATGATTCGTATGCATGCCAAACTCCATATAAAAAAAAACTGACATTTCACAATATGTGCTAGAACTCTAGCGCAAATGATGAATTGTCATTTTTTTTTATATGGAGTTTGGCATGCGCGCTAGTCATCTAGCGGTCAATGGAACGCGGCCAATGACTTTTCTAACAACGTTGTAAGGTTGAAAATTGTGTGTTTACAAGGTCGACAGATATTTGAATTTGAAAAATTGGCCGATCTGTTGTCAGACATTGCCAGATAAATTCAAAGTCTTGTGGATTGTAGTACCTACGGATAATGGATCAAAATATTGCACTTGCGACTATTTTAACTGCCTACGTGTTGGGAGACAGCAAGGATGATGAATTGCCTAAAAAACGACGGTGTTTGGACAAAGGATTGGGTGGCCCGTCGTCAGCAGGAGGGATTCTACTCCAAGTTACTCGTCTAATTGCGAGCTAAGGAGCCAGAGCTTTATCGCAATTTTTTGCGGATGGGCTCGAAACAATTTGATGACGATTCTAGCAAAAACATTTGTTTAAAATACTTCCAGGAAATCGAGACGGTTTCGTTGGCAGCTTGACCAGACTTCTTTTTCCTGTACTTCTCCAGGTTGCTGTTGAATGTGGTGCGCAGATTTCTCCATTTGCTCTTGCATTCGTTAAGAGGAAATTGAATCGCGTCGGTGACCTCTTACCATAGGGATTCTTTGGGCAGTTTGTACTCTGCGCAGCCAACATCCCACAGACTGCGTCGCGTCTCGATTTCCTGGGTCAATTGAAGTATGCTATCGTGCGGCCATTAGCTTTGAATTTTTTTTTAAGTTGGCGACTTTTCCAATGCAGAGTTGTTTGAATCGATTAAATTATTCTCCATCGCAAATAAAAGTAAATTTCGATTTCAAGTCTATATTACCGGTTAAACTGTCTGTCAATGAAAAAATTGTAAGCTATTGTCAGCTTCCGTAAACAACGGCATCTGAAAATTTCCAATGAGTCTTACAATGTCCTAATTGTCTGACAATAATAAAAAATTGTGTGTTCAGACTTGTTCCGACGATCGTCAGCAACCTGACAATTTCATTGTCAGATTGATGTCTTACAATGGGCTGACAATGACATTTCTGACAATATTGTAAGCCAAATTGTAAGTTCAGATGGTTGTAAGACATTTGGGACACATTTTTCACTGACAGATCTGACAATATTGTAAGATCTGACAAGTGTGTGTACTTAGCTCTACTTTATCTGCATGATGGCAATTCAAACGTCATCGTGAACTTTTAGAAGAGTTGATACACTGTTTTAGTGTTAACATTTTAAGCCACTACTGTATAACTGATTTTATATACAAGTATACATAACTGACTAACTGGTTGATCGGCGAATCATGTGAGGAGATCAATCAGCGAGTCAGTCATAGTTCGATAGCCACTGAAGTAATTTGTAACAAAGAGTTGAAGTAAATATCACGGTGTTTGACTACTTTATCTAAAATAAAACATACACAGCTGATCCCAAAAATACAGTGAGCTAAGTAAGCATTCCCACATTGATTTAATCTGGTTTTCTTCTATTAATTAATTAGCAACCATTTGCATCTTCCCGTATATTGAAGACCCTAAAGTACTCTCATTATTCCTATTTATTTCAATTCTAGTTGGTATAGTAAACATCATCCATGCAGAAAGCTGTCAAAAGTCCCAACTTATGTTCGCTCAATTAGTTGTTGTTGATTTGGCCAATGGACTGTACAAAAGCTGCAGCGACTACCCCTCCAGGCGGGCCAAAACTCCTCCAGCAAGAATTCAAAATGCAAACTTGCACAATCATTTTACCATTCCACCGCATCGTTCTCTACTCCAAGCCTCAACCAAATGCACTCCACATAGCACCTCTCAACAGGCTCTTCACCTCTTCTGCGCTCACTCGCTGCTCCAACCCCCACCATCAGATGGTGTTTCCATATCATAACCACGCGGCGAAGCCTTGAAGCTCTATAGTGTTAAATTTTACATTTCACCTGAACTTTACCAAATCCGTCCAAAAAATTAAATATGAAATATGTTTCCAACTCTGCACCTTTTCGAGAATTTATTTTTCATTCTCCGCCTCCGTGTCTATTGTTTGGGAGAATTTTTCCTGTATTTCAACCACTCCAATCGTCGCCGCCGGAAAATGAAATTACGTTTTTGTTTGTTATGAAAACACGAAATCCATTTATTCTGCATAAGGGGGGGCTTGGGGAGCTCATTGAATTTTCCATGGATTTTTTTAAAAGCGCTGCCCCCACCAGTCCTTTGTTTCCTGAAACTGGAATAAATCCTAGTTGGTGCACCTGCATCGCATTCATTAAAAAGTAGTAGCATCAGCGACTGCACGGAAAAGCAGAATGATGACCACCGGCCGGTTGAGAGCGGACATTTATCCGCCATCCATCCAACTATCCGGCCGGCACCTATCTTTGGCCAAGCTGCAGAGGTGTGTGTATTGGGGGATGATTCTCGCACCAGGCTTTGTTTGCAATTATGCTGCAACGAATTTAAAAGGGCGTTATGAGGGTTTTGCATCGCCACTATTAACACAATTTGCCAGCCCACGCAACCAATCCCACTTCCTGAAAAATGATTTTGAATAATCCATTGGGTAAATGGCCAGTTCAAGTTTGAGCTGGGGATGAGATGAACCACCTTATTCCGCCATCGCCAGTGTGTGTTGTTTGGTTTGGTCGCTGGCGGGTGCCAAAATTGAGTACAAGCGGTTGAGTTTTCGCCCATCGATGAATGAATGTCCGGACTTTCTTTTTTTGCAAAGAAGCGAATAAAAATATAATAAAAAATATTGAAAATGAAAAAGGTACCAGAACACACACATTTTTGGACAGGGGGGCGATTAAAATGCTTCCAGGCAATTTGCCCCATAAACAGTCGCAGTAGTTCAGATGGAAGCGCGTGGTTCCGTTCGGTTGAATACCTACGGTGGACCACGGTCCACGGATGACGTGGTGGTGCGTTATTTTTTTGTATGCAGCACCTGGGTTTATAAGGACAAAAATATTTATTGTTATTTCATGGTCAATTGTTCCGACTGAACAATGGAAAGTTTTTGTTTAAAATTCCCCGAACAAGAGGACCCAGAGGGGAGGCCGATGTGGGTATTGTGTGTTGTATAAGTTCAGTGAAGGAGTTCCATGTGATGCTTAAGTTTGTTGTTTATATTTTCAAATAGTTTTCCTTCAGTTGTTTGGGATAAGTAGAGAGATATAGGACTCCAAGTCGTAAGAGGAACACTTTTGTTTTGGTTAAGAGGGTCCCTGTTGGGAGATTTTTGAGGATTCATTAAAAATTCATAAAGTCATCCGTTTTGGAAGTGGACTAAAGTTTTGAGATGAGCAACTTGATGGAGCTGGGTTTTACCTTTGGTTTTGAAAAGGACTTATGTAAGTAAACAAAGTTGTTTGAAAAAAAATGTATATGATGTATCAACGTCCATTAGGTCCAAAGAAAGACAATTTGGGAGTGTAGAGAAGTTGAGTCACGAGACAAATATATGAATACTTATATGTAGTAAACCCTAGACCTGTTTTATTGCACATCGATCTCAGTGAAGCACATCTATACATGGACTGTTAGAAGCAAACATAAGCATTAGCCCGTTTGGTTCAGTTGCGGAGAAATTATGAAACCTCTGCGCGCCATTGCTATTTTTTACATAGAACACAGTGCCATCCATTGTAGAAACATTGCAACTGCGCAAAATAAGGACTTATTCAAATTATTTCGAACGTTCTATAACCCATGGCACACTCAGCACTTAACTCAGTACTCAAACAAAATCGCACGAATTACTCAATGACATTTGAGTATTTTCGTGTCTCTCCGCCGTGGACCAAAAGATGCTTGTGTTTGCTTCAACGAAAAATTGGCTGCTAACAGTCCATGTATAGTATGTCCATGTTGGCCGCATTCAAGAATCTATTAATCGACTTTAAATATCTGAATTCAAATTTACCTGAACGCGAAAACGCGTCAGGAGGAAAAAGATGTCGTTTCCGTAAACTGAGACCTCAGCCCATGTGCGGCTAGAGTGAGAGAGAGATCCAGTCGGCTGAAAGAGAAGATCCGGATATCGAGCCGATTCTCGCCTGAAAGGAGCATGAAGGAGACTGGCAGGTGATATCTAATAGGATCCCTGAGCTGAAAGCATACTGGACTCAATGAGACTATCCTTATGTGCAGGACGGCATTTTGAGGAGAAGATGGGAAAGCTCAGAAGGAAAGTCATTTGTGATGCAGCTTATTGTTCCCGGGTCAAAAGTAAAGTGAAGTACTAAAGGAACTGCATGATGGATTGTCTGGGGGCCACTTGGGAATAAATAAGACGCTCGAAAAGGTGCGAGAGCGTTTTTACTGGGTCCTCTTAAGGCACCAAGTGGCCTTTAAGAAATGATGTAGAAAACCTCTGCAGAAAGTGCATAACGTGTACGTCCAGCAAAGCAACGGCCCGAGAAAGAAAAGTCAAGGCAAAATGCATCAATACAATGCTGGAGCACATTTTGAATTGCAGTTGATATTGCCGGACCTTTTCCTGAAACGAATAATGGAAAACGTTATATCCTCGTTGTTATGGATTACTTCAGTAAGTGGTCAGAAGCAATTTGCTATTTGCCTAATCAAGAAGCCAAAACCGTGGTAGAGGAAATTGTTTTTAACTGGGTGAGCAGATTCGGTGTACCATTCGAATTGCACTCGGACCAAGGGCGAAACTTCGAGTCCAGGATTTTTCAAGGAGTATGCCAGTTACTTGGCGGGATTGAAAAGACGTGAACAAAACCGCTCAGTCCGCAATCAGATGGGATGGTATAATGCTTCAACTGAACCTTGAATAAGCACCTATCTAAGGTTGTAGGCCACGACCAGAAAGATTGGGAAAAACAGATTTCAATGTTTCTACTTATTAGCCCAGGGGTTTCCTAACTGTGAGTCGCGACGCCCTGTGGCTTCGTCGGGCTATCCTGGGGGCGTCGCACAACGGTTCGCACATGACGTTCCATCAGCTTTGAGCTCGATTTGAAAAGAGTTTCGGGTCGGGTCGATGTTGGCCATTGAGTTTTGCAGTCCACAAGAAGTCGGTATTTTACAAACTCCAACTTGGCCAATTTTGCGTCGGGACTTGGGCCTATACCCGTTTAAGATCCAATTGACACAGGAGCACAAAGATAATGACCACAGAAATCATCTTTAGCGACGAGGCGCATTTTTGGATGAATGGCTATGTTAACACGAGGTGGCAATGCAAAGAAAAAAAACCGATGTCCTTTAACCCAACACTAATGCCATCATTCAAATTCAGCCTGAAATATGCGGCAGATTGGACCACTCGAATCCGTGACAACGTGAGTAGCTGCGGCGGACATGGATATGGTGTTATATTCCACCCAATAATGGCATGCATGGGATTCGTAAATACCTCGCACACAACTTGTTTTATTCCATTTCAACGTCGACCAATTCTCATTGAAAAAGCCTGTAGTGAATCTTCAGTAAGCTCAGATATCTGTGCTTTTTTCTGTTGTGTACTTTTAGAAGGGCGTCGCAAAAATATTATAACCTTTATAGGGAGACGCAGTATGGAAAAGATTGGGAACAGTCGAACAGTCCGGCTACCTAGTGAGTTGATGTTCGGATCTCCAACTGCGGAATGAGATTACAACTACAGGATTCCAGGAAGGAAACCTGGTATGGCTGTACAATCCCCATAGATGAAAAGGTATGTCACATAAGTTGCAAGAAGATTGGGAGGAGCCGTATAGAGTAGTAAAGCGCATCAAAGATGTGGTCTATCGAATCCAACGAGGAAGAGGCAAACTCAAAGTTGTCAATGTGGATCGTCTTCATCATTACATTGGGCAAAATGTTGACACAATTGTTCGGGACGAACATGTTTAAGAGGGAGATATACTACAAATATTAGGGAGATTTTAAGCTCTGTGTTGATGTTCCAACTATTTACCCAATTCCTAGTTCCTGCACAGCTAATTTAACTCCTAATTAGTAAGAAAAAGTGGCATTTAAACTCGGACTACGAGACCCCGACCCCTAGCTCAGTAGTCCAATATGTCACGTCCAATGTCGTAGGTACTTGCATTTTAATTGTATTTCTTAAATATAGGTTTCCTTGGGGTTAGGTGTTAGGAGTTAGAAGTTAAATATGTAGTAAACCAGAACTCATTGCTAAGACACAAATGATATCTCTTTGATCCGTCTTCCTCTCGCTATTTGCTCTTGGATACGAATCATCCAATGCGAATCGCTGTCACCACCTCAACAATTAGCTTTTAAACATGGTTTTAGGCTTAGAAACACAGTTGAAAGAATGGTTGAGCCGATTCTTGCTGTGACTATATTCGAATGTAAAACCACGTCGTAACGGTTACACATGGTATTTGTTTATATATAGCCTTCTACTTCTACTAAGTAGATATTAAGACAAAACAATAACTCGTGTCAATTTGCTAGCAATCAGGGACATACACGGACCACAACAAAAAGATGCATTTCCTTGTTTTAAAATATTATATTAAAATAGTCTACAAATCCGGTTCAATAAAATTCTTGATCTTCTTCACCGATCTCTCCGCCGATCTGATGTTCAAATGCTTGCCAAACAATGTCAGTGTAATATTCCCGAGCTGCAGTCCAAATATACACTCACTTTTCGGCACCGTCCTCAGTTTGTTGTCCGTACCAACAATCTTTATCACATTCTTTGTGTCAAGCACTACAATTCCTGATAGTCCAACTAATGTCGGACACTTGGACCGAGTCACAGAGATTATCGCACCATGCAAGTCCGATTTCACCAGCAATTTACTAAATGCATCATAACCAGAGTCGTAAACTTCGGGAATTTTATCGCCATTTCTCAAATTCAAATGCTCCTTGATGTATCCCTTCCATAGCTTGTGAAGAGGCAGTACGTCTGCATATGTCAACTTCTTGGTTGGCAGAGTATGTAAGCCAAGTTGGGCAAACTCACGCCTGTTGAGGGTGGTGCTTTTGTTTGATTTTCGTTTGCGATTGAGTTGCTTTTTGGATTTGGTGCCTTGCAGCATAGTAATGTGGTCGGGGATGATGTTAACACCTGAACGCTGATCCGGAACAACCAGGTCGGTGAAAAATTCTTTAATTGGGTCTATTTGAAGATCCGAAGACATTTTGAATGGTTTTTTAAAATAAAACTTTAAGAGAAACTACGAATTTTAAATCTAAACTAGAAGAATCGAAAATTTGTTTACATCCCAAGCGCCAATCACACGTGTGACAAGACAACAAATAATAACTGTCAGATGTTCACAGTCTGTTACCAGTATTTTTGCGGGTTTGAATATAGGATAAAGTATTATGATGGCACAGGGTGATGGGGTTATTAGATTACATTTTTATTAAGTTCTGAATAAAGTTACAATGAATGTCAAAAGGAAAGTCCACGTGCCCAAAGCATCAACTAATTTTATTCTACAGTTTATTCAACTCTTTAGTTGAAGAAACAAATTTTTAAGCTCGTACACTAGTGCAGAAATCCACGTTGTTCATGTTGAGCAACGTAACTCCAATTAAAATGGAAAATGTCTGTGTTGAACGCGTTGCGGGCCGCGTACATATAGTTTTTCAACTCACTCAACTGTCGAATGACCTCGTACACCTAGTTGATCAACATGTCTGATTTTGGCAAAAAAAAAACTACCTCGAGTTGGACAACAGGACAACAGCTTTTTCGTTGTGGTTGCTCAAAGAATAGATAAACGCGTAGATACCCTCATCAACCAAGCATCACTTGTTGGGCAATGCATTGAACGCACTTGGTAGCTGACAGCTTCTCACACCTTTATGAAATATTTCATTTCGGCAGACAACTAATTTGCAATTTAATGGTAAACCGTACACAGTGTATGAACAGATGTCAGTTGATTGATTCCAATGGCTCAAATAGAACAGGCACATAAATTTCGTTGCACCCAATACAAGTTGAGCAACGTGCCCAATGTGCAGCAGTTTATTGTAAAATCGTTCCTCAACGCGTTGCACAATCATGTTCAACGAGCAACAAGAGCTCGTACACTATCCGCACACTAATTTACTAACGCGGTGAGCAACAATATCCAACCAGATCTCAAACGCGTTGCTTGAATAAAATTGAAGGCATCGTACATTAGGCTGCAGTTATATCTGTGGCAACACTGCTCAGTGCAACCTTTCCACAACAAGCATCTCATCGCCGTTCGATGCTTAATTCGATACACACACTTAAAGAAACTGATGAATACGAGCGTTGACGAGACAGCAGCTGCAGTTGCAGATACGAAAAGGTTTTTCCATCATCGACATCGTCTCCGTAATTCTTTTGTATTTTTGTAATATTAAATTAATTAAGTTAATAAATAAATCGTGTTATAGTTTGGTTTTAATAAGCGTCAAATTTATTGAACCTCCACAATTGGTGACCCCTAAATGAAAAGGTAAAATAATACAATTATTATTTTTTATCGTGAACACGACAAAACATGTTTGACAACGAGGGAAGCTATCAAGACGCGAATAAGACTCTTGAAGACGAAGGAGCATCTGGCAGCAGGAAGAAATCTATAACAGTCGATCCATTGCAGCTTACGCGGATTTCAATTAAGCTACCACCGTTCTGGCACGAAAAGCCTGAAATATGGTTTAAGCAAGTTGAATCGCAATTCCAAATTACTGGCACACGCAATGACACATCGAAGTACAACACCATCGTTTGCGCAATCGAGTCTCGAATTTTGGCCCAAGTGTCAGATGCAATTCTATCACCACCAAAAGACGGAAAGTACGAATATTTAAAAAAAACTCTTACTTGAAAGGTTCGGCGACAGTGATCAACGAAAGATTAAAAAATTGCTGTCTGAAATCGAGCTTGGCGATAGACGTCCAACACAATTACTCAATGAGCTGCAAGGCCTCGCTGGTACAAAGCTGGGAGACGAGTTTTTAAAGACACTGTGGCTACAAAGGCTTCCTTCTACGGTGCGCGCAATACTTCAGGCATCAAACGTTGATTCTCTAAATGCCTTAGCAAACCTGGCTGATAAGGTAATGGAGATGGGAGATTACAACACTATAGCCTCAACTTCACGACCACAAACTTCCGAGCGGCACTTGAAAGAGTTAAAAAATGCCAAACCACAAAGAGCTGAATCGCAGGAAAACAGATCGTTGGAGCAACACATATTGCAGCTTATCTCGAAAATCGACCATCTTCTTGAAGTAAACAATAAACGTCGTGGTTCATCAGGGCCAAGAAACAGTGGCAGACAGCGTTCAACATCACGAAACCGACGAGCTCGTTGCTCAACATCAAACGATGAAGAAGAAGACATATGCTGGTTTCACTATAATTTTGGTGATAAAGCACGCAATTGTAGATCGCCGTGTTCCTACGAAAGACGAAATCAGTCAAAAAACTAAATCAGTCGTTAGTTGAGTCCGTCGCCGCTCCACTCAACCAACGAATATTTCGTCTAACGATAAGCGATGAGCGGCTTAATCACAAATTTTTAATTGACACAGGCGCTGACGTTTCTGTTTTGCCACCTAAATACAACGAACGATACAATAAATCAACATCTTTTCTTTTTGCTGCCAACGGAACGCCAATAACAACATACGGTGAAAGACGTCTTACGCTGAACCTGGGACTTAGAAGGCCATTCGCTTGGAATTTTATTATTGCTGATGTTACCACTCCAATAATCGGATCCGATTTTTTGAAGCACTACGGCCTCCTGATAGACGTACGCAGGAATAAGCTCATCGATGGAGAAACCAAATTGGAATCCCTTGGTACAAAATCCAATTCAGGTACTTTTGGTATAAAAACATTTAATTCCAAAGATCCTTTTGCGAGTATATTGGCAGAGTTTAACGATATCACGGTACTGGGTTTCAAGAAAGCACCGTGCAACACCTCGATCGCTCATTATATCGAGACAAAAGGTCCACCCGTATATGCTAAACCAAGACGATTGACTACAGATAAACTGAAAGCAGCGAGGGAAGAATTCCGTTTTTTAATGGAAAAAGGAATATGCACCCCGTCAAAAAGTAATTGGTCCAGCCCGTTGCATATGGTGCGCAAAAAGAATGGTGATTGGCGTCCTTGTGGAGACTATCGGGCATTAAATGCTCAAACAATCCCCGATAGATACCCAATACCTTTCATACAGGATTTTGCCACCATATTGAACAACAAGCGAATTTTCTCAACCATCGATTTGCAACGAGCATATCATCAAATTCCAATTCATCCTGCAGACATTCCAAAGACCGCGATAACAACTCCTTTCGGGCTCTTTGAGTTTAACTTTATGACATTTGGATTGCGAAACGCTGCCCAGACTTTCCAGAGGTATATGCACGAAGTTCTTGATGGTTTGGAATTTGCTTTTCCGTATCTGGATGACGTTTTCGTCGCTTCTGATGACGTCGAGCAGCACAAGCAACATCTGCGACTCGTTTTCGAGAGATTCCGAACCCATGGGTTGATTATCAACCCATCGAAATGTCAGCTGGGTAAACAAGAAATAGTTTTCGTTGGACATTCTGTTTCTGCGAACGGCGTAAAACCTACGGACGAAAAGGTTCGCATAATTAACAATTTACCAAAGCCAAAAACTGTCAGAGAGCTGAAACGATTTCTCGGGATGTTGAATTTTTATAGACGATTTCTTCCCAACGCTGTTGTTACTCAAATGCTACTGCAAGATCTCATCGGTAAACGAAACCGAAAAAACGATACAACACCAATTACTTGGAATCCCAAAGCTTCGGATGCTTTCGAGCAGTGCAAAAAAGAATTGGCGAATGCCACAGTTCTCGCCCATCCAGCACTTAACGCAAACTTATCGCTTAATGTCGACGCTTCTGATAAGGCAATTGGTGCAGTGCTTCATCAAATTGTTGATGGCAAATATCAACCATTGGGGTTCTTCAGTAAAAGATTAACCACAACGCAGCAACGGTATAGTACCTACGACAGGGAACTGCTTGCAATGTACGAGGGTGTCAAATATTTTCGCCACGCTGTTGAAGGACGAATCTTTTACATATTGACGGACCACAAGCCACTCATTTTCGCTTTTCAACAAAAATTGGATAAAGCTAGTCCACGTCAAGTTCGACAATTGGATTTTGTCTCGCAGTTCACCACAGACATCCGACACGTACCTGGCTTAGATAACGACGTTGCAGACTTGCTGTCACGATTGGATGCAGTTGAAATTACCAATATTAACTATGGAGATTTAGCTGTCGAACAACAAAGCGATCTTGAACTTAAAGCCATTCGGGATTCAGGTAATTGTCCGTCAAACTCACTAATAATCAAAGCGTTTAGTATTCCACAGAGTAACATAGTACTGTACTGCGACACATCAACCAATAACGTTCGACCTTGGATACCGAAAACCTTTCGCCAGAAGATTATGTCCAATTGCCATGGAATGTCGCATCCTGGGTGTCGTGCAACATGCAAAATGATCAGTGAACGATACGTGTGGACTGGTATGCGAAAGGACATCTCGCAATTTGTTCGCACATGTAGAGCATGTCAACGATGCAAAACACAGCGACACAATCGAGCTCCACTAGCTCAGTACGAGCAGATCTCCAACCGTTTTGAGCACGTGAACATAGACATCGTTGGACCTTTACCACCATCCAAAGGGTACAGATACTTACTCACTTGCATTGACCGTTGCACTAGATGGCCCGAGGCGATACCCATCGCAGATATCACCGCTGAGACTGTGACGAATGCATTTATCAACGAATGGATTGCACGCTATGGAGTTCCAGCTAGAGTAACCACCGACTTAGGACGACAGTTTGAGTGCACCGTTTTCAGAGAGCTTGCACAAACATTTGGCTTCAACCATAGCAAAACAACACCGTACCATCCGCAGGCTAATGGTATAATCGAAAGATGGCATCGGACTTTGAAAGCTGCGTTAAAATCTCAACAAACCACGAACTGGATGGATGTTCTCCCTATCGTTATGCTAGGGTTAAGAGCAACATTCAAACCCGACATCAGTGCCACTCCAGCAGATCTTGTGTTTGGTACTACTTTGCGATTACCTGGACAATTTTTCGCTGATAAAACTGTCAAGAAGTGCGAACACGAATTATTGAAGGATTTACAAGAGAACATGCAGAAAAATTCGCCCAAACCAACCTCGTTTCATGGACTTCCCAAGATTTTCATCCAACCTGAGCTTCAAAATTGTACGCATGTGTTCGTTCGTAACGACGCTGTCCGAACACCACTCCAACCAACATACGACGGACCATACAAGATAATTAGCCGGCATCAAAAATATTTCACGATTAAGATTCAACAGCGAACGACAAAGATTTCAATTGATAGATTGAAAGCTGCATTTTTGACAAATTCATCGGACCCTAACGACATCGAAAGTTCAACGGATCTCGGCAATAGCGCAAACCAGCCACATCCAAATACGGATCATCAATCGGAAAGTAACGTTACCAGAAGTCAACCAGAGCTGAGTCGACGTGGTCGAAAGATTTCTTTGCCAGCACGTTTTCGCTAGTTTTTCCAAGGGGGGAGTATTGTGGCAACACTGCTCAGTGCAACCTTTCCACAACAAGCATCTCATCGCCGTTCGATGCTTAATTCGATACACACACTTAAAGAAACTGATGAATACGAGCGTTGACGAGACAGCAGCTGCAGTTGCAGATACGAAAAGGTTTTTCCATCATCGACATCGTCTCCGTAATTCTTTTGTATTTTTGTAATATTAAATTAATTAAGTTAATAAATAAATCGTGTTATAGTTTGGTTTTAATAAGCGTCAAATTTATTGAACCTCCACATATCTATCAGTAAAATGCATCCGTAAAAAAATTGTTTCACTTTTTTGGAGCACTTAAACTTAATCGTTAAACTCAATCTTGGTCTTAAATAGTTGCTTTTGAATTATAAAGCTAATTCGTCAAAAAAAATTAAGCGCTGAGTGGGGAGCGAGGAGTAACAACGATTCTCGCTTGTTTGGGATTGACCCTGACAATTTCTGTTGGGAAATTATGTCGAATTTCAGTCTCTGAATTATTGTTTGAGAGAATTACATTAACAACAACTCGTAGACACAGTCACTTTGATAGGAATTAAGCAATTGATCTATTTTTCCTTACGAAAAAGTTTTGTTCTGTTTCGTGTTTTTACGGATGCATTTTACTGATAGCTATAACTGAGGCCTTAGGGGCCATTGAAAAATTCATGTCAGTGGAAGTATTTGTCAGTGACAGACAACAGTGACAACAAACAAGTCTACGTTTTGAGGTTAGAGTTGATCATTGAAAGCAAAACTGACAGCTGAGAATAGCAAGAGAATCGAACACATCAGTGAAACGATTGGGTTCCAAATTGGAGAAACAAGAATCAGCTGTTCATTGAAAACGATTTCGATCAGTGAAATAATAAAATTGAATTTAAAGATAAGTTTTAGACAGAATTAAGTAAATTCTTTCGTAAAAATATTCCAAAATTGATTACCTTTATTTTGATACCAACTAAAGGCAATATTGTTTGATTAATCGTCTTAAAATCGGAAAACAAAATTTCTAATGATGCATTTCAATATGCGTATTTTTTTGAGAATCTATAGCTAGCTCACTTTTACTTTTACATGCAAAACTTGTATACTCACTTTTGGTTTTGTTATACTCACTTTTGGTTTTGTTATACTCACTTCCCCAAAAAATACGCCAAATAATAGCTATAACTAGGGCGTTAGAGTTGAATGTGTTGAATTCGAAATTGAAGCGTTGGGATTTCCACAATTTGTATGCTAACAGTATCTAGGATAGGACTACATGAGAGTGACCAAATACCTACGATCGAACGAATATTCGCAAGTTTTGACAGTCAGTTCACATGAACACTTTTGTTGATCGCGGCAGTTCGCGAATTTCAGTGATCAGTTTCTGCCAGCAATTTCTCATTTGAGGTTAAATTCGAACGAGTCTTTTATTCGCTAGTTTGTGGAACGCGAATTAAGTAATGTGGATTGCGAATCAACTTTGACAATTCGCACTAAGGGAGTTTTCGTTCGCAAACAGAAAGGTTGGATTTTAAAATTTCGTTATTTAAACCGAGATTTAAATTGTTTACAAACTTGTTTTCTTAATACATTTTTATTCTGATAATAAATATTATCCTCCTCTTGGAATAATAAAATGTAAAATTTTCTGTTTACAAATGCATTCAAAGAGCTTTGTTTGCATTTCATCAATTCGTTCGTTCGCTCCATGGAGCGATATGGGTCCTTAATTATGTCTGTCCCTGTTTATTTTAAGACAAACCAATTTTGCCTATTTTTCAGTCGGCATGAAAGTTGCCATTACGGACCGCATAGAACGGCTAATTATATCAACATGTAATCACATTCTAATTTGTCAAAGATCTATATTCAAATTTAATATTGTGCCGCACACAATCACACCACTCATTTGAATCCTAACAAAAATGTTTTTTTTTTTTTCAAAATTTAGTCTCCCACTACAGAATCTTGGTAACTCTGTGCAATTACAAAATATCCCTATATTCCCCGAGTTTCATACTCCCAACACCAGGGTGTGCCACCTACATATGACTGTCAAATAGTTGTCAAAAAATAAAATCGCAACCAATCATATCAAAAAGTCTGCGATTTGCTACAGGAAATTCGACGAAGAACTCCCGAAAAAACACCAAAAATGAGGGCCATCTACAATAGTATCTTCAAGAGGAGCTCCACCTTCGCCGTGGCCATCCTTGCTTCGACATTCTTTTTCGAGCGCACCTTTGATATCGTTGCTGATTCCCTCTTCACATCAGTAAACCGTGGTGTAAGTTAGAATTCTACTATACCATCCATCGGTCATTATGTAATAAAAAATTTCTTCCTTCCACAGAAACTCTGGGACGACATCAAGGGAAAATACGAGAGTTAAATTGAGTTGTAATGTTAATTTTATTAACTTAAAATAAAAACGCAAAAATACCACATTTATCTGTGTTCTTATTCAGTGGTTTCCCAGTACTTTTCTTGTCTATAGGCATCCCAGGGGTGAGGAGTTTTGAATCGCTCTGGCTCCTGCAGTGTTACACCATTCTCTTCCATTGTTTTAAGGAATTTATCTACCTTTCCGTTGGGCACGGCTTCAATGTTGCACGAAACTTCGGTGATGCCTGCTCGAACGCAACGTTGAGCCAACACTCTTGCAAGATTCGTAAATGCTGTGGTGTCCTTCGTCTGGTAGAGTTGCTTTTTGATGGCCCACTCGGAAGTGCTGGCCGAGAGAACTGGTCCATTTTCGAAATGCCTCACATCGGCTTTGACATACTTGCCAGAAACATTGAGCTCCAGTTTGTGCCAGAAACTCCTTCCAGGCTTTTCAAGATGATAGCCGCTTGGTTTGTAAGCAATGCGCAGCTTCTCCAGGTTTCGTGGGTTGCGATTTATCATGTAACATTCGCCTTCGGTGGGCGCCAGGATTTCCCTGACTTTGTGCACAACTCTGGCACAGTTATTTGGACGAAACGACCGGGACATCTTGCAGAACTTGTTCACAAATCGATTGAAAGACAAGAAATGTTTTGATTTCGAGGTTATGTCAGGTTTTCCCTTTGACAGTTGTAGCAAGTATTGCCAGATCAAAAAAAATAAAATATCAAGTACTGTCGGGGCATAAGTATTAAAATGTATTATATCTGTATAACTAAATAACTAAATCAAATATAAGCAAAAGTGGTGGAATTGCGGCAGCAAGACAAACCGCACCTTAAACTGTGAGTTCTGCATCAACATCTGACCATATCGGATCACTCTCCGATTCCCCATCGGGATTTACGGCCGCTGTTGAGGAGAACTCAACCGCCTCGATAGACGGTTCATCATAATCGATTGGCCATTCTTCGTCCTGTGATGTGGTAGCTAGAGAGCACTCATCTTGCTTTGTGGTAGATTCTGATGACTGACCCAAGGCGTTAACGCCCTCCAGAGCCCGGTGGTTTGTCGGTTCCATGCTGTAAAGAACACGAATCTGACGATCACTTGCGTCGTTTCCTGTATACTGACCTTAAAGCGATGGTATAGTACTCCAGAGCCCCATCCAAATCCTTTTCGGTACTCAAAATGTCCCCCAACATCGTGAACAGCTTGCAACTGGGATAGCTGGCCGACTGCTTTTTCAGTAATTTAATGGCTTCTTGTGTGTTTCCCTCTGACTGGAGAATCTCTGCCATTGCCGACACAGCTGGGAAGTAGTACTGGTCGATTTCAAGAGCCCGGCTTACAAACGTCTTGGCCTGTCGCTTCGTCACCGCATTAGAAGAGTACAGCAACGTGCTGGCAAGAAGCTACGTAAATGTAAGGTTAGCGTGGAATTAACAACTGCAGTGGATACTTACAACAAAACTTCTGGGAGAATTACGGAAATAACGTGCCGCTAGAGCACAAATTGTCTGTGCGTCCTTCAACCGCTTCAACCCGATGTAACATCCAGCCAGGCCTTTGTATATCTCAAACCGATAATTGGCCAAACTCTGAACAGTCCGGTAGTAGTGGATCGATTCTTTGTACCGCTTTAGCTGGAGGAAGATCTTTCCACGCAGGAGGTATGCCTCCACATTGGTGGGATCTACAGAGATCGCCTTGTGCGTGAAATAAGACGCCTTTTCATATTTCCCATTTGCTGATAAACTTTGCGCCATCACAAACCAGTTCTCCGAGCTGAATTCATTCATGTTGGGGTGTTGGCAGGCCAACTTTTCCAAATCAGGTAAGTTGTTGTTCCTCTCATAGACCACGGCGAGGGGCATTATGTGATCGGCGTTGTACGGACTAATCATGTTTGCTGTTTCCAGATAGTGCTGGGCTTGAGCATGGTGGCCGTTGTAGTAGAGAGCCTTTCCAATCAGCGTGAGAATATGATCGTTTTGGTGTAGCTTTGTATTGTCGTTGATGGATTGGAAGGTTTTGGACGCCTCCAAGTGCTTGTGCACGTACATTTGAGCGTGACCCTTGATCCAGCTGCTCAGCCATTCGACGTGTTTTGGTGTTGAACTGACTGAAAAGAAAACAACGTTAAAGGCGCGCAAGAACTACCTCCTATGTTAAAAGGAGACTGCTGATAGCTCATCATTATCGCAGAAAGGAACAGAAACCTAATGACTCATGATATTATCAAGGGTTAGCCACATTTTTCGAAGACAACTGCTTTGAGCCGATACAAAGTAAAGTAGAATCGGTTTCCTTATGGTTGGTGGAAATATGAATAACTCCACTTACCATTCACTACCAACGAATTCACTTCAATCCCATCCACCCCGATCTCAAGGAGCGAACTTATGGCTTCCAGCGCCATAGGGCAGTCGCGCAGCACATCCTTGTAGGAAGTAATCGCCTCCGACATATTCCTCGACTGGCGGTGTTGCAACTTGGCCAACAGCATATTTATCTTCGGTGACCTGGACTTTGTCGGAATCGATTGCAGTGTCGATATTGCCAAATTTGATTCGTTCAACTCGCGATAGCACACCGCCAGTCGGTACTTGATCTCAATATCCGTAAACTGGTCATAGGTATTCTCAATTGCAGCCAAATTGGGATTTTTGTGACGCAGTAATGTCTTCCGCATCATCCAACCCGAATGTAGATGCGTTGCCGCCAAACGAAACTTCCTCTCGTGGTAGTGCGCATCGGCACGAAACAGAAGCACTTGATACTCCTGCTCCGGTGTGGCTATCAATCGATCATTCTGATAGAGTGTGGTCAACAAACTAGCCTGCGAAAAATATTCCTTTATCAATTTCTCCTCAAACAAACAGCATTTCATCAAAAGTTTACCACTGGAATCACGCAGCTATAAAGCTCATTGTCGTACAACTTCTTTAGATTCGAAAATAACACATTCTCCATAATGGTTTTGATTTTAATTTTCCATATTTTGCGCAAAAAATAAACACTAAACGCTTTCCCTTCTCTTTCCAAACGAAAACCGAAAAAAAAAATTCCGGCGAAAAGTTTGACACTTTCAGCAGCAGCTGACTTCTATCGCCACCAGAGGCGACACCATCGATACAGAGAACTTTTCACACCGAAATCACTTGTCACCACAAAAAAAAATCTGACATTTAAGAAAAATGAGTTTAGATAAATATTTGGGCGTTTAGGTTCATTGTTTCAATTCAATTATTTTGACCTTTTTAATCAGTAAAACTAACATTCGAATGTAATTTTTCACTTGCAAATTCGTGTGCACCCCATAGATAATTAAATGTGCGCGCCAGCCTAACCGGATAAATATATATTTACATAGCAAAAAAAAAATATTCAACAGCGCCGTGCAGCCGCCCCCCAAAAAAAAGAACCCGCCGATGTACATATTTTTATTGACTTGAAGCGAAAACACACAAAAGGAAAAAAGGAAAAAAAAAACGAAAGATATATTTGCAAAGATAATACAAGCATAAAGGGAAGAAAAAAAAAACAAATTTAAACAAAATTCCATTCATTACTCACGCACGCCGCGCAAGTATTAATTTAGTAATAGGAGAAAACTTACACATATATATACATTTACATTTCACACACAAAAGCAGTATGATTAATTCAGCGCTACATCGATCCCCGCAACCTTCACCCGATCCAGACATTGATGACGGCAGTTCGAAGCGCCAGGCGACAAGGGTATTCAAGAAAAGTTCATCGAATGGAAAAATCACCGTGTATCTGGGCAAACGGGACTTTGTCGACCATGTGACACATGTTGACCCCATCGACGGAGTTGTGCTGATTGAGCCGGACTATGTAAAGGATCGCAAGGTATTCGGCCAGGTGTTGGCTGCATTCAGGTATGGACGCGAGGACTTGGACGTGCTGGGTCTGACCTTTCGCAAAGACCTATACCTGGCGAGCGAACAGATATTTCCGATTATCGAGTCTGAGCGACCGCTAACACGGTTGCAGGAACGCTTGATTAAGAAACTGGGACCCAATGCATATCCGTTTTACTTTGAAGTTCCGCCATATTGCCCGGCGTCAGTGTCTCTACAGCCGGCACCGGGCGACACAGGGAAGCCTTGCGGCGTGGACTACGAGCTGAAGGCGTTCGTGGGAGAGAATGTCGACGACAAACCACACAAGAGGAACTCTGTTCGCCTGGCCATTCGCAAGATTATGTATGCCCCGTCAAAGTTGGGCGAACAGCCATCAATTGAGGTGAGCAAGGAGTTCATGCTGAAACCAAACAAAATCCACCTGGAGGCAAGCTTGGACAAGGAGCTGTACCACCATGGAGAGTCGATTTCGGTGAACGTTCACATCGCCAATAATTCCAATCGCACTGTGAAGAAGATCAAAGTGCTTGTGCGACAGTTCGCCGACATCTGTTTGTTCTCGACGGCTCAGTACAAGTGTGTAGTGGCAGAGACCGAGTCGGAGGACGGCATGCAAGTGCAACCGGGCTTCACTCTGTCGAAGGTCTTTGAGTTAACACCGCTACTGGCCAACAACAAGGATAAGTGGGGACTCGCACTGGACGGACAGCTAAAGCACGAGGACACAAACCTCGCATCAAGCACACTTATCGCAGATCCAACCCAGCGCGAAAGCCTCGGCATCATTGTCCACTACAAGGTGAAGGTGAAACTCTTTATCAGCGGCCCCATTCTAGGCGGCGACTTGGTGGCCGAACTGCCATTCATTCTTATGCACCCCAAGCCAGAGGATGATCTAGATCCAATTATCTCCGAGCGATCACCCAGGCGCAGCCTTCAAGCGGCTGGCGGTGGTGGTGCGTCCGAAAACGCCGCCGAAGTCCCAACCACAAATCTAATTCAGCTCGACGGAGACGACAACGGCCAGGATGACGACATCATCTTCGAGGACTTTGCCCGGCTGAGGTTAAAAGGTGCCGAAACGGAAGCTTAGTTCGGCTCGAATGACGCAAACAGTAGAAAAGGAAAGGACAAGAAATAGAAATATATGTGTTAACATCTCTTTGGATTCGGCAGAATCATGCATTTGTAGCGGTATATATATATATATGTATTTTATTTATAATTTGTAAAACAGTCTCCCTTCATTTATTTTTTATATTCCTATCTTATTACTTATTCTTATAATTGTCGGCTTAATGTAATAGTTTTGTAGTAGTATACTGTGTTTTTGAGAAAAACAAAATATATTATTTACTGATGCTGGACGAAACGACGACCACACGACGACGACGATGCAATGACGACGAA
This sequence comes from Cheilosia soror, assembly GCA_949372485.1. Classification (NCBI taxonomy): domain Eukaryota; kingdom Metazoa; phylum Arthropoda; class Insecta; order Diptera; family Syrphidae; genus Cheilosia; species Cheilosia soror. The sequence continues at coordinate 69,679,929 of OX443561.1, read as the reverse complement.
GAACAATTTTATATCGCATTCAAAGAAACAAACCAACAAACAAAAAAAAAATTATCCCAAGAGTTTCCTTCTCCTTTCTGTGCACCATTTGTTATCCCAAAAATAAAATTTGTATATTTTATATTTTTTAGTATCCAAAATAAACACAACACACTATGTACCAAAAATGCTGTTATTTTTTGGCGAATTTGGGCGGCGCGGGTGGGCCAGTCGGTGGAGCATCAGCTACAGTTTGTGTGGCAGTTCTCTGGCAGGTGATGTAAATTTTGTTTATGTGAATTATAAACTCGGACAGCCTAGTCGTTGTGGGATTTTTCTGTTTAATTGTATTGCTTGAGCGTTTTGTTTTAGTTTTTAGTGAGATCACGGGTGCGGGAGGCTGGGGGAGAATGTAAACCCCCCAAGGGAGACAAAACTATTTCGGAACCACTCAAGAGTTCACAGAATTTCTTATCGTGTTACGATATACGCCCATGTGAACACGAGCCGACTATAAATTGCATGTACATTAATGATAGCGATAATTACTAATGGTCTAGTGTTTAATGGACGTTGGACTCGACGGGATGATGTGGGTACACAGAATACGTATGTAGAGTGTTCTGTATCGGTTTAGTTCCGTATCGCCTTTTCTGACGGGGCTTGTGGTGAGTGGAGTCACTGACCCTAGCGTAGGTCACTTTTGGGAGATAAGCCGTAAAGATATTCGACTCGCCAGAAACAACAAACTTTTACAGTCGTGTGTACTTTGAAACCGAGCTCACTGCGCTGACGTAAGCGGGAGTCAGTCAATTTACCAGCAAACTACGGATTTCTAAAGCGAGACGTAGCAAAACAAACAGACTTACTTGCTGCAGGGCCTGCCTGAATGAAAATACATATAAAGATTTCAAATACAAAGACCCTATGCAGGAATTCTGGGCTCTAATCGCGTAATTTTCAAAACTACTATCGTCGTCAAGACGATTGAATAAGAGACGTCGTTTTAACATCACAATCGCGTCGTTCAATCGAATAGTTCATCGTTCGTGATTGATTCTTTGATTATGTACTTAAAATATTTTCCTTAATAAACGCAAAAATACACCAAAAACCATGAAACGATTGCAAAATAGCCATCGTTCAATCGAATCGTCTCGAAGACGCCATTTGACAGTTAAATTGTTTACGTGAAGCAATAAAAAACGACAATCGTTTAATCGTTTCGACGACCATCGTTTTTTTGTTGTTACACAAAGCAAAATCATCGTTGAGACGACGTCGTTCGATCGTTTTAGCCGTACGCGATTAGACCCCTGGCATATTTATAAGAAAGCTTTATTTTATGGAAGCTAGAACTCAAGCACAAAAAGTTAAATTTAAATTTTGTATTAGAGGTTGACATGCTACAATACTAGTCAACGAGATTGTCATGACTGGATCATCAACTCACAAGCCAAACCACTGATTGTAGTCATGAAACGTTGAGGGTGTTGCACTAGGATACGCAATAGAAAGGGATTTTAAAATATGGACCCTCCCCATTTAAGGCAGGACTAACTCTTGAACCGTTAGTCGTATGAATTTGAATCTTCGCACGTTGGAAGACAAGTAGGTAAGTAATTGACTGCGTTAGACTGACCGCATGAGATGTCTAACACATAATGGATGGAGGTAAGACCGTCAGAGCTCTAGCGCCAGCAAAACAAAAATTGCTGTTGACTAGTGCTTACGTTTCTCTATGTGGAAGGTAATCTTGCAGTCGGCTTTCGTATTCGTACGAGACCGATTTTAAGGCCTACTTTTAGTAATATTGAAAAAACCGGGTCGTATTGATTTGAAGCTTATACGTTGGTAGAAGAATGAAAGTTATTTAACAGGTGACCTATATTATGATGCCTTGTTCTGTAAAAGGATTCTCATAATCAGTTAAACCTTATAAATAAGTAATGGCCGCGTTCCATTGACCGCTAGATGACTAGCGGCATGCCAAACTCCATATAAAAAAAACGGACATTTCAGCATTTGCGCTAGAGCTCTAGCACATTTTGTGAAATATCCTTTTCTGGGAAATGTTTCAATCTAGCACAAAATGAACTGCTAGATTGAAAAAAAATAACGAACTGTCAAAACAAAAGTGAAAGTGCAGAAGTCAAATATTTCCAATTTGGTGTAAAAAAGGAATTCAAGCTTCTATGTAATTAATATAGGTACGTTGTATTTGTTTATTTAAATTATAGTGTATTAATAAATATGCGGCATGATGGCCCAAAATATATTTTTGACTCTCATGAAGATGAAATAATACGAATTCAAAATTGGTGCTAATGTCACTTTGCCGCTGTCGCTAGATATCTAGCGCAGGGATATTATGTGCTAGATGACTAGCGGTCACTGGAATGCGGCCAATGGCGGCGTTCCATTGAACGCTAGATGACTAGCGGCATGCCAAACTCCATATAAAAAATTGACATTTCAGCATTAGCGCTAAAGCTCTAGCACACTGTAAAATATCATTTTCTGTCACTTTACCGCTGCCGAAAGATCTCTAGCTAATTTTTCTGGGGGTTAAAGCTGGAATTTTTGGCTTAGTAGTGATTAGTTACACTAAACCAACCACGAGGCGTTTTAGGTACCCTCAGAATGAGGTGGTTAAATAATGTCCGGTCTCTCTTTATGGCCAACGCTTATAACCTTGCTAACTCTTGTATGGGGTTTGAATTCACAAATTACAAATTACACGCCTTAGCGGGCTTATATAATAAGCTCGCAAACCATAAAAGTGATTAACTTCAGTCAATCCAGTCCAATAACTTACCCTTCACCAATTTTGGGCTTGTGTCACTTTTTAGGCAAAAATGTATAATCCACCTACAAAACTTTAAACTAAAATGGGCTGACCGATGCGATGATCGGTGCTCCTGATTCGGAGTGACCGTTATGTTGAAAAACTGCCTCCTTTTCTTTGTGCGTGTGCTAATCCCTTTTGTGTTTGAACTAGGTTCACAATAGGTCTATTTCCTTTACTTTTGTACTCAAGTGAACATTATAATGACCGTTTTTAAATGTTTACTGCTTTCGGAATAGGGTCATTCCTACCTCAAACGTTCTAAAGACCTAAATCTTACAGTAGACCACTTGATCATGCTAGACTATTGCCGATCTACGGCTACAAATGTTGGAAAAGTCATCAAAAATTGGACCCAGAGATTAGACTACGTCCGAGCCAGCCGTAGCGGTCATATATGCCAGAAATCATATTTAAATTATAATGCCGGAAGATTATCTTTCGAATAAAGTCAATTTCATGTCAATTTAAAAAAAGCATCTTTGTTTTATTCCATTTCAAACCTCATTTAATTAATAAAACTACTTTTTGATTAATTTTAGTACCTATACCTTACATTGGCAACAATATTTAACCCTTTGTCATCATTCCCATTTTATACAAAGGATCTTATCACCTGTTTAAGCAAAATAAGAAAACACTTAACATACTTTTTTCTAAAATAAATATAGCAAACACGTTTTACTTTTAGTAAAATTTCGATGTTTCTGTATAATCGATGTGTCGGTGAAAATAAAATTTAAAGCATCCATTTAATTTAACCAACTTAACAATAGATGTGACATTTACAAATTATTAATTATAATTAAAACAACGAGTGACAAAAGTGAATCCATCTTTCTTTTCGGCCATCCCTAATGGCGGTAATTCTCAATACAAATGGCGCTACCATCGATTAGGAGATTTGCATTTGTTTTTATTGCTGCCGGCATTTTGCTAACTACACTATGGAAATAGCTGGATTTGTACATTTTTAATTTTGATATCAAAATCAAATAAGAAAAGAAAGAAAAGCTGTTCAATTAAGAAGAACAATGTATATGCGGTAAGTTTATCATCATGTTATCACTTTTATAATACAGAAGTAGGTACTGCGCTGCGTATGCTGCTGAAAACAATTTCGTAGGTATGTCTTTTTTTGTTCAAAACAATTCAAATTCGAAAACCCAAGTGTCGGGCATGTGCAATTTGCATCTGTCAACTGTCACAGTCACAGCCGCACTTGTCATTATTGAAATTCCTCTATTCTCACAAACTGTTGGGTAATATCCAATCTCCCACAATTATTCGGCGGAAATGTACAATTATTTCGTCATTTAATTTCCAATTGTAAATTAACCATACGCCAGAAATGAGTTTCACAAGGGCTCTATTTGCTAAAGGACTCACGGTCATCGCACAAACAAGCGGCCGACGAGGATTTTTATCGGTCACAGCCAATGCCGCTGGACTTCGAAATTTCGCAAATTTACAGCCGGTTTCACCACTCGTCTCCCAGTGTCGTGCTCTGCATCAGAATTCAGTTGTGCCAGGACTTCAAATAAAAAAACGTGTAGTGCGCAAGAAGCGAAATGAAGAGGAGGATCTTGCTGCGAAGGGATACTTTAACGTGTCTGCTTTCTCAACAGCAGAGGAGTACGATCTGGAAGGGCTTTTGGAAGGTCTAGAGGAACAGAATCTGTATGCTGCCAAGAAATTCTTCTCAACAGACAATTTGGGAGTCGAACAGGATGTTCTCTATGTGACTGCGAAATATATGGTTAACGGCGAAGCAAGGGATATCTTCTTTTTCCGCGAGGGATCTGTTGTGATGTGGAATTTCAACGAAATTGAATCAAACAATGTTCTGTCTTTCCTAAGGAAATACGAGAAGGATGGCTACCTGAAGGCACTTGTAAAGGGTGAAAGTGAAATTATGCCATACACCTACGTTCCTGAGGATGTTGAAAATCCAAAAGTAGACGACAGTCAAGCGGTGTTCAAGAATGGAAAGTTCTTTCTCACCAGAGGCGAACAGAACTTCTATCAAAAGTACACATTCTCCAATGCGATGGCTGCGTCAATCAAACTGGGTATCTGGGAGGCCACACTCGAGAGGTATATAGACGGAATGGAATACCTTACCGATGACTTGAAGAAAGGCAGACGGATAAAGATTTCCCGTGAAGAGGCGTTGCGTAAGACCGGAGAACTTTTTGCTCTTCGCCACATGATCAATCTGAGCTCAGATCTGTTAGACACGCCTGATTTCTACTGGGATCGGGAAGAGCTGGAGACACTGTACGTACAGGTTTGTTCTTATTTTAGCATCAACCGGCGGACAAAGGTAATGAATGAGAAGATCAATCATTGTGTGGAGCTGGCTGAGCTGATATCGCACAATTTGAACGACGCTCATCACGTTCGACTGGAGTGGATGATCATAATTCTAATTACCGTCGAAGTTGTATTCGAAATCATTCACAACATAGAGAGATACTACTTCAGCAGTGATGAGGAAGGTGCACAGGCTGTCGCTGCTCATCACTAGGCATTTACTTGTTAATGTAGATTAGATGTTTTGTTACTCTCATAGTTGTAAGAAAATTAAAAGCAATAAACTTTGTCCTCTAATTGAAAACAGTTTGGGTTTTTCGCGACAAATGCGATGATCGCATGGGATTTTTTAACTTTTATGCATACTCATTCATGGTGATAACGTGTTGAGCAGCAATTTGTCGAGATGAGTCATTGCTGGCTTTTAAAACATAAGAAAATTTTGCACTGTAAATGTAATGCAATGCATTTTTCCTGACGTCATAACAACAGATTGAATTACTTTATCCGTTTTAGCCTTGTGCTCTCTGTACAGAGTTAAATTGACATGCTTAATTGTTTTGCCTATGTAAGACAACTACAAATACAGTTGGGTTGTCTCTTGGTTTTATGTCATTCAAAATTCGGTATTGTCCGTATTGTTATACACAACCTTGATAGAAGAGTTGTCTGTTAAAACACAACAAGTATGGCGATGGTTGTCTATAATTTGTTAGTTAGTTAGTTTGGGTTGTGTGAAAGGGTGTTACATAATAGGGGCATTATTTATTGCCCGAGACCTTTGAGAGTCACAATACGATTCTATTAAGAATAGTTTTTGTGGACCTTTTCTCTGTCTTAACATTGGCAGAAACATGTACACTCTTTAGAACACTTCATTCAATTCAGGTTCTTTTAGGAATCGGACAAAGTGCCTCAAAAATTGCTGAATGTGATCTGGAGTTTGTGCGCTCCCATTGCAGAATCTGCAGAGACTGTCTGATATAAATGTATGTACCTATATAATCGTCTCGTTTTACCTAAATCCTTTACGATCCCTGTTAGGATTCGTTGGTTGTTCTTACTTAGACTGATACATGTTTTGAATCTTGTGGGTTTTAGTTTCCTAAAGTTGTTTAGCTTCTCTCGGACCTTGAATGTTTGTAAAGCTGTAGTCCTTTTAAATTTTCTGTCCTTCCGAACTCTTTTAGTAAGGTGTTAACGCTTATCCCACAGAATAAACCTATGATGGGTACCTCTCCGCCCTGTCATAGACAGACAATTCGCTGTTTTGTTTCTAAATTCATGAAATGGATTGGATACCTACAAACATTTTTATAAACTTTAACCTCTATAATAGTAAAGCTATTGTGTGTTCCACTCATGTTCTTTTGCAAGCAGCCACTAATAGGTGTGTTCCGTTACTTCTTGGACAAAATTCATCAGAGTGTTTTTAAAATGCAACAGAAAAGCTCAGACTTTAGGGAAAAGTCGAGTTCGTAAAATATTAAAATGTATACCTACTAAAAAAGTACTGGAACGGACATTTTCAGAGCAAATCTTGTCATAATAATTAAAAGCTAGAAAATAAAATTCCATTCGCTACAGTTACACGAAACAGTCGTGTTATTTGTTCCTCTCTGAAAACTTTCTTATCAATAAAATCTTTTGGGGCTCTGTAAACAAGGATTGCACATTAGTCAGTCATTATAAGTTCGGCCTTAAGACTACCTGCGGACATTCGTAAAATATAGGGATTCTTTTAAAAGTTAAACAACAAGCATGAGTGCTTTGCTTTTGCTTTACTGCCATTACTTTTCCACTACCCACATTTGTGTAAAACCGGTACCTATTCTTCATTATATATTTACCTATAAAGGATTGAAGGGTCTTCCATTAGCGACTTGACAACTTCAATCTTTCAGTGTGAACGCATCCTTAAACCGATTACCGAACTGTCAATGTCAAAATATTCAGTAAAATCAACATTTTCATCATGATAAAGTACACGAAGGAACAACGTTTACAAACAATTAAAAATTACTACCGAAATTCCGTGTCGGTGGTCGCGTTAATGTCAATTTTCGGCCGAAATGATGAAGCGCATTTTTGGTTTTAAACGGCTTCGTCAATAAGCAAAATATGCCTTACAGCAGTATCATTCACTCGGTTTAAAATGTGGTTTAATAAAAACCGTGGTTTAAATCTTTCTAAACCATAACATTTTTGTAATTCCGTATTATTCACTCAAGTTAAACCCTTTAAACGTCATTTTTTAAACGTATTGCTAGATAAACCACTTCGATTTTAAACCGCACTCCGACGACCGGTTTAAGTAGATTTTTACGAGGTTTAAATCAGTTTCCATAAGATTCACTCAATTTGAAAAAATATTTTCGAATGCGGTGGAGCGATTTGTTTCACTTAAGTTATATATTTGGATGTATTTTCTGACAATAGGTCCTTGAAATCCTTATAAGGGTATATCTTCGTAAAATATCCTAAAAAATATTGTTTGTGTAAGTTTTAATCAGACGTCCTGGAAATTTTCATTTTTACCAAAAGGTCCTTGAAATCCAGAAGGAACTTTTCCAAAATATCTTCGGAAACCATGGAAGATTATTGTTTTACAGGATATACGCGTTTTAACTCCATTTAATCACCATTGTTCCAATGACATAAACAGAGCAAGAACGGTTTAACAAAGGGCGGCAGCGGCATTATCTACGTCTACGGTATTACATTTCTGACAGTTTTTTTTATTTGTCCCCAAAATTTTAAATACATACCTACAAAATAAAAAAATTAAAACGCTTCAGAACCTTTTTAAATTTTTTACAAATCACACTGCACATTTCAATAAAATAACAACATACCTTTGCCTAAACTGTCAAACGCGATATTTCGTAGGTTTAAAATAGAGTTTAGTAGTTCAAAAAAAACCAAAAGCTTAAGCCACGTACAAATAGTGAATATGGCATAGGCAGGTTTACATTTTTTGGGTTTAAAAACTGATGGTTTAGTTCGGTTTATTTTCGTGGTTTAAAAGCGTTTTAACCTCGTATCTAAACCGAGTGAATAATACGGCCGTTACTATACAGGTGAGAACCCTCTGTGCTTCATGAAACAGCACTTCATCCGCAAAATGTCACTGTTTGGTGCGGTATGCGGTTTTCATACCTTTGGTGGCGTTATTGGGCCGCTTTTTTTCTTCGATGAAAATGACCGTCAAGTTACGGTAAATGGTATTCGGTGTAGAGACATGAAGCATGAATTGGACATCAGTGAGCGATGTCCTCAAATCCAATATTGAACGAGAAATAGCGGCCGAGCCATCGAAAATTGGGACCAACATATCGACCGCTACATACGTTCCCGTGGTGGACATAATGAACGAAGTCGAATTTCATTCATAAATGTTTTGATAGTAATTCAAGCCAATACATTTTTTTTAGATAGTATTTCATTTTATTTAAAAAATAAGTTCTCAAGTCCTTAATGAATGACCCTTTATAAAGAAAGGGTCACAGCATTACTGTCAAGCTACCAGGACTATGAGTCTCTGCTGACAGATCAATGTCTTATTACTTAAAGTGCTCAATTTTCCATCTAGTCTCATTGTGTAGCCGGATTTTTAAGGGTTTATTGATAAGGGTGTTCCCCAGTCTCAAGATCGAGGAGAAGTCTTCTATACTTTAACAACAAGATATCTGCGGTAATGTTTTTCCTTATCCTGTCTATTGTTTTTTTTTCATATAGCCAATTCCTTGCTGCAGAATAGAAACTGCTGAGTTCTGTAGATTTTTCAATCGAGTTTCTTGTAAAATACAAGTAGCAGGTATTTTTAGCGCTCTCTGAAATTTTGAGACACATTCCAAAACAAAACAAACTGATAGTGATCCACTGTTTTGTTTAGAATAGTGTTAATTTAGTGCTTACCCCCACCACAGGTGACGCACTGTATGCTAAAAACCAGCCATATGTCTCAGCTGTCAACTGTCACATTACTTCATTTTCAGTAGGAAAACGTTCTTATTTTATAATTCTTTTCTGAATCAAAATAAAGTGCATTTTGAATAGATTTATGAGAAAATGCGTCTATCTATAATAAATTTCTTCAAAGCAACCGTTCCCGGTCATATTTTCCGTGGAAAACGAAGGTTGGTTAAGCCGGTCAGCAAGAAGGCAATGGACACATTGGTTAGGGAATACGACCGACAGGAAGCAATTATGCTATTACTGAGACATCCATATCTTACTTCTGTAAGTGAAAGACGTTTGCACATTTTTTAAAAGTTATAAATAATTAAAAAGTGATGTCGCTTATAGGAGGAATCAAGTGGACACGCCAAGGTATTTGGCAAGCGAGAAGCTTTGGTGAAGCAGTGGCAGGATGCTCAGGCGTTGAGCAAAATGAAGCCTCATATTACGTTGGAGGATCGTCTGAACCATCTTAAAATTAAGGAGTGTTGGGATTAAATTATTCTTTATATAAGACGAGTATATTTTGTAGTTCGTAGATGAGTTCGCTGTTAAAACAAAACCAAACAAAAACAGTTGTATTCGTAGTTTGTTATGCAAGATGCCAGAGTTTTTCCTATACAGAAGTGTTCTTTAGGTTTGAACAAACAATGCATGCACTGTTCGTGCGGTTCTTTGAGACCGGAAAGGGCACCACATTTTGGGCAAGAGTCGTCTATTTCAAGGAAGAGATGTTCACATTTCAGTGAAGGAATATCATATTCTGTCTGCGTCTGCGGGTATGTAACAAGTACCAACTGAATGAGTCTACATCCAAATAGGCAAATGAAGAGATTCTACACAGAAGAGAAGCAGATTTGGCAGATTTGCAGCATCGGTCGGGATATGTTTTTAAATAATACAAAGCAGCCATACATTTTTGAATCCCATCTGGGAATATGCATTGATTACAAGCGTTTTCGGGCTAGTTTTGGGATTTCAGCAATCAGCAATTTTATTCTTTCGGTATGTGTCGTGTGTTATTAACGAATGCAAATTTAGACCATTAGACCATTTAACTTCATTGCACCTACTAGACAGAATCCAAAAGCGCGCGATAAAACTTATAGGTGATAGAAATATAGCGAAGTCTATTGACCCGCTCGAACATCGCAGAAATGTTTCTTGCCTTTCCTTATTTTATCGATATTTTCACCACCGATGCTCTGATGAAATAGCTAACTGCATTCCGCCCCTTCAACAATTCTTTCGCAACACCCGTCACACATCGAATGCACATCAGTTTACCCTTAAGCCTACCTTCGGACGTACTGTAAAATATAGAGATTCTTTTGTAAGTCGAACAACACGCATGTGGAATGCATTGCCTCACACGGTTTTCCCCTCTCATTACAACCCTCAATTGTTTAAAACCAATGTGCACCAGTACCTCTTCTCTATCCTCCCTATTAACCCTTCCACTCGTGCTGTGCATTAGCATTATAAGGGAACAAAAACCCCTTGAGCACTAGTGAATTATAAAAAAATCATATCGATATGGTCTACATTTTTTTTTTTTTTTTTTTATAATTCACTAGTGCTCAAGGGGTTTTTGTTCCCTTATAATGCTAATGCACAGCACGAGTGGAAGGGTTAATAGGGAGGATAGAGAAGAGGTACTGGTGCACATTGGTTTTAAACAATTGAGGGTTGTAATGTAGACCATATCGATATGGTCTACATTTTTTTTTTTTTTTTTATAATTCACTAGTGCTTAAGGGGTTTTTGTTCCCTTATAATGCTAATGCACAGCACGAGTGGAAGGGTTAATAGGGAGGATAGAGAAGAGGTACTGGTGCACATTGGTTTTAAACAATTGAGGGTTGTAATGAGAGGGGAAAACCGTGTGAGGCAATGCATTCCACATGCGTGTTGTTCGACTTACAAACTTACTTACTTCTTGAACAACCAGCTCTATTCTCCGCGATTCGGACTGATTGCGGATACATTTGATAGTACTTACTTCAGTACGCTCATGGACGGCACAGGAGTACAGGACATTCAACACACAGGAGGACACCGTTCAAAAAAATAACTGTGTGTGTAGTAAAAGTGTTTTGGTATTAAAACATCGGGCAATTAAAACAGAAATGTATGTAATTAATGTTTAGCGCTTAGGCTAGGTTAGGGTACATCAAACTCAGTAACTCAGTTGGGAGAAGCATGAAATGGCTATCTCTCATATGATAAACTTACATCTGTGGCAGAGTGCAGTGAGCTCTACATAGTCGCCAAGAATAAAAGAAGCACCTCGATTACAGTTGTCGTTTCCGACTCAAAAATACGCGACCCTTCAAAATCAAATTCGAAAAAGGTCGAATCAAAATGTCAGTTTTGTAGTCGTCGATCAACTTTACTTATGAAAACAAAACAACGCAAATCGAACTGTCCGTTTGTTCTATCCAACATACTGTGTTGAACGTCTTAAACCGTTCTGCAACACACTAATCGGCACGTACGAGTGTGGCTTCCTGCTCGGCCAATATAGATCAAATTTTCACACTGAGGCAAATCCTGGAAAAGACAAACGAATTTTAAATCTAAACTCATCACCTATTTATCGACTTCAAGGCATACATCGTCAGGAGCTCTATATGGCGATGGCCAAAACTGATTCAGCTGTGTCGCGTGACGCTGGAAAACACGCGCTACAACATGCAGTTTGGAAGTGGCTCTTTCGAAGTATTTTAAATATGCACCGGATTTCGGCAAGGAGAAGGGTTATCATGCGACTTCTTCAATGCCGTACTGCAGCAGATAGTGCGCAGGACAGGTGTCAAGACGAACGGTACCATTTTCAACAGGTCTGTTCAGCTGCGGGGGTATGCGGACGATATTGATATCATCGTTCATTCCCAGTGTGCCGTGATAGAAGCGTTCATGGCAATTTAAGAACAGGCGAAATCCGTTGGCCTTGAAGTACATGAGGACAAGACAAATACATGTAATCAACAAACGAACAAGCATCCGTCCACCATACTTCGGCTGATTTTTGGTACTGTGTGCAAGGAGGGCGAATGGAGGAGAAGATACAACCGTAACCTCTATGAGCTGTATCAAGATGTGGATGTAGTTCATAAAGCCAAAATACGTCGACTACATTCATATGGCCACATTGAGCAAATGTGGACAACAACTCAAACTAAGGGGATTTTCGAATCGCATCCCCCCCAAGTTCGAGAAGACATGAAAGACCGAATCTCCATTTTAAAAACGAAGCCATCGCGGATGACAACAACGCTTGGACTGGACAACTGGAAGCAGTGTGTCCTGGATCGGAGAGGATGGAAGGCTGCAGTGTCTCTGGCAGAGACTTCACGGGGCGGGAGCCCGATAAGTAGGATTCATTTTTTAAAGCGGAACTATTTTTTTTCTTAATGGATGTACGCTGTACATACAAAAACATTCAATGCGCTCTTTTTTTTACCTATTGAATATACGACGTACCTGCATTTGCAATATTCGATGCATTTTCTGGATTGAAGATTGCTTTACCATACCTGCACATAGTAGTTAACTGTTTCTTTGCCCATTTTCAAAATGAGTCCGTAGAATTTGTAAGCTTACATTATGTCATCACTGGCTCCTGAGTACCTGGCATAGATAAACCTAATACTCACATATTACTGACGACTTATATGCGCTTCGATTTGCTTACTGTTGGTTGAGCAAGCCCCAGAACAAAATCATTTCCAGTAGATACTTCCTTTTCCAAGAATAAAGATAAAGTTGTTGCTAGCCTTTTACAATCCGCGATCAGTTCGTATTGTATGACGTATTTCCGACTAACAGACTTCGGACAGTCATTATGCCTTCTTTTGTTCTCTTGGTATTTTTGTAGCATCTGGCATTCCCACTTGGGGCACCCGCCTACATCAAGACAGCCAAAATAAACCACTAAATCGACAAGAGTTGCAGAACCAACTTATAAAACAAACTGTGTGATTATGTAGATATGTATTTTTACAATTAAACAATTTATTAGAAATTTAGTGCGTATTTACAATATAACAAAAAAATACTTATGTTTACGAAAGATGTCCCTCTCAGATATTTTAGGAAAATATCTCACACTTGGAGGCAAACCTAACTCAGCAGACCTTCGCTTCTGATCGCGTGAGACTCTGGGCCCAAACAAACGGATCCTCAGCCTCTAAGTCATTCTTGTGCAAACGCTTGCCCAGCGATAAATATTCCGCATACTGTGCTACAACTGGATCACGACCACACGAAGCTGTGGCAATTACATTACCCTCCTCGTCCAAGTAAAATGCCACAAATTTTAGCTCCTTCACGTCTCCGATTATTTTAATTCCACTTGCCTTGCCGTAGCCGGAATAACGGAAGCCCTTGCCAAACAGCATAGTCCAAAAGAACGGAACTGCGCGCAGTTCTTGAATCTTGCCAGCCATATTCATAGCAGCAACACGTCCATGGTATTGCGCCAGCTGGTAATGACCAATAGTGGCTCGTTGATTTCCGATAGAGTAGACGGGAGCATTGGCAATGTCTCCGCCGACATATACATCTGGAATGTTGGTCATCAAATGGATGTCAGTGTCGATCGATCCATTGGAATTCAATGTGACTCCCGATTCCTTTACAAAGTCAGTGTAGAAACGAGATCCAGTGCCCATGATGCACATGCCACAGGGTAACTTGGTACCATCGATCAGTTCGACTTCGGATACTTTGCCGTCGGTTCCAATGATCTGTTTGATGCCGCTGTTCATCACCATGTTGACTTTGTTTTCTTGGAACAGCTCCAGAACTCTCTGACCGATTTCACTGCCGAAACTAAGCTTCAGTGGAACGTCCTCACGACCTATTAGTGTAACCTGTAATGGAAAGATGTTTATTTAGTTAAAAAAGGCTTTAACAGACGCCTGTACTTATACGTACACTTTTAGCCTTCTTGACCAAAGTAGAAGCCGCCTCCAGAGCGATGAAACTAGAGCCCAAACACACCACATGAAGGTCTTCGCTAATTTGAGCATTAATTGCAGCCGAGTCGGTTTGGTCCCGAATTGTGAACACGTTCTTCAACTCAGCTCCTGGAATTGGGGCCTTAATTGCCTTGCACCCAGTTGCAATGTAAATTTTGTCAAATTTAATGGAATATCCATTCGAACAAGAGATAGTTTTGCTATCAGTATCAAGTTTTGTTGCTTCCACGCCCAACAAAGTTTCAATCGAGTAGTCATTGTAGAAGTCCAAATTCCGGAACTGTAACGTAGAAATGTCCGCATCCAACGCTTTGCTAAGTTTGATGCGGTCATAGGGCTGTGTATTCTCTTTGCAAATCATCACAATGCGGCCGGTGTAGCCCTCCTGGCGAAGTGTTTCCGCGCATACTCCTGCCGATGGGCCACCACCAACGATGACGAATGTGCGTTCGTCCGCTTCGTTACGCCGTACCATATCCTTGATGCGTTTGTTCTTCTCCAGATCGGTTCGTTTGGCTCGCACCCTGACCTTGCCATCTTTCTCCACATTGACCTTGTAACAGGGAATGGAATCCAGTCCGGGAAAGTCTTCAATATCGCCGGTTTGTGTGTTAAAGCAGGCACCATGCCATGGACAGCGTACACGCCCATCGCTGAGAGCGCCAGTATGCAAAAGAGCTCCATAGTGAGAACATTTGTTGCCGATGGCTGTCAGTTTGCCATTCTGCTTGATTAGTAGGATCTTGGAGTCTTCGTTAAACTCCAGCTGTTTCATTTCGTTCTCCTTGATGTCAGTCTCATTGCAGACGACTGTTTCGACGTAGTCTTCCATGTCGGACTCTGATCTGAATTTGTACGAACCGGTGTCACCTGAAATGAAATGAGGAAGTAATCAGTTAGACTTTTGAAGTGACAGTGATTTCATTGGTATCTATATAGTGCTGTGAGAACAGAGTGATTAGTCGGAGCAAACAACTTGGCAAAGGCACTAGACGAGACGTTGATGACATTTTGCAACATAAACATATTAAGAGGACGAGAGAATTGCCCGTAAGCAGTAAGGAATCAAAAAAGACACCCTGCCCAGATATATACTGCGCGATGATCCATGATGATGATGACCCATCTGACGGCATCTGAAAGAAGGAGACTAGGACTGTGGACTCTAGCGCATAAACCAAGAGCTTGACTTTTTATCAGATTAATACCCATAGCCATAGGCAGAACATAGCCGGAAGACCAATGACTTAGATTAACGTATGCAAAGCTATAGAGCCCTTCGAAAGCAAAGATCTAAACTAGGCGGCTTCTAAGTCCAAACATCTAAATTACGACTTGCATCAGATGTTTCAGTAAACATGTCCTCGTCACTTAAGGAGCTTGGTTTTGCTTACTACCTATAACTAACTGATGGGTTAAAACAATTCTTAACAGCAGTCTTGAAGACGATTGAGATATCGGTTAATAGAGGGACGCCACAAGCGGGGTTTTAAATCTTTTCCTATGGAACATCTCAACAAACGAACTTCTTAAATCACTTGTTCGGTCACTCACGCATACTTCACATCTTTGATCAGAGCAGAGCGGACTCATGCCACTCACAGACTACAAGAAACCGAGGTATGACTTTGACAAGAAATTTTCATCTGTATACCGGACAGGAAGGACTGGCTCTCAACGAGTACTATAGTACTATATCATAAAAGGTATACAAATCTTCACAGATTGCTCAAAGACGGAGAATGGAACGGAAGCAGGAGTCTCTTCAGAAGAACTAAATATGAGCCTAAAGTACGATGGAACAAGACATCCGGTTGTACTAAAACTCGTAGCTTGTGTCCCGCAATTAAAACTAAAAGGCCAAAGATCCTAACACCTTTTAATAGAAGCTAAATTTAAGTGCTCGTCGGGGTAATAACATGGCCAAATGACTAGGTGTCTTTACAAATGACTTCTGCAGAAAATGCAGAGATGAAGAGGGAATAGAATCAGTGGAACATCTCCTATGTCACTGCCCGGCTCTCCACCTCTGGTATGGGAGTCCTTCGACGGCTTGAAAGATCTGGCAACGATACTTCTATCAGATTTAAGAAGATTCGTCAACAGTTCCGAATGGTTTTGTTAGGCGCGTGTCCTATCCTGTACTACATATAAAAGGGTAAACATAATGGGCCTCAATGGGAAAATTGCATATATTGCAAACGGCTTCCTAACCTAACCTAACCTAACCTAACCTAACCTAACAATGTCAGTATTACTTTCTTGAACGCCTGTATGTTGTATGGTATGTCGTCTTAAGCGATTGGGAATTTAGTTCGGAACGTTAAACATCTAAATAGGCTTTACAAAAAATTCCTAACTTCTAAAACAAGAACAGTTCAATAAACCTTCAGAGCGTTGACCGCAGTGCAGTAACGATTGCCCTGCGGGGTATTACCTAAGTACTAATGACCATTTGCAGCAGAATGTGATATGATATAGTGGCCAAAACCAGTCTTTTGTTAAAAAATTATATAAAACACTATTCAGCGCAGTGTCAACTGGCAGACGTGCTTTAACACCCAAAGCAGAATCATCATGAGAATTCAGGTCGTAAGTATATAAAAGAACATTTTCGCTCCAAATTAAAAACATTTCCACCTTCAGGCTGGCCTCCTCGCCATCCTCATCATCGGACTAGCAACAGCTGATGTGAAACCCCTAGATAAGAGCAGCCTTGAGAGTTCAAGCAGCTTACTCTCTACTCTCCAGAAAATGCATACCAGTCTAAACGCACAAATATTCGAGCTTGAGCATATGAAAACAATTGAAAACTCCGAGAAGGTACATCTACTGCAGCACTATACAGCACAAAAGAACAACATTGAACGAGAAATTGCTTCAATTCAATCGATTGAAGCTTCTCACACAGAAGTCGCAGCGCCAAGACACATTCTGAAGAATCTTTCAGCGGAGGAGAAAACCGTATCTTCCCTTTTAAACATCTTCAAGAAGCCTAACAATTCCGATAAAGAGAATGACATTAATGGATATTCGCTTCCCTATTCTCCCTATCACCCCGGTTATGGACAGCAGTATCCATATCCATATCCATATCCATATCCCCACTATGGACAACCAACAAAACCAGATCACCCATACCCGAATGACTTGATTCAGGATACATTCCCGGGTTATGAGCATAATAACCATCACAATCCAACATTTCTCAACAGAGAACAACATCCGCAGAGCTATCAAACACCGCCAGGTAAACAGGTAAGCTTGCAAGTTCCACAGCAGTATACACCTCCATCTCAGATAATGCTACAACCGCTTGTTCAGCCTCCACAACCAGATCCACAGCGGACACAACCTCAGTTGGAACCATACGGAGCTCAAGCAGTAAATCAACAGCAGCCACAATTGGAACCATTTAGACCTCAACCTCAACTGGAGCCATACAGACCTGAACCAGTAGCACAACCTCAACTTGAACCATTTTTGACGCATCAGCCAACCCAAAACAGACCGCAGCTAGGATCAACGCCAGACTTGGGTGCTCAAAGTCTGCAACAATCTCCATATGGCCAGAAACTCGGTGTTTTTGTCTACTATCCCAATGGTATTGTCGACGAAGAGGAGCAAGGGCGTCCAACGATCGCTGATCGCTTTGGTCAGGCATTTGATCGTGTTGGTCAGGTTATATCAAATCTTGCCAACCGGCCAAATTTGAGGAGTTCCCAAAGTAGAGACAGTGCAAATGCTGCTAAGAAGAAACCTGAGAAATCAACAGAACGGCGTAGGGTTACAAGCAACCGGCCAAGATCTTCGACGACCAATGAGAAATTGAAAGCGAAACCAATGATGGAAACAGGTAAAACAACGACGACTACGGACAAACCAAAGATGCAATGGGTCTCGGTCTAATTTCTAGAAATACTGGTGTAGGGAGAATGTATACAGATATGAATAAAGGACTTGTTAATAACTGTGTTGCTTAGCTGTTGAACAACTGTTTTCTTTATTTAACTCCTCCTTTACTCAATTGGGTGAAGTTTTGATTTATTTTTTTAGTAGTGTTGTGTATAAAAAAAAAAATAGTTGGCGCAACAGGCGTGTAGACACCCTAGGCCTAGCGTAGCTTCTCACAACCATTCGTTTTGTGTGAGTTTTTTATTTTTGGGACGAATGGAAGGGACCTACAATTTTATGCCGAGCCGAGTGGAACAGTCTCGGATGTTTGTCAGACGTTCGCGAGAGGTGACGCAGTAGAAAAAACCTTAAGTTGTAATTTGTGTTTTTCCGGGGATCGAACTTGGGACCCCTCGCACAGTAGTCCAGCACACTAACCACTGCCCTACTGCGCCTGTTGTGTAGGTGTAGCCTTTCATAAGTTTCGATTCGCTTGTATACGAAACATACCGCTTAGCGTAATCCTGATCTCAGTTGGACATAACAGAGTCGAAACCAAGGGTCAGATCACGTAAAAGGAAAGCAATTGAACGATATCGTTTTGACGCATGCTGTCTCTATCATACTGTGACAATAAATAGAGACTGCTACTGTCGAAACGATGTCGTTCGATCGTTTTCATTTTACGTGATCTGGCCCCAGGTCATTGTGAATGTAACCGCCACTTACTTTAGATGCTAGGGATTCCTTAGCATCTTGGCCGTTGATGTGTTGGCACCAAAAATTTGCCAAATTCGAAAATTTTAGCGCAATACCTCTAAATCGAGCAACCGCTTGAAACGAATTTATTTTTATTTCGCCTATCTGACAACTTTCTGACTTTGACAATTTTATCAGTGCATGCCGGAAGAGATTCCCTGAGCTGTTTCGAGTCGCTGAGGCAGTGGTTTCCAACTCAGACCCGACTCCCAACCCCCATCCCCATACACGTTTGGCAGGCAACATTCCGGCGATAGTTCCAGCTCTTTTCGCAATTTTAACGCGGTTGATAAATTATCGGGCTAAGTCGGAAGGTTTGAATTTGTTTCATCGAGAATTTCCAAGGCCGAGCTATTAACGTGTCACAATAGTCGATTTCTATGCTTTCGAGCGCAATTTCTCGTTTCATCTTTAACCGTAGGAATTCCGAGGTCTCTATGGAGATCTTCATAATGATCTTAACACTTTATTTTGAAAAGTTTGTCTAGTAGTGCCATCGTCAAAAGTAGCTACAGTAGTACCTTCTATTTGCGGTATATCACGCGTAAATAATAGGTACAGGTACAGGAGTGACCCAACTTTTGTTTTGACAGTTCGTTATTTTTTTCAATCTAGCAGTTCATTTTGTGCTAGGTTGAAAAATTTCTCAGAAAAGGATATTTTACAAAATGTGCTAGAGCTCTAGCGCAAATGCTGAAATGGCAGTTTTTTTTATATGGAGTTTGGCATGCCGCTAGTCATCTAGCGGTCAGTGGAACGCGGCCATTGTAAGACATCCTTCTGACAATGAATTTGTCAGACTTTGGAACAAAATCTTCCGATCCGATTCGACCTTACCGTCGTTTTTGTTTCTGTTCTCAATTTTACTGTTCCTCCTGCCAAAATGTTTTTCATTTCAATTACCTACAGCTTAGTCATAGTCATTCTTTCTTGCCTCTTTCCTCAACCTAATTGCGGGTTACTAGGATATTTTTCAACTGATGGTGTAGGAGTATATGAGAAGGTTAGGCGTAGTTTTTTAAGAGGCGGCTGGAGAAGTTGACAGTACGTCAAACCATAGAACTAGACCGTCGACTTCCGTAATCCGTGCACCTACCCGATTCTCCCCAGAATGAATTCCCCCTGTCTGTGAATACGTGTGAAATGTCAAAATCAATGGCGGTAATGAGTTTCTATGCTATACCATGGGCCTAGGTTTTTACAAAAAAAAACTTTGCATGTGCACTAAACAGGGGTGGAATCGGCTAAGCAGATAGTTGATAGTTGACACTCAAAATCATCGCTTTACGTCCACGTAAGGTTATTATCAAATTGACAATCGCTTTTTTGCGATCAATTTCATGTGACAGCTGTTTAGGTGTCGCTTTCATACATTTGTGTCATTTTCTAAGTGCTGCCAATAATCAATCAGTTTTTGTGATCGCTTTACGCAGAGCAAATAAGAGTTGATAATCAAAAACGACAATAAACTGTCACCTTAGCAGATTCTACCCCAGAAAGTGAAATAGTCTCTTCGAAATACTTTGCACAATTTCCTTTGTATAACAATGCCTTTGCTCGAAGGTGTTGATATGGTGAGTGCTCCTCCTGTAAGCCCCTCATCGCTGAATTGAGATACTATACTAGATTTATCTGAGTGCTCCCCCAGTGTAGTGTTTTCTTATGCGAAACTAAAGCAATGAAACTTTTTCAGGACCTTTTAATTGGTCAAATTATCTGTCAAATTACAGCGATCGTCTCTGTTTTCTGTCATAGTATAGGTTAGGTGAATGTTTTGAGAGTGGCCTTTATATTCGAGCCGGTTTCAGTTGCTTCGAGCTAAAGTACCTCTGTCCCCTAAGTAACTTTGAGTTTTAGTAACGTCGATCTTGTAAGTGGTCCTCACATTTCCAAATTGACCGTAACTCCAAAATGTTGCATAGACTCCTTGAAATGGATAGGCTGGCGGGCGGTCTATTTTCACTACCAACTTGACAGGCCATTATGGCTACCTATCATTAATCACAAATTTTCTTTTGAAAGCAAATCAAATAAGCATTAAAAACACGATGACCCCTGGTGCAATCCTAACCTCACTTTACGACTGTTTTATGGACGGGTAACAAAATGCACATTGTTTAATGACAGACTCCCAATATGTACTGTGCATTGTATACACTCAGATTCAAGGCAGCAAAATTCTAGTTAAAATTCCAAACAAAACACATTCGTATACAGTCACTACTCTTAGTCATAACAGAAATTATGTATTACATAAAAAAAATACCTTGTGAGCAGTCACTATCATAGAAATTGCCCACAAGGCGAGGAAAAAAATACTTGCGGTCGACTCGACAGTGGATTAGTGCACATAACCCACTTTCGAGCGAAAACCTGTCTGTCGGTGTATCGTTGTTTCACCTTGTTCGATTAAGCCAGCCGTCAGCTAGGAAAGGCCGATAGCAAAGCCCAAAGCAGAAGCAGACTATTGTTTCTTTAGCTTGGTCAAAATCGAAAGTGAACAAAATTGTCACAAAAAACCTTTGAAAGATGGAACCGATTTGACAAGCCGTGCATCACTGGAAACAAAGGCATCGCCGCGAATCAATTAATCACCGCCATTTATTTTGGAACGTGACCATGAACGATTTTACTATAACAAATCACTAACATTAAGAACGTGTACTTTTTCCTCACTAGCGACAATAAACAATTTAAATACAGCTGTACAAGTTTGAGAACAATATTTTTTTTTATTATTATCTGGGGATTTACCTGCAGTTTTTCTTCTTTTTGTAAATCTTATCCAACTACCTGTCTCGTGAACTTACTCGTCTGGAGACCACTTAACCGTGTCGATTGTAATTTCATTCCAATCCAACTGAGATATGAAAATGGAAATGGAAAACCAGAACACACAACCAACACAGACAGACAGAAGCTTTTCACTTTTCCGTTTGCCTCCTCTTTTATTGATTGCATTTTCCTTGGTTAGTGAGGGGATGTTACTTTTTGTGGAGCTGAACGGGGAAACATGCTTCTGAAATCTATGCGTGAGCGGTGTACTTTAGGCAAAATTCAGCAATTCAATCGAATGACCTTCCAAGTTAAAAGTATAAAAAAATACGTCCATCAATAAAAGGAGGTAATTACTGGTTTTACAATTGAATTGCGTGCCGCAAAAGAAGTTTGGCAGCTACCTATTTACATATCTTTAAACGTCGGTCGGTCGTACATATTTCTGACCTTTGAGTTCTTGCGAGGAAGAGAAGTGGAGCGAATCTGAAGGTCAATTCACACGCAAAGTGAATTTCCGATCCGAGAGATAACAACGTGGTTATTATTTAATTTCTAAGAAACCGCTGGAATGCTAGAAATACACTAAACAGCTGTATTTCACTCGCGGTCAAGTGTTTCTGCTTCCAGGCATGCCCTTCGGCTTCGATTGATGTATTTAATTGTACGATCACGATGAGAACCACTTTCAGTTTCGACTAATCGTCGCATTTAGCTATGCATCACCTTTTGCGTTGTGCTAATGGGTAGAGCGCGTTTCAAGTGGCTATGGAGTGTGATTCTCTCTGTCCCTTTTACATTTCACATCCTATCTCTCTTAATCCCGTGCGTCGTACTGCAAAGTGGCTTGAAACGGGCTTTAACATTAGCACTAGCACCAATCCGAACAAACAACCGGCATAGAATGTTGTTGTAGTTGGGTTTTCCCATCAAGCTCTCTGTTCAAACGAAACAAACATCCCCATGAAACGGGTGCGGGTGAAACAGATCAGATGGTACAGTGGGAAAGAAGATATTTCATTTACCACAGCAACTGCACATTTGTTTTTGTCTCATGAGTCTTGAGTATTATGTGCGCAATCAATTGCAGCAATTGCAAACCGGCAGCTTTCCACTGGCACTTCACTTGTCAATAAAAGTATATTGATTGAGGTTTATTTTGTCAACTTGCATGGAGATGTTTTTAAATTACATAGTTACGTTTGCTATTCAAAGGGAAGGCTACAAAGGTAACATCAAGTAGGTATAAACCAAAGTCCTGGGACACGAATGTGGAAAGTGACTCCACGGGGTGCATTTTGGTCCATTGTGATCCATTTTGTTTGTTGTTTCCGTTTGTGGTTCCAAAATTACTTTTTCAAGTGACAAACAAATATATGAATAAAACAAGCGTGGTACAAAAATCAGGTTAGGTTTTACGAACTCACAGTAGCGACTGTTTTTTATATATAAATTTACTAGCTTTTGCCCGCGGCTTCGCTCGGGTAGCCCTCAGGATTTAGTTTACAGAAATTCCTTCACAATCAGTTATGTCGTTTTCGATTGCTCGTCCAGAAGCAATCCGAACGCTTCTGAAAGCGTTCAATTGGTACTCAACTGACTACTGACAGTTCTTCTTCTGAAAAGAAGCGAAATTTACTTCTGGATTTGAATTCATAATCGCGGAGAGTTCTTCCGGACGGTTCTGGACGATCAACCGAAAACGACATGAGTTTCCTTTTTAATATTTCTACAGGGTGGACCATCTAGTGGTTTCTTTTTAAACCATATGTTATTTTGATACTGACAGCTGTTTTTCGCTCGAAATCTTGACAGAAAGTATCATACCTCCGCGGAACGAAATATGTCGCTTTACGCTTGAACAACTTTGCGAAGTATTGAAAAATTATTATTTAGTTATATTGATTGATTCGCCAGTCCCTCGTCCATTCATTTACTTTATTTAGTGCGTTTTGCAGTCGTTTCTTCGACTGTTTTACCTACTGCTAGAATAGCGGTGTCATCGGCAAACGTAGCAAGATAGTGTCATCTTCCTTTGGTATATCACGAGTATGTAACAGATAGAGAAGCGGCCCAAGAACGCTTTCTTGCGGTACAAGGGCGGAAAATTCTTTTCGCTCCGAGTATCCGTTTCCACGGAAAAGTCTATTGCCGAGATATGATATCAGAATATCGTATAGACGTACGGGGAGAACTTGTCGTAATTTTAGTTTTAAGACTTCGTGCCGCTACACATTATCAAAGGCTTTCGAGACGTCAAGGACTAAGCTTAAAACATATTTTTCATTTCACAAATGGTTTCTCGATTACGTCAGTAATTCTATGCATCTGGTCAATCGTTGAGTCCTTGATTCTGAACCGAAACTGATGGTCAGTGATAAGATTATTATCTTCTATAACCGATTGTAGACGCCTTAGAAATATCCTCTCGAAAATTTTGGATATGATTGGAAGAAGCGAAATTAGAGGTTTTCCTGGTTTTAGAATAATTATAACTTCCATAACTGTCCATATTGACTCGGCACGTGTTTTAATCTGAGCGCAGCATTTAAAATATGGAGAAATCTAATTAGTGCTTTTCTAGAAAGAGCTTTTAAGGACTTCTTCTGTGATGAAATCATATCCCGGAGCTTTTTTAGGTTTAAGATCGTCGATCTCATGTTTTAGTTCTATTAGCGTTGCACTTGCCAGTGTTGAATTGTCAGATATTAGTTCAGTCCTATCGTTAAGCACTTGACCATCGTACGGTTTGAAAGTTTCTTCCAGATGAGCTGCAAAAACATCCGCTTTAAATATATCTCTCATTACCTATTTATTTTGATTTACTCTAATTGGCGGCCCGGGGATTTTAGGCCTTTTGGTGCCTTTTACAGCTTTCCAAAGTGAATAATTGGAATCTTTTTTCGTAGTTAAGCTTTCAAGGTAAGAGCATATCAAACGTTTCTTGAAATTCTTAATAGTTGTCTTCTAATAAAATCTAACAAGCATTTTACGATCCGAATACAAAAATGTTTGATAAACATGTTTATCTCGAGTATTATTTGTTTATATTCTTTATTGTATTTTATAATTCCATAACGGTAGTTTTACTCATTTTTTTTCTATCCCATGCAAAAACGTATGCATTTTTTTTGGTTCACTTGATTAGACGCACCGGTTAAATTGGTTAGTTAACAACAAGTGCTAGGATAAAAAGCAGTAAAACGTTAATTTGAAAGTAAGACAACTATTATTTTATATTAATTTAATTAAAATAGCCAGAAAAAAGGGTTGAATTAGCAGAAAAGGCAAAATTTAAGGCTTACCTCTCGGAAAGCTTTCCAAATCGTGAAATGGCTAATAAAATTCCTCGAAGTGAACACTTGACATGAAACTTTGTAAGAAATAGGGTATCTTAAGGAAACAACTACAAAGAAAGCATCATAAATAGTTTTAACACCACAAAACAAGGGGAAAATTCAAAGACAAGTGTCTTAAGGCGCTCAATTTACAAACAAAATTATGGAATTTGCAGTGTTTTACTGTAGCAAATCCACTCGAGTTGTGTTATTGTCTATGCTTTACACCTCACATTTTACAAAACTACAAAAAAAAAAACAAAAAACACCGCCTAATCAAGCACGAACACGTCGAACTACGTCTTGAATTTGCAAGGGTTCATATGGCATGGGACATCATAAAGATTAAGTGGTCTCCAGAATTTGGAGCAAAGCAGATTTTTCGAACAAAATGGCCCACCATATTGGAAATCGGGGCACTCAACTCTACATTTTGAAATGATATTAAAGTTGTTATACCAATTATTTGTAATTCAGAAAAAATGCATTTTTGACATGGTATTACTCACAATTGCCCCCACTACAGCATGCAATACGGTAACATTTAGGAACAACTACTTAGAAACTACCTACTTAATAATGTGAGTTATTTGGTGTTATCAATCACACCCAAAAATTACTGTGGGCTCTCGGTCTATAAAGTGGAGAATAGAATTTCTTATTAGTAAGTCAGATTGTACATGTGGATTGTATCTGAAAATTCCTTTGTAGAGTTATTCACCTCTGATTATGCCGCAATCGGTAATTTAGCTATCTGTCCGTTTATGAACGTTAGATAATTCTGAAAAAGTGTTGATTACCGTGATAGGGCTAATCGAATTGAGTACCTAATTTGGTTATCCATTCAGGTTTAATCAATAATCTATACATAGATTCCTATGCATTGTTATCCCGAGACCATTATCGACAGACCATTACAGGCCAATCCAGTTGCATTCGCATCTGATTTGACATTGATTTGATACTTCAATTATTATTATTTTTCGCATGTGTCACTCGATTAATTCATAATTAAATTTAATAGAATAGTTAGTGACGTTATAAAAAGTAAATTGTAGGTAAATGCCACATCATAAGATATCAATATTCATTGTGGGGAGAACAATAATGATATTGATCGCAGTCAATAAGAATTTAAATTTCTTTGAAGACGCGAATAAAGTTCTGATGATTTCCTCAGGGAGTTTAACAATTTGTAAGATAGAACTGAGTGGAATTCTAAAATGTGTATATTGCAAAAAGGTGGTGACTGGTGAGGCAACAACAGATATCAAGGATAGGATTCTGCATATATGTACCATCCTTTCATAAAATGAACTTTTAAGGCAAGTATCGTATTGGGAGAATTTTCTTACGTCTAAGTTAATCTATAGTAGCTGTAGGTAGAGCTAAACATTTTTTTTTTACAGAAAAATTCGTTTATTTGTACATATATACTTCGATAAGCGCCACCCTCCAACTAAAATTTTGAATGGAAAATATGTAGGTATCAGTGGCGTGGCGTGAATAATTCGAAATGGTAAGTCGAAGTCCAAAAATATCAAGATATACAAAACCTTCAGTTATTTTTAAATGCCAAAAAAATCGAAAACTCCACGAAGAAATGAAATGAAATAATATATTTTTTCATCTTAATTGAGGTTCAGCAAAATCATCTACCTAATCTTTGAAAAATGTTTTCAAACGCAGATTATAGCCAAGACTCAAAACACTCGATTTATCACTTAGCGACTTCAACCTCAGTTTGTTTATTTTTTAAAAGATACAAAATCTCCCCAATAAGTCGGAGAAAAGCGAAAAGAGTGCGGGCAGTTCCTAAATCCTAATACTTGATGTGATGTTGATAAAGAAGGGTGTGTGTTTCCGTGTATGCTTGAAAATAAAGTTGAGTTGGTGGGGTCGGGGTGTGCAGTTTGCGCAGATGAATAGATACATATTCGGCCCTAGCGAGGTATCCGTCGAAACGGAAAATTCTCCGATTTCATACGAATCGAAGGATTTTTGCCTCGAGGTATACATCGGAAGACCTTTTCGGAACTTTTTTCCGACAAATATGCAACGCACACTGGCGTTTTGCGTTTCAGTGCGATCTTGTGCATTTGTACTGATTTTGTTGACAGCTTCATACGAATTTTCTTCCGATATGCTCCGACAGGAATTGGTTGCGGAATTTGCTTACGATTTGCAGTGAAAACAAACGAAAAAACAAGCACTCAATAGGAAAACCCAGATGTAGCACGAAACAACATCATGTCAAATCAATGCGTCGACGCATTTTAATTATTCTTTCCGAAGGCGGATACCTCGAAGTCAAGGTAATTTGAAGTCTCCGACGGAATATTCGTTTCGGAGAATTCTCCGTTCCGACGGATACCTCGCTAGGGCCGATTATTAAGTTTATCCCGTGGATTTTATGTTGCTCGTTTTCAAGTAGGTAAACATTGTTGTGTAGCTGAAACTGAAACTTTTAAAAGGTAGGAACATAATCATAATAAGTTTTGCTAGATGATTTAAAAAAAAAAATTAAAAAAAAAAAACTTTATCTAAATAAAAACAATATAGCTTTATGCCGAATATGCGTTAACGTGCGCGTGCATTGACAGATTGTGTACAAACAACGAATTCATATGGTGCAAGCCAAAATGCGTCTTCAGGGGTTGTGATCTCTTAAGATCGTAAATATCGTAAATTTTAAAGCATGACCTAAGTAGACTTCGTTTCCACTTTTACATCCGTTTTAAAATGACCTATTGTGACCGATGAAGTGTTTAAGTTGAAGATTAAACTAGGGAACTATACCACAAAACAAAAAGTTTAGTTAAACAAGCAAATTTTAACAATTAACAACATTTGCTGTACGTGTACCACCAAAACATAACTAAACAATCGTCTTAACAATTGTTAAAACAAACTCTAACAAGGGGGAAATTTGATGAATTCGCGGTTTCTGTAACACAAAACGACAATTGTTAAAATTGATTGTTAAATTGTTGCAAAATTCTAACTGATGAATAGAAAATTGTTAGCTCGTAACAAGTTATATTTTTTGATTTAGTATTAGAGATTTTCACGTGGTATCATAATTATAAACAGTTTAATGTTAGTAAAATATTGTTTTGGTTTTTATAATCAAATTTATTGCGTAATTATTCGATAGGGTGCGTTATGGGTTGGTGATGTAGTCCCCAAGACAAATACCCATCAGATGCCAAGTTTTCAAACTGCAATTCCCAGCAGCAAGAACTCCAAGGATGTTCAAGTAGTGAATCAGAGACTCAGACTAGTAATTATTATTTTATTGGCCCGCTTCGTGTGATTAAGGGATTTAAATTCTCTTATCGCATGTGGGAGGTCCCGCTCACACAATTTCCGTGGCTCCCCTCCGGGTAGGAGCTTTTCGTCAGGCAGGCGTATTTGACATCGGTTTTTGTTTGGAGATTTTTTGACTTGTTTCCTTCATGGGGTTGTCGTTTGTGCTCATTTCCAGACTATTATTTTTG
This sequence comes from Cheilosia soror, assembly GCA_949372485.1. Classification (NCBI taxonomy): domain Eukaryota; kingdom Metazoa; phylum Arthropoda; class Insecta; order Diptera; family Syrphidae; genus Cheilosia; species Cheilosia soror. The sequence goes on along the minus strand of OX443561.1, from coordinate 69,651,575 downwards.
AATTTTTTGAAGGATCAACGATCATTCTGCCTGACATCGGATTGTCAAGTTGACAGAAAATAGTACTGACGTATTGCCATTACAGAAACAAATTTATTCGCATTCGAACTCAGTTGAAAAGTCGAGTTGAAACTCCATGTGGTTTAAATATCCACTAAGTGTATAGCTAGCGTAGGTTACTTACCCTCCATAATTCTGGATTCTCCTCCTTCGACTCTAAATTTTGGAAGACAATTATACGAGAAGAGAGACTGTAAAGTCCTATCGTATGATGTCTGGTCTCTGCCGTGTCTGCCGATAAAGTCACTGTTTATTTTCTATTTTGGACAATTGACACTATATGCCAGTATACTACAACAGACAGTATGAACTTAATCTATAACCATCTCATCCTGGGGTTAACCTAGAAGACTCCTGCCTGATGGTACGGATTTCGTTGCACGTCTTGGAATCCTGATTGAAGATATGCGTTTCACGTGACCAAACTATTGAAGCATGGACTGCTCCATCCGGAGAAGTATTTAGTTGCTCGACATTAAGTTCATTTCGTATTCTGGTGTCCCTCATGCGATCTCTGCGGTTCGCACCAGACAGTATAGGTACCTATCAGGAATATCATTTCGGCAGCTTGTATCCGCGATCTTATTCTTTTGGTCATTACCCAAATTTTATGAATGACCATAGGTAAGAGTAGGAACAAACACCGAATTTAAGACTGATAGAAAAGCTTCGACACCAAGTTTAGTCCTCAACAGAACGACCAAGCTGTCTCAAAACTCTTGATCAATTCTACAGTACAACTCAGCATTGCTTTTTCCATCAATCGTCAATAAGACCCGAACCCGAGATACTTCCACTAACACGCAGAGTGCATTGAACAGGCGTCCTGGAGACTACCATTAAGATTTGTTCACGTTTACTTTCACCTCTGCTTCAACACAAACGGCTACAAACCGATCGATTGAGCGTTGAAGTTCAGTCTGAGTCTAAGAGGACCCAATAATGACCAAGTCATTCGCCAAAACTGCGCTTTAACATCAAATCCATACAAGTAATGTTAAAATATCTAATATCTAAAACTATATTTCGTTTCCTTATCTTTTTTTTTTGTCTAAACTACTCGACACACAATTTGCAATGACGAATCACTTTCAAAAGTCAATGATGCTGAACAGAATAACTACAGGCGCAATAAGTACCAACAAATAGCACGTCCATATAAAGACACAAAGAAATAAATAAACAAAAGCAATACATCCATATCTATTCAATTATTCACATTTTACAGATGTATTTTCACGGCTAATATTCAATATTAATTTGCAATGTTGTTCCTATCACAGCTGGTTTGGGACGTTTCGCTGGAAAACCTCAATCACCTTCCATATATCCATTATCCATTATCGTACACATTTAAGTGTGTGAGTGCGGTACATAATTGTTGTACTGGGAATTTCTTATTCGATAATAACTCAAATTGCATGTAGCACTTTAGCACCTCACCTCACCACGGCACAGAGTGTTTCATGACATGAGATCATTCGTTCTTCATTAGAACAATGTTTGGCCTTCACCTTGTGTAATAATAATAGATTGCAGCCAACGAACCACTTTTTTGGTTATCTTTTTTTTTCCTTCGTTGAAGTGTTTTATTATTCATCAACACACTTGACTCGAATTATTTGATTGTACTTATGAAATATTGAAGTCATACTATGTGTTGACGCAGCTCCTTAAGCCTAGTATCCTGCTTGCGCTTAATTTTAGCGAGCGCTTTTCTCTCCACAGCACAGATAAATGCTCGCTAAATTCGTTGTACAGGATATAGAGAGGACACACACCCATATTTTATTGCCACATGTATTTTGATTTTTGTTATTTTTTCACTTTTTTCCTACTCACTTACATCGATTATCAAGTATTCCATGAAATATTATATTAAAAAATTGTTTTGTTTCGAAAATGTCAAAATTTATCGCCGATTTAATGTACCAGGCAATTCTTTCGCGAGCTAAATCAGTGGAGACATTTTCTTGGCCAAGTATAACAAAATTGTACGTAGTACGTATAACACACAATATTGTTATATCGGACTGACATTAAGTGTGTCCCATCTATATGAAAGTAAGAATTTAGCGTGCGGAACAGGATACTGCTTTGCTAAACTGCCTCGCTAAATTTTATCTCTGTAGACATTTTTGTATGGAAGATAAAATTTAGCGCGAGCAGGATACTGGGCTTTAATAATGAAACCAAAAGTGATGTGTGTCCTGCGCCCGTATCCCTATTTATTTTGCGGAGGTAGGGTTTAGGGTACCTAACCTATGCCTATGGTATGGTTTCAAAAATTGTGTTTGTTTGTATTTGGAACCCTGTTGACATAGGGTTCACGAGGCAATTGTCAAACAACACAAATGTCAACAAACTGGCGCGTGCGATGCCAAATAATGGTGGTGACTCCTTTAGCAGATAATTTATCGTTAGTTGCAAAGGCGGTGTGGTGTAGTAATTAGTCCCAAATATAGAAATAGAATAGACAATGGCTCATACGCACTTTATCGAGGGACGGTTCAATAAATTAAGCTATTTTTAAGACTCCAATTATGCGGCTACTACCTATATGATTGCTCACATCTTGCCGCTCATCCCGTTTGGGTGTCCGTCCATTCGATTTTATACTTGATCAGAATTCCTATTAGCTATGAGGTTTGAGGGAATCAGATAACAAAAAAGAAACCTGTTTCCTCGCCGCTCTCCACACTCGTTCGAGATAGAATTGAGGCAGATAAAAAAAGGAACAGTTTTTATTGGGTGAGGTTGCTGTCTCGTTACTTTTTTTTTATTTCTCTGAAAGACTCAGTTAGACCATATTTGGTCCATTGTGCTAAAGAAATCGGTTACAACAGGTTCAGGTTTTTGTTTTCAAAGCGAATGTGACGCGTTTGGATTTTTTTTTTGATACCCTTTGTCAGATCGAACGAAGAACTTGTGCAAGGGAATAGAAGACAACTTGTTTGTATTAAAAAAAAAAAAAATTGTGTACTGTCAAGAGGTTACAATACAATACCTAATATAAAAAAACAAACAAGGTTGGTCTTGGCATCCTAGTGGTTGAATAGGTGGTATCCCAATTTCATTTCAATTTTAAATAAAAACATTGTTCCAGCAATATTAAGGTGTTGTGCCAAGTGCCACTCAATACTTTCAACTTGCTCGAAAACAAGTTTACCATACAAGAATTTGTATAGGTATTGAGTTTGTTCTCTAGTCAGAAGAATGTCATACCTAATAAAATGGTACAGAAAAGACGCTTCTAAGCGTATAGACGCGGTAGAGAGGTAGGTATTCTCGTATTCTAGCGATATTTTTCCTCTAGCTCGATCACTTTTTCGTATACAAAACTTGGTTGGTTGGAAGTGGTGTCCGATGAGGTGTCCTGGTGTCCATGCACTTAGACCAAAATTTGTCTATTGTGCTACCACTGTGGAAGAGAGGTGGGTTATACTGTCTGTCTCTTGCTCTTGCAGCCAACACTTCTTTTAAAGGTTCCGTTCAAATATGGACAAAGCGGAACCTTACTGTTTTCGCTACGATGTATGTCCGTCTGTCTGAACCTCTTAAGCCAATTTTATTGCTAGGTCTATCTCAAGAACTAATTGACGTAGAAGGCTGAAACTTGCACATAACATCAGGTGTATCTGTATAACCTCTAGTTTTAATGAAGCTGTATTAAACTACCTGTAGCCTTCCAGATATTAGGCATGTTTTTTTGAAACCTCGCCAGCCAGCCGTTCATTTGGACAGTTGCCAGCACAATTGCCAGCAAGATGAAGCCAGCCGAATTAATTTAGGCAATAAGCCTAAAAGAATACCAGCATTTCGTAAAAAATTATGCATTTGGTAGAAATATTAGATAAATTCGAACATTTTTCTCTGGAATGTTGTGTGCATAAGATAAGAACGCAATTATGATTTAAGCAAATTGTACGGAAATTCTAAGCTACTTGCTGCTTTCAGCGACACCTGTTTGTTTATTGTGAATATGTGATGTGAATTGAATTTAGCCAGCTGTCAGCCAGCAGCTCTCCGGCTGGGGAGAAAATCAAGAGTTGTTGCCAGCAGTTACCAGCAGGTTGTTGTTTTAATTAGCAAGTGAAATGTGCCTCGCCAACTACTGGCTGGCGAGGTTTCATAAAAACACAACTACTGAAGAATGCGGGACAAGTGCACAATAAATAAATTGTTGGTGCAATAGGTGCAGGCACCCTATAGGCCTAGGTTCTAACAATCTTTCGTTTGTTGAGCTTTTTTTCATTTTTTTTGGGGCGAAATAGGCCCCTACAGTGCAGACTCCGAACAGTTGAATTGAGAAGCTTTTCCCGGGCACTTATATTAAGCCACTCTGTAATCTTAGAAAGCGAATGGAGAATAAGATTCGCATGAAAACCAACAACAGGTGGAAGGGACTAATTAGCTGTGAAGTATCATGGAAGCTTTGGCCAAAATACGACAGTGGCCGGACCGTCAAACTTCTACAGTTCGGCAGGTTATCGCTGTCTAAATTGGTAGGGGCTCTAACGGGTCATAACTTCCTAAGAAACCATACAATGAAACTAAATCTTAAAGACGACAATATGTAGGCTGCGGAGACGAAGAGGTTTATAAGGACACACCTCATTTCCTCTGGCACTGCCCGAGTCTCTGTCACTTGAGGAACTGAACGCTTGAAAGTCATTATTTCCATGGCCTACAAGAACTTTCTGATGTCGCACTTTCTGACTTTAGCAGGTTTTTCAGGATATCAGGATGGCTGGACGGCGTCGAGTAATCACTCGAAGAAAGGACATGAGGCTAAGCAACGATTAAACACCATTTAAAAAGGCATAACAATGGACCCAGAAGGACCTAAGTGTGACACAGCAGGATGTACCCTGCTCTGTCAACCCGTAAACCTAACCTAACCTAATTTGTATTCGTTACGTTTTTACTTGGTTACGTTTTTACTATTTATACAGTTTGAGCCTTGTTTAGTCAATATCAATATTAACTTTATATTTCCCTGGGTCATCGCTATGACCTGTAATCCAAGAAAGGGTAATCTCGGTAACAGATTTGCCACAGTCTTTCACTGCCTTGGATTTTATTTTGCTGGATATGAGGAATTTCATAGATACCTGACTGTCGATTTAATTGCTTGTCTTCGGCCTAGAAGATGATGTAAAAATAAATTAGGGGGTTCAAAGGAAAGGTGGATATATAGTGGTCTTCATCTTGTATTGTTTACTTATCGATGAATATTGACATATCGTTAGGTTAGGTTAGGTAAGTGTGTAGGCAGGACAGGAGAGACCTTTACGTGCCACACTTAGATCAATGTAGATCCGTTGTGCTGCCCTAGGAGTTTATGACCCCTATACTCTGGAAACCTACGAAAAACCTAGGGATTGGTAAACCAACCCGTTTTATTTACAAATTTAAGTAGGTCGTTAATGGACCTGTCTGAAAGTTCTTCTAAATCCTCGAAGAAGTAACTGCCAAGGATTTGCACAGGTCATCTGTACTAATTCCCATTTTCTTGGTATGGTATTTCAGCATGTTGTGTCCGGTGATAATACCTACAATCGAGGACAATGATTTCTTTTTCAATTGTAAGATTTTTATGCCACAGGAGTCGAGCCTGTTCCATCTTTCGTTTGTTGCCATTAGTATTTTGTTCCCAATCTTCTGTCTGAGATTACCGTGGGAATCATTACTGTGGTGTCAGCATGGTTTAGTTCAAGGGAGGACCCTTTTCTTGCCAGCTCATCTGCTTTTTCATTTCCAGGCACACATAGCGTTGCACCCACTTCAATGAAATAAATTCTACGTTAAAATTAGTTTCGCTAGACACACGTTCTGAAAGTTCGGAAGACGTGTCGCCGTCGGTCGTTGCATCTTAATTGTACTAGCGTGATCAATATTTTGTTCTCTGCATTGTTGAGAGTCTCTCAGTCGTAACGTTGAGTTAGTAGCTTGCTAATTGTTTGCTGACGCGACCGGAAAATGTGATGTATGGTTTGAATGTATAGTGCCGATATTGGAGAGGTTGTCAATGGCCCGTAAAACCTGAGACATGTCGCACGTTAAGTTTTTATTTGATTTTACTTTTAAGGCAATCGTTACTGCCTTAACTATATACTGAGTCATAGTCAGCAAGTTTTGTCCATTGAACCTCTATCCTGCCTGATATTTTTGTGTGATCATTTTCCAAATTGATTTTTTTTCATCGATTTAGTAACTTAATAGAAATCAGCCTTTACTTTTATTTGTTTTGAGATACCTATACAATACATATTCAGATAGTATAGTAAAATATCCTCAAAAATTACGATATTTGCATGTCCTTGGACATATCCAGGCATTCGGGGGCATAGGTAAATACACGACATAACAAGGACTAAGTGCCTACATATGCGACGTAGTTGTGCACTTTATTTCATATAAGGACTAAAACACTTGCTTCTTTGTGTTTAATCCAATTATATATAGGAAAGGTACGTAGGTACTATACCATGTAGTATGTTGTATGAAATATTGCTCTTAATGTGTTCTTCCCTTCTTCCATTCTCTATTTAATTTTGCATCGTCGGGGTTTTAAATTCAATGCAATCTAACGAACCAACTTCAGGTAAGAAGAAGTGTAATTCTATTACAAAGTTGCTAATTCCTTAACAAAAAAAAAATATACATAGGCTGAGTTAGAGGACACTTATATAAAGGGTGAGCCAAATAAAAGATTCTTTTTAAAAGAATTAATTATGGAACACAAAGTCGTTCAAGTGGCTGCCTCGGCTGGCTTCGCAGTAGCGCATTCTGTCACACCAATTTTCCAAGACCTTCTTGATGATTTCGGGCTGTAGCTTACGGATTGCTTGGATGATATTGGCCTTAAGTGCTTGAATCGTTTCCGGATTGTTGGCATAACATCGGTCTTTCACGGTTCCCCACAAAAAAGGGGTCAAATCGCAGCTCCGAGACGGCCAATTGATATCGACAAGACGGCTGATTGATAACACGATTTGGGAATTTGGTGCGCAAAAAATCGATTGTGGCATGGGCTGTGTGGCACGGCGCGCCATCCTGCATGAACCAGAGACCGTCCAAATCCATGTCTTCAATTTCAAGAAAAAAAGAAGTCAGTTAACATGGCCCTGTAGAAATTTCGAAGAAAAATCGTCTAATGATGCAACCACTCCAGAATTCGCCCCAAACTCTCATTCTCTGTCTGTGAGAGTACGACGACGGGTACAGTAGGTACAGCAGACGCGGTGGGTGCTTCATTTCGGCCAAAACTTCTTTTCAAAAACGCACTGTTTGGGCTACACAGCACTTACTTTGGAAATAAGTTTTCAATGTTTCCCAACGTTGTTCAAGTGTAAAGCGACTCATTTAGTTCCGCGGATGTATGAAACTGACTTTCTGTCAAGATTCTGAGCGGGAGACATCTATCAGTGTCAAAATAACCTATGATTTAAAAAGAAACCACTAGATGGCCCACCCTGTATAAATAGACGAGCGGAATTACAATGAAAGTAATACACAACTTTAATTGCTTCTTGACACGCTAGTTTATTGCTTCTTGTACAATTTATTACTGAAATGGAAATTTGTGTTTACAATTTTTGGTGCAATTTGTCTGGCTTAATATTCTGCGAGCACTGACAAGGCTCTGCGTTGCGTGGCCAAAATATATTTGTTATTAGATTTTTATTAAAAAAATAACGCTACTAAAATAATTAGCGCCGATGGTAATTGAGTCATTAACATGACATAACCATTGTGCTTTTAACATGTAATCCTTCAATATTTTGACCACCACAAATGTCGTTTTCGATTGGTCGTCCAGAACCGTCCGGAAGCAATCCGAACGCTTCTGAAAGCGTTTGATTGGCACTCAACTGACAGTTCTTCTCCTGAAAAGAAGAGAAATTTGCTTCTGGATTTGAATTCAGAATAGCGGAGAGTTCTTCCGGACGGTTTTGGACGACCAACCGAAAACGACATAAGTCTAACAGGACGTCAAGTTAAATTTGTTTATGTGAGTCTTTATTTTTGGGTCTATGGGAAGGAATCTACATATTTATGCCGAGTCCAAACGGTTAGTTAAGAAGCTGTTCCGCGACATTGGCCGCGTTCCATTGACCGCTAGATGACTAGCGGCATGCCAAACTCCATATAAAAAAAACTGACATTTCAGCATTTGCACTAGAGCTCTAGCACATTTTGTGAAATATCCTTTTCTGGGAAATTTTTCAATCTAGCACAAAATGAACTGCTAGATTGAAACAAAATAACGAACTGTCAAAACAAAAGTGAAAGTGCAGAAGTCAAATATTTCCAATTTGGTGTAAAATGTGAAATGAAGCTTCTATGTAATTAATATACATTGTATTTGTTTATTTAAATTATAGTGTATTAATAAATATGCGGCACGATGACCCAAAATACATTTTTGACTCTCATGAAGATGAAATAATACGAATTCAAATTGGTTGTAATGTCACTTTGCCGCTGCCGCTAGATCTCTAGCGCCAGCGTTCCTCCATCAGGGATATTATGTGCTAGATGACTAGCGGTCAAAGGAACGCGGCCATTTATACTCTCGGGTATTTGCCAGACGTTGACGAGATGTAGCGCAATAGAGCAAACTTCAATGTGCAAGGTACCTACCTAATAGAAAATATAAAAAAACTTTTAACGCAACAAATTGCACTTGAAATGCAACGAATTCCGCTTTAGTATTCTGCGAGTCCTTATACGACTCAAATACAAACTTCCCAAGCGATTCAGTGAAAATAGTCGACAAAAACACAGAATCCATAATCGCAAAGACGAGTGACGTTTACTATACGTTTACAATTTTCGTAGACAGTTAAAATACGATTAAAGCACTACATATTGGCCGCGTTCCATTGACCGCTAGTCATCTAGTACATAATATCCCTGATGGAGGAACGCTGGCGCTAGAGATCTAGCGGCAGCGGCAAAGTGACATTGACCGCGTTCCATTGACCGCTAGATGACTAGCGGCATGCCAAACTCCATATAAAAAAAACTGACATTTCAACATTTGCGCTAGAGCTCTAGCACATTTTGTGAAATATCCTTTTCTGGGAAATTTTTCAATCTAGCACAAAATGAACTGCTAGATTGAAATAAATAACGAACTGTCAAAACAAAATTGAAAGTGCAGAAGTCAAATTTTTGTACTTTCAATATTTTAAATTGGATCGATGAGAAAAAGCAAACGACAAAGGACCAGCTACTGAAGTTGTGGTGAAAGCGCACGCCTTCTTTTCTGCAAATGAAAGACTCTCAAGCCCATAAAAAAATTAAATAATGTAGTAAATGGCGCTGAAATGTTTAAATTGCCTCCAAATATTGCAGTCGATGACAAGACGTCTTTTAAATGGTCTTCACTTGTCTCTGCCCATGTCCTCCCTTCAGCTCTTTCAAAGCTTTCCTGAGAAACAGGCGTTTGTTACCAGCAAATTCTAAAATGCTTATATGGTTTTAGGTTGTACACTGTACAGCACAAACCAGTAAGAATAGAATAGAATCGGCCTGGCCGATGCTTTGATACCCCTCACAAATGTTTGGCATGCGAGATGCAAGTTAGTATCTACATAAATGTACTATACTATACCGGTAAACGCATGTGTTTAATATTGGTTTTGTATGGGAGGCCGGTGAATCCTTCTTGGTGATACATGTAATGGCAAAATGAATATTGCTTTTTGTGGAGGGTATACAAATTGGCCTTCCAGCCTGAACGAGCGGAGATATACCCTTTCCCTGCCAAATAAACAATGCCCTTTGAAGATGAATGATAGTTGATTTGTTTGATACTATCCGCTTCCTATTTATTTCTAATAGCTAATACATAGTAATTTAAAGACTGATTTTTTCTGTGTACAAATTTAATTAGATCATATTTTTTGTAAACAAACACTTAAGTTAAATGAGCACCAAAAAGCCACACGATTCGAATTCCCGTCTAACGTTTGTGCCAAACATTTGGCCCTGTGTCAAACACAATTCACAATTTGTCAATTAAAAATCCAATTAATGAGCAACTACGTTATCTATTAACCTCACAAATTCAGTGACATCATAAGCGTAAATAAACGATTTGCGAATATGAGTAAAGGACGCCCGCAACCGTTTACAAATGAATGACTTGCAAAAGAGGTTGACAAACATAGGTACCTATATTTTTAAACGTTTATGCGCAAAGTTCTCATTGGCTAACTTCAAACTACCCAAGCAACAGTTCAAAGAAATATTAACTACCCAAAGGCTTTAGTCATAATTTATGTACGCTATTTTTCATCATCGGCTAGACAAAAATTGATTAGGTAACAAATTTGCTGATGCATTGTGTTGTATCTTCATTAAACATCAAAGATAAGTTATTTTTGACAATGAAGTCATACATAAACAAGGAAATATTATATGAATATAGATTTTACGTGGTACGGAGAATAAACATTTCAGTACAAACATTTCCTATCGCAACCTCGTACGGCTTCTATTCCCATGAATCACCCGGAAATCCTACTTCGCCCCCACCTATCGCTGTATGTAGATCTCACAAGTGTAAGTTCCACATCTTTAGCAAACACACATGTTTTCCTTATCTTCAGCTATCGTGTCATTTGGGAAATTCCTGTTTAAAATGTGCACAAGCAGATAGCAAATGCTCTGAAAATGTTGCCCCTCACACAAATCAATAGCCAAAGCCAAACCCAACTACTTGACCACTCTTTGCTTGATGCACCGCGTCATTCAAACAATCAACAGGAGTGGGTATATATACCTACATACGAAAAGAAAAGGACAAGCAACATCTTCTGACTTACCATTCTCCTGCGCACACGCGGGATTATTCGTGGTCTTGTATTCCTTGCAATTGATGGAGCCCATCTTTAGAGATGATTTTCTTCTTCCAAATCCTCGGAACCTGTTGAGTGGTTTGCCAATAATAATTCACAGCCGCAGTTGTTAAACGAATCTCCTAACACATACCTTGCGGCGACGCTCAGGCAAGCACTAGAATTTCTATTCAGCGACGAGTTTCTGAGAACCGATGACGACACCACCGTGAGAAGATGCCAAGCGTTACGCCCAAATCTGCGATGTACACACGAAATACAAATCAAAACAAAACGACAACGAGATGCGTTAATGCACTTTTGATTGAGCAAACAAGAATATTTATTTAACAATGTAAACACCGACAAGTAGCACTGATGACGTAGCCTCGACGATATGCTAAGGGCAGAATAACCTGTAGCAGTAAAAAAAACGAGTTGTTTTCTAAGCCAGCGAGACTGGACGGACTAATCGGTAACTCATTCGTTCGTTGACTGAATTTGAATGCTGCTGCCGCTGTCGTTGCCGGTTTCGGGGGATTTCTCTGTGGTGACCGTCCAGAGCAACCAGCTGCTCTGGAACGCTCAAACTACGCAAGGCATTCAGTGTTTTTTTTTTGTTTGTGTTTGGTTTTGTTGTTGTACTTTAGTCATACACATACTGTACTGACACAAGTAGGTATGATAAAGTGGAATTAGGTAGGTATGAATTTAATTTTTTTTTTTTAAATGTGCGAATTTTTGATTCCATTCAAGTCGCGCCGAATTGAAGGTGAAATGTGCCATAAACTGGTTCTGGTTCCACATACCTACCTAATGTCGTAGTTGGATGTTGCGATTGCGACTTGATTTTTGAGGAAAGAATGTCGTTTCCTTGTGGAATTTGCTTGACTGTTTTCGGGAGGGGGTGATTCAAATGATAACTATGACGGTGACAGACACGCTCACACCATAATTCATTAAATCGGAATCCACTTAGAAAAGTGCTTTGAATGTCACGTCGCAGTGATAAGGAAAGTGCCCGTTTTTTCTTTCAAATGTGCAAAGCTACCAGTGAAACCCAAGCATGATATTAATTGGAGACATTACCGAAACACTGACATAGTTAGTACTAGCCGATAAGATTTCGGTGATAAACCAATTGTTCAATGGATGTTGCTATTTTTATTTATTACATAAACGTGATAACGATAAGCACTTCGTGTTAATTACTGAATTTATCTCTATACACAGCGGCAAGGTGCACTGTCAAGCCAAGCAAGAAGCAAGTCAAGCAAAACAAATACTAGTCAGTCAGCTGTGTTTACAATTGGTAATGTGTCAAAGTAGAATGACGAACATTTTGTGTGGTTTGTGTCTATGCTTGCCGAAACGTTCAGTTACTGTAGTTGGTACACTGCACCGTCAAGGGTTGTTACAAACTTCCGGTAGAGGTCCTAAACTTAAGAAATGCAAATAAACGAAATTAATGATGAAGGCAAGTGCCATCTACTTGGTAATAGTTGAGTTATTCGCTGAGTTTTTTTTGTTCAAATACTAACGTTTATTTATTTGAAAATGAAACTTCGCATGCACAACGGTTTTCGGTAGTTCGTTTGCATGATGTGATTCTTTGATGTCATCTCATCCTCCATCCTGACCTGACCATACAATAGGCATATTTTTTTGGGAAGTGAGTATAACAAAACCAAAAGTGAATATAACAATTTTGCATGTAAAACCGAAAGTGAGTATAACAAAACCAAAAGTGAGTATACAAGTTTTGCATGTAAAAGTAAAAGTGAGCTAGCTATAGATTCTCAAAAAAATACGCCTAATGTTGAAGGAATTTCTAGAGCATTTTAATCATTTCTGCACAAAATTCGAACCACTTGAGGCACACTTGTGGTTAATAAAGAAATATTTTTATTTAATCTCTCAAGAATGTGTGCTCCGTTAGGCAATAACGCCCAAAAAAATCTCATACAAATTGTTCCAAAACCGATTCAAATTTTGGGTGTTATTTCCTAGGCAATGTTCGTTTTTATGACAATCATTTTATTCATTTTCGATGGACTGCTTATCCATTAAGTGGGTCGCGGGTGTAGGTTGCTCAAGTGGACCCTCAATAGCTCTCGATTCTTCGCCATCGACTCTACATCATCAAGGGCAATCCCCACACGGGTAGAGTAGAGATTATGTTTCTACCTAGAAGACGCGACGCCAGCCTTATGGTACGGATTCCATAGCACGTCGTGGGCTCCTAGTCGGGGACATGCGTTTAACATGACCGCAAACCACCGAAGGATGGACAGCTCCGTCCGGAGAAGTAGCTGCTCGACATTGAGTTCCTCACGTATTCTGGTGTTTCTAATGCGATCTCTACGGATCACACCAGCAATAGAACGGAGGAATCTCATTTCGGCAGCTTGTTTTCCCGATCTTATTCTTTCGGTCAATACCTAAACCTCATGACCGTAGATAAGAGTTGGAACAAATACCGGATTAAAGACTGACAACTTAGCTTTGACGCCAAGTTCAGTCCTACTAATAACAGAATGACCAAGCTGTCTCAAAATTGATCCAGTCTTACCAATCTTACAGGAAAACCCAGCAGTGCTCGTTCCATAACTCGTGAATAAGACCCCGAGATACTTAAACTTCTCCACCTGTTTCAATGGGACTCCACTAACATGCAGAGTGCATTGGTGTTCTGGAGACGACCATCACTTCAGATTTGTTCACGTTTACTTTCATCTCAGCTTCAACACAAAACGGCTACAAACCGATCGAGTGCGCGCTGAAGTTCAGTCTGAGAGGACCCAAGGATGACCAAGTCATCAGCAAAGAGCAAATGACTTATCCTCAGATCTCCCAATTCGAAACGTTCTTCGCCAATACTGCGCTGTGACCTCCAGTCCATATAAGTAATGAAAAGGAGAGGAGACAACCCCTGGCGAAGTCCAACGCCCACCGTAAAAGGTATTGATTTAACGCCGTTTACCCGAACCGTCGATTACATAATCCTGTAATACACTCCAGAGTTTACCTCAAAGGACTCGGTCGTATGCTTTTCAAATCTGCGAAGCAAGCGTAAACAGGTGTAGCATACTCCCAAGCCTTCTCAAGTAAGTAAGTACCATTCTTAGAGTGAATAACTGGTCGGTTGTGCTTCTGCCAGCACGAAAACCGCACAGCTCATCTCCAAATCGTGACTCGACCAAAGCTCTGCAACGCGTTTCCAGCACCTTGGCAAATACTTTTCGGGTGAGACTTAAAATTGATATACTCCAGTAGTTTAAGCAATCTCTTTTATCCCTTTTTTGGAAAAGGGAGATCCGCTGCATTCCCTGGCCACTTTAATGACACGAGAGAGCCATTTAACTCCCTCTTCACGTAAGGCCTTGGCCGGATTTCATCCACTCCGGCAGATTAGCCAGACTTTTAGCGATTTGATCGCAAAAGTGTATTCCTCTAACGTGGCGCTATTTTCCGCCCTGCTTAAGGCGAAGGATCTGTCATCCTCAATGCCCTGGAATGGATTGAACAATTCAGAAAAATGCTCGCTCCATCTGCGAAAGATGTCTTCCTCATTAGAATATTAATTATTAAATTATTAAAAAAAAAGGGGATTCCAAATCCTGGAGCAGTTTCTCTTATGGTCGGTGGCAGAGTATTGCTGTCCCCCGCTCCTCATTAGAAAGAAGTGTAGGTATACCATCTTTGAATTTGACTCCTTCAATAATATTCCACTTTCTTCTTCTAAGACGGCGGATGGTCTGCCAGAACACCTTGCTTGCTTGATCTGTGATCATTGGCTGCTTTAACAGCCAATATGCAAGTTCTTCGCGCCACAATGTACCGGTTTGGAGAATGTGAGTCCCCCAAGCGAATCTACACTTGAAAGCCATTTTCTTTTCTCACGCTTATACCACCAGCCGCCACATCGAGCCGCTTCGCTGTTGTCTGTTGAAAACAACTGCCATTCTTCCTCTCCATTCAATGGAACATTTGGAATTTGTGCCTTTCGTGGAAAATCCTCCCGTATCTCAACGTTCTGTAGCCCCTCCCACCGTATGTGCGTAACGCTCCTTACGCTAATCCTTACTCAACTGCAATCCTCCTGCTTGGAGTCACTCCTCTGTTAGATTTGGAGTAGGTGCAAGTTTTTGTGTATGCAATGTTTCTTTATAAACATTTTTCGCACGTATCGCACATTCTACAAATCCAACAGTATAACCCCAAGCAGGGGGTTGCAGAGAGGCAGCATGCTTCCCATACTCATTAAACTGCAAATGCATCTTGTTGTTCATTTTTTGGCGATGCGCATTTTTTGGGGGTTGCTTCCAAATCGATTTGGCGTTCTGCCTAACACCGAAGAAGGGGCTTCTCATTTATCACACTTAGGCCTGTTGGAATTGATATGCCCATGGGGTTTAGCTGCAGTGGTCTTCACTTAGAGTGCATTCTTTCTATACTTGTGGGTCCGGGTCCGTATTAAGAGCTTTTAGCCAGCCCGATCTTCTCGCAAACCTGTAAAGATTAGAGAGAGAAGCACCAGATAATTCTGTAATCTCCTGGAAATATTAGCTGCCCATAGTTCATCAAGTGACAGGGATATTACGTAGGTTTGGAAGTTGTTCATTTTTGGTGTTTGTTGCCTACCTAAAGAATAACTGTTGTTGTTCCAAAGTGAAACTCAAACAGCTTTCGTTTCGTTGCCCCCGGAGCTTTACGTCGCGTCGTCCTGCGAGCCAAGAACCTTGAGCTCTTAATCAGGAGGGCACAAGTACACACATTGAAAACTTAATTCACTTGATTGGTATATTCCAATGCTACCATCATGTATGGTACCATTAAAGCCATCACCTGCTGAACATGTCGGCGTTCGCTCTCTTGCCACAAATTATTCAAATCCAAAGTATGCACAATAAGTTTCTCAGCTGAATCAGATTACCTGGCGATCTTTGACTATGCACGAAAGGTTGACAGATGTCCCATAATTGTCGCCTAATGTCATCTGATATTCTTGTATCACAATGTCGACTTTTGACAGTCAACACAGAAACAAAACAAGCCCCTTATTAACATCTCTTCAAATACGGTTTTCTTTTTCTCCGAATGAGCCTCGGCGCTAATAAAAAATTCATTAAACACAATTCCATCCTTCAGATAGAAGAAGGGACTCCTTTGGCCCCGTACCATACCCGCACTGACTTTCAAAAGATTACTCCAGTAGAAGACAAAAATCCACCGAGGACTACGTGGCTGACGGTAGAAAGAAGATTACCGTGGCATAATAAAAGGACCTTTTGCTCCTTTGCAACGAGACAAAGACGAAAATTAATAAAACGGATTGCAAACAAAAATAAAACAGAAAGGACGACCAGCAGCAGCAGAAACAAAACCGCGTGGCTACTTTACTCTGAAATTAGTAGAGCGCCCGTTAGGGTTGGCTGACTGGCGCGGTGGATGTCGTGCCAGTCTACCGCGCTACTTCCACCGCTCTGTTGACCAAGTTTTATGTGGCTCTTTGGCCGACATTAAAAATATATTAATATTTTAGAATTTTTAGGACTTTCGGTGGAATGATGATTGCGTGGAAGTTGGCAGTGGTGGCAAATTATTTTCCTTCTTTTAATTGGATGAGGAAATTCAGGAAAAATTCTGTAGATAGGTACCGTTCCTCAAATGCAATTCACTTTCACACTCTCACAGAACACAGCCATCAACATCTGTCAAATCCCAAATAGGACATTCACCTAACTAACTCAATGCTATGTGTCTCCCTTCCCAACCGTTGCCGACAGGACATTGAACGACACTTTAGAATTTAACTGAAATTATATACAAAACTAAAAAAAAGCTGATGCAAGGCGAAGAAAGGAAAGAAAAAGGCGCGCGGGGTAAGATTCCCGAGCAGGAATTGTGCTTGCACTTCCATGGCATAATTATTTTCTCTTCCATGAGTTGTAGAGAGCACACAAACTGCACTCTACTCGAAAAGGATATCTCCTCGCCATCGCATAACAGTTATAGCTACAGATATCCTATAGATACGACACAATTCTATTCCATACCCAGTTTCAAATAAAAAAAAACCTAAGGAGGTAAAATCAGACAGGGAGCATAGAAACGACATCGTCGTATCGTATCGTACTCCTGCTGTAACTTCGGTGAGGCGAAGGAGAATCACGGAAAAAACAACAACGGCGACGATTGTACACAAGGAGACTGGCATGGCACTGGTGGAATAAAAATAATTTTTTTTTTTAGATCTGTCGAAGTTTCTTTTCTGTGTTGAGGATGTGAACCGAATCTCGACTTTGGATAAGACGACGAAGAGGGGAGGTTGCTACTTGCTGCTACCTCACGTTTAATGTGCTGAACAGCAAGCACACATGTCCCGTATAGGTAGAAATTAAGCGAATGACCTCATTTTCAATAGTCGGTGGTACACAGGAGTATATCCATGGCTTTGGCTTTGGAAGGCATTTGCTTGAAGGATCTTTGTTGTGTACACTCCAAAACAGAGTCTTTAATTTTTATATGAAATTTGTGCCTAGTTGAAACCCCTCTTAACTAAATAGAGCGATTAGAAAACATGGCCCATCAACGTGGCTGGATATTATTTGCTGCCAGTCCTTGACCGCATTTCAGGCATGTCAGTGAAAATATTTCACATGAACTTACGTGTAAAGGTCAAGGAAAGTGTTAGGTGCAAGTTGGCAGACTTTGCCATTTCCCATAAACGCCAGTAGGTATTAGGTATATCACGACAAGGATTTTTCGGTGTCGGGTTGGATTTATGCAATTTTGGAATGCCAACATTTTAACGATGTGACGGACAAAGCTGCAATGAGTCTACTCACATAATGACATAATGTGGAGTTACTTACTACAACTATGTATGTATGTAAGTAGTTTCGATATTTATTAAAATTTGATGTTGCAAACTGTACATCTGATAGGAGTGGACTTGAGATTCACAACCAGAATTCCGGACAGAAGTGAATGGGAGCACAATGCAGTTACAGAAGAAGGGGAGATGGCCCCCTATACCGTTGGTTCTAAGATGGATATTGGTACAGGCGCGGGTATCTTCAGCGAAACATTAAACCTGCAAGAATCATTCCGAATCAACGATGACTATAGTGTGTTTCAGGCGGAAATTGCTGCTATAAACCTACCGGCAAAGGACCTAAAGAAACGACACATTGCCGACAAACACAAACACTATATACATATACTCTGACAGCCAAGCGGCCATAAAAGCCATGGAGTCAGTCGTGGTGAAGTCGAGGGCAGTAAGTCATTGCAAGAAATACCTGGACGAACTATCGCAAGCCAACGCGGTGACCTTATGTTGGGGTACCGGGGCATATGGATATTCCGGGCAATGAACAGGCGGAAGAGATTGCACGAAACGGGTCGAAAATGCATGCATCAATGGTCCTAGAATCTGTAAGAACTCGGCTAAGCACACTTGCTAGGAAGATTGACATTGAATCCTTGACTAGAAAAAACCTACGCTGGAACAACCGCAACACCTGAATGCATGCAAAGGAATTATGGCCAGAAGTGAGCAAAAAGGGATCCAGATTCATGATCGGACTGAGACGCAAGGATATTCGCATACTTACGGGTGTTCATTACTGGACACTGTGCGATAGGCGTACACGCGGAAAGGCTGGGCATACTGCATTATGACTTTTGCAGAAGCTGCAGAGACGTTGAAAAAATAGAATCTATTCGCCATTTGCTTTGCGAATGCCCGCCCCTTAAAAACAACAGACAGAAGATTCTCAACAACTTCTTCTTCGATGAACTAGAAGATCTGGAGATTGTTGATCTTAAGGAACTCCTGAGATTTATACTGAAATCGGGGTGGTTCCAGTAGGTTAACAAACTCCACATCCTTCGGTTACTCTTAGGACAGGCTGGAAATCTGGATACAAGGGCTTGTGAATGCCAATTAATACCAAATCTAGGTGACTCAATAAAAGCGGTATATTCTTTGTCTCCATAACAGGTATGAAATGGAAGGTTCCCGTGACTGGATACAATGGACCCAACTGATGGTCTACTTCAAGCTGTGGCAACCGCCACAAGAGCATACCCAATTACCTACCTACCTACCTAGGAGTGGACTAGTAATTAACATTTTTGTAGGAGCGGAAGCAGAATGCAAACGGAGTAAATAAGCGTTGAGTTAAGTACACACGATTGTCAGATCTTTCAATGCTCTGACAATAGTCGACTACCTTACAATACAAAATTGTCCGTTCACGCGGTTGTAAAACTTTGTCCCAAAGTCTTACAATTTCATTGTCAGATGGAAGTGTGAGAATGGTCTGGCAATGACTTTTCTGACAACGTTGTTAGGTTAAAAATTGGGTATTCACACGGTTGTCAGATATTTGAAATGTGTCTATCGGTTGTCAAACATTGTTAGAAAAATTAAAAGTTTTGTTCCTTGGTTATTCCAGTACGGATAATGCAACAAAATATTATGCCTGCGACTATTTTAACAACCTACGTGTTGGAAGACAGCGAAGATGATGATTTGCCAAAATAACGACGTAGTGTTTGGACAAAGGGTCAGCAGGAAGGATTCTACTCCAAATTGCGAGCTGAGAAGCCGGAACTTTGTCGCAATTTTTTGCGAATGAACTCAACACAATTCGATGATCTCATAGCTTGGGTGACTCCACATTCCACACAGATCATTTTGTTGGATTCCAAAACTAGCTTTTTTTTGAAATATTTCCAGGGTTTCATTGACGGCTTGAGCCGACTTTTTTTTCTTTATTTGTCGAGATGGCAAGTTAAGTGTCATGTGAATTACGTCGGTGACCTCTTACCACATCGCTTCTTTGGGTAGTTTATACTCTGCGCAGCCAACATCTCAAAATTTATTCTGTAACTACTTTGTTCTTGTAGGTACGATTTTTGTTGTTGTTTTTTTTTCGACTTTTTTCAATTCCAATTGGAATCTAATCTATTGTCAGACAAAATTGTAAGTTCAGACGGTTGTGAGACATATTTTTCACTGACAGATCGGACAATATTGTACAATCTGACAATCATATGTACTTAGCTTTAGTATTGAAGCACATTATCTGAACTGAAGGAAAGCTGTAAGGCGAAAAAACCGAGCTTCAAGGGCATAATCGATGAAACCCTCGGCCCAGTTGGGAGCGATACCTATCTGCTACGCGCAGGGTTTATCGCCCAAAAGGCGATGTGAAATTTTATTTGGTGACACACCCCAAAAAAAAGCGATATTTTCAGATTTTGGGGATTTAAATTTGTTTAACCAAAATCCGCATATTTTTTTTTATAATTTTTACTAAAAAAAAGACACTCAAACCATTTTTTGTTTGTTTGGGATATTTTTCACAAGGCGTTTGTTTAAGCCGACTGCGACAGCGACCCTGTTTTGAAAGTCTGCTTAGCGGGAAAAATTAATTTCTGTCAATTGGTCAAATTTTGGAATTTTATCTAGAAAATGTACCCCAAGAAGACGTTTTTCAGTTTTGGAGCAAGGTGTACAAAATGAGAAATGCCTTAGGACAGCCAGAGTTCAAAAATTACGCGTTGCGCGAATTCATTTGATTTTTATGGTTTTTTAATTTGGGAAATTTTGAAATTTGGCGATTTTTTTTTACGTTTTATATTTTACGTTTGGCGATTCCTGACAACCCTGGCTGTGCGATAAAATCACATTTTTAACTGATCCGAAGCAGACGTCCTAAATTTAAAAAATGTGCGGGGCGTTAGGCAATAACGCCCAAGGAAATAGCGCCCAAATGGATTTGAAAATAACGCAAAAAAAAAAAAAAAAAAACTCGTAAAATGTGTTGTTGGAAAATGTTCTTTATTTTGGGTGTTATTTCCTTTCCAGGTTTCGTTTTTTGACAAGCAGTAAGGCCCAAAGTAGTAAGTGGAAATGCATAAACAGTGGAATAAGTATGGGGGCATGCTGCTCCCTGCAACCCCCTGCTTGGGGTTTCTGTTGGATTTTGGAGTAGGTGGCAGTTTGTACTGCAAAACAAAAACTTCAATATATCCAATTTCGCACATACTCCAAATCTGACAGTAACCCCAAGCAAGGGGGTTGCAGGGGAGCCAAAATAGCCCCCATACGTATTAAACTGCAAATTATTTTTGGGCTTTATTTCCATCTTGTTGTTTATTTTTGGGCGCTATGCATTTTTTTGGGTATAATTTTCAAATAGATTTGGGCGCACCTTGGCGTTAGGCAATAACGCCCAAGGAAATAGCGCCCAAATCGTAGTCATAGTCGAGCAGAGAACGCTAAAAGCCCGATATTCAAGAAGATCCTCACTACTTAAATTGTACTTACGTGGACAAAATATTCCACAAAGCAGAGAAGACGTAACTTTTGTGAGTATCTAGATCTACGGAACTCGTAATTGATTTCTGTGACTCGGTCATTCGTATGGGCCCTCCCGCACTGAACTTTATATTGCGCATCTGTAGCTGTTAGCAAATTTTAAGTGATGGTCGCCTCGAGTAGTGGACTTCTCAAACTATGAACAATCGTTTCCCCTACTAACGACGGTTGTGTATTATAGTTTCAAAATCAAGAACAACGTATTCATTTATTCATGGGTGTTGCTATTCGGCGCGTCGGCGTCGTTTGGGACACGACTACGTAACGAAATGTTAAATATTATATTGCGTCAAGTTCGGGATTGTGGCTCGCTTCGCTAAACTCCAGTTCCAGTGTATAATTTTCGTACCTTATGCTGTACGTCTAGAACCCAACTTGTATCTTTTTAAACTGTTTTTAATGGAAATATGATTACGTTACGTTGAGTACAAAATCAATGTTCGAATAGACACTCCGTTTATTCATTTCAATTATCCCGTGAGAGTTTCTAGGTTTGGGTTGGGTTATGTTGTATACGGTGAGAGTTGTTCATCACAATAAACTAGGCACCATAGCGAGTCCATCGCTGTCCCTCACGGTCATAACCGAAACCAATTCGCTCACTCAATTTTCCTACAGAACCTAAAAGCGATTTCAATTTTGATTGAGAAGCCAACCTCCATGTAAATTGTTTTTTCGTTTTCTTCTGTTCCGAGGAATAGCTTGTCACTTACAGATAATATGAGTGATATCCTCTGCGACATGGCAGCTCCTGGCTAACTCCGATTTGATGATTTAAGACTCTAGCGCTTTGAACGCAGCCTGACTATCAATGTATATGGCAATTTTCTTGTCGGAATTTTCTTTCTTTCCGTAGCTTTGAGTACGGCGAGAACCTCTGCCTAACGCCGTACCTTATATAAATTAGTTTTGGAACCATCCGTACCTATAAAAATATATACATTATGCATATTTAAAACATCTGAAATCTATGTAATGTTAGGAGCTTCATAAACTCAAAAATATTCACAAACTAATAAGCAATTGATTTGTGTTCTAGCGTTGTGTGCATTAAATAGGTATAGATTCCTTCGGTCTTCAGTAGCGTTTAGAGGGTGTTATCCATTTTTTTAGAAGCTGGTAAAATCGTTATCTTTATATACAATAATTCTTCTGTACGTGTTTGTAATTGAACTCCTCCTAAATTGCTGGGGATACTGTGTTCGGGTAAATAGCGTTAGACCTGAAACACACATGCGATTTCAATCGCGCGTCCGTTTAGTCGCAAAAAATGAAGCACACACATTTCAATATGAATGCGCGCACATAATTTTGGATCGCATGTGTGTTTCGGGCCTTAATCAATATCTTTTGCCGTGAGCGTTAGACTTCGTCAGGGTGCGTTTTGTCAAACTCAGTGAAGAGCGATGAAAGGAGCAATGCTAGGATTTCCTATTGAATTGGTCAGACCATGTCAAAGAGGGGAAAATGTCAAAACCCGACTCTGAATTTTCAAATAAAGGATTGTCCGAACTAACTAGGGTATCCAATAATGCCAATATGAATTTTCTCATAAGTGGATGCAACCAGTAGCACGTATGAGGCATGTAAAGGCGAAAGAAAACCCAATAAGCACGACTTCATTTAGTAGTTAACCACTTAACACCGAATTCACAATCACCCTGCTTCCAAAAGCCAACTAAGCAGTCAATTATACCACAGTCTATCCCCATCAATAGCATAAATACAGCCAAGCATAATTAAAAACAATTAGAGTCCCATTTATCTACACTCGGTCAATGATATCTCTTGCCACCGACCGCCCGCCCCGCCCCTCCCGCAACCAACATACAGCCACCTTTATTTTAGATGGACTAAAGGAGGAAAAAATTAAACACTTCCTGTTTAATAGTCCGTCGGCGCTCGAGCTCGATTCTATAGCATAATGGCATCACCTACCACCCTCCCAACCTCCACCTCTGACTATCGCTATTCAGCGTCCTTTTCCATGCTGCTGGCATTCAAAAGCGAGGGTAAAAGACAGACTCCTGGCCGGGGTCTTCTTGTTCGGCTGCGGGGGGGCTGGCTGTTAGCAGTTGAATGGATGAATATCCGAGAGAGTGTATGTACGTGCGAGTGGGTGTACGACGCCGCTGTAGTAGAAAAGGACGACCGAAAGGAAACAAATAAAAATATGACCCTATTTTTATTTCGTAGCCAGAGCGGAATAAATTGAAAATGAGGATGTGGAATGAGAGGACAGGAAACAAGCAAATATGTAGTGCAGAGCAGAGTAGAAAGAAAAACGGCAAGCACAAGCAGAGCTACTCTGACGGCCATATAAGCCATACGGCTGTCCAATGACGTTTGCATATGTGTATGTACATAAGTCTGCTGCTGCACATGAAATAGATGTGTTTTCCAGCAGTGTGCTCAAAGGAATTATCCTTGTGAATTTTTCCTCTCGAATATACGATGGAAATATAATTTTGTTGTTGTGCTTCGATTATGGATTCAAGGGAGGGAGGCGGCAGGGCAATGTCGAGGAGTCGAGTCAAGTCGAGACCGAGACTACCAAAGTGGTAATGAATTGTGATTCGATAGATTGGGTTTTGAAATATTGATTGTTAACTTGGATTGTTTAACGGTCCATTTTGTAGACATTTCGGATAGACAAATTGATATGAATTTGCATTAAACCTTCTAAGTGAAAGGCTAATAAATATAGGAAATGTACTTAATGGATGCATTTTATGGAGGGCCCCATGTTTAGTAGGGATAGGGCCAGAAACTATGGGCTAAACATTACAAGTGAGAACTCTTTAACTTTAACTTTAACTTCTTTAACAGAGATCTGTGGATACCTACTATCCCGTTTAGAGGCCCTGAAGAGTGACTGAAGCAGTCAATCCAATTAGTTAAGTTGATGAAGTTATCCTTAGCACCCACCTATAGGTGGCGGTTAGGTTAGCAAAGGTTGACAGAAACAGTCTAACTTCCCTCTTGTAGGCATTGACAGTCCGTCTGTGAGAAGGAATGTTTGAATATATCGCAAAAGGATGCTTGGAAAGAAATCTGGTCTACTGACTGCCTAATGCCGAAAAGATAACAATCGGAATAATTCCTACCATTGAGCGTGAATCCAAGGTACTATCTACAGTACAATGGTCTTAATCATATTGCCTTACAGCAGTCATTATCGTTATCGTGGGCAATTGCAGAGAACGCTTAAGATGGCTTCCACATCCTGGCAGCAATTATTTTTTGTTCCAGAAATGCGATGTCAAGATACCTGTCAAAGTCGGCATAGAACCAAACCACTTTTAGACTTAGGTATCATCGCATTGCTTTTGATTTAAGTGGCGGCGATGTGCCCGCATTAACAACTAGCACGTGGCGAGCTATTGGCCAGTTGAACTTTGGTGGGAAGCCTTCCCATTAGCGAGTTCATAAGAAACTGACTTTTTTTTTGTAACGATACGGACTGGTTGCTAGGTTAAGTAGGTAGCAAATTTTCCACTTAGACCGTTGCATTACAACTCTGAGCCGTTTGCTTTTCGCTGCTCTTGGATTTTAAAACAATTTCCTTATTTTGCTGATATCCGTGTTTGGGATTCCTTGTACACAAATTAGTACCTACACCGACAAGAAGTCCAATATGTGGTCTGCTCACATTTCTATCCCAAATTGTTGTACATAGGTATTTTTTAAGACTACGCCATGTTTCATTAGTTTTCTGCCAGGGCCATCGGTATTATGCCAGTAATACTGCAACAATCTTTTTTCTGCTTTTTAACCTTCTCGTATACTTAGTAGGTAGGAGCAAGTTTATTGTTTTCGTACAAAATTTTGAACTCGAGATTTTGATCAATTCTGATATTACGATGATAGGGGAACTCAAAAAAGTGGGTCTCGCAATTCTGTCCGTCCGTATGTCTGTCTGTCCCATAGCTGGGAAATCTAAACGCTTGGACGCTTTGTGGGATTCCCGCTAGAAGGCGTTTTTTTTTCTTTATACTAGCCCTAATATTAACGGTAATTCCCATATACAAATTTTACGAAATATTACATACCTAATTTAGATTTTTTTCAAAAACGGCTTTAACGATTTGAATCAAAATTGATACCTAATTGAGTTAATGTAGGTATGCCTAACATGACTGCATACCCAGTTTTTCGCTAAAAAGTGCAGCAACGGTAGTTTTCAAAATTGGATTTTTCTCGAAAACGGTAAAAAGGATTTAAAAAAAAATTAAGGTACTACTGTCATTATTAACTTGATAGCAAACTCAGTTTTTCTCTAAAAAGACAGCGTTCTTTGATAACCACCCAAATCCCTAATAATAGTACTTTAAAAAACTGCTCATATCTCAAAAACGCCATTTTCTATTATGATAAAAATGTAATTGGCAGGTAATGCTTAAATCCATAGTAATACCTTTTGCTCAGTTTTGAGGTAAACAGTTGCAAAACAGTTTTTTTTTAACTATGAATGCGTCCTTCGATTTCCACCCCAATCGCTAAAAATGGTACATACTTTAAAAACTGCTCATATCTCGAAAACGTCATTTTCGATTTCGATGAAAATGTAACTGCTAGGTAATGTTTATATCCTGAAGAATACGTCGTACTCAGTTTTTAGCTAAACAGTTTAGTAACAGTGATTTTTGAATACAAATTGTAACATTTGTCAGCATAATTGTACAAAAAACCGCTCTAACGATTTTGATCAAAATACATATTTAAGACAACATAAACATTCTAAACATGATCACGTACTTAGTTTTTCTCAAAAAAACTCGAATATAGCCGTTTTATGAATATTTCTCGAAAATTACTTTTTTCAATATGTACACTTTAATCAAAAATGGGAATTCGAAATTCATCGCCTACTTGCCTCCTTCAAGTGTCAGTTCGGGGTGAACTTTGAAAGTAAGTAATAAAGTGTTGTATTGTAGTTAATATCTACGTTTTTAATTAAAAATAGTTCAGATAATAAACCTGAGTACATCTTGAGTGCGTATGATTTTAAACTTAAAATTTGCTGAAATGAATCTGAGATTCTGCGAGATTCGCAATAAAGGAGAAAGTTTCGTGCGACCCAGTCGTGCACATTTTTTTTATGTTTTGATTTCCATTTTGTTTAAAGGGAAAACAGAATTAAGCACCAAAATCTTTCCATTATGTTTAAACAAATGATTTTTAAAAGTAGTCTAGAAAAATTTATTTTTCTCTTGGCGCACTTGAATAGGGACGGTAACCGGAAACAAGGATCAATAACAAAACGTTGCAAAATTCCCTTCAAATTCATTGTTTTTTTTCATCTTGTTAAGCTTACTTAATAGTGGGTGTAGCCGCATATGTTGGAAATAACTTTATAAATACTGTTTGGAAGTGAGTTAAACAGAGATTCTAGGTAGCTCTAGGAAATGTCGCTCATCCATGCGGCATTGATGACTGCTGTTAATGATTAAACGACTGAAAATTGTTTACCGGACTCGTATACTTCCCGTGACAACCAGTTTCAAACAGTCTCAATTACATTGAGACACACCCCTTTCACGGCTATGGTGACGAGACAGATAGTGTTTTTCTTTGCGTATGTCATAAAATTAGTAAATCAGGTACATCCTTAAATTAAATCGGTATTTGTCCGAAAAAACTATTTGATGGCACTAGCTTTAGTCCATGTCATGCAATTCCGAGCAAAAACCATACGAATCTCCTTACGAGTAGTGGGTAAGAGGCGTTTTTTAGATATCCAACTCTCCGAATTGCTCGTCTTATTGTGTCAACTCTAGCAGTGATTCCCAAATTTTATCCGATCTGCGAGACGGAACAGTGAGAATTTGATGCTGGTGCAAAAATCGGTCTATTTTCAGTAGATGGCAATATCGCTTATAAGTGAGACTACAATCCTTCTAGTTAAGTTTGTTGCCTTTCTCTTCTGCAGTTATAACTTTTCCTCAGCCCATGTGATTGAAAAGCGATTAAAACACATACAGTCAAACTTCCATAACTCGAACTTCCTTAAGTCGAATTTCTCTATTACTCAAAGCTTTATTGAGAACTCTGCTTTTTCAACTTGTTCAACAACTCCATAACTCAAAGTTTCTATAACTCGAATTAATTTTCTTTCAGCTTGAGAGTTCGACTTATGGAAGTTCCACTGTATAAGCACAATAAAAATAAGTATACCTTCATCTTCAATCAATTGATCTACAGCAATAGCAAAGCAATTGCCTCTGTGCTGCATGGTCAAAAAAAGCCAAAACTGTAAAATTGTGAGAATTTAGTTTCGGTCCTAAAAGTTGCCTATTACTATGTATGTACTAAATAAAAGCATAAAGTAAATGCCGATATTAAAGAATGAGAAAGAGAAACACAACATGAAATGATTAAAAAATCTTGTCCCTATTCATGTGCATGAGAGTGTATAAACCGAAAATAAGGAATCTTAATGAATGATGAAATTATTTGCCAAAACGGGACGTCAGACGACTGAAAATCTCGATCGTGGTGATTATTCAGCATTCTTCAGGGGCCTATTTCATAAAACTACAACACTAATAATTATTAGTGAATTCACTTGTAAATTGAAAATTTTTGTTTCATAAATAATGTCAATTCACTAATAACTACAAGTATGCCAGGCTTGTAGCTACAAGCGAATATACAACTGCGGCGAACTTTTCTGTTTCATAAAAGTATTTGCGTAGAAAAATATTAGTGACGGACTTGTAGCTACAAGCGAATTTCTTACAAGAGTAGAGAGACTAATAAAATCACGTACCGGGGAAATTAGGCTTTTTCGCGATTAGAATTTAGTGCTAAGACAAATAAATAAATAAATAAATATGTGGCGCAACAGGCGGGTGACATCCAAGGCCTATCTTCTCGCAACCATTCGTTTTTGGGACGAATGGAAGTGCTAAGACAACGTGTCTTTAAAAAGCTTAAAAGAAAAATGATCTCAAGCAGTGACGACAGTGACTACGAAGACTACCAGACACGAGAACCGCGAATTTTTAAAGAGCGTATAAATTTTGATACAATATCATGTTTAGAATTAACTTCTCTGCTTTCGAAGAATTGCTTAGAAATATTGGACCGTCACTACAGCATGAAACTAATCGTAATCATGCTCTGTCAGTCAAACAGCTACTTTTACTAGCTTTGCATTGGCTAGGTAACGGTTTTCAATATCATGGTGTAGCGGATATGCTGCATGGAGTTTTAAAGTCAACGGTTTGTCGTGTAATTGAAAGAGTTGTTAATGCTATCAACAAAAGTGTATTCGCTAATCAGGTAAAGTGGCCAACAAATACTTCGGAAGTGATACAGAAGTTTTATTGAATTGCAGGCAAATTAACGGCACAAATATATACAATATAGCTGCAGACTTGTAGTTCTTCTCAATTAATTTTTATTTGTATTTAGAGACTGTAGACTCGTAGTATTTTGATCGCTACACTAATAATTTGAATCTGCCGTGCTACAAGTCCGGAAAATTGTTTATGAAACACAATACTACAACTCCATACTTTATTTGCGCTTGTAGTTACTAGTCTACAAGTACAACACTTGTAGTTTTATGAAATAGGCCCCTGGGGCCTATTCACACAATTCCTATAACTCTGTTTTCTTCACTATTGTCAAAACCGATTTGACATTCGACGCCAAAATATTTTTCAATTTTGTTACTCCGAAACTGACAAAGTGTTTTCATTATAAATCCAAATCTATCGATAACACAACGACACGGACACCAGCCTGTTTCAATCCAAACCTCAACCATTTAAACAGTTTTTATGTCACCCAGTTAATTTATTTTGAGTTCAGGGCTACCAAAGTACCTACTTCGACGCGTTAATCAAAATTCTCATTTGGCAGAAGTAACCACACTATAAACTGCAAAATAATTTTTCCCCAGAAGGAGATCGCAAATTTTCTGGCATTCATTCAAAGGATAATAAACGAAACTAATCACAAAACAAATAAAAAAAATATCAACCGCCTCGCCTCACCACAGGCGACAATTAGTGAAATATGATGGAAGCACCATCGAATTAAATGAAAAAAAAAAAAAAAAAACGTTTCGGCAGTTATTCCCTAAGGGGGTGCAAATCAGATATCACCCCGGGTGCATAGAACTGATAAAACTCGTGTCACTTTTCTTTCCTCCTAAGTTTATTTTTACATTATCCAAGCAGGAAGTCAGATTTTGTTGGACGAACATTGAAATCCAAAGCACAGGTGCTGAAGGGTACCTTAACCTCGGCTTAAGGCAAACGAACATCTGCTTCTGTCACACAGAAACGTATCTGGGGCTGGCTGTCGCTGCACTTAATGTATCTGCGTTTATTGTATCCTATAATCACAATTCGGCGGCGCGCATGTGTAGCTGCGGAGCGGACATAAAGACGAGACCAACAAAAAACAAAACATTTTTTGTCGAGGGTAGCATCAGCCACGGGTTGTGTCTTGTGTTTGCCTCTGGTGGTGCTGTTGATGTGTTATAACGTCTGGAAATTATTGGCTCGGCTGTTGTCCTACAGACAAAATATCTGGCGCGGTTGACTCGTGCCGGTCATTCACACCGTGCGGCGTACGCTGTCGTGACATAGTAATGCGATTTCAATTCTTTAGGTTATCGAACTAAAATTTCATATCGGCAAAATCGTTTTTGGGGATACTGATCAACTGATGAGATGGGAAAATAAGCGGCGACATTGTATTAGGTAGGCGTTGATATCCCTACCGTCTGTCGTTATGATAGACCTTTATTTGGTGTTGTATGACTTTATTTGAAAATGTTTATGGTAACGGTTTTATTGTTTGTGATTGTTAAAGGTCTCCCAATGAAGCATATTTTTAGATAGGTACATATATGGGGTACAACAAATATTTAGTTGGCCCAACAGGTCCATTTAAAAACCTTCTTACAACCAATTCATTTAAGATCTTTCAATAAGGGTGATCGTTGTTTTTTTTTTAATAGATAGAGATTTCTTTAATCCTGATACGTATTTCTTTTTACTTTGAAAGTAAAAAAAATTCAGTACAGCTTGCAATTTCAACATCCAGTGCTTGACGCTTTCCGACATTTTCGATTAATAATAATTGGAATGAATATTTGAAGAACATTTTTACTTTTGGCACTCCAATAGGTCTCCTCCAAGACCAGGTACAAGGTCCAAGGTCAAGGTCTTTACAAGCATGAACATAGATATAAGCCATGCCTCAATCATATGCGGTTGATGTTTCGATACTTCGACCGGGTCACGCCTATATAGACTTAGACATGGTCAATGAGTGGTGCACTAGGATTAGGCTTTCGGTCAATCCTTTGAAAACCAAAGGTTGTTCAGTTGGTTGTGTAAGGTGCTTTTGGTAAGACGTGAGACCTATCGCCGAAAAGGTCCGTTGGATCTACTTACTTACTTACTTATCGGGCTCCCGACCCGTGAAGAGTCTCTGCCTGAGACACTGCAGCCTTCCATCCTCTACGATCCCGGGCACGCTGCTTCCAATTGTCCAGACCAAGCGCTCTGGCATCCGCGATGGCTTGGTCTTTGAAACGGAGGTTCGGTCTTCCTTGTCTTCTCGAACCTGGGGGCTGGGATTCGAAGACCCTCTTGGCTGGAGCATTATTGTCCATTCGCTCGATGTGGCCGAGCCAATGTAGTCGACGTGTTTTGGCTTTTTGGACTACATCCACATCTTGGTACAGCTCATAGAGTTCGCGGTTGTATCTTCTCCTCCATTCGCCCTCCTCGCACACAGGACCAAAAATCCGCCGAAGTATTTTTCTTTCGAAGGAGCCCAGTATCAGCTCTCCCTTCTTGCTTATCGTCCAGCACTCGGCGCCATAAAGCAGAACTGGCAGGATAAGGGTTTTGTAGAGCACACATTTCGTCCTTCGAGTTAGGAGTTTTGAACCCAGTTGTTTTGCCAAACCGAATTAGCAACGGTTTCCTAGGGTAATTCTTCGCCGGATCTCCACTAGGGTGTCATTCGTGGAGTTTACGTTTACTCCGAGGTAGGTGAACTCCTTAACTAGGTACCTCGAAATTGTTGCTATCAATAGTGACGTTTTGTCCTAGGCGGTGGACAGATGCTTGTTTGTTTGTTGATAGCATGTACTTAGTCTTGTCCTCATTTACTACAAGTCCAACGGATTTCGCCTGTTGTTCAATCGCCGTGAACGCTTCTATCACGGCACGCTGGGAGCGACCGATGATGTCAATATCGTCCGCATAGCCAAGCAGCTGGACGGACCTGTTGAAGATAGTGCCTTCCGTGTTGACACCTGCCCTGCGCACTATCTGCTCCAGTACGAGATTGAAAAAGTCGCATGATAGAGCGTCTCCTTGCCGAAATCCGGTGCATGTTTGAAAAAGTTCGGAAGAGCTGCTTCCAAACTGCACGTTGCAGCGTGTGTTTTCCATCGTCGCGCGACACAGCTGAATCAGTTTTGCCGGGATTCCGAATTCGGCCATCGCCATATAGAGCTCCTGACGATGTATGCTATCATACGCGGCTTTGAAGTCGATGAATAGGTGGTGAGTTTCGACTTGAAATTCGTTGGTCTTTTCCAAGATTTGCCTCAGTGTGAAAATTTGGTCTATAGTCGATCTGCCGGGCCGGAAGCCACACTGGTACGTGCCGATTAGTGTGTTGCAGAACGGTTTTAGACGTTCACACAGTACGTTGGATAGGATCTTGTATGCGACATTTAGCAAGGATATGCCTCGATAGTTCTTGCAAGACATATGATCGCCTTTTTTGTAGATGGGGCATATGGAGCTGATAGTCCAGTCATCGGGCATGTTTTCTTCCACCTATACTTGGTTGATGATTCGGTGCATGCTTCCTACCAAAACATCACCACCGTATTTAAAGAGCTCCGCTGGTAGACCATCAGAGCCTGCGGCCTTGTTGTTCTTAAGCTTTTTTATAGCCAAGCCAACTTCTTCTATACTAGGTGGTGGAACTAGTTCTTCATTGACTGGACGTGGGTTCTCTTCTTGCCCTATCACTCTCTCTACATGATGCCCATTAAGCAGCTGCTGGAAATGCTGCTTAAACACATCTACTATTCCCTGCGCTTCGGTGACTAGGTTCCCTTCGCTATCTCGAAGCTTTTTTATAAAACCTCCTGATGTTATTACGATCGCGCGACTCTTCGATCTCCTTGAGCTGGGAAGCTGCGTAAGCCCTCTTCTTTCTACGCAGGATCTTCTTTTCCTCCCTTCTCCTGGCTCGATACTCTTCTCTCGCTGCCCTTGTTTTGCGCTGCAGCGCTTTCTTGTGTGCATCTTCTGTCACCTTCTGAAATCCCCGAGTACAACTTATACATCATACTCCGGACAGGCTCCGTAGGCTCCATCCAGGAGGTCATAAAACTCCTCCTCGATGGGATCTTCAGCCTCGTCGGTAGGGGCGTGTGCACATATTAGGCTTATGTTTTGGAAAGTAGCTTTGATGCGGATCACAGAAAGACGATCACTTATCGGCTTGAAGTCAATAACTTTTGTCCTAAGCCGATTTCCCACGACGAATCCGCATCCTAATACAGCCTTTTGTTGCAGCTGTAATAAATGTCGCAATCTTTTCTTTTCATCATGCCTGATCCTATCCATCGTATCTCCTGGATCGCGGTAATGTCTGCCTTGTACCGCATGAGGACAGACTCAAGTTTTTGAGTGGCACCTGGGGTGTAGAGTGTTCTTACATTCCAGGTACATACTCTTAAATCATAGTCCATTGACGTTCCGGGTCTGGTTGCCATTTGAGGAGTTCCGTTATCCGAGGCTGGTTGCGTCTCTCTCATAACTATTTAGTTTTTTCCATGGTCGGGAAGTTACCCCGACGGCACAACCCCCAACCTGGAGGGCCAGGCCCTGTTTTGACCCTAGGACAGCGGGTCGGATATTCCGATGTCAGTAACCCAATTTTGGGATATGAGCGCTGCCGTTGACCCGTTTAGGGTTCGTCCGCCACCAACTCTTTTCCAACACCCTGGCTCAGTATTGGAGATCCCCATAGACCTGGTATCCAAATATGTCGAAGCAGCTCATACAGGGATTACACTTTAGTTCGACCTGACCGGAACTGTAGACGCCACCGTTGATTCCATCTAGGGAATTCATCCGCTGCCGCCTGAAACAAGAGGAAGTGTCTTAGATCCGTTGGATCTATGCGTCTATAATAAAGCATTTTCTATACATCCGTTTGGAGGGGGATTTCGCATAAGTATATTCTGACTTCCTTCTGCATTAAATTTCAAAGAACTTCTGTCTCGAAAGCATGGAAGCTTTTCTGAGTACGCCTGGCTCTGCTCTAAATGCTGTGCTTGATTCAGTGGGCTTTTGGTATCATCCATAAGGGAGTTTTGATCACCTTGCCCGACACTTATCCTAAGACCCTATATAGTTCCCTGGATGCATTAACTTAGGAATTTTGGCTGCGGTACAGAGTCACCTTACGGACTGCCGTCAGTCAGAGTCTGAACCTGGATCGGGATGTAGTCGAATCTTTACGAATGGCTCCAAAACTAGTCAAGGCTCCAGAGCTGGTGTCTATGTAAATGTAGACAAGAGACTTCACTAAGCACGTCCCTATTTTTCAAGCGGAGATTTATGGTGTCGTAATGGCTGCCTAATATTTTATTGGGAATAGGTAGCGTGTGGCGGTGTGGGCGCAGTGGCTCAGTAATTATTGTGTTGGACTACTGTGCGAGGGGTCCCAGGTTCGATCACCGGAAAAACACAAATTACATTTTAAGGTTTTTTCCACTGCGCCACCTCTCGCGAACGTCTGACTAACATCCGAGAGTATATAATTGTCCTGAAAAAGCTTCTCAATTAAGCCGTTCGGAATCGGCATAAAATTGTAGGTCCCTTCCATTCATCTCAAAAATAAAATAAAAACCCACAAGGGAAGCAAGGGATGCTATTTTTAGGTAGTGCGTCGGAATATCTACGCCTTCGTGCGCTTAAGGCCTTGCTCAACCCTGTAACCCGTTCCAAAGAAAAACTCTTTGAATTCGGTCGCAAAGTCTGAACTCTTTAACTCTTGTCTGGGTCCCAGGTCACACATGGGGATTGCGCAAAATGAGATCTCTGATGATTTCTCGGGACCTGAATCTGCGTTGGGTTCCCCCGCGTCAGGTGGCAGATTTTTGGTGGGGTAATGGATTTGGTGCCATGCCGGGTAATACAATGGACCAATTGCGTCTGAGTGCGGCCCAATCACGGTTCAAAGTCGCATCTACTCCATCGATCAACTTACCTGCATGCACGAACACTATTTGCATTGCATCCATTCACCTTAACTAATAGATCCCTTATCAAAAGAATCTCCCAACATTTTCAAAATTTACTTAGGTATGCGATGAGAGTTCTACATCAAATTTAAAAACAATGTCGGGCGCTGTATAAACGAATTGGTAAATTGTGGTGGATTGTCATCTCATCACCCTCCTCCGGCTGATCAAAGTAATTAAGTGGCCTTCTGAGTGAATCACACTCACCTAACCTCTCTTTCATATTCAATGCATTTTTTATTTGCTGCCCCCAAAGCCCAGGAAAAAAACACCGCCCTTACCGCCATAAAATGGAACATTGCCATGATTAACCCGAAAATTGTTCACGAAACCATCATTAGTGTCGCACTAAATATGATCTCTTTCACCCAACTTCATCACTACTCTAGCACCAACCAGCCACACACCCACCCAGCCACCTATCCGTTTTGTCTATTCCAGCGCTCACACACTATATACCTCGCTGCCACCGTCCTTTATAGCGCGCCAGCATTTTGCAGGCGGCCAATTATAATAAAATTTAAAAGCCATGGAATTATGGTTCCCATTTGCCATGCCCCGCCACGAACAGGATGACGGTTCAGTTCGGGTTCGGTTAGGTTTGGTTTTCGGTCTCTCCTCTGATTCTCTTCTGTAAACGTGAACATGTGTAAGCAACCCCATTATTTCCCAACACAAACCAAAAAAAAAAAAACGAACCGTAAATACAAAAACGTATTTCCACCCTCTATATCCCCGGCATTCCAGAGGGCCATGCTATGCCATACGGTATATACCTAGACCTACCTATACTTTGTGTAGGTTTGTATGTCGGGATGTTTTATGCGGAAAGGAAGTCACGAACAACGATGAAGTGCCTTCAAGCTTAAAAGCTCATCGCATATTTTCCTTGTGTCGTGAAGGTTGATGTTTCCAACCGAACCGCCTTTACGTTTTTTTTTTTTTTTTCATTGAGGGGATGCAGTAAAATTAATATCGCAAAAAGTATAGAGGAGTCCCCGACAAAAAGTTGGTCCGCACACAGCGCAGAAAGTGATATTTGAATCTTCGCCCAGAAAAAGTTGAACATTTTCCATCTTAGATACACTATTTGTTCATACTTAAGCCCTACTTAGGCCACAAGCACTATGGTAACGAGGGCAAAGGGGTGAGAAGGATGTAGCAAACTTGTTTGACGTCTACGTACATATAATGTGCCAGCCACAGAGAGCTTGTTGCTTTCAAAATAGGTACATTTCGAGATTTCATACTTCTGTGCCGGGATGAACCATCTTGGAACTGTGACTCCTCAGTCATAGATTTTCAAAAGGAAAACACACAACCCTTGTCATAATAAAAATAAATACATCCCTCCGGGCCAGGCATGAAGAAACAGAAACGTTTACTATTCTGGTAAAATTATACACCTCTCTTACCTATACCTATGGGATGAAGGTTGCGGGCTGGTGCGGGCCTGGTGTGCTAAAATAAATATTTTAATTATGAATTCGTTACTTTGGCTTTGCGTTTGCCGGTGCGTAGCGTAGGGCTAGGGCTGTTTTGTATTTAACATCTCAAGTGCGGAAGAGCGGCAAAAAGGAAGGATCATCACACAGAGAAGAGAAAATCCATCGCCACCTTCGCACCACACCACATGCACATCTACCTCATACAGTCGTACAATATCCGTTTTGTTCGTGATTGCTTTAGTTGAGTTTCGTCAAAGTAAGAGAGAGCCTTTTGAAGGAAGAATCACAGAGGGATTTGGCCATGGGGTGGGTTTTTTTTTTTGCGTGTTCGTGTTTGCCTGCTTTGCTATGACGTCCTCCGCCCTAATGTGTTAAGTGTTCTTGGATATTTGGCTTTGTAATGATTTGAACCCCTTCTCGGCATGTTTGAGGGGATTATTGTATGTGGCATGGTGATTTTTATTTAACGTCTGTGTAATGCATGGAATGAGTTACGTTCGGCAAGGGGTGACTGTGACTTGATTTACTTTTCGTTCAGGTCCTTTGAGGGGATTAATTTGATGAGTATTATTTTTAGCAAAATATTTTTTAATTGTTTTAGCAGTTTCTGTCGTTCGTTAGGGAATGATGTCAATGGGTTACTCGTATATTTTAAGTTGCAGTTTGCAGCTGAAAGTAGACTCAGGGATTACTGGGTTAGTTTACTGAGTGAGCGACGAGAAAAAAAAACAAACTGGGGACTGGTGCGTTGGTGTCCATACACTCCACATTAAGCCTTTAATTTTGCCATGTAAAGGTAGAGCCAGGGTCGAGAAAGTCTTTCACTATACTTTGAAGTTCTGTCCATTGCAACATTTTGCCTAAGCCGTCGGTGTTGAGAGAGTATTTTCTTTGTTTTGTCCTTGTTAACAGCCGGACCCATCTTCGACGATTCCGTTTCTGTTCTTGCAAACCCACCATTGAGAGGTCACTGCGGCTGCTTTCTCCCGATAATGGCTATATCATCAGCGTATGCAAGTAGTCAAACGGACTTTCGAAAAATGTTACTTCTGATGTTGGCTTCTGAGTTTCGTACAATTCCTTTAAGAATGATGAGAATTTGAATAATAATTCACCTTGTCTTAAACATTTTTCGACATCAAAAGATTTCGATGTGTTCTTTCCGACTTTGACGGATATCTCTATCGTCACCCTTCATATAGACTGACGTGAGTTTGACAGGGATGCAGAAATTTGGCATGGCTTTCTATAATTCGTACCTGCTAACGCTGTCATAGGCGCATATCAAGTCGATAATGAGTTGGGGTTTATCGATCTGGATTTTCTGCGTTTTTTTTTTTTTTTTGTAAGATTTGCTTTTGGCGGAGTGTGAAGATTTGGTCGATGGTCGACTTTCCCGGTCTAAAATTGCACAGCCCAGAGTATCTCTCCTTAAGTCGATGGCGCACACGATGATGAGGTTCCACTCATGTGGCGTACTTTCATCTGACCAAATTTAAGTTGGGGAAAGCAGCATGCTCGTTATAAAGACATCTCCCGCATCATTGAAAAGCTCGGCTAGTAGGCCATTCGTTCCATCAGTCTTGTAGGACTTCGGTGTTGACTATTTTGGATTTGAATTCAAACTATATGTTTATTAAATCCGCTTATAAAAATCACTTTATTAAATTACTTTTACATTATCTAAAATACATAGAACTTCTTAAAAAGTAGAGTTAATTGGTAGGCAAAGACCAGCAGCCACGAGCGGGCGTCAAGAACAAGAAGAAGGATGAATGGTATGCGCGATACTTATAACCCGCGAAATAAAAGATGGCCGCGATATGTTATCGAAAGCAACCGAATGGGGGGCAAGAATCCCGAGTACATTTGCTTTCCTGACCGATTGCTTTGGTGAAGTTAAATTTCCTATCAGTTTTTAAAACATTCTGCTTTTGTAAAGTCCCTGATGATACAATTTCTTCCTGAGGACTCTCCACGAAACCTGGTTTTAGTCTGTCAATGACTTGCCTTTGATTACCACTGAAAAATATTTCTTGCCCCGTTTGTCAACTTTAAAGGGCCTATCGTAGGGTTGTTGCAAGAAAGCGCGAACTGTGTCGTGGCGTACGAAGACGTAATCGGAA
The DNA here is from genome assembly GCA_949372485.1 of Cheilosia soror. Lineage (NCBI taxonomy): Eukaryota > Metazoa > Arthropoda > Insecta > Diptera > Syrphidae > Cheilosia > Cheilosia soror. The sequence continues at coordinate 69,613,380 of OX443561.1, read as the reverse complement.
GTCATGAAATCTTTAAACACGAAAGGCTTTTGAACGGCGTTGTTAGTAGACGGAGCTGGACGCAGCTCGTTGAAATATTTCCTAAGTTCAGTAACAAAATCGGTCTGAAGGTCCAGATTATCTGGTTCCAAAAAGGTATGTGGCAGTCAAAGGGTTTTTCCATACATGCGGGTGAGGTTTGTAAATCTTCGCGTAGAGCGGTTCGAAGGCCTAACAAGATCCACGGAAGAGTTTTTGACCATTGTTGGTTTTGGTAACACATTATCGAGGCCTTTAAGGTCCGGTGCCACGTTTCAATCATTCCGTTAGCTTGCGGATGATATGCTGTCGTTCTGTTTCTTTGGAACCCTAACAGCTTGGCTATTAGTTCTTCGAACAATCGGGACGATCGTCCTGGGAACACCAAAGCGCGGAATCCACTCCCGGCATATGGCTTCAGCCACAGTTTCTGCCCTTATGTCGACGAGTGGGATGGCCCCACGCCAACACGTGTGAATCGGTCGATCAACGTCAAGCAGTGGCGCCAGTTCTCCGAGGTGGGTAAGGGTCCGACAATGTCTAGGTGTATACTGTCAAAGCGGTTAACACACTCAAGGAATTGACCTACAGGATTGCTGAAATGTCTGCTGACCTTGGATCGTTGACAAGGAATGCAGCTTCTTGCCCACGACAGAACATCCTTTATAATAGAAGGCCAAATAAATTTGTCACGCATTGCATTGACGGAAGCCCGGATACCAGGATGGCAATGATTGTGCTCGCGCCTTGTTGGTGGAAATATCGCAGTATTTAACAGGCTCTTTGTTCCCCCAACCGGAAAGGCGTTCGACTTTGTAGATCCGCCCGACTCACGCAAGCGTTTTAGTTCCTCGTCGCCCTCTTGAGCATTTGCTATTTCCCCATAATCAACATTTTCTGGAATTGACAGTTCGTGCATTCTAGACAGCGCATCCGCCACAACGTTTTCCTCCCCTGGTAGATGTCGAATATCTGATGTAAATTGTGATATGAGATCTAAGTGTCTACGTTGACGGGGTGTTGCTTTATCAGGATTCAGACGTAATGTAAAAATAAGAGGTTTGTGGTCGGTGTAGAGCGTGAATTCTCTTCCTTCCAGCAAGTGCTTGAAATGTTTAATTGACGCATACGCGGCTAGAAGCTCCCTATCATACGCACTATATTTGCGTTCCGCTGACGACTATTTGATTGAAAAGAAGCTTATTGGCAGCCAATTAGCATTAAGCTTTTGTTGAACTACCGCTCCAATGGCGGAATCTGAGGCATCGACTACCAATGCTAACTCGGCATTTGGAATTGGAAACGCAAGAACTGTCGCCTTGCCCAATTGGGCTTTGCATTCCTTAAACGCATTCAGGGCTTCTCATCCAAGGTCAAACTCGAACGGATCATGCTGTCTGATTACAGCGGATTGTAGGCTGTATCCGACGTTTATCAGTCTTCAAAAGTGTTATTTCTAAAATCTAGCACCGACTGTGGATCTACTACCGTATATTTACATAAATTGCATGCTTCTGTTCGGTCCTTGTAGCCTTGCGAAGATAATTTTACCTTCCGTATACTGAGATTCCGACCGCTTCTCGTGCTCTTTCTCTTTCTTTTTAGGAAGTTGTCCTTCTACTCTTCGTCTTTTTTTTCCGTAGAGCTCGCGGGAAACTCTCGTTACAGCTCTGGTTTTGGTCTGCAAAATTGATTCATAGGCTGGGCTCTTCTTATCGAAACAGGAGTTTCATCTACAGCCTCCGGTGGGGGTTTTTGGATCATGGATATCCCCATCCGTACTTTGGCTACTACCAAAAAGTGACCCGAGTCTCTGTTGGCCCCTCGGAATATTAAAGACACTGGAGGCATGCCGGACGTCGATCGTAACGTGATTAATTTGTTAGCTGACGGTTATATAATCTGCAGACAGCCAAGTCATCTGGGTGAATTGTGTACTGACGGCAATGATGACGTTTCGCCCCCGGAGATGCTGTCGTGTAGGATGTGCCCTCCTTTCCGATCGATGTTGGCGTTAAAGTAGCCAAGAACAATACTGGCATCGTATTTCGGGCACTTATCCTCTTCTCCTCGAGAAGATTGAATAACGTTTCATTCGCGGCATACTATGTCAAGAGTCTCTACTTGTTACTCGCGGTTCAAGCGGTCTGTTTAACATCCCGACATTTTACGTGCAGATCTGAAGCTCATAGTCTAATTGGGTCGTCAACATTTGGATCATCCAATGCTTGTCGTTGTTTCGTAACCAACTTTGTTTTCGTGGTACATATAGAGATAGAGAAGCTACCCGCAACCGCAAGCACAATCCGCAACCTGGAGGGCAAGACACTTTGTTGAACACTTGAATGAAAGAGCCTGTATATTCCGGTGCCAGTAACCCACCTTGAGGATGTGAGAGCTGCCGTTGCCTCAAAAGTACTCATCTGCCACAATCCCTTTTCCAGCGCCCTGATTAATCCTTAAAAATTTGTACTGACCTAAGCGGGAAATATGTCAGAGTAGCTCACGGAAGGTAATTGCAATACTGACTGCTGATGTCACCGTTGCTTAGTAAAATTATTTGCCATTAGGTTCTCTCTCTTAGGGTCTCAGGTTAGACTTCTAAGACTCATTCCCAGTCATTCCAACAGTGTGACTGTTATCTTCGTGTTCAACACTTAGCAAGTCGACCGGGAGGTAGAATGATAGCACATTTGATGGTGTATGTTGCAGTTCTAACAACTGGACACTGCCAAGTTAAAGCCAATCAGAGTCTTACCCTAATCATAACAAGACCCAACCAACATGAATGTAATTCAAAAATCGTCCACAACCTATAACAAGGTACATATGTGGCTACGGCTTCGAACTTCATCTACCTCGGATAGCATGTTGAAAATTTGCCTTAACCTAAGTTTCGATAGAACTACCACCAGTTTTGGAGGATCCATTATTGTGACAATTCGAAGGTAAAAATTGTACACAACAGTATCTACGTATACGTCTTTGATAGCTCTATACTATTGCTCCAAATGTTAGGAGCTACATAAACTGGAAAGCACAACAGATAATGAATTCATTTTAAAAGTAAAAAGCTGAAGAATGGGCGAGAAGATAGATGACTGCAGGCCAAAAATATAAAGCTACTAGAAGCTTAGACATAGATTAGCTACAGCATAGGGTCCTGTATTTAAGGGTCCAAAACTCGCACAGAAAGTCTTCAAGAATAAACAAGATCCGGACTAAAGAAGTTTTTAAACAATGACCAGACCATCATTAATCAATCAAAACTGTGATCACAGACCGTAATCAGGTTTCCAAAATACAGCGGTATGTGGGAAATTAAATTTTTCATACGTCAAGTAACTCATTGAACTCGATAAACAAATTTGTAGAATGAGCGGACTTTTGACGAGTGTTTCCTGTTCCTGAAATTAACCAATTTCATAGACTCCGTGTTACATGAATAAAACTCTTCCGTTAAATACAAAAAAATAAAAAAAATAAACGCTCACCCTCCTTTTTAAACCATTATTCCAGTCACACATAGACATACCCCATATGTTCAAACATTAAGGGTGCAAACCAACTGGCATTGGCATTGACACACTCAACCCTGGCTGCATACTTAATTGTATTCCCTAGCTTCAGCGCCAGGTCTATGAATATCATGTCCACATGAGAGACAATAGTGACGGATTGATGAAATTTCATCAAGTCAATTTGAAACACAAACGATACGAATCGGCAACCCGTCAAACGTTATACATAATTCGCCTCAATTAAAGGTCGATCCCTGTAAAACATTAAAGTAGTTGTGACCGACAGCAGACAGTCAAACAAGTCCCAAGGATAGAAAGAAGAAGGGACAACAAAAAGAGGCCAGCACCAGCACCAGCACCACCGTTGAAGATTAATTTCATCGTTGTCGTCCTTTTGTGTGTTAACTTGGGATAACCAGGTTGCAGATGCAAAAACTCACTCTCTTGGAGACAAAAGAGATACATTCATGTGATAACTTGACCCGGAATCGGTATCGTAAATCATTACGGTCTTGTGTGTTGTGTGACGGTGCGCGGTGGCCTGCAGTACCGTACCGTATTGAATGGTTCCTTAGTTGGTGTACAACACCGGTCCAAAATGTTGTGCATGGTTGCATAATTATCATAATGTCTCATAAAACTATAAAAAGACCATAACAGACGACTGCACAACACAATGTGGAGAGTTGAAGACCTAAAAGCCCATCCTGGGCCAACAACAAGCAACCGGTTTAAGCTGATTCTCGCCGCCCGCCGGCCGCCGCCGCACACACAAATTCTACACAAATTCTGTACAAATTCCGAAATCTGCTGGTGCTGGTTTGGTTCTCCTGGGGGAAAAGGGTTTATTTATAGCCCCGCACCTCGAATTCCCCTACAAACAGAATGTGTCGTTTCGTTCGTTTCTCTGTGCATCTGCCGCTTGCTGCAGCAGGGCATCCGCCAGTACCCAATCCACACCTATCCCCAGTCCCCACAATCACATTCATTGCTGCTGTTGCTCCTGGTTCAGTCAGTAACGAACGACAACTTGCCCACTTCTTCTCTGGTGGTTCGTATTCACATCTCCTTCCTCATGATGGGTATGGGCCGGGGTTTGGTTGTTGCCTCTCCGCTCTCGCTGTTGGTCGAATAGATTGCGATTTACTTATTTTTCGGGCGCTACACTTTACCACATTGAAACTGTGCAACATTTGTGCGACGTGTGGAAACATTATGAGGACAGACAGACAGACAGATAGATAGCTAGCTAGATACAGATACTATTCACATACACTATGGCCACATGTATACCCAACAATACGGCAGCTACAGCTACACCAAGCTTAGATAAATGCGGTTTCTATCGTATACCTAGTTATACCTACTTGTACATGTCATGCCACTGACTGTGCCAAGCCAATGCCATGCCTCGAAATGTGGATAAGTGCCTGTGCATGGGGTCGTTATTATACTCACGTACTCACTCACTTCACAGTGTGAACCCTCACTCGGTGCATTTTCAATATTTTATTTATGAAGTTTTAGGGTTAATATTGAAATTGACGGCGTGGAAAGAAGTACGCATTGCAAAGCAAGCGTACAGGTTTAAAAAATAAAAAACAAGGCGACTGTTTTTGCGTACTTTATACAAATTTGAATGGCAAGGGTTGGATGGAGCTAAGAATTATGTAAATTGGAATTCTGTCTATGGCGGGATGATTAAAAACCGATTCAAGAAGGCGTAGTAGTTTTAATAAGTGATTTAGTTCTCTATAGTGTTTGTCAAATCGAGAAGAGAGGTTATGACTGCTTGACAGGTGACAGGTGTCATGACTATTGAATTTGTATGCGCATGGAACCGGCCTAACTTTATGGATCATTGTTGTAATGGGCGTGTTTTAAAGATGTATTTGTTGTCAGTTATGAAGATAAAATACAATGGCTAGGGCCGATGTGTTCGGGTGGGTGACAGAAGACCATTGGCTAGTCATCGACTTCTTCTAGTTTCGCGTGGATGACCGGTGATTATTATTAGTGGGAGCAAAACATGACCATTACGGAAGCTTCACTGAAAGATTTCGAATGCTGCAACAATGAAGGGCTTTCTATAAACCCGCGCAAAACAGTGCTGATGGCGCCTTTATAAGGAAAAAGACTGCTCAATTTTGAGTCTATTGCCATCAAAAGGGGTACATTACCAAAAGACATAATTGGAGTAACTTTCACATCAAGTCAGGAGCAGAGCGTGTCAAGAGCTTTATCTGCCAGTACCTAGACCCACAGAACTTGGGATATGAATATGTTATACGTTGAGTGCACATTATGATGGTTAGCGAGCATCGTCTGGTGGCCAAAAGTTCAAGAACAAATCTTCATTAATAAGACCGGCTGCTCCATATGACCAATTGGGCCAATGGTGTACCGACAGTGGACCGTAGAAATATGTCCTGGTAACGAAATGTGCAGTGGAAACTAAAGGGTGTCTTTTTTTAGATTTGATTTTTGATTTTTGATTTTGGTGAGGGCAAATATAGCCCCCATTTATTCGGCTTACTACAAGCTAAAACTAACATCTGATAAATAACTTAAAAACTAAAACTTAAAAACTAATCTTAAACTAAAGCTTAAGGATCAGGGGAATGGTGAAGGACATCGATTTTGGGGCGCGTAAAGCTGCGGTTGAAATCAAAAACGGAAATATTTTAGTTAACCTTTCGCAGCATACGGGAGATTGCTTCGTTGGAGCCATATGAGGTTCGGTGGGTTGGAAGGTAGAAGAGACGAGGGCAGCGTAAATTACGGGGATTTGTGTTAAAAAAAATAGAGTTGTTCTGCGGCGTTCCTACGTTCCTCAAGGGAGTTCATTTTAATGAGATTTAGGCGATCTGAATACGAAGGCAACATAAATGGATCATTCCAAGGCAGACCTCGAAGAGCAAATCGAAGGAAACGGCGTTGGATGTTCTCGATTTCGATTCTGAGCACATGAACTCGATGAAAGGGAGACAACGCTTGACTGGCGTACTCAAGGAGGGGGCGAATAAAAGTGGTGTAGAGTGATTTAGTCACGTAGGGGTTGCAGAATTCTTTAGACCAACGTTTAACAAAGCCGAGTGATGAGTTGGCTTTTCGAACTATTTCATCAATATGTAAACGAAAATTTAACTCCCTGTCGTACAATATGCCAAGGTCACGGAGAGATTGAACGGGAGGGATTGGTTGACCGTGGAGAAGGTAGAGCCGGGAAGGGGATTTGTTGCGCTTGCGCGAAAGGGTAATAGTTTGTCATTTGGGAATGTTCAGCTCTAAGCAGTTTTTAAGGCACCAGGTTGAAAACCGATCAATGTCTTCTTGAAGGAGAGAGAGGAGTCTTGAGGTGAAGAAATGAGTTTGAAGAATTTGGTATCGTCGGCAAATAGAGAGAGGGAGGAGTGTTTAGTGACATTTTCAAGATCTTTTATAGTAAGGATGAAGAGAAGGGGACCCAAATGACTGCCTTGCGGAACACCAGAGTTTACCAAGAAAGGGGACGGACCTGAAGCGAACGCTATAAAACCGGTTTTCAAGGTAAGAAGATATCCATTTTAACAATATGGGTTCAAACCCAAGAGCAGATAACTTAAAGTGAATTAATTGATGAGATATCTTGTCAAAGGCCTTACTAAAGTCAGTTGCAATAACGTCAACTTCGTTGCCGTGTTCTAATGCTGACAGGGCAAATGACACGAATTCGACAAGATTTGTAGTCGTTGATCTACCTTTCAGAAAGCCATGTTGGTTAGGGGAAATAAGAGACTTGCATCGAAAGCTTAATGCTTCGTATATTAAGATTTTGGGTATATGTGAGAGTTTGGCAATAGGACGATAATTATTGACTTCACTTTTTAATCCTTTTTTGTGAATCGGCGTTATGAAATCGGTCTTCCAAATTTGGGGAAATACTCCTTGGGAAAGAGATAGACGAAAGAGGTAAGAAAGAGGGACCGACAGAGGATAGTATGATCAATAGTTTAAGAGAGAAAGGGACCAATAGAGAAGTTATGCAGGTACCTAAAGTAAGAGGGGTCCGGTACAAATAAGTTGTCAGCAAAATATTGCTTGAAAAATGCGACGAATGAGTTGGCAATGGTATGTGGGTCCGTGAATGATACGTTATCATAAGAGAGAGAAGGAGGGTAGCCGTCTGATTTTTTTTTTATAGCTGACGAATCGGAAAAAGGACTTGGGGTCGTTTATTAAGTTGGCTTGAGCATTATTTAGATAGCGTTGGTAGAGCGAGTTATAAAGCTGGGTGAATTGAAGATAGATACCGAGATAGTTGGAATAGTCCGAAGAAGAGTTAGTGCGAAGAAAAACTGTCCATAGCTTGTTTCTCTTGTTTCGTAAGGAACGAAGAAAGAGGTATATAGAACTTTTAAATGGAATAATGCAAAGATGTTTCCTTAAATTGACATGAAATTTACTTTATTCGATAGATAATCTTCGGGCATTATAATTAAAATATGATTTCTGGCATATGACCGCCACGACTGGCTCGGATGTAGTCTAATCTGGAGGTCCAATTTTCGATGACTTTTTCCAACATTTGTGGTGGTATATCGGCAATAACGCGGCGAATGTTTTCCTCCAAGTGGTCAATCGCTTCGGGCTTGTCGGCGTAGACTAGCGACTTCACATATCCCCACAGAAAACAGTCAAGCGGCGTTAAATCACACGATCTTGGAGGCCAATTCACGGGTCCGCAACGTGAAACTATGCTGTTACCAAATGTTTCCTTCAATAAATCAATTGTGGCAGGAGCTGTGTGACATGTTGCGCCGTCTTGTTGAAACCACAGCTCTCGCACATCATATGGTTGTTCAATTGATGAACGAAAAAGTCAGTAATCATGGCTCTATAGCGGTCACCATCTGGCCAGCATTGTTTTTAAAGAAGTACGGACCAATTATTCCACCAACCCATAAGGCACACAAAACAATCAGTTTTTGTGGATGTAACGGTGTCTGAACATACAATTGAGGATTATCATCACTTCAAATACGGCAGTTTTGTTTATTGCCGTATCCATTCAACCAAAAGTGAGACGATTATGTTGACCATAAAATGGACGTGAACCATGATTTTCAAAATATTTTCGATAAATTTGCACAATTTAGAAGCGTTGTTCAGGGGTCAGTCTATTCATGTTGAAATGCCAAACCAAACTAAAAATAAATCACTTGACAGCTGACAAAATGGCCGCCAGTTCAAATAGTGTCGCCAACTTAAAGTTCTATACCTCTAAAAAAAAACACCCTTTAGAGCCTTTGGACTTAACAACAAAGTCTCGATTCGATACCAATCAATGGGTATGTGCTTCACTGTATTCCAAGTTGAAGTCCATGTAATTCGGATCTGCGACAAGTCGCGGGTGAAACAGGGCCTTAACCAATACGATATACGCCTATCTATAGTTAGCATTGTCTTTGGGCTTTGGCTAATTGTTGCTTGAGTTCGCCTTTCATTTGTGCGTGCTACCTTCCTCCACTGATGCGTTGTCTCTCTGAGTTGAAGTTGAATAATCATTGGGCCCGAGCTTTAGTATTCATGGGCTTTACATTTACTAACTATCTTAGACGATTAATTGACACTTTTCTGACGAAGTCTATGTCGCTGTCCAGTTCGAAGAGTATGCCCTATTAAAACTTATCCAAATCCGAGTCAATGCAAACGGAACGAAATTAATCGAAGAAGTTCAGAATCGAAACGCCTAAAGATATCTTCATTCGCCTTCGATATTTTCAAAGTTTCGGCTCCATAATGCTAGGACTGGAATGATGAGGGTCTTATATCTAGAATCTCTTCAGTGTTTCTTGGCATGGCCTTGCTACTTTATTCTCTTCTTAGGGCAAGTAAACTGCAATTGACAAGTCCAAATCTTCGCTTGATATTTTATGTGATTTTCGGAGTTCATAACGTAGCCAAGGTTGATACATTTTTAAGAATCCCATGCTCATTTCTGTAGGTCTCTGATTGGATCTTTTTACCTCTGGACATGTTGCTTTGGTTAGATTTTCGAACATTGTTCCTGGAGTAGCATCTCTCTATTTCGTCAATAGCCCCCTTCCCGTGATTTTTCTATTCTCCTCATCTATTGGTTTTAGAGCTTGTGAGCAGCTCTCGTCCTTCTTTTCGGCTTTGTTGGCGAGTTGATTTTTTTTAAACATAGTGTTTCGTGGGGGTGGTCGGGCGAAACCTAAGCTCATATGTTGCGGCTTTTCTGATGGCTTTTAGGCATCGATACCACTACCACTAGTCCTAGTTAATTGATGCTGGTTGCATAGGGCTTGTCGATAGGTTCAGGGATAGGTTAGGTTAGGTTAGGTTAACGGGTTGGTGAAGCTGAGTAGCCTCCTCTTCACCCCACTTAGGTCCTTGTGGACCCATTGTGATACTACCCTTCGAAGGGGTTAGCCGTGTTGCACTGGCTTTATTTCATCCTTCCCGTGGTTACTCGACTTTGTCCAACCATCTCGCTGCCCTCAGAAACCTTGTAAAGATTGGATATTGAGACGTTAGAGAGTTCTTGGATATCCTGGAAGCAGTAGCTTCCAAGTGTTCTATTCCTCAAGTGACAGAGACTCGGGCAGTGACAGAGAAAGTGAGGGGTGTCCTCGTGGGCCTCTTTATCACCGCAGCCTCTACAAATGTCGTCGTTCTTGAGATTTAATTTCATTGCGTGGTTTCTTAGAAGGTTGTGACCAGTGAGGGCACATCTTCCGTGGCCACATCTTCCGTGATATGTCACAGGTGGTTAGTGTTTTCCACCTGATGTTGGCTTTCATTCGGATCTTGTATTCCACTCGTTCTCTGAGACTGCAGATTGGTGGTTTGATCGACTGAAGTGCCAGGTTCAGGGATAAGTGGTAGGTATACGAAGATTCTGGCGGTTTGATGCGATGGAATAGCCGTATAACGTGAAGTTTCCCGCCAGTATTTCGGACATTAAAAATTGTGATTTGAACTCTTCTCATGTGCCGAAACATTACAACTTCGTGCCGATGTCTGTAGCTTGTAACTAAGTACATATAACAATTCTGCACCCAAATTGACGCTTCTTTTCCGCAATTGTCACCAGAGTATGATGTCACAGTTTGTCATATGTCGTTGTCAGTTTTTCTATTTGCAAGGTCGTCAACAGCAACTCCATCATTATCCGAGGTTCTTGGTAACTTCTTTATACCTTGGTACCAACTTTTTCTTTTACGTGGTCGGATAGTTAACCCAGTGCTATGCTAAATTAACGGCTATAGGTACATCACGTTAAAAAAGTTCTGCCACCAAAGTCTCCGTCATGAATCCTCCCATTTTCCCGGAAATCCCCAATGACGTGCCTATAAAACTTCTAATTCCTGCCATCAATATGTTTAACGATTTTAGTGTCATCGTTGTCATAAAAATCATTCTCATTGAACTAAGTAGGTACACCTACCCACCTAAGTTGTACTTCAATCTCTTTCTAAGGTCTTCGTGATCCGAAACAAGTTTTCGATCTCCTCCCTAACAACTTCAACTTTTAATACAATTTTATTAACATAATGCAAAAAGGAGAGAAGTAAAAACAACAAAAACAAAACACACACACACGCCAAATGCAAACGAGAAAAAAAGCGAAAAAGAAATCGAATTACTTAAAGATTTCCCGCAATTCAAAGTCACTTCTATGCGAATTCAAGTGAAGGAAAAAAATGTATAATCGCTCTGTCACTAACACCAGAGGCGACTCACCAACACTGGACCATTTTCAAACCAACACTAACTAAAGCCAAAGAGCATCAACTGTGGATGTAGTGAACTAAGAGCTGGCAATGCTCTTTCAAATACTAACCTCAAAAATGTATCTCAGAGGAAAATATAAAAAAAAACCCATTCTCTGACGGTATTTCCACAATTTACTCGTTTGTAGAATGTAGAGGACTAGAGAAGAGAGTAGAGATAGAGACGCGCACCCGGTGCAAGTGCTTGGCGAGGAGCGAGTTGCTTTGATACGGACTATCTGGCTCGGTTGAGAGGGTGCACGCGGTGGATGTGGAAATTCGATATCGATGTCGTCATGTTTTTTTTTTTTTCGTTTATATTCCCTTCTTCCTCCAGTTGGTCGTGTCTTTTTTCTCTCATTTTCCTTTTATTATACGGTTTCTCGTTTTGTGCTCTGTCCTGGCTTGGTTGTAATTTTGAAGGGGAACACCGAAGCCGAGTGCGTTGGGCTTGTATGTACCTAACCTAACCAGATGACAAGGTGCGGGAAGCGGGACCCGCCGATACCGACACCGACAGAGGAGTAGGTATAACCTCGGTTTCATTCCATTAAATTGTCATTACCTATCTCAATTTGATTTTCACGCCAAAAATACGCTACGCACACGTGAAACCATCTATCATCCAAGACGGGGCACGCTCGTTGTAGCTTACTTCCCTCTGCATTGACAACTTGGGTTCACCGGTTTTCTTCAAAAAATGTCGCAAAAAAAAAAAGAAGAAGAAAAGAAAATCAAAATCCCCAGTGTGATGTGATACGTCTATTGTGGCATATTGGAAGTTGGAAGCGTACATATCTGCATCTGTATCTATATCTAGTTCGAGTAGGTATCTATCATCATTCAGCCAACGAAAGTGGGCCAAGTAACATTACCTAACTCGAGCGCAAACGAGCGAGCATATTTTCGCTTTGTTAGCGAGCTATTATAGAGTGCCGAGTGGAGCTTCTTGTCTTGTGTCTTATTCGCGTAGGTATATAGGTGCTTAACGAGTACTGCAGCTACTACGGCTTTTACCAGATTTTCCACAGCACCGACTCGACTGCCGGCCGGCTGGACTGACAGACAACAGAGTTATTGTGTGCGTTTTGTCTTGATTTGATGTGAGCTGCGGTTGGTGCTTGCTTTGAAGCTTTTTGCTGGATGATGTTATCAGGGAGAGATTTGACAACGACAACAACGACGACGACGACGTCGCGCCACTGAGTAAAACAACAAAAAAGCGGAAATAATGTGGAAAACTTGTGGAGCGAGTAGCGAGTACTTTACACACCACTTCTCGACTCTCGATCTCGACTCGTGTGTAAGCCATATTGTGCTGTTGTGCGGCAGTGATGAAAATCGACTTTTCTCAATTGTACTGAAAACTGAAACAAAATTTTACTGAATAGTACTTAAATTTCTTAAATGTATAAAACCAAACGAAAACATAAAAAAAATATTTTATTAAAAAAAAAAAACCAGTAGCTATCAGTGTTATCATCGGCCAGTTTTTATAACCTCCCCCGCATTTAAGTCTTGCAAAATGTTGCATTTATGTGAGTTCGTAAGTATACACAAGTACGTGGCTCTTATAATGGTTTTGTGCATGCAGGGAGATACTGGAACAAAGAAGTCCTTTCACAAAATTTCATTCGCCTAGGTCGTTTCGTTTGGTTGGACTCTGTTGTGTTTTTAAAAGACAGATAGACCGACGGACGGACAGACGTACATGGCTAAATCGTTTCAGAATTGCATCCTGACCTGATTCAGAATAATTATGGCTTATGGGTGAATACTTATACCTTCCAGTGGAGGGTGTTATAAAGGCGCATTTAATTGAATCTAAAGCTTAGTACGCAGTTCGAGCGAATTTAAATTTTAGCTGCTCTCCAATTTTTCTCTCCAAACATTAAATAAAATCCTAGCTAAATTTTGACATAGAGTGCGCTGTAAATATAAGTGTCACAGAAAACAGCTGTTCGTTGAAAATAACTTCCTTCAAAAATTCATCGATGTATTCATTGAAAAACCTTATCCTTATTTACTTTTCCGCAACACAAAAGAACAGAAGAAAAAAAAAACACATTATTTGTAAAAATTTAGCTAGAAAAAATGTGTCGAACCATTAATGGGCGCGGTAAATTGTGACATATACATGCACTACAGTCTGAAATGAAAATTTATTTTTTTTAGCTGAAGCAGCACACCGCTCGGCTGAATGGATTCGCTTAAATTTAGCTCAGCTAAATTTTGGAGACAATTTTGTATGTGAGCTAAAATTTAGCACGAGCAGCGTGTTGTGCTATTTTTGTTTCTACTGAGAAGCACTAATCTCAGTTGGGTCTTACCTTTTCTCGTGTTCTTTTAAAAGTAAAACAAATGGTTGTTCGTTCGTGACGAACAACGTACCAAGCTCAAGGTCGGAACTTTAGTCCATGTACATGCATATAAACAGATTAAGACTAGTCTTTGTATAGTCGTGTTCAAAATCACTTGTCCAACGGTCGATTGAGTAAACTGTAGACTTTGTACAGAAAATCTACGATTGTCCAAGTGATTTGAACACGACTGTACCACATTCAGATAACAATCTGCTATACAAGTTCTTCATTTTCAAGTTTATTTTGTGAAGATCTGTTTTATTTATAGAGCTGTGGCAGCCTTAATTTTTAATAAGATGTTCAGGTTCTAATAGTGCAGACATTACGCCTGCATTCGATTCTTTAGCTTTTTTTTTTTTTATTCTTTAAACGTTTGCGGAAGAATAAGAAGAAATACAAAAAGCACCCTTGACAATGCGGTGTAGGATTTGAAAATATGAACTCGTTGCATTCATTTTGCAAAATGTCTATTTCAGCCCAAAACTCAGAAATAGAAGTATGTTCCTATTTCTATCGTAGTCAGATAGACCTCTATATTCATGATTGATAATCTCAATACTTTTTTGTTCACCAAGAAAAAAACCTTAAGACAAATTGGACGATTGAATTTATCTACTTAATCTTCCAAATGGCTGTTTGTGAAAAATGTTGTAATGAGTTCACAAAAATGTTTCCGAAATCAAATTGTTTTTCCACAACTTCTAGGAATGCAGCAAATTTCAAAAGATAATTTTTAACAAAGTACGAAGAGTAATGAATGCATTCAGAATTTTAAAACAAAGGAGTGCGTTCAGCATATTTTTGTTTAATCCTTATATATGTCTGACTTGAAAGATTTATAAAAATAAACTTTCAAAAATTGAAAATAGTACAAATAGCGTAACGACCACAATTATTTGCACCCCCCATTTTTGACCCAACTATTGGCACCCCATCATTTAATAGTGATTTTCTCAGTAACCCGTTGTTCGAATAAGTCAATTTATTTTTTATTTTGAATTTGCACATTTTTCGCATATTTCTGTGTCTTTAGTTTGGATAAATTCCTTTCCAGTTCCGTTTTTTAAATGTAAGTGAAAATACGTACGAAAAAAAAAACCTAAAAATTTTCATTGTTTCGGTTAAGGAACTATAATTTTGTAAGTTCTTTTTTCACTACATCCTTTTATATTTTTTAATGAAAGCTTTTTTGTTTACTATAACAATGCATTAAATAAGTCATTTATAAATATATTTTGATAAAAAAGTTTTTGTTTTATTAATAAAAGGGGTGCCAATAATTGGGACCAAAAAAAAACAAGGGTTGAATTATTGGCAGGGGGGTGCCAATAATTACATCCTACGTAGCTACAATTATTGGCACTGCCAATAGTTGTACTTTTATGAGTGCCAATAGTTGTATCATTATGCGACCGTTATTAATTTCAGTCTCAAAAATATGCCGTAAAAAAATTTCAAATACGATGAGAGCAATCTTCAGGAAGCATTGCTACGCATAAGAAGTGGAAACATTATCCAAAAAAGCTGCTTCAAAAATATTCAGCATCCCAAGATCAACCTTACAGTTTCGCTTAGGCTCTAATTTTAAAAAAATTCGTCCAGGCCCGTCCACAGTTTTAACAGATGATGAAGAAGGTGTAATCGTAGAATGGGTTAAGGTGTGCCAGCGAAAAGGATTCCCCAAGCGAAAAGAAGACGTCCTGTTTGCTGTTCAATATTTTTTACAACAAAATCAGAGGGAACATCCATTTGGTATTGACGGGAAAAGTCTGGTTTAGGTCTTTTTTAAGTCGACATCCGAGTTTGACGTTTCGGACAGTTGATCCTGTGTCCTCGGATTGTCTGTAAGTTTCAACTCAATCGATTCGGCAGTTTTCGAGATATAAGATTTTGAATGTTTTTTTTTATGGGCGGTGCCACGCCTCTTGGTCCAATTTTTACCAATCTTCATAGCAACACTCCTGGGTCAATACCTAAGATTGTCTGTAAATTTCAACTCAATCGATTCGGCGGTTTTCGAGATATAAGATTTTGAATGTTTTTTTTGGTGCCACGCCCATTGGTCCAATTTTGACCAATCCTCACAGCAACACTCCTCGGCCAATACCTAGGATTGTCTGTAAGTTTCAACTCAATCGATTCGGCAGTTTTCGAGATATAAGATTTTGATTGTTTTTTTTTTGTATGGGCGGTGCCACGCCCCTTGGTCCAATTGTGACCAATCCTCACAGCAACACTCCTGGGCCAATACCTAGGATTGTCTGTAAGTTTCAACTCAATCGATTCGGCAGTTTTCGAGATATAAGATTTTGATTGTTTGAATGAATGATGTTTTTTTTTTCTGTTTTAAGGAGTGCCAATAATTGTAGTCATTGGGTGCCAATTATTATGCCAGGGTGCCAATAATTGTAGTTTTTAGTAAGCTTTTCTTAAATTGGCATTTTAAATATATTTTCAATAACTACACCCTTATTTATAAAACTTAATCAACGAGGAATTTAATAATTTACACTTTGGTATACAACAGATTCAAATCACTATATAAATGAAAATGTAATATGTAGTTGATCAAAGTTGAAATTTCCTTAGGGGTGCCAATAATTGTAGTCGTTACGCTAGTACTGAAAATTGAGAAGTGGTACTTGCGTACTTGGGAAAGTCAAATTGTACTGAATTCAGTACAATAGGAAGCCTTTTTGCAACTATGTTGTGCGGTGTCTGTCGGGCGTTTTCACTGGTTACACCGTTTGAAGTCGTCTCCCATTGCTGGTGTGTAATGTTGGTCGGTTTTCCTTTTGATGATGGAACTTTGTTGAATAAACTTTTGTTTTTTTCTTTCTTCTTCTTCTTTTGATTGGTTTTCTAATGTTGGGGATATAGGTTTGTCTCGAGGTTTGTTTCAGCTTTTTGTTTGCGTCTGCTTCTGGACAAACGATTTTCCAAGTGATTTACTGTGGGGATTTTCTCTCCCTCTGAAGAGTTAATCAAGTGTGCCCGCACTCCGGAGTTGTTGATGGTTTTCTCCATAGATATTTGATGGTACCTTTGTTAACGATGGACTGGACACCCCAATTATTATTACTATTGCTGGAGATTGGACAGATTAGAATAAAAGGGACACGGTGCACAGACTCTGTATCTGCCACCTGTCATATACGAAAAGACAATGAAAGGAATGTGCATTCATGACTTTGTGACCACCAAGTTTCAATTTTCATGCTAGCCGACTAAACCAGACTAACAACAAATATCTGACATTCATATTGCTGTCATTCAGGGCGATTGGAACAAATACTTTATCTATCCATTGGGGCTTTTTATAAGTGTGCCTATCACCCCTATCCACATATATTTATTAGGAAAGGGGCAGCTGGATGTGCTATTAAGCTACAGCTAGAATATAAGATTAAACAAGCTGACCATGTGGGACACCTGGAAATACTTAACTCAATCCCAAACCTGGACCAGTTCTGTTCCATCCCCGACATTATGGTTAGGGAATCAATACAGGTTTGGGAAATTATTTGAGGTAGAAATGGCGTTCCGACACTGGTGGACCCTAAAAGTATGGTCTGGTACACTGACGGATCGAAAATGAAATCTGGAGTTGGTGCTGGCGTCTTAGGACCCAATACCAAAGTCTGGATATCCATATGGGAATGTGTCCCACTGTTTTTCAGGCTGAAGTCCATGCCATTGAGATCTGCGCCGATTTAAACTCCAAAAAGGGAATTAAAGGCGTCAAAATACAAATCTTCTCAGACAGTCAAGCGGCCTTACAAGCTCTATCGTCCAACACGATAGACTCAAAAACAGTAAAGTGCTGCTACGATGCCTTACAAGTCCTAGCCATAAGCACAACAAAGTCAAACTTGGTTGGGTACCCGGCCATTAAGGTATTGCGGGCAACGAATCGGCGGACCAACTAGCTAGAGCTGGATCTGAATCCGCGTTCCTTATTGCAGAGTCTATTGGACTACTGCTCTAGGTCTAATTAACAATAATTGGGGACATCAACTTCGTCTGCACCACTGGGAAAATGTCCCGGGTTTAAGACAATCCAAAAGCTTAATTAAACCCTACTCCTACAAGGAAATCCTCAACCTAAATAAGGATAGTATCAGAAGGCTGGTGGGCTTTCTAACAGGCCATTGTGGCTTGAGATATCGCATTTTAACAAATTTCTGTCTTGAGGATATGAAAAATCCTCCGAGCACATTCTCTGTGATTGCCCGGCACTTCATTGGTTAGGAAAACGTGTCTTTAACAATTAGATACTTTTACCAGCAGAGCTTAGGAACTCCGCTACTAAGGATATAGTGCTCTTCACTAGGGAGTTCGCACGTCTCTTAGAGTAACCGTATCCCTTTCGATAGAATAGATCTTGTTAGGTCGCAGTGTCAGCCAATAGGGCAGCGAACTTTAAAACAAAAAAAAAGTCCGATTATTTAGCTGTGTAGAACTATGAAGTATTTACATAGTTACATATTTTATTTTCCTCACCTCCGCTAAAAACTTAAAAAATGGCATCTCATCAGAAATCAAGTAAAGTTTGTTCGGGATAAGAAGGCAAGAAGTAGAAGAAATACCTGTGAAGAAACGTCCCATTTGCGAAGGAAATCCAACAGCAAATCTTACGATCTGTACGGCGACTTTGACCTCTTTAGAAAGTCCGCATCACTGGTCTTAGACGACTAGGAAACGTAGAGTAAATGGACGCTAATGCTGGCCCGAAAAAATGAGTTCGACCCGAAGAGAGTAAAGTAGAGAAACACTTGCCATTGAATGACACCAAGTTCGGTCCTCCTGGATAACAGAATGACTTAGCTGTATCAAAATGAACTCATCGATCGCGAATATGACTTCTCCAAGTCTACAAAATATGAGTCGATAGGTGTCCCAAGGTCCTAAGGCTTCTCAAGTACCTAACTACCTACTATTCTAAAAATGAAAACAAATTGTTAGTTGTGGTTTTTCCCGTGACTAAACCACAGCAAGACCTTTGATGTTAAAAAAAAGGATTTAGACAAGGTGATGCGCTGTCATGTGACTTTTTCAACATCAATCTTGAGGCACAATTTTCCAAAAGTCTGTCCAACTACTTGCATACGCTGACAATATCGACATCATTGGCGAAACACAGCGAGCTGTCACTGGTGTGTTTGCAAGTATGTATCAGTATACAGAGGCGGCAAAAATGGGTTTAGTGATGAATGAGGGCAAGAGAAAATATATGCTGTCAACAAGAAGGGGCACACAACATCGACGAATCGGACAGAACGTCACCATAGACAGCTATAACTTTGAGGTAGTTCGGAACTTTGTCTACCTCGGCTCCGCAATTCATCCGTCCGTGAGAGGCTATATCATAAGAAAGCAATTGATTAGTAAGGCCTTGTCGAGAAACATCAAAGAGACTTTATATAAGACCCTCATCATCCCAGTCCTGCTTTATGGCTCAGAATCATGGACGTTATTAAAGGCAGATGAAGATGTCCTTGGTCGCTTCGAACGCAAAATTCTTTGAGTGATTTTCGGTTCCATTGCTGTGAAAGATTTTTCTGTATCTATGGGTGGAAAATAGAAGAGAGAAGGGGTTTGCTGTACCAGAAGTACGAAAAATCAAACTTGAAATATCACCTTTGATAGCAAACAGACTTTATTTTAAAAATGTCTCGTTAAGACTAAAAAACAATTCTTCTAAAAATATTACATTAACCACTTGTGTGGAAAAGCTATTAAGCTTCTACTGTAAACATGAATTACGTAGTTCAAAAATACTCTATTTAGTTATTGAGTGATTTTACTCTTCTCCTTTTTTTTGTAATAATTATGTATCCAAAAATTATGCCACGAATAATTTTAAATATAGTTTTAAAACAAAGTAAAATTTAAATTGAAGTGAACAGTACCTACGTAATAGACCATAGCTCTGCAACGCGCTTTCTACACCTTGTCATAGACCCTCCCGAGGAAACTTGCAAGTGATGTTATGTATCGGTACGGTACCCCTATAGTTTGAGCGATCCCTTTTATATATATATATTTTTTAAGAGACACCTTCACCCCAGTTTGCCTACCTATCGAGGTATTTCGCATTAGGCTACATTAATGACACCATATTTGCATTTAACTTGCTCTTTACATATAGCCTTGAGCATTCCTGGCCGGATTTAATCTATTCCAGCAGATTTTACAACTTTCAGCGATTTGATCGCAAAAATGACTTCCTTTACCATATGCGACTATTTGTCACCCTGCTAAAAATGGCCGAAATGACCAGTTTAGGATTAAGCAACTCACAAAAGGTTTTCGGGTCATCTGTGTAAAATATCCTTCCCATATCAGAAACAAGTGCAATATCTTTGGATCTGAATTCTTCAAGGATATATTGTATTCCACTTTTTTTTCCGAAGATCGCGGATGTCTGTCATTACACGGTCTAACTTTTCGCCTTAGAAAAGATTGTTCTTTTCCTGTTTTAACATCCGATTTGCAAGTTCTTCATGCCTCTCTGTATACCACCAAAGTGATTCCATTTACATTAAAAGCCTGGAGCAGGGAGTGTTCTCTATTCATGGAGAAAATTGCTAAGTAGATTGATATATAGGTAAACAGTTTTTGAAAACTAGGAAAAGTTCTGTTTTTGATTTATGTTTCGAGAGTTTTTTGTGCGGGGTGAGAATGAGAATAAAAGTTATTAAGAACCACATTTGTAGCTTCATTTGTTAATACCTACCTACCGTAGAAAATGAGTCCGATGATGAACTCTTGATATTATTCCAACCAAGTTTTTGTTCACGAAATGATTGTCATTCACTGTAATTCGATTGTAATTTCCCGACAAGGTGCCAATGTTTTCCATAAACGGGAATCTCCCCCTTTCCGTCTCGATTTGCCATATCCAATACCTATTGTATTCCTGACAGTTTTTATGTTCGACAGGCCACCTTTCACATGCAAACACTTTTCCCGAGGAACAGCAACAACGAAACCGTTTTCAGAGGAAATTAGGTAGGTACCTACATATTTTTTGTTCAGTTTTGGATCATATCCACAGAATTTTGAAATTCCTACATCGCTACCTACTGCCTATGTATCTATCAGATAGAATATTTTCAAACTGAAAAAAAAAATGAACCAGCAACGTTCCTTCCAAATTGAATAAGCATATCCATCAGTAACAACCGTAACCTTTTGACACGTGTAAACAATAAAAATGTAACCCACCCCATAGTGCAATAATTGTACATAACATAGGGATAGGTGTAAAGACATATTTTCCCAGTCATTAAAGCAACGCAACTTTATGGCTCCGGAGTCCGGACATCAGCATAATGCACACAATCACATGTAATACAAAACACACACACAAACCTATTAAATTTTCATAACTGTTTCTGAGGTTAAGGCAAAAAAAAAAGACAAAAACAAAAAAGAGTTCGGTGTTAAACTCTTTTCTATTCACATTTTCTCTCTCCAACACTCCAATTGCTTTCCGCTTTAAGAGAACAATTCCAACTTGAAGAGAATTTCTTTGTTTGGCTTTGGGGATGATGATGATGATAGCCGTTTTTTTTTCTGAATTCTGAAATCTGAAAGCCAAACCGCAAAGCATTTGGATACACACATGTTGTGTCTCTCTAGATGTATTGCGTGTTAATGTATACGAGAATTGGTGCGCTCCTGGTCGGTTTGAATGGGAGGGCGCCACGCCATCGACCGAACCAACACGAACGAGGGGAGGCGGAGGAGATGAAGAATACGAATGGCTTTAAGTGGATGTGGGTAGACAAATTATAATAATTTGAAGTTCGTTGAAGAAATGTTTATGATTATGAATTTTCATCTTGTTGCGCTTTCAAGTTGTTGGTTTTCTGAGTTCTTAATGATTTTTGACATTTGATTAAGTCGAGAGCGAGACTTGTGCGTTAATGTGATGCAAGATATCTGCCTAGTTGTTAACTAGTTTGGTGTGGTTGATTTATCATTCAAGTTTGTTAATGTGTGGTAAATTATTAAAGGATGTTGTTTAATGAATATGTCAATCTTATCTTCTAGTCAGTACGATCTTACAAGGCTTGCGACATTTCGTAGGTCAGTTAAACAAGGCTTCACTAGATTTGTCAGCTTAAGCCTAGTACGCTGCTCGAGCTAAATTTTAGCTCCCATACAAAATTCTCCCCAAAATTAAGCTGAGCTAAAGTTAGATAAACGAATCCATTTAGACAAGCGGTAGGTACGCTGCTTCAGCTAAAAAATCAAATTTTTATTTCAGACTAGGTATGTATAGGTATATGTACTTCATATATCTGTCAAAATTTAGCTCGCCCATTAATGGGTCGGAACATTGGTCGCGCTCTTCCATTGCCCGCTACACAACTAGCAGCATGCCAAACTCAATATAAAAAAACTGACATCTCAGCATTTGCGCTACAGCTCTAGCACATATTGTGTAATATCCTTTTCTGGAAAATTTTTTAATCTAGGGCAAAGTTAACTGCTAGATTGGAAAACAAATTATCGAAACTGCCAAAACGAATCAATCAAAAGTCTAAAAGCTAAAAGCTTGGCTCTGAAATGCGGCCCAACCACAAAGCCTGGTTCCGTACTACAGGAAGCGGCCCAACTACAAAGCGTGGCTCCGATATGCGGCCAAATGACAAGCGTGGCTCCGTTCTACAGGAAGCGGCTCAACGACAAAGCGTTGCTCTGAGACATAGCAGGACGGCCAAAAGTGCTGACGCTGCTGATTTAAGGCCAGCTTCCCAAAGGATACTTAGCCACCAAAAATTTAGAACACTGGCCGAAGTCAATTTCTATACGGGAGCCTTATCTGGTAACGGAACGATACTTTAATGCAAACACAGCATTTCGAAGTTGACCGTAAAATAAAAGCCTGCAATACAGAAGATCGAAAATTAACATTTTCAAAAAGACCCAATTGTTTACGGGCTTTTTTAAGGGAAATTTTTGTAAACAATAAAAAAACTAGAAAAATGTTGTTGGGGAAAAGTCGCTTTGCATTATACTTAATGTGACCATTTCACCCGCTTTTGGCGGGTTTTACCCTCTTTTTTACCTAAAACCCCTCCACCCGCCACCACAACCATTTTCCCGCTTTTTAATAATAAGTCGGAATTTAATTCTCTTAATAATTTCCTTTTTTTCACTACGTTTGAAGATTTTTTTAATTAAAAAACGTATAAGAACACTGATGGCAGAACTCAGCTGCCGTATACAACTTCAGTTGGCATAAGTGCGCGAAAATTGCAAATGTCATGTGTCTAAGAAACAATCAATGTTATTCATTGACATTCGCTGTAAATACGACGGTAAAATTTAGCAAGATAACGAGAGAAACACCAACTCTAATATGCCGAAAAATCCAAAAATTAAAAAAATATGTAACGCTTACGCCAGAATTGGAAGTCGTTTTTCCGTATATTAAAAAAACTGATGACGTTTATTTTTAAAGAATAAACTGTTTTCTACTATTTTGCACGAAATTTTTGAGGTCAGAATCTACTTTTGGGAAACCCGCCAAACCCGCCAAAACAGACCCGCTTTTAGCTTAAAAAAACCCGCCGCTTTTTGGCAAAAAATAAATGGTCACGTTAATTATACTCAACCTCTCACACTCATTCCAAATCCTAAAGTGACCGCAAGCAGGGGGTTAGGTACAGGGATGAAAAATGACGTACAATTGTATTTTTTTCGGTACAATTGATTTCTAAAAGTACGCAAGTACAATTCTCCAAAATTTAGTACACCCAGGCGAATATATTTTACTTAATAAAATACACTAACACAATATTACAATTCCTCAAAATTTTATACATTTTCTTCCTCGCCTACGCATCCGAAAATGCAATCGACTGAAAGATGAGTAGCTGCGTTTGCTGCCACTTGCTTGCAGTAAATGACTGGTGGTAGCATGTGGAACAATATGTCCAAAGCCGCTGTTGGAGTGGTCCTAATTGCTTCACAGATGCAGACGCCTGTCGTTCTTTGAACACGACAAATGTAAGTGTAGTGAATATCATTTTCAACGGCGGTCCACCAGACGACAACGCCATAATGTAAGTAAGTATAGGTCTAGGTCTAATGACGGATATATAGAGCCAATATGTAATTCGAGGCTGCAATAGATTTTTTTGCAGCAGTAGCCGTGGTGGCTTTTTGAACCCTCTGCGCAGAATATTGGGTTTCCAGCTCAATTTGCTGTCTATAGAATAAGACCTAAATACTTGGCCGTGTTTAAAGAGCCATTCAGTTTTGCGGGAAAAAAAGTTTGGAATTTTGAATTTCAAGCATTTCCGTTAATTCATGTCGCTATTGGAGCACTCATATTTACCAAAAAAAAAAAAATACAATTGGGCCCATTTAAATACAATTTGTGTTACGTTTTAAATTCAATTGAAAAAACTGATTTTTCATCCCTGGTTAGGTACTGTCATTTGATTTGCGGTCTTTTTTTTTCGGTCATTTGATTTGCGGGCTTTTGTAATACGGGCATTTAGAAACGGGTTTTTTGGATTGCAGACTGTTTACGATACATCATTCATTATTATTTATTTTATTGTAAATAAGAAAAATGAAGTAAAGTTGTGAAGTAAATATGATAACAAAATTATTGTGAATAAGCCATAAGCCATTTATTGACATTTGTCATAAAATTCTCCACACTTTTGACATTTGTATATACTCGGTACATAACCAAAATTGCATATAAAAGCAATTACTTTTTTAAAATAAATATATTCAGTTTTATAACGTAAATTTACAAGCGGTGTTTTATTAAATTGCGGAATTTAAGACGTTTTTTCTCGAATTTTCTTTGTTTCAAAAGTTCTAGGCCGAACACAGACAAACGTACCCAACCCTCCGGTACACTAGATTGGTTCTATCAACAAGTAGACAAGAGTATTCTCGAATGATCCACTCAGTTAGTGTGACTTATAAGTGACGAATGGAAATCTCTTATGTCACATAAAAGTGTGACGATCAGGGATGTTTCGTTACAACATTACGTCAGCTAGTTGTCAGTAAAAAGGGTCTAGTGAAACCGCTTATTACCGCCGCTTTGTAACTATACCCTCTTAAGCCTTAACTACACGTCGAACTTACCGGTATATGTACATACATATAGTGAAACGCGATATTGTAGAAAATTACAGATTGATTTCATTATTCAGTATTGATGTTTAAACTGATTTTAATTTAATTGTGTCATAAATTTTGAAAAAGAATTATTAAGTGTGTCCAAAATTAGGTACCATGACATGAGTGATACAAATTATAAGCATGGGGTTACTGTCTCGAATGAAAATAGAAATATGTATACCTATTTCCTGTGTTTATTTATCTTTTGAAATTCAAAATTTTGTTAAAACTTGAAAACGTAATGGAGAAGACAAAATATATAAATTTTATAGGTAAGACCATTCGAACAATATATTTATTTGTCAAAATATGCGATGCATCATGCATGCTGTATTGTGAGTGTCGAATGTCACACCAAAATAAATTTACTTATAAACACTGCGATTTGAAAAACAAGGTCTGTTTGACGATTGACGAAGTCTATGATAAACTAGACCTTTGAACGTCCCCAAAACTGTTCAAACGGTCTTCATTCATTCCTTTGGATTGGTTGATTCACGAATCGGTGGAATTTTATAAAAACCGGCCAAGTGCGAGTATCACTCGCGCACCGAAGGTTCCGAATACTTGGCCACCATGCCAAGCAATTAGGTACGGAAACGGAACGGACGGTACGGTTGTAGTAGGAATTTAAGCGTAAGAGAACACGCCTTAGGAATGAGTCGAATATGGATGTATGAGTATGAGTGGAGTTAAAGTATGCCTATGCATTGGAATCAATTTGGAAATTCACACTTATTTCAAGTGACATCTATTGTTAAAATTGGCGCAACAATTTGAATTTCAACCCTTTTACTTGCCAAGTTCAGGAAGTGCAAATAAAAATATTTTTTTCGCCAAATTAATAATTTCTCCAAAACCATTAGCTGATGTATTGTTACCATTGGTATTTGTCGTTTAACTAGAGGTTATACCTACCTGATGTTGTGTGCATATTTCAGCCTTGTCAATTGGTTCTTGAGATAAAACTATGAACAAAATTGGCTTAGCGGGTTCGGACAGAAGGACAGACATCGTAGCGAAAACAATAAGGTTCCGTTTTGTCCCTATGGGAACGGAACCTTAAAAAGGGAACATTCCCATTATAACACTTCTGTCCATAATCATTACATGGCTACTAGATACGAACAGATAAACAAATGTGACCTCACCAAGAAGTGCTGCTAAATTTGTAAATTCGTTATTTATAGTAAAAACATAAATAAACTTAAGAACTTTTTTTACAAAAAAAAAAAAAAAAAGACAATTTATAGTACCAACGTCAATTTATTATTTGTATGTATACAGCCTTAACTTTGAAATGAATATTTTATGCTACTCAACTCATATGAGGTGACTACCACAAGTTCGCTTAGTTGATTGGCTCACACAATGACACTGTACTTTATATAGATATCTATCTAAAAAGCAAATCATTTCCTAACTCATGCGATGTACTGTTCGTAAAATAATAACTAAAACCATGGAGCATTTTTCCACTTCTTATGGGAAACACCAGACAAACTAAAGTTCAAGTGTCAGATTCACTCTATCCGGAAGCATTTGCTTTGACAGGTGTCAAAATACAGGCATTTCTCAAAACATTTTACTTCTTACTTCACAAAGTTTTGTGTCATCTAATGTGTGTTTATTCGATTTTTAAATTTCCTTAAACATCTTGTCATTTCCTATTCATTTTCGCTTCCACAATTATTATTTAGCACCCCTTCCCTTAGATACGGCTGACATAACCGCACCCTTGATGTAAAAATACACCTTCAACGGCTAAAAAAAAACATTGATGGGAAATATGCCATCAGCAGTAGACCATGCACCTGTTAAACAAAGATTGGAAATCGTTTTTCCAATTAAAGCGTTCAATTGTGCTGGGAATCTCATTACACAATAGCACATACATACTCGTACCTACACATAAATAGAACTCCCAAGAAAGTCATTACAATTTGGGGCGGGTTATGAACATAACTGACGATGACGCGGTGGGTGGCTTATTGATTCAATACCCTCTCCTTATTCGCTAGCAACTGACATTGTGCCAAATCGCCCGGTGGCATAGCGTTTTTGATTAATTAGCTGACGATAAACGGACTTTGTTTGGGTTTTTTGTACGGCAACCACAAAACTGCTAAATATCTGCGTGTTATCCGCAATTGAGTCACAAAGAGAGAGGCAAACGTCATCTACCCAGCAGCTCATTGACGTGACGATCGGCTTCTATCCGATAAATTCATATACTCATTGGATAGGGATAGTAGGTAGGTATCTATAATAATCTGTCTCGAGATTATGTGTACCTTTAAAGCTCGTGCCCCGTGGCAGTCGCAGTATTTGTCGGAAAAGAAATGAAAAGAGCGTATCCTTGCATCCCTCCTGCTCCTGCAGGTGAGTTCTGTAAACTCGAGAGCAAAAGTTTTCCAGTAAGACGATAGGAATTATTAAACAAAAGTTGTGCAGCCTAGATACTATGGGAAATAACTTCTTCTTGATTTATTAGCTGCATTGGCGTTCGCCGCCCCCTTCATCCCGCATCGTCGGCAGAGTCTGTCTTCATTTGTATGCGTGATGAGTTTTTTCGTTCGGCGTTGTTGCTGCGACGATACCATGTAATAAGCAAGTTTATGCCGCGCTGTCGTGACAGAAGGCACACGATCGTTTTTCGTTCCGTACATCGCGTCATTCTTTTCGTTTTCGCCTTTTTATGGTTTCGTCGGTGTTTGGTTTTGTTTTTATCTTTTATCGGATTTTATGGGCGATTGAATTTTAAGTTCTCGTTGAGTGTTTGTGGCTGGCGATTTTACACCGAGACCGAGCGAGACCCGAGAAATGTAATTTAAAGTTGATTCAATAAACGACTGCGTTCAGAAAGTAGTAAAATAAATTCACTTGGCGGACGGTTTAGTTTCATAAATCATAGTGTGGTTGACACTGAATAATAGTATGGGTACCTATACCTAGATTGGAACAAGTAGTTTAGGAAAACACTATAAACGACGCGACGAAGGGAATCTTTTGTATGTGTGATCTGATCGTGCATCGTGGGCTTTCGATAATTATATGGTTCATCGCACTTTTGGCTCAGCCTTTGAGGGGGTGCGTTAGTCAATTGTTTGTAGACAAGTAGGTAGGTACTAACAAACCCTTTCCGGTTAGCCCGGTCCTTATAGCTAACTGCTTCCAGTCCCCTTTCCCTTCTACTTCTGCGTGACACCTAAGACAAGATCTTCCTCCTGCGTAGAGATTTCGAATATAACTCTGTCCCTCTGCGTTAGATTCGAAAATCTGGCATAGGGGCTACCGTGATCATTAAAGCGGTTCCCCCGAAGTGAGGTTTGGCGAACAATCCGTTTGTGTAATTTTTGGTAGAACCAGAGCATTTGTATTCATCCCCTCGTCCGAGCCAGCTTGGGCGACTGATGCGCAATTTTTCGACTAGATCAATGTCGCTGTTTAGCTTGTATAATTGCTGCTATTACCCTAGCGGCAAAGGACCTAAAGAGACGACACATTACCGACAAACAGATCACTATATACTCTGACAGCCAAGCGGCCATAAAAGCCTTGGAGTCAGTGGTGATATGAAGTCGAGGGCGGTAAGTTATTGCAAGAAATACCTGGATGAACTATAACAAGCTAACGCGGTGACCCAATGTTTGGTACCATGGCATGTGGATATTCCGGGCAATGAACAGGTGGATGAGATTGCAAGAAACGGGTCGAAAATGCATGCATCAATGGTCTTAGCATCTGTAAGAACTCCGCTAAGCACGCGCTTGCTAGGAAGATTGACATTGAATCCTTGCCTTGAGTAGAACAAACCTACGCTGGAACAATCTCAACACCTGCATACATGCAAAAGAATTATGGTCAGAAGTGAGCAAAAAGAGATCCAGATTTATGATCGGACTGAGACGCAAGGATATTCGCATACTTACGGGTGGTCATTACTGGACACTGTGCGATAGTCGTACACGCCGAAAGGCTGGGCATACTGTATAATGACTTTTGCAGAAGCAGCAGAGACGTTGAAGAAATAGAATCTGGGGCCGGAATTTGTTTTTGTTTCGAGTGTAAAATCGGTTGATTCCCTGAACGTATAGCTCGTTCACGGATTCGGCCCCTGTTCACCATTTGCTTTGCGAATGCCCGGCCCTTAAAAACAACAGACGCAGAAGATTCTCAATAACTTCTTCTTCGATGAACTAGAAAATCTGGAGAGTGTTGATCTAAAGGAACTCCTGAGATTCATACTCAAATCTGGGCGGTTCCAGTAGGTAGACAATCTCCACACCCTTAGGACAAGCTGGAATTCTGGATACAAGAGCTTATGAATACTTGTGATTAATACTAAATCTAGGTGACTCAAATAAAAGCGGAAAAATTTTGTTTCCAAGAGGTATACTGTGAAGCTGTGCAACTGCCACAAGAACACCCAATTACCTACCTACCTTCCTACCTTGTATATCTCTTCATTGAATCTCCTCCTCCAAAGCCCGTCAACGCAAGAGTGACCGAACATTTAACGAAGAATCTTTCCCTTGGCATCTTCATCCGCTTTAGATAGAGTCCAAAGCTCTAACGTGGCCGTAGTGATCTAAATATCTGATCAGTATTAGGGCTCTACTATTCAAAACCCAAAGAAATAGCGATTGGCAAGGGTTGTTCTTTGTTTTATTTTTGCTGAGATGTTATTGTCAGAATTTATATAGCAAAGCCGAATTAGACTTCAATGTTATTGTCGACGATTGTGACGTTCTGTCCGATTCGTCGATATTGGGCGTAGGTTTTGCCATCGTTAACCGCCAAATTAATTTTTTTCCCTCCGTCTTTGTGCTATCAAACGCACTAGTGACAACTCGCTGTGTTCCACCAATTATATGCCAATATCATCGGGGTATTAATACCTCAGGCAATTGAGCAGACTTTTGAAGGATCTCTTTTGGCCTGTGATTTCTTCAAATAAAATCCTAAAGAAGTTGCATGACAGCGTGTCGCATTTTCTCTATCCTGATTTGACATCACATGTTTGGGAAAAGTTGCTACCGATCTTGATGCAGCAGCGAGCTTTCTCTATCGTTATCCTACACAAACGAACGAGTTTTGTAGTGATGCCAAACCTAGACATGGCTCTACAGGGTGGGCCATCTAGTGGTTTCTTTTTAAATCATAGGTTATTTTGACACTGACAGCTGTTTCCCGGTCGAAATCTTGACAGAAAGTCAGTATCATACCTCCGCGGAACGAAATGAATCGCTTTCCGCTTGAACAACGTTGGAAAATATTAGGTTTTTTGTAAATAGGTTTTCGCCGAAATGAAGCACCCAGCGCGCCTGCTGTATGCAAGTTTGTGCAAAAAGTTCGTGAGACTGGTGTGCTAGTGGGCAGCATTCATGGTCCTCGTTATCGTACGGTGCCAATGCATCTACAGAAAGATACAGTTTGGTACGGATTGTGGAGTGTTGGCATCATTGGACCATTTTCCTTCGAAAATGAGGCTGGTAACAACGTTTCGATCTTTTTATATGACATGGATTTGGACGACCTCCGATTCATGCAGGATTGCGCGCCATGTTACACAATACACAGCCCATGCCACAGTCGCTTTGGCGATGTCAATTGTCCGCTAAGTAGTTGCGATTTGAACCTTTTAGACTTTTTTTTTGTAGCGAACCGTGAAGAACCGAGGTTATGCCAACAATCCGAAAAACGATTTAAGTAAAGGGTCCGCCAAATAACTTTTTTTTTTTTGAAAATGCTATAAAAAAAACTACTGAATATTTTCTCAAATTTCTTTTTTTATTTGAAAGTATGTACAATCCTTCCGGTTAATAATGGAAAATAATTTCATTCAAATGGCAGCCTCGGCTGGCCATGCAGTAGCCTACACGATCGGTCCAATTTTTAAGCACATCAATTGTGTGCAGCTGCATTTCACCAATGGCTTCACGAATATTGTCCTTTAAAGCGTCAATTGTCTCTGGCATGTCGGCGTAACACTTATCTTTTACGGCACCCCACAAATAATAGTCCAACGGTGTCAAATCGCAGCTCCGCGGTGGCCAAACGACATCAGCTCTGCGGCTGATAATGCGATCTTCAAAAACAGGGCGCAAAACATTGAGTGTAGCTTCGGCTGTGTGGCACGTAGCGCCGTCCTGTTGAAACCAAATGTTGCCAATATCCTCCTCTTCAATTTTTGCGAACAAAAATTCATTGAACATGGCCCGATAACGATCGTCATTGGGTGGTATGAATAAAACCTAGCAATTGCTTTTACTCAAAATAAATGTCAAAATCGAAGCAATTGCTACGAAAATTCCAAGTCTGCTATTTTGTTGACTCAGAGCATTTGCTAAATATTTTGCGCCCATATTTCTTTACAAAAACAGTATTTTCTTTTGAGTTTTCGGTGTTTTTTGTTTGTATAAATAGTTAAATTAATTTTTCTTTGTTTGATTGGCACATTAAACCTGTTTTAACTACTGTTGTTAACGTTCGTAAAAAAAAAAAACAGTAGGTACTATAAGCAAAGACGAATTGGTTACGATCACAACTTTAACCAACCGTATCGTTTTTTTTTATTAAATTAATTTAGCTTTTGTTCACTTTTTTCCAAAAATCGTTTTCCTGATTCTAAATTCAAATTCAAAAAATTAACGACAAATTGTGACAGAAACTGCAAGGGAAGGACACATGCAGTGAAGTAAATGCTTTGTTCGAAACTTCGAACTTACTTTAGCAAAGTAGTTTTTATTCATACCGATTAAAAGCAATTGCTCAGTGCTTTTACTTTGCTAGCAAAGCAAATGCTAGTTTTTATTCATACGACCCATTGACTGTAACGGCCACTCCTTGCTCAGACATGAGCTAAGTGTTACCATTCGCGAAATAAGCACTAGTTGAAAAAAAAAAACGTTAGATGGCGGACCCTTTACTTAAGGCCAATATCATCCAAGCAATCCGTTAGCTACAGCCCAAAACCAACAACAAGGTCTTGGAAAATTTGAGTGACACAATGCGCTACTGCGAAGCCAGCTGAGGCAGCCACTTGAACGACGTTGTGTTCCATAATTAATGAAAATGTTTGCTCTTAGTATTAAAGCCATAATCCACGGGCAAAATTTAATTTTGTTCATTTTATTACATTTTTAAAAAGAAACTTGTATTTGGCCCACCTTTTATATCGCTCGTCTTTATAGTTGTTGCTGTCATAGGCGGCTTTAGAATCGGTGAAGAAATGCTGAGTATCAGTTTGGTTTTCTTGGGTTCTTACCAGGACTTGTCGAAGTGTGAAAGTTTGACTGATTGTGGACTTACCTAGCCTGAAACCACATATCTAGTGGCCCAATCAGGGTGTTGTTGAAGGTTTTCAGGCTCTCACGCATGGTATGACAGATACGATCTTGTACGCGATGTTGAGCAGACTAATATACCTCTGGCGCAATTCAGGGGATTTTATTTATTGTGGATCTCAACGCACGGTTAAAAGCCAGTTGCTTTGAACCTCTCGGCCATCAGGTCCAGCAGTCTTGCTGGATTTAAGCGTGGATATGGCTAATGAATTCGATTTGATATTGGCTTTCGTCGTTCAGATTAAATGGTTCGTTCATCCTGACAGCTTGACGTTGGTCTTCGCCTTCGGTAGACAGTTCGCAGAAGCAATTTTCCATATTCTCTGCATCGACGGTGAGTGGTGACACTATTACAAGGTTTTCTTCTTTATTTCTACATCAATTGATTTTTATTTTTACACAAAATTGTTTGCTGTAAAAAAGTATATATTCTCTCTCTCTCTATCCCTGCAAAGTTTTTGGTATTGCTATGCCACTTTAAAAAACTTCTTCAATCCAATACTATACCTATTGCAAGTCTGAGGAAACTATTTTCATTGTTTTAAATAAATCATTTAGTACCTACTGTCCTTCAGTAGTTCTTCTTTGTCAAGGTTGATGCATATATCTATACTTTGTAAGACAAGGTTGACAATATACTACAAAGATTCATCATATGACGGATATGTCATAGATAACTACAAACAAAATTAATTTCCCTAACGTTATTGTGCCGGTAGTATTTGCTCTAATCTGTCTAAACTGCTAATATCGTCATCTGTTTTATTTTCTGTTCCTAAATGATAATCTCATCTGAATGATAAATGAATCGTTATTCTCCTGGAGACAATTCAATTCCCTATCCTTTCAAACGTAGGTATTAATTAATGTTTATACCTACATGTGTGTGCGCAGCGAAATGATTGAAGGAAGTTAAATTTAAGTACGTAAGCAAAATATTCACCAGGTTTTGTAATAGATTAATAGAATGTGGCAAAAATGTATAGCCGCGCTTAACAAACTCGTTTTAATTTCTTCCCGTACAAATACTAGGTCTTTCTTGTGAGTGGGTATAGGTTATGACCCAGATCGGTATATAGTATACGCAAGGTTACTATGTGAAAATGGCAAAAATCTGACAGTAGAAATAACCGCTCAATTGAAGGCTCAATTCGTGTTCTGATAAAAATCTTTGAGGAGCCATACAGTATTTTTGATCGACCGAAACCTGTCGCCGAAAACATAACTCCTACGCGGATCTGTGACAGAAAAGGCCAAGAAGATTGCGTCATCTTATGGAAAATTCTTTAATATAAAGGGTCCGCCATCTAACGTTTTTTTTTTCGACTAGTGCTTATTTCGCGAATGGTAACACTTAGCTCATGTCTGATTTGACAGACAGTTAGTTTTATCCTTCCGCTGAACGAATATGGTTGTGTATACGCTTAAACAACGCTGGGAAATATTGCGACATTACTTTGAAAATCATGGTAATGTTGCAGAATGTGTGCGAAAATTGCGTACGGATTTTGGAAGAAGAGAAGCACCGTCAGCTCCGTATGTTCGTTATCTTGTGAAAAAAAAGTGAAAGAAACTGGCATCCTCATCGATAAACCAAAGCGTGAAAAGCCAAAAACAGTGCGTACACCCGAGAAAATTGCTGCTGTGGCAGAAAGTGTGCGTGAAGCGCCATCAACATCAATTCACCGTGCGTCGTTCTCAACAATTGAACATTTCGGAGACATCATTGAGATGTGCACACAATCGATAATGTGATTAAAAATTGGACCGATCGTGTAGACTGCATGGCCAGCCGAGGCAGCCATTTGAATGAAATTATTTTCCATTATTAACCGGAAGGATTGTACTTTCAAATAAAAAAAGAAATTTGAGAAAATATTCAGTAGTTTTTTTATAGCATTTTCAAAAAAAAAAAGTTATTTGGCGGACCTTTTACCTAAAGATCAATCTGACGCACTTTTGTTAACTTCTAACTCACCTTGGATGCCGTGGCATCAGTGGTTAGTGTGGACTACCATGATACCCGGGAAATGGAAATTACATCTTATTCCACCTTGCCACCTCTCGTGAACGTCTGAAAAACATCCGAGAGTATAACGTAGTATAATGTCCCGGAAAAGCTTCCTAAATGCAGCCGTTTGGACTCGACATAAAATTGTGTCTCTTTCAATCGCCACAAAAATAAAAGATTAAACAAACGAATGGTTGTACTAAGAGGTTAGGCCTAGGGTACGGACCTGGTGTCCCAATTACTTTTGTATACCCTCCACAGGAAGGTACATTCACTTTGCCATTACATTTGTAACCCCAAGAAGGAGTCACCGGAGACCCCATAAAGTAGGTATTATATTCTGAATCCGGATCACATTCTGAATCGATTTAGTCCGTCTGTCTGTCTGTTTATTGAAAACACGATAGGACCAAGGCGAATCGCATTTTGTGAGAAGACTTCTTTTTAGGATCGTCAGGTTGATAAGAAATAGTCAAAAGGATATTGGCAGCTTCGCAGGCTTTGGATCGACTTTTGATCGTAAATATCGTAAACTTCCAGATATCGTCAACTCAACGAATAAGTAGACCAACTTTCTACTTTGGGATGTTTGTTAATTGGGCTTAAGTGAAGCCCTTCTTGAAGACAACTTGAATAAATTTTATATTTTTTTATAGGTGTTCTCTCTTATTGGCTTAATCTCAATCTCTCCTTCCGTCTCCAAATGGGTGGGGCACATTTGACTGGAATTTAAAGGACCGTAAAATGAAAATGCTATCCACTGAAGATATCCCCACATCTTTTCAGAAAGCAATTAGGGCAGCTAAAGTCTTGTCCAATTACTCGAAAGTGGCTCTGTATTCCCAATGACTAGGTAGCCGGTACCGGTTAGCCGAATGCCGGAGGCGGGTATGTGTGAATATCAGAGCAGTTTAATATTCACCTTTCTGGGAACTGTAGGCCGATGAGCCTTTAAACTATATTTTTGAAGAGGAGTAAGTAGTACAGTATGTACACAATGGATCTTTTATTGGTCTACTTATTGTTCTGGGGTTAGCTGGCAGTCACTTTAACCCAACCTAACCTACCCAAAAAACTGTAACTTGGGTTAAGAAGAGTTTCTTATTTCTTCCTATTTTGTTAGCCGTTTATCTAATTGAAATGAGCTGGGTATAATTATTGCTTGGACCAGAAACATATTTCATTTTGTTGATCAGGCTAACTTCCAGTTTGAAAATAATCGATGGGAACATTGTCCAAACATTTATAGCAAAATTTCTGAAAATTAGCCCAAGCTAATTAATTTATTTGTGACTTTTTCAACAAACACCAGGAGCACAATTTTCCAAAAGCATGATGTGCAACTACTTACATACGCTGACAACATTGACTTCATTGGTAAAACACAGCACATAAGGGCAAAACAAAATATCTACATATCTGATGTCAACAAGACGGGACACACAACATCGCCAAAGCGGACAGAACATCAGATCAGACTGCTTTGAGGTAGTTCGGGATTTTGTCTACCTCGGCTCCGCTACTAACTCTGAAAATGACATCACATCAGCAATCAAACGAAGAATTACACTTGCCAACCGCTGTTACTTCGGCCTAAGAAGGCAGTTGATTAGTAAGGCCTTGTCAAGAAACACCAAGGAGACTCTATATAAGACCCTGGCCTCATCATTCCAGTCCTGCTTTATGGCGTAGAATCATGGAGGCTATCAAAGGAGGATGGAGATCTCCTTGGTCGCTTCAAATGCAAAATTCTTCGAGTGATTTTCGGTCTCGTTGACGGGCTTTGGAGGAGGAGATCTAACAGCGAAGAACTCTATGAGCTGTACAGCTACCTCGGTCAGAAAAGTACGCAACAGTCGACTAAGATGGCTAGGACATGTAGAGCGAATGGACACCCAACGCTCCGGCTCGAAGAGTCTTCGATTCCAACCCGGAGGCACAACTCAGTAGAGGAAGACCTCGTCTTAGGAGGCGCGCACAAGTGAAAGGGACCCTCAACCAACTTAGAGTGCGCAACTGGAGGCGGTTAGCGAAAGAGAGGCGTATTGTTTGAGGCCCAGGTCTACCCCGCACTCTAGCGCCACCTAAGTAAGTATAAGTAATTATATACCGCATGTTGACAGACGCCCTGCAGCTATGCAGCAACAATTTGCATTTTTCGGAGGAATTTCCGAAGAGATTCACAATTCTCTGATAATGATGACATCACTATTTTTGATTTCAGCAACAATTATTGTAAAACCAAACACACATAAAGCAGTCAAGTATTTATGGCATCTTAAGAAGCCTCTCTAGAGCGAATGAACATCAACCCAAACACAAATATTCATCAAAAAATGCACTTTACAAACGCTTCCAAGCAATTATCGACTTCAGCGTTAAAATCAACTGAAAGGGGAAAAAATTAAAGAGGCAATTATAATTCTAGGTATACGTATGATACTCGAACCGCTATTACTTTTGAGCGACGGCATAACACCAGAATTTAGTTCTATAGCTAATAGAGTTCCTGATGCATAAATTGTACAGATTCCTCTATTATTTTTCGACTAAAGAATGTCAAAACTTTTCCAATTGTATTCCGTCGAACCTACCTATAGATAAACTCGAAGCAGCAAATTAATTGCATGTTCAGTAAAACTCCCTTAATACCCATCAGGAGCACCCTCTCCACACCCATCAGAAACCGCCTCCTCATCGTACAACCCCAACAATTTCACCTTAAAACGATTTGTTATGCGCAACTGTCATTATCATAAACATCATCAATGTCTGTGAAGCTCTCTGTCACTTCTAGGGAATTTTTCCGGCAAAAATAAAAGTAAAAGTAAAGAGGGAAAACTTTTCCACTGAACTTTTTTGTCTCAAACCACCACGCAGATAGTATCTCTTAGATACTCGCAAATCGCAAATAACAACACCGATAATAAACTAATTAATAAGTAAATCTCCTGCTCTGACAAGGTAAACTCCCACTCGGCGAGCACACTTTTCACCTCATCCGAGTATTAACCGTAAATGTGAAATGGAAGCGCATAAAGGTCAACGACGATGAAAACGATGTCGACAAGAGGTGTATCCGTGGGTGTCCTTTCAATTCCCGAGAATAAATAAACATTATCATTGCACCACACCCCATGTGACATTTAAAGTTCAGATACAGTGACCGATGCATCGCTGGTGGGTTGCATTGCATCCAATCAAGATGTAAATTTATAAAGTGGCTACCAAAATCAGGACATCGAGAGAAGGCCTCTCTATTGTGACAAATATAAATCAATAAAATTGCCTACGGAGTGCTATACGGTGTAGGAGTAGAGTAAGTGGATGTCCCCCATTTTCTATTTTATTATTTATCCTTCCCCACGGAGGGTTCGCATTGAAACTGAATTCGCTACAGTTGGTATCCTCAGCACGATACTGGAGTCAATTTCATTTGCTCGTCGACGTCTATATAGCGGCGGCACCAGCAGTAGCAGCAGCTATCCGACCAACGTCGGCGACAAAAGGACGACGGAAAAAAAAAACAGCAAAGTATAAGCTCCTGTTTGGCCCCAGATGAAATTCATTAAAAAGAAAATAATTATTTGCCACCCTTTCAGCCCTTGTTGCCGGCAAACTTACTATACTCTCACCCAATAGCGCCCACTCAGTCTAACCATTCACCATCAGCAGCCATCCAGCAATTTCCTTTTACAAAAGGGCCAAAACGAAGGAAGCTCGCAGTTGCAAATCGAGGACACACCGATTTTTCGTTCAGTCAGCCGCTCTTCGTCTCTGTTGGCCTTATTTACACTACACGACTACACCCTCTGGCAATGGTTGGAGAGGAGGGCGAGGAAAAGTAATGCAAATGGGGACTGTTATCCCTGTACTATCTATTTGTCTACATCTCTATCAATTGCTGTTAGCCTTCCTGGTACGTTTGGATCTTGGATGAATTTGTGTGTGTGTGTGATTTTTTTTTTCAAGAAGAAGAAGAGGGACACAGCAACAGTGCGCTTGGTTGCTCTTCAAATAGAAGAGATTTTATTTCGCTTCCTTAAAGAGTATGAAATACAAATTTTTCGCACAAAACGAAAAAATAACCCACGGGAGAGTGTGGGGTTAAAAGGAAACCAGTATAGACAGACGTCTTTGGCCCGAAAGCATATTTCATGGAGTAGTAGCCTTAATGGAATTGAGTGTAAATCTGTAAAAGGAGGGGCGGCCTGGTGGGAGAACGAGGAATTCCAATGATCCTTTTTGTTGTGCGAAGGCTTTGAAATTACTGTAGTTAATATTCCCATTTTAGATAAGTAATTGGGATTAAAGGGTACGGGACAGGGTTATAAATGGTGTTGTAAGGGATTCAATGTGAAGAGCTCTCACAAATTTATGATTTCTGCAAGAGCGAAGATGGGCTATGGTGGCGCCAAGCTACTATTTTATTAGCCGCCTTGAGATAGTTGCAACAATTTGTCAGGGCTGAATTAGAGAGGTATGTTGACAGGTGCGGGCTTGTTTTACTCCCAACGACTCCATATTCTATAATGAAAACGGATAAAAAACATGCAGTCGACCAACTTGCAAAGGCCATCGAGTGGCAGGCATGCAGCCGTCCAAGAGGGACTGCTTGATGCCTCGGGCACAAACTGCTGTTTGACGGGTAATAAATTCAGTTTAAGTTTAATTCCCGACCATCGTTTACTGATACGACCCATAGATACTTAAGTTCCACATGAATTCCTATGTGCCGTCAAAAAAGTAGCCCATAAGATAAGCAAATGACCCTAAACTATAATTCAAGTTTGCTCCAAAATATTCTACGGTGATTGCTACAGAGAACAGAAGCATTGTCTATTCGGATGCGGATTCGTAGTAAGCGACAGACTTGGGCAAGCAGTCTTGAGCTTTCGATACGTTAGTGAACGCCTTACAACTATCCGCATTAAGGCTAAATTCGCCAACATCAGCCTCATATGCGCTCACGCCCGCCCCCACAGTACAGAAAGACGATATGTACTACCAAAGAATATTTCTATGGGCTCCTCGACAAAACATATGAGCAATGTCCTAAGTACGACATTAAGATCGTCTTAGGTGATTTTAACGCCAAAATAGGAATGGAGGGCTGAGGGCATCTTTGGTAGCAAAATCAGAAAGCACAGCTTACACGACACCACGTCTGAAAAGGGACTTAGGCTTTGCTGCGGGTCGTAATGTTACTATCTAGCACACATTTTCCTCACCTTGAACATGGCGATCACCAGTTCAACAAACCGTCAATCAAATTGACCATGTTGCGATCGACGCAAGCCACTCCTCCAGTATTCTAGATGTCCGGCTTTCCGAGCAGCTAACATAGACTCGGATCACTATACCTTGTTGTAGCCAAGGTATGTATGCGGATAT